>CM032351.1:5018586-6291711 GCA_019022885.1 Schlechtendalia chinensis | reverse complement strand
CGGCCTGAAATGAAATTGCGAAGCGACTATTGTCATATGCGAGATACAAAACCTTGAAGTGTAATATATACAAGGCTGGGCATTGTCGAGTCAAAAGTTAAGAGTAAAGTAAGCGTTAATTAAGTAGCTCAACGTATAACGTTATTTTTTAAATTAACTTTTAACTTAATCAATGACTGATTTTTAAGACTAACATGTTGACTTCAAGTTGACGTCAGGTTTGGAAAAGTTACGGGGGGACTTGTATGTACTATAGCAATGGTTCTCTACCTGGGGGTAGGCCCCCCTAGGGTGAGCGTGAAATTTTTTGAAAAACCACGAAATATGAAAACGTTATTCGTGATTATTTATATTTTATCGGGAATTATTGAGTAATTACATTATCTTCAATAATTCAAAGAATAATGTTGGGTTATAAACATCGACATGTATTATGTACTATTTATATAGTATGTACATCAGCTAGATTCCTAAAATCCTAGATAGTTATAGATAAATATTACGAGTATGCTAATTTGTATTTAACAGTAATTAATTTAAAATTTAATATTTTAGAAAGTTAATATAATATTATAATACACTTTGTTTTTATAATTTTAAATTGAAATAATATTTTTTTTTGTATACAAATAAATTTATTAAATATTAAAAAAAAAATACATTGAAGTTGTATTTATATTGATCCAATAACCAACATAAGTCATGATGTATATGTATATTCTATATGAATTATACTTCAATCTTATAGTGATGAGGGGGGCGTGACCTAATACAATAGTATAAATGGGGGCATGGACCTTAAAAGGTTGAGAACCTATGTACTATATATGTAAAAATGTATATATTTAATTTCGGTCTTTTAAGTTTTCTTTTCTCGAAAGTTAATAAAAAATATAAATTCCTTAAAAACTGTATATCCGTATATTGTTTAACGAGTTAAAACGATTGACTCGCCCCGCAGCCTTGGAACAATATATTCCAACCGGATTCCTAGTTATTGCACGGACAATTATCGGGTACGAATAAAACGGTCTTACTTGATCTTGGAACGACAGATTTTTATAGGTCTGTAGAAATATCGGCATGCACGAAGACAGGCCCAAGGGAAGTCCTTGCATCGTGTACAGCAATATCAACAGGAACAAATTCGCCCAATCACCTTTCAAATCCGTCTCGGCCAATACTGTATTCTGTTCCTCGTCATCTTTTGTATGCGACGCAACGGTAGTCCGCGAAAAGTCTCCACGTTTTTGTGACGTGGTCATAATCAGTCTTATATGTATGTATATATATATATTATATGTTATACAATATATATATTGTTAAGACAATATGATGTCTACGATCAAAAAGAACGACCGTCGTCGGAGATAACTATAATTGTACTGACATCGCGTCGGCTAGTACGGTTTATACTAATGTGGAAACGTAAAAATAAAACGATTTATATTGTTATTATTATATTATTACTCATATACAGGGTGTTCCCCACGGACATCCGACAAATGCGGTAACTTTTGTAGCGTTCAACATTTGTACGTTTTCTTTCGGAGTTGGAAATGTTTATAAATTATGTGGTCGTTGGTTGGTCTACGGATTCACTATCGAAGTTTATCGAAACGTCGTTTTCTCTCGCTAGTGGCACATACTATGGGTCACGAGTGAACACGCGCGGACGGTCGGCAAAACGGGTCTAGCCGCTCGTATTGTTTCGCGCAAGGCCGTATCTAGAATTTTTTTTCGGAGGGGGGAGGTTGGGTCCAATTTATATTTTATGATTTTTCAAGTCTTTTATTGTACTGAATTTATATTTTAACATTTGTTTATTAAATAAGTATTTTTGCTGTGGTTTATTTGCTGATTGTTATGATATATTATTATTTATATCAAGTAGTAATGATTTTTTTTATGTAAAAAAATGATTAAACGTTTCGTATAATATTGAAAAATTTTCGAAGGGGGGGTCCAGACCCCATGGATACGGCCTTGGTTTCGCATTCTCTCGCGCGGTCTCACAATTACAACAGACTTAAAAAATCAACCACGTAACCGAATTAAAAGTTGTCTACGTTAAAATTGTTTACGAAATTTACGAAATGGTAATGTTAAGTGGATTAAAAAAAAAAAATACAATTTTTCATCTTTAATTTCGATTTCCTTACGATCGATATTAAGAACAAAGAAATATGTTTGTTACAGAGGTATGACTAGATATATTTGAAAAGAAACACCATTATATCTATTCAATAGAATAAAAGTCGGTTACACTCTGTACACACGCACTTATCATATTATCAATGTATTGACCTATTAAGGCCGTGAATCACTGAACACAGCGTATATATATTCGACAATCAACCGTATAACATTAAAAAGGTGGTAGTAATATGCGTTCGTGGTTCAAACTTATTAACGATTGCGATAATGACACATTATATGTATATTATTGTTTAACGTTTATTTTTATCCTATTGTTTGACGCTCAGATGAATATGTACATTGCGTTTTTATTAGACGGGAACTGAACGTATGACAAGTATAACTTATTTTTTTACCGAAAATCTAACAAATTAGCATCGTACGTTCAAACGTAGTTATAGATCTCGTTGTCGGGCGAGATAGAGGATAGTTTACAGGGTGAATAAGCATCACGTTTTTAATCAAAACAATCACTTATAGACATTTGCGGTCACGTGTCGAACGCGGTAGCGTTTGAGTTTCTTTTTTTTGTTTTGAGAGACGATGGTCGTTACGTGCGATATCAGTGAGATTCTATCTAAATAATCAAATTAAAATTAAGCAAAAAAGTAAACAGTTGTTAAGTTATATTTACGCGTTTTATTTTGTTTTTTATAATTTAACGTGATAACTTCAAGTCAATATTGTTCAACACCGGTATTTATTACATAAAATTTCGTCCGCAGGGCAATGCAAATTTTCTGAACGCGATTTTCACTGCTTAATGCGGACATATTTTATAGGCGCTATGTTTTAAAAAGTCACGAGGAGTGGGACTCTTCCGTTGTCCGTAAGACAGACAGAAACAAAATATGCGGGTGTGGCATTTTGTTAAATGATTATTAATAATGGATAAAAACACCGAAATCACAATTAGCTTAAAATCTTGACAGATAATCGCTGGCTCGTGATAAAAAAAATCCGCGTAATAAATCGATTTGTCACGATGACAAAGGGAAATTACAATAATGACAATACAAATATACTATCACGTTCCAGTAGTTATAGTGAATACGTTCGCGGTGTTTTTCGTAACAGGCGCGCGTTGTTTCACACTGTTCACCAGCCATTGAGTGGGACTAACGCCTTGTAGATTTTTGAGGATATTTCTAAAATTACGGTACCAAACGATTCCGATTATGGTGCACAGGGCTACTTCTACGTAATATCCGTTAATTTTTACAACACAACCGCCTCCGTTCGTTTTACACGCCTAAAGAAAGAAAGAAAAAATAAAGAAAACGATTTCGATAAGTACGACCGTAATAATAAAAACACTCGCGTATTTATTAGACACAGGTAAATACGAAATTGATTTAGCCGGTATTTAATACGCACGTTAAGTGTATCGACCGATGGTTTTTGGCAATATCTTACCGTTTGAAGGTCTACTGTCGAACAACGATTGTCGGCGTCAGACGAACACTCTTTTGAAGTTAACACGTCGACCAATCCGAGTACTACTACGGATGACCACGCGACTCCGAAATTTGCAAGGGTATTCAACAGCGTCATGTAAGTGCCGCCAAAACGAGGGTCGCTTATCCGCGAAAAAAACGACAAGAAAGCTATAAATATGATGTATGATAGAATCTAAAAAAAAAAAATGTATAAATATATAAATATGCAAGGATTCCATAAAATGTGTCATTTTTAATAATAATATTACTGTTATATTCAAAAGTATTTTTTACAACTTTGTTATTAAAAGGAACATAAAAATATATTGATAAAAACCTTCTCCCCTTCGTGTAACTGATTTAAGCGAAATTCGACTCCAACACAAGTTTTAAATCTTATTTTTAAAATTTTAATCGATTTTCATTTTTTCTTATTCCAAAAATAACATATATATACTTACTTCTTGTATGAAGAATATAAACACCAATATCGCATAGTAATACATTGGAATATTTACGATTCCGTTGATTCTTATCAATTGTGGTGTATAATAAACCAGTACGACAAACGTAATGTTCCAAAATAGCCTGTAATATAATATTTTTAAACTTACAAATAATTCATAATTCGAGTATTTTATAGATTCGTCATTTTTGAGTATATTTATGTTTTTTTTTTCAAAATAATGTACAGGTTACGAAAATCACAAAATCGTCGATTGATTTATTCCCGAGTTCGTACCGATCCTTCCCTACCTGACGATCGCGTATAATAGATTTCAAAACAGTTTAAGTACCTGATGAGTATCATTTTTAAGACTATGCACATCGGTTTCGGACCTGAAGTGTGTTTGGCGACGACGAGTGGTATAACCATTTTTATCACGTACATCGCTATGTTCATAATCATTACGTTATCTTTCGGTATGCCGGCGTCGATGAGTTGTAAACTCGTCACATTATCTGTTGCGGCAAATCCAATCTTTAATACACACAATAATGTCATGTAACAAAACTTGGATTAATTATCATACAAAACGGTTTTCGATTCGCTTGCGAAAATTCGGATAAATAAATAATGAACATTAAGAAAAATATGATAATGATACAACATAGACGTTTTGTCTTTTGTCGTAGTGTCCAAACGTTGTTTTTTCCCCACCACTTAAGTGTCGCCTTAAGGAAAAACATATATCATTATCGCGATGGTCAATATTTTAAATTCTTTTACCTTCACCGTCAACAACGCCATCGCCAGTATTCGGATTCTGGGCAGTTTTAAAATGTCCCACAGCAGCGCGTAGTTCTCGACTACGTCGAGCTTGACGTGGCCGTCTTCCGGTCCGTGATCTATTTCTGTTTTGAACGCGGCAATCAACACGGTGATCGCCATGTACGTGACGCCCCAAATATACAGCAAACCTGTGCACATTCGTTTCAGAAATATCACGTCGCGAAACATATTTTCCGTGTACAAAACAATTGACTCTTAAGTGTAAATCGTCAACGCGAATGCGACATTACGCAAGCGCGTGAACAATTTACGAAAGCAACCGTAAATGAGCACATCCGAGCAGGATTTCAGACGAAACGTATGATAAACACCGAACACTGACGCGAAATCATGGCAATGCATTTCGATTTGGTCTGTGGACACTGCCGAAACCATATTATACACTATTGCTGTGATACTGTGATATATTTGCTTACTTTTTAAACTCACTATTCCTCCCCTGCCCGGCGTGAACCGCAAGTACTCGTTGCAAAACTCCTCCGAAGTGAACAGGGCGGAACACACGGAACCTATCGTGGAGCCGATCGCCAAACCCGACGTGTTGCACGTGGACGCGTAGCCGACGTTGTTTCTGCAGCACAAAAACCACACGCGGATCGTCATAATCGACAGTCGAAGCGGACCGAACGAGGACGGCCGTCACAGGGAACCGTCATCCGGTTTACGTTATTCGTCTACAGAAAACCTACATGCACATGTCTTTTGTGGCTTATCACTACTGTTTCCAACGGTTTTAGTCGACGGTGACCCGTTGGCCGGTTCGAATAACTAGTCGCACGCATTCGCGAGATTGTTTCGCCCGTGACTTGATTAAAACGGGACGATTGACTCTCTTGTACACAATTAACGACACAAGCTTAACGGTATCTTAGCTAGGTTAAATATAAAATCGTTGTCCGGTGTGAGCGACTCGCGGATTTCTGACAGACGTGTAAGGATACCCGTAGCAGAAACGATGCGCACCTTTAATTATCATTAACCGAAAACAAGTGAATCGATCGAAAAGAAAAAAAAAATGCAATCGGCCGTTGGACTTTCGCGTAGAGATTCGGACCGTCCATCGAATCGCACGACGCGATCACTGCGGAGCAACAACACCCGTAAATGCCGAGAGGGGCGCGTTGTTACGGACGAGACAAGAGTGGAGGGACGGAAAACTAAAACAAGCGATAGCGTCGGCCGTAATTCTTCCGCTTCGACCCGCCGGTCACGTACCATGATATCAGAATATGTGCGCGCGTCATGTTATTGTTCTGTACGTGCGATAATCCGTAAAAAAAATACAAAAAAAAAATACAAAAAATAAACGATTCGTAAACAACGGTACAAACTTTTTAAGCATCGTCAGCGCCCAACCGTCGACGACGATGTCTTGCGTGGCGACCATGAAAATGACGACGAAAAACGCGTACACCAGTTGCAGTATTTCCGGTTTTCCCGTTTCGGGCAACAGATTGTCGATATCTCTGGCCATGCAAACGAAACACAACCCTGGCAAAACATCGAATGACGACAGTGCACCTGACGAACCGGGCGACTTCGCGCCCGGGGTTTCACACACACACGCGTGTATACTCGTGTAAACATGTGCGTACGAAAAAAGAAAAAGGTAAAAAGAAAAGAAATACGCGCATTTCACGAGCTTTTTAAATGTACATTTTCCATTTTCCTTTTTCGTGTCAATTCGAATGAAAACGATTAACGCATACGAGTCCGCGTTTGGCGAGACATTTTATGTCTTTTTGGGTTAGGTTTTTTTTTTCTGTAACGCTTTTCGGCGGACACTTTTTCGCGACGGTTTTTTATTTTAATGTGGCCAAAGCAAAGACGTAAAATGTCGAAACCCGGCAGTCTACGCGTGTCGGTTTACCAATTAGAAACTGAATCGGCACCAGCCAAGTCTTCCGTCTGCCGATCTTGCGCACGTAGAGCGCGTCCACCAGCGGCGCCCACAACAGTTTCAACGTGTACGGCCACGACACCAAACTGAACAAAGCCTGAAACGGAAACGCGGCGCGGCGTGACTAGGACACCGGCCGGCGAACAGGCGACGGGGTTTCCGCGGGCCGGCTTACCTGATCCCGGTAAGTGACGTTCCGGTTGCTCTGCAACAGCACCGGTATGGAGACGATGAAGCCGATCGGCAGCCCTTGGATCGCGTACAGCAACAGCAACAGGAAAAAGTTTGACCAATCGCCATTCAGGTTCGGCGCGCCCGACGCCGCGTCGTCCGCGGCCGCGGCCGTCCGCGCGGATTTGTCCGGCTCGTCGCCGCGGCGTTCGGTCGACATCGTCTAGCGCGGCGGGAGGACGACGCGTGTTCCGTGTGTCGCGATCGCTGCCGTTAACATACTGACGGGAATAAAGCGAAAAAAACGGCAATATCGTTTACGTGTACGAGTTAGGTTAGGTAAAACAATCGCGTAAAATTCGTTAGACTCGTGCGTTAGTGTTACGGGTTACGTGCACCGGTAATCCGTTCGGACACGTTCTCACGCACGGAAGCGACGACAGCACAGTGTATAGTGTGTCTAATCGTTATCGTATTGATATCGACGAGCGTTTTGTTCGTTATCGTTTAAACGTGTATGATTGAAAAACTCCGTTCCCGAACAAATATTGTATGGTAATTCGGTGAAACCTAATGGTCTAAAAATAGTACTAGAAATAATTTCGTACATTCGTTTTTATTGAGCCCGCACGCTCGTGCGTCGGTGTAAGTTTTTCTGTATTTCTAAATGTTGTCGATAAAAAAATAATAAGTTAATGAATTTTTACCATTTTTTTTTTTTTTTTTATATATATCCGACGCAAAAGCTTATCTGCATATTTTCTGCTCGTGATTAAAAACGACAAGTTATTTCTCGGGAAATTCTATGAATTCTATTTTACAATAGTTGTATGGCGCTTCATTTTTTTATACTCGTATACTCGTAAATTAACAACTAATTAACGATTATCGATTATTAATGAAATGTTGTAAACGATTAAATGCAACAATAATTATTAAAAATATTATCGACATCGACTAGTTAAATAAAATTATACACTATATCAGCGGTTCCCAAAGTTTTTTGATTCACGCTTATCTAAAAACTAATAACATTTTCTTTGCACGTATACTAAATAAAATTATACACTATATCAGCGGTTCCCAAAGTTTTTTGATTCACGCTTATCTAAAAACTAATAACATTTTCTTTGCACGTATACTATCGAATTAAAAATTTAAATAAAATAATTATTGGTTATTTAATTATTGCGATTACATATAAAAAAAGTACAACTCTAATAACAAAATAATGCTAACAATGGTTTGATTATCAATAACTTTCGACATGTGGAAGCAGCGGAGTTACTGCGGCACGCATTTCTTTTTCCACAAACTCCAGGACATTCAGCTTTTACGTTGTTCCAAAATCCTAGAAGTTACTGCGAAGAAAGTCCAATTTGTAATGGAGAATCAGACGAAGTGTCGATTAACAAGTGTTTTTTTTCAGTAGTCGTATAATTCGACGATGGTTTTCCAGCAAACGAGTCTTTAATCCTGTGATTGTGTTGTATCCTCGAGAAAAAATTTTAACGGTGGGAAACAAGTGATTTTCCCGTTTTTTCCCCCGTCAGTTATTTAGATTTCATTCAAAGCAACGACATTGTCATATTACAATTGTCTAGCGCGAGCGTCTTAACATCGGACAAATTAAGTTTTTCAAAAATATCACTATCAATTATACATAAACACGAGATTAACTATACAACCAGTCTCCTTCCCCCCTACCCCGGGTAATTCACAGTAAAAATGTTAACTAATCGAATAATACGATAATATGTTGTATATTTAAACTCGTATAACTGCTAGATTAACATAATAATAGAAATTAAACATATTTAAACAGATTAGACGATGACAAGTAATAATAATTGAACCTCTAAAGGCGCAAACGGTGACCATGAAGTTCTGCATATCAGTAGTGCAGTATTTTCTAACATCATCTTAATTAATTACTGTGTGACGTGCGCACACGTATTGTTTAGACGATAAAAGCAGGGAATAGACGACAAACGTGTCGGAACAAAACGGGATATTTCACTGGCATTAACTAACTAAAACTGGACGGAAAGTTCAGACACGCATGTACAAATAATACAGTTTATATCGACAGCCAGCATTTCAGTAGGTACGTTAGATACGTTGTTAAGTTTTAAGTAACGGTGCGATATTTAACGCGAATAATTGTAATAATTTAGACGTTTCTACGTTTGCGAAAACATACTTTTCCAATTTCTAGTTTAACACAGCCTAGCGGCGGTACGGCTAGACCGACATTTGATTAAAAAGAACAATCAATCGTTACGAATAGTGTTGTCTATCAAACGTACGAATTGGGCGTGTTGTCGAACTATATATATATCATTGTTAAAGTCGAATACGTTTTTACTGTTGAATTTCCATGCGTCATATATGTATGTGCGCGCGTCAACAATAAATAAATGTTTCAAAATAAAAAATGTAAACAATGCGAATATTATGTTTATTGAAAAAAAAATTATTATTTATATATATATATATATATTGTATACTGTACCGAAATATATTGTCTTCTATCCGCCAACTATAAACGACGAGTGAATTTAATAAAAGTCACTTTATTATAATAACGTGTTGTTTTCGGTAACACGTACGAACGTACAATGTATTAGTATTATCGAATTTTGTTTTTTTTCATTAAATAATAATGACGAAGAAAATACAGAATTTTCGAACACAATTGTCGAACTCGATTGTTAGCATCGAAACAGTTTTATTATAAAATATGCAGAAACGGTGGAAAAAAAAATGTTTTTTTTCATAATTTTCTACGGTAATATTCGTTCGTTCCAATATCACGTGCGAACGTTGCGACAGTGATCGTTCGTTACATATTTCGATAAAAATATGCAGTTGTAGCGGCCGGCGCCCCACTTCATTCGTTTCATTTATATTATAATTAGTATATACATATATACATACGTGTGTCATATCACGTTTTTCGTAAATATCTTAGTGCAAGAGAAACGATTGAAAAAAAATCGGATATTACGCGAAAACCGCACAACACGCACAAGAATATTAATTTGTTTTGAGTTGGCCGTGTATATTATTCTACGCACAGTCTCTCTCGGCACTCGGCGTTCTCGTCCAGTGCGCGTTCATACACTCGTTCGCTATTACTGAACATCATATTCAAAATATAAAATTTATATAGTGTCCAAATGTCCTCGGACGTGAACATGGCCGAACGCGGAAAATGGAAAACGAGATTTATACGATCCGACCTCGCGAAAACGAATAGGACGCGTGCACAGCATGCATAGGAAAGGACGGTGGCGAAATTTGCGAAACGGTGGTCGTATATTTGCGGTCGAGTTAGGCAAGGTTCGGAAACGCTGACGGAAACACGGAAAAACGAGTGCACACGTCACGCGTGTAGATCGCGGACGAACGAAATCGGTCGGAACACGTAGAATTTCAAATGATCGGTGTAGGCGCGCGTCTGGAATGGAATTCCGCAGATGTTGTCGGGAAGCGAATAAAGAAAAATAACAAACAATAAATCGCTTCTACTTTTTGTTCTGTTTTCGTTTCCATAACGAAATTTAAAATTATATTTATAAGACTTATAAAGACCGGCAATAATATACCGCCAAATGTATATATATATAATATATCTATATATATCCATTATTCACGTCAACGGAATTTGAATAATTAAAACGCGCAATTATGTCATTGCGTACGCATTTTTGTTATTGTTTTCGTTGACGGAGTTTTTAACATTAACCAACCAATCCGAAGGGCTTTTGGACAGAAGATTTTTTAGCATGTCTCTGAAAATACCGAACCAAATGATTCCGATGAAGGTGCAAACGGCCATTTCTACGTAATACCCGTTCGCTGTTATGTTGCAATCGCCTCCATCAGCCACACACGTCTGCAAAGAAAAAAAATTACAATTTAAATATTAATCAGCAAAATACTTTGAATAACTGTGTTACAATCGTTAGATTAAAAGTCGTAAAAAAAAAAAAAACGAGTATTGTTATTTTATACACACGATATCCAATAAAAAGACACTATACATGGACCGGTAAATTTTTATTTTGAAGTCATAAGTATGCTACACGTAGTTCCGTTTCCTATTTTGACAGTAGAAAACGGATTTGTGTAGATTTGAAAATAATTTTAATACGAGGTAAATTAAAACTTTATTTCAAAAATTAGTTATTCGTTTTAACAATACCATATAATAGGAATTTAGTATATTATTAACGACTGTCCTCCTTACGTTTTGAAGATCTTTCGTGGAACAGTTATTCGTTGAATCGAGTGAACATTCTTTAAATGTCAAATAATCCACCATTCCAATTGCCACAGAAGACGACCACACGTGCCCCAAATTGGAAAGAGTGTTCAATAACGTCATGTAAGTACCGCCAAAACGAGAATCGCTGATCCGTGAGAAGAAAGATAATATGGCCACAGTCATAATATTTGATAGAATCTATATATAAAACAAAATATGATGTACTCGCATCATTTATACTATTTTTCCTATTTGTCTAAATTCTGATGTTATTCCTCTTTTGCGGTCTATTATCCTTTCATATTGGAATTTCAATTGGTCTAACTTACCCGTGCCTTATGCCAGAAGGGATAGAGTTCTGTCTCTCTCTGTATCTCGCTATCATTGGTTCCAAAGCCTATACATCAGTGGGAACATCATTGTTTCTTATAGCAGAATTCGCTTTGGACATAATTGTCTTCCGGCACATGCTTTTAAATTATGTCTTAATATCTGTGCTGATTGTATTTTTCCTAATTGTGCTAATAAAAGATGCGATGCGTTTCACTTTCTACTCAATTGTTCTTTTTTTACTTCAAAAAGACCACAACTGTCCAATTTATATGTGTCCCTTAACTTTCCCTTCTCAAATTTATGCCTTCTATCTACAAAACACCCAACCATTATTAAAGTTGTCATTAATTTTATCTCCTCACCCCGGCATGTTTGTGCATTTGAAAAACATTGGCTTTGCCATATATTTTGTTATATCTACTACACTAATATTAAGACACTCATTACTAGTGAAATTGTAAATATTAATCGTTGAATCGTAATAGTTATTGGCTAATGACTATTAATATTATAATAATAAGTAAAAAAAAAAATAAATAAACTCACATCGTGTATAGATAATATAGATATTAAAATCGCATAATAATATCTCGGAATATCTATTGTCCCGTTTGTGTTGATCAATTTCGGCGTATAATAAATTAGCGCGACTAACGGAATGTTCCAAAGTAATCTGAAATACAAATTTAAGAACATATAAATATAATATCGTTCGGGCATTTAGAAAATAATTGGTGATTTGATTTAAATTAAAACTCGGGCGGCGAGTAATCGCAATACATTTTAAAATCAAAATCATGTCGTCGGAAATATGATAAGGTACTTTTTTATACTGACACACAGCATACTATGTATTCTATGTAATATAAGAAACATTGAAATCTGTCGACACAACGAATATCATTAGAAATGTATTATTGACAATCGATTTATTGTGCTCGTTTTTTGACGATTGAATATATACAGGTACTGGATAATTATACTGAATAATTTTTAGTTCAATCTTCATATATAGAAACTACAATTCATACACTTATATGAAATGTCCGTATCCATATCAATCACCGAATAAAATATCATTAATACTTTAAGAATTTACAACTTAAGAAAACTATGGACGTTATTGTGAGTTCTAAAATAAATGATGTTCAGATTTATTTACCTGAAGGGTGTCGCGTTCACGTATATGCTCATGGATCGTGGACCTGACGTGTATTTCCCTACAACGAGCGGTATGATCATTTTTACCAGATACAGCACCGCGTGTATAATCATTATGTTGTCTTTCGATACACCTTCGTCAATGAGTTTTAATATCAACACACTGTCTGCAGCGAATCCAATCTTAAATATGTGTCGTTAAAAATTACAATTTAACAATAGCATAGTAAATATTATTATAATTTTGTACATTATTACAAAATTGATTACGTGATGTTGTCATTACGATTATTAATGTTTACGGTGGAATCCTATAGATTTCCGATAATAATAGTAAATTAATGTCAGTATTGAATATTCGTATATTAGATTATGAAACTCTACTATGCGGTCAATTAAAAGAAAAAATTTTTTTAACCTTATTGATGTGAATACGTACCTTCGCGGTCAATAACGCAATAGCCAATAATCGAATACTGGGCAATTTAAATATGTCCCACAACAGTGAGTAGTTTTGAAAAATATTGAGTTTTACGTGATCGTCTTCTAATCGATTATCTTTTTCTGTTTTGAACAGGGCAATCGATATTGTGATCACTACGAACAAAACGCCCCAAACGTAAAACAAACCTGTAAAACGTTTTAGAGTGAGTACGATTTTACAATTATCGTGTTAGATGAATATCGTCAAAAGTACACAGTTACTAGTAACCGATCAGATTAACGTCGTTGAAACGGTCGTATACAATCGCACTTACTTCTCATTGTCGTTATTCCTCCCGTACCGGGAACGACCCGTAGGTATTTGTTGCAAAAGTCTTCCGACGTGAGCAGCACGGAAAACAGTGAACCAATCATTACGCCCGTCACTTGGCCCGTCGCATTGCATGTGGACGCATAACCGACGTTATTCCTGTACGAAACTAAACACTCGTGGTTTAATCGTTACAAAAATCATCCGAAACGCTATTTGTGCACTAATAAAATTCAAACGGGGACGCAAAACAGCACAGGAATTCATTTGTTTTTGGAAAATCATTATTGGGAAACCAATTACACAGTAATGCGTGAGTCGGGAAAGTATTACACGGGAACTTGAAAACTGGGAAAACAATGCGTACGTCTGAGTGCCGAGTGCTTAAACGTCCCTGCGTTCAATTTTGTAGTACAGTAATTTATTGATATTTGGTATTATTGTAAAATGATTTCTGAATTATATTTCGCCGAATTTCAGCTTCCTGTATGAAAATTCCCTCTTTATTTTATCGTTCCTGTTAATACATTCCAGAGTTTTATTTATTTTTTTCAAGTTACGTTGCCCTCAAATTTAAGTCACAAAAGATTGTACGAGTAATAATCACCGACTTTTTCAGCATTGTCAGCGCCCAACCGTCGACGACTATGTCCTGTGTGGCAGCCAACATTTTGGTAATGAAGAACACGTATACCAATTTCAACATGTTCGGTTTTCTCGTTTCGGGCAACAAGTCGTCGATATCCGAAGCCAAATAAATGAAACAAACACCTGCGCAGTTCGATATAAGTACATTTTAAACGCGCGTTGTCGATATCATGTTTTTTTTCTTTTCAAAATATACGGAAGACGCTTTTGGACGAGCGATTTCGGTATTCAAAGGTTTTCGAATAGAAACGGGAACCACTAAATACTAAAACAGTTTACTAAATCAATTTAGTAAGACCAAACAATACGCGCGACACGAGTAAAATCGGTACGTTTACGTACCCATTAATAACTGAACCGGTATGAGCCAAGACTTTCGCCTTCCTATCTTTTGCACGTAGAGCGCGTCCACGAACGGAGCCCATAGGATTTTTATGCTGAACGGCCACGACACCAAACTAAACAAAGCCTGGAACGATACGCGGACAAACTGTCGTTTGGTTATAATAAACGAGGTAATGAAGGTTTCGACAGCGAAATGACATGATAACAAACAACGGAGATCGAACAAATGTAATGATTTTTGTTCTATTCATATTCTAAAGTTTTTTCTTCTTCAAATAATCGGTATTCATATATGCGCCATAATAAACATAGTTTAAATTAAATTTTAATCACAAGGAAATCGAAACAGAAAAAGTATTCTAATTTTTTTTTTTCAATCAAGATGGTCATTTTTTTTAAATAATTTTTAGAAACATTTTGATGTACAAAACTTTTAATTAGGTTACGTCGTTAATTTTCAAATACGGTTCTTAAGTTTGTTTAAATACTTTTCAAATGAACTGATGTTATTCAATAGTGGTCTGTAGAATACCGCACTTTTGAAAGAAATTTACATTTCGAGAAACTTCAACGAATTGTGAAAAATCAGCGGCTAAATAAAAAACGTTTGAAGCAAATATTTTTTTTTTTTTTTTTTTTGTTAAATGCTACTATGGATTTCGCGAAAAAACCTAAAACACAATAACTGCCAGCGCAGGGTTATAGTGATCATTGAAAAAAAAAAAAAACCTTAAAACTATTGAACAGGACGAAAACACTCGCAAGACAGATATCCGCGGGACACCGCTGTACACGTGGTGCACGATAGAGACGTGAACGATGCGGAATGAAAACTCACCTGGTCTTGGATAGGTGACGTTTTTCTTGCTTTGCAAGAGTATCGGGACGGCGGACGCCAAGCCCAACGGCATGCCTTGCATCACGTACAACAACAGCAGCAGGAAAAAATTCGTCCAGTCTCCTCGCAAGCCCGGTTCGTCGTCGTCCGGGTTCGAGTCTTTCGCCGCTGTCGTCGGTCCGTCCGTACCGTTTCCGTTGCGCGGGGCCGATGGCGACGTCATGTCTACATATGGCCACGCCTTCGCCTGTACGCAGTCCCGTACGTTGTGCACGTGCAGAAACGGTCGCGGGAAAACGCGCGTGGTTTGACGTTCGCGGCACTTGACGAACTGAAGTGAAAGCATTGAACGACGCGCGACACGTTTATTTACAACATGACCGTCTGTCGGTTGACGAACTGCAACACGCGTACGGATCAAAATATCGTTTTATAAACAGTGGTGGGGGAGGGGGGGGTTGGTGATGGGCTTTTTTACGGTAAATGACTGGAAAATAATAGTGTATGACAGTATTCGCTTTTTACGTGTTATCGAATCGACAATATTATACTATTTTATAACGTACGCGTCAGAAACGATGTAAGCCGACCGGGGACCCGTTCCGCCCAACGGATTTATAGTCGTTTTTAGTTTGAGTTCCATTTCAGGCGTAAAAACGAATATTCGACCACTAAAATGTATTTAAAACAATAATCCACAGAGTGGAATCGATGTTAAAATTCGGTGTCGTTTTTTATATTTTAGACTTGGGGAAAAAACCGTTAAAATACTTTTAATTATAAAATTGAGATCATCAGATTAATTTAGGGGAAAACGGCCGACGAGTTCAAACCATTTGTCGGTCTATTGAATGTGGCTACCCAGAGATTTTACAGATCTAAAATGGTACAAATACATACCGTATTCGATCGTCAAAATAACAACTAACAATCGTTTCTTTTTTTTTTTTTTTCGTTTTCATAACGAAATTTAACAGTAATTATAAAACGTATAAAGACTATTAGTTACAAAATCATACTTCGCGAGATTATATTCAGTATATTTATAATAATGACGCTAACGCAATTTAAATAGTTTAAACGCGCAATTATATAATATTATTATATAATAATAATTCTATTATATATGACTATGACATCGAGTAGGTGTTTTCATCATCGTTTTTTTCAGTGGGTTTTTTCACTTCGACCAACCAATCCGAACGGATCCTGAACTGAAGATTTTTGAGCAAGTCCTTGAAAATACCGAACCAAATGATTCCGATAACGGTGCACACGGCCATTTCTACGTAATACCCGTTCATTGTTATGTTACAAACACCTTCATTATTCAAACACGTCTGTTAAGAAAAAAAATAATATAATTTCAATGATAATCGGCAAAATACTTTAAATAATTGTGTTAGAATCGCAACATTGAAAATTGTGGAAAAATGTGTGTATTGCTACTTGATATTTATGAAATCGATTAAAATGACATTAGACAGCGACCGGGAAGTTTTGTTTTTAAAATTATAAACATATTACGAGTAGTTCGTAAATTATGATTTTGATAATCATCCAGACATGAAGTATTAATCGAGCATTTAAACTTATAGATCGGCAACGAAGTATCGAAATAATTGTAATATATTTAAACTTTATTTAAAAAATTAGTTATTCCTTTAAACAAGATCGTGTTATAATGGAAATTTGGTATATTATAAATGACAGCTTTACTTACATTTTGAAGATCTTTCGTTGAACAGTTATTCTTTGAATCGAGTGAACATTCTTTAAACGTCAAATAATCCACCACTCCAATTGCTACAGAAGACGACCACATGTGCCCCAAATTGGAAAGAGTGTTCAATAACGTCATGTAAATACCGCCAAAACGAGAATCGCTGATTCTCGAGAAGAAGGATAATATGGCCACAGCCATAATATTAGATACAATCTATACATAAAATAAAATATGATGTACTAACGTAAATTACACGTTTAAATACTTAACCATTATTACAGATTTTTGTTAGTTCTTAAAATTTTTAAATATTATTGCGAACTCCGTTCTAAGTGGCAACGTATTATAAAAAGTATAAACTCACATCGTGTATTGATAATATAGATATTAAAATCGCATAATAATATCTCGGAATATCTATTGTCCCGTTTGTGTTGATCAATTTCGGCGTATAATAAATTAGCGCGACTAACGGAATGTTCCAAAGTAATCTGAAATACAAATTTAAGAACATATAAATATAATATCGTTCGGGCATTTAGAAAATAATTGGTGATTTGATTTGTACAATTGAATATATACAGGTATATATATATAATGTTTATGACTGAATAATTTTTAGTTCAATCTTCATATATAAAAACTACAATTCATACACTTATATGAAATGTCCGTATCCATATCAATCACCGGATAAAATATCATTAATACCTTAAGAATTTACAACTTAAGAAAACTATGGACGTTCAGTTATTTATGAGTTATTATTTCTAAAATGAATGATGTTCAGATTTATCTACCTGAAGGGTGTTATGTCCACATATATGCTCATCGATTGTGGACCTGACGTGTTTTTCGCTACAATGAGTGGAATAATAATTTTAATCAGACGTTGTGCCACGAGTATAATCATTATGTCGTCTTTCCGTAAACCTCCGTCAATGAGTTTTAAATTTAACATACTGTCTGGAGCGAATCCAATCTTTAACACACGTCATTATATTGATTGAAATTTAATAATAATAATATGAAAAATATACTTTTTTCGTAAAATGGATTAAATAATAATATTAATATTATTACGTCGGAACCTATGTATTAAGTTTCCAAAAATAGTCTTAAGTACAGTATATACAATATATAATTATGAAATTTTTTCATATGAAAATGTTTAAAATTATTGAAGTGTATATGGTTATGATGTGTAAACAAATTTTTAATTTGCTATGTTAGTTTGAAATTGTACCTTCACCGTCAACAGCGCTATCGCTAATATCCGGATACTGGGCAGTTTTATTATGTTCCACAACAGCGAATAGTTTTGGAAAATATTGAGCTTCACGTGGTCGTCTTCTAATCGATTATCTTTTTCTTTTTTGAACAGGGCAATCAATATTGTGATCACTACAAATAGAACGCCCCAGACGTAAAGCAAACCTATAAACGTTTTAGTGTAAGTATATGGTGTTAGAGGGCAAAGCGTGTTTCCGCCAAAATAGTACATTCCGCCAGATCTAGTAAAGACCGATTCTCTTTAAATGTATTAGGGTATTATTTCTACAAAGTATGTGATTAGACTAAATTGTGACTGATTGTGACTAAAATAATTTATGGTCCTAAATCGTGAATAATAATCGATTTATAAATTATAATTATTGGTGGTAATGACCTATTAGTTACGATTGACAACAACTAATTGTAATTCAATTAAAAATATTTACTTACTTGAATTGTCCAACATTGAAGTATATTTCATTAAGACTAGGTATTAAATTAATTTTAGAATGTCGAAAAAAAACGTAATATTTCGTTTTGAAACTAATTATACGACACAAGCTCTGACAAAAATCTGAAAACTTAAATTGGTTGTAATGACGTCTCGGGTAAATAAATAATAATTTGGATTTACATTAAATGTAATTGTCAAGTTCTCTTTTTTCGTACATTTGTACATTTCATTTCGACATTGTCTTATTCGAATTTAATGGTTAGTTTAGATTATTTATATTGACATTGAGTTTGTGTGTGTCGGTCTATCATCGGTCCATTCGACTTACAACCAAATATATATTATCACACACACAGTATTTTATATTCTGTGTATGCTCTTCGGAAATAAATGATTTAAAAACAAACTTAATCTAGGGGAAATGGTTTTGCCGACAAATGTAATCGGTCATTTATAGGTCTGGCGGAAATGCGAATAGGAGGAATACGGAAATGTACGATTGTTAAAATGTTAAACATGCGACGATTCGTTACACGCGCGCGTGCTCGCCGTCCGTCTAATCTGCTGTTGGGCGAAACGCGTTTCGCCCGAGACACACCAAGATCGTTCCTCGACCGTACGTACTCCTCAAAGTCGTTACCCCTCCCGTACCGGCGGCCGCTCGGAAGTATTTGTTGCAAAAGTCTTCGGACGTGAGCAGAACGGATAGCTGACATCCGACCGTTGTGCCGATCGTCTGGCCCGTCATGTTGCACGTGGACGCGTAACCGACGTTCTTCCTGTACGAAACCGAACCAGTTCACACCCCGTCGTTTATATAATTGTCTTGCGAGAAACGCAGTTTGCGCGTCCGTGCGACTGATGCGCCGCGAACGCCGCAAAAAATTAATAATCACCGACTTTTTCAACATCGTCAGCGCCCAACCGTCGACGACTATGTCCTGCGTGGTCATCAGCAGCTTGATGACGGAAACCGCGCACACCAATTTCCATACGCTCGGCTTTCTCGTCTCGGGCAACAGGTCGTCGATGTCCGTGGCCAAGTAAACGAAACACGCACCTGCGCAAGTTCGACACGATTGTCGACGAACGCGTCGTTTAGTTTTCTGTCCGTGTACGCGTACGAACGGTGTTTAAAAATAAGTTTATCTTGCCGAACGTGAAAACAGGCGCCACTATTAAGTACGCGCCGCGTGCCATACACACACCTCTCAGCCCTAACCGCGATTGATAAAACGCGTTAATAAACTGTAATCGCGAAGCGACGACAAATACGTGTTATACATATATTGCCTTTGATGTTTGACGACACTTCTGGTTTATTAGGCATTTGATATGTGTTAGCGATTTCTCTTGTGTGCGTTGTGCCTATTAACGATCTGGACTTGGCGACGGGTTTACTTGCTGATGCAGGTACCCGACGAAGTTGTTCCGACACTCGGTTGTTTCGAGCAATATAGACGGGACAAATTGAAGAAAAATGGGTCCTGCGATTTCTTTCTGAAATATGGAGTTCACATCGAAATTGTATCAACAGCAGTGTTTTATAAAAACTATAGTTTTTAAGCTCAAAGGCAATGTTTTGGCTGTAAAGAGGCCACCGCGCTTTTAAGGTATACCAATTTTCTATTAATCAAATGATAGTCGACGTCAATACAGGACAACTGAATCCTAAAAATGTTTTGCCTTTCGGACAACTTCGGTTATCGGTGGAACATCTCGCGAACGTCACGCTTGTTTGTTGTCAATGACAAAACGATGCGGTGCGGCAGCGCGGCCTTATGATCATTAATTATTACTTGTTAGTTGTAGATGTCAGTTATCGGTAATTATTTTAAAAATTAAAAATATTTAATATACATATTTTCCTGAAACCGTTCAATGTCATATTTTGAACGAGATACATTTTAAGATTTCGAATGATATAATAAACTAAATATATTTTTTATTGTAATTAGAGAATTGTAGTGTACCACTGTTGCATTAACTAAATTTATAAAAATTATTCTATCAACTTGATTTGATTTTTTGATTAGATTTGTTACTATTTTAAGACGACATACTAATAACAATCACGCGCACTATACTATTAACAATTACGTGCTATTTTATTAATTATAATGTTATTTTGAATTATCCGTCGATGATTAGGTGTATACGGCCGTATTGTCTGTACGAGTCCGCGAGATGAAAAAAAAAAAATAATAACATGTGTGACGAGGAAAATCCGTACCCATTAGTAACTGAACCGATATGAGCCAAGATTTTCGTCTTCCTATCTTTTGAAAGTAGAACGCGTCCACAAACGGAGCCCACAGAATTTTCGCGCTGAACGGCCACGATGTCAAACTTAAAAGAGCCTGGAAAACGAAACGTGACAAAAAAAAAAATCACAATTTTACAGTGTTATAGTGTTGAAACGATAGGTACGTGAACCTAATCTGTACCTGCGGACAGGGACGTGAACGTGGAATAAAACCTAACCTGCTCTTGGTAGGTGACGTTTTTCTTGCTTTGCAAAAGTATCGGGACGGCCAAGCATAAGCCCAAGGGCACGCCTTGCATCCCGTATAGCAACAGTAGCAAAAAGAAGTTTGACCAGTCTCCTCGCAAGTCGGGTTTGTCGTCGTCCGGATTCGAGTCCACGATCGCCGTCGATTTGTCCGGTTCGTTTCCATCGTGCGGGGTCCGCGACAACATCATGCTTAACCCCTTTAAAGTTCTATAACGCATGTATATTTATAAATATAAACAGTGTGAACACGTGATTTGTCTTACTACAGAGGGAGTGAACGATGCGCGAATATTGTCGTTGGTTTTTTTATATTTTAATATTTTCGTTTTCCAATAACTTTAGGTCGTTTTTCAAACGTTATTTCTAAACCGTCATACGCGTATATGTTTACTGCCCGAATTCAATAAAAACTTACCTATGTGTTGTTGTAATTTTCAACTCGAAGTAATCAATTAGTTAATTAACGTTTAAACAAATTATTTTATTGGCGAAAGCAGAAAAAAAATTACATTGAAGTATGAAAAATGATGTTTTGTATGCAGTTTAAATGAACGGATACTGTAGAAAGTCAAATATACATAAATAAGCTATTGAATAATGAACGTGTAAAAAAAAAAACAATAAAATAGACGTTAGTTTTATCAACATCGTAATATGATTATCATTCCGTTTCTTTTCTTCCATTAAAAAAAAAAAAGACTTTTCATACACATACAAACACTGATAAATAGTAGCTGTATTATAATAATGTTTATAGGCTTGATTAAATTTAATAAAAAATATTTTATATTCTATTTTTAATTGGATAATAAGAATAATGTTTACGCATTAAACATATTTGAAATGGGAGTGATGAGGGAGAACGTTAACTTTGTCTATAGGCGCCCCTTTCACCTCATTTATCGTCGAGCTCTAATTCGGCAACTGTTTCGCGTTTGCTAACTGTTTTTCTACCGCGAAAAAGTACCTCGACCGATAATTATACGCGTAATGTTGTCCACGATTAAAGCTAATCAAGAATTAGGTCGTGACGAAGTCTATTTGTTGGCTTTCGATCCGTAAACTGAGATATTTGAGGTCAAAGGTGATATAACGTTAAATCCGCCAACAACACGTTTTCATTGTGAAATTTAAACGTTTTTTGGCAAATAAATAAATTTTTGAACGTAGTTAGATTAAAATTAGATAAAAATTTGGTAAAATTTGTCGTGACAATATTTTACATTTTACGTTTTTACACAAAACATTACAAGACATTTTACTTCCATCGATTTTGAAGTGTATAGGCATTTTTTACAAAAACAGACGAAAATTTAAACAAAGTGTGAATCGAGCAATTAATAACGCGACAGCAACTTCAAAAGTACAAAAACATGTCGATAGCGTTTAAAATGTAAATAAGTATCGAAATGGTTTGAACAACGGTTTATTAACGATAGAATATCTCAAAGGGATCGCTCAACATTTTAATTTCAACTCTACATTTTTATTGTTATATACAGTATAGATTATTGCAATGGTTTATCAAGTATTACTATACTTATATGTATATCAAGTATTACTATTGATATGGTATTATTACGTTTTTCACGACTGATGAATTAGAAAGACGGTAAAATAATTATCCCCGTTGAATTAATGTCGTGATGATTAATTTGATATGATGAGTTGACGGGACTCTCGTAGGCTAAGAAAGGCAGATTTCGTAAGACTCAGCGACACAATAATCGTTCGGGCTTCATTGTATCTTATCGATTGAACAACACAGTGCGTTTTATTCGAATTGATTATTTATTTTATAAATATTTCACAGTCCCGGAGTTCACCGTATGGTGCTTGGTCATGTCTTATTGCGAGACGCCCAATAATACAATATAAATATATTTATTCAAACGAAAACACAAATAAAACGTGACAAGACTATTTTTATTAACATTTACAAACAATATTGCGCCATATCAAGATAAACGCTATATACAAGGGACCAAAAGCGCATTAAATATATTACATAACATATATTTATTAACATTACAAAATATTGACTTTCCGTGTACAATTTGTTAAAGTAAACTTAATCGGATTTACACGATAAATCGTATCAATTTCAAGTATTTTTGTACTTTTTTACCAATTATGTAGTGAATATATATATATTAATATATAAGAACAATAATTTAGTGTACATTATAACTTTGGAAAACAGTTAATACTATTTTTTTTAATTTTATGAAATATTGGTTCCAACGGTGCCATTTTGATTCGAAATTACGTTTTTGTTTCCGAAAGATTCGCATTAGAACGTGATGATTATTTTTTTTTCAACTACAATGTTTTCTCGACATTTTCGTAATAGGAAAATGACGAGAAAATAAAGGTAAATTTTTATAAGTTGATAAAATATTCATATTACGATTTATCTTAAATCGAATATAAAATATTACGTAATAATGCGTTATTCACATAGAACTTGTCGTCCCGTTGGTGACTTCGACTTTGCTTGATCGGTCCACGTACACTAGCCAATGGGAAGAGCTTTTGGTTTGGAAACTTTTGAGGACGTTCTTAAAAACGCCGTACCAAACGAATCCGATAACTATACACAAAACGATTTCTATGTAATATCCGTCCACCATTACTACACAATGGCCTTCGTTTAGATCGCACGTCTAAACAAATACAAATCGGATTCATTTAACATAGTGTTCACAAAGCGTTCAACCCAATATATTATTATTGTATCGTAGTCTTACATTTTTTAAATCCGTCGTAGAACAATCGTTCTGGGGATTGTTCGAGCACTTTTTGAATGTTAAAAAGTCCATCATTTTCAGTCCCAATGAAGACGACCACGCCAATCCCAAATTCACCATCGTGTTCAAGAGCGTCATGTACGTTCCGCCAAAGCGCGAATCACTTATTCGTGAGAAAAAACCCGTCATGGCTACCAACAATACATAAGCTAATCCCTTGGGAAAACAAAATAAACACACAAGTATGGATTAGTTTGACAATTTTTCTGATTAATATTATTCCCCCAAAAAATATTCCCAATAAAACCGAATTCACACCGAACGATTTTCTACGACTGTCCAAATTAATGATTATTAGGTTTTAGATTAAATTTATTTTGTAATATTTCACTATTTGATAGTAAAAGTTACTTAGGTTACTGAAAAGGTTAAACGTGCCAATAATAATTAAAGTGTTTTAAAAATGTTATGATGTTAACAAATTTATAGACATTTTGAGAACCAATTTATAATACCTTTATGGATGTCAATTATTGTGAAAATTATTATTTTTCCATACTGCAAGTTTGAGAATATTTGGGGCTTTATTTTTTATTAAAAAAAAAAATTGATTTTTTCAACAGAATGTCTCCCGACAAGTAAAAACATTTATATTTTAGACGTTTTAGAATATAATTCAAATAAATTTAAAATGTATAGCAACTCACCTCATTTACTGCGTTTAAAATCCTAAAATTAAATAATAATATATTGGCACGTCTATGATTCCGTTGCGATTTATCAACATTGGCGTAAAGTGAATTAGAAACATATATGTGAGGCTCCAAAATAATCTGAAATAGATATTTTTTTTTTCAAGCGTTAGTGACCGTATACAAATGTGTAATTCGTTAGATGTTCTATTTTTTTTACAAGTATATTATAAGTGTTTTTTCAGCTTTGGAATAAACATAATTCTCGCGAGGACGACATTTATTTATTGTGTATTAAATTTGTAAAAAAATCTTCGTCTTCAATTAAAATTATTTACGAGTATATCCGGCACATCGGTTATCTGCTCTACCTACCTGATTGCAATTGTATTCAGACATATATTCATCGGTTTCGGACCAGAAGTGTATTTGGACACGGCAATCGGTGTTAGGATTTTAACCACGAATGTCGCTGTAGTCAATATCATGATACCGTCTTTGGGCACACCGGCGTCAACTAATTTCAAATTCACCAAACCGATCCTGGTCGTCGAAAACCCGATCTGTGAAATGAACATGGAATTAATCGACTTACAACAAATGTGCGTGCGCGTTATTGTCTTGTGTGAGTTTTCAAGTAATCTATACAAAATAATGGCATTTACCCTCATCGTCAGCAACGCTATCAGTAATATACGGATACTAGGTAGTTTTAAAATGTCCCAGAGCAGCTTGTAGTTTTGTATGACGTTGAGATGTATGTAATTATCTTCCAGTCTGTTATCTTTTTCTTTTTTGAACACGCCGATCAACGTCGATACCGACAGGAAAATAACGCCCCAGGCAAACAACAATCCTACACAAAATCAAAACACAATCATAGGCGCAAATAATCGTTGAGATTTGGGGGGGGGGGGCTGAAGTCTAAATAAATCCCTCTCTTATGAGATTTTTATACAAATTCAAAACTCTCAAAAAAGTTATAATACATAACAATATTGACTGACAAGTGACAGTCATAAATTTTTGGAGGGCTATATAAAATGTAGAGGGCTTAACCCTTCCTCTTTTTGCGCTTATGAACACAACAATAAGAAATTAACATATCTTAAACTACAGAATATGTCGTGATGATATCAGCGAGTTAGATCCGTCGAACATTCTTTTTTTTTTATCACGTAAAATTCCATATTTTCTCATATTTTTTCATAAAATTTCATAATTTTCAACAAACCCCCCATCCATCTGTTAAGGGGAATGGAAACATTTTTCTAAAATAAATGGCAATTTTTGGAATGCGAGTGCGTTTCGCTGTGCAAGCGATCATTAATGGATATAATCATGCACATGTCGCTAATTCGAAAGAGTTTAATCATTTTACGTGCACAACACGTCGATTAGGATGGAAAACCTAAACAAAAATTTAACCGTATGCGATAACGTGTACTTAAACAGCAGCAATACTAACTGTACTTAATGGCGATCGATGCGAATAAACACGTACGATTTGTGTTGATTATTTATTATTACCTGTCAACACAATGCCCAAAGCCGTTAGCGTTTATCATGTCAAATATTGAGACTTGTTTCGTATACTTTATATTCGCAGTACTAAAAAATAGTGTTTTTGGCGAAAACGAAAATATCGAACTTCGAAAAATGTTGGCGTACATTACGCTTGTTTGGTGGCAACTTTGTTTTTGACGGGAACGACGAATGCCCGTTTCGTCTGTACGCGTGTGATTTAAAAAAAACAAGCAGGTTGTGTTAGGTCGGATAAGTCGAGTAATACGAGGTGTTTGTCGACGGAGCTCGAGCCCCGTATAATACAATACAACCTGCACGCTACTTACTTACTTTCGAGAGTCATAACGCCTCCCGGACAGGGCGCGATCCGTAGATATCTGTTACAGAAGTCCTCGGAGGTAATTAGGACGGGCACCACCGAACCCAGCATCACGCCTATCGCCAGACCCGACGAACTGCTCGCGGACGAATAACCCACGTTTGCCCTGAAACACGATCGGAATACAATATATACACACGCGTACACGTGTTGCGTTTGACGGTTGTCAGTGAAAAAAAACACTGGCACGGCGTTTACTTGTTCAGCATCGTCAGCGCCCAACCGTTGCAGACGATGTCGAGTGTGGCGGCCAAGACGTTGAGGACGAGAAATACGGTGGTCAGTGCCACCATGTTCGGATATCCCGTCTCAGGCAGCCAGCCGTTGATGTTGACGGCCGAATAAACCAAACACGCACCTGAAAATGAGTACATTAGTATGGTTGTATCATTAAATAAACAAACTCTAAACATGTCAATCAAAAACCTTTCGAAAAATCACAAAAGCTCACTTCTATGTATCCATTTTCACCCTTCACAAAGATCTTAATATCCCTCTCGTTTCCAACGAAGCAGTAATGCACTATAGACGCAGTCATTCCAAATTCATCACCCACTTAAATCCACTAGTCAAAGAGTTAGGCTCCGAAAATATACCTGGAGATTCCTCAAGACGTCTGAAGCGATGTTGGTGTCGTGATCTCATTAACATAGTTTAAGATAAATAAAAACCTACTTTTTTTTACAGTATTACCAATGTTTAATTTTCTAACTCAAACCTATTATGTCAACTAGCAATCATTAATTGTAACAACTATTGTTGTTATATTAATGTTTGTTACATAAATATACTATATTCATGTTTGTTACATAAATATACTATATTCATGTTTGTTACATAAATATACTATATTAATTTTGCTTATTGTAAACTAATTTACAGACTGTAAGAATTTAATTAAATAAAGAAAAAAAATGTTGAAAGAAAAAATTATATTTGTACTTTTTGTCTTCATTCGGATTTTATTGGAAATTATTTTTTTAATTTTTAATTTTCTCATGTCAAGTAGCTGGATAAAAATCTTCCTGTTTGAAGTTTATGGGACTATAGGACGTAATGTTCAAAAACAGGGCGATGATTATTGTTGTTTATACCGGTTTTTTTAAACGTCGACTTTTCCGAAATATTTGATAAGAACTCGAGTGCCAAAATTTAAACGATCTGTTTATGTAAGTGTATGGCTATTATCAATCGTAAAGTAAAATAATAGTTTTAATTAACTCATGCTATATACAGTAATATTTTTGTATATAAATGTTTTATAAAAAAACCGAAACAAATACAAGACTGCAGACCAATAAACGATAATAATTATTCTGCGATAAGGCAACACTAATGTATTATATCATATAATTATCTTTAAATATTTTAATTTATAACGGCAAACGCGATTGTATTGTGTCTTATAAAATAGTCTAATGTATAATTATTATAAAACTATATTTATTATTTATTAATTAACGAACTTAAAAACCATAATTTATCGAGAGTTTGAACGAATTGTTTTTTATGTGTATGTTTGTTTATTCGTCGATTAATCAAAACGATTTCGCGGGAGACGTGTCTTCTACCATTTCCTCTTTTTCGAATTCTGCACTGATTTTCATACGGTTTTATAATATACGTATATATGAATACAACAAAATACTTAGCAAATAATAACAAACCTTTAACTAAACAAATATAACTCTGTGACGTAAATAGGCTCAACGTGAGTCATATATACGTTAGACATACGTGATATGTGATTTTAGTTAGTTATATTAATTACGTTTATTTCAATAACTATTGTTGATTAAACTTCTAAAAATTGCGTTTAGCACATTTTCACACACCGAATAAAATATAATTTTACGTACCCATCGAATATTGAACCGGAAGGAGCCAAGATTTCCGTCTGCCTATCCTCTGCACGTAGAACGCGTCTACCAGTGGAGCCCAAAGTAGTTTTATGCTATTCGGCCATAGTACTAAACTAAATAAAGCCTAAAACTAATAAACATTAAAACCCTATAAACTTATATATGCGATTACTAATTGCATGTAATTAATAATTTTGATTAGATAATCAACTAAAGATCACTAAAAGACGGAAAAATAGGTAACGAACTGTCAGGTGCTGTGGGTGTCGGTTTGAGCGGAACACATTGACAGGAACTATAGAACTCTATTGTTATTTTGAATATGAAAGTAATGATAAATCGTTTTATTTGAAAAACGATTCTGCGCGACATTAGTAGATTATTACAATAAATGATTATGATGTGTTATAGGAATTTGGATTCAGCTCGATTTTATTATAATATTGTAATAAAACACGTGCAATTAATGCATTTTGACGTAAAAGAAATGTATAATACTTATTATTTTAATGATATTTTAAATTTGTAGAAGAAAATATGCTGTATATAAGAAATGGTCCAATTTACACAAAATTTCAACTTCAAACGTCTAGAAAAAATATGTAATATGCTGAGTTTAGGAAATCTGTCTTAGAATTGAAAATGCCTTTAATTTTTAAAAATGAAAACGCGGGAAATTATAATATAAGTTGTTATAGATCTGAAACGATATGAGAAAATTCACCATGATTTTCGCACGATATCATTTTACGTATACGCTCACCTGGTCTTCGTAGGACACGCATTTTTTGCTCTCCAAAATAACGGGCAGACCCGCAATGGAAAATCCCATAGTGACACCTTGCATTACGTACAGCAACATCAACAACAATAAGTTCAACCGATCTCCCGACAGATTTTTCGGCTGTGTTGGACTATTTCCCGTCCCGTCCAATTTGCAGTCAGTATCGTCGTCGTTTTTCGGTGGTTCTTTCATGATTTCGATGTTACTATTAATGTACAATAGTAATTGCCGACTATTGCGAACGACTGCGAGACACGTGCTCCTCTCAGAACAATAATGAGATCGTTATTATGTATATAACAGTATAATTCGCTTCAAACGCCGTAGTCTAGAAGTAGTACAGAATAATAATAATAATAATAATATAATAATAATAATAATAATAATAATAATAATAATAATAATAAAAAAAATAATAATAATAATAATAATAATAATAATAATAATAATAATAATAAAAGTAATAATAATAATAAAATTACCAATTAATCGATGGATTTATTATTATCTATTTATTGGGTTTATCAAAATATTATTCCGTGACCTTTTGTACTCGCTGTTAGAGTTTTATGTAATTTAAAAGAGCCGAACATTGAATACAATAAATCATAGTCGCGTTTTGTGGTTTAGTTTGGATTTCAAATATTATAATTATATCAACGATTGTAATTATACAAGAAATAGGTTGGATGATTGGTTATAATTAAATGAAACTAAGAAAATTCGGGGTATAGGTCCGAAAGTTATTTAAGAAAGAAATCTTAAAGAAAATAAGATAGATTAAAAAAGAAATAAAAATGATGGTAGAATAAATAGACCGTTTTTTTCATGCCTTGCTGCTCGTACTTGAATTTTATTGTTTCTGAGAATATAATTGATTATGCAAAGAGGATTGAGAAAATAAGAAGACACCGCGTTCACTTCAAAGTTGAATCACTGACAAATTAAACAAGCCAATACGTAGATACACAAAACTGAAGTCGTTCTATGGAAAACCGGTGTCGTCGCGGAGTAGTGGCTCGTTGCTGGAGTGTGCACATACATGGTATGGAGAGAACATACACACTGATGAGGAGACTAGATCATCGAAGGGTCTTTAGTGTAATTATTTGTGTTTTTGTGACAGTTTCCTGCTATATCAGACTATGTTGGTGGACTGATTAGCGAGTGGCCAAATTGTCATTGAATTTTCCGCACCTTTTCTTTGCGGTAATGGTGATATTCAGCGTTATGACTATTCGTCATTGGTTCGTTCCCACGCATATTTTGTTTTATTTGAGTTAATTATAATGTGTTGTATTTATGTAGCAAGTTTATATTTTTTGCCACCCCGACAATCGATACATCTCGTGTGTGCTGGTTGCTTATTATTTCATTTTTATTCAGATAGTCCGCGGAAAAGTTATTCGATATTCGTATTATGATTTAAGTTTTTTTTTTACTCACAAATTTAATCGGTGTTCCGAAAGGAGCAAACATCAGTATATTTTTATTTAGAAAAAAAATTACCAAATAATTTCGTATGGTATGGTAATATGGTATTATACTTGAATACAACAATACATAAAATATTTTTTCCTAATAATGATTATAATAGTGATATGTATGCATATCATTACACGATTAAGTAATAATTGTAATATAAAGCAATATAAATAATAATAATATAAAGTACTCGTGCGCGAAATTAATACAGAAAAGCCCAATTACGCATTTGCAATTGCTGCATTGCTTGTACAGTTTTATCACGTGCGTAATATAATCGCAACAGGAAGTATTTTCGTCTGAGACAGTAGATCGGACGGTTGGTCGTACGCGTCGTTTATGCATTCACGAGTTGTGTCACGCCATTCAATCGAAAAATAAATCGAAAGCGTTTAAAACGTCGTGTGCAAATCGATATTACGCATCAATATCAACATATATATATTAGTACAAAATCGAGTCGAGCTATTATTCGTAATTCCTATACGTTCCATTGTGTTCATCACATAAAATAACCGGCGTCGCTCAAAATTGTTTTTTGAAAACAACGATTATTTTAAAATTCGAATTGTAATACAACTCTAAAGTCTCCAACTAATTGTTTTGATTTAGTGAACTGACGTCCACAGCACCCGTGACTCGCAACCATTTTTTGGTTTGTCGTTCTCATAATACTACAATAATAATACTACTAAATATATATCCTATATATGGTGCTTGAATTAGACAAAAACAGGTTCAAGGGATGTGTGAAAACAAATATGCGTTCCCGAAGAATAAAAAGTCTTATCAACTCGTGATGGAGGCGACACCCTTCACCACACAACACTCCATCGCCGCGTATTTTTCATCGTACAACAATATTAATAATAATACATTTTCAATCCTTTTCATTCGCACAAAACCATATAGTGTGTTAAAATGTTTTTGGTCAAAGTTGACTTACATTAACCGCTACACGTTTTATATTTACATAATTATACTGATACTCCAATAACATATGTAAAAAAACCAACAAACGTTCAAGAAATAAGAAAAAAAAATACTTCTACAGATAATAAACACCAGTCTACAATAATTATACGCGACAAAATGCTCATTGTACGAGCAAACAATGTGTTTGTTTGAATAACTGCATCTTTGTTGAAAATGACTCACATAAACGTTTCGCGGCCGGCTTTGATCGATGATACGCGAACATTTGGAATCGGCAAAAACTACACACACGCGCATACTTTAATGCTTACGACGCGACGTATAACGTACAGGTGGCCGCGCGTCCCAACCCCGAAATTTCGAACACTGCACGTGTTACAATACTGCACGTGTTACTTCACATACAATCGTTAGCTACAATTGTGCCGAATGTAGAATTACAAATTGGTTTTGCAAAAACAAAGCAATCTGTTTAATCGACTCAGCATATACTGATGTGCGTTGTATGCTTAAGCCCACCTTTAGGACTTTTCTTCAAAACACATAGCAACAGTCGGTCGGTGTAGTTTATCTAACGTGAAATAACGCATTAGATTTTTTAAAACGCTAACTAATTCATAGTTATGGATTCCAGAAAACTAATTTTTAGTGCTGCAATTGTTGTAATCATTCTTGGAAATGTTTATATGGGTAAGTTTACTTTACATATTGTCCAGAATATATTATGGAATTGTAACGATGAGTCACGAGACATCATGCACTACTACTTTGGTGGGGCGAGAGAAGTGTTGATTAAGGGTTTTTGAGGCGTGACCTACATAACCAGACGGTACGAAGGAGTGAGTATGGAACGAGTAAGGAGTCGAACGGCAAACGACGTCGAGTAAGGAGTCGAACGGCAAATGACGTCGAGTGAAGGAGTCGAACATCAGACACCATCAAGTGAAGAGACCACCAGAGGACCTCATCTATCACCTCGCTTAAAGGCCCTCAGCGTTTGGTAGTATTAAAAATACAATCGTATAACTTTTCTTATATCTTGATTTATTTACATAAGGTAACCCTAATATATAATAATAAGTATCACACACCGAGGTCGAGTCCTCGAGACCTCGATAAAACAAACAAAACTCCCAGTATGGAGATAGGGAGAGAGGACGTTACAGAATTTTAAATTATTAATTTACAAAAGTTATATTATTGTTCTTAATTTAATTGTATATGTGCTACGTGCTGATTATATTATGTTGGTAATATTACATTGTAAATTAATTTTTACTTTAAAAATAGTTACAAAAGAAGGTATGTACTTTTAAACCATTATTTATTAAATAATTCTGTTCAGATATTTATTTTGTTCGTTGTTCTTTTTAAGACTTTATATTAGTATTTCAATAGATATCTCATACAAATCAAAACCCATGAATGTTTTTCTACGATAGATCTGTTCAATTATAATACAATTCAAAGAATTAATATTTAAACAATTCACCATTTCTTTAATGAAGTTTAATGAATCTGGCTTTTTTTGACAAATGTTGAATGATGTATTGATTTAGGAATTAAGTAATTTAGGTAATATTGTACTTAAACAAGTCTACATATCCTAGCTTGTTTTATCAGAAACATTTTGGTTTAATTTTATATTATTAACATAATTTTTCAGAATATAACTTTTTTAGAAATTAAGCTATTAGTACTATGTGCATGCATTAGTAATTTGGGCACTGAAAAGTGTAGTTAATTTCTATCTCGTATTAAAGCGTGTTTACATTTTATAAATAAATAATATATAATTTTGTTTTAACAATTTTAATTTTCGTTAAGATTGTTTAAGTAAGTTTTTTGAGTTAACATATACGTATGTTTTTGGAAATAATTAAAATAAACTCCGAAGGATGGGAGGTGAACACATAATATACTCGTATTATTGCGATTTAAATGGTATTTTTTAGATAATCGTTCAATTTTTAATTTTCCATGATGATTGACATTTCCAAATGATGTACTATTTATTTACAATAAATTATATTATATTGTTTATTATCATAAAAATCACTTTTTTCTGGTATGTTATATACCATACACTTGAGTTATAATAAGTAATATGAAACAGGACTTATATCCTTCAAAATATCATTAACTATTGTACATAATTGACTTCATGAGTTGTATACCTATTATAAATATATTATACATATATCGTATTTCTATCAAATCTTAATGTTAAATTTAATAATTACCTAGCCCAACTCCAACAAGTTGGAGAATATAATCGTACGTAATATCATTTATTTGTCCATATATAAAAAATGTCTTGATTTATAAAAAAGACTTAAACGTTCTTAAAACGTACAAAATTATCTACTTTTTAGTATTTAATAACTTAGTAAAATATAGAAATTAAATAATATACAATAAAGATTATAAGCTCTTTTACTTTTATCTCGTAGTGGATTGGACTATAGATGAAGTTTTCAAGCATACAATTGATCATCGTAGTGAGAAATTTTAAAACAAACTATTCTTAAATTTAATAACTTAGTTATACTTTAAAGTATTTAAAAGTCGTTATTTATAAAGTAAAAACTTGACTATGTTCATTTTGACAAATTAAGTATAGGGCATTAATAACTAATCTATTAATAATATATACATTGGTTAGAATCATCATTCGAATACAACGATTTATCATGGCTTTCAAAATCAAAATAATAATAAATTTTTAAAATCTCAGTAAATATATCCCTTAGTTAAGCTGACATCCATAGAAACTACGTCTCGCTAATTTTTATATATTTTAAAATTCGTAATCAAGAAAATGTCTTGTCATCTTTTAAAACTCCTACATAAAAGTTCATTTAGAGAAAAGTAAAAAATATCTGTGACAAAGATTAGTCCAAATATTCTAGAAACCATTCGTAAGCGATGCTAGGTTTATAACAAGTTTTAATGTTCGAGAATGTTTTTTATAAATCATAGGTTCTCAATCTTTTGGTCATGTCCATGCCCCCTTTCAAATTATTGTTTGAGGTCACGCGCCCTCGCCATTATAAGATTGAAGTATGATTAATATAGGATATATATATATATATATATATATGTGATGACTTATGTTGGTTATTGGATCAATATAAATACAACTTCAATGTATTTTTTTTAAAAATATTTAATGCATTTATTTGTATACGAAAAAAATTATTATTTCAATTTAAAATTATAAAAACAAAGTATATTATAATATTATATTATCCTTTTAAAATATTAAATTTTAAATTTATTACTGTTAAATACAAATTAGGATGCTCGTAATATTTATTTATAACTATCTAGTATTTTTGGAATCTAGATGATGAACATACTACATATCGATATTTATAACCCAAAAGTATTCTCGGAATTATTGAAGAAACGTAATTACTCAATAATGCCCGATAAAATATAAATAATCAGGAATAACGTTTTTATGTTTCGTGGTTTTTTTAAAAATGTTTACGCCTCCCCGAAAATTTTGTCACACCTCCCTAGAGGCGCGTTTCTCAGGTTGAGAACACTTGCTATAAATGAATGAGCGTGGACTAGAACATTCTCAAAGACACACGTCATGCTGCCATCGATCACTGCACTGCCTACGTTATGTTTTACTAAAAGTTTCAACGTATAGATTATAATTACAATTGTATGGTTCCAACTTTCATAGCTTTTAATATCATTTATATTCTTAAACGAGATATAGAAAAACCTCATATTGTACATATCTGTTTGTGTATGTGTAATTAAACTGTTCTATAAATAAGTTTGAGAGATTTTCTTTTGACCAACCTCTATATACTTTAAACAGGATTTGTGATCAAAATGTCAGAACAAATATTGTTTTTATTATTATTTATCAGTTAGAAAAAGTGGCGATCAGCCATTACTGATTATCTTTTTTAAAATTTACTAAAACATTATCTCAAACAATGTAACTATATAATAACTTGAACACAGACATTTTAACTATATAATTAAAAAAATTATTATTACACTATATTAACTAATTAAGTTAATACAATAATATTTACTTAGCTTTAATAATTAAATAACTAATGACAACACTTAATAATAATAATAATAATTAATAATAATTAACACTATTTCTATATATTTTAACATGCATATTTTTATTAGTCTGCAACAGGAATTTACAAGAATTTAAGAGTTCAAATGGTAATTTTATAACTTTACATCCTCACATAGTTATTCTGAATGTGTAATATGTATTATTTAAATAATTAGTAATAAAATATACTTTGTAGATATGCCATAATAATATTATTAGAAATATTGAATAATATACCACCAAGTATCATTATCCAGTATAAATAAATCGGTTTAAACATATAAATATTAATACTTTAGAGATATTAGTGCACTATCATACCCATATTTGCAATTCAGCTTTAAAGGGTATGTATTTGTTATTGTGAAAAAATTAAAATGTATTATATATTTAATATAGATAATTGGAAAATATTGATATTTGTGATATCATATGAAAATAATTCGTCATTTGATAGCGAATAATAATAAAAAATAATAATTATAATCGTTTGTGATTTTGGGTTTATAAATTTAAGTATAAAACAGTCACTAATGCTCTATTATATTTTATTAATTATAATCAATATAACTAATTTTCATAGAAAAAAATGTGATCAAATGACGTTTTATTATATTATGTACATTATTAGACATTATTGTTAAATTTAATTTAAATACTCGTACATACTATTATAATTACAATACTAATAATTTTTAAATTATTAATTTCTTATGGGAAATATGAATTTTGATGTATCAATTAAAAGTATTATTCTGTAATGTACTTACAACATTCTAAGTAAATTAATGTTAATCTTTGTGTCAAAGGTCATGTATATGTTACACTCATTTTCGAGTAGTAGACATTTAAAAATTTAATTTCAGCTATAATCTGAACCCATTTTTCATGAAATTTGTTGTTTTCCTCTTTCAAACCCAGATCGAAATGTCTACTTAAAAGTGTAATTTGATATCGGCCATGTAACTAGTCAAGAGGTATTTATTTTCCATGTAACTAGTCAAGAGGTATTTATTTTTCATAAAATGCGAATTCTCCATCTGTAACTCATTCTCATTTGAATTCAGTGATATATCGATTTTTTTTTAAGTATCTCCGCTCTTTGTTGTTAACTTATGTTTCAATGAGTGCTATTATATTTATTTAGTACGTAATCACTTTCCATATGGTCTTAATTTATTCATTAATAGTTATTGTTTCCGCATTCGTTACTGGTACTCCTTCATATTTTTAGCTGGAGTTTTCTTAGTCGACGTTGTTGATATAAACGTAATACGCAATACATAAATAGTATTATAGCCTATTTAATTTTAATGTCATTGTTAGAATAGACGCACTATAGTCACATTACCACATAACAGAAAATATGATCATAGTATCACTGTAATTATTGGTTTGTAATGCATAATAAAAATGTGTACATTATTTATACGATAGTTGACGGCCTCACGTCATGGTTTGCGCGTATTCAAATTTTGCATTTTGAGCCATAACATAAAACGCAGAATACGCTAAAACAATTATAAAATCAAATGATTTTAAGAAAATTCTGTTCGGTTTTCAGTAATCAATAACATTCTTACTCCATTGACATGGTGTACAACCAACGAAAGTAATTATCATTAATTTTTAATAGATTTATTACAACATTTGTAATTGTACAGTAAATATGATATATAAGTAGAGTAGTATGAAAAGATTACCAAAATATAAAACAAAAATAATAAATATAAAAATGAAATGAAAACAAAAATTTGTAATGGTCTTTAACTATAAGTCACGGCCCACCGGAAAGACGAGCCCAATCCGTCCCTGTGTGTATCAATATATAATTTGAAAATTGTCATCTCATAATTAATAGCATAAAACTAAAAAATGATCTTATAATAAATTAATTTAGACTACATACCAGTTATTCGCCGTTTTGAGAAGTCTGTTTCGGAAATTTGCAAAGGTAACATATTAGATTTAAACTGTAATGTATTTTTTAGTGTCATGCATTTTAAAAATATCTTATTTGTAAAATTAAATTCGATAAACTATCAAAAATTGTTGTGTGAAACATTAATGTTAATATTTAAAATAATATGTTGTCACTAGTTAAAATTTGATAAGTTATAAAAATATGTTTTATAATTTGACATACATTTGTTAATATTATGGACGTAAAATAGCTTAAGTAATATTATTTAAACAGTCATATAATTAAAATTAGAGGAAATTGAATCAAATAAAAATTTCGGTAAGTAATTTGTATGTATATTATAAAATATGTTGCAGGACCGAAAACATTTTCGTCATAGACTAATAGTTTTTTATTCTCAATATCAAAATTAATGAGTATATTATAGTAAAAAATATTAATAATATATAATAAATAAATGTTTTTTTATATATTTTTAATCATTATCAACACTCAATATTTGAGTCAATAATAATTAGTCAATTGAGTAAAAATGTTTTCTCTTATTAAAGGAACAACTAACGACGCACTTTATTATGCAATTTTTAATAATGGTTTGTAAATATTTATTTGATATGTTCTTATAGAAATGAGAAAAATATTATAAGTTTTGTTTTTCATATGAAATAGTTATTAAGAAATATGTAAGCGGTAAGCTATATTTTTTATAATGTTTTCTTCTGAAATAATAAATATTTCGTTCTGAAAATACGACTTTAGTATATTTAATGTTGATTGAATTACAGCATGAGATGAAAATTAGTTCTAATATATAGTAATTATGATGTAAAATGTTGAATTGAAACAGCTATAAACACGATCAGAAATTGGAAAATTATTATTACTTGATGTAAACAATTAAATTATTATATATTTTTCCAAATAAAATGTCGAGTTGGCGGAAATCGATTTTGGACTAATATATATTTTTATAAAAGTCATCAGTTTTATATTATTTACTAAAAAATGTAGATATTTCATTTTAAAAACGTAATTTTATACCAACAAGTAATTTATAAATTCGAAAAAAAAATTAGTCATATACTAATTAAGCTCAACTAATAATTACTCGTATTTAATACATGATATTGACATTTTGCATCAATAATATTTTGTGTAATATGCTTGTATACGCAAGATAATTAAAGTATAATATTATGTATTTAATTAGACATATTTTTGGGTTACATTGCGTACTTAAAAGACGAAATCCCGATAAGTATGTAATATAAAATACGTTATATATAAAACAATTATTACCAAATAATTAAATTGCATTCATTTGTTGTATCTTTAGTATTAGTTAGTTGTAGTTAGTGACTTAGTGTGGCTCTTAGTATATTATACGATGGTGTGCATGTTCACGAGACCAAATGTTCAGTCTGGAATACGGTCAGCCATCGAGTTCCACACTTTGTTTCAGCCGTATAGGCGCGCCTCGGTTATGACCGATAGTTAGTCGGTAATTAACAAAAGACCAAATAAAACCTCATTTGTTTTGATAGAGTGTCTATATTAACCCTTTGAAGCACAGCAAATTTTTTTCCAATTTTTTTGTTAAAAGAGCCAGTTTCTTATTGTTTAATTATATCATATTATGAGACAATTCTTAAAAATTAAAAATTTTTGATTTTTGATAACAAAATCAGGTGATTTACCATATTAACCACCATGCATTTACAATCTACAATTTATCACCTATTAGATTTCTATTAATTATTTATTATTAGTGAAATATTTGTTTTGTAGTAACTACTTTAACTAATCAAGTCGTTCAAAAATCATATAACTCTACCAATGTTACTGTTAGAGAAATAGGTGTTATAAATATTTTTACAAACTAATTAAAATTCATATAGCTATTTAAATTTTTTTTCTGCATTGACAAATAAAGCTAATAACATAATATCTCCTTTTATTTAAAATAACAAATAATATAATTTTTTATAGTATGTAATAGTATTTGATTGTAGGCAAAATTAAAACAAAAACAAGTAATAAATATTAATAATAAATGTAATAAATGTTATAAAATGTTCAAAATAATTAATAATAATAACAATTTAAATTGGTGTAAATAAAAAATAATAAAATTCAAAAATATAAAGATGCTGAACTACTTTTGGTGAATTTGTGCAAAACAGTTTCTCATTTTTCCTAAGTATACTTTGCAAGTTTCACACAACCATTCAGTTCTTTTTGATTTTTTTTCGTACTACATAGTGCACATTTTCTCAGTGTACCACGAGTGGGCTGGTGTAAAGAACTTTTAAAACGAACTTCTGGTGAAATATGTGGTTTGTGTTTAGAAATTTGTAGGGTTCGTTAGATGTTTTGTAATATTAAAAGTACCAAAAATATAACAAAAACCTATAAATAATAATAATAATAATAATATAGTTATGAAAATCAATAAACGATAACAGTTTATCATTTGTTTTTACCATCTCACGAACAGAAATGTGTACTATTGACGATTACGCCATCTACCGAACAATTTACATAACATATTGAACATGATATGAATGTAGTAATAAATTTATACCACCATGCAAGAATAAGGCAATTTTTCTAAAAAGTGGTATATATTTTATACCACTGTGCTTCAAAGGGTTAATATAATGTAAATAATTCTTTCAAGTAGTTTCAACAAAAAGTTAATTACTCCCAATTAAAAGTATACGACGTACGGTATCACATCATTCAGTGGTAATCCACTACGATACTCGTACATATCACAGTCATCTATAATAAATTATATTGTTTTAGCGAGTACTTACATTTGTAAGAGTCGGTCAATACAAAAAATGCCACTATGTATTTGCTGACTAAGAATGTAGTGATGTTTTTATTTGATAACACAAGCTCATTTTCAATTGTAGTGATTAATTTTTATTTCCTAACCATGATTTCCGAATTATTGCAAAAAACAATTATATCTTCGATTTATAATTAAGAATAGAAAAAATATCGATTCTTACATCTATAAATATTGATGATAAATTATTTATTAATTTTTTTTACGTTATGTTTATTAGTATTTTTCCATTTTAAATACAATAAACTGACTTTCTTTTTTCAGTCTTTTATAATTTATAAAACATTGAATTTTATGTAATGTAAAGAAGTTTGAAAACTTCTTTGTTTTGTTTGCGGTTATACTTGAATCCTTTAGAGTGCTAATAGATGATTTTCATTTTAACGTTTAAATATCTAATTAGACGATTGTGATTTATTCATCTTATAATAATAATATTTTCATTTAAATACGATAATTAAAATACTATACTATTATATTACACTATCTTACAATTTCGTGTTAACTATCTATTATAATTTTAATAACTACTTTTAATAGTATTCGTATCTTTAAAAGTAGATAATTGATCCAAGAAACATTTTTTATTCATTTTATTATTGTACCTGTTATTTTCTACTATTTATTTTAGATGATTCAGGTGCATTACGTCCGTCGAAGTTTTGCGATCAATACGTCTCAGATGCATCTGTATCTTCGGTTTTTAAACGTTTTGATATATTATTTGGGGATTCCAATATGACTGACTGTCACTATTCTGAAGGTCCTGGAGAAACATCTGAATCAAATTCTACTTCAAAGGAAATAGCAATGTATACATTTATGCAAACCAAAGAAGAAGAAGAGAAGAGCAATAAACGAAGAAAAATATAAAAATGTGTAGAATATGACACAATACATTACAGTTTTAATTACTTTAAATGGCCTTGTTATAATGTCATCATAATATATATCCTTGTTATAAAATTAATTTGTAATCATATGCATTGAAATCATATTAAAAAAAAAAAACACTTATCAATTTAAAATAATAATAATAATAATAACAATAATAATAAATTATATTACACACTAATATATACGGTATGAAACTACAATCAATTTTCCCCTGCATAAAAGTATAGTCTAAAACTTGAAGAACTAAAGTTTTAACATTATATTGCCACTATTAAAGGATGGATTGGTGATCTACCACCAGAATTATCGGATTGACTTATCGTTAGTGTCTTTCTCTGTATTTAATCACTTTTACATACATGGATATTTTGGTGTTTATGAACTGACTATTTGTCATTTTGTTTGATTTAGAGTATTATTCTACTATAGGAGAGTGACATTAAGCATTACCGTAGTATCATCTAACTATTATGAAATAACTCGTATGTAATAAACGTAAATGCAAACCCAATTTCATAAAAAATACAAAAAGGATTTAAAATAATTTAAAATTTCTGAGTACATGATTTGATAAAAAAATTAGAAAAAAAATATTTCGTTGACAATTCTAAGATAATATTTACAGGAACAATATTTTTAAATTGTCATAAAAAGTCCTTAAAACGTCGTTCTCCGCGTCTCATTGAGAAAAATTGGTTACATTAAAACGAAAAGGCACTTCGTCTCTTTGCGTGAATCTCCCATTCCGAGAAATGCATATATTAACAATCAGTAGCTGCAATTTCACTTCACGTAAAATTATAAGGTGAACTTTTAAAATACAAAGAAATATGATTAATTGTCTTAGCAAATATAAACTGATATTATTTACTTGAGACATATTTTCGATTATTATTGTAGTTAACTAATGTAAAATTATACATAATTAATTATACATGAATTTCATTTGGATTAAAATCACTATTAAGAATAAATTTATTTTTGAGTATATTTAATGCATTGAATTTAGGAACAGACGTATATAAATTTTTTACATCAAGGGAAATCATTCTACAGCCAGGTATAATAATAATATAATTTATTTTTTCAATAAGATCATAAGAATTTCGTATTTATGATTCATTAGTAAATTTTAATTTTTGTTTTGAGCCGGGGTAATTCATATCAGTTACGATTCTTCAACAGTCTCAGCAAATACAAATGTACATTGTTTGCTTGATACATATTTTTCGATTTTTATTGTAATTGTAACTAACGTAAAATTATGCATCAGTTTTACTAAAACACTTATAATATAATCATGGATTTTAGAAAAATAATTTTTAATGTTGGAATTATAGGAATTATTTTTGGAAAAGTTTATACGAGTAAGTCTACATATTGCTTATAATGTAATATGGAACTTTAAATTAATAAAGTATATAAAAGTTATATACTTTTAATAATAATTTTATACTATAAAAGTATATATTATTGTACTTAATTTCATAATGTATATGCTACATCCTATTATACTCATTTGTGATATAACAATATAAATTTATTGTTTACTTTAAAAAAAGATTGGACATCAGGTATGTATTTTTTAAAATTATTTATTAAATAATTCTGTTAGAAATAATGTATTTATATTGCACGTTTTACTTCTTGGAAATTCAGACTTGCATTTCAATAAACATCACACAAATTAAACTCAATGAATGATTCTCTACAATTATTGGACAATTAACCTTTTCATTAATAAAGTTTAATGAATTTGGATTTCTTTGCTAAATGTTCAATGATGTATTGATATAGTAATTAAGTAATTTAGGTAATATTGTGAAACAACACGTCTACATATCCTAGATTGTTTTGTCAGAAACGTTTTGGTTGAATTTTATATTATTAACATAATTTTCTTGAATATAATTCGTTGAAATTAGTTATTAGTATTATGTGCATTTATTAGTCATTTGGACACTGAAAAGTGTAGTTAATCTCTATCTCGTGTATAGGCGTATTTTTATTTTACTAATAAATAATAATATATAACTTTGTTTTGTTTATTAAGATTGTTTAAGTAAGATTTTAAAATCTTAATATACATACACATAATGTATTATTTCAATTTAATACAATAAATATAAAAAATATATTAATACAATAAATTATATTATATTGTTTATTATCATAAAAGCCATTTTTTTTCTGGTATGTAATATACCATACGCTTGAATTATAAAAAAAATATGAATCAGGATTTACATCCTTAAAAATATCATTAATTATTGTACATAACTGACTTCATGAATTGTACACCTATTTTAAATATTATAAATATATTATTCATGTATCGTACTTCTATCAAATCCTTAATGTTAAATTTAATAATCACCTAGCCCAACTCCAAGAAACAGGAAAATATAATCGTACGTAATATAATTTATTTGGTCATGTATAATATCTTGATTTTTAAAAAATACTTAAACGTACTTAAAACGTAAAAAATTATCCACTTTTTAGTATTTACTAACTTAGTAATATATAGAAATAAAATAATATAAAACAAAGGTTATAAAATCTTTTACTTTTATCTTGCAGTGGATTGGACTATAGATGAAGTTTTCAGACATACAATTAATTATCGTAGTGAGAAATTTTAAAATAAAATATTCTTGAATTCAATAACTTAGCAATATTTTAAAGCAAAAACTTGACTATGTTCATTTTGAGATATGAAATATATGCCATTAATAATTAATATACGGTATCAAGAAGTCAGTGTTGTGTGTTTATTTACTATTGAATTAAATTGCTATTTATTATGATACATAAAAATGCTGAAAACTCCAATTAAACGATATTTTTCGGTAAAATTAGACTATTTGGAATTAATTTGAATAATCCGAAATACTATTATTAGTATATAATTAATTATGTCATGCATGGAATTGTATTATAAGTTACAATTTAATTTAACAAATAATTAACATTTATGATATAAACTTTAGCAAATAAATAAAAATATTATGGACATTTTTAAGAAAAGTTGAATTCTTTTTTCTCAATTATGTATTAACTATTAGAATATTGCAAAGTATTTGAATTTTATATATTTAAATGTTTAAAACCATTTTTTTATTTTAAATTTCTAAACGAAAAAGATTTATTTGTACTGGATTACTTACAGCTTTAATTCAATAAAAAGATATGTAGATTTTGACTCAACTTGTTATTGCGCATATTGCCAATATTGTTTTAAAATTAAGATATATTTTTTCAATGTTCTTTAAATTACTTATGAAATTATAAATATTTTATATTCAAACAATTTATATATTTACAACAATGTTCTTTTTGTAATCTTATCTTTAAACTTTATCAAAACATAAATAAATAAATAGTAGTTATAATAATAATAATAAAAAGAATTGCAATTTTGTATAGTTTCTTATTACAGTTTAGATTGCATTTGGGAAAACCGGAAATATATTTAATGAACACATTACAATGAACTACAAACACCTTTAAAAACGGGTTTACTAATCCTATTGAAATCTACGTGCATGTAAAACATGCTCTGATCATAACACTCCCTTAACCTTCTTTATGAGGCCCCGTCTACACGCTCCATCATGCTCGCGTGTTTACCTGTACAAACTGGTGTGTGAACGGCAATATGGTAGCTCGTACATATCTAAAAGCGCGGCTTGTGCAATCGTTGTCATGCCGAAGATTTTGACTGCACAGTTCTAGGTTTGTGCGGTTTTACTTGGGCGTGGCTTGGTTATCTGTTGTTTTTTCAGTAATAAACAATAAGATAAAGATTCTAACAAAACAACTCTTCTGTTGGCCACATTGTCAAAGCATTAACATCAACCATTGATTTATAATACAATTAAATTTATGTACCTATCAATGTCTTTAACACTACAGCTATCAAAATAAAATGAGCTTTGTGTGGGCTTGATTGTAGCATATTCCGTACCGTATTCCGTCTTTTTGTTCAATTTTGACTGTACAGTTAACTGCGCAAGCAAGATGGAGCGTGTAGCCGGAGCCTAAGATAGACACACTCATAGTGACCTCGTGTTAGTTAAAGTTAGTATTGGAGATGAAAAAGTACAACAACCTCACTCACAATTATAATGTTATGAAAATGATTATTAATTTTTTTTGTATAATTTTTACCTAAATTTAATTGTAATACAATTACATTATAAATAAAACATTGAAGTAATTGTATATTGAAGTACAATTATATAATATAATTAAATACGAATTTAAAACTATTAATATTGATAATTTTATAAGCGAACACTGTTATTTATAAATTGAATTTTTTTTTACAAGGTAGAATGATTGGAATTGAACATCAATTAAATAATGTTAAATAATGTTTAAAATTCCTTAATTATTAAAATTTTTTAAAACATAAAAGTTAATTACGTTACCACTTAAACAATTAACGTTACAGTTAATACAGGAATTAAATGAACAGTTACATTTTATTTAATTCTCAGTAAAGCACTTATGTTTTAGTTTTACAACGATGTGTAATTTTATTTTTTCTATGAACACTTGTGTAAATCGAAGATCGACACGTGATATTTTTCGTTCGCAAATTTTATAATTTGATAGTTTATTTGATGTTTTTCACCTTATAGTTACAAAAAAAAAACCTCCGCTAAAATTGTAGATATATTCGTTTTGCACAAAAAGAATTTTTGTAATTATTAAGAGTACAAATTATATTTTAGTAATATTTAAATAATATATATTATTTTAATTAATTAAATTAAGTTACCTCGATCAGAATCATCATATGAATATAACGATTTATCATTGCTTTCAAAATCAAAATAATAATAAATCTTTAAAATCTCAGTAAATGGATCCTATTTGAGCTGACACCCATAGAATCTGCGTCTCGCCTATTTCTACATAGCTCCGACTTTCATCGCTTTTAATAGCTTTCTCATTTTTAACGTAATATAAAAAAACCTCATATTGTACATATCTGTTTGTGTACGTGTAATTAAATTATTCTATAACAAGTTAGAGAGATTTTCTTTTGATCAAACTATAAATATCTAAAACAAGATTTGTGATCAAAAAATATTGTTTTTATTATTATTTATCAGTTAGAAAAAGCGGTGATTAGTTATGACTGATTTTTTTTTTAATTTACTAAAATATTGTGTGAAACAATGTAAATAGATAACTAAATAACAAATTGATTATATTAACTAACATCGTTCAGAATAATAATATAATGGAATGATGCACATCAGATTGATTTCAAATACGTAATAATAATAAATCGTAGTTTAGAATCCCACTTATATCGTAACTTAATAATTTTATAAGTTAACAGTACGCTTAACTGATCAATAAATTGAATACGTAAATATTTACTTAACTTTAATTAATTACATATTAATGACCATACTTGATTCTTATAATTAAAGCATGTTTGTATACGAATGTGTTGAAGCTTTCATGGATTGTTGATTTCCTGACATTGTTTTCAGATGTATCTACGTGTGTAGTTTTAGCTGACGTTTCGGACTCATTTCAGAGTCCATCTTCAGAACTATTCGATAATCACTTTATGGGTATAAATAAAAGCAAGACACGAGCCAAGCTGGGAGTATAGTTACAACACTTGACTAAGAAATTACGCTCTGAAGATGGACTCTGAAATGAGTCCGAAACCTCAGCCCAAAACTACACACGTTGATACATCTGAAAACAATGATAGGAAATGTTTGTATACATTTTCACACATTTTTTTTTATTAGTGCCATTTAGGAATGCAAAAAAATTTAAAAAGTCAAATGGTATTTTTTAAACATTAATTTCATATATACTTACAATTACTCTGATAATTTAATGTATTATTATTCAAATTATGAGTAATAAAACATATTCGTAGATATAATTACTACTTATGTTGACTAACACATTATCATATTTTCCAGTGTAGATAAAACTGTTTAATTATAGCAATATCAATTTTGTAGAAATATTAATACAGTATCATACCCATATATATAATGAAGCTTTAAATGGTTTGTATTTGTCATTGCAAAATAATAATTGGTTATTTGATTATGGATGATAATAATAGTAATAATTATAACGTACTATACTAATTTTCACAGAAAAAATGTGATTAAAATACGTTGTATATATATACACGTATATATCTTCTTCTTCTTCTTCTTCTTCTTCTTTCTTCGTTTTGGGTTTCATTGGGCCCTTAAGAACTTCCCATTTCACCGTCAACCCACTATTCATCTCGGTCCATGACAGAATCTTCCAATAAGATTCCCTACCAGTTGTTCAACATCCTTTTTCATAACATTTTCCCAGCGCATACTTGGTTCCTCTAAATGATTTTTCCTAAAGAATTCTGCTCTATCACTGCCTGTAGCATAGTATTTTGACTCCTAACCAGTCCTATCGTAATCTTCTTCTTCTGATAAATTTTGTTATATCTTCATCACTATATAAAGCTTTTAGCTTTATATTTTTTCTTCGTCTCTAGTTACCAGTTAGATGAATACCATTTGTATTATCCTTGATTGAGTCATAAATTATCCGCAAAACTTTTCTTTCAAAAATAATTCACTTTTTCATCGTTTTTTTTAAGTGGCAAAGTTTCCGATCCGTACAAGATAACTGGTCGTATAATTGACTTATATAACTGTTTTTTCATTCATCGTGACAATGCTCGTGTTTTTAGTAGCTTCGTAAGTGCATAGTAGCATTTATTTCTCACTTGAATTTTTATAGCTATTTTGATAGCTACATTATTTTTTTCATTCAAAATAGTACCAAGGTATTTAAATTGTTATACCCTTTTATCTATTTTAATGAACTAAATAATCGGAGTTTCACGTCTGTTCAAAGCCATATACTCTGTTTTTTCTTCATTTAAATGTTATTAAATTTTTATTGCCACTTTATGGAGTTTACCAAATAATTTCATTAATCAATCTTGCATTTTCTCCATCAATACTATATCATCCACAAAGGGTAGTACACTTGTCGCCATATTTTGTAGTTTAATACCCTCTTGAGATTCAAGTTCATTTTTCTAATAACCTTTTCTGAAACTATATTGCATATAATCGGTAATAATGAATCTTCTTGTTTTACCCGAATTCATCGTAATCGGGTCAGAAATTGTATTTCTTACTCGAATTTTCACTAACGTCTTTGTTTCAATGACTGATATTAGATTGATCAGTTTATGTGGAAAATTAAATTTTTTCATAATATTTAGTAAACTTTCCCTGTGTATATGGTATATTATTATATTATCATATGCTTTTCTAAAATATACGAAAAGTGAAAGCATTCCTTTGTCAAACTCCCAAGTCTTTTGATGCAATTGTCTAATTATGAAAATCTGGGCTGTTGTTGATCTACCAACTCTAGTAGGTTTATAATTGTATAATGTAATCATAAAATCAAATAATATTAAATAAAATTATATTGTTTTCAGTAATCAGCAATATTCAAACCCCAATGGATTGGTGTGTCGACAACATAGGTAATTCCGTTAATTAAAAAAATATCTATTTCGACATTTGTAATTGCACAGTAAACATAATATCAACATTTGTATAATAGTAGTTTAGTAGAAAAAGTATACCAAAATATTAAACAAAAATAATTACACATGTTTTTCAGTTGTGATGTTATTATTTTAAGTTTGGTAACTTAGGTGATATACCATATTTGTTGCTCTACGGCTTTTATATTATCCGGTAATTAAATACACGAGGAGCTGAATTTATTTATATTTTATGAAGCCTCGTCAATTGATTGGAATGTATAACCACTTTTGTTTTACGCATATTCCTCCAATTCCGTTAAATGTTTTTGAAATTCTTCCTTTAACAACAAATAAATATTGGTGGCATCGTAGGCGGAGGAAATGCGGCTGTGGTGAAGGCCTAGGGAATTACGGTGGTGGAAGTTTTGATATAAACCTTTGAAAAGAAATAGTGTAGTGATTAGTGAAAGTGTACTTTAAGTCATAAAACTTCCATAGTGTGTCAATACGAAATTTCAAATTTTTTATTTCATAATTAATAGTACATAACTAACATCTTATGATAAATGAATTCAGTCACAATAATAGGATATAAACCAAATTCTTTGGAAACTTCACGGATATTTTGTGATGGTAATATATTAAATTTATACTGTAATTTATTTGATAAATGTTTTATATTTTTAAAATACATTACATGTACATTTTCATGTCACTGTATACCAAAATTAATGTGTAAACCATTAATGATGGTAATTAATATAATATGTTGTCTTGTTGTCATTCTTGTTATACTTTGCAAACGTACATAATATTATGGACTTTTAATTAAACGGAAATTATACCTAACTTCAAACTTCTTTAACTTAAAATTGAATTAAATCAAAAATAATTTAAAAAATATCTGACCATTTTAATTAAATTATGTTCTATAACTTGATACATATTACAGATTATATTTTATAAATTTTTGTTTTTTGTTCGTTAAACAGCTTAAATATTATTGTTATCTTAACAAAATATCAATATTAATTAGGGGAAATTGGTTTGAATAAGAAATTCGGTAAGTAAATTTTATATCTATTACAGCAGCTGTTCTTAAACTTTTGTAGGTCCGGTGAAAGAGTTTAGAAATCGCGGACTCCCTTACCAATTATCTTTCGAATACCTTTTCTTTTTTTTACAAAATATCTTATGATCAATAATTTAATGAGTATTTTATATTATATATCTTATGAGTAGGTACATAAAGACATATACATTTTTAATTATTTTTATTACACTTTATTTTTCATACAAATTTATTTTTATTTTATTTATTTATTTTATTTTTGATATTCTTAACATGTTATTTCTATTTACTTAATGTGAAGGATGGTGTTACATTTCAGACAAGTTTTCAGACACTAGGATCAATACTAGGAAGCTTTAATCGTAGTTCGGACTCCATGGTTTTTATTCGGTTTTGAAACCGATTTTCTATATAAACATAAGCGGAGAAGGTTTTTTCACATAAATTAGTTGTGAAGAACGGTATTAAAACTTTTAGAGTTTACTCATTAATTCTGGATAATATTTTCGAAAATGCAACCAGAAATTATTATGATTATGATTATTATGATTACAATTAGGCATAGGTACCTAATTGTATTAAATTCCATTATATCTCGTCGTCGCTGTAATAATAATAAGATAAGATATATGAATACACTTTCAAATTTACCTAACAATTGCATTGATGCACACGTGTTACTTATGTTGTGTCTAGACCGGACCTACCGATAGAGTCACTGCAAACCCCGACATAAGTTTTGAGTACTCCCAGGGGACCGCGAACCACGGTTTAAGAACCGCTGTATTACAATATATACGAGTATTCCAGAGTTGAATACAATTTTAGTCATAGACTAATAGATTTTTTATTATTAATGAATGAAATTAATGAATTATAGGTAACTATAAAAATAATATATGACGAATAATTTTTTTAAAGTATTTAAAAACATTTCTAATACTTAAATGTTTTGGAAATTTTTTTTTAAAGATACAATTTCAACGGTTCTACAATTTTCAATCCACCATAACAGTAAAAAAATAATTGTTTTATATGATCTTATATAAGTATTAAATATATTAAAAGCTTTTTTTTCATATGAAATAGTACAAACTCCAAACATAAAAAGTAAGTTATAATTCTGTAAAATACTTACTCTGAAATATTATATATATATAATAAAACTCTGGATGGGAACAATCATCAACACATTCAGAAATTAGAATACTATTGGTACTTGATATAAAAATTAAATTATAATATATTTTTCTAAATAAAATTCGCATATCACAAAAATCGATTTTAGACTAATATATATATAAGTCTTAAAATTGATATTACTGTGTAAAGGCCGGGTGTATAAAATAATATTACGCACGTGTCCGGACATAAACATTTTGCGCGTTTATTTTAACTGGCTAATTTGTCTAACCAGCTGGTATGTATGTGTATGGGTGTATGCTTAAAACTAAAAAAATAAAAATAAAAATGGTAACAAAAATTGACTACATTTAATGTGTTGCTAGTATAATCGACAATAAATAAATAATATAAATATATATATAATAAGAAAAAAAATATAGAAAGCTCACAGCAATACAAATATAAATTAAACCTTTTAGCTCAGTAATGAAAAAAAAGTAAAATGCACTTTTTTGGATATTAGTGCCTATTAAAATAAGTAGATAATTATGTTTATAATAAATGATACTGTTAGCTTGATAATTAGATTCTTATTCTAAATTATAATATTGAAATTACACCACAATAAATATAATAATGAAAATACTCAATATAAAAATAACAAATTACTTAGTATTTAGTATACTATAGTATAGTAAATGTATACTGCAGACTGGTCAGCTGCCGTTCACCTAAATCTAAGAAAATAAAATATTTACACACACACGAGTATTAACGAAATTGACTAATCATAGTGGTGGATTGTACTTCATAGATGCGCCCGGAGGTACAGGATAAACTTTTCTCATTTCTATGGTATTGGCAAGTATATGATCATAGAAAAAAATAGCACTGGCAATTGCATCATCAGAAATTGCGGCAACACTATTGGATGGTGGTCGAACAGCGCATTCAGCACTGAAATTGTCGTTGAATTTGCAAACCACTGAGATGCCAACATGGAATATCAAAAAATATTCTGGAATCGACAAAGTTCTCCAAACATGTGTGGGGAAATGAGATGTTAACACCAACACTTTTTACATTTTACAATTGCAGAGGTTAAATAAATGACTATATGCAAGAAACAAAAATACAAAAGGCAAAAACTAATAATTAATAATAATAATAAAATACAAAATAATAAAATACAAAATAATAACGATTAATCGTAGTAATACGCGCGAGATAGTGCACCGAACGCCGTACGCACCGACACTACACACATACGATTACACGATTGACGGCACGGCCCGTATCAGTGTGTGACAGTGTCGCCACACCAGTCCCCTTGGGAGAAAAGTTCTACGCCGATGGACTGAATCTGACTCGGCATCCAGTGGGGCGAGTTGGTGGAGAGGTAGCTGAGAGTGTGTACGCCGGTTTTACGCGGTCGAGACTGACCTTCACAGTTCCGTTGCGGAGGAGAATAGAGATCGTTTTTTCATCGCGACTCACGACTTGATGTGGGCCAGTATACGGCGGTTGGAGTGCTCCTCTTATGGTGTCGTCTCGAAGGAAAACATGCGTACACTTTGACAATTCTTTGAACACGAATGTTGCGGGTTTAGCGTGACGTGAGGCTGCAGTTGGGCGAAGTCTGGACATCTGATTGCGAAGGCGAATTACCAAATCTGGCGCGTCCTGCAGTTGATCAGTGTTACTAACGGCATTTAGCATTTCGCCAGGTAACCTTAGTGGTTCACCATAAACGAGTTCAGCTGCTGAAGTGTGAATATCATCTTTAAAAGCGCTGCGGATCCCAAGCAATGTAAGGGGAAGAGCCTCTACCCATGACATGTCAGGGTGGCACATAATTGACGCCTTCAGTTGACGATGGAAGCGCTCCACCATGCCGTTAGAAGAGGGATGGTAGCTAGTCGTTCGTGATCGGTGAGTACCGAGGCACAAACCCATTGATTTAAATAACTGTGATTCGAATTGCCGACCTTGGTCTGTAGTTATACGGTCTGGGATGCCAAAACGTGATATCCAGCATGTCAGGAGACCTTCTGCCACTGATTCAGCAGTAATATTTTGTAAAGGCCATGCTTCAGGTCACCGTGAAAATCTGTCAACAACTGTGAGACAATAACGGTAAGAACGTGCTGGAAGAGGACCGATAATATCCACGTGAATGTTCCGGAATCTAGCTGTGGGTGGCGTAAAGTGTCCAACTGGAGTCGCCACGTGACGAGAGATTTTCGTACGTTGACAATCTTGACAGGCACGTGCCCAAGTGCGGCAGTCTTGTCGAATTTTGGGCCAGACGAAACGATCGGATACAAGTCGTGCAGTGGCGCGAATACCTGGATGACTGAGGCAATGTAGACTGTCAAAAATCTGGCGACGATGGGACTCACTAATAAATGGTCTAATATGCGATGTAGAGATGTCACAGTAAAGTTTGATATTCGTGCCAGGAACGGGAACTTTTTCGAGGCGGAGAGATGTGCCTTGGTCGAGTAAGGAGCGAAGTTCGGGGTCAACCATTTGAGATCGAGCTAGGGCTTCGAAGTCCACTGGTGCGCTGAATATCGGTTCAATTCTCGACATCGTATCCGCAGTGACGTTATCTATGCCCACTATATGACGAATGTCGGTGGTAAATTGGGCAATAAAAGATAATTGTCTCAACTGCGGAGGTGGAAGTTTTTCTTTTCGCTGTTGAAATGCGTAAGTCAACGGCTTATGATCAGTATAAATTGTACAGTGTTGACCTTCTAAAATATGTCGGAAGTGCTGTACGGCTTCATAGACAGCAAGAAGTTCACGATAATATGCCGGCCATTCGGTTTGTTTGGTCGTAAGTTTCTTAGAAAAGAAGGCGAGAGGTTGCCAATTATTATTCACCTGTTGTTGGAGGCATGCTCCAATGGAGGTTGCGGAGGCATCTGTGAAAAGACCAAGAGGACTGTCGGTGGAAGGATGTGCTAAAAGGGTAGCGTTGGAGAGACTTTCTTTACAAGCGGAAAATGCTTCTTCCAACGTTGGTGTCCATGGTACGGGATGGTTACCTCGTTGGCTAGCGATCGCAGTATGGAGTGGCGATTGGTATTCAGCGGCTGATGGAAGAAAGCGTCGATAAAAGTTGAGCATTCCAAGAAAACGACGGAGACCACGTACTGTTTTAGGCAAAGGAAATGTGCGAAGAGCTTCGATACGGTCTGGAAGTGGTTGAGTTCCTCTTGCTGAAACTTCGTAACCAAGAAAAACGACAGACGTCGCGCTAAATACACTTTTGCTAACATTAATAAGGATACCATGTTCCGCCAGTCTGCCAAAAATAATCCGAAGGTGTTCGTGGTGTTCGTGATTATTACGGGAAAATACTAAAATGTCATCGACGTAGGCGAAACAGAAATCTAAACCATTTAAAACTTCGTCGATAAATCTTTGAAAAGTCTGTCCCGCATTACGAAGGCCGAAAGTCATAAATGGGAACTCAAAGAGGCCAAAGGGAGTTGTTATCGCTGTTTTCGGAATGTCGTCAGGATTCACGGGTATTTGTGTATATGCCTTGACTAGATCAATTACTGAAAATACAGCATGTCCGCGCAAACCTTGAGTAAAATCGTGAATATGACGTACTGGGTAACGGTCGGGAATTGTGCGTGCGTTAAGCATGCGATAATCCCCGCACGGGCGCCAACTATCAGTTTTTTTAGGAACTAAATGTAGTGGAGAAGCCCAAGGTCCATCAGATCGGCGTGCGGTTCCTTCACGTAACATGACATCGAATTCTTCTTTAGCGATTTTAAGACGATCGGGGGCGAGACGGCGTGGGCGACAGAATACAGGTGGGCCGGTGGTAGTTCGGATATAATGTAATGTAGTATGTTTTACCTTACGTGGCGTTCCAGCGGGTCGAGTCAGCGCAGGAAATTCGGCTAGAATGGTGTGTGCGGGCGCCTCGCTTGAAAGTGCCTTAATACTACTTTGTAATGTACCTGGTACTTGACAATGCGACGTTAGACCGGTGGTGCCATCAATGAGACGTTTGACGCGACAATCTGGAAGTAAGTTGTAGTGCGCGAGAAAATCGGAACCGATTATCGGTATGGCAACATCAGCTACTACAAAACGCCACATAAAATCATGTGCATGATCGTGGTTCTTTCAAGAGAGTGCGAGGAAAACAACACAGATCCGAACCAGTGTCTAGTAAAAATTGGCGTTTACTGTACAAATCAGTTATGAGAAGGCGGCTTCCGCTTGGTTGGCAGTCACTTGCCGCCGTTATTGACTGCCGGCGATGTTTGGGGAAAAATTGCACGGAGGTATACACTTACTCGCCTTGTCACGAAAACGGCGATGATACCAACACAATTTTTCGTCTGCCGACGATCGCGAACGAGAGTGACTACGTGACCGATTACGTAGGTAAGGCGCTGAGCGATTGTTTTGAAGTGCAGCAATTTGTAGGGAAAGTTGTTCGATACGTTGTGCTAAAACATTTACTTCGCTAACAGGCGTCTCGCTTACGGCGGCTGTCGAAGCGATAGGCATTATAGGCGGAGCGACCTCTGCCACTTTGTCAGCCAGCTCTGCTAACTTATCTAAGGGTAAGTCGGATTGTATTTGCAGGATAGCTTGTATTTGCTGTGGTAAACGTTGTAACCACAAAGTGCGTAATAGATTATCTTGTACTTGCGCAGACCCAGCTAATGAACGTAAATGTCGTAGAAACTGCGAAGGTTTGCGATCGCCAAGTTCTTCCGCGGAAAGTAATTGTCGTACGCGCTGTTCTTCGGAAAGTGAAAGACGACGGATTAATTCGGTTTTCAGACGTTCGTAACGACCTGTACTCGGTGGTCTTGTTATAATGTCGTCCACTTCATTCGCAAAGCGGGCGTCTAATTGTGACACGATATAATTATATTTCGTTGTGTCTTGCGTTATGTTTGCTAAAGCGAACTGTGCTTCCGTTTGCGCGAACCATACCTCCGGTTTGTCAGGCCAGAATGGTGGAAATTTAACGGTTACGCGATGAACGGCGTTATCTAACGGCAGCGTTGATTGTTGTAATAGTTGTTGCACTTGAGACTGCAGAAGTGCATTTTGTTCTTGTAGTGCCATAAGTTGATCGTTTATGTTATTATTAGTCATCTCAAACAATGAAATAAACGCGACAACACAAAAAAAAAAATCGAAAGTGCGTGCGAAATATAGCGGCGGAACAAAACGTAAACAAACGAAACGGGCGTTCGCGACCCGAATAAACGACGACGGTATTTACGTGTTCTAAAGTTCGAGGTCACCAATGTGGGGAAATGAGATGTTAACACCAACACTTTTTACATTACACGTTTAATTGCAGAGGTTAAATAAATGACTATATGCAAGAAACAAAAATACAAAAGGCAAAAACTAATAATTAATAATAATAACAATAATAATAATAAAATACAAAATAATAAAATACAAAATAATAAAATACAAAATAATAACGATTAATCGTAGTAATACGCGCGAGATAGTGCACCGAACGCCGTACGCACCGACACTACACACATACGATTACACGATTGACGGCACGGCCCGTATCAGTGTGTGACAGTGTCGCCACACATGTAAACCTATCATATGGGACGAATGTACAATGGCTCACAAAAAAGCTTTAGAAGCGCTTCATTGTACACTGCAAGAATTGAGGGGTAATAGACAGCCTTTTGGTGGAGCACTCATTCTATTGTCAGGGGATATTCGACAAACTCTGCCAGTGATACCACGTTCAACACCCGCTGATGAACTTAATGCATGTCTCAAATCTTCAGTTCTATGGCGACATGTCAACAAATTGACTTTGAAAACCAATATGCGTGTTCAACTACAAAATGATGCATTCGCCGAACGTTTCGCAAAACAATTGCTGGCTATTGAGAATGGGAAGTTGGCAATTGACTATTCTACACAATGTATCACATTGCCAACAAACTTTTATAAGATGAAATCTACCAAATACGAATTAATTCAAAACGTTTTCCCAACTATCGCGCGGAATTATATAAATCATCAGTGGCAGAAATATAAATATACAAATCTACATTTGCCCCTTGCAACGCACGGGTATTCAGCTAGTATATAATAATAACAAGATAAAGTTCACAAAAATAAAGTATACTATGTGTGAATCTCCATAATTATTTATTAATGTTTTAACTAACTATACTATCTTCATTTAATACTATCTTCATTTTAATGTTTTTAATTTATGTTATATTATACATTATATATATATATTATAATATATATATATAATATATATACACATATCCACTTATACATATATATGTCCATACATATACATATAATAGTGATATTAAACATACTGAAAAATATAGATATTTGGTTTTTAAAAAGGATTGGATTACATTTTGTACCAATTAGATTGTATGCACATAAATAATCATAAATCAATATTATGTACAACTAATATTTATTTAATACATCTTGTTGACTTTTTGCATTTCATCATTGACTTGTTAAGTGTAAAATGTTTGTAAATATAAAATAAATAAAGTATTATATTGTGTATTTAAATAGTGAACTTATTGAGATACATTGTATACATGCGAGATAATTTGCCAATAAGTATGTAATATAAACGATATCACATATAAAAAAACAATTATTATTAAATGATTGAATTGCATTCAGTTATTTTATAGTAACATAATTTATATATAGTGTAGTTCTTAGCATATTAATATATGATGGTGTACGTGACCAATGGACTGAAAGCTCGACTCTAGAACAAACGAAATCCAACTTCAGTGTCACCATTAGTAGTTATCCAGTTATATAAAGATTAGCTAAATATAATATAATTAATTCATTTATTCAGTTTTAACAAGTAGTTAAATACTTTATTTCCTATTATTATCCCCGTAAATCAAATGTATACGACTTAAGATATATTATTCGGTTACATCTACTACTATACTGGTACACATCACACTCGTTAACAGGATGACATAATATTTAATATTATTTTAAAAAGTACTTGCATCTGAAGTGGGTGGTCAGAACGAAAAAATGCCACCATGTATTTTGTTGACTAGAAATGTATTAACGCTTTATTTGATAACACAAGCTCATAAAATTGCAGTGATTTATTTTTATGCCCTAACTACGATTCCTAAATTATTGCAAAAAGTAATGATATCCTTGAATTATAATTAAAAATAATACAAAAATCAGTTCTTAATATCTATAAACATTATTTGCAATATTTAAAAAAAATATTTACTAACTTGCGACGTCTTGCTCCGATCTGTGGAAGTAAGCGCTGTATGTTGAAACGAGGACAGTAAATGGTCGCCAGCTATAGGCCGAGCTTCAAAAACATGTGTACACTATATTTTGTAAGAAGTAGAATTTAATCAATTATTATTGATTAAATTAATAATTCATTCATATTATATATATTTTTTTGAATGAAAATATTTTCATTTAATAACGATTATAATCAGTATTCTACCCCACTATATCGCACTATTATATAATTGCAAGTTAACAATTTATTATAATTTTAATATCTACTTCAACTATTGTTCATTTCTATACAAGAAGTTAATTGATTAAATAAAAATTTGTTATTGATTTTATTATTGTATCAATTATTTTCTGTTGGTGTTTTAGGTAATACAAATGCATTAAAGCCACAAGACTTTTGCAATCAATACACACTAGATGCGTCTGCATTTTCGTTTTCTGCACCTATCAATCTCAATGATAATGTTGAGTCTTCCAGTATGATAGACAGACATTCTTATGTAGACTCCAGTCAAACATCTACATCTACTTCAGAGGAAATACCAATGTATACATTTATGCCAACCAAAGAAGAAGAGAGAATGAAAAAGGATAATAAAAGAAAAGCAACATAAAATCCATAGAATATAAATATAATCCAGTTTTAATGACTTTTAATGAGCTTGTTATAAAACTTCATTATAATGTATTGCATTGTTATATAATAAATTTTTGAAGATATGCTTAATTTAATATTAAAAAATAATGTAAAAAATAATTTATGCATTTGATTATCAACAAATAAATTACAGTATATGATAATATTGTTATTATAAGATATTACCGTTATAAATTTGTTTCTATAAAATTTTGCACCGATAAGTTGACGTTTGCTCGATACTTAAAAACGGTTGTTAAATAAAATTACGCAAAAATTATTTTATCTTTCAAGGTCCGATGAAAATTATCAATAAAACTCTACAATATATTAATATTCATCGTATTTTTACACAGGTCAATTGCTCAAAAATTTTTCTTCACGTCGCACATCCCTGTGGTCTCGTCCGAATTAATTTTCTAATTAAGATATTTATAGTTTCTCTTGAAAGTAATTTTTAGACGAAAAAGTCACCATTGACTACTTGTGACATAGACAAAATAAACGCAACATTAAAAAACTACTACCTTTGTCGCATAATCACAATTTCCTTGGCTTTTCCCCACTCTCGACGGATTTACTAAAAATAAATTCGATTGTTTATGTGCAAAAGAGTATCCAAAATTCATTAATTTGAGAAAGATGAATCGATTCGCCTCCGGGGTTCTTTTTGATTTTTTGAATTTTGTCTTGGGACAATTTAAGGAATTATTTATGTTGAATTGTTTTGTATTGTAAAACAGTTATTTTATTATTCAAATAGTATAAATTCTTCTTAAGTATATATAGTAACTTCAGTATACGAATCGACTGATATTAAATTATTTACTTGGTGACTATTGTTAGATGCATACAATAATGAAAGAATTATCTAAGATAGAGATGAAATAAAGATTTTTGGTCACTGGATAAAAGTATAAGGTAATAAGATTAGATAATTTATGTAGTGAAATTTTGTGAAATACTGAAATTATTAATAATGAAAAATTATAATTGAAATAAATATGTGAGAGGAAATTGTTTTGTTCCGTCCGCGTTGGCGAATATTCTAGAATGATAAGCTAATCCTTCTTGAATATTCTCAACGATCGTTATTAATAATTACTGATGTCACCACCGACGAAACACGCAGTTGTAAACGTATTATTGTTATGTACAATTTTTGCATGTTTTTATTTTGTTGTCACATAAAAAAAATATTTTGAAAGTTTTTCTAAATCGTTTTATTTATTTATTCAATTTCTAAAGTATTCACTATTCCCCCAACAATATAAAATTTGCTGTTTAACGACAGATATTAGATTGTTTAATTCAACAAACTGATCGAAACAATATATTTTATATTATATTGTTTTTAATTCATTTAACTGATTAATATCTATTATCTAAATTCCAAAATAATTAAAAAGATAAAATAAGTTTTTATTTTTTATCTAGTTAAAAATGAGAGACAATAAGTTCATTATCTAGATTATCTTTTAGTTAATCCCAACACTGGTTATATGCAAAAGCGATCTGTTGGAAATTGAACTTATTTAAATAAATTTATTAGTTTCTATTGTAATTATAAAAATAATAATTTATTACGTATAAAGGCGAAACGGGATAAAACTACTACTATTTTAAACCGCTTTAAGATTATATACTATGTAATCACCACCAGACAATATGATTACAATATGAATAACAGAACAGATATTAATTTGGAATATTTAAATTTATCAAATTTAAATATGAATTCAAGTGTTATCGTATAATTCTAAGATATAACGTAGTATTATTTATCGAACATCGGTTCAATTGTGTTGTAATTAAAGAGATGTTTTTGAGTTTAGACAAAACAAAACAAAAAATTATTATACAAGAAATTTTCAAATGATGTTTATTTTAATTACTGCAGAGAAAAGCCCGTACTGGCATGAGAACTCAGCTAGAGAAAACAAGAAAATGCACAGGAGAATACACAGGAAATAAAAACAAACAAAAAGGAGTAAAAAACAAAACACGAGGAAAAAAAGAAAAATATATATAAATCATGTACCGGCCTATTAGTTACAATTATTCACCGTCATCCCTTATTGTTCTCATTCATCGGCGAAAATCGCCGTGGAAACATTTCGGAAATTTACTTCATGGGAGACGTGACGTTTAAAAAAATACAAAGAAACAAAATCACAAGTGGCGTGGAACCAGTGTCCACCACGAAGACGAAGAGATGAAGAGAATTTCTTTTTGAATAAGGCCGATACATTTTAATAATATTTTAATCAATATGATAATGAAAGTACGCCGACCGATGACAGCGGAGTTTAATCAGGTAGTAGTGGCTCTTGGTTGGATGTCACAAGTTGTATTATTTTGAATTATAAAAGGACGGCGATAAATCTTTGTACTCGATAACGATTCTTGATGGCAGTTAGAACGTTAAGCGATATCGACGTAGGGCAGTAGTGGCAAAGTAGTTTGGTAAACTTAATATATATACGTTTTATACTTTTGATCACTTATAATTAATGTTGTACACATTCTTACTCTTGTACTCTTGTACAAAATTTTCTTTTTATGAAATTAATTTTAAAATGTGGACACATGGGTAAGAAACATGGCAATTCTGTATATTTTCTAAACTCATCGTAAATTTTGTACGCTTAAAATTATATATTATTTAAATGATGTAATATCAATATTATACTATAGCGAAGTAACTACTAAGCACTGGCTCCTAACATGTATACAATGACTCGTATGTAATAAACTTAATCGAAATAATGTATTCGGCATACTCTTAAAGGTATTTAAAATACTGTGTGAAATACTTAAAAAAAAAATCATTTGAAAGTCATTAGATTATATAAAAATACTCTTAATATTGAATATTAAAAACTCTATACCAAATACTATAGAAGTCTAAATACTATTTGACCTTTGTTCAATGCTTGGTAAACACTAAATTTTAGGTTCTTTTTAAAACACACATTTCAGTATTTAAATTAGAAAAAATAGAAGAGGAATGCAAAAGTGTAAAACAAATGTGTATTTCTGAAGAATTAAATGTCTTATCTACTCATCATCTTGTCTACGATATCTCTTCACAACACCCCATAGTCGCGAATTTTGTATTATGTAATAATAATATTATTAATTATATCAATAATAATAAATAGCCATTTTTTAATTCAAATTAAACCTTATCATTAAATAACATTTTTTTCTTATACTTATTTACTATAACCACTATATATTCTTTTTAATGATGCAATTATACTGCTACTCCAATAACATAGGCTTAATAAACAAAATATGTAAATACAACAAATGTTTTAAAAAAAAGTATTGTCAATACTTTTTAACTGTAACTTAGTAAGAGACAATAAAACCAGTCAAAAAGTTAGTAAAATAAACAACATAAGTCCTGTAAAAGTGAATAATATGCTCATTTAAACAACTACATGGACGATGTCAACTTTTGAATAAAATTTGTAAATGTACATTCCATCGGCTTATGATTGATTTATATTGATGATACAAGAATATTTGGAATCAGTATAAAATAAAAATAGCCATTAATGTTCACGATGTGAAGTATAGAGTACATAGTCTGACAATGCGGAGGAATAATGTGTTACGGTCAAGGCGGTTTTTAGAGACTACATTTATACCATAAAAAAATAATCATGAAATGAACCCAGATTTTTGTGATCGATCCGAATTTAAACCGAACTTATTCAATTTAAATATCAAATCGGAACCGAATTAATAAAAAAAAAAATAATTTAATTTTAAATATCTAAGTCCTCGTTTGCTTTAAAACTTGGTTAACCTAAATACGCCATTATTAGTTCATAAAATAAATAACAAATGTATTTATATCAAAATCCTATGAATATCTATTGATAATATTGATAATATTATTACGTGTAATATGTTCCTCGTAGTTCAGCGATACCAAATTCGATACGAATATAATTTTTTTTTGGTTCAATTTTCGTTATTGAATCGTCAAACAGCTTTAGTCAAAGATCTACATTATACTCACAACAAGAAAAATTGGTTAAATCTACTCGCAGCAATGGAACCATGATGGCTGGAAAAATGGGTTAAGATAAACAGACCACTTACCAAAAAGAAAACCGCAGAACGACCGCTCTTCGACTCGACAAGTTCCCTACCATACAATACAGAATCCAAAGCGGAAATGTTTGCCTCCGCTATGGAGGAATAGTTTAAAAAGGCCAACATCAGAAGAAACAAACGAAACAGAGAAGTTAGTACACGAAACATTAGAAAAATATGCAAGCTAATAATATCAAAAACCAATCTTCATCTCTCTAGGAAAAATTTGAAAATAAATCTGAAAGCTACCTAGCAGAAAAGCACCTGACTCCGACGGAATCGCAAACAGCGTTCTCAAACAAAGCGGGAAAAAAGTAATAACTCAACTAACACATATTTATAACGGATGTGTCCGCTTAGAATATTTTCCACAAGCATGAAAGACATAAACATTGATAATACTCCCGAAACCGGGGAAAAATACCAAACAACCCAAAAATTACAGACCTGTTGTGCTCCTAAACACCATGTTCAAAGTGCTCGAATCATTACTTCTATCCAGACTCAAACTTTCAACCAAAACCCGACCAAAATAATTCGGATTTCGAACGGATCGTAGCACTACTGCCCAACTAATGAACGTCATTGATGAAATCACGAACAATACAAAACAAACGAATAAAAACCGCAGTGACCCTCCTTGACATCGAGAAAACTTTCGATAGAGTCTGGCACTAAAGGCTTATTTACAAACTGATTGTAACAGGAATACCCAACCAGCTTACCAATATGATCAGCTCTTTCCTGGAAAACAGAAATTTTCATGTACGATTAGACGACAAAACCTCATGCCTCAGAAAAATATACGCTGGCAGGCTTCAAGGATCCAGTATAAGATCGCGACGTCCGGTCGTTCGCAAACGCTCTCTCTTCCGTGCGTACGTAGACGAGCAAATAATATGTATCTATGCCTCCGCGCAACAGCGAAGCTTTAGAGCGTCCACTCTATCGTTGTATTTGTATCCAGTTATTGGGTTTTGCACTTCCGTGTCAGCACAATTTTAATCATGGTCCTCTTGCCAATTTATTAGTGACATACTCTTTCCGTTGTCCTGTTTATCGCCTGTCATTTTAACCTAACCTAACCTAATCAGGGTAGTCAAATATATATATTGTGTTCTGAATAAAATGATTACAGTCCACTTAATGTTTTTATCAAAATTCAATTAGTCCTCTAATTCTCACAATTCTATCTCTGCTCTCGCTCCCATTCCCAAAATTATCAAAGCTAATACGATCGGAGTTTCCAACTGGGTGTCAATTCGGGTTTTAGAAGTTTTATGACAAAACATACTATATTTGTTGCTCTACGGATTTTTATATTATCCGGTAATTTAATATATATGAGGAAATACCAATAGGTCTGAATTTATTTATATTTAATAAAGCTCTGTTAGTTGATAGAAATATTTAACCGCTTTTCTTTTACGCTTATTCCTCCAATTCCGTCAAACGTTTTTGAAATTCTTCCTTTAACAACAAATGAATATTGATGGCATAGTTGGCCATAAACGTGAAAATCATTATCGATGGGATATTATGGCTGCCTAGGGAATTGTGGAGGTGGAGATTTTGTTATAATCCTTTGTAATGAAATAGTGTAATAATAAGTCAAAGTGTATCTCAAAGTCATAGAACTCTCAAAGATGTATTGTTTCAATACAAAATTTACAATTACAATATGAATAACTAATTTGAAATATTAATTAAACATGAATTCACAAGTAATCGTAGAATTCTATGATATATCTTATTATTATTTATCGGACATTGATTCAATTTTGTTGTAGTTAAAGAGATGTTCATAAGTGTTGTTGTTATTATGAATTATAAAAAGACGGCGATAAATCATTGTATTCAAAAACAATTCTTGACGGCAATTGATGGAATGTTAATAAATGTCGACGTAGGTAGTAGTGGTCTCTAGCCATCTAGCCACCCTAGACCACCATTATTTATTTAAAGAGAAAGAACAAACAAATGAACATCCTATTTTTTTTAGGAAGGGGATGTGGCAGGTGGGATAATCCTCCACCAGGTAAGACCCTTACAAATAACTATCACAACATAAATACATACAATGTCCCTGTGGGACCCTAAATGTCACCTCTATTGTTACGGGGACACCCTAGACATCATCGCAAAAGTGCAGGACCCTTCCCCCGAGATACAAACGTCATACGTACGGTAGGAAGCTCATGCGCTCAAGGGTGTCGTCGATCATCTCCCATGGAACGGAGTTGAAGGCATTCTGAATACTAAGGCACTAATGGTCACAGCATAGCCGCGAGCGTCACTCGCGTTCACGAGATGCCAGTGAAGTGCAAATAACTCATTACCGGTACACCGATTCTTCTGGAAACAGAACTGCCTGTTGGATAGTCCAATCCCGGAACTTGACCATGAACCTCTCCATCCAGTTCACCAACAATGTCTCCAGTATCTTCCCAGCGTCGTTTAAGAGACACAGCGACCGGTATGAAGAGAGAACCCCTTTGGGTTTCCCGGATTTGCTGATGAGCGAGAGATGATCCTTTTCCAACATCCCGTTCCTCAGACATGCATTGAATGCATCGTTAAGCGCCAGCGGTTTGACGTCATATACAATGTCCCAGACCCGACTGGGGATATTATCGATGTCGGAGGCCTTGTTACGTGACCTCAGCTACCATACCGCTACCCTCACTTTTGTGTGAGAGAACTTCGACTCATCCACTAGTCTTCGCCCAAGATCGGTGTAATTTTAGGGAAGGGAACAACGTCGAAGTAATGACCGGACCGCGCGTGGATCTATCGCCGTTAAGGCAAATGACCCACGAAACTTTCCAAAAACGACGTTATAGGGCTTCCCTCAGAGGTTGTTCATCATTGATCAGACCATCTCGTTCCTGCATCTCGTTTTGACTCACGGATGTGGTGCTTAAAATTCTTTGGGTCAATCGGTAATTGTATTACTAATTAGATCTAATGTCCTCGCCGGTAAATCCAATTATTATTTCAAGAATTTTCATATTGATTATTATATTTTTGGAATCTTGTAAATCATATTATTATGAAGGTCTATATTAGTGCATAAAGAATATATTATTCTTTTTCATTCGTCAATATTAAATTTACAAACCTATACTAGTCAAAATATCAATGAAACGTTTATTTAAAAAATAATGAAATAAAAAATTTCAAAATAATATATGAAATTTTGAAGTCCGAGGGGGCAGATGCCCCCGTCTTGTCCCCCTTCGGGCGCCCTTGCGCACATTTATGTATATATATATTTTTTTTTGTGTAAAATCGAGCCGAGTTATTAGTTGCAATTCTTATACAATTCATTATGTTCATTAACTATAATAACAAGCAACTACTGTCGCTCAAAATTATTTTTCATATGAACTACCAAACGTAGACCGACAAAACTGGTATTGATTGATACAATGCCATTCATAGTTTATAATTACACCAATGTTATTCCCTTATCGTTAGTTTGATAGTCTAGTTTGATGTATTCGATGCGATGTAAAATACCCATGGATGTATGGTGCAATAGGTATCTGCAAGTAACATATGTTACAACAATGAACAGGTACTTCGTGATCACGCGTTTCCCCACCCGCCAGAAAAATACAAAAATTGCATGTATTAGGAAACAGTAGCTGCTATTGTACCTAACGTAAAACAACAAATTTATTTTACAAAAACCAAGAAATCTGGTTAATCGATTGAGCAAATATAAATATATATATTGTTTCATTGTTTATTTAAGAACACTATCGATTTTCTTCAAAGTGTATAATAACAGTCAATACGTGTAGTTGAACGTAAAGTTACGTGTCAGATTTATTAAAACACTAACGATACAGTTATGAATTCCAAAAAAATTATTTTAATTGTTGCAATTATTGCAATTACTTTTGGAAACTTTTATGCTGGTAAGTACACTATGTATGTTATACAGAAAACAATATGGAATTTTCAATTATTAATCTATACAAGTTATATTACTGTACTCAACTTAATTATGTATGTGCTACGTCCTGTTACACTGCATTTGTGATATACTAATGAAAATTTGAATTTTACATTAAATACAGATTCGACATCAAGTATGTATTTTTAAATACTTATTAAATAATTCTATGAAAGTAAACAATATGGCTAGCTTTATCTCTGATGCAGTCATAAGTTTACAAGGACACGTCCTCCGTTATCCAATAGATGGCGCTAAAACGTAAGGAATCAGCTTAGATTAACCTTCTAGTATCGAAAACAGTCGTGTCCAGGTCAAAATAATTATATTGCTTGTTCTTAAGAATTTATAGTCGTATTTCACTATCGATGTCATACAAATCAAGCCCTATAAATTATCCTCGTCCGTTTAACTATTCAATTTTAATAAAATATAAAGAACAACTATATTGGCAATTCATATTTTATTTTATCAAGTTTTATCAATTTGATGTTTTTTTATAAAAGTGTTCAAATACATATTGATTTAGCGATTAAGTAATTTAGATAATATTTTAATTAGACGTGTTAACATTTAATAATATTTTATGAAAGGGGTGTGATACTCATAGATCTGCTTTTTATATATCAGTTACGCTAAGCACTGTGAGCCGAAATAGTGTACGAAAATAAGTGATCGAGTGACGTCTGAAAAATGGGCATCAGGAAAATAATAATTAGATTTTTGATATTTGTAATTGTAACAAATATTTTATATAATTTTCAGGAATATAATCTTTTTAGGAATTAGTTTATTTTCATTATGTGCATTTTTAGTTATTCGGACATTGAAATTATAGTTAATGTTTAAATCATGTCAAGACGATAAATGCAAATGTAAATGAAATTAATATATATACATTTTAATAATAAGTAGTAATATATAATTTCATTCTTTTATTAAGTATGTTTAGGTAAGTTATTTTCTCCTAGATAATAATTGATTTTATTATTATAAATTCCATTAGTATGGGAGGTGAGATGGAAAATTTAAAGTATTTTTGCGTTTCAAAAGTTATTTTACGGAAAACTATGTTCAGTTATTAAATTTATAATTGGAACTCTGATATACATGTATCGATACTTTAATAATTTAATGTTGTTAACCCTGCATCTGTAGCGTGGTTCAATATCATACGAGTTGTCGCGCGTCTACATATAGTATATAGAACAATTACAATGTGTTATTGCATCATAAATTAATGATTTGATCACATATTGGAATCCTCATATTTAATGTATATTTTTAACATAATTTTACAGTATAAATTAATTTAATACACGTTGAAATGATATATTACTGTTGTTGGATATCCAGTTGTTGAATCAATATTACTATCATAATAAAGTGTAGAAATAGCAAGTACTATAGTTTTTTTAGGTATATATGATGTTAACGTACAATATTTGTAAAATCCAAACAAAGATGAATTTATTGGCCTATTTTTGTATCTACAAATTGTTTTGGAATACATGTTTTATTACGTCTCATAGTTCCAACAACAGTTAACTTTTTTCTTCTAGTACTTGGAGAACCAAAGTGAGAGATGTGAACCAATTATTAATTGTTATGTTACGTTTAGTACCCTCAATTAGTTTTACAAGTCTGGTCACAACATTGTTTGGATTGTTATTTACCTTGTAAGGCCCATCAGGCTGTGTGTCTATTTTTTATATTTTTTTTTCAATCCTTAAATTGGTTAAATAACTTTGATGGCTTTCCACTCGTCCCTAACCATCACAGTTACTTTTAGTTCCTTGTAATTGGTTTTTCTTATGTCATCTATGATCTATTTCATAAATGGTGTTCTTGGTCTACCTCTTCCAGCTTTTCCTTTTATCTTTCCTTCTATTATTGTCGTTATCCATTCATTGTTTCTCATAATACGTCCGATCCATTTTTTCCTCCTTTCTCTGATTGTTTTCCATATTGTTTTCTGTTCGTTCATTCTTAGGTATATTTCCTCATTTTTAACTTTCTCTGTCCAAGGAATTTTCAGTGTTCTTCTCCAACACCATGTTTCTAATACTTCAATCCTTTTTCTTTCCGCTTTGAGTATCGTCCATGCTTCTGACTCATAGAGCGCTATACTCCATACAAAACTCTTTATAAGAGTTTTTCTGATCTTTAAACTAACAGTGTTTGCCACGAATAGGTGCTTCTTGTTGTAAATTGCCTGTTTTGCTTATGCTATTCTGCTCTTTATGTCCATCTCGCTTTTCCCATCGTATGTTACTCTGCTTCCTAAATATGTAAAACACTGAACGGTTCCCAGCTTCTCATTTTCAATTGTTATGTTCGAAAACAATGCTTGCTTGCTGCATATTAATAATTTTGTTTTGTTCTTATTTATTTTAATTTTGTATTGTTTACAGCTATCATTTAATTTTGTTAGCATGTTGCCTAATTCTTTTTCACTTTCCTCTATTATCACTATATCGTTTGCAAAACGCTACATTTGTACTAGTATACCGTTAATTTTTATTTTCCCTATTTCGTCTTTCTTTAACTTCTTTAGAGTATTTTCAATGTACACATTAAATATTGTTGGTGATAAATTACAACCTTGTCTAACTTCCTTTTCAATATTTGCTTCTTCTCATGATTTACTTTCTTACTTAGATACACTTACGGTGTGCCAATATAAACTTCTAAATTGTATGTATACGCAATTTTCACATCAACAAGAACAAATATGTTTATACCATATCGAGCGGGTTTACTAGGTATATATTGACGTAATGAGTAGCGATCTCGAAAAGCAATTAACTGCTCATCTATAGTCAAGTATTCACTGGGTATAAAATTAGTTTGAAAATTCTGAACTATTAACTCAAATAATTCTCTGATAGCAGCTAATTTGTTTATCTCTCTTCTTTGTTCTCAATCAGTATAATTATCAAAATGTGAATTTCGCATTAAAAAATTGAGCTGTTGACTACTCATTGCTAAATAAATTGCTTCTAGACCAGTACCTTTTGAGTCATCAAAAATGTTAAAATATTTTGTTGCCCTAATTTTGATACGCCAGCCAGTATACGTATGCTAATAACAGCTCTAATTTCTGTCTCATCCGTTTCCTTTGCATCATGTTTATGACCATATTTATTTTGAATTGATTGAATTTTTATGTTTGTACTTTTCATAATAATTGAAATTACAGAATAGTAAAAAAATAGAGCAAAACATTCCATATGTGAGCTTTTATTTTTAACATTTAATTTAGAACCCAATAAATGTGGTATTATATTTTGAGAACGTGTTCGGCTATTTTTTGGAGGAATTTCCATTTTCCACTTTGTTTTATCTTTTCCAATATAATATTTATTTTGTACCTTTAACCCAATATCATCATCACCTTTTATGCTCATTATCTGTATATTATTGTTCCGTACTAGATTCTTCGCACTGCTCTTCAAAATGATCATTTTATAATTCTTCATCATTATCTACATCAACACCTTTAATAAACTCTTCTTCGTCTTCAAGCTATTGCTCAATAATGTTGTCCATTTTCTAAAGTAAAAAAAATTACAAAATAAATAAATAAATACAAAAAAAATAGTATAATAATAATATATATATATATTATATTCATATATACATATTATAAAATGTTTAACGTCAATTTAAGTTTTAAATAGTTCAATTTAAGAAAAACTAAATAAGTTTCAAATATTGGATGTAGTATAAAAATTATGTACCTGAGTCGTCGCGTAAACTATAATAGTAGAACATACAATTTGATTACTTGATATACAGAACTACACTAAAAGATAAAGTCCGAAAACATAATAGTTATAAATTATATAATAACATTTAAAGGTACTACAATTATCAGTGTGATTAGATAAGTGGTAAATCCATCTAAAATAAAATTTATAGTCATCGTACTGCAATAGTAGAATGCGCGACCGATGCAGGGTTATTTATCATAAAATCCATCTTTGTTTCTATTTATTATATACCATACGATTGAATTGTAATGCGTAATATGAAGTAGGAATTTAATTCTTAAAAATATTACAAATTATTGTACATAACTCACTTTACTACTTCTATATTTATTATACAGTGGATTTCGCTAAATGTGCTAACGTTAAAACCAGTTTCATTTGCCTACGTTGAGAGGTTACCCATAAAAACCGAAATAATTAAAAAAAAAATACGAAGGTTATCGATTTTTTAAAAAAGTGATTTTCATATAACATGGATACTAATAAGTACAAAAAAATACTGCTAAATAAAATATGTACGTAAATTAATTTATACTAAATAATACATTTTACATATCAACTATATAAAATTATTACTTGGATATGGAAGGTGTATAATAGAATGTAATTGCGCGTTATCTAAGATGGTTAATGTAAATCTGGTTTACGAAATGTGCGCAATATTCAAGCTATATCATACGGACAATTTTTGTTGCCTTTTTTTATGAAGAACTTTCGCAGTGTTTCAACGTATTTTTGAGTGTTTCTAGCAATTACTAGTGGATCAGCATCTAGATCGTTGTCTTCTTCTTCTTCATCTTCTTCGTCAAAGGTATCCATTTTTTTTTTAAACATTTTTTGCTATGACATCACAGACGTCTTCATTATCATAAAAACAATGAGCATTTCCATCAATATTTTTGAACTCGACATGGTTTTCAACTGGTAAAAATGTCCATTAAATTCGGAAGTTAACTCGGATTGTAGATCAACAAAGTTTGAAAATCCACAATGAGCGAAACAATTCATCACAGTTGTGCAGCTAACTTTTTGCCAACTGTCTGACACGAATTGTATGGCTTGTGGTATATTTATTTTACCGCTTATTTGGTTTGCAGTCGCAGATGAATTAAAAAGTTTTTTACCGATCTTTTCAAGAACAAAATTTATCAATTTCATTATGTACTTCATCTTGAGGTTTTTATGATACCCATATCTAACGGTTGAATAAGGGACGTCGTATTTGGAGATAGAAATTGTAATGTGATATTTTTAAGCCTGAGGTTTTTGGGATGTGTAGCACAGTTGTCAACGAGAAGAAGAATGTTCCTAGATTTCGTCTGCAGTTCATTATCCCATTCACACAACCAGTTGGAAAATATGATTGAGGTCATTCATATATATTTATTCGCATGATAATAAATTGGAAATTTGTCTATGGACAAATTTTTAAAATGATGTAATCTTATCTATGTAGTATGTACTCAATATCGTTTAAATAAAGCTATAATATAAAATTTGCCTACATAAACCGAATCGAGTGCCCACATTAAGCGGTTAGGTTATTTTAACCTTGTTAACATACATTGAAATCGAGAACAGATCATTATGCCCATATTAGACAACTGCCCATATTAAACGAAGCCACATTAAGCGGAATCCACTGTATTGTATTTTTATTATATTTCATACCTATATGTAATAATCATGTAGATACACTCAAATATCAAGGAGGATATTTGGGTAAGTTATACGACATATTTGTCCATATGTATAACGTGTCATAATCTATAAAAAGTATTTAGACGTAATTATAACTCATATGAACTAATAAGTATTTATGGACGTAGTAGAATATTAATCATTAAATAGAATATATATCAAAGTTGATAAGCAATGTATAAATGTGCTTTTATCTTGTAGATAGTCACAATAATACTCAAGCTTTGGTTCATACAATTGGTACTCAAAGTGAGTGATTTAAAAATAAAATATTATTAAGTTCAATAACTTAAGCAATAAGCAAACTACTACAACAAAATGGTTAATTATATTAGAATGATTTAAAATGAAAATTTATATAATTTTCAATGTTATTAAGATTACATATTTATTCATAAATATTTTATATCAAACAATATACACATTTAAATCAGCTTTCCCTTTTGTAACCTTAACTTTTATTTTTCGTTAAATTTAACTTAACTCATTTTTGTATAATAGCGGATAATGTAATAGTCTTACAATTTTTTGTTTTATTTTTTTTGTGATCATTTGTATAAACAGGCGTATAAATATTTGTGTAATTGGAATAATCGAATAACATCGACACGGATTATGTTGTAACAGCAAAATATGTCTACTAGCTATTTTATTTAAAACATGTTTTTTAGTATACCAAATAATTTTTTAAATCAAAAATTACAAAAAAAATAAATAAATAAATGACTATAGTAAAACAGTGCATTTATTCATTTTGGACGAGAAGAATTTACGTAATTTTTAAGTGCATGAAATATAATACGGGCCCAGCATATATACTATTTTAAAAATATGCAAATTGATAATTAATTATATTAACTTTCATTGGTTAAAGTTGTCGTTCAAACACAACAAATTTTCATTATTTTCAAATTCATAATAATAAATATTTAAAATATTAGTTTATGAATCTCAAATATACCAAGTATACCTTAATTATATAAATCAATAAGTTAACAGTACATCATCCTAACTAATCAAGTTAATACATTAATATTAATTTGACTTAATTTAATAACTTGTTGATGACCATCTTTGACTTGTTATAATTAAATTATGTTTATTATATATTTTAACACACATATTTTTTATAAGTGGCTTCTAGGGATACATACGAATATAAAAATAACAAAGGTATTTTTATAACTTTCCATTGTAATGTTGTGGCCAGACATAGTGCTATGTGCCCAATGTTCGCTATGTTCGCTATACATACAGAAAATAAAATTTCTATACTGTTAACGAAAATGACCACACAGAATAGCGTACGCAACGTAACAGCAGTAAAACTTGAAATCACGTGTAATCAGCCGCGGCAAATTAGTAGCTTGTCTCATTACACTAAACTATACAACAAGTACTTAATGTACTTAATCTTATTACAATAATAAAATAATATATTGTGTTATGTACATAATTTTTTGTAAGTTGTTTTATTTAATAAAAAATCATGATGGAAAAGCTCATCGAGAAAGTAAGAAGATATTCTTGTCTGTGAAAAAAAATCTAAATGAATATCGGAAATGGAAAATGGTTTTTTCATAAAATTGTTTACATAGCATAATAATTTGTGTAACTTCTGCATTTAACGAAAATAGCGAGCATTGCGTACTAAGAATACGAAGTTAATGTAGCGTAGCATTCTGTATGACCAAAACATTAAACAGTTATTCCAAATGTGTCGTATGTTATTATTCACATTATGAGTATTATAACATATTTTCAGATATTCTATAATCATATTATTAAAAATAATGAGTAATATATGTGACGAATTCCAGCGTAGATTGAACTATTTAAGCATATCGATATGAATGTTTTAGGGATATTATTTGGATATCATCAACATCTTTACAATGAAGGTTTCAAAGGTATGTTTCCATTACTGTAAATAAATTAGATTACGTTATATACATAATATAGGTAATTGGAGAATATAGATATGTGTAATAAATTATCACATATGCGACTAATAATCATAGAAAATAACTAGTTTTTTGATAATGAATAATAATAATCAATTTAACTAATTTTTATAGAAACAATGTCAATAGAATACTTTTTATTAAATTATGTACATTATTAAACATTTTAATTAAATATTATTATATATAAACGCATACTTCGATTATCATAAATCTTATAATTATTAAATAAAGCATTTTTTATAGGAAATATTAATGTTTATTTGTTAATACCAAGTATTATTTTGTAAAAGCTAGTTATAACCGGAATAGCTAATATTTTTTCCTCTTTTAATTTTCTTCCTTCCAATCCAGATCGAAATCTCCACGTAGAATTATCGGAAAAGATCCATTTTTACCCGTAGTTTTTCCAACAGTTTAAAGGACTTAGGTGTGTGAAAAAAAATATGTTATGCCATATTACTACTTGAGGAAACATAAAATGTAACGATTAACGCCTTTTGTTAATTTTTAATACATTCCACATCATAATTATTCTTCAAATAAAGTGAACCTTCCAGCTATAATACGTTCTTCTTTGAATTTAGTAGTGCAGGTATATCGATATCTTTTTTAATGTCCCCGCGTTTAGTGTTATTATATTTATTTAGCGAGTTATCTCATAAAAAATTTTCTTCATTTATTCATCAATAGTTATTATTGCTTATTATTACTTGTTATAAATAGTTATTATTGTTCTTGCATTTGTTATGAAATACAAATATACCATAGATACATTGCCCTATAACGCAAAATTTGTTAAAAATATTATTATAATTTATAATCGTCGATACAAAACATAAACTTTTTAATTATTAATGTGATAGACGATCTCGCGTCAGGGGTTACGAGCATCAAATTTTGACATTTTTAATCATGACATATAAAATGTAATAAGAAAAAAAAAATTATAAAATTATTCGGTTTACAGTAGTGAACTTAATTAAAAGTCCAATGAGATGGTGTCTCGACAACATAGGTAATTTGCATTAATTTTTAATATATCTATTTTGACATTTGTAATTGTACAGTAAATACAAAACAAAAATAGTGTATTATTAAATGAATACAAAAGTATTCTAAAAAAATGTATACATTGACTGAATAAATTAATCAGTATTTTAAAAATATTTTTTTTCCACCGGTTTTTTTAAGTTTAGAGAACAATTTAGTGTTAAAAAAACGATATATCAAAATATACCCCATATTATAATGTTTGTATGGCATAAAGTGTGTAAATACAAAATTTTCAAAATTGTTTTCTCATAATGAAAAGCACACGACTAACGTCTTTTGTTAAATTAATTTAGGAATTATACCACCACAACGCTTCCTTAAAAATACTCATCAGGAAATTTGCGAAAGTAAAATAGTAAATTTATTCTGTAATGTATTTAAAAATTGAAAAATTGTAAAAAAAAAGAAGTTATGTTTACACTTTTCAATATTATGGCCTTTAAACAATTAAAGCATTATTATTAATACAATCAAAATATTATAATTAGATGACATTAGTCTAACACAACATTTTGGTAAGGAATTTTTATGTATTTTAAAGTATATATTCCTTAGTAGAATAATGTTTTCATAATAGAATAATAGTTTTTGACATTTTATGTCTTTACTTTGGCACATTAAAATAAAAATTCATCACGAAAAAGTGTCCACGAAAAGCGTTACCTAAATTAAGATACCCACTGGGGACTGTCACGAAAAAGCGTTACAGAAAAAAATACCTAAATCTCCCTTATGGTTTGTTTCCATGGCAACCATTGTTTCGGTTTTAAAAAAATTTAAATTTGAATTTGAAAAAAAAATTTTCACACATAAGATATAAAATGTCTCACTTAACGCGGACTCGTATGCGTTAATCATTTTTTTGTCAGTGATCAAAATTAATGAATATATTATAATTAGAAATTTTATTGATAAAATACAACGAATAAATATTTTTTTGTAAATTGTCTATAATTGTAATGTAAAATACTTAAATTTATTCAACAAAAATTTTTTTTTTTAAAGAATCAGTTGCAACAGTTCTACATTTTGTAATTTTTAATAATAGTATGTAAATAATTTTTGTGTGTTCTTTCATTAGTATTTCATATATTAAGAGTTTTATTTTTCATATAAAATAGTTACTGAAAAGAATAACTTAAATAGTAAGTTATATTTCTTTAAATGACTTATTCTGAAATAATAACTATTCCGTTCTGAATATATGACTTGAGTATATTTAATATTGAAAAAGTAATGGTACGAGATTAAAATCAGTTGTAAATAATATGTATTAATATAAAAATGAATTTCCGTCTATCTGTGTTCCGCATGCATTCCTATACTGTTGATCCGATTGTAATAAAACTTTTGTAAGTGTTGTGCATACTCTCGTGAAGGTTTCTATAATATAAAATTTGAAAGTATGACCAATGAAGGTGGTAGTTAATACGAGACATTTTGGGATTTCAAGCGTTAAACAGTTACCGTAGTGACAATTTAAATTGTTATTGTTTCCATGGTGACCATTTAAATTATTATTTAAGTTGTTATTTATTTTAAATGACCATTTTAATTATTATTGAATTTAAAACATAATCTTCTAAAAATTATTGTTATATTTTGTTAAGTATATTTTTTCAAACAGTTGTGCAGTTAGTTGCATGCCTCTAAACCAAAAGCGATTGGACGATCTACATTTCATGAAAAAAAGGTTAAGCTTCAGAAACTTCAGAAACAAACGAATATAGAAAAGCAAGATTGAAAACTAATCGAGTTTACATTTTTTAAGCCCGATTGTCTAAAACAGAACAGTAACTTGTAAAAAGATGGGAAACTGATCGAGTACACAATGTACTATCCAGGTGGCCACTACACGCTGAAATCAATCTACATTCCACTATGATGTTCATTATAGTTATCATTGTAGTTACAGTCTTCATCCAAATGTTGTGATTGGAAAAATGGACAAAATGTGAGAATATTACGATGTCCTTAAATTTAAGAATGAAGCACCAGGAATATATTGCGTGGGTGAAACGGGAAAATTGCCAGAATTAACTTCACCACTTCAACCATTATCAACATTGTTATCAGGTGACACAAGCCTATAAAAATATTTCCGTTTAACATACGAAAATATAATTCGTATTTCAAATGACATCTTTTGATGTGTCAAATATCGTGCGAGAAAGTTACATGCGAACATTCGAAGGGAAAGGGCCAATTTATCATCATGTTTTGAGTCTCTACTACTATTTTCAAACGCAGGTCATAAATTTTTGCAGGTTTATTTCATGAAAAACACTGATAACCAAATTGATCAATGCTGCTAATTCAAAACAGCTACAAGACGAGAAATTGACGCTACATAACAAACATTATTTGATCAACACAATGAATTAATTCGATTGTTCAGAATTTCTCTAGAATGAATACTAACAGATGACTACAAAATTTTAGTTACAGCTGATAAAACACCTATCGGCCAACATGTAAGACAATATAATTTCCTGATGATAGATGATGTCACGATCGTTTTGGTTGGTGAAGAATTTGATTTGCGTGAGATAATTTTCCATCACAGAAATGGTAATTTTCATTGAGTTTCAGAAACTCATCGCTCATACGACGGTTTGCAATGTCCGATTTTATTTTACAAAGGAAAAGACTGATATAATTTCAACATCAAATTGAGAAATTCAAAAACATATAAGAAAACGAATAAGAAAGTTAGTGCTATGAATTACTATTAGTATCAATTAATGATTCTTAAAAATTCTGAAAAATCATATATTGAAATGTTGACAATTATTCCATCAATAAATTGTCGATATTTATGCAAAATTGAAATTGAACGACTACCTTTTCATTCGGTTAAATCAAACGAAGTTGCGTTTAGAAGAATACATTTATGTGATACAGTAGCCAACGATTGCATTATGCATCGAAATGCATTGGTAGAAAAATGGTAATTTTACCGACCACATTTACAGAGTCTACGGTACGTACATGAATATGCTCAAGATACAATGACGGCCGTCCAGATTTGTTCATCATTTTCACATGCGTCAGTAAACCTTCAAATTTGTTTGTCTACGCACCAGAAGGAAAAACGAAAAATATTATGTATCCTAAAGTACTTCAATAATATAATGCATTCTTTTGATATTCGATTTTTGTTAAAAGTGAAGTAATACAATTTTAACTATTTACGGTCGAAGTTGGGTAATTCAACTAGTAATAAATATAAAATAAACTTGGAAAGGGAAACACCATCAACACAATCAGAAATTGAAAAACTATTGGTACTAGTTATGGATAATTTAATAATTTAACATTTCTTAAAATACAAATCTGGATTCGCCCAAATAAATTTTAGACAAATATGTATTTTTATAATAGTTAACAGTTTTATACAATTAAAAATGTAGACACTTTGTTCTTAAGAAAGAATAAATCATCATGTACTATATTGTATTTTATACATTTGAGAAAACGAATTAATTATATACTTATTAAGTATAATCAATAATTATTTGATGAACCATGTTGATATTTTGCATTTCAACAGTGACTTGTTTTGTGTAAATAATTGTATAAATAAAATTAATAAATTATAATATGTATTTCAATAGGGACGTCCATTAAATACATTCAATACGTAAGAGATAATCTTCCGATAAGTATGTAATATATACTATATTTAATATATAAGTATTCTTACCAAATATTTAAATTGCAATCAATAATTGTAGAGTGACTTAGTTTTCATATAGTGTACTTCTTAGCATATTAATATACGATGGTGTGCGTGATAACGAGACAGAATCCTCAGGCTGGAGGCTATCAATTTTTTATACTATTCTATAATTGTGTATAGAATTTTTTTTATTATTTTAAGAATTACATCTATACGTCATCATACATATACATGTATTAAAATGATCCAAGAAAAATGTGTTAATAATTTTAGAATTATCAATTTTTTATTTTTATTTTTTGTAGATGTTACAATTGCATTAGGTCCAAAAGAATATTGCAATACATTTACACCACAGGTGCCTGCCATTCCATGTTTTGAATCTATTAATCTCAATTTATCAATTGGACTTCCCAATATGACAGACAGTCATTATTATGCGGGTCACGGACAAACATCTGCAGCTACTTCAGAGGAAATACCAATATATACATTTATTCAAACTAAAGAAGAAGAAGAGAGAAACAATAATAATTATAATGAAATATAAGAACGCGTTTAATATGAATAATATCCTGTTTTAATAACTTTTTATTAGCTTATTCTAAATTACTACAGTTATATTTTATTTTGTTATAAAATTTATTTGAAAAGATATGCTTGATATCAAATTTAAAAAAAAAATTTAACACTTGATTATCAACAAATAAATTTAGTATACACTCTGACAATATAAAATATAATTACTATCAATTTACCCTCACATAAATGTATACGTCAAAATACGAAGATTTTTTTTGTTAAAATTGCATTCCTTCTATCGAAAGCTGAATTGATGTCCTACCGCCAGGAAAGTAGAACCGAAAGAGTCATCGTATTATTGTCAGTGTATTTCTGTATATTTAATCACTTTCAACGTGCAAGAGAATTTTGATCTTTTTGAACTGACAGTTTTCTGTTTCGTGACACTCATAACTCTTCTTGTTAGTAATATGTACTTTATTAATTCTTCTTTCGATCATTTTCGTATTTTTTTTTAAACTACAAAAGCGACTATTGTACGAAAAATGTTAGATTTATTCTATATTTTCTAAAAAAGTATTCTAAATATAGTATTCCTAATACACTATTGGTAATACTGCCTATGTCTTTGACGTTTGTTTAACGTGTGCTCATAAACACCTTATAGATTTATTTTAAAAACACGTGTATTCAGTGTTAGGATTTGGACGAAAAATTTCTATTTTTGAATGAAAGAAGATGAATGTAAAATTGTAAAACAAATGTACGTTTCTGAAGAATTATATATCTTATCAACACAGGGCGGAAAGTAAAATTTCCCACATAACTCCATTTCTCCATATTTCATAGTGCAATAATATTATTATTTATTATACTATTAATAATAAATAGCTAGTCCTTTTTATCGGAACAAAGCCATGTAATATAATAACATTATTTTTAGTTAAAGTTATTACTTTATTATTATTATTATTTAAATCTATATATTTGTATAAGTACTCCAATAATATAAACTCAATGCCAAAATATGTAACAACAACAAGTATTAAAAAAAAACATGTACTGTTACGGACAATAACTTCAGTCTGCAGAAACAATAAAAAAAAACATGTAATAATACAAAAAATTAAATATATATGAGGCTAAAAAAACACAACACATTAATACTATTTGTGTTAGCTGTGAATATATTGATGATATGTGTGCAAATCATTACAATGTAAAAGTGAACATTGTGTTTTATTACATACATTGTTGATGAAAATGATTTAATTATAATTTATAAATGTAGATTGCAACGTAGATGATATGCGAACATTTAGAATCTATATCAAATAAAAGATAGTATTTTATGTTTATCATGCGACGTACAATGTATTTACATAGACAGGCAACGTGTTGCAGGTACGTGTTGCAGTGATAAGTGGTCAGCGAGTACCATTGTATTATAAATAAATAATGATGTAAAGACCCATATTTTTGAGGTCGATCTGATCTCAAACCAATTTTATTTAAATTATAACGAACCCGAATCTAATTTACAATTTTTTAATTGAACATGAACCAAATCGATCTATTTAATTTAGATATTGAATTCAAATTGAATTTTAAAAAAAAAATACAAAGAGATTTAAATTGATTTTAAATATCTAATTATTTGTTTTATTTAAAAATTGGTAATTACCTAAGTAATTAATTATTAATTCATAAAATTCATTATTTAGGTACTTAGTATATAAAATCAAATGTTTTTGAATTATAACATAAAATTTGAACCCGGAGAATAATGTTATTACCAGATATACATTTGTACAATGTGGCTAATCCAAAAAAGACCAATATTATTTTGTGTATATTGTGTTAGAATACGATTTATATATCATAGCAACATGTGTGCTAATATGAATCAACAACTTAAAATAAATACAATGTAAATGAATACTTACATGTTATTTTAATCCGTTTTTCTGATATGTTATTTGTACAGAAATGGGTGGTTTGGTTACGTGTTATGGGAACAACGGCAGTTGTCAGGTAGATTTATTCTATAAATAAATCTAATTTACTTTGTAACATCAGTTAAAATATTGTTATTTTCGATTTGATAATATAAATACATTTTTAAAATACATGCATTTTGTGGTCAAATTAAAAATTATAATATCAGAGATGATACTTTTATAATTTTTTTTAAGAAAGATCCTGACATGACCGTTCTTGGCGTCCCATTAAAAAACATTAGAAAAGGTACATTGAAAAAAACTCCGTTTTTCGCATCCCTTTCTAATTTCAAGCACTACATGTATTAACGATCACAAGCTGCAATTGCACCAAACGTACAATTTTGAAGTAGTATTATAAGAACAAAGAACTATGTTTAATCGCCTTCATTAATACTAATGTACATTGTATGCTTCAGACCTACTTTTTGATTCTTCTTAAAAATACATATAATAGCAAACAGAAAGTGTAGTTGTAACTAACGTCGAACTTCTCATTAGTTTTACTAAAACATTATTGCAATTATTTTTGGTAACTTTTATGCGGGTAAATATACTCTATATATTGTGTAAAATAAAATATGAATTATTTATTATTAATCTACAAAAGTTATATTACTGTAATTAATTTCATTATATATGTGTTACGTCCTATTACACTAAATTCGTGATATAATAATGTAAATTCAAATTTCACTTTAATAAAAGATTGAACACCAAGACATGTATTTAAAAAAAATATTTTTTCAATTGGTAATTAGGTCAAGATTACCGAAATCAAGAAGCAAAATTTTAAGGATAGAAATGAACAACTAATTCTAGATGAAGGTGAAATAGTGATGAGATGGAAAGAATACATAGAAAACATCATGAGTAGATGACATCCCTGCAAAGTTATTAAAAAATGTTGGAAAAGACACAGAGTGCAAACTATTTGAAATGATTGAGAAAATGTATTGGGATGGCAACTTTCCAAAGAACTTTGCTAAAAGTATAATTGTACTAATCCCTAAAAAAGGAAATTCCACAGAATGCAAACATAACAGAACAATGGTCTTTTAACACATGCTTTCTAAGATACTATTTATCATCATAAAAAACAGGATAAACAGAATAATAGATTGGAGGGACAAACGAGTAATATCACTATACAAGAAACAAGAGACCTTAATAGAGGTGACAGAACATAGTACCACAGCAAAAATTAAAAGAGGGGCACGATAAGACTGTTCCTTATCGTCTTATCTGTTCAATTTATTTGTAGTAGAAATCATAGAAAAATATAAGAAAAACTCTAGAGGAATAAGCGTGAATGGAGAAAAGATCCACTACATACGTTTTACATATGACATTGCTTTAGCATCTAAATCGGGAATAGACATGCAAAATTCTTCATGATTAAATCACTACTTGACTAAAATACTACTTGAATATCAAATGAAAATAAATGCAAATAAAACAAAAACAATGGTAGTGTTTAAAGCAAAAGAAATTCCTTAGTGAAGTTGGAAATAGATAATAAATTAATAGAACAAGTAAAGCAATTCGAGTATCTGGGAAGTACGCTAACCAGCGATGGTAGATGCCCAGTAAAAATTAGACAAAGAGTAGCTATGGTAAAAAAAGCATTTAAGCAAAAAAAGCAGCTTTTTAGAAACAAAAAACTTAATATAAAGATGAAAAAAAATTTTGTCAAATGCTATGTATTGAGCGTACTACTATATAATTGTGAAACATGGACCATCAATAAACAAGACGAGAAAAAGTTGGAAGCCATGGAAATGTGGATGTGGAGAAGATTGCTGAAAGTCAGTTAGGTAGAAATGGAAAGTAACATAGATATATTAAACCAAGTAGAGGAAAAAAATTTTATTAAACATCATAAAAGAAAGAAGTAGAAAAATATTTGATCACCTATTGAGGCATAATTCGTTTGTGAAAAATATATTTGAAGGACGAATAAATGGACACAAAGCAGAAGTACGACCGAGGAAGGCACATATAAAAGAAATGATAAGACAAACTGACTGCAACCGATACGTAGAATCAGTTCAAATAAGAACTTCAGTAAGTAGTTTTTATATTTATTGTATAAGTATATATTGCAGGGTTGAATAAAATTATAGTTATACATAGACTAATAGTTTTTTTATTAATGAGTAGTGTAATAAAGGGAATTCTGGGCCATAGGGAAACCCATAGCACCCGCTGAAGTGTAGCGGGTGCTATACCTTTAACACGGCCGCCCAAACCGTCAATGCGGGTGCTATACCTTTAACACGGCCGCCCACTGCCACCGCTGCAGGCGCCAAACCTTATTCGACCCCGGTACCTCAATACTATTTCATCGCTGTATTTAACCCTTACATACCTCTATTACCCCCCCCCCCCCATATAATATCTAATGATTATACGCGATTGTTCGCAATGATTACGTTTAATCGCGGTTGATTACGATTGTTCGCGGTTGATTACGATTGATAACAATCAAACCTTATTCACCCTTAGACTCCCATTGTATTTTATCAATCGTAATCAACCGCGAACAATCGTAATCAACCGCGATTAAACGTAATCATTGCGAACAATCGCGATTATTTAATAATTAATGATTATATTATAGGAAAGTATATAAATAATTGATCTTCATCATCAACAGTTTTACATCCTCTTATTCCTCAAACACTAAAATGCTTAGAGAATGCATCCTTCACATATCATGGGGGTTATGGTTTTTGGACAAGTCAAAGGTGAACGGGACGGTAATTTTGGTTGGTTTGCACCAGAGACCTGATACCACCAACGCGAAAAATCTCGTTGGTTACCTTGTTCGATCCCCAGGATCAAACAGCAGACCTTGTGCGCCGAAACATAGTTTCTACACATTCGACCACAGCCGATCCTTTATATAAATAATTGATGTCGAATAATTTTTAAAAGTATTTACAATCCTTATCAATATAAATTTGATTGAAAAAAATGTCTTATTTTTTTAAAGAAATTGTTCCAAATTTTCTACATTTTGTAATTTTTCATAATGTTGAGGAAATTATTATTTTATATGTTCCTAACCTATACGCTTTATTTTCCATATGAAATAGTACAATATCCAAGCATAAAGAGTAAGTTAGAATTATTTTAAATGTATTACTCTATGATAATAACTCTTTTGAGTATACGACTTTAATATATTTAATGATGATTAAATAACAATATGAGATGAAAATTAGTAATATAACTGATATAACTGAAAAATGTAGACATTTCATTATTAAAAGGAACAAATCATTTTGTACCAATTTGCACTTTATGCATTTGACAAAAAAATGTAATCATGTACTAATTAATACAACTAATAATTATTAAATACATCATGTTGACATTTGGCATTTCGTCAGTGACTTTTTAATGTAAAATACTTGTGAAAATAAAATTAATTAGAAATTAATTTTAATATTAAAAGTATAATACTATGTATTTAAATAGAGATATTATTAAAATGCATTGAGTATATGAATAATCATCTCTCGATACGTATATAATTTAAACTATATTTCATATAAAATTATTATTACCAAATAATTAAATTCCATTCAATTTTTGTGTATTCAGTGTTAGTTAGTTGTAATTAGTGACTTAGTTTGCAACGTTTGGGCTGGAATATATTAAAAATCGAGTTTCACAGATTGTTTCTGACGTATAAGCGCGTAAAATTCATAAGGCTTTGGTTATGACCGATAGTCATTCGGTAATTGACAAACGACCAAATATAACCTCATTTGATTTGCAGAGCATTTAAATTAATATATATTACAAGTATATAAAATAGTCGTCAAATACTATAAAGAATAGTTGAAAATAATTAAATGAATTATTTTATTCAGTTTTCACAATTATTTAAATATTTCATTTTCTACTATCATATCCTAATTAAACGTATACGACGTACGGTATCATATTCGGTGGCATCCTAGTACGATACAATCACAGCCGATGACAATATAACATGATTAACAATATTTTTTTAACAAGTACTTGCATCTGAAGTAGTTAGTAAATACGAGAAATGACACTATATGTTTGCCGGCTGAAAATGTAGTAACGCATTTTATTAAAAAAAGAAATTCATACAACGGTAGTGATTTATTTTTATTTCCGAATCATGGTTTCCAAATAATTGAAAAAATAATATTTTACCTACGATTTATTATGTAGAATAATATAAAATTTAATTCTAAAATCCAGAATATTAATTTTTTACAATAATTAAAAAAATATAATTTTTTTAAACATATATATGCTTTTTGGCTGAATACAACCTTTCTTTTCGTGACCGATTTCGCATAACCGATTTTGCGTTATGCTACACCTACATCCACACATATACACCTACACCACACATGCACACAGTAAACAATAATATAATATAAAACAGGTACTTAGTGCCTATGCGCTTCCTCGCCAGCCAGAAAAATTCAAACACTGAGTGGGATTAGCAATCGGTAACTGCAATTGTATCTAATGTAAAATAATGAATTCGTTTTACAAAAAACAATAAATTCATTTAATCAACTGAGCAAATATAAATGTATATTGTTTCATTGTTTGTTCAAGAACACTTTTTCGATTTTCTTCAAAATATATAATAACAGTCAATACGTGTAGTTGTACCGAACGTAAAGTTACGCGACAGATTTATTAAAATACTAACGATATAGCTATGAATTCCAAAAAAGATATTTTAATTGCTGCAATTATTGTAGTTACTTTTGGAAACGTTTATGTGGGTAAGTACACTATGTATGTTATACAGAAAACAATATGAAATTTTCAATTATTAATCTATACAAGTTATATTACTGTACTCAACTTCATTATATATGTGCTATGTCCTATTATACTGCATTTGTGATATAATAATGGAAATTTAAATTTTACTTTTAAAGAAGATTCGACATCAGGTATGTATTTTTAAAAGTTATTAAATAATTTTATGAAAGTAAACAATATGGTTAGCTTTGTCTCTGATACAGCCATAAGATTACATGGACACGTCCTCCGTTACCCAAAAGATGGCGCTAAAACGTAAGAAATCAGCTTAGATTAACTCTCTAGTATCGAAAACAGACGTGTCCACGTCAACATATTTATATTAGACGATTTTCTTCTTAGGAATTTATAATTTCATTTCACTATTCGATGTCACACAAATTAACCACTATAAATGATTCTCGCCTGTTAAATTATTCGATTTTAATAAAATATAGAGAACAACTATTTAGACAATTCACACTTTACTAGTATTTAATAAAGTTTTATTAATTTAGTGCTTTTTTGAAAAGTGTTCAAATATATATTGATTTAGTGATTAAGTAATTAAAAAAATATTTTTTAATTAGGCGTGTCAACATTTAGTAAAGTTTTTATTAGAGACGTTTTGATACTCATAGATCTGCCTTTCATATATCGGTTATGCTAAGCACTGTGAGCTGAAATAGTGTACATAAATAAGTGACCGAGTGAGGTCTGAAGAATGCACATTACAAAACTAAATAATTCGATTTTCGAGATTCATAATTTATTCAAATTTTTAATATAATTTTCAGGATTATAATCTTTTTAGAAATTATTTTATTTTTATTATGTTAATTCATTAGTCACTCGGACACTGAAAAGTTTCAATGTCAATTTCTATATCGTGTCAAAACGGAAATGCAAATGAAATTTGTATATTTACATTTTAATAATAAATAATTATACATACTTTTTATTTTCTTTTAAGAATGTTTAAGTAAGTTTTTTTTATTCTATATAGTAATTTAAATCATAATAATAAATTCCATAAAGATGGGTGCTGAAACGGAACCCTTACGTATTGAGTTTATTGAAGCATTCATGGATTGAAATTTTATTATTTGTGTGATTCTCGAAAATGACACAAGTAATAATAATTAATAACCTTAATGTATTATTAAGTTTTAAACGTAATTTTTTGAGGATCATTCAGTTTCTAAATTTCCAATTAGAATACTGGTGTACTTATATAAATAAATTAATAATATAATATTATTAATTGTCACAAAAGCCACCATTGTTCCTATTTTATGAACCATTGATCTTAATCTTAATGGAATTAGTATATATGTAATTGTATAATATTACATTTTTTGTGAACCACCATCGGTTTAAAGGAATGCGCTGAACAAACCGTTTACTGTCTAAACTTTGGACTAGACGGGCTGCTTGTTTCATATGAACACCAAAGGGACAGCGCTGGTTAAGACAAAGAACTGTAATGTCATTCGGAATCTTTAAAAAACATTAAACATTCAATTTAATAACTGTATTCGTTTTCTTTAACACCAAATACAGTTTAAATACTATTTAATCGTCTCTTGTAGTTAATTATTTTATTTGTATTCGGATACCTCAGCATATTTGTAACACTATATATTATTTACCATAAGACTGAATTATGATGAATAATATTTAACAGGAATTAAATTTTTTTAAATATCATAAATTATTGTACATAACCTACTTTACTAATTGTTTATGTATTATACATGAATATATGTAATAAATAAATAAATAAAAAGATAAATATATTCATACATTAATTATAATTTTATTACATTTTAACTATACATTTAATAATTATGTAGTGCAACTCGAACGCGAAGGAGGATATAAGCGTACGTAATACCACTTATTTGTACATATGTATGAAATGTAATGATATATAAAAAGTTTTTAGACATACATACAATTATTATGAGCTAATTAGTATTAAACAACATATTAAAATATAAATTAATAATGATATACATTAAAGTTTATACGCAAATTATTATTATTCTTCTCTCTCACCTCTATCTCAACTATTTGGGGCCGGCCTTTTATTCTCTAAACATCCACTTGACACAATTTCCCATATCACCTACGCACACACCAGCAGTCCTCATATCACACCCAATCGCATCCAATCACTTCTTCTTCGTTCTTGCTCTTACTCTTCTTCCTTCAACGTTCATTTTCATAACCATCCTCACAACTTTTGAATTTTCCTTCCTCATAACATGACCAAATCATCTAAGTCTATTCTCTCTCATGTTACTTACGATCGTCAGTACTTCTATGCCTCCTCTTACATATTCATCCTTTATCCTATTTTCTCTTATCACATCACTCATCCATCTAAGTATTCTCATCTCTGTTACACTCATTTTCTGCTTTATTTTATCATCAACAATCTGAACCATACAACATAGCTAGTCTCACTACATTCTTATAGAACTTACCTTTCAACCTCATTGGAATTCTCTTATTGCACAGAAAACCAGATGTTTCTCGTCTGGATCGGATCGGATCGGTTGATCCACTCGCACTTAATTCTATGTTTCACATCTTCATCAAAACCGTCGTTCTTTTGTACAAAGAAACCAAAATACGTAAAACTTTCTACTTCACTTACCTCGTCTACATTTATTATCATTACACTCCTCGTTTCATCGACAAACTCATACTAAACGAACCAGGTATGAAATGTAAATGGTTTTATCCGGTCACTTATATACCTGTTAACATCATGAGGATTTGACTTGTGTCAAACGGGTTACTTACCTACCTCTGTCTCATGGGTATCAAAAGGTACCTAAATTATAATTATAATAGCAATAATTTATTACGTACGACACAAAAGAAAAATATATTGTACAATTGAACGAATAGTAAGTAACAGCAATTGCTATAAAAAAAAAATGGTTTTACTTATGGTAATAATAATTTACGACTCACACATTGTGCCTAATCTAAATGCACAAAGAAAAAAACAAATAAAATGACAAATAATTATGACACAATAATGAAAAAAATGAATAAAAAATAAATAATAAAAAATTGAACTATATAACTAAAATAAATACTACATAAAGAATGCTTTGTAATATAATTTGCGGCTTTGCGATTTGAGAACTGTTGTTAATGCGGATGTGCGAACGACAAAAACGTTCATATCGATAATATACGCTGCTGCGACGAAAAATGCTTATCTACGTGACGTGTTATTTTTAAATTGTGAAATGTACGACGACCGGTTTTAATATAACATAAATACTGATAAAAGATGATGCCTATTAAATGCTGTTTTCCGTTGAACACATATTTTATGTACTCTGTCTTACTTCTACAAATCCTTAATCCCTTTTCTTCTAGAGCTAATCTCTATACATCAAGCCTTTGGTTAACTTCTTCCCTATTTTCTCCTACTAAAACTATATCATCAGCAAACATCATGCTCCTTTATATTTCATCCTTGTATCTCTTTTATAACTTCATCCATAACTACAGAAAACAGATTAGAACTTAAAGCAGATCCTTAGTGCACACCTACTCTTATCCTAAAATCCACCGTTTCTTCACACATACATTTGACCCTAGTACATGATCCTATGATATATGACATATTCTCTAGCACATAATTATACCTATTTAGGACTACTTTTCTCATTAATGTCTACTTTAAAACTTCTCTCGGAAATTCTGTTATATGTTTTCTCTTAATTTATAAACACCATGCAAAGTTTTTTCATCTTCCTATACTTCTCTATAGGCTGTCTCACACAAAATAATGGTTCCATCGTCGACTTTCCAGTCGTAGAACCATACTGATTTTTAGTTACCGATGTCTCACTTTTTATTCTCTAATCTCTAATATTTTCCCAAATATGTATACTATGACTCAAAAGCTCTATGCCTCTATATTTTCCACATTCTTGTATTTATTCTTTGCTTTTAAATATAGGCACCACAAAACTCTTTCTCCACTCTTTTGGAATTTTTCGCTTTCTAGCACTTTATTAAAAAGATATTTCAATCTCTTTATGCTTAAATCCTCTACATTTTCCACATTTCCACTGGAACTTCATCCGACATCACTGTTTTTTTTCTTTTTCAACGCTCCCACGGCCTCCCATACATCCTTCCCACTAATTACATCTATTAAACTTTCACTCCACAAAATACCCTTTACAGCCACTCTTGGATACACTTTATTCAGTAATTGCTTAAAATACTTTTTCCACTTGTTTTTCACATCCTCTTTATTCGTTAGCACCCTCTTATCATCACTTTATATCTACCATACCTTTTGAAAATCCTTAGATCGTTCTTCTCTGACCTTAGCCAATCTATAAATTTCTTATTCATCTTCCTTTGTTCCTAACATACGAAACTTATACACAAATAATTAAAGTGCTTTTATCTTGTAGCGAGTTTCAGTAGTACTGAAGCTTTCAAACATACAATTGATACTAATAGTAAGTAATTTAAAAAAATATGTATTTTTTAATTCAATTACCTGAGAAATATGTTAGTGTAAGAACTTGTCTATGTTCCCATTGAAAATGAATTACTGGTTATTCACTAAATTTCTATTTATATACATAGTTGTAATATCATATAGAAATAAATATTAGGATAATATTTGTTAAAATTGGACATGGTAAAACTACTACAAACAATTATTAATAATATTATAATGATTTTAATTAAAAATTCGTATATTTTTCAATATTATTAAGATTACTCATTTATTCATAAATATTTTATATGTTAACAATTTATATATTTGCATCAACATCCACTTTGTAACTTAAATCTTATTCTTTGTCAAGTAGAACTCAACCCATTTTTATATAACAGCGTATAATGTACTAGTCTTACAACATATTTGATTAATTTTTTCGATGATCAATTGCATAAACGAGTGTATAAACATTTGTGTAATAAGAGTACCCGAATAACATCGACACGGATTATGTTCCAATAGCAAATTGTGTTTAGTCAGCACTTAATTTGACATATGACTTTTGGTTTACCAGATATTTTTTAAATACCTTATAATCTACAAAAATTACAGAAAAAAAAATATATAATAAATAACTATAGTAAAACTGTATATATATTTATTTTGGTCATGAGAAACTTTCGTCATTTTTAAATGCACGAAAAATAATACGAACCCAATCATATATAATATTTTATAAATATGTAAAATGATAATTAATCATGTTAATTTTCATCGGTCAGAATTATCGTTTAAACACAACGAATTTTCATTACTTTCAAATTCAAAATAATACTAAACATTTAAAATCTTAGTTTATGAATCTCAATTATACCAAGTATACCTTAATTATATAAATCAATAAATTAACAGCACAGCATCCTAACTAATCAAGTTAATACAATAATATTAATTTGACTTAATTTAATAACTTATTGATGGCCATCCTTGATTTGTTATAAGTAAATGATGTTCTTTATACATTTTAACATACATATTTTTTATAAGTTACTTCTAGGGATACAGACGAATATAAAAATTTTCAAGGTATTTTTATAATTTTCCATCACATAATGTTGTGGCCAGACATAGTGCTATGTGCCCAATATTCGCTATGTTCGCTATACATAAAGAAAATAGAATTTCTATACTGTCAACGGAAATGATCACACAGAATAGCGTACGCAATGTAACAGTAGCAAAACTTGAGACTCGTGCAATCGACCGCGGCAAATTAGTAGCTTCTCATTACACATAACTATACTACAAGTATTTAATATACTTAATTTTGTTATAATAATAAAATATTATATTGTGTCATATACATAATTTGTCTTAAGTTGTTTTATTTAATAAAAAATCATGATGGAAAAGCTCATCGAGAAAGTAAGAAGATATTCTTGTCTGTGAAAAAAAATATAGAATATCGAAATTGGAAAATGGTTTTTTCATAACATTGTTTACATAGCATAATAATTTGCGTAACCTCTGCATTTAACAAGAATAACGAGCATTGCGTACTAAAAATACGAAGTTAATGTAGCGTAGCATTCTGTATGACCAAAACATTAAACAGTTATTCCAAATGTGTCGTATGTTATTATTCACATTATGAGTATTATATCATATTTTCAGATATTCTATAATCATATTATTAAAAATAATGAGTAATATATGTGACGAATTCCAGCGTAGATTGAACTATTTAAGCATATCGATATGAATGTTTTAGGGATTTTAGTAGGATATCATCAACATATCTACAATGAAGGTTTGAAAGGTATGTTTCCATTATTGTGAATAAATTAGATTACGTTATATACATAATATAGGTAATTGAAGAATATAGATATGTGGAATAATTTATCACATATGTGACTAAAAATCATAAAAAATAACTAGTTTTTTGATAATGAATAATGATAATAATAATTATCAATTTAACTTTTTTTTATAGAAACAGTGTTATTAGAATACTTTTTATTATATTATGTACATTATTAGACATTGTTATTAAATATTATATGTACACATAATTTTATAATTACAAAATTACGAATTAAAAAACTAATAATTATTTAATACCACATTTATAATAAGAATAATTAATTGTTATATATCAATATAAAATATTATTCTGTAATAAACAACAGGTATACCTGTTATAATTTATATAATTTTAGTTGTCTACCATCACCTAATGTCATGTTTTTGTTATCTCTACTTCAAGAAATAAATTTTCTAAAATTGGTTTGGATATTAATCCGAACAAATATTTCATGAAATTAGTTGTTTCCCTCCTTACAATCTAGATTGATATCCACGTAAAACTATTGGAAAGGATCCAAATGTTTTTCCTGTAATTTTTTCAACCATTCAGATGGGTTAAGCGTGTAAAAAGTAATCCGGTATTGGCCATATTACTGTTTGGGGAACGTAAAATGTAACGATTAAATCCTTTTGTTAATTTAAAATACTTTCCATATCACAAATTTTGATTACTTGCTACCTTTATTCTTTCATAAGCAGAATTTTATCAAATCCCGTCAAAATTTATGGCGTTGAAACTAATATTCAATATTATTTTGCATATAAAGAGAATCTTCAAGCTATAACACGTTTTCGTTTGAATTTAGTTATATATCAATAATTTTTTTAAGTGTCTCCGATCGTTGTCATTCTCATTCATATTTTAGAAAGCGCTATTATACTTATTTAGCGAGTAATCACTTTCAAAATTGCCTACACTTTTTCATTTTTTTTTTAATTTAAAATTTTGTGTCTATACAATTTGTTTTGACAATTACATAAAAACATACAAAAGAGAAAAAAATAAGAGCAAAAAATAAAAACATTTCTGTACACAAACCTTTTTAAATATTACAATGTTACACTTAAATTCAAAAAACATTGACATACATTTAAATTTTAAAATTTGTTTCCTTAAAGAAATTTAATATAGCATGCAGTGTGCTTCCTATCAGAGTGCAATAGGTGGTGTGTTTTCCTTCTTTGGGGACCTACGATTTCACCTTGTGGAGATACTCAGACATTTAGATATACCATATTATGTCCCCTCTATTTCTTCAACTCAACACCTTTGTGCTGTCCATGCTGTAACTAATAATCATCAATACAAAAAAATAATTTGTTAGTTACCTAGTTAAAAATTGACCTCCTCGTGTTATAGTTTGCGAGTGTCAAATTTTGGCATTTTGAGTAAAGACATAACGTAGAATACGATAGAAAAAAAATTATAAAGTTTCTTGGTTTACAGTAGTCGACCAACTTGATGATCCAATGAAATGGTGTCTCAACAACAAACGTATTTTGCATTAATTTTTAATAAATCTATTTTGACATCTGTAATTGTATAGTAAATATAATATAAAAGTTTGAATATTAATAAAGTAGTATGAAATTAGTATTAAAATATACGAAAAAGAAAGTTTAAGTTGAATGAGAGGGTGCTGAAACCGTTGTAAACTACTTGATATTTTCTCCGCTGCTCGGAAAAACAATGAATCATATATGTTTTTGGAGTAGCTTAGCTGTTAATGATTTGAATAGCAAACAAATGCAATGACGACGAAGATTCTTTAAATATATATAAATGAAATGCTTCTTCGTTGGTAAGCGCATAAATTGAGAAAGACAAGAAAATTGAATAGATACCCATAAAATTGGAAAATTCGGAAAAAACTTCAAGTGCTTTTTTATATAAGATTTGAGAGATTTAGTCGACTTGGATAAGTTCTACAGTGACTCATATATTTCATATTTTATACGTGTTTTGCCTTATATAAGAAAAGTATATTCACATATCGGAATCACATCTTGTTAACGACAAAACGAGTGATTTGTCATCAAAAGAACACATGCGTATGATATAATATTAATAATTATTATTAAAGTGATATGTGAATGCAAATACTGAAAAAAGTTTTTGAGTTCAAGAAAAAGTTATTCAAATTTAAAATTGTCATGAAAATTTTTGTTGATATTGAGAGGGGGTTGAGTTAGATTAATTTATGTGTAGACGGTAGGAGCCACGAAAGGCGTAGCGATAGCGATAGCTTTATGCGTTAGTTATAATACAGTTTTTTCATACTACTTTGTATTCACTCTAAATATTTTATAATGTAATCAAAAATATCAAACAATTCTTGATTGAAAATATTTTAGATGAAAATGAACAATATATGATATAATATGTATACTTTATATCAATCGTACATTATAAAAGTTAATTTTCTATGTAAATAATCGTTGAAAGGACGATTTAAAACTATTTATTTGTATTCACAATTAATTAGTATTTTATAGATATAAATGTAAGTACAAAAATTCGATTACAATTTGAATTCAAATTATTGTTTTATCACTTGGTAATATATACTTCAATCCTAATCACATTATTAAATTTTTTTTTATAAACAACTTAAAGATTGAATGAATAAATTAAACAACAAACTAAAAAAAAAAATTTCTTGTATATGATGAGTGCTTAAAACAATTTAGTGTTAACAAAAAACGATATATTAAAAAATACTTCACATTATAGTGTTTGTATAGCATAAAGTGTTAATATGAATTTCTAAATTGTTTTCTCATAATAAATAGCACACGACTAATGTCTTATGTTAAACTAATTTAGAAATTATATCACCACAACTCCTTCAGTCGAAATCTCATCAGAAAATTTGCGAAGGTAAAATAGCAGTTTTATTCTGAAATGTATAATATAATTATCGCTTATTTTTTTAAAATAATTTACTTATACAATTTCTATTAAAAGATACATCAGTGATATTTAAAATAATATATTGTCACTTGTTATACTTTGAAATTATACAATATTTAAAGGCTTTTACTTTATCGATAATAAACTCCTTTAGACTAAAATTTGATACGTTACAAAAATTTTTGACCATTGTGTTGCGACACGAGACACTGATTCGGAAGTTACGCAGGGTTATAGGTTTAAATACGTAAAATAATTATACGATTACACAAGTGTATGTTCACAGTTTTATTATTTCCAAACGTAATTATTTCAACTTCTTTTCGAGGCGACCGCGTCTGACGCACTACGACCGGTTTAGCCCGTCAAACGTCGTTATCCCCCGACTGTCACGAAAGTGAGATAACGACGGACACAATTCCTTTGATAAGCATAACCACATTGAAATGAAAATATATTTTGAAATTTGTCATATTTTACAAATTATATGTATAAACTTGTTAATAATATGGCATTCAAACAGCTAAAGTATTATTATTTAAACAATTGAATAATTACATTTAGATGACATTACATCAAATATACATTTTAGTAAGTAATTTGTATGTATATTAAAATATAAACTGCATGGTCGAATAATGTTTTTATTATAGACATATAGTTCTTTTTTTCAATAATCAAAATTAATGTATATATTATAATTGTAAATTTTATTAATAAAATAGTACGAATAAATAGATTTTTGTATACTGGCCATAATTTTCTGTCACCAAATTACTGACATAATTATACTCAAATATATTCAACAAAAATATTTTTTATTCTTAAAGAATCAGCTGCAACAGTTCTTAATTGTGGAGTTTTTACGAATAGTATGTAAATAATTATTTTAGAATCAAAATTTTAAAATTATCATACAAAAGAACAGTAGTTTTCACGAGGATGGGACGAAGCAAAGGATTATGTGAGGGTGGATCAAGTGGAGAGAAGTGCTTGGTGTTTTGTGCGATTAGAAAATTACAATGAAGCTGAAAGGCAAGTTCTATAAAAGTGTAGTGAGACCGACTATGTTGTATGGTTTAGAGTGTTTAGCGGTTGACGAAAAAATAGAGCAGAGAATGAGTGTAGCAGATATGAGAAAGCTTAAATGAATGATTGAAGTGACAAAAAAAAAATAGGATAAGGAATGAATATATAAGAGGAAGCACAGGATTAGCATCGATCGTGAATACTATGAGAGAGAATATACTTTAGATAGTTTGGTTATATTATAAGAAGAGAATATTCGAAAGCTGTAAGAATAGTTATGGAAATTAACGTTGAAGGTAGAAGTGGAAGAGAAAGACCGAAGAAGTGGATAGATGTGATTAGGTGTGATATGAGAACTCCTGACTTGTGCGTAGATAATGTGGGAGATCATGACAAGTGGAGGTTTAAAATACATGTGGCCGACCACAAATAACTGGGATAGATGCGAGGAAGAAGAAGAAGATGTAAATAACTATTTCGAGTGTCCTTTCATTAATATGTCATATATTATAAGTTTTATTTTTATCTAAAATAGTTACTATAAGAAACAATTTTAGTAGTAAGTTATGTTTTTTCAAATAGCTTATTCAAAAATAATAACTATTCTGTTGTGAATATAAGACTATGGTTTATTTAATGTTGAAAAAAATAGTATGAGATGAAAATCAGTTACAAATAATAAATGTTGTTCTCACCGAGGGCTGTAACGAATATGGCCGGCTTACTCGATTTATAGTGGACAGCATAATTGTTTCGTTACCAATAAAATGTATAGCCTTGCACGTAAAATATGTATATAAGAACGACGTACACAAAACTGCAACTATTATTATGTACGGCTCAAGCGAGCGTTCTAGATCTACAATGTTAGGTATATAAAACGAAATATGTAACAACGATGAACTATTTATTATTGGTTATTATTATTGTATTCAACAACATTCTAAAACTGACATTTATATACTTACATGTAACGAAGCGATGACTGACCAGCCGCTACCTAATTCTAAAATCACGGAATATAACGACTAATTACAAAATAATAGAACTCAAATAATGCAATACAAAATAATTTTTACATATTATATAATTATGATAATTAGCGCACACAATAAAAACAAGTATAAAAGGTATAATAAAGCTGCACGTCCTTATAAATAATATTGGTTACAAAAATTCGCTCTAACCTCGGCGATTAGCGCTCGCTTCAAATTAAATACAAAATTTCATGATTTGCGCTACAAAACAAATTAAAAATTAAAATTTTCCAAAAAACAACCATATATTACGTGACTACAGCGGCGGATTACGCACGTGATACCACGATTCGGTTCGAGATGTACATCGACACTATTACTATTTCAAAGTATTATATAATAATTCACAATAATTAAGACAATAATAATAATAATCACGGTAATTAAAATAATAACAATGGCCGCGTATGCATATATATAGATGTGCGGCAGACTCGTTGCGCACCACCATAGTTTCAGTTATCAACCTCAATGTTGTATGGTTTAGAGTGTTTAGCGGTTGACGAAAAAATAGAGCAGAAAATGAGTGTAGCAGAGATGAGAATGCTTAAATGAACGAGTGAAGTGACAAGAAAAGATAGGATAAGGAATGAATATGTAAGAAGAAGCAAAGGAATAGCATCGATTGTGAATACTTTGAGAAAAAATATACTTTAGATAGTTTGGCTATATTATAAGAAGAGAATATTCGAAAGCTGTAAGAATGGTTATGGAAATTAACGTTGAAGGTAGAAGTGGAAGAGAAAGACCGAAGAAGTGGTTAGATGTGATTAGGTGTGATATGAGAACTGCTGACATATGCGTAGATAATGTGGGAGATCGTGACAAGTGGAGGTTTAAAATACATGTGGCCGACCACAAATAACTGGGATAGATGCGAGGGAGAAGAAGAAGATGTAAATAACTATTTCGAGTGTCCTTTCATTAATATGTCATATATTATAAGTCTTATTTTTATCTAAAATAGTTACTATAAAAAACAATTTTAGTAGTAAGTTATATTTTTTCAAATAGCTTATTCAAAAATAATTATTCTGTTCTGAATATAAGACTATGGTTTATTTAATGTTGAAGAATTAATAATGCGAGATGAAAATCAGTTATAAATAATATATGTAATAAATATAATGTAAAACATCATTAGCACAAAAAAAAATTAGAACATTATTGTTACTAAATATGAATAGTTTAATTAATCAACATTTTCTTAAATAAAATTTAGAGTTTGTTCAAATATATTTTACACAAATATTTATTTTTAAAAAGTTTTCAGTTTTATAAAAATGAAAAATGAAGAAATTTTAAGTTTTAGTAACTTTGAGTTTTTTCTTTCTATTAAAGTAATTCACAAGTACTCAAATCATAAACATGAAGAAACTTTGTTTTTAAAAAGGAATAAATCATTTTGTACAATATTGTACTTCATACATTTGAGAAAATAATTTATCACATACCAATTATGTATAATAAATAAATATTTGAAACACCATGTTGACATTTTGCATTTCATCATTGTAGTGTGTAAAATAATTTATAAATAATATTAATAAATTATAATATAATGCATTTCAATAGAGATCTTCATTAAATACATTGTATACATAAGAAATACTCTTCCGATATGTATGTATAATAAACTATATTTTATTTAAAACTATTGTTATCAAATATTTCAATTACAATCAATTATTGTAGAGTGACTTAGTTTTCATATAGTGTACTTCTTAGCATATTAATATGAGATGGTATGCGTGATCACGAGACAGAACCCTAGGAATGGAATCCGCTTAACTAATGAATTTTATCCTTATTGTCAGAAGTATAGGCTCCTTGGTTATGATCGATATTCAGTAGGTAATCAATACACAACCAAGCAGAACCTCATTTATTTTAGCAGTGTATCGAACTTGATAAATATTATATTGAGTAGTTATCCAATAATTTAAAGTTTATTTAAAGATAATGTAATATTTGCTTTTATTCAGTTTGAACAAGTATTTAATTACTTAATTTCTTACTATCAGATGCTAATTCAACATATACGACGTATTATTATTTTTACAGTTAAGAGACGTCAAACTAACTACTTTTTTTGGTTCTTTATAATTAATAAAACATCAAACAATTTTGCGAAGGAAATAAGTTTGACAACTTGTTTGTTTAGTTTTTGGTTATACCTTGTGACTTATTGAGTGGTAATAGACATTTTTTTTTTCTTGACGTTTAATTAGATGATTGTGATTCGTATAAAAATTCATTTATCTTATAATGATATCTCTTTACCATAATACAAATGCGTCTAGACTTTTTTATAATTTTTATAACTACATTTTTACGTTTTCATACCTATACAAATAATAAAATGTTGATTTTTTTTTAATTTTAATTTTAAAGTTATTTAATTTGTTGTTAATTTTAGTATTGTTGTTGTCTTTTTTTTTTGTAGATGATACAAAAGCATTAGGTCCACAAGAATATTGCGAAAAATTCACACCACGCGTGTCTGCAATTCCATTTTCTGTATCTATGAATCTCGAACTATCATTAGGAGTTCCCGATATGACAGAGAGTTATTATTATACAAGTAGCGAACAAACATCTGCAACTACTTCAGAGGAATTACCAATGTATACATTTTTGCCATCCAAAGAAGAAGAAGATAGAATCAGCAGAGTAAAAATACCATAAGAATCCATAGAAGATAAATATAATCTAGTTTTAGTGATTTTTATGATGTAAATTTTCATCATAATATATTGCCTTATTATAAAATTCATTTGTTAAGACATGCTTGATATCATATTAAATGTAATATTAACATTTGTTTATCAATAAATAAATTACAATATACACTGGCAATATAAGATAAGACTAATAATAGTCCCCCCCCCCTGTATAATATTTCACACCAGTAGGATATTTTTTTTTGTTCGATATTTAAAAACGGTCGTTCAGAAATATTATTGCAATAAATTGTATTTCAGCCCACCACTAGCCGGCTGAGAAGCTAGAATAGTGGAAGGGGTTTAACACCAGGTCGACCCACCAACACCAAGACAAATCCTTGTTGGTACCATGTCAGTGGGATAGCCCCACTGCTACACCGAATAACTTGCCACTCCGAACGCAGTGCTCCCACAAGGTTGAGGTGTCTACCTTGGCTTCAACGTGGTTGTTGTGGGACAGGATAGTAACAAAGCACATGATCTGGTTGGAGGATACAATAACCCACACGACTAGGGAATCCAAATTGTCTTCTCCTTGAAAGGGTGCGGGTCGACGGTTCGGTGCTGGTGGTCCATAGACGACACGGGGCCTAACCTTAAATGGTTGAGTCCTGCTCTACCGCATCTCTTGAGTAGCGCCTCGCGCTAATAGAAGGTATGTGGTCAGTAAGATTAGTTCAAACAAACCCGGAACGTACTGTAAGAAATTGTATAATTTTTCGAGGTCGTATAAAAGGATAAAAGTATCCGTTATAGCCGTTCTGACTATATGGTCTACTTACCCACTGCCCATGGGGTACATTGATCTACCGGCTGATTAGACGTAGGTAGCCTATTATAACGAGCTGGTAGGATTTTGTTTTATTAAATCGACCAAGTCGGTAAACGAAAGAACGACTATGGTAGTCGGGTGGTTGATATGGCTGTCAGGTCCGGGGCGGCGCAGGTCGTGACGGCGTAGATCGTGACGGCGTAGATCGTGACAGCTGCGGTCCCGGTATTACCACAGATTAGATGAATACTAATGGATCACTCGCGATGTAAAAAAAAAATGACGTCATTAATTTCCTAGAAATCAGTGTCATCGTACAACAGCACAATATATTTACCTAAAATTTAAACATTGCTCTTGTAAGATAACCTGTTAGTTTGAATTTCATTCACATATTAGTTAGAAAGAAATATGTGCTTAACCTGCATTCAATTTTTACCGGCATATGGTAATTATTATTATTTTAATATTTAAAATAATAAAGAAGTTGTATAATAAATTGTATAATACCAGCACAATAATTTATACTGTCGTGTGCGCCTACATTGATTTGTGGGGAACCAATTCTCCCGTGCGTATTTGCAATTCTTTTGTTCTCGGGCCGAGTGATCCATCTGTATTCATCTAATCTGTAGTATTATGTCGTCCACGCGGGCTGGCTGGGCTTGAACGGCGGCGTCTGGTGGCGACGATGGCGTTGCGTGAACACGAAAAAAATTGCTGCATACGGGAACGACGAAATACGAAACGATCGACGGTGTGCGTCCACATTTCTCAAAGTGTGTTCTGCGGAACCTTAGGGTTCCACCAGATGTATTTGATTATTGAGAAAATTATTTTATTTTATATTTGGATTATTTATATTATTAAAAATTATTATTTTTATTATTTAAAAAAAGTTCACCTAAATAATAGTTACTAGTATTATAAATTTATATCCGCATCTTTAAACGAGTTTTGGATTGGACTTAAGGACGAATACCCATCCCTAGTTGAAAAAGCTATTATCGTTTGTAACAACTAATCGTTGTGAGGCTGGTTTTTCCTCTTATGCGTATAAAAGTAAATACAGAAATAGATTGGACGCTGCTCCGGACCTAAGAATTCAAGTTTCAAATATAAAACCCAAATTTAGAACTATTGTAAATCAAACAATGAAACAGTTCCATTCTTCTCATTAAAAATATTAATTTGTTATTTTAATAAATAATATTTTGATTGAAAATTTGTTTTTTTTTTTTTAGAAAAATTGGGGTTGAGTTGGAATTATAGACATTGGGGTTCCGTGAAACACAAACTAATTCTTAAGGGTGCCGTGGTCGTAAAAGTTTGGGAACCGCTGCCATAGACAATAGCATTCGTTCTATTAATAGACCGACCGACCGACCGACCGACCGACTGTCCAAATTTCGGAACGTTTCTAGAGTGTTCCGTATTTAGAATTTCTCCTATAGATAAGTAGTGACAATAAATGTCCCCGTTCCCAAAAAAATTTCCGTTATTAGGATGTGTCCACTATTTAGAGGTGTTCGTTAAAGGAGGTTTCACTGTATAATGAACAGGTAATCAATGACCACGCGCTTCACCGCCCGCCAGAAAAATTAAAAAACCAATTGTAGCTGTAGTTGTATATAAAATATAATATTCTAATAATATATATTATATTATATATTTATTAAATATTATATTTTAATATAATATATAATATGATCAGTAGTTGCAATTGCACCTAATGTAAAATAACGAATTTGTTTTACAAAAACCCAAGAAATCGGCTGAGTAAATGTAAATATAAATGTATGTTCTTTCATTGTTTGTTTAAGAACACTTTTTCGATTTTCTTTAAAATATATAATAACAGTCAATGCGTGTAGTTGTACCGAACGTAAAGTTACGCGACTGATTTATTAAATCACTAACGATACAGTTATGAATTCCAAAAAAATTATTTTAATTGTTGCAATTATTGCAATTATTTTTGAAAACGTTTATGCGGGTAAGTACACTATGTATGTTATACAGAAAAAAATATGGAATTTTCAATTATTAACCTATACAAGTTATATTACTGTACTCAACTTCATTATGTATGTGCTACGTCTTGTTACACTGCATTTGTGATATAATAATGTAAATTTGAATTTTACTTTAAAAAAAGATTCGACATCAGGTATGTATTTTTAAAAGTAATTAAATAATTCTATGAAAGTAAACAATATGGTAAGCTTTGTCTCTCATATAGCCATAAGTTTACATGGACACGTCCTTCGTTACCCAAAAGATGGTGCCAAAACGTAAGGAATCAGCTTAAATTAACTCTCTAGTATCGAAAACAGACGTGTCCACGTCAAAATATTTATAATGCTCGTTTTTTTATTAGGAATTATATAATATATAATATGAATTATTCTCGCATTTCACTAACTTTGTCATACAAATCAAATCCTATAAATGATCCTCGCCCGTTTAACTATTCAATTTTAATAGAACATAGAGAACAACCATCTAGACAATTCACACATTATTTGTTGATTTTGTATAAATATGTTTTTTTTTTTGGAAAATGTTAAGTACGTATTGATTTAGTGAATAAATAATTTAAATAATATTGACATGGGTATGTCTTATGGCTGAGGATTATTCCGAAATTTATCCATTATGTTAGACCAACTCCTCAGGTTTCATATGGATGACGTCATTAGCAGTACTTATTTATTAAATTTGACAATGTAGATATATTATATAGTTTAAGAGCTTTCCAACAAGTTGTGAACGATTTTTGTGGGATAAAAACTAATGGAGTTAAATTTTCCTAGATTCGTTTACATTTCTAATGATTTTTCAATTACAACCAATCAAATTAAATTTTGTAGTACGAAATGGGTATTTCTTTTAATGTTTTTTATTGCTTCTGCATATACTGCGATAGTCGTTATCGTTTCTTAGTTGTCAACGCGATTGCGTTCATTGCAGATTCGTTTCTTGTGCCTGTCGAATTAAAATAGTGTAGTATGTTAATTATGGCTCCCAAATCTGCGGTCGAACGAAAAAGCGAATCCCGTAAACGTAAGCACGATAATGAATTGCGTGCTAGCGGTAAATTCTTTCATTTTCTTCGCAATACTCCATTCAGTTTGAATACTACCGGCTCGGAAAAGTTTGAAACGTTTCTACAATTACGCGCTTCGAATGTGCCGACACCGGTGAGTAACGACGAAAAAAAAAATGTCGTTTGAAAAGAAAACATGTGGTGGAAGTATGTAAACGTAAAGCGGCTGATGAAGAAATTCAGGTTGATTCGATTCCCAGGCCGCCGAAAAAACTCTTTACCGACGAACTTCTCACTAGTGATTACGAACTCTATCGTCTTTTAACCAAAACAGATTTGGTTTTTTCCGTGCTGTATGCAAACGTCTTTGGTTCGAGCGTGACATGAACGCGTTCTGCCGAAAGCGACTGATGTGCGCAAGAAATACCCGAACGTCAATCCGTACCGTATACGTGTGTGCGATACTTGTAACAAATCGTTGCTTGATAAAATATGACATTTGTTAGTCTGTTTTCACTAAAGAAAACAACTATCTAGACAATTCACACTTTGGGTTGGATACAATTTTCTTTTTTTGTAACCTATTTTGTGGTATACCACACCCTCACTCTCAAACCCAAACCTATACTTATACCCATACTTACACCAATACCTACATCTACGCCAACACCCACGCCTACTGATACATACCTACTACTCATACCCACACCACCGCTGCTGCAATACAATCACTGCCGACAACCACTATCAGTTCACTACTGATCGTATCTTCGTATCTGATCGTATCTGATCGGAGTATTTTGTATTTACTATTTTGTTTACTATTCATACCATTAACAGCTAGATACTCTCAAAAACACACACATATATAAATAGATATATATGATTCAAAGTTTCTCTGTGCAGCAGAGAAATTTCCGTTAGTTTACTAATGGTTTTGACTAAAAGTGATCATCAGATATAAAGTACATTTGAATAGTGTTCAGATACATATTAAGTAATTTAGGTAATATTTTAGTTCAGCGTGTTAACAATTTGTAATGATCTTATTAGAGATATTTTGGTACACATCTGTCTTTTATATATCAGCTACGCTAAGCATTGTGAGTGGAAATATTGTGCACAAATAAGTTACCGAATGACGTCTGAAACATGGACATCAGAAAACAAAATATTTAGAATTTGGAGTTTCGTAATTTGTCCAAATTTTTAATATAATTTTCAAGAATATAATCCTTTTTGAAATCAGTTTATTATTATAATGTGCATTCATTAGTTATTCAGACACTGATAAGTGTAGTCAATGTTTATCTCGTATCAAAACGATATTTGCAAATGCAAATGATATTGGTATATATACATTTTAATGATAAATAATAATACATAATTTTGTTCTTTTTATTAAGATTGTTTAAGTAAGTTTTTGATTCTATATAATAATTTAAATTATTACAATAAATTTTATACGGATGGGTGGTGAGACGGAACACTTAAAGTTTTTTTGCGTTTTAAACGTTATTTTATAGAAAATTATGTTCAGTTATTACATTTACTATTAGAACGCTGACATAGATATATAGATACATTAATAATATAATATTATCATAAAATCTGACCATTGTTCCTATACACTATATACGATTCAATTGTAATGAATAATATGAAGCAGGAATTCAATTTTTAAAAATATCATAAATTATTATGCATAAAGTACATAAATATTTATATATTTATCATATTACATTTTAACCTTACATTTAATAATCATGTAGATCAACTCAAGGATCAAGGACAGTATAATCGTAAGTAATACCAGCTATGTGTCAATATGGATAAAGTGTCTTTATCTATAAAAAGTATTTATACATACTTAGAACTCTAATGAATTAACTAATATTCACCACCATAGTAAAATATTAATCAATAGTAGTATACTTCAAAGTTTTTAAGCAAAGTATAAAATTGCTTTTATTTTACGGTTGTAAGTGAGTTACAATAGTACTGAAGCTTTCAAACATACAATCAATACTTATAGTGAGTAATTTAAAAACAAAATATTCTTAAGTATATTAATTTGAGCAATTTGTTACTAAAAGAACTTGTCTGTGTTATTTTCGAAAAATAAATTATTGATAATTAAATAAACAACTGTTTATATACATATTTGAAATAGCATAAAAAAAATTATAAAAACTCAAATAAAAATATATTTTCGATAATATTAGACATAATCAAACCGTTATTTTGTGTGAGACAGCTTATAGAGAAGTATAGGAAGAAGGAGAAAGAACTATGTATGGTGTTTATAAATTTAGAGAAAACATATAAGAAAATTCCGAGAGAAGTTTTAAAGTAGACATTAATGAGAAAAGGAGTCCTAAATAAGTATAATTATGTGCTAGAGGATATGTATAAAGGATCATGTACCAGGGTCAAATGCATGTGTGAAGAAACGGTGGATTTTAGGGTAAGCGTAGGTGTGCATTGAGGATCTGCTTTAAGCCCTTATCTGTTTTCTTCAGTAATAGATGAAGTTATAAAAGAGATATTAGGGGAAGTAAAAAAGGAGCATGATGTTTGCTGATGATGTAATTTTAGTAGGAGAAAATAGGGAAGAAGTTAACCAAAGGTTTGATGCGTCGAGATTAGCTCTTGAAGGAAAAGGATAAAGAATTAGTAGAAGTAAGACAGAGTATATAAAGTATGAGTTTGATGAAATAGAACAAGTTGTTGAAACGAGAAGTGTAATGACAATTAGCGGGGACGAGGTAAAGTTGAAAGTTGTACGTATTAAGGGTCCTTTGTATAACGAACGGAGGTTTTGACGAGAGCTTGAAACATAGAATTAAGTGCAAGTGTATCAAGTGGCGAGAAACGTCTGGTGTTCTATGCGATAAGAGAGTTCTTGATGATGAGAATGATGCTGAATGTTAAGTTCTACAAGAGTGTAGTGAGTCTAGCTATGTTGTATGGTTCAGATTGTTGATGATAAAATAAAGCAGAGAACGAGTGTAACAGAGATGAGAATGCTTAGATGGATGAGTTATGTGACAAGAGAAAATAGGATAAAGGATGAATATGTAAGAGGAAGCATAGAAAAACTGACGATCGTAAGTAACATGAGAGAGAATAGACTTAGATGATTTGGTCATGTTATGAGGAAGGAAAATTCAATAGTTATGAGGACGGTTATGGAAATGAACGTTGAAGAAGAAGAGTAAAAGGAAGAACGAAGAAGAAGTGGTTGGATGCGATTGGGTGTGATATGAGGGCTGCTGGTGTGTGCGTAGATGATACGGGAAATCGTGTCAAGTGGATGTTTAGAGCATAAAAGGACGGCCCCAAATAGCTGAGATAAAGTCAAAAGAGAAGTAGGAGATAAAGATTAGACGTAATCAAACGTCTACAAAAAATAATTAATTATACTATGTTTTAAAATTACAATTAAAATAAAGTTCAATGTTATTAAAATTATTTATTTATTAATAAATATTTTATGTATAAACAAATTACAATATATATATATATATATACCTGTTTTCACATTTTTAACTTTAACTCTTATTGTTTATCAAGTTGAGCTTAATTCATTTTCGTATTATAGCGAATAATGTAATAAATTTACAAAAAATTTATTTTTTTACCGTGAATACTTGTATAAACCAAAGTATAAACACTTGTGTAATAGAAGTACTTGAAAAACATTTGCACGTATCATGTTCCAAATGCATATTGTGTTTAGTCGGCACTTAATTTGAAACACATTTTTTGGCAACTGTATATATATTCGTTTTGGACATGAGGATTTTCGTAATTTGTAAGTGCTCGAAATATAATACGAGACCAGTCATATATAATATTTTAAAAATATGCATAATGATAATTAATTATATTGACTTTCATTGGTTAGAATTTTCGTTCAAACACAACGAATTTTCATTACTTTCAAATTCAAAATACTATTAAACATTTAAAATCTTAGTTTATGAATCTCAATTATACTAAGTATACCTTAATTATATAAATCAATAAGTTAACAGTACATCATCCTAACTAATCAAGTTAATACATTAATATTAATTTGACTTAATTTAATAACTTATTGATGATCATCCTTGACTTGGTATAATTAAATGATGTTATTATATATTTTAACATACATGTTTTTTATAAGTGGCTTCTAGAGATATTGACGAATATAAAAATCTTCAAGGTATTTATATAACTTTACATCGTAATGTTGTGGCCAGACATAGTGCTATGTGTCCAATGTTCGCTATGTTCGCTATACATACAGAAAATAGAATTTCTATACTGTCAAAAAAAAATGACCACACAGAATAGCGTACGCAATGTAACAATAGCAAAACTTGAAACACGTGCAACCGACCGTGGCAAATTAGTAGCTTGTCTCATTACACATAACTATACTACAAGTATTTAATGTACTTAATTTTATTGTAATGATAAAATATTAAATTGTGTCATAAACATAATTTTTCGTAAGTTGTTTTATTTAATAAAAAATTATGATGGAACAGCCCATCGAGAAACTAAGAAGATATTCTTGTCTATAAAAAAAAATATAGATGAATATCGAAATTGGAAAATGGTTTTTTCATAACATTGTTTACATAGAATAATAATTTGTGTAACTTCTGCATTTAACGAAAATAGCGAGCATTGCGTACTAAGAATACGAAGTTAATGTAGCGTAGCATTCTGTATGACTAAAACATTAAACGGTTATTCCAAATGTGTCGTATGTTATTATTCACATTATGAGTATTATAACATTTTTTCAGATATTCTATAATCATATTATTAAAAATAATGAGTAATATTTGTCACGAATCCCAGCGTAGATTGATCTGTTTAAGCATATCGATATGAATGTTTTAGGGATATTATTTGGATATCATCAACATATTTACAATGAAGGTTTGAGAGGTATGTTTCTATTTTTGTGAATAAATTAGATTAGGTTATATACCAATATAGGTAATTGGAAAATATAGATATATGTAATAAATTATCACATATGTGACTAAAAATCATAGAAAATAACTAGTTTTTTGATAATGAATAATAATAATAATCAATTTAACTAATTTTTATAGAAACAGTGTCATTAGAATACTTTTTATTATATTATTTACATTATTAGACATTTTTATTAAATAGTATATAAACGCATACATTAATTATCATAAGCCTTATAATTGTTAAATAAGGCATTTTTTATAAGAAATATTAATTTTTATTTATCAATACCATATATTATTCTATAATTTATAAAGCTAGTAATAACCGGAATGAAAATTTTGTTGTTGTTAACAGTTCCAAATATCATGTTTACGTTACCTCCATTTCAAGAAGTAGATATTCTAAAATTAGTTTGGGGTATAATGCGAATCTATTTTTCCTGAAATTAATTGTTTTTCTCTATAAATTCCAGATTAAAATCTCCACGTAGGAATCCAAATATTTTTTCCCGTAATTCTTCAAACAGTTCAAAGGGCTTAGGCGTGTGAAGAACAATTTGGTATCGGCCAATTTACTACACGGGGAAACATTAAATGTAATGATTAATGCCTCTTGTTAATTTTTTAACAAAAGAAAAATTTAACATCATAAATATTCTTCATATAAAGCGAATACTCCAGCTGTAACACGTTTTATTTTGAATACAGTAATATATTGATATCTTTATGTGTTTCCGCCCGTTGTCATTTATTAATTTTTCAGAAAGGTTTATTATATTTATTTAGCGAGTAATCACTTTCAAAAATGTCTTCATTTATTGGTATTACTATATAGTTATTATTTTTGATCATTAATTATTATCAATAGTCGTTTTTGGGACGACACGCCTAACGAAGGTTCTTCCGTCGGTGCCGTACCGCTGTGATACCAAGTAAAACTGCCGAAGTAGAAAATAATAGTTATTGAAAGGAGATTGAACGTGGACAAAACAATCATACAAAACGAGTTTTAATAATATTTACAAAAAAAGAGTGTGGACTATATTCAACATTGATATATGCATCAATGGGACGAAGGTGAGGGGGGGTTTAAAAACTAACAAACAAAATATTACTTGCATTTACTAGGGGTAACAAAATCTTACTTACAAATACCACGTTAACACTGGCGTAGAGCTTTTGAATACGGCACTTACAAATATGTCTAGGATCCTCAATGATCTATTTTTCTCACTAGCCCCTAGCAAAAGTAAGTGCATGGTTTTCTCAAAACGTAGAATCGTTGGACCTCATAATTTCTTTCTGCAGAGTACAGAAATTCTCTTAGTTTCTCAAAATAAATATCTGGGACTCATGCTCGATAGTAAACTGACCTGGACTCCACATATTTTGTATCTATCTTCAGTTTTATATAAATGGTGTAATATTATGCGAGCGTTATGTGGTGTCTTGTGGGGTGCTCATCCTTCCTCTTTGTTATTAATTTATGAGTCAATAATAAGAGGTAAATTGGATTATGGCTCATTTTTGTACGGTTCAACAGCTCAATCATACTGGAATAAATTAAATTCCATTCAACTTGGTTGCCTACGTATGGCATTGGGAGCTTTACGATCCTCTCCTACCAGAGCCATTGAAATTGAATCAGCTTGTCCAGGTCGGTGCAAGCCAGGGGTGTAAACCCCTGGTGGAACTTTTAGTCGGGTCGTTCTCGGTTTAGTCCAACATGGGAGGCCCTGCTGGTAGAATATACTACCGTTGGTAGCAAACCTTATTAATAAGCCTAACCTAACCTAACCTACGCATTACTCGCAACTTTTGGTATTTTGAGCAAAGACATAACGTAGAGTATGATAGAAAAAAAATCATAAAATTTCTCGGTTCACAGTAGTCAACAAACTTGATGATCCAATGAGATGGTGTCTCAAAAGCAAAGGTATTTTGCCTTAATTTTTAATTAATCTATTTCGAAATTTATAATAGTACAGTAAATATAATATACATTTTTATTTTTAAATTAATAAAGTAGTAAGAAATTAATACCAAAATATACGACAAAAATAAGAGTATTATTGTTTTACGCGTATAAACATTTATTTTTTCGACGACAAATTACGACACCTACTCTCGTAATATCATCAACACGATGACATCCGACGTTGATTACAATTCTTTCATTTTCCTCATTTCCATACTTTTATACAATTATATACGTATATAATGCGAAATATATAAGGCTTTTTATATAACTTTTTTAATGGGGGGGTCACAAAGTTTAAGAAATTTTAGAAGAGAGCCAGAATTATAGTATACTTCTCGACCATCAAAACGTAATTATGATGGGCCATATACTATCCATGTCGATGGACCCTCGGCGGGCCGGATTAAATACTTTCGCGGGCCGGAGTTGGCCCGCGGGCCGTACTTTGCCCATCACTGCACGTACATGTACTCGGAATTTCTATAATGTGTAAAAATACTATATATAAAATCATAATTATTCACAACAAACATTACCCATTAATAATTCCTGTAAATTATTTTTCTTTATACGATTTTAAGTTAGTTAACTTAGACAATATACTACAATATTTATTATCATTACGTTGGATATTAATTATTACTCTACGGGTTTTTAATTTTATCCGGTAATTAAATATTTGATGAACATCAAGTAGGTTTGAATTTATTTAAATTTAATAAAATCCTGTCAGTTGATAATAATGTATATCCACTTTCTTGTCAAGCATATAATTTCAATTCTGTTCAAAGTTTTAAAATTCTTTCTTTACAAACAACAAATATTTTTTCTGATAATGATCACTTTCATTAGTTTTGTATAGTATCATATATCAGAAAGTGGCCTCAAGTTTTCAGTCGACTTGAATAGGTCCTACAGTGACTCTTATATTTCGTATTATATACATGTTTTGTTTATATGAAGAATGTAGATTAAACGTCGTATCATATCTTCATGACGATATTACGAGAGTAAGTGTCGTGATTTGTCTTTAAAAGAACACATGTGTATGTTATAATATTAAGAATTATTATTGAAGGGATACGTGAATAAATGTAAATACTGAGAAAAGTTTGAGTTCAAAAAAAATTATCCAATTTTAAAATTGTCAATAAAATTTTTGTTGATATTGGGAGGGGGTTGAGTTAGATTAATTTATGTGCAGTCGATGGTAGTAACGATGGCGTTTATGGAAGGAATGCAATTGCGGTAAAGGCCAAGGAAAAGCGGATACGGATGCTTAATACAATCGTTTTCAAATTATTTTGTCTTCATTCTTACTTTTTTATAATGTAATCAAAAACTTCAAACAATTCTTAATTGAAAATATTTTAAATGAAAATGAAGTACATATAACATACATTCTATATCTAATATCAATCTTTTACCATTAAAATCAACGTTTCAATGTAAATAATTGTTGATAGGAGGATTTAAACTATTTATTTGTATCCACAATTAATTAGTATTTTATAGATACAAATATAAGTTAACAAATTCACTTAAAAAATGAATTCAAATTATTGCTTTATCACTCGGTAATTTATACTCCATTCCTAATTGACCTAAGATAAACAATTTTAACATTGAATGAATAAATTAAATAATATTTTAAAAATAATTGTTTTCTTTGGGTTTGATGTGTGTTTAAAACAATTTAGTGTTAACAAAAATAATGTATCAAAATATACCTCACATTATAGTGTTTGTATAGCATACATTTTGCTAATACATAATTTCAAAATTGTTTATTTCGAAAAGCATGCGATTTACGTCTTATGTTAAATGAATTTAGATAATGTAACACCACAACGCCTTCAGTTGAAAAGTCATCAGAAAATTTGCGAAGGTAAGATTGAAGATTTACTCTGTTACGTATTTTATAATTTTGATAAACATTTAAAAAATACCTTAATTATAAAATTTCTATTAATAGAATATCAAAACTGTTGTGTGATACATCAATGATATTATTTAAAATAATATATTTTCACTAATTACACTTTGAAATTGTACATTATTTTAGAGGATTTTAATTTATGGAAATCAAACTTCTTTAGTCTAAAATATGTTACGTTACAAAAATGTATGACCATTGAAATTAAAATATGTATTGAAATTTGGCATACATTGAAAATTATATGTTTGAATTTGTTAATATTATGGCCTTCAAACAACTAAAATATTATTATTTAAACAATCAAATAATTACATTTAGATGATATTAGATCAAACAAAAATTTTCGTAAGTAATTTGTATGTATATTAAAGCATAAGCTGCATGGACGAATAATATTTTTGTTATAGATTTATAGTTTTTTTGTCAATTATCGAAATTAATGAATATATTATAATTGGAAATTTTATTAATAAAATAACACGTATAAATGGTTTTTTGTATACTGACCATAATTGTCAATACTCAAAAATATTCAATAAAAATGTTTTTTATTTTTAAAGAATCAGCTGCAACAGTTCTAAGTTATGCAGTTTTTAATAATTGTATGTAAATAATTATTTTGTGTGTTCCTTTATGTGTATTTCATATATAATAATTTTTATTTTTAATGTAAAATAGTTATTAATAAGAAACATATAAGAGGTAAGTTATATTTTTCTAAATGTTTTATTCAGATAAATAACTATTCTGTTCTGAATATAAGACTATGGTTTATTTAATGTTGAATAAATAATAGTACGAGATAAAAATCAATTGTAAATAATATATGTAATAAATATAATGTAAAACATGGAATGGGAAACAAAATCAACACAAACAAAAATTAGAATAATATTGTTATTAAATATAAATGGTTTAATTATTCAACATTTTCCTAAATATAATTCAGAGTTCGCGCAAATAAATTTTTTATGAATATTTATTTTTATAAAATTGAGTTTTAGGTTTTATTAAATTGACAAATGTAGATACTTCATTTTTAAAAAGAAACAAATCATTTTGTACAATATTGTACTCTATACATTAGAGCAAATAAATTCATCATATACCAATTAAGTATAATCAATAATTTTTTGTTACAGTATGTAACAATTTTATTTTTTATCAGTGACTTGTTGTGTGTAAAATAATTATATAAATAAAATTAATAAATCATAATATTATGTATTTCAATAGAGACCTTCATTAACTACACTCTATTCATAAGAGATACTCTCCCGATAAGTATGTATTATAAACTATGTTTGATTATTATTACCAAATATTTAAATTACAATCAATTATTTTAGAATGACTTAATTTTCATATAGTGTACTGCTTGCATATTAACATGAGATGGTATGCGTGATCACGAGACAAAACTCTCGGGCTGGATTTCGCTTAACTAATGAATTTTATCTTTATTGTCAGATGTATAGGCTCCTTGGTTATGACCGTATAATATGGTATATTCAGTAGGTAATCAACACACAACCAAGCAGAACCCCATTTATTTTAGCAGAGTATCGAATTTGATAAATATTATATTGATTAGTTATCCAGTAATTTAAAGTTTATTTAAAGATAATGTAAGCTTTGCTTTTATTCAGTTTGAACAAGTATTTAATTACTTAATTTCCTACTATCAGATGTTAATTAAACGTATACGACGTATTATTATTTTTACAGTTAAGAGACATCAAACTAACTACTTTTTTTGGTTCTTTATAATTAATAAAACATCAAACAATTTTGTGAAGGAAATAAGTTTGACAACTTGCTTTTTTAGTTTTTGGTTATACCTTGTGACCTTTGAGTGGTAATAGACATTTTTTTCTTGACGTTCATATAGACGATTGTGATTCGTATTAAAAATTCATTTATCTTATAAAGATATGTAAAGATAAATATTTTTGTTTAATAACAAACATAATTTGAATATTATATTTCTTCATCATACTACAAATGCGTCTGGACCTTATTTATAATTTTTGTAACTATATATATATATACGTTTTCATATTTATACACATATTTAAATGCTTAATTTTTTTTTTTTTATAAAATGATATTTATAATAAGTTGTTTAATTTTTTATTAATATTTGTATTATTACTGTTCTTTTTTTGGAGATCTTACAAGAGCATTAGGTCCACAAAGATATTGTGAAAAATTCGCACCACGCAGTGCTGTAATTTCATCTTCTGTACCTATTAATCTCGAACTATCAATTGGACTTCCCAATGTGTCAGATAGTCATTATTATGCAGGTAGTGAACAAACATCTTTATCTACTTCAGATGAAATAACAATGTATACGTTTATCTTAACCAAAGAAGAAGAAGAAAGACGCAATAATAATAATAATAATAATAACAATTAAAATATAGGAATCCTTAGAATGTGAATACAATCTAGTTTTAATGACCTTTTATTAGGTTGTTCAATAATATACCATAATATATGGCTTTGTTATAAAATTAATTTTTAAGGATATGCTTGATGTAATATAAAAAAAAAAATGTTAAAACTTATATAAACCCTTATATATATGATGTGCAGCTATTGAATTATATATTTATAATACAGATTCTATTTAATCCATTCAATAAGTCTCACCTAAGTTATCGGTTTTGACTTGCTTATTTTTAAAAAAATTTTTGGTGTTTCTATTTTGTATTTATCTATATGTACATTTTTTTTTTTTGTTTTACCGGCGACCGTCATCTTCCTATTACTGTGATAAACAAATAGGTGTATTTTTTTTTTGTGCAGTCTTTAGAAAAAGGGTAATATAGTAATTTATTTTATAGATTTCATTGTTACGTTAACATAAAACTGCAACTAACCACTATGTCTCAACGAGTTAAAAAAATTTAGATTAGCTATGTTAAATTTTTTTAAAAAAAATACTCTAATTTTCCGCTTACTCCGCTAATTTCAAGCATTACATTTACTTCTAATGTAATTCTTATGTAAAACTGTAATGTAGTTTTACAAAAACAAATAATGCATTCAATCGACTGTGCAAATACTAATGTACATTGTTTTATTGTTGGGTTCAGACCGCCTTTTCGATTTTTCTTCAAAATACATGTAATAACAGTCGATATTTGTAGATCACGTGTGATTTACTTCACGTAAAATTAAGCATCAGTTTTATTAAATACTAATGTCATTATCATGGATTTCAAAAAACTAATTTTTAATGTTTCAATTATCCCAATTATTTTTGGATACATTTATGCGGGTGAGTATGTTCTAAATACTGTCTAAAATACAATATGAAATTTTAAATTATTAATTGTTCAACTTTATATTATTATACTTGATTTCATTATGTATTTACTAAACCTATTAAATCATATTGGTGATATCACAATGTAAATTTAATTTGTACTTTAAAAATAGTTACAGAAAAAGGTATGTATTTCAAAAATGAATTTATTAAATAATTTTGTTTGAAATAAAATGTTACTATTGCTTGTTTTTCTTCTTAGAAATTTATTCTCGCATTTCAAAAATCATCTTACACAAATAAACCTTATAAAAGACCCTCTCTGGTAACACTTTTCATTCGTAATAAAAATAGGGAACTACTATCTAGGCAATTCATTCTTTTTTTAATAAAGTTTTATCAATTTGGTTTTTTTTTTTTTGAAAATATTTAATTATGTATTGATTTTGGAAATAAGTAATTTAGACAATATTTTAATACAAAGTTTCCAAATATAACAGTTGTTTTACCGGCGATGCTTATTAATATATTTGCCGTTTTATATTAGTTTCATAATGCATCATTAGTGTAAACAAATAAGTGACCGAGTGAAACTTATGTGTATCCATTTGATACATGGAAACCTGAAAACAAAATATTTAGATTTTAAAAATTCCAGTTTTATTAAAGTATTCAAAGTTATAATATAATTTTCCAGAATATTTATTTTATAGAAATAAGTTTATTTTTTATTATGTGCATTCATTACTTACACGGAAACTAAAAAGTGTAGTCAATCTCTAAATCGTAGCAAGGCATATATGCAATTAACTAATAAATAATAATACATCATTTTGTTCTTTCTATTAAGATTGTTTAGGTAAGTATTTTGACTTTATTTATATATATATATAGTACTAGTGGTCTAGTACTCACGGAGATGAGCAAAGACTATTGAGTTTCGAGAGAAAAATACTGAGAAAAATATATGGACCAGTATATAATAATAACTCGGAAAGTTTTAAAATAAGAACCAATAAAAACTTGCGGCAGCTGTATAATAAGCCGAGTCTACGACATTTCTTAGTCAGAAAAAGGTTGGAATGGACGAGACACGTCTGGCGAGCAGAGGGATCACTCATCAAGAAAGTTACCAAAAATAAGTTAGCGGGCAAAAGACCAAGAGGCAGACCTAGGCAGAGATGATACGATACAGTTAAGAAATATTTTAAGAAAATCAGAAAATCTTTAAGAAAATCATTTCTGGATATGGAAGCGGCTTTGGATAGGGAGAGATGGAAAAGCGTGTTGGAAACGGCGATGGTTCTAAATGGACCGTTATAAGCATTAGAAGAAGAAGAAGAATGATATTCAAAAAAGTTTAACATTAATTTTGAAAAATAATATAAAACAAACCGATTGGAATGTGGATAAAAATATTCTTTTCGATGATTAATATATATTTAATATATATATATATATAAGTATAAAGTTCATATTATAAATGACAATTTAAATGAATGACAGAATTATTGTGTTCCATGTTGAAGAAAGATGGTGTGTTATTTATACAGTTTTAGAAAACAAAAGTATATTGATCAACAATTTTTGGAAGATTGTTGAGTATTCTCTAGTAATGCCATGAATTACTACAAATTAATGAAGCAATTGAAAGAGTATTTTCTATCATTAATGTTTTGTGTGCGGACGAAAAAAATTGCTTTTGTGTACCAACTATTAAAGCAATTATAATTCTGAAATATGATTTTAAAAAATATTCCTATATAGATTTTTATGATTTTTTGTTAATACAATCAAAACTATTAAATTCAGTTATCACAAAAATACAACGACACAATACATTCTAATGAAGGACACGATAAGCAATTGACATCAACCCAATAAGAGAAATATTAAACTAGTTAGAAATTATTTTAATTGTAATTTGTATGTGTAAAATATGAAAATTATTTTAAAAAATGTGTAGTTTTTTTAGAGTAAACGAAAAATTGCTTGTCCCTTTTTTATGAAATTGGTCACCCTGATATATATATATAAATAAATAAATAAATATTAAAAATAAGTCATTTATTTAAAATAATTTATTTAAATAAATAGCTGAATACCTGTACGTTGCTAGAGGCAAATGTAGATTTGTATCTTTATATTTCTGCCACTGATGATTTTTATAATTCCTCGCGATATTTGGGAAAACGTTTTGAATTAATTCGTGTTTGATAGATGTCATCTTACAAAAGTTGTAATACAGCCAAATGAACAACTGTTGGATGACGTTCATGAATAGAAAATGAGAAAATACGCCAAACAGCTTCATTGTTAATAATGTAGTGTCCTAATTGATATCTTTCAATTTCATCGATTGGTGCAGATGCATTTCCCACTCCAAAAACTGCCATATCGCATCCTTTGTTAACATATTTGCATATGTATTTGATCGATTTTACTGAATTGTAATACTTGACATTGATGTGTGCTTTGAACGTCTTAGAGAGTAATGGTGAATACGGCACAACTCAACGATTATCGACTTCAATGTCATTGTTGCGCACTTTTAGAGTTATGAGTTTGCCGCCATCTTCAGTTGATTGTCGACGATATTTGGAATATCCATCATTGCCAGTGATAGTTTCGGCGTGTAAGTCTCTTGGATAGCGTTTCGTGCATTTTCCATCCTTCATGCATGGAGATTTGGTGCTGATCGCTCCACATGGGCCATGAATCATGTTTTTGGTAACGACTTCGAATAAGCCTGGATGAATGTGGACGTCTGGTATTTCTTGCTGAGATGACTACATCAATTTTGTCTGGTGTAATTCTATCAATCAACCAAATCAAAAGTGTTCATGCGGCAATCCTCTTTTCTTTTCAATGGAATACATCCAACAAGATGTCTTCCCAAAAACACGATATTTGTAAATAAAATCTATAAAAGATTTCAATTTTTGTTTGAACACACGTGCAATGATGTCATGGCGATCCGAAAATGATTGTCCAAGCAACAGAAGTTCTCTAGTTTCATCCCACGTAGGATTGCACGTGAATGTTATGAAAAAATCCGGACAGCTGTATGCACGAACGTAAGTCATTGCATCTTGTGCGTATTCATATATATGTGAGCTTTCTCCAAATGTAGTCGGAAGTATGACAATTCTTGCAATTTCACTTTTCCACCTGCGCAGCACATTCCTGGAGTTTCGTTTTTGAATTTCAATGCACGGTAAGATTCACATAACTTGTAAATTTTTCAATGACAACACTTCGTAGGTGACTGTAATCATATTCCGTATCGTAATGAAACGCAACAAGATCCAATTCAACGTGCAGCGTTCATGTGGATCGATCATAGTGTTCTTTTCTTATAGTTAGACTTGCTCTCCGTTGGTCAATTGTATAGGTCGAGCGAACTTAAGCAGTTCGTTCTCGGTCGGTTTCTAATCGTGATGTTCGCTGCTCTTCAGTTTCAATCGAGCTGGCATGAGCAGTTTGATCTCAGTTGGTTTCCCGTTGTGATACTCGCTGCTCTCTTGTTCCAATCGATCGGGCATGAGCTGTTCGTTTTCGCATGGTTTCCAATCGTGATGCTTGTTGCTCGGTAATTTCGGAAGCTCGAAAGGCTTTTATCGTTCGTGTTACAGATGTAGATCGGCCAATCGATTTCCGTTCGGGGAGCATAACTGTTGATGATATAGTGAAGAAATTTGTAATCAAAATCTGACAGAGGTAGAAGCACGATGATAGATTTGCCCTTGGATTTTGAAAGTTGGCATGTAATTCTCACGTACGACGCTAAAACGTTGACGATAAAGGTCGATAAAGACTACATTACCATTGCTACTACACACAGACTACCTACACATTTGCAAAGCGAAATATCACTAATTACCCACGAAAACTGAGAAATTGTATTTTCTAATAACAAACTAATAAAAACCCACGCCAGAAACTTTATAAAAAACATATGACGGTTGCTCTTGGTAACCATCTGTCGTCACCCTTAGTTACGGCGAAAGGTAAACAACTCGTAGATGCGAAGGACCACCGGTTTACCGGTGCCGGGTTTTGATACCTTTAAGGAGCCAGGTTTTGAAAACTTTTAAAAGACAAAAACCATCCCGGAACCACGCTGAGTACGTAGGAAAAAACCCTATCAAAATCCATCCAGCGGTTTGGCCAAGCATCGATAATATACATACAGACACTAATACATTTTTATATATTTAGATATATATGTATATAATTGATTATATAATGTATTAATTTGATGTACATTCGTATTTCTATTACATTCACTAATCATCTAGACCAACTCCAACATGATGGAGGGTATAATCGTAAGTTTTGCCATCTGTTTGTCCATATATATAAAATGTATTTATCTATAAAAAAAATACTTAAAACGTACTTGAAATGTACAAAATTAGCAACTGGTTAGTATTTAATAACACAGTTAAATATATAGATTTAATAATATACATTAAAGTTTATAAACTATTATACTTTTATCTTTTAGTAAATTCTAATAGTACTGAAGCATTCAAACATACAATTGACTATTTTAGTGAGTAATTTAAAAACAAAATTGTCTAAAATTCAATATCATCGGCAATATTTTGTTAAGAAAACATAGCTTATTAACTGAATGAATTATTCATGAATAAGTTTAATGTTGTTTTTTGTGTGGTAAAACACAAAATGATATAAATCCAAATACAATAATATTTTTGACAAAATAAAAATAGGTTAAACCACTATGAAAAAATAGTTAATTATATTATACTTTATTTACTAAGTTATTTAATGATTAAATAAATAAATTACATCACAAGATTTTATTAAATAAATCTGTTTTAAATGTTTAATTCACATTTTTTTTTTTAAATTTCAATTAGGTAATAGTTATTAGTAATAAAGACAATATTTTTTAAATTTAATATATTTAAATGTTAGAACACACAGTCTCGTTTTAATATTCTTAAACGAAACATCTTTATTTGTACTCGATTTATTAAAGTTTTAATTCAATGAAAAGAAATGTAGATTTCAACTTAACTTGTAATTGTGTGTATTAATAATAATGCTTTAACATTAAAGTTATCACTTTTTAACTTTACAATTATTTAAGAAATTCACATATGTTTTGAAAACAATCAATACTACTCATATATTAGCAAGCTATGTCATATATCAAGGCCACTCACGGGAGGGGGTGGGTGAGAGGGGCATGCCCCCCTCGTTTTTTTATTTGATATTTGTTTAAATTGGCGATATCATTTCTTTAAAATGTCAAATAATTTTCAAACGTTTTTTTTTAAGTGTGATAAAATAATTGATTATTATTTCTATAAATCCCGCCTGACACAGTCACGGCTATAGATACTCATATCCGTAGAAACAACTTTATAGAACAGCTGTTCATATGATAATTTGTGATAACATGTGATAATTTGTACGTCCAATTCCGTGATCTGTGATTTATAATTTTTAGTTTTTATACTGAGAGTATATTAAAAAAAAAATGTATGTAAATTTTTTAATGGCCTCCCTCCCTCGAAATATTTTTATTCGGGCAGCCTTGACGTATATATAACCATGCATTATTTTTTACAAAAAGTTAATGATCAAAATATCAATTTAATAATGTTTACAATTTTCTAGTTAACAACATTTGTTAAAACTAAAAAGTTAATTAAATTATTACTTAAATAATTTATTTTACAGGTAATATAGGATTTTAATACAAATGTATTGCAAAATTATATTTATTTAATCCTCAGTGAAACGAATAACGTACTAGTTTTCCATCGATGTAAATGTACTCGTATTTCATTATTTATTCTGTGAACATTTGGGCAAACGAGTTTTCGAATAACATCGACACAAGTGGTGTTTTAATAGCATTTTATCTAGTTAGTACTTTAATTAACATTATTATTGTATTAAGCTCAGTCATATATTACATTATAATATTATGTATCATGTTAATTCATTATGTGAATTTAATCGGTCAGAATCATCTATCGAAAATAACAATTATCTTTAATCTTCTAATCTTTAGATTAACAAAAGATTTAAAATAATAAACTTTGAAATCTCTGTTTGTGAATCCCACATGAGCCGATATTCATATATTTCGCGCCTCCCTTATTTTTATATATTTTAAAACTATTAAATAAATAAAAATAACGTTTTTAATCTTTAAAGCTTTTAAAGAAAATTTAATTGCGATAAAACTGTATATGTAACTGTGGCAAACAAAAGTCCGAATATTCTAAAAACCGCTCATACGCAATGCTATAAAACGTTCGAGAATATTTTTTATAAATTAATGAAAATGGTTTAGAACATTCTTAAAAACGCACTGCGTTGGATTATACGTAAAGTTTACAAAAACCAATGTGCGGCTCCGGCTGTAATCGGTTTTAATGCGATTCGTTTTCATGTTAACGCGTTATACAACCGATCTCTTATTGTACATATCTGTATATCAAGTTTTCCTGTTGACCAACCACACCACAGCATGTCCAAAATAGGATTTATGATCAATACATCATGACAAGTTTGTTTTTACTATTATGTATCTATTAGAAGCATTGGTAGAAGGATAATAATCGCTGAGTATGTACAAATTGGCTAAAATAATGCATGGAATAATGTAACTAGATAACAAAATTATATAATAATATAATTTAATACTCACTGATTAAGTTAATACGTTAATATTTACTAGACTTTAATTATTAACATATTCATGACAAAATTTTTTTTTAACTAAAACATGTTTTTATACATTTTAACATACAATTTGTTTTAAAGTTCCGTACAGGAAAACAAATGGATTCAAACAATTAAAAAGTAATTTTATAACTTTACTTCACTTGACAGCTATTCCAAATATGAAACATATTATTATTCAAATAATTAGTAATATAATATATTTTATAGATAGGATAAAATCATTATTTAAAAAATTTGAATTATATATTATCTTGTCTTCCTGTTGAGAACAAATTGTATGAGCATATAAATACGATTATTTTAGGTATATTAATGCATTATCATACCCATATTTACACTTATGCAGCTATGGGTATGTATTCGTTATTGCGAACAAATTAAAGTACATTATATAAATAATATAGGTCATTGGAGATATTGATATACGTGTATGTGATAGTCATATTGAAGCAATACGTTTATGAATAATAATATAAATAATAATGAAGTTAACTAATTTTTATAGAAACAATGTAATTAGAATATATTTTACCATATTACACTCGTACATAATATTAATATTTTTTTTGTCAGCTATCTCCAAAGATCATATTTATGTTAATTTATTTATTTGTTAATAATTTATTTTTTGTTAATAATTTATGTTCAATTAATGAAGTATATATTTTAAAATTTGTTTCAAGCTATAATCCAAACTTATTTTTTATGAGATTCGTTATTTTCCTTCTTAAAATCCAGATCGAAATCTCCACTTAAAGTTATCGAAATAGATCCAAATTATTTTTCCCGTAATTTTTCTCACAGATTTCGGAGGCTTAAGACGTGAACAGAAATTTGATGTGTTACTATTCGGAGAAACACAAATGTAACAATTAATGTCCATTTATAATAATTTCTACCGCACAAATATTCTTCACTCGCCACATGAAATTATTACAAATGAAACTGAACTTTGTTGAACTTCAAAAATTTTGATACTATTCGAACCTTCATCTCTAACACGTCCTCATTTGAATTCTGTAAAATATCTACATCCTTTTTTGAATCTCCGCTCGTTGACGTTAATCAATGTCTCAGCGAGCACAATTAAGGGCATTTATACGTAATCACTTTTAATATGGTCTTAACGTATTCATTAATAGTTGTTATTGTTTTTGCATTGGTTACTGGTGTTCTCTATTTTTTTAGCTTGAGTTTTTTTAGTCAACGTTGTTGATACAATCATAATGTATAAATATTATTACGGACTAATTCATTTAAATGTATTTAATCTTAATACCAATATTAAATGCAGATGCACCATAGACCTATTACTACATAAAACAAAACGTGTATATAATATTACAATAATTAATCTTCTGTAACACATAACATTTGTTTGTTATCTATGCGTCAGATGACGCATTCGCCGTCAGAGTTTACGCGTAACAAATTTTTAAAATATTTTTTATTAAAATAATTAAAATAATTTTAAATAAAATTATTCGGTTTTTAGTAGTCAACAATATTCAAGATCCAATGAATTGGTGTATGGCCAACATAGGTAATTCGCATAATTTTCAATAAATAAATATTACAACATTTGTAATTATACAGTAAATATAATACACATATTTGTGTATTAGTTGAGCAATATAATAAGAATACCAAAATATATGACGAAAATAATAAGCCTTATTGTATCATGTTATCGTCTTCTTTTGATGGAAATTCGCGACACGTACTATTTTTATATCAAGTTGTGATCTAACGTTGATTATTACCTCTTCACTTTCCTTATTTTCTTATTTATATACAATTATACACGTATATAATAGACATATACAATAGACAATATACATATACACACATATATATATATATATATATAATTTTTTTTTTTAAATAATGTAATAATTAATATAAACATAATGAAGCAATAGCTGTACTGCATTCAAGAAAGGTAAATGTGGGGTTTTAATTTGTAGGTACATTTCCTTTTTAAATTTATCCTTTCTGAATGTAGCTATAAGTCGCGGCGCACCGGGAATTCTCCGTGTGTCCCATCGGTCTAAATCGTCCCTTAATGTATTCATATATAATTTCAAAATTGTTACTTCATATTAATTTTTTACCATAAGACGTATCATTTATGAATTTTAGAAAAATTAGTATCATGTAACCTAGATTTGGAAACACGTCAGCTAATTTGCAATAGTAAGATATTCGATTTATACTGTAATATATTTTAAAATTATCGTATACTTAATAATACTTGTACAATTTTATTTAATAGAATATCAAAACTGTTGTATGAAACATTTTTAAAATTCAAATTCAAATTTTTTAAAATAATATATGTCGAATATAGTTGTACTTTTAAACCACACATAATTTTAGAGATTTTTAATTCATCAAAACTAAACTTCACTTTAAACTTCTTTAACTTATAATTTGGTACATTAAAAAAATGTCTAATCGTTTGAATTTAATTATAGTATACAAATTGATGAATATTAAAAATTATATTTACATTTGATATTATACACGTAAAATAGCTTAAATTATATTACTTAAACAATCAAATTATTATAATTAGAGGAAATCAATTCAAAGAAACATTTCGGTAAGTATTTTTTTTTTTGTATTTCTTAGTATATATCCCGTTGTCGAATAAATTGTCATCCTAGACTTATAGTTTTTCTTTATTATTTATCAAAATTAATAAATATATACTATAGAAAAGATTATTTTTAATATATGATGAATAAATGTTTTTATATGTTTAAAATCGTTATTAATATTCATATGTGTTCTTTTTCTATAGGAATAACTCAAGACACTCTATATTATGTAATTTTCAATAATAGTATGTAATACATTGTTTTAAATGTTCCTATATAAGTATGTAATATTTCATAAATTTTATTATACATATTAAATAGTATCGCACACAAATATTAATCGTAAGTTATATTTGCATGTGTTACTCTGAAATAATAAATATTCTCATCCTAAATATACGATTTCTGTATATTTAATAACTATTGAATTACAGCATGAGATGAAACTAGTTATAAATTATAACGCAAATATCTTGTAAAATGTTAAATGAGAATAACCATCAACATAATCAGAAATTTTAATATTATTAGTACTTGATATTAATTGTTAAATTATTAATAATTTTCCTAATTCAAATTTCTATTTGTTCAAAATCGATTTTGGACCAATGTATATTTGTATAAAAGTTCTCAATTTCATATAACTGAAAAACATAGACATTTTGCTTTTAAAAGGGAACATATCATTTTGTATCAACTTGTACTTTATATATTTGAAAAAACAAATTAATCATATCCCAATTATGTACAACCCATAACTATTTAATACATTATGATGACATTTTGCATTTAATTGGTAGTTTATTTAGTTTAAAATACTTGTATACATGAAACTAATAAGGTAAAATAGTATGTGTTTAAATAGCGACGTTATTAAGTTACATTGAATACATGAAAAGGAGCCTGCCGATATGTATGTAATATAAACTATGTTTCATATAAAACAATTATTACTAAATAATTAAATTAAATTTTGTTGTTGTATCTTTAGTGTTAGTTAGTTGTAGTTACTGAATTAAGTTATGTATAGTGTATTGCTAAGCATTATAATATAATATAACGTGACTACAGAACCGAACCCTCGGGCTGAAATCCACTTAACTAACGAATTCCAATCTCAGTGTCAGCTGTAAGGCTCCATAATAGAGCGGTCAACAGTCGGTCGGTAATCAACGCACGACCAAAAAGAATTTCATTTGTTTTGGCGAAACACCTTATATATTACATAAAGTAGTTTTCAAGTAATTTAAAGATGATATAATTAATTATTTTATTCAATTTGAACTATACTCTACTACTTTACGATTATTCCATAAGTATACGATATATCCAGTTAGTATACAATTCCAAGAATTAAAATAAAAAATAATAAAAAAATCAGGTCTTATATCCATAAATATTATTTATTATACTGTAAAAAATATTTATTAACTTGCGAAATCTTGCTCCGATCTGTGGATAAAGAGTCGCCAACCAGTGGCCGATTTTCGAAAACCAGTGTACACAGGATTATATAAGTACAATTTGATCAATTTTTATTGACTAAATAAATAATTTATTCATCTTATCAACATTTTTGAAACAAAATATTTTTATTTAATAATAGTTATTATAATGATACTATACCACTATATTACACTATTATACAATTTAAATAACTATTTCTATTATTCTATACAAGTAGTTAATTGATTCAAGAGAAATTTGATATTAATTTAATTATTTTCTTTTTTTCATAGGTAATACAGATGCATTAGGTCCGCAGAACTTTTGCAAGAAATATGGACTACAATATCCTGCATCTTCATTTTCTACACCTATAAATCTTGAATTAAAAATTGGGCCGTCCAATATGACAAATCATCATTATAATATAGACTCCGAACCAACATCTGCAACTACATCTGCTCCAAAGGAAACACTAATGTATACATTTATGCCAACCAAAGAAGAAGAAGAAAACAGAAACAATAAAAGAAAAAAAATCTAAGTACGTGTAAAATATGAATAAAATCCAGTTTTAATGACTTTTAGTAAGCTTTATATACAACATCATCATAAATATTACCTTGTTGTAAAATTAATTTGTGAGGATATGCTTGATATCATTTTTTAAAAATAATGTTAAAAATTATATATACACTATATTATCAATAAATAAGTTTATTAAATATTAACAATAAAACATATTAGTACTATCCATTTTTCTCCACAAAAACGTATAGACCAAAATATGAAGAATTTCTTTGTTAACATTATATTCCCACAATCGAAGACTTGATTGAAATTCTATCACCAAGATGGTAGGACCAAAAGTGCTGAATTATTTCCGTACATTTAACATCTTTTAACATGCGACAGTATTTTTGACTTTCTGAACTGACAATTTGCTGTTTAATTTACCTCAAAACTTCTATAAAAAGAAAAACATGTTTTGGATGGATTCAAGGTAATATCCATAGCTATTCGATCGACTTGAATGATATTCAGATTTTTAGATATTTATTTAATTCATATTTATATGAATGAGTTTATCAGAATCATTGAAGAGGCATAAAAGATGTATAATTTTATTATTTCATCACCATCAAAGAAAAGAACCACAAAAATAGTGATTTAGTAGCCATGCACTATTATCTATAATTACTAATTAATAAGATAAAATAGCGGCGTTCGGAGAGTACCTATATTCTATAAACAAACCTAATATATTTTGTAACATTAATAAAAATCTTTACTATTTACGATTAGATAACAAAAATAAATTGATTAAAGAGATATATTTTATCAAATTAAAAATAATTATATCGGAAACGGTATTATTTATTTGAACAATTCTTTGAATCTAAACAAACATTAAACGTTGTTTGAAAATAGATAGCGCAGCTTAATTAAAAGTTGTATACACCGACATGATTCTAAAAGTTATATATAAATGAAGGCTATTTCGATAAAAAACAAAAGAAAAAATTAGCTTAAAATGTTTTGGTTTTCATTTCGATTTCATTATAATTTAAATTAAATTTAAATCCATATTTATAATATCGCAGGAGTACAGCAATTATTTGCAAAAAAAAACATAAAAATACAAGTTATTTCATTTGTTAGTTCTCCGTGTGACACCCTGTAAATAAATAATCGTATCTTATCGCTAATTCCTGGCTTAATACGTGTAGACTGTACCATAAATCTTACACAACGACGTTAAATACATATATAAATAAATATATATATATAGGTATCATTTTTTACATATATGTTTAAGGTTTCCGATGTATTATACATGTGTGGTTACATAGTTTGTGCGCATACGCGGATGAAAATCGTTTGGTTTGTTTATATAATTATTAAATATAACTTGCATTTATGAGTCAGCAGTGAAGAAAAAAACAAAACCAAATCTACTCGGTAATTATTATCGCAGACCGGTCTGGTCGGTATGTTATGTAATATTTTCGTAAAATGGGCGATTAAAATTATTATAATAAGTAGTATCGATGTACGTTGACTGAATGAAACATATATTACGTATTATATGCGTTCATGCGTTCAAGCTGTTGGTCTTAACGTAAATACTGCAAATCGTATATAGATATGTATAAATTATTATTGTATCTATGTTAAAACATCAAACTGTATTTAAAAAAGACAATGTATGTAATGAATAAATAAATGAATAGTAAAAATGAAAATATTTATAATTATTATTGAGCGATGCGTATGCATCGATTTTCAATTATAATTTCGAAAGCTATCAAAATTAACTATTTTGCGTTTTTTAAATTTAACTATTGGTTTTTTTTTAAATTTCCTTGTGTATTTTTTTAAAATTCAAACATTCATTATATACATATACATTATTTCATTTTTCTTGAAGATTATAATTTGTTTGTATTTGGTAATGTTAGGCATAATCTTGTTCTGCCCCAAGTATTGCTTGACAGGCTTTCAGGGCAGTGGGTGTATTGCCGATATAAAATTTAAAAAAAGGCATTATCTTGCAAAATCCTAACTCTCTTAACGCAATTTTAGTCATATTTTCAATCAACATCAACCGATCAATCTTAATAAGTTAATCGATTTACACTTGCACTGTAGTCGTTAAACTTTTTCTATATATACATATTTATATTTATTTTTTATTTTTCGATTTATAATGTAACATGATATAGTTAGATTAGTTCTTATAGTTAGTACTTAAATAAGTTTTAAAAATGTTTGACTAAGGAAAATTCTCATTCTTCAGGCTGTTTTTTTCGGTTTACAAAACGATAAAGGACTGTTACTGTTACTTAGGCGCCAGGTGACGCTTTTGCGTCAGGGTCTAAGCGTGACAGATTTAGCTAATTTCAGACACCGTTGTAAAACATATTATGCGTACGAATACTACGAATGTTATCACAAATTTGATGATTGCCACAAGTTTAAAGTAGTTACGGTTCTTCGTGGAAATAACGCGGTGATTTTGAAAAGAAAAAATTGAAAAATCGACATTATACAATGAAAAACTGCACGGAACGGAAGTTTCAAATGAAATCCGTTAGGTACTTAAAAAAAAAAATACAAATGTTACACTATGAAAACAGATAAAAAGAATGTAATTTTATTTTTCACACGAAGAATAATTTAATAAAATATTTTATAATAATCAGTACGGTATTGTCACATTGAAGTGGCGGCGATCGAGTTGTTCGCTTTTTCGGCGTCCGCTGGTTGTTTTACGTTCACCATCCAACAGGAAGGACCGAACGACTGAAGATTTTCCATGATGTTTTTAAATAAGCCGTACCATATCAATCCGACGATCGTGCACAGGATGATTTCGACGTAATAACCGTCTACGGATATTACACAGTCACCCTCGTTGGTTTTGCACGTCTGGATAAAATTTAAAACCAATGTCAACCAGTAGATAATAATAATACGTTTAAAAAAACTATACAATAAAAGTTAACTATAACTAACGATGAATTGTACCGTATACTACTTATTCGTTATATATATGTGTGTTTATATGTACACATATATTTTTATACAAATATATTTCGAAATTTGCTCTATAAATGTCTTTATAATACATATGATAGTTACTGATTAGTTATTATAATAAGAAATCTTTCATATATCAGTTGGGCGGAATTAAGGACAAATAACTGCACACGTCTTAAGAAAATTAATTAATCTAGAAAAACATTTAGATTGATTGAAGAAAAAAGATGGCTTATGATGGACCATTATACTCACCGACTTGACACACGACAAAATTTTCAAAGCGAAATTAGAGGTTGAGGACGTTTATTTAAATAGTCATTTCCGATCCCGAGCTAGCCATCTAAAATGGATTTAACTCGTATTTCGTATTGATTTCAATAGATCGGGCTGATAATAGGAATGAACGAAGGGAATACAATAGAATGCTGTAAAACCAACCTTAAGGGGTTGATCACCAAAAGAGTTGTCCTAGTTATACTTACATTTTTTAAATCTGACGTAGAACAACTGTTCTGTGGATCGATCGAACATTTATGGAAAGTTAAAACGTCAACCAAGTTCAAAGCAAAAGTGTTGGGTCCAACCCACCCTAAAGTGTTCACCGTATTCAACAATGTCATGTAAGTACAGCCGAAACGAGGGTCGCTGATTTGTGAAAAAAATGCGTAAACACATATTAGCATGACGTAATATAGTGACTAAAAAGGACAAAACAAATATAGATCATTATAATTAAAAGCAATACTTATTATTAATGAAATTTTCAGTATATATATATGTGTATGTGTATATTAAATACATATGCAGTTATAATATGATTATAATACGATCATATTCTCGTTCTTTTTATAATCGTGTATGACGAATTAATTATTCACATGAAATAAATTTGAACATAATATGTATTAAGTATTAGAATAATGTGTATTTGGTCCATATTTGTATGCTTGTGACAAGTTTAATCTGTTCTCTATAAAATCAACTCTTATGCGACGTTTTCAGAATATTCGTGAGTTTCAACACATGTAATCGTGTAGTGTTTTTTACAAAATAATACACTGCACGTTAAACTGGTTAGATAATAAACAATTTAAAAAAAAAATTATAAAATATGTTTAGCAGTAAATTTACCAACGACATTTTCAACTAGCTATATTTAATATATCTATATCTATATCTATATCTATATATCTATATATCTATATATCTATATATATATATATATTATATACATATCGTCGATTAGAAAGTAAATATTTTTGTTATCAACAGTTCTACTTTTTCAATTTATTAAACATTTTTGATATTTTTATTGTAATGATATCATTAAAAAAATAATTAGTAGCTAATGCCATATACCAGTAATAAAAAAATATGAATATTTTAATTCGTCATTTAACAAGATTTACAAACTCTAACCACATGCATTTATTTGAGTTATAAAAAAACCTATCGACTCACTTCATTTATCGTCAATACAGTTCCTAACAAATAGATATAATTCATGATTTCATCATAGTTTAACAAATTCGGCGTATAATAAATCAACACAGCGATTACGAGATTCCAAAATATTCTAAAATAAAGACAATAACACACAAAGATGAGACACATTGAAAAACATACTGTAAATTTGCAAAAACTTCATAAAATACATTTATTTGAAAATTTTGCTTCGCGTTTGCTCCATGTTAAGTAATATATTAGATTTTTAATTATTTAAAAGTAGTCACGTAGACCTAAAAAATTGATTTTTTCCTGTGAAGAGCGCTGTTTAACATTTGTCAGTTATTAATTTTATTGTACACGCTAATAATAAAAAATAACAATATACTTCCCACAGAGTGACAATCTCTGTATATCAGTTGTGTAAATAAGGAACAGCAGACTTCGCGTACCGGGGCAAAGAAACACGTAAATTCGGGGACTTTATAGGAATTTTACTTCTAAATTCGATAAAACTGTACGTGAATATCGTTTGAATGTAGTATTTATAACTGCTATGTATCAATGAGAAAATCGATTTATCAATATTAGATAACAATACCTGACGGGTGTCAATATCATATATAAAGTCATCGGTTTTGAGCTCGATGTGAATCTGGTCACGACTAGAGGCAAAAATACTTTTATAAGACCAATCAGCATAACTATTAACGTAATGTCGTATTTAGATACGCCAGCGTCGATTAATTTCAAATGTGACACGGTTTCCATTGCGGAAAATCCGATCTGTAAAAAAATAAACATTTACGTCAAAGAATTAATATCATCATGTACAATATCAATATGTACAATAAGAGATGCCAGCGGCGAAGAGAAATTGTTTTTTTGTTACTATGAAATACGTTAGAATAAAAAGGTGAAAATTTTGGATTTGTTCCGCCATTTATATTAAGAGCGATGAAGGAGTAGGATATTTTGTTTAGGTTGAAATAACGAAACAGATCATTTAACGCGTGTATATACGACTTAAACATGTGCAAATATATTCACCCTCGCTGTCAGCAAAGCAATTGTGAACGTTCGCATACTGGGTAGATTTATGATGTCCCAGAGAAGTTTGTAATTTTGGAACACACCGATCTTGACGTAGTCATCGCCCAACCCATTGTTATTTTCCTTTTTGAATAGGCCCACTAACGTAGTTATGATTAGGAACACGATACCCCAAAAGTATAAAAAACCTGTGACCAAAAAACAATCGTGTAATTCAAACACTCCAAATAATAATGCACGTCACGGGTTATGATCAGACACGTGCTTTTAAAATTCACCAGTCCTCCCTCGCTGGGCACCGTTCTCAAGTACCTGTTGCAGAAGTCCTCAGAAGCCAGCAGGATCGGTGACACGGAACCGATGAACATCCCGAGCGCCAGCCCCGACCCGTTACACGTGGACGCGTAATTCACGTTTTCCCTGAAAGCGAAATATGCGATTATGTCACAATTAAAAGAGGATACGACCCTATTCTACGGCATGGTCACTTTTTTAACATGGTCAGCGCCCAGCCGTCGACGACTATGTCCTGAGTGGCGGACAGAAAGTTGGCGACGAAGAACACGCACACGATCATTACCATGTTCGGCGGGCCAGATTCAGGCAGCCAAACGTCAATGTTATACGCCATGCAAATCAGACATATTCCTGTTTATGAAAATCAAATAGTTCTAAAACTGTACACGGAAAATGTTTAATACGAAAACTAAACCGAAATTCAAAACGCCAATTCACTAGGATGGAATGGAACATATCGCTGTGTATTCCGATATTCGAAATCTTAACGTAACAGAAATGGCAACATTTTTATAATGTAACGATAATATGAGATAACTTCGCCCGAAATCGACTATTCAGCTGTGTTTAACTACTAGTTATACCGATCTCGGTTGACCGATTAAATTAACTTATTTTTAACCAGTGATTAAAATGTTAACTAATCCATTACAACTGTCCTAAGTTACTCATACCCCCAACTATATACACATGTACGCATTGAAATTTTGTTTGATTTTGTCCGAAGAGCAAATAGTTGTAATTGTGGTTTTCACTGTTTCACTGGAAGTCTCATTTCGCGTATCATTGTATTTTTGTTGCTAATTAGCAAATGTCATCGAGTGACCAAGTCGAGTTATTTTTTTCGTAAAGTTTGCTTAACGAGTTAAAACGACTGGTTCATTTGCCCGGCTTCGCATTGACGCAGCTCAACAAATTTTATTAAAAAAAATAAATTAAAAACTATTTCTCATGTGTTGAAAACTGCTTGGTTAAGGTCACGTGAGATTAAATTAGGTGACGCGCTTTACCTACGACCATATAACAAACGATATTCACATACCCATTATGTATTGCACGGGCACGAGCCACGACTTCCGTCGGCCAACGGCTTGTATGTAGAGCGCGTCCACTATTGGTGCCCACAACAGTTTCAAGCTGTACGGCCACAGCACAAAACTAAATACGGCCTAGTTACGAAACCGAAACTGTTGTATAATGCTCGTGTTATATGGCCTTTCGCGGTGAGGGTTTCACGTCCTCTCGGACGTTCGCCGCGGTATGGTTAGCTGTGACGATTACCTGGTCTTGATATGACACCACGTTTTTGCTTTGGAAAATTATCGGCAACGCCGTAGAAATTCCGAACGGCAAACCTTGCATTGTGTACAGTAACAGCAGTAGGAAGAAGTTCAACCAATCTCCTTTCAGATTCGGTGTGGCCGCTTCACGGTGGTATGGCTCAGAGGCGCAATCGTGTGATTCTGTCGCGGGACGACGGTTTTTATTCGGTTTCTCCATGCCGGTTTTACAGAATGGTTTGCGGTTATGTCTATGATGACAAGACTCGACCGGTTACGATATATGTGTTTTATTTTTTTCGAAATTCGCGTCGATTCCGTTCACCTTAATGTAACTCCGTCCGTCACGATCGCGTATGTTACACACATACACACACAAACGTGCTCGACGAACAATGTACAATCGAAACGCGCGTAGAATGCACGCTGTTATCATAATACATTTCGTTTGACGTCGTGTGAATATCCGAAACAATTATTTTTAATATAGAATTAAATCGGGTTCGTCCATTTCATTCGGTTTTAATTACTTTGATTCGACGTGGACACGATGACAAACACATTTTTTTGACTATAATAACACTATATAATGTTCGTGCGCTTGCAATTATTAGGTACGTTTATAATTATTTTAAGTACGATATGATCAACATAGCGACAGTTTGTATATTTTAACCGTCCAACGTAATTATTACGTCATTATAATCAGTTTCGTATGAAATGTACGATATAACACAAAATATATTGACATCGATTCAACAGACATGAAATTAACGACGTTATAAAACGAAACTACACTTTTAAGAGAACACTATTTACCCGCATTTGTCGTCTTTATTTTTTTATTATAAGCAATATAACGAAATGACGTAAAACTTCATTTCCGCGGTTTGGGTTTGATTTGAAATTTAAACACTTATCCCCTGAATGAGGATTATTTCTCTTATAAAAGAGATTAATGTTAACCGTTGCATTTCAGAAGATTTCTGTAAAATATTGTGCAATATAGAAGTCAGGATGTTTGAAAGGTTTGATTTTTTTATTTTGAATAACTGTCATTATTGATTATTAGATGAAATTTTACAAAAAGCCTACAAACAAACAAAATTCTTTCAGGCCTCTTGTGTTCCTTTGGACGTATGAACCGTATTGTTAAATGATTATCATTATATAATGTGATACCGATAAAGTCGATACATTATGTATCATTATGTGTAATTATTTACTTATGCGCGGTTTCGATGAGTAATAATTGTTTGATTGATGAATTGATTGAATTGAATGATTGAAGGTTGCCTATGTACGGCGTATTATTATTCACATAGTACATGAATAGATAACAGTATAAACACATACAGAAATAATTTATTACAATCGATACTAATGACGTGCTGACACTAATTTTTTTCACTTTTTTTCTGTAAAATTGACAATACACCCAATACCTAGAAAGCTGTTGAGTAATGCTTTGGGCAATGTGACACTTCTTGGACGACGGAACCTCCTCAGAAACGGTAGACACCAACGAATATGTTTGAGGTTATGCACCACTATATTAATGCCAAAACTATACGAGATGTGGTGAAATGTACTTGACTGGTATAATACTGATATTTGGATTTAAAAAATACACAGTTCCATTGTCTAGGAAAGTGAATCGTACTGGACGGACCCTTTCCCCCTCCCCACAGGACTATAATAATGATATAAATTTCGTCTTCAACGTCCTTGCATATTTTATTTTTTTCTTATGTGGAGGAGGTTCACGCCCATACGATCGTTCTTCCACAACAACGTTCATTAATGACTCTTAATAATAATAATATAATTTCATTTCAAAGTTTAAGATACATGATTTATTTCTTTATTTAGCTGCCTGTCCATTAGGGTGAGCCTTTTTTTTGTCATTTTTTAATGGGCACAGCGATAAAAGGGTGATAAATGGAGCACAAATGATCTCTTTAAAATATAATTTGATTCAAAGAAATCAAACTGCCTCCGGATTGTAGTCAAAGTGTTGGATTTTTATTACTTATATTTGACTGCAAAAAATAATTTTTAACGCGTTTATTGCCATGGAATATTATTAAATTCTATTTAAAAATATAAAATATATTAATATAACCACGGTCTGTCGTTCGCCGTCCGTCGTGTTGTAACGCGCATCGTTCGGAGCGGATTACCGGAAATTATTCATTATGTTCATAGATTTTAGTTTGAAATACAAATATTTTCTTTGTCTATAATAAAAGTGTATTACAGTCCACAAATATCTTGTTTTGAATATAATATATACTGAGAAATTGAACAATATATATTAGCTTTATAAACTATGGTATTGTTATCTTGTAGGGAAATTCAATGTCAGATCTGCTTTCACACATACAATTGATTGTATTAATAAGTAATATTAAAACAAACTATTCTAAATTTCAATATAATGAACTAGTAGTTAATATTAAAACATGCCTATGTTCATCTTCACAAGTAAAATATAAGGTATTAAATAATGAAATTTCTTGTTCTAACATTTTGAGTGTAGTATTTTTGAGGTATTTCCAAACGAATCATTGTTTCGTATGACATATAAAAATGATGAAAACTCAAAAAAAAAGTGATATTTTATAGTAAGACTAGAAATTGTAAACTACTCAAATATAATAATTAAGTATATTATACAATTAATTATATTTAAATAGTTTATTTCACATGCTTTTTTTTTGAAACATCTAATGAGGTACTCATTATTACATATCGTAAAGAAAACATTTTTAAATTTAATATAAATAAGTTTTTAAAACATTGTCTCGTTTCATATTCTCAAACGAATTTCAAAACACCTAATATAAAATACCATCTTGATTTGTACTAGAATTTTTAAAGCTTTAATAGTCTGATGTATAACAATTTAGATTATATCTGCAAAAACAAGATGAAAAATATATGAATCACTTCGAACACCTGTGCACATGTATAAACAAACTTATTGAAATCTTCGCACATGTTGCATGTTTAACTCGCACTGATCATAACTATCCTTTAGCTCTCTATATAATATACGCATGTAAACTTGTAATGCTATATTATATATTAACACTATTTCTTAATGCTAAAAGACAGTATTTGAAACGAAAAATTTTCAACCACTTCTCCCACAGTTACTTAAATTATAATTATGATAATTATATTATTATTCTCTTTTCTTTTTCTTTTGTGCAGTTTGAATGTTCAAAAGAATTAATAATAAATCAATTAAATAATGTTTAAATTTCCTATTAGTTAATATTTGCGAAAACTAAAAAGTTAAATAGGTTACATCTTTAATAGATTAGGTTAAAAAAATAGAATTTTATTAAAGTAGATTTTGTTAGATTTTGTTCAATTCGCAGTAAAGTGAATAATATAATAGTTATTATCTGTGTGATTTTCGGAAATATCCATGTTGTGGTATTTATTTTTCTGATCCGTTACAGGTTCCATCATCGGAGTATAATGTGCACGTCTGACTGTCGTGACTACATTGAACGGTCCGATTTTTTTTTTTTTTGGAATGTGGAGGAGGAAATTTTCAAATGACAACTCCGTAATGAAAAACCAGAAGTAGTGCCGGATTCACCATGAAGTGATGCATACCGGCTAAAAACTACTCCCCAGGGGGCAACAGTAAAAGTTATATGCCCAATAAAAAAACGAAGAAAGAGAGAGGGGGATGAAAAAAGGAAAGAGTTATGTGTGGAGTAAGAAGGTGGCCATCACTAACTCATAGGGCTGAGCAGTGAGGCACTCACGCGTAAAGCGAAGCTGGTGACATGTCCGCTTGTTTCTAACTGGTATTTATACATTTACTGGCCACGCTTTCTACGTTGCGTTGTAGCGTTATCTGGTAATTCTTTTCCATAGTTCTTTTACATTCTATGCATGTAATTCTTAAGAAAAAACAATGTATACATACTAAGTGGAGAATATATCAATGAGCAACAACAATGTACAGAGAGCCCGAAAAATACGGAAATGACGGCAAATGGTGAAAAAAACGACCACTCACTCGAACAAACATCAGACGAGACGGTAGTACATTCGTACACAAATGCGACCGAAGCCGAACACACCAGCATTATTAATTCCGCTAAACACGTTCATATAAACTCCGATCGAACTCCCTTCACTAGCATAGACACATATCTGGCCTAGTTCAAGGCATAAGCCGTCCTCCTCTTACAATGCAAAAAACACCAGCATACTTTTCTCCAATACCAAAAACATTTATTTACGTTAAATATATGTTTGATATTGGAGACCTACTCATTGCAAGATAAACTTATCAAACCGACGAGTATATATATATATATATATATATATATATATATGTAGGCTGGCTAACTCACCATAATGTTTTGTTGTAGGAAGCACGCCTCTCTGGTGTAGGATTAGTAGGAAACAAATTTCCTCCCCTACCAAGATTAATTTGGAAATAAAAATGTTTATTTTATTTTTAGTGTTAAAAACCTTCTAAAAAACACCAAGAATATATTTCAACCAAACCCATCTGATTAAATTATTCATTAAGTGAACCCCGTCAAGATCTTCGATTCAGCATTAAAAAAAAAACCGGTTAATTGTTTTTAAATTATTCTATTATCGATGCCAAGGATCAGAAACAAAGTAATTTCAGCTTATTATTCTGAACATTTTTTCATTTTAAATCTTAATTCAAATATTGTTTTGAAATCTCTGTGACTATGTAACGAGATTTAACATATGTTTGTATATATATGTATAGAATATTAAAATTTTATTTTAAAAAAAATTTCTCTCGTCAAATCGATGAAATGATAATTTTAGAAAATTCGAAACATGTTTTAATGAATAATTGAGAATAACCAGGGCGCGTTCTGACATTATATTTTTACATTTTTTATAATCCATTTTCCGTTCATTTCATTTTGAATGATTTTTAATACGTGACCATATAATAAAGCCTACAGGTACATATTACTAATACACATTTTTGGAAAGGAATGAAAATGTCTAAATTAATTGCGTATTATTGAATAATAAAATATCTTATCGATTCGTGAAGGAAGGTTATTTCTACACATCAAATCATCCCATTCATTTTTCATCGTGCAATAATATTATTATAAATAATATTACTAATATTGAACCTATTCAATTTTATTCAAACAAATCCATGCAATATCATTTTTCTAACATCATATTTTATTAAGCTATTGATAAATGATAACTGGTATAACAAAATAAGTTTTAAATATTCATTTTCTTTTGGGTTGTAGTGAAAAAAATATAATTCATCTTAAAATTAGCAATAAATAAATTTCCTTCTTTTTAAACGTTTATGATTTGGTTTATATTTTTTCATAAAATTTAACTAAATAAATTTGGACAAAAAAGAAAAGAATACTTAAATTAAATACATTTAACTGTCAATTCAAATACAATAATATCAGAAACTATACGTTTGATTAAATTAGTCTTGAAAACGATGTTCGTAGCGTCCCGTCAAGAAAATTTATAAGAGATACGCTAAAATTTTTTTTAAAAAAAGAAACTGTACTCCCCTAAGCCCCTTGACTAATGCACTGTATGTAATAAAGATCAATAGCTGCAATTTTTTTAACGTAAAACTATGGTGTAGTTCTACAATACAATGTAATATGTTTAGTGAGCTGAGCAAATAATATTGTACATTGTTTCGTTGTTTCCTTAAGACCGCTGTTTCGATTTTTATCAGAACACATAATAACAGTTAGTAACTGTAGTTGTACCTAACGTAAAATAACTTTTCACATTTACTAAAACACTAACAACACAATAATGGAATCTAAGAAACTAATTTTATTTGCTGCAATTATTAAAATGATTTTAGGAAACGCTCATGACGGTAAGAATACTCTTATATTTTCCAAAATACCGTATAGAATTTTTAATTATTTATGTACACAAGTTATATTAGTGTACTAAATTTCATCATGTATATGCTACGTTCTACTATAACACATATGTTTTTAGAAATTAGTTTATTTTATGTGTATTCATTCCGCACTCGGACACTGAAAAGTGCAAAAAAATTTTATCCGTTATCAAAGCGAAAAAACATTTTACTAATAAATAATAATACATAATTTTGTTCTTTATATTAAGATTGTATAAGTAAGTTGCTTATGTTACGTGTATATTTTGCAATTATTATAAATAAAGTTGGAAAAACAGCAAATTATACTAAAAAACTTGTTTTTTTTTTTTTAATTTTTTATGGAAAATAATTTAGTTCTTAAATTTTCATTAGAATACTAATTGATTCATAACTTATATTATATTATATTATATTACCAAAAATGTTTTCTTTGTCCCAAAATTTTATACAACATTAGGTTGAAATATAATATAAGTTATTTAATATAACTAATATATTTAAAAAAAAATTAATATACTTAATATATTAATATAAGTTAATAACCTTATATACTTAATACAACTAATATAGTTAATATAAACTACTTCGCGAATGGTATACCTATAAAAAGTATTTCTGTCACATTTTAACGTTACGTTTAATAATTATCTAGCCCAACTCACAACAGTCGGAGGATATGAAAGTAAGAAATATCATTTATTTTTCCATTTTTAAAGTGTTTTGATCTATTTTAGATGTAGTTAAAAATGTTATTAACTATATTGTATTTACCACCGTAATAAAATACATAGACATTATAATAAACCGTAAACTTCATTATTATTTGTATTGTTATCTTCTAGGGAAATCCAATGTAAAACAGGCTTTCCAACATACGATTGACCATATTAGTGAGTCATATTAAAACAAACTACTTTTAATTTCAATATAATGAACAATAGATTAATGTAAAATTTGCGTGAGTTCATCTTGAGAAGTAAAATATATATTATTAAATAATGAAGTTGTTGTCGTAACATGTTAATTGTAATATTTTTGAAGCATTTTTAAACTAAATCAATGTCTCCTATGGCATATAATGATGATGAAAACTTTAGTAAAATGATGTTTTGTAGTAAAACTATAAATTGTCAAACTACCCAAATATAATAAATAAGTGTATTATGCATGGAATTATATTATATATAACTAAATAATCAGTTAAATATTATAACAAAAAAAATCAGAGTGTACAAAATATTATAAACATATTTAAAAAGTTTATTTCACATGTTTTTTTTTCTGAAACATCTAATGATGTACTAACTATTAGATACAGCGAAGAAAACATTTTTGTTGATGTGGAATTCCAACTCAATTTTTTAATGCGTGGGTTATCAATAACGCTCTTAAATAAAAAAAAATAATTATTGAAATACAGTGATCCTTTGCAATTTTTGATAGACTTTTGTATTACATTTTTGATTATGACTGCAAAAAACGGGATAAATAATATATGAATCACTCCGAACACCTGTGCACATGTACTAACAAACTTACTGAAATCTACGCACATGTTGCATGTTTAACTCGCACTGATCGTAACTATCCTTTAGCTCTCTATTTAATATACGCATGTAAACTTGTAATGCTATATTATATAATAACATTATTTATTAATGCTTAAAGACAGTATTTGAAACGAAAAATTTTCAACTACTTCTCCCACAGTTACTTAAATTATAATTATGATAATTATATTATTATTTTATTTTCTTTTTCTTTTGTGCAGTTTGAATGTTCAATAGAATTAATTATAAATTAATTTAATAATGTTTAAATTTCCTATTAATTAAAATTTGTGAAAATTAAAAAGTTAAATAAGTTACATCTTTAATAGATTAGGTTAAAAAAATAGAATTTCATTAAAGTAGATTTTGTTAGATTTTGTTCAATTCTCAGTTAAGCGAATAATATGATTGTTGTATAACGACTTGTATATATTATTTTCTGTGAACACATGTGTAAAAAAGTTTTCGAATAACAACATACGTTTTGTGCAAATAGCTAATGGTAGCTAGGTTGTATTTGTATTTGACCCAGTCAATTAATGTTATGTAGTAATATGTATCATGTAAATCAACTAACGTACGTCGGTCAGAATTATCTGTCGAAAACTTCGATTTAATGTTTCATCCTATGAATCCCACTTGAGCTAACATCCTAGAAAATCTGTGTCTCCCTTTCTTTTGTGTTTTTTAAAACTAATAAATAATAGAATCTTGTTTTTACATTTTAAGCTAATAAAGAATTGTTGAATTCGAAAACATTTTATATGTAACTTTGACAAACAGAAATCTAAATATTCTAGATATCACTCATACGCGGTGCTATAAAACGTTCTAGAATGTTCACCACATTGCGTACTTTGTATTTCGCTAGAAGTTCTACCTTAAGTTTATAAAAACAAATGTACAGCTACTCCTTTTATTCTTTTTATACTTGATTCGGATTCTTTTATGTATTCTTTTACTTATTTTTGTACATATCTGTATTATGATTTAGAGTTTTTCTTTAGACCATCCAAAACTATATTTGTTGAAAAAAATTCACTAAAATATTGTATGAAGCAATATATCCAGATAGTAACCTGACCACAAATATCTTAACTACATAGTTATACCGTATGAAACATAAATTAATTAAGTCAATATTTTAATATTTAATAAATATAAATTAATTAATGAGTATTCTCGATTTTTTATTCGAACTAAACATGTATTTATATATTATTATACATATATTTTTTTTAGTACCCAACTTGGAAACGAATGAATTTAAAGAATCAAACGGTATTTTTATGAGTTGATTCCTTATACAAAAATTACTAATGTATAATATGTAATTATTCAAAATGAAGAGGAACATAACATAATTCGCTAATATAGTATAGTCAAAATACTGAATGTTGTAAAATATATGTCTTCATGTTTTCCAATGTTAATAACATTGTTTAAACATGTGAATTTTAATTTTGTAGTTTACTTAATAAAATATCACGAGCATTTAAACAATGAATCTAAGAAGGGTATGTATTTGTTATTTTGAACAAATTTATGTACGTAATGAACATAAAATGGATAATTAATACATTTTGGTATATGTGATAGTTTTTGAAAATAATTTGAAATTTGTTAAGAATAACAATATTAAATTTAGTTCATTAATTTAAATACTTTTTATGAAATCATATACATTTTATGACATTAAATATATTTAATATGATATCTATTGCAGAAAATAATGATTTGTATTTATTAATAGAAAGTATTATCCTTTAATATGTAGCTATTATCAACAATATGAATAACTTATGTAGTTTATTAGTCGACGTTTTTCAGCGTCATATTTATGGTACTCTCATTCTAAATTACGTACCGGGTATGTGGCCATAGCCTACTGACTACACAAGTCAAATAGCGTTAGGTGTTATCCATGTGGTGCGGTATAGTAGAAATCGATCGGTAAACCTACCGAATGCCGGATCGTTTCAGTACCACTCCAAACCGTACATTTTCAAATTGAAAACAGGAACCAGTTAGGTGCAGTGTGGGTTCCTGTCTTCTCCCACTGGGTATTGTTGTTTGGTTACTGTTTACTGACCGTCCCAAAATCACCTCGTTGCATCCTGAAGTAGACACCTCACCTTGCGGAATTCTGTGTTCGGAACGGCAAGCCGGTATGGGGTTTGAGTGGGGCTTCCCGTTCCCATGGCATCATCTATGTCTTAAGTTGACGTTGGTGAGTCTACCTGAGACATAACACTCCGCTTTCTATTTTTATTCCAGCTTCCTAGCTGGCTAGTATTGGGCTATTCTCATTTCGAAAAGTAGATCTTCTATAATTTGCTTAGCGCCCAACGCACAAATAATTTGTGGCCAAGTGGCCTGTTACTTATATCCACCACTCTAACTATCGTTTCTCAACATTTTACATGTGCTTTAATCCGAACTTATACTAAATTCTATGTATTCCTTATTCAAGTCCAAATTAGTCTAAAAATAATACTGGAAGTCGAAAACATTAAGTTATGGAAAATTAAATTATTATTTTTTCTTTAATTCTTCGATTATTTCAGATGCCTAAGGCGTGTTCGTTAGTAAATTTGTCAGGGAAAGTGATTTCATTTCGGTCATGTTTCTCTATTCGGGGAAAAGCAAAACGTTCTGTGTTCATTTTCAAAACTTTCTATAGCAAAAATATTCATGAAATGTCACCTTATATTTTTCCATATTTTAACATTGTTGAAAATCATCAATATGTTCGCTTATAAAACTATTAGATTGAAAAATTCAAAAACAGATGTCAAATTTTGGCGTTTCGCGTCATTGCATGAAACATAGAATACATTTAAAATATTATGAAATCAAATTAATTTAAATAAAATTATTGGGTTTCAGTAATCAAATCAGTAGATACTCTAAAGGCATGGTGTAGAAAGAACATAGGTAAGACCTATTAATTTTTAATAAATATTTTTTAAAATTGGTAATAAAACCATAAATATAATGTATATATTTGTATATTAGTCTAGAAGTATGAATAGAAAAACAAAATGTTAGATTAATATAATGATTATTTTTGTATCATGCACATATGTTCTTTTAATGACAAATCGCAAAACCTATTTTCATAATATCATCGAAAATATATAATACGGCGTTGATACCTTTTTATATTACTTATATGAAAGTAAAATATATAGATAAAGCGTATGAAAAATGTGAAACGTATAATTTATTTAATACATACACACACATACTCAGACTTTCTGATATGTGAATAAGACAATATCTATATCAGGATTAACCGGATGCCTAAAGAATCGGTACACCTGAAGATCTGCATAAACATGTCGGAGTTTTTAATTTATATATTTTAGTTTGTGCTTTATTTAACAACCCTGATCTCAATGTATTTAAATTACATACAATAGATTTATTTCCGTTATATTATGATAATTATAATTTCAACACCAATAGTAATTTCAGTTAGGCTATTTTAAAGAAAAAATACACAATTTTGCTATTTGTTTTAATTACTATAACATTAAATCATTGATTAAATACACCTTTTATATGTTATTGAAAATTTCATTAATAATTTCACATTATAATAATTTTAAATTTTACATCAAATATACATCATCAGAAACTACAAAATTAATGATAACATTTCGTACATAATAATCTGTGAAAACATTTTTGAAATTTATTTGGGTAAACTTCTATCTCGTTTGAGTGACGATGGGTTAAGCGAAGAGTTATGCAAATATAAGATGATATTGAGGAGGGTTAGAGTTAAATGCACCATAAATAGTGCAGTGGCAGGATTTGCAGAGGGAATGCTGTGGCGTTGAAAGCGAAACAATTGCAAAAACTGAAATTTTTATACTCGTTTTCATACTACTTACATGTGTAAAAGGTAAACTTCGAAAAAACAATTTGATTTATTTACTTTCACCCATGATTAATTGAAATTTTATAGGTACATAAGTAGGTACAGAAAATTTGCATATAAATTTGAATTAAAACTATGGTTTAATCACTAGAAAATATATATTCTTTCTTCAATTATCGTATTGATTTCTTATTTTGATTACTATTATATATTATAAATTATTAAATTAGTAGGCATTTTATATAAAATACATCTTTATTCTTATGTTTGATAAGTGTTTATAATAATCTAGTGTTACCCTACGAAAATACTACAAATTATACATCAAAGAGTTAGCATAATATATAATGTGCAGAGGTTGTTTAGAATATGAAATATCCATTTATGATGAGAATATAGAAATTATGTCATAATTAATAACACACGATTAACGTCTTACGTTAAAATAATTTAGCTCAAATAGAAGGCAGAAAGATATCGAGTAATGAACGTACTGTAATTTGTAGAAGTAAGTTATCAGTTTTTTAATATTATGTATTTTATAATGAGCAACAAATTTAAAATACCATTTATATTAAATTGTATTTAATAGAGAAACCAAAAATTGTTAAAAGAAAATACATTATTACTAGTTCTACTTTCTAACTATATTGTTTGATTTCATACATTGTTATTAATTATAATTTCAAATTGTTTATCAAGATTAAACTTCATTTCAAATGTAATAATATAAAATTTAAAATGTTAAAGAAATGTCCGATCTTTTCAATGAAAATATGTTTCATAAATTTATACATATAACCAGTGGCGGCACCAGACATTTTTTCTAGGGGGGGCAAGATCATGGCAAATTGATCGTGGAATTTAGTAAAACCACGTCAATACGGGTGTAATATAAATTATTGAAAAAATACATGGAAAATACTGTATTATTAGCGTTTTCTGATAAAATATAATCAATTTCGAAATCAAATTAAATGGTGGTGTATTCTGTGGTGTATTGTCTAAACGAATGTACATAAAAAAAATACGACAAGTTACACAGCGAAACATAAGAAACACAGCAAATACATAAATACTTAAAATTTAAATTTTCGTTTGTTCTTCAACGGGTAGGGCAAAGGTGGGGCAAAACCAAATTCGGGTAGGGTGTTTGCCCTACCTTGCCCCCTTTTAGCGCCGCCACTGCATATAACAGGTTATATTTTTCACTTAATATTATTATGGACATGCAACTGCTTATATATTATTATTATTTAAACACTCAAATAATTATGATTAGATGAATTTGAATCATGTAAACAATTCAGTGAGTAATTTGTGTGTCTATAACAATATAAGCTGCATTGCAGAATTTAATTTTTTTCAAAAACTAATAGATATTTTTTTATCAATAATCAAATTAAATGAACATATTATAGGGAAGTAATTTAATAATATATGTTTTATACAATTTTTAATATTTAAAATCATTTTTAATACATAATTATATAGAGCAGCATTTTTTTATTTTATTTAAGATGATCATCAAAAGGGTGTAGAGTTTATAATTCTCAATAATGGTAAGAAAATAATTATTTTGTCTGTTTAAATATAAGTATGTTAAATATTATAAATTTTATTATTCATATGATGTAGTGAATCCTTTAATATTTAGTGGTAAGTTTTAATTTATTAAATATCTTACACTAAAATATTAATAACTGCTTCTTAATATAATAATTTGGCATAATTAATAATTATTAAATTAAAGCATTAGATGTAAATTAGTAAATAAGTAATTGGAATATTATCGGTACTTGCTGTTTTCAGTAAAATTATTAAACATTTTCCTAAATAAAATTCCAAATGTGCGCAAATCGATTTTTGAAAAATTATATTTATATAAAAGTTTTCCGTTTTATAAAACTGAAAAATATAGATATGTCGTTTTTCAAGAAGATCACATATGTTTGCACGAACTCTTATTTTTTAAATTTGAAAACAAAAACCAATAATATACCATATAAATACATCCAATAACTTTTAATTACGTCATGTTGAAATATTGTATTTTATTAGTGATTTATTTTGTGTAAAATAATTGTATACATAAAATTATTAAAACATATTATTATGTGTTCATATAGCGATATTATTGAAATACATTGATTTCGTGAAAGATAATCTTCCGATAAGTATGTAAACTATGTTTCATATAAAAATATTATAACTAGATAATTAAATACATCTTGTTGTTAGATAGTAACTTACTTTAAAAGTTATGTAGCTCTTAGAATATTGATATACGATGGTTTACGTTACCTCGGAATCGAACTTTCGGACTGGAATCCGCTTAGCCATTATTTCCGCTTTTATTAATACCACCCGAATAGGTTCCTTAATAGTAAGTAACAGCTAGTTGATTATCAGCACATGACCAAGTAGAAATTCATTTGTTTGGCAAAACATCAAATTAAAATTTTAAACAAAATAGTAATATAACATTTGTTTAATAATAATATAATTAATGGTGTTATTCAATTTTCACATGTACCTAGTTAATTTCTTCATTTTTACTATCCTATTCCAATTAGAAACATTGACTACTTTCTTCAGTTATTTATAATTAGTAAAACAACCCACAATTTTGTAATATAAGGAAGTTGTAACGCTTGTTCGGTCTTTTCGCAGTTATCACATGTGTTTCATACAATAATAATAGATTTTTAGTTTTAATGCCGTTTAATTTGACGATTGTGTTTTGCGTAAAAAATACATGCATCTTATAAGTGCATATGAAGACAAATATTTTTATTTAAAAACGAGTATAAATAACTATAATAATTTATCGCTATACTACACTATCCTACAATTACTTGTAAAATGTGAATTATAATTTTAATAAATAATTTTTTAAGACCTCATATATTTATATATAAGTAGTTAATTGATCTAATAAAAAATTATTATTAATTTTATTATTATAGATATTTTTTCATTTTTTTTTCTGTAGATCGTACAAGTGCATTACCCCCATTACCATTTTGCAACCAACACTATTCGGACGCACCTGGATCCTCATATTCTAAACCTATTGTTCTTGATGATGCTTAAAAAATGATGAATACAATTTTATTGAATTTTAATGGTGCTTCTTATATAACATCACCATAATATATTGCCTTATTGTAGAATTAATTTGTTAGGATATGCTTCATATCATATTAAAAATGTACGTTGAATATAATTTATACACTTGATTGTACACAAATAAATTTAATATATAGTTTCAGTATATTATATGCCTACTATTATTATCAATTTCCCTCAATACATTACATTAACGTATAGACCAAATTATAAAGAATTCCTTTGTTAAAAAGATATTTCCACTATCAAAAGCTCAACCAGTATTCTACCACGAGTAAGGTAGAACTTAAAGTGCCGACTTATCATTTATGTTTTTACGTATATTTAACTAGTTTTAACCTTTAAGAATTATTTGATCTTAATTCTCCTTCTGATAATCATATTTTTCTTTGCACAGTTATAATGATCATTGTACGAAAAAAGTGGTATAAGGTATAAGGTATAGTATAAGGTATAAACATATATATTTAGATATTCAAAATATACTCCCATAAAAAGGAAAAAAATGTTTCTGGTGTATTCATGTTCACCATAATCACCAAAGCTAATCTATTTGAATAATATGTAAACGAATAAGTTCGTTAGAATTCGTGGAAAGCCATAGAAGATGTATAATTTTCTTAGCTCATCATCAGTCAAGAAAAGAAACACAATATTAATTTAGTAACCATGTAAACGTATCCATAATTAATACGCAATAGAATGTATTTTGTATCATCAATACAAAATTTCACTATTTCCATTTGGAAAAACCATACATTTTTTAATGATATATATTTTGTTGTCAAATTGAAAACATTTATTTTGAAAATTGTATTTTAAAATTTTTTTTAGAAGATACCTGCTGTATCGTTAATAGCGTTCACTATGAAAAATTAAAAAGGGTTCTCCAAAAAAAAAAAACGTTAAAAAAAGAAATACATTGTCCCCCCTTTCTCCTCTACCAGTTCAAGTACTTTAATATATGTATAGAGATGAATGAATTGAAACTAATAAGTCATTGTAGCTGTCAGACAAATGTTATTGATGCGGTGTCTCACGTATTTAAAGAATTATGTACTTGCTCGTTATAGCACACGATGTCTTCGCTCAGGAAAATGATCGGAAATATGACATTCAGGGTGATGGATACATATTGCATCATATAAAGTAATTTTAACAGGAGGAAATTCGACCAATCGTCCTCAAGTTAAATTTAGTTAACAACGCGGGACGTCACCTATAATGCCGCGGGTCCATCTCCATGCTGTTCCGTCCGTCCATTATAGTCGGAAATCTCGCGGATTTGAGGAGACCTATTTATAAACGAGTTTCAAAAACGTCCATAAGTCGAAACACGTGAAAATACTGACAAATCTATTATGATTGGTCTTATATATGTATTTTATTAGCACACAGTTATATATATATGTATGTATACAGTGCGTTTTGCAAGTATCTGATAAATGCAATTACGATTTGATAATATTTATGTTTTTTTTGTATATATAATAAGAACTATATATTATATCGCACTACTATAAAATGTATTTTAGATTTATGTTTAGTTTTCGTATGACTAAGAATTAAAAAAAAAAGAAGAGTTAGCCTTCGCTTGTTGTGGACGTGCGTTTGAATGAATTACATGTTCGGATGTTGTTATTCGAAAATCCATTGGGAGCTATTTGCTCTTAATATATTTGTACGAATGTAATCACGTATTATCGAGTGAGACTGTGATATCCGATTGACTCCAAACCAATACTAAACGTTAGCAAATAAATAGCAAATAATAGCAAATTTATTCCTAAAGTTAGCAAATCATTATTAATTTTTTTTTCGATTATTTTTCATTTGGGTGAACCAAATTCAGGCATAAACTATAGTCATTTTAACTTCAATTTATTTAACTGTGTACTATTGCTTAATTATATTTTTCCGTATATACATATCTTTAACATCACTCACCTATCTACTTGTTATAACAATAATAATATGACAAAAAAACTGAATTCGCCATTTTTCTATATTGTATACATAGAGTATTTGATTTATAAAAATGAGAAACAATAAATTGTTTAGGTATAAAAAATAAAAATTTAATTATATAAAATAAAATCTCTGTTCAAAAAATAAGTGAACTAATCTACATTTTTATTTTAGTAAAAATAAATAAATACTCAATCATATTAAAATAATTTGTATGAATTATAACTTGATTTCTTTTTTAAAATTTTAAGTGGATATATAATATAAATTATAAAATAATCATGATTTATACTTTTAATAATTTGATAAAATATATAAAAATTGAACTTTTTTATAAATATTTAGTTATATATATATATTTAGTTTAAAATATTTAAAAACTTTTAAAGGTTTTCAATAATATATTTCATTTGTAACCATACAAATTATTATTAAAAATAAATTGTTGGTCATTCGTATTCGTAGTCTGGATATACGTACTAGCCGAAGTTAAATGTGGTAAAAGGTCCGCTGGACGCTTATAATTTGAAAGGGGACCCAAAAAGTCATGATATCGATCATTTCCAATTTCGCGCACTATCCATTGTATTTTTTCATTTTCATCCATTTTTGCTCGGTTACATTTAGATAATTTTTCGTAAAAATATTCAATCATATTTTGATTTGGTTTGGTTTTCGTACAAAATTTTGCGCGTCTAATTTAATTTGCAAAATATCCTCATTTGTCGATGGGAAATTTTCTTTTAATAGTGGTACCCATTGTAACCACGTACGTTGTGCTCTGGGTAAACTGTCTCTCCACAGTTTGGCGACTCCCGTAAGTTTTGACAACGCAAAGTGTTGAACAGCTACATCGTCCCAATCGTACAAAACTGCGCATTCTTCTACCTTATCAATCCATTGGTCGATTGTAAGTGTACCAGTTACCGGGTCGAATTCAGGTATTATTGTCGCTAAGTACGATAACCATTGACGTTGTATTGTGTTGCAAATCATATTATATTTTTCCTCTTCAACCATCGCGCGCACGCAATTATCCGGTTCCCAGAGTATAATAATACACCAGCAACGCACTCCGTATGAGCCACACGTTAGAAAATATCGGGAAATACAGCACCAGTTATAAATAACTTGGCCTTTCGCACTCGTGCGAAATGACGACAAACAATAATATAAGAATAACACGACACCACGTTATAATACACACTAGAATTATAAAGTTAATTCAACAAAAAATAATAATAATAATTATACCAATTACGAATTTACGACACTTGTACTTTACGAACCACATGGTAAGTCACTAACGATTAAACGTTCGTAACGCGTTTTAAATTCTTTTCGTTTTCGTAACAAACTCGCACCTCGAACTACATACTATTACACTAGTGACTCCACACCTGATCCGTCGTAGACCAGTCTAAACGAACAGTGGATTGTGTAATTAAATTAAAACAATAAGAATAATATTAATTTATGAACTTTTATTATTCTCGCTAATACAATGTCAAATTAAACACCCGACCACGGCGGTGACTTACGCGTGACAAAGTTGCACGCGCGGCGTACGTTGCCTCGTTATCGTCGTCGTCGATATCCAATAATCTCCACGGTCAAAGTACGACGACGATAACACAAAAACTTATGATTAGAGATCGGATTTTCATGCAGTAAAAATCAAAAAAATGTGCAGTTAATAACTTAAAATTTGCAAAAACATGCAGTTAAGTGCCTAAATCGTGCAAAAATGTATTTTTTGCCTAAAATCGCTTAATACTTACCAAAATTTTGTAAACATTCAAAGTACATTGATTTAAACCCTTAAATTATACTTTATTTATCCAGTTTTTTACACTATTATAGGATTAGCAAAAAACTAATGAGCAATTAATAATTAAAAGATTGATAAAAATATATACATATATAAAAAAAACCATACCAACAGAGTTAAGCTATTTAATTTTAATTTTAACTATTATACATATATAAAAAAATTTATTTTTTTATTGAGTTAAAATTTACAATGTTATACATTTCAAAATTGTTTGCAGAAAAATTGTGCCTTCTATCACTCAATATGTCTTTTAATTTGGAAAATGTTCGTTCTACTTCAACAGAAGTGATAGGACTCATTTTGCAGCAAGCGACGATTGCAGGCTGTTGTTCAACATTTATATTTTTCGTACCATTTATGCAGTCGTTGTATTTTTTTATGAGAGCGTAACCTATGTTTTTTTCCACAACGGAGTTAAATTTGTGAGCCATAATTTGTCCTTTTTCGTTATTTATTTTTTTAAGGCTTTCTCCTATAGTTTCAAATATTTTAATTTATTGCCTATATTCAAAATATTGACAAATGTGATTTTATGAAAGTCAAATCAAAAATTATTGACGCCGAAGTTATGACTCTCTTCAATTTATTGATAGTCTGTACGTCTTCATCCAATGCATTAATAAACATTTTAAATTTATTAAAATTTTCCGCATTAAATAAAGCTGCTTCCAACCATGTTCCCCACCTTGTGATCACAGGCTCCGGTGGTAGTTCACTTTCCATAATATTTTTATATATCTCTACTCAGTGCGGTGATTTAAGCAATTTTTTTTCCCCATTATTTACCAGCTTGTTTACTTCTGGAAAAATTTCGCGGACTTTTTCTAATACTCTATTTACCCAGTGGGCTACACAGGTTACATGGATCATGTTTGGGTAGAATGTTTTCAAAGCTTGTCCAGTTTTTATCATATAAGGTGCGGCGTCTGTTACAAGGAGAAGCACTTTATACTGATACTCTGAATTTTGTAAAAAAAAATCATCAGATTGTCGTTAATAAATCGAGAGACAGTGTCATAATTTGTTTTAGGGAGAACCTTACAGGCAATTAAAATGGTGTGGGATCAATTTCTTGGTGAAGAATTCCAACCAAAAGGTTACATATATAAAGTCCTCTAGCATCAGTGGTATCATCGACCATGACGTATATATAATGTTGTTCAATTTTTTGGCGAATTTTAACCTTAGTCGAGTCGAAACAAACTTGCAGATACTTTTTCCTGAGTGTGCTCTTGTCAGGTATACTTTTATTGGTATATTTTTGTAAAAAGGATCTAAACGGTAGGGACTGCAGTTTGAAAAATGGTATATTTGCTCCTACTAAAGCCTGGCACAAATCAATATAAAATTGGTTTTGGCTGCTTGATGTTTAAAAAGAATCTGTTATTTGCTGTTGTATCGGTTTGTTTTTTTTTTTTAGTTTTAATTGATTCTCGTGAATAGCTAACGAAAAAATAATAATAAAAAATTGATGCCTAATTCTTAAATAAAAATATTGTTTCTTACCTGTGTTACAATGAGCATCAATTTGAGATTTCCTTTCACCTCCGACTGATTTTTCACAAGAAGCGCAGAAGACAGATTTCCCATCAAATTTCAACTCTGGGTAATTTGATATCTAGGTTTTAATTTTTGACGACAGACTTGACCCAATTTTCGGCATTTTAAAAATTTGTTTATACTTCTTTACGTAAATTATTCGTAATGAAACTATCACGACACTAACCGATTCAAAAAACACTCAATCAAACACAAAGTCAGACAGAATACTAAAGTGCTAATGGCCGAGGATTCCAAATTATTATTTAATTAGTAGTTGCTGTAATTTATTTTTACCACGAAACATTAATAAATTGATGTTATTCTAAGTATATTAGCAGCTTGTGTTGACTTTTTCCTTTTGTATAGTTGAAAACTGAAATAAACAAATATTTACGTACATACCTGTATGTAGGTAATATAATTTTATATACCTACCTGGCTACCTATATATATATATATATTATCTAGTTTAATTTTAAAAATGCAGAAAATGCAATTTCATGTAACAAATATCAATATCGTGCAATTTAGAATAAAAAGTACAAAACGTGCAATTTCGTGCAAAATAAAACTACGTTTAAATTAATCTACTCCTCATGATTCGGATTTATAATTTGTTTTTATATGTTTTAAAGCAAAGGAAAAAAAGTTGCAATTGCACGAGAATCCGGTCTCTACTTATGATATAATATTCACGTAAATAAAATATTACCACACATTTTTTAGAGTCCATTTGCAATCATTTTATTTTGAATGATTTTTAATACATGACCATATAATAAAGCCTACAGGTACATATTACTAATACACATTTTTAGAAAGGAATGCAAATGTCTAAATTAATTGCGTATTATAGAATAATAAAATATCTTATCGATTCGTGAAGTAAGGTTATTTCTACACATCAAATCGTCCCATCCATTTTTCATCGTGCAATAATATTATTATAAATAATGTTACTAATAGTTAGAACCTATTCAATTTTTTTCAAACAAATCCATGCAATATAATTTTTCTAAAATCATATTTTATTAAGCTATTGATAAATGATAACTGGTATAACAAAATACGTTTGAAGTATTCATTTTCTTTTGGGTTGTGGTGAAATAAATATAATTCATCTTAAAATTAGCAAAAAAAAAATTTTCTTATTTGATTAAAGGTTTTAGATTTGGTTTATATTTTTTCATAAAATTTAACTAAATAAATTTGGACAAAAAAGAAAAGAATACTTAAATTAAATACATTTAACTGTCAATTCAAATACAATAATATCAGAAACTATACGTTTGATTAAATTAGTCCTGAAAACGATGTTCGTAGCGTCCCGTCAAGAAAATTTATAAGAGATACGCTAAAATTTTTTTTAAAAAAAGAAACTGTACTCCCCTAAGCCCCTTGACTAATGCACTGTATGTAATAAAGATCAATAGCTGCAATTTTTTTTAACGTAAAACTATGGTGTAGTTCTACAATACAATGTAATATGTTTAGTGAGCTGAGCAAATAATATTGTACATTGTTTCGTTGTTTCCTTAAGACCGCTGTTTCGATTTTCATCAGAACACATAATAACAGTTAGTAGCTGTAGTTGTACCTAACGTAAAATAACTTTTCACATTTACTAAAACACTAACAACACAATAATGGAATCTAAGAAACTAATTTTATTTGCTGCAATTATTAAAATGATTTTAGGAAACGCTTATGACGGTAAGAATACTCTTATATTTTCCAAAATACCGTATAGAATTTTTAATTATTTATGTACACAAGTTATATTAGTGTACTAAATTGCATCATGTATATGCTACATTCTACTATAACACATATGTTTTTAGAAATTAGTTTATTTTATGTGTATTCATTCCGCACTCGGACACTGAAAAGTGCAAAAAATTTTTATCCGTTATCAAAGCGAAAAAACATTTTACTAATAAATAATAATACATAATTTTGTTCTTTATATTAAGATTGTATAAGTAAGTTGCTTATGTTACGTGTATATTTTGCAATTATTATAAGTAAAGTTGGAAAAATAGATAAGTTATACTAAAAAACTTTGTATATATTTTTTTATTTTTTATGGAAAATAATTTAGTTCTTAAATTTTTCATTAGAATCCATTTCAATTCATAAATTATATTATATTATGTTATATTATATTATATTATCAAAAATGTTCTCTTTGTCCCAAAATTGTATACAGTATGGTGTTGAAATATAATATAAGTTAATTAATATAACTAATATATTTAAAAAAACATAATATACTTAATATAATAATATAAGTTAATAACTTAATATACTTAATACAACTAAAATAGTTTATATAACTTACCTCACGAATGGTATACCTATTACGAGTATTTCTGTCACATTTTAATGTTACATTTAATAATTATCTAGCCCAACTCAAAATAGTCGGAGGATATAAAGGTAAGAAATATTATTTAATTTTTCATTTTTCAAGTGTTTTGATCTTTTTTAGATGTAATTAAAAATGTTATCAACTATATAGTATTTACTACCGTAGTAAAATACATAAACATTATAATAAACCGTAAACTTCATTATTATTTGTATTGTTATCTTGTAGACGATTCTGATATAAATGATGTTTTCAAACATACGATTAACCATATTAGTGAGTCATATTAAAACAAACTACTTTTAATTTCAATATAATGAACAATAGGTTAATGTAAAAACTTGCGTGAGTTCATCTTGAGAAGTAAAATATATATTATTAAATAATGAAGTTGTTGTCGTAACATGTTAAGTGTAATACTTTTGAAGTATTTCTAAACTAAATCAATGTATCCTATGGCATATAATGATGATGAAAACTTTAGCAAAAAGATGTTTTGTAGTAAAACTATAAATTGTCAAACTACTCAAATATAATAAATAAGTGTATTATGCACGGAATTAAATTATAAATAACTAAATAATCAGTTAAACATTATAACAAAAAAAATCAGAGTGTACAAAATATTAGAAACATATTTAAAAAGTTTATTTCACATGTTTTTTTTTCTGAAACATCTAATGATGTACTAACTATTAGATACAGCAAAGAAAACATTTTTGTTGATGTGGAATTCCAATTCAAATTTTTAATGCGTGGGTTATCAATAACGCTCTTAAATAAAAAAAATAATTATTAAAATACAGTGATCCTTTGCAATTTTTGATAGACTTTTGTATTACATTTTTATTATGTTTGCAAAAAACGGGATAAATAATATATGAATCACTCCGAACACCTGTGCACATGTACTAACAAACTTACTGAAATCTACGCACATGTTGCATATTTAACTCGCACTGATCGTAATTATCCTTGAGCTCTCTATATACTATACTCATATAAACTTATAATGCTATATTATATAATAACATTATAATTTAATGCTTTAAGACTGTATTTGAAATGAAAAATTTTCAATTACTTCTCCCACAGTTATTTAAGTTATTATTGTGATAATTATCATTATTATTTTTCATTTATCTTTTGTGCAGTTTGAATGTTCAAAAGAATTAATTTTAAATCAATTAAATAATGTTTAAGTATCTTATTAATTTAAATTTGTGAAAACTAAAATTTAAATAGGTTACATCTTTAATAGATTAGGTTAAAATAATAGAATTTTATTAAAATAGACTTTGTTAGATTTTGTTCAATTCTCAGTTAAGTGAATAATATAATTGTTGTATAACGACTTGTATATATTATTTTCTGTGAACACATGTGTAAAAAAGTTTTCGAATAACAACATACGTTTTGTGCAAATAGCTAATGGTAGCTAGGTTCTATTTGTATTTGACCCAATCAATTAATGTTATGTAGTAATATGTATCATGTAAATCAACTAATCGAATTTACGTCGGTCAGAATTATCTGTCGAAAACTTCGATTTAATGTTTCATCCTATGAATCCCACTTGAGCCAACATCCTAAAAATCTGCGTCTCCCTTTCTTTTGTGTTTTTTAAAACTAATAAATAATAGAATCTTGTTTTTACATTTTAAGCTAATAAAGAATTGTTGAATTCGAAAACATTTTATATGTAACTTTGACAAACAGAAATCTAAATATTCTAGATATCACTCATACGCGGTGCTATAAAACGTTCTAGAATGTTCACCACATTGCGTACTTTGTATTTCGCTAGAAGTTCTACCTTAAGTTTATAAAAACAAATGTACAGCTACTCCTTTTATTCTTTTTATACTTGATTCGGATTCTTTTATGTATTCTTTTACTTATTTTTGTACATATCTGTATTATGATTTAGAGTTTTTCTTTAGACCATCCAAAACTATATTTGTTGAAAAAAATTCACTAAAATATTGTATGAAGCAATATATCCAGATAGTAACCTGACCACAAATATCTTAACTACATAGTTGTACTGTATGCAACATAAATTAATTAAGTCAATATTTTAATATTTAATAAATATAAATTAATTAGTGAGTATTCTCTATTTTTTATTCGAACTAAAACATGTATTTATATATTATTATACATATATTTTTTTTAGTACCCAACTTGGAAACGAAAGAATTTAAACAATCACACGGTATTTTTATAAGATTGATTCCGTATACAAAAATTACTAATGTGTAATATGTAATTATTCAAAATAAAAAGAAATATAACACAATTCACCAATAGAGTATAGGCAAAATACTAAATGTTGTAAATTATAAATCTTCATGTTTTCCAATGTAAATAACATTGTTAAACATGTGAATATTAATTTTTTAGTTTATTTAATAAAATATCATGAGCATTTAAGCAATGAATCTAAGAAGGGTATGTATTTGATATTTTGAACAAATTTATGTACGTAATGAACATAAAATGGATAATTAATAAATTTTGGTATATGTGATTATTATATGAAAATAATTTGAAATTTGTTTATGAATAACAATATTCAATTTAGTCAATTAATTAAAATACTTTTTATGAGATTATACACATTATATGTCATTTTTATTCAATATTATTTGAATATATATTATTTTGATTACAATATTAATATAAATATATTTAATATGATATCTATTACATGAAATAATGATTTGTATTTATTAATAGAAAGTATTATTATTATTATTATTATTATTATTATTGACCTTTAAGAAGTAGCTATTATCAACAATCTGATAATAATGCTGATAAAAAACTTATGTAGTTTATTTTGTCAACGTTTTGCAACTTCATATTTATGGTACTCTCATTCCAAATTACGAACCGGGTCGGTGACCATAGCCTACTGACTACACAAGTCAAATAGCATTAGGTGTTATCCAAGTGGTGCGGTAGAGTAGAAATTGATCGGTAAACAAACAGAATGCCGGATCGTCTAAGGACCATCAGTACCATCAGAACCATCAGTACCACTCCAAACCCGTACACTTTCAAAGAGAAAACACGAATCAGTTAGGCGTAGTGTGGGTTCCTGTCTTCTCCCACTGGGTATTGTTGTTTGGATACTGTTTAGCGACTGTCCCATAACCACCTTGTTGCAGCCTGAAGTAGACACCTCACCTTGCGGAACACTGCGTTCGGAACGACAAGCCGGTATGGGGTTTGAGTGGGGCTTCCCTCTCTCATGGCATCAAATATGTTTAAGTAGATGTTGGTAAGTCTACCTGAAGCATAACGCTCCTCTTATTTTTGTTCCAGCTTCCTAGCCGGTTAGTATTTGGGTTATTCTCATTTCTTCTATAATTTGCTATGCGCCCAACGCACAAAAAATTAGTGGCCAACATTTAGTTGTCAACATTTTACAGGTTCTATAATCCGTACTTTTTTTATACTAAATTCAACGATTTAAGATACCTTAGGCGTGTACATTAGTAAATTTGTCAAGGGATGTGATTACATTTCATTCATGTTTCTATTCGGGGGGGGGGGGGAAATACGTAATGATCAACGTCCTGGTCCATGTACAATATTTTATATAACAAAGATATTTTATCAAACGGCATCTTAAGTTTTTTCAACTATAATAGCAGTTTGTCAAAATACATCGCTATAATCGGTTATGAAACTAACAGGTTGAAAAATCCAAAAGCAGATGTCAAACATTGACTAACTTTGACTAACCTTGACTTCGCCCAAGATATGTAGAATACATTTAAAATATTATAAAATTAAATAGTTTTAAATAAAATTGTTGGGTTTAAGTAATCCAATATATTCTACCTCAAATAATTTTAAATAAAATTAATCGGTTTCAGTATTATTTGATATTCAAATACCTTTGAATTGGTGTACAAGACATATAAGTAAATCCTGTTGAATTTTAATAAATGCTTTTTGAAATTTGTAATAAAACCATAAAGATAATGTATGTATTTGTATATTAGTAGAGTAGTATGAATAGAAAAATAGAATGCAAGATAAATATAATAAGTATTTTTGTATCATGCGCATATGTTCTTTTAATGACGGATTGCAAAACCTATTTTCGTATTATCATCGAAAATAAATAATACGGCGTTGATACCTTTTTATATTACTTACATAAAATATATACATAAAGCGTACGAAAAATGTGAAACGTATAATTTATTTAATATACACACACACATACTCCGACTTTCTGATATGTGAACAATATTTATATCAGAATTAACCGGAGACCTAAAGAATCGGTACACCTGAAGATCTGCATAAACATGTCGGAGTTTTGTCTCTAGTTTTTAATTTATACATTTTGGTTTGTGTTTTATTTAACGAACCCAGATGTCAGTGTATTTCAATTTTATACAATAGATATATTTCTGTGATGGTATGATAATAATAATTTCAGCAACAATAGAGGAGGGTTTTAATTTGATGCACCGTGAATAGTGCAGTAACAGCATTTGCCACTTTTATACTCGTTTTCATACTACATTAATGTATAATCGAAGATAAACTTCGAAAATATAATTTTAAACCATTTAATTTTATCTATGATTAATTGACATTTTATAGGTAAACAAAATTTGTATATAAAATTGAATTCAAAATATGGGTTTATGACTAGAAAATATATATTCTCTCTCCAATCATCGTTTAGATACATATTATATGTTTTAAAATTTTATATTTTAAATTATTGAATTAGTCAACATTAAAAAAACATTTTATTCTGTGTTTAGAATGTGTTTTAAACAGTCTAGTGTTATAATAGCCTATGACAATACATCAAAGTATACATTGAAGAGTTAGAATAATATATAATTTGGAGGGATTGGTTTGGATATGAATTATCCAACTATTATTAAAAGATTATTATTACTATTAACAGAAATTATGTCAAAAATAATAACACATGACCAATGTTTTATGATAAATTAATTTAGATAGAATAGAAGGCAAAAAATTAAAAGCTGGAGAACGTAATAGATATTGTAATGGTAAGATATCGGATTTTTAATGTTATGTATTTTATGTTGACAAAAATCATTAAAAAACCTTATATTTTAAATTGTATTTAATAGCGTGAATCAAAACTAATGTTTCAAACATTTATGACAATATTAAAAATAATACATTATTACTCGTTCTACTTTCAAATTATTTATGGACATTACACCCTATATTAAATGTATTTAATATAGAATCTGCTACGCTAAAAAAATATCTGATCTTTTCAATGACAATTTTATTATTATATTATTTTTATTAATAATTAATTATTATATTAATAATTTATATAAAATTAAAAATTAATCATTTTTTATAAATTTATATATATTACAAGTTATATTTTTCACTTTAATATTATAAAATTGCAACTACTTTTTTATTATTATATTTAAACAATTAAATAATTTTAACTAGCTGTATTCCAAAACAGTAATGAATTCAGTAAGTAATTTCTATGTTTATAACAACAAAAACTGCATTTCAAAAATAAATTCTTAAATAGAAATTTTTTTTATAAATTATTACATATTTTTCATCAATAATCAAATTAAAATAACATATTATAAGGAAGTATTTTACGAATACAATTTTTAATATTTAAAAGCATTTTCAATACTTAATTATATTGAGCAGCATTTTTTATTTTGTTAAAGGAAATTATGAAAAGGGTATAGAGTTTATAATTATTAATAATGGTAAGGAAATAATTATTTAATATGTTTAAATACAAGTACGTTAAGTATTAGAGATTTTCTTATTCATATGATTTAGTATATCCAAGTCGGTATTCACGTAAGTTTTAATTTATTAAATATCTTACACTGAAATAATATCTGAACTGATTCTGAATATACTTTAGAATTTTTAATAATTATTAAATTACACCATTAGTTCAAAATTAGTAAATGAGTAATTGGAATATTACTGGTACTTGTAGGTAATCAATAAATTTATTAAACATTTTCGTTAATAAAATTCCAAATGTGCGCAAATCAATTTTGGAAAAATTATGTTTGTATAAAGTTTTCCGTTTTATATAACTGAAAAATGTGAACGTTTTTCGCTTTTCAAGAGGATCATATATGTTTGCTCCAACTTTTATTTTACAAATTTGAAAACAAAAACTAATAATATATTATATAAATACATTCAATAATTTTTAATTACTTCATGTTGAAATATTGCATTTCGTCTGTGACTTATTTTGTGTAAAATAATTGTACACATAAAATTATTAATACATATTATTATGTGTTTATATAGCGTTAATATTTAAATACATTGAATACGTGAGAGATGATCTTGCTATACGTATGTAAACTATGTTTCATATAAAAATATTTAAACTAAATAACTAAATACATCCTGTTGTTTGATAGTATCTTACTATAAAAGTTATATAGCTCTAAATATATTGATATACGATGAGGTACGTGACCTCGGAATCGAGCATTCGGACTCGAATTCGCTTAGCCATTATTTCCGCCGCTATTATTTTCACCTGTGTAGTTTCTTTAATTGCAAGTAACAGCTAGTTGATTATTGCACAGGATCAAGTAGAAATTCGTGTGTTTGACAAAACATCAAATTAAAATTTTCAACAAAATAATAATATTACATTTGTTTATAGATAATATCATTAATGTTATTATTTAATTTTCACATGTACCTAGTTAATTTCTTCATTTTTTACTATCATATTCCAATTAGAGACATTGACTCTTTATTCACTTATTTATACTAATTAAGACATTGAACAATTTTGTAATATAAGGAAGTTTTAAGACATGTTCGGTCTTTTTGCGATTATTACATGTGACCTATACAATAGTTTAGATAGATATAGATTTTTAGTTTTAATGACGTTTAACTAGACGATTGTGATTCGCGTAAAAGATACATGCATCTTATAAATATATATGTAGACAAATATTTTTATTTAAAATCGATTATAAATAACTATAATACTCTATCACTATATTACACTATCCTACACCTACAATTGCTTGTAAAATATTAAATATAATTTTAGTAAATAATTTTTTTAGAACTTATATACATATAAAAGTAGTTAATTGATCTAATAAAAACTTGTTATTAGTTTTATTATTTTAGATATTTTTTCAGCTTTTTTTTTTTTTTTGTAGATGTTACAGATGCATTAACCCCATCTGTATATTGCCAAAAATATGGACATGACGCACCTGGATCTTCGTATTCTACACCTATTGTTATTGATGAAGAGACTACGCCTAATGATGAAAGTTTCGGACAATCATCTGCATCTGCATATACCTTTAATCAAAGACAAACGATTACATTATTCCCCACTAAAGAAGAAGAAGATAGGAATTATGAATAGAGAGATACATGCATTTTTCGACTTGGAAGTATATGTAGAAGATGAATGCAATCCAGTTTTATAGAATTTTAATGGCACTTCTAATATAACGTCACCATAATGTATTGTCTTGTTGTAAAATTAATTTGTAAGGATATGCTTTATATCACAATAAAAAATTACGTTGAATATAATTTATACACTTGATTATCAATAAATAAATTTAGTATATAGTTTAGTATATAATATGCCTACTATTATTAACAATTTTTCCCCATATAAACCCTATAGACTAAATTATGAAAAATTCTTTTGTTCAAAGTATATTTCTACTATCAAAAGCTCAAGCTATATTCTAGGTAGGATACGAAGGTAGGATCGAAAGAATTGACTTATATTTAGTGTATTAACGTATTTTTTATAGTTTTAAACTGTATTAATATTTTGGTATTAATTCCCTTTTCGATCATCGTATTTTGACATTTTATGTCTTTACTTTGGCACATTAAAATAAAAAACCGTCAAGAAAAAGTGTTCACGAAAAGCGTTACCTAAATTAAGATACCCACTGGGGACTGTCACGAAAAAGCGTTACAGAAAAGAAAACCTAAATCTCCCTTATGGTATGTTTCCATGGCAACCATTGTTTCGGTTTTGAAAAAATTTAAATTTGAATTTGAAAAAAAACATTTCACACATAAGACATAAAATGTCTTACTTAACGCGGACTCGTATGCGTTAATCATTTTTCTTAATAGGTTTATATATAATGTGTGTGTGTGTGTGTGTGTGTGTGTGTGTGTGTGTTGTGTGTGTGTGTGTGTGTGTGTGTGTGTGTGTGTGTGAGTGCGTGCGTGCATGTATGTTATGGTAACATTTTATGATCCTTCTGCTTATCTTGATGATCCTTTTGCTTGTCCTTTTCTTTTCATAGTAATCATGATCATTGTACGAAAAGAGTGTAATATTTTCCTATATATTCAATCTTCTACTACAATATGACTACAATAAAGTATAAAATAATGTCTTTAGGACCAGAAATAAAAATACAATGTGTTCAATCATTAATTTCGTATCTATAATATTCTTTACTTTTTTCAAGCGTAAAAGTATTTTAACTAACTATTTGGTATATCATATAGTATATACATATATATTTAGATATACGAGTATACAATATACTCCTATAAAAAGGGTGGTTTCATGTTAATCATTAAATCTAATCTATTTGAATGATAATTAAACGAATGAGTTCGTTAGAATCCGTGGAGCTATAGAAGATGTATAATTTTCTCATCTCTTCATCAATATAGAGAAAAAGCACAATAATATTGATTTAGTCCCCATATAACTGTATCCATAATTAGTAATCGATAAGAAAGAAGTACATTGCCTCCTTCTTTCTCCATCAATTCAAGCACAGCCAATATATGTATATAAATGAATGGATTGATATATTGATTAATAAAAGTCGTTGCAGTTGCCAGACAAATGTAATTGATACGGTGTCTCCCGTATTTAAAGGATTATGTACTTGCTCGTGATATCACACGTTTTTGCTCAAGAAAATGATCGAAAAAATTACATCAAAGGTGAAGAGCATATCTTCCAGTAACATCAACAGGGGAAATTCGACCAGTCGTCCTTCAAATTCAATTTAGCTGACAACGCGGGATGTATCGTCACCTACATCGTCACGAGCCCATCCATGTCATTCCTATCGTCCATTATAGTTGAAAATCTCGTGGATATGAAAAGACCTATTTATAAACGAATTTCAAAAGCGTCCGTAAGTCGTCACACGTGATAATACTGACGAATTTATTATGATTGGTCTTATATATGTATTTTATTTGCATACACCAGTCATATATAGTTGAATTTCGATAACTTAAACCTTGATAACTCGAAAATCTCGATAACTCTTATTTTTTTCTTATCTCACGGAAATTTCTACACACTCAATGCAATATTTGTCGCGATAAGTCAAATGTAAAAATAGTTGGACATAAATAACTCGAAGTTAGTTATGACAATTATATCTTAAATGTTATCTCTGGAACCAGTTTACAATCATAAATGTACAAATGAATCCATCACTATGCACTTTTGTGTCATAAATAATCGACAGTTATCGTGTATCTTCATTGTGTACTGCGTATAATTTGTAGTTTATCTTGCGTAAGTCGTAATTGTAATTTTGCGTTATTTGTTGTCTTTTAAACGTAAATTGGTTATATTAACAATTGCTGCAAAATTGAACATAATAAGTGAGGTGACTGAAAGTGGTAAACCTAAAAATGTAATTGCCAAACAATTTAATATTCCTCCGAGTGAACTTTTAACCATATTGAAAAATAAAAACGATATTCTACGAAAGTACGAAACTAATAAAGGTAATAATAGCTAACTCGAATTTGTTCGTATTCTAAAAAAAAATCAAGTTGTGTAACTTGAAAAATACACAAGTCGTATTAATTTTTACTTCCCTTGAAATTCGAGTTATCATGACTCGACTGTACACGTATATATAAAGTGCGTTTATAAGTATCTGACAAATACAATTACTATTTGATATTTCTATTTTTCTTATAAATAATAAGAACCATGTATTACATTGCACTACTATTAATTTTTTTTTAGGTTTGTGTTTAGTTTTCGTACAACTAAGAATTTAGTGAGACTGTGATATCGATGGTGCCCTCTTCCTACTGGGTATTGCTTTACATACTATCATGATTGGAGATAGGATTTTGATATTTTTTACATTTCTCTTCTCTAAATATTATATAATGACAACTAAGCTACAAATTTAATTTATTATATTACGGTTTAGAACACGTATTTATTACTTTCCATTTTTTGCATTTTTCGTGTTAAATGTATTTTCATTTATTTAAGGTCATTTTTACAAATATAACTTTAATTTTATACATTTAAACTCATTTTTGTTTATTTTAATATTATTTTTGTAACTGATATATAATAAAATTATTTTATCTCAAACCCTGGATTTATCCAGAACTTGATCACAAATCATGAAGGATATAAAGGGATAAAATTAAATATCGACACAAAGGTAGTAAAAGTTTAGTAGAGAATATAACATTCATGTGATATACCGTATATAATGCCGAACAAATTTTATTCATACTTTACATTTAAAAATTTTAAAATGCATAACATTAAGTGAACTGTAGGAAACCGATTATATAGTTTTGTGTGTGAGTTTGATGCCATACATTTTTCAATAAACGTTATAGTGCTTTTTTGTAAAGTGTGCAATGTTACAGTTTTCTCTGAAAAGATATTCATTGTTTAACAACACATTAGTCGAGATTTGCTAACATATGGATTTCAATGAAAACTGAATGAAGTGAAACTTAAAACAATCTAACAGTCTAAGGTCTAATTCAAAAAGTTATTTAACATATTTATTGAGTAAATTTTGTTGTGATTTACAAATTATTTTAATCGCCTTGTATCCAAATTCAACTAGAATATTACATATTATTATTAATAATATTTAAATATTTAAATAATATATAATTTATTTATTATTAAAATTATATAAGTTAATTTATTATAATTATTTATTATTATCATTTATTATTTATAACGGAATTTCAATAATTTAATAATTATTAGAATATTCAATATTATAATTCAACCAAACCCATTTGATTATTTTATTCATGAGGCGGACCTTCAAGTGTTTCGTTTTAGCATTAAAAAAGAAAAAATTGATCAATTGTTTTAAATTATTCCATCGTCGATACGAAGGATTGGAAACAATGTAATTTCAGGTAATTATATTGAATATATTTTTATTTTAAATTTTAATTCATATATTTTTTTTATCTCTGCGTACTATGTAATGAGATATAACATATGTGTGTATACATATGTATAGAATATTAAAATCATATTTTATAAATATTTTCTTCTGTGAATTCGATAATTTATAATTAAAAAAAACTCGCAATTTATATTTTTTTCATTATATTAATGTTTAATTGAGGATAACCTGCGCGCGTCCTGACATTATATTTATACTTTTATTGTGGCCCATTTGCATCTAATTTATTTTGAATGATTTTTAATATGTGACGATTTATTATATAAAACAGCTTACAGGTATATAATACTAATGAACTAAATAAAATAAATGGATAATTAATACTAAGGAATGTAAATATCTAAATCGAATGCGCAATACTGAATAATAAAAAGTCATCAATTCGTGAGAGAAGACTATTTCTCCACACCAAATCGTCCCATCCTAAAGTATTTTTCATAATGCAATAATATTATTATTAATTATATTACTAATAGTTAGAACCTATTCATTTCAATCCAAACAAATCTATGCAATATAATACAATTTGTATAGTTGAAATTATATATTCACTTACCTTAACGATACGTTTTATACCATATTTACATAATTATACAGATATTCCAATAACATAAGCTCAATAAACAAAATATGTAAAAATCTACAAGTGTTCAAAAAAAAAATTCTGCTACACACAATAACAAGTCTACAACAAACAATATAATTCCTGTAAAATGAATAATATATTTCTTTGAAAACCGCAAAAAATCGTTGGAAATTATTGAATAATAATTTGTAAGTGTAGTTTACAACACTTTGTAATTGATTTGTATCGTTAATACGCAAATATTTGGTATTGGTATTAAATAAAATTGTTCATGACGTGACGTACAATTTACATAGTTTGGTGTTAAGATTACAGTGGTAGTCAATGAGTATAATTATACTATAAAAATTAGAGATGCAATGAAATTTGATTTTTGATATCAATCCGAATTCGAACCGAAATTATTCAACTCATAACGAATTAGAACTAAACCGAACCATTTAATTCGAATATCGAAACCAAATAAAATTCATAAAAAGATACAAAGGATTTAAAGATTTCTGAGCAGCCTGATTTTTTTAATCGGTGGTGCTATTTTAGTGGGTAGAGTCGAAAAAATTAATTTTTGAATTCAAAATTTTTCCGCGTTAAGTGTAACAATTTTTTTGTTCGATATTATTAATATTATTAAGCCAACTCTGTAAATATCTGAAATAATACAAATAATTCACTGACAAAATATAAGTAGTAGTTAAAACATTCGGCAGTATGTTTGGTTTGATTTAATGAAATTCAATCATGGAAATGTTGATCATTGAAATTTATATAAATCGTTAAATCATTGAAATCGTTGATCACACACATATATCAGTTGACACACTTCGTACAAAATGCATATAAATAAAAATATGAAATATTAGTACATTAATTTATCAACAACACCGTTCTTCCAAATTATCACCATTATCAGGTGAATATATCGAATCGATATAAAGTCAAAGTAGTCTTACATGTTCACGATGCAATGTACAATGCACGTAATTTGATCACGCGGAAGGATAACGTGTTACAGATACAGGAGCGAATGGGCAGCAGCTTTATAATATAAACGAATAGTAATGTAACGAAACCAGATTTTTGAGACCGATAAGAACAGAAAATTTCAAATGAAATATCGAAATCGAAATAAATTCATAAAAAATACAAAAAATGAATATTATATAAATACAAAGACCAAATTTGCTTAAAACATTAGTTTGCCAAAATAATTAATTAATAAATCATAGAATACATACAATTGATATTTAATATATAAAAACGAATTTCTTTAATTTATTGTCCAAAAACTAAGAAATTAATAATACGTAAACAAAAAAATTATTTTTGTGATGCAAATCCTATAAATATTTGTATAAATAAGTATAAAATTTTCCTCGTAACCATTCGATAATTATGATTTTCAAAATCTTTGAAAATAAAAAAAATCGATCTTTACATAAAATGAAAAGATTTGTGAATAATTTTTATAGTATCATATTATACTCGTATTAAAATATTGATAAATAATAATGAAAATAACAAAATACGTTTTAAATATTCGTTTTCTTTTAGGTTGCGGGGGAAAAAATATTATCCGTCTTAATATTAGCAATAAACAAATTTTCTTCTTTTTAAACGTTTTTAATTTAGTTTATGTTTTTTCAAAATATTTGACTAAATAAATTTGGAAAAATAAGAAAAAAATGTTTAAATTAAATACATTTAACTGTCAAATCGAATATAATAATATCGGAAACGATACATTTGATTAAAGTAGTCCTGAAAAGATATTCGTAGCGTCCCATCAAGAAAATTTATAAGGGATACGCTAAAAAATTGTTTAAAAAATTAGACTTTACTCCCCCTAACCCCCTCGTCTAATGCCCTGTATATATTAAAAATTAATAGCTCCAATTGTCCCTAACATAAAACTATGGTGTAGTTCTACAATACAAAGTAATATGTTTAGTTAGTAAGCAAATAATAATGTACATTGTTTCGTTGTTTGTTTAAGACCGCCGTTTCAATTTTCATCAGAACACATATAATAACAGTCAGTAGCTGTGGTTGTACCTAACGTAAAATAACTTTTCACATTTATTAAAGTACTTACGAAACAATAATGGCGTACAAGAATCTAATTTTATTTGCTGCAATTATTGCAATTATTTTTGTAAACGTTCATGCGGGTAACTATACTCTAATATTATGTAAAATACAGTATGAGATTATGAATTGTTTGTCTAAACAAATTATATTATTGTACTAAATTTCATCATGTAAATTCTAAGTCTTATTATAACACATATCTCTTTAGAAATTAGTTTATTTTATGTGAATTCATTCGGCACTCGGACACTGAAAAGTGCAAAACAATTTTTATCCGTTGTCAAAGCGAATTAACATTTTACTAATAAATAATAATACATAATTTTGTCCTTTATATTAAGATTGTATAAGTAAGTTGTTTACGTTATGTATATATTTGGCAATTGTTATAAGTAAAGTTGGAAAAATAGCAAGTTATACTTTTTAATTTTTTAACTTATGTTTTTTTTTAAATTTTTTATACGGAAAATCATTTAGTACTTAAATTTTTTATTAGAATACTAATAAATTATTTGATTCATAATATTATATTATCAAAAATGTTCTCTTTGTCCCAAAATTGTATACACAATAGGGTTGAAATATAATATAAGTTACTTAATATAACTAATATCTTTAAAAAAAACTTAATATACTTAATATATTAATATAAGTTAATAACTTAATATACTTAATACAACTAAAATAGTTAATATAATTTACTTCACGAATGGTATACCTATTACGAGTATTTCTGTCACATTTTAATGTTACATTTAATAATTAACTAGCCCAACTCAAAATAGTCGGAGGATATAATGGTAAGAAATATTATTTCATTTTTCATTTTTAAAGTGTTTTGATCTTTTTTAGATGTAGTTAAAAATTTTATCAACTATATTGTATTTACTACCATAGTTTACTATGTAAAATACATAGACATTATAATAAACCGTAAACTTCGTTATTATTTGTATTGTTATCTTGTAGAGGATTCTGATATAAAGGAGGCTTTCCAACATACGATTGACCATATTAGTGAGTCATATTAAAACAAACTACTATAATTTCAATATAATGAACAATAGATTAATGTAAAACTTGCATGAGTTTGCATCTTGAGAAGTAAAATTTAAATTATTAAATAAGGAAGTTGTTGTCGTAACATGTTAAGTGTAATATTTTTGAGGCATTTTTAAACTAAATCAATGTCTCCTATGGCATATAATGATGATGAAAACTTTAGCAAAATGATGTTTTGTAGTAAAACTATAAATTCTCAAACTACTCAAATATAATAAATAAGTGTATTATGCATGGAATTATATTATAAATAACTAAATAATCAGTTAAATATTATAACAATAACAAGTCTACAAAATATTATAAACATATTTAAAAAGTTTATTTCACATATTTTTTTTCTGAAACATCTAATGAAGTACTAACTATTAGATACAGCGAAGAAAAAAATTTTTGTTGATGTGGAATTCCAACTCAAATTTTTAATGAGTGGGTTATCAATAACGCTCTTAAATAAAAAAAAAATAAGGAATTATTGAAATACAGTGATTCTTTGCAATTTTTGATAGACTTTTGTATTACATTTTAGATTATGTTTGCAAAATCTGAATAAATAATTTATGAATCACTCCGAACACCTGTGCACCTGTACTAACAAACTTACTGAAATCTTCACACATATTGTTAACCAAATTTTCATCCCCTTATTTAATATACGCATGTACACTTATAATGCTATATTATACAATAAAACTATAACTTAGTGATTAGAGTCGATAGTAGAAATGGAAAATTTTCAAATACTCACCCTAAGTTTATGATTCTGATTATTTTTATTATAATCCTTTTTTTTTTTTTTTTGTGCAGTTTGAATGCTCAAAAGAATTAATTGTAAATCAACTAAATAATTTTTAAGTTTTCTATTTATTAAAATTTATGAAAACTCAAAAGTTAAATAATTTACTACTTTAATAATGTTGGGTACGGAAATTATCAACGGACGAGTTGATAAAGATATACACGTGGCGGAGAGCGGGGTGTTATCGAACGTTCTAGAAATCGCCCCGCTCCCCCTCCTTCCTTTACCTATCGGACTTCGACGGCGACGAAAAGGCTCGTTATGCCGCCGCAAGTCAGTGTCGTTTGACGCATGTACGTCGACTTGTCGCGTTCGTGTTGTTCTGTTTTTTTATGCTCACCAAAGTAACCAAAGTTTGCGTGATTCCACGTGCGTGTTGTTTTTTGGGTTTTGTTGACATTCGCGGTCGTCCGTTGTCGTGCCGTTTTAAGTGTTCGGCGTATGCATTTGACGCACGTACGGTCGTATTTTCGCGTACGTGTCGTATTAGTGGCGGAGCCGTTTTCGTTCAGTGGCGGAGCCGTTTTTTGTTTGTGCGTACGCTGTCGTTCTCGCGTGCATGTCTGACCGACTTATTGACATCGTTTTGTCGTCGTATGTGACGACCTGACCAATACATTCATTTGAGACCTTCGCGGTGCTGGAGTTCTGTCGTCGGCTGAGTGTAATACCATCCAGTTCGAACGAAAACGTGCCCCGTGTGTCTGGGCGGTTCGTCGATGTGGCAACACTGCACGTCATTTCTGAAGCGGTATCACGTCAGGTCGTCATCATTGTTACACCCCTCATAACATTGTAATATTCCGCGCGAATACTGGGATGGGGTCTGTTGTCCATACTTTTGATAAGAGAAAAATTTGATAACCGATTTTTGCGGATGTAGAAACACCAACATAGATAATTAAAATCCCACGTTCCAAATGTTCATTAATAAATTTACTAACCTTTAATTAGTTGAAAATAACAATAAATGTTTAACTTTTTCTACAATTAGAACTATAAAATAATGATTATTATAAATGGTAATATTACATAGACAATACAAAATTACAATATTAACCAAATAGAAATTCACTTTAAACAAAATTTTAAATCATAAAAAATTAAAAAACTTATATTACATGAACATATGAAATATTATAAGTATAATAAAACGTTTTATTACTGTATCACTGTAATGATCGTTAAAAACCGTTACACATCAAATACTCAAATACATTAATAACATACATTATTTCACATATTTAATGCAGAGTTGTACATTTATCAGCACTAAATTTAAATTCGTATAATTTTATAATTTTGTGTGGTGGTATGTAACCTCAAAAAAAAAATTGAAATTATTTCTCTTATCAAAAGTATGGAGAACTGACCCTATCCCGCGAATACTCCCGTTTGTTTTATATATATTCTTTGTTGAACCTTGTAGCGTGCCACGCACCGTGTATATCATTAATGACTGTATATATATATATAATTGTGCTTGCGGTTCATCGGTTAGTATCGTAATACGCGTGTACGTATTAAAGAACGACGTAATAAACAATCTATCTGAACACAATACAGTCCACTTTAATTTGATGGTTTTATGAACCTGACTGGCGAAGTTTACACTCCCGCAAATTCGACCTGCGGGAATAAACGTCGCAAACAAATAATATATGTTGAAAAAAATAAAATTTTATTAAACTTTACTTAGTTAAATTTTGTTCAATCCTCAGTTAAGCACATAATGTAACATAGATTATCTGAAAGTTAAATTTGACACGGAATGTCTGAATATTTTAGAAACCACTTATAAACGATGCTATAAAACGTTCAAGAAGGTTTTCTATAAATTTATACGCGTGGTTTAAAATATTCTCAATGACCCGTGCTACGCTAGGACCATTAACCGCTTTGCATACTTTATATTTCGCTAGAAGATTTTACCTAAATATCATGAAAATAAATATACAGCAACAGCTGTCATTGGTTTTAAACTTGATTTGTTTTCTTTTACATATTATTTTACTTATTTTTGTACATATTTTTATAAATGTTTAGATTGTTTTTCTTTAGACCAACTAGAACTTGACACGGCTCGTGTATGTGTAAACGAATCGTTCACACCACCGAGCCGATAATTATGAACTGTCCATCCCTTTTCGCATGAAACGCTGACGAAAGTACTTTACCGCCTTAAATACATTACGCGCGATCATAAAGTATTTTCACCGCTGGTACGTCGACGTAATAGATAGCGAAAACACTCCTATTTATAATAATACGAATTTGCGATTAGGTAATTGAGCAGCGGCTATTGATTATCCGCAAATTGTGTTTGGGTATTATAAATAGGAATAATAGGTTAATTAAAAATACGATGAATTACGAACGATGACAATCCGAATATGTCGAATCGATATATTCGGGTAGTACGTTCATAGTCGTATATCGAGAGTGTGTTCCATACCCGACATTGAAAAACATTATTTTAGTTATCCATTTCTTTTGTGTAATTGTATATGTTAACAATAAAGTACTATTACATACACATATTATTATTTCATTTGCGTCATTTAACAATATTACTGCCACCACTACAACAGTTACAAACTATATTTGTTGATAAAAATGTACTGAAACTTTGTATGAAATAACGTAACCCAACTAGATAATAAATTGACCATAGACATATTAACTACATAGTTGAATATGTAAACTATACGCCACATAATCTAATTAAATCAATGTTTTAATATTTACGAATTATTAATTAATTAATTACTATCCTTGAATTTTTATTACTAGAACATGTTTCTATACATTTTTATATACATATTATTTTAGTTTACGGCAAAAGCACGGATTCATTTATACGTTCAAACGGTATTTTCATAACTTTACTTATTAATCAAATAACGAGTTTTATAATATATATCGCAGATAGAGTATAATCAAAGCACTAAAAATTATGAATTATAATGTTACCATGTTACCATATTTTCCTGTGTAAATAAAATTGTTTAAACATATTAATTTTGTAGTTCACTTAATGCGATATCATATGCATTTATACGCTGAAGCTATGAGAGGTATGTATTTTTTATTATGAACAAATTAAAGTGCATATTAAATATAATATGGTTAGTTGAAGAATTTTGGTAAATATGATAATCGTTTGAAAATAACTTGAAATTTGATTATGAATAACAATATTCTATATTTTCATAAAAGCACTGTGATTAAAATACTTTATATCAGATTATAAACATTATTAGACATTATTATTCACTCAAATTTGAATTTATTCTATGACGATTACAATAATAATATAGATATATTTAATAAGACATCTATTGAAAGAAATAATAATTTTTATTTATCAATACAAAATATTTGGTTGATAACTTGGGACATTATAAAATGTTCAGTTATAGTCGATACGGTGATATCTTTTATTTATATTCGTGATATTTGACACAGGTCACCGATACACCGAATTAATTCGTACACCGATCGACAACTGCACTACAAAATAGTCTTCGCTACGCGTTCGCGTAACACGAAACAACCTTTATTATGTACGAAGTTGAAACAAATACAGACCAGTATATTATCAATGTTTTAATATTATTTTTTACTACCAATTGAGTTAGCGGCAACCAGTATTATTCAATAATATGTAGTTATTATCAACAATCTGAATAACTGATGAAGTTTATTTTGTCGACTGTTTGCACAGGTCTTATTTATGTTACTCTCATTTCGAATTCTCAAACCGAGTTTATGGACGAAGTCTACTGAGCACACATCTAATATTAGCGCGAGGTTCAAACCAAGGGGTACAGCAAAGCAGAAATCGATCAGTAAACCGACTGCATCCGGGTCGTCTAGGGACCATTAGCTCTGAGCCAGGTCAGTACCATTTCGAGGAGATGGCCCGACACAATTAGGTACTGGATAGGTTCCTGTCTGGGTTTTATTGTTTGGTACTAATCTAGCGCTGGTCCCACAACCACCATATTGCAGCTAGAGGCAGGCACCTAAACCTTATAGGTCACAGCATACGGAGTAGCAACCTGGTTCGGCGTGACAGTGAGGATCCTCGTTCACATAGCACCAACTAGGTTTTAAGTTGACGTGCGTAGGCAAATCCAAGGCGTTACGCACTTCCCAGTATTTTAGCTCCCACCGGCTTTTGGTGGGCTGTTCTCATTTTGAGAAGTAGATCTAAAATTTTCATAAAGTCTCATTCACGAAAAGTTAGTGCTGGCCCCTTCGGTCTGATGCTTATACCCACCACTGTAGCCACTGTTACTCAACATTTTACAGATGTAATAATCTGAACCTATCTTAAACAAAAATCGAAGTATTCTTTATTCAAATCCAGATTGAAATCTGGAATTCGAAAGCATGAAGGTATGGGAATGGTAACAAATTAATTGTTTTTTTAAATCTTTCCACTATTTTAGATGCGTGTACATTAATACATTTAATATTAGGTCAGGCAAAAAGATTTCATATCGGTCATGTTTCTACTCGGGGATAAGCAAAACGTAATGATCAACGTTCTGTTTTCATTTACAATACTCTCTATAGTGAAGGCATTTATCAAACGCCACCTTATATTTTTTAACGTTAACAAAATTTTGTCGCAAATCATTAATATGTATGGTTATGAATGTAACAGGTAAATGTCTCACATAATGGGATTATGCGTGTGTCAAATTTTGGCATTTCGAATCATTGAATAAAACGTAGAATATATTAAAAATAATATAAATTCAAATAATTAAAAATAAAATTAATCGGTTTCAGTAATATTTCATATTGAAAACCCTAAATATTGGTGTGAAAGCAGAATAGGTAATTCGTGTTAATTTCTAAAAATGTTTTTTTGAAATTTGTACCAAAACAATAAATATAATGTATATTTTTGTATATTAGTAGCGTAGTATGAATAGAAAGACTAAATTTAAGAATAACATAATAAGTATTTTTGTATAATGAGCAATTGTTCTTTTGATGACAAATCACAACAGCTATTTTCATAATATCACCGAAAATATGTTATACCACGTTTATTTACTACCCCTTCATATTCCTTACATAAACATTTATACGTAAAGCGTAAGAAAAATTTGAAATATATTATTTATTTAATATACATACACACATACTCAGACTACATGATATGTGAATAGGACAATATCTATATCAGGATTAACCAAACGCCTAAAGAATCGGTATACCTGAAGATCTGCATAAACATGTCAGAATTTTGTCTCTAGTCTTTAATTTATATATTTTGGTTTATGCTTTATTAAACGAACCCAGATCTCAATGTATTTAAATTACATACAATATATTTATTTCTCTGATAGTATGATAATAATACTTTCAACACCAATAGTAATTTCAGTCAGGGTATTTTGAAGAAAAGTACACAAATTTGAAAATTTGTATAAATTACTATAATGTTAATTCATTGAATAAATAAATATACTTTTTATATTATTGGAAATTTAATTTATGATTTCACATTATAATAATAATAAATTTATAATCAAATATACATCTATATGTCCAGCATGTACAAAATTAATGATTACACTTTGGACATTGTAATTTGTGCATATGTTTTAAAAATTTATTTAGATACATTTTTACTCTGTTTGAGTGATGAAGGGTTGTGTGAATTTATGTTGATTTTGTGGAGAGTTTGAGTTAGATGCATTGCGAATAATGCAGTGGTAGCGTCTTCGAAGGAAATGTGATGGTGTTGAAGACGAAACATTTGTAAAGTTTGAACTTTTTTATACTCTTTTCCATACTACTTTCATGAGTAATCGAAGATAAACTTCAAAAGTATATTTTGAAACCATTTACTTTTATCAATGATTAATTGACATTTTATAGGTACACAAAATTTGCATATAAAATTGAAATTAAAATATGGGGTTTATACTAGAAAATATATGCTCTTTCTTCAATTATCGTACTGAAATCTTATTTTGACTAACATTTTATTTTTTAAATTATTAAATTAGTCAACATTTTAAAAATACATTTTTGTTCCTGTGTTTGATAAGTGTTAAAGAAGTCTAGTTTCAACTAAAAAATATTTCAAAGTATACATTAAATATTAAAATAGTATGTACAATTTGAATAGTATGTATTATCCAGGAACGGATTAGAATATATATACAGCCATTCTAAAAGACAGCACATTGTTAAATAAATATATTTATTGATGAAAATATAAGAATTGGTAATGGTTTATGAGGCAACGACTGTATTGCATTCAAGAAATGTAAATGTACAACTGTAATATTGGGTACATTTCTTTTTTACATTTACCCGTAATGAATGCTATACAGCTGTATCCACTAATTGAGTAATTAGCAGTGGGCAATCAGCTCAAATCAATACTGGATTCTATAAGTTATTTTAAAAGTGTTATGTCAGAATAATAGCACATGACTCACGTCTTATGATAAATTAATTTAGATGAAATATTTAAGACAAATCTATCAAAAAGTAATCGTATTGCAATTTGCATAAGTAAAGTATCAGACTTTTAATGTTATGTATTTTATGATTAGTAAAACTTTAAAATAAATAACATTATATATTAACCTAACCTTATATATTAAATTGTATTCAATAGCAAACCAAAACTGATGTTTCAAACATTTATGAAATTGTGTCGAAAAAATACATTGTTATTAGTTATACTTTCAAATTAATTATCGAGATTAAACTTCACTTCTTATAAAATTAATATTTTTATATTAATAATAATAAAATTAATATATATATATATAATTTTTTTGATACGTTAAAAAACTATCCGATCTTTTCAATGAAAATATGTTTCATAATTTTATACATATAACAAGTTATATTTTTCACTTGATATTATTATGGACTTACAACTGCTTATATATTATTATTATTTAAATACTCAAATTTTATGACTAGATGAATTTGAATCAAGTAAAGAATTCAGTAAGTAATTTGTATGTCTATAACAATAAAACTGCATGGACAGAATTAAATGATTTTCAAAAACAAATAGATATTTTTTATCAATAATCAAATTAAATGAACATATTATAAGTATTTTGCGAATACAATTTTTAGTATTTAAAATAATTTTCAATACTTAATTACATTGAGCAGCATTTTTTATTTTCTTAAAGGAAATTATGAAAAGGGTATAGAGTTTATAATTATTAATAACGGTAAGGAAATAATTATTTAATATGTTTAAATACAAGTACGTTAAGTATTAGAGATTTTCTTATTCATATGATTTAGTATATCCAATTCGGTTTTCAGGTAAGTTTTAAATTATTAAATATCTTACACTAAAATAATATCTGAACTGATTCTGAATATACGACTTTAGCATTTTTAATAATTATTAAATTACACTATTAGATCAAAATTAGTAAACGAGTAATTGGAATATTACCGGTACTTGTTGTAATCAATAAATTTATTAAACGTTTTCGTTAATAAAATTCCAAATGTGCGCAAATCGATTTTGGAAAAATTATATTTGTATAAAAGTCTTCCGTTTTATATAACCGAAAAATATAAGAGTTGTTTGTTTTTTAAGAGGATCACATATGTTTGCTCCAACTTATATTTTACAAATTTGAAAATAAAAACTATTTAGGTACATCTAATAATTATTAATTATGTTGTATTGAAATATTCCATTTCATCAGTGACTTATTTTGTGTAAAATACTTTTATACATAAAATGATTAAAACATATTTTAATATGTTCAATAGGGATAGTATTTAAATACGTTGAATACGTGAGAGATAATCTTCCTATACGTACGTAAACAATGTTTCATATAAAAATATTATTGCTAAATAATATTTTAGACACTATTGTTGGATAGTGACATACTTTAAAAACAATGTAGGTCTTAGCATATTGATAAACAATGGTGTGCGTGACCACAGAACCGAACATTCCGGCTGGAAACTAGTCGATCTACAAATAATTTCCTCCTTCATTACTATCACCCGTAAGGTTCCTTATTCCTTATTCATAGCAACAGCCGGTCGATTATCAACTCACTATCAAGTATATTTTCATTTATTTTGTAAAACATCAAATTAAAACTTTAAATCAAGTAGTAATATAACATTTATTTAAAGATAATATAATTAATGGTGTTATTCAATTTTTACATGTAGTTAATTTTTTTATTTTCTATCACTTTCCAATAAGAGACATTTAATTGACTACCTACTTCAGTTATTTATATTTAGTATAACATCGAACAATTTTGTAATGTAAGAAAGTTTTAAGATTTGTTCGATCGATTCGCGGTTATCACATGTGATCCGTAGGATAATAATAGATTTGGTTTTCATGACGTTTAATTCGACGATTAAGATTGTCATAATTAGTACATGCATTTTATAAATATATTAGAAGACAAATATTTTCATTTAAAAACGATTATAAATATCTATGATACTCTATTGCTTTATTATACTATCCTAGAATTGTTTTTAAAATATAAATTATAATTTTAATGTAAATCATATAAAATCATATATTTGAAAACTTTTTTTAGGTTATTACAGGCTATTCAGGTCTATTACCGCAGCAACATATTGTCTTCATTCTTCCCTGTCTTTTGCAACTCCTGCATTCCTTACGCCCAGTAACTTTAGATCTTCCTGTATTCTGTTTGCCGATTATTGTCTTGAACGTCCTCCACGGTCTCTTAGTGTTTGGATTCCATTTTGTTATTTATCCAATTAGCCCTCTTGATCTCCAAACTTGCCCAGTCCAGTTTATTCTCTTGCTTTTTAGCGTTCTACAAATTTTTGTTTCCTCATAGAGGTCATCCAATTCTTCTTTTTTTCGTATTTTATAATTTCTCTCGTTGTTTCTCTTTTAACCAAATATCTTCCTTAAGACCTACCTCTCAAAAACATCTAAATTTTTTTCATCTAATTTTGTCGTGGCCCATGTGCTACAAAGAGCAATCGGATTTACAATATTTTTATACGTGTTATTTTTATCTTTCTTGATATTAATCTTGATTTGAACATTGACATCAATTCACAATAGTATCTGTTTGCTGCGATAAGCCGTCTTTTAACTTCTTCGTAGCTATTAGTGTTTTAATTGATATTTGCCCCCAAGTATTTGAAGTTCCTTACCATTACAAAAGTGTACTCCTCTACTTTTAAATGACTTGTTCTTTGGTTTTGTTTGAAAGTATCATATATTTAATATTTGCCTCATTTATGTTCAAACCAATCTCTTTCTCTTCTTTAGACAAGATACTCTTTGTATTCTTTAGCTCATCCTCTGTTTCGGCTATTAAGACTTTATCATCCGATAACGATACTACGATTAAATCTTTGTTGTTTCCTATTTGTATGCCCTTGGCTTGACTAAGTACTTTCCTAATAATTGATTCTATGGCGATATTAAACAATGCTGGTGATAAAGCGTCACTCTGTTTGAGACTGGTCGTTACTGTAAACTGACAGTTCTCCTCAAAAACTTACTTTACTTTTTGAATTATGTGTGCGTACTTTAATCATTCTAATTAACTTTGCTGGTGTTCTTATTTAGCTTATAACATTCCCTAATTTGTTTCTGTTAGCTGAGTCATGTGCTGCTTTGAAATCTATGAACATTAAGTGTACATCCTTGTTGAATTCATGGCTCTGTAGCTATTTGCTTAACTACGTGTATTTGATCTACTGTTGATTTTCCAATCATAAATCCAGCTTGATATTCGCCTACTGTTTCCTTAATATATGGGTGTAGTCTGGTTAGTAATATATTTAACAAGAACTTTCATGTTATGTTGAATAAGGAAATCCCTCTATAATTTTTACACTCCATGATGTCCCCTATTTTGTAAACAGGATACGCTCCAGGCTTCGGATACTTCCTATTATTCTCAGATAATTTTCATTAATTTATGAAGTTGGTTCAGCAAATACTGGCGTTCTTTTTTTAAGCACTTCATACTATTTCATCTTCTCTGGGGGCTTTACCATTCTTAATCATATTTAATCCAATTTCTATTTCTTCTTTCGATGGTTTTTTTACTAACTGTTCTACTGTAGCGTACTGCTTTACGGTAATGATAACACTTGGTTGATTTAGAAGTTCTTTAAATATAATTTTAAATTCATATGCAATCCTTTTATTCTATGTTAATATAACATAGAATAAAAGGATTGCATATGAACCTTATAGGTTCCGTCACTTCTTTATCAATGACGGTTTATCCTTGTAATTATGTCTTATTTCATTCACTTTTTGAAAAAGATTTTAGAGTCGCTATTACTGTTATTTTTTAATATATATATATATAAGTTCTTTTTTCCCATAAACTTTTACTCGTTCTGAGAGTTTTTTTGTAATTCTTTGCTTTAGTGACAGCAGTCTTTTTGTTATCTTCAATCGGATTCAGTAAAACTTTCAAACGTGCTTTATCTTTTTAGTCTTGAGCAAACTTATACTTCCCATTAAACCACTTATTTTTGATCTTTTGCTTTCGCATTCAAGCACTTCCCTTACTATTTTTTTTACTATTCGTTCCACATCTCACAATGTCTCATTTAAATTCGAACGTTTTCTGATTTCTTGTAATCCCAACATTTTTATTTCTTGATATACCTTGGCTGCTGGTGTTTTCAATGTATCTCTATTGATTTCTCCTTGTATTTCTTTTTCCTTCGCCATTCTGTTGATATTCTAATATTCATTTTTGCTCTCACAAAGATGTGATCCGACGTTGCGCTTCTTTCTCGCATGCTATTCTTATATCCAGTACACAATAATTCATTTGACTATCTACTAACATTCGGCCTATTTGGTTTCTTACAAATCTACATGAAGAGATTCATGTTTGTTTATGTATGCTCTTGTGCGGGATGCATGTAATACTTATAATCATATTTTTGGCGGTATCAAAAGTAATCACTATGTTTCTATTGACATTCAATTCTTCATGTAAGCTGTCCGATCCAATTGTTGGTTTATACATCGTTTCCTTCCCAATTTTTACATTAAAATTTCCCATTATATCAGCAATATATATATATATATATACACATATATACATACAAGTAGTTAATTGATTAAATAATACGTTATGATTAATTTTATTATTAAAGATATTTTTTCATATTTTTTTTCTCTAAATTGTACAGAAGCATTAACCCCAAAAGAATTTTGTAACATACACGGATTTGACGGACCTGGATCTTCAAATTCTCTGCCTATTGATCTCGATCAAGAGAATGAGACTTATAGTGTAAACTCCGAACAGTCATCTATATATACAGATACTTCAGATCAAAGACCAATGTTTACATTTTTGCCTACTAGACAACAAGAAGATGAATTAGAGGAACGCAGAAATTATTGAAATAGAAATACTCGTAGAAGTTGAATACAATCCAATTTTATTTTATTTTAATGGCGCTTCTTATATGACGTCACCATAATATATTGTCTTATTGTGAAAATAATTTGTAACGATGTGCTCCATATCATATTAAAAATGTACGTTGAATATAATTTATACATTTAATTGTAAGTAAATAAATTTAATACAAAGTTTCAGTACATTATATGCCTACTATTATTATCAATTTCTTCCCAAAGATTACACAAATGTATAGACCAAATTATAAAGAACTCCTTTGTTAAAAATATAGTTCCACTATCAATAGCTCAATCTGTATTCTATAATGAGTAAGGTAGGATTGAAAGTGACGACTCATCATTAGTGTTTTAATGTATACTTAACTAGTTTTAACCTTCAAGAATTATTTGATCTTAATTCCCCTTCCTATTGTCGTACTTTTCTTTGCAAAGTAATAATGTTCATTGTACGAAAAAAGTGTAATATTTCCCTATATTTTCTATTATCTACTAAAAATATTACTACAATAAAATACAAAATGAATGTCTTTAGGATTGGGAATAAAAATACAATCGTTAATTAAGTATCGATAATATTCTTTACTTTTTCAAACGTAAAAGTTTTTTAACTTACTATTTGGTATATAATATGGTATAAACATATATTAGATATACGAGTATACAATATACTCCTATAAAAAGGAAAACATGTTTCGTGTGGTTTCATATTAATCACCAAAGTTAATCTATTTTATTGATAATTAAACGAATGGAATAGAACGGAATAGAATGGAAACGAATAGAAGATGTATAATTTTCTCATCTCATCATCAATGTAGAGAGAAAACACAATAATATTGATTTAATAACCATATAACTGTATCCATAATTGCTAATCAATAAGAAAGAAGTATATTGCCTCCTTTCTTCACCAATTCAAGAATTGCCAATATATGTATATGTATATGTATATGTATATGTATATATATATTGATACTAATAAAAATCGTTGCAGCTGTTAGACAAATGTTATTGATGCGGTGTCTCACGTATTTATTTATTTATTTATTTATTAATAATTATTCACCCAAAAAGATGGACAACGAGTTTATTTCATGGCAACAAACGCAGCGCAGAGAACTGAACGACCCCCAGGGAAAACGTTGACAAGCTTCTTCACGACATGCGCAAGTGATCCATTTGCAAGAACACTGCTTCATACGAAGAAGATTCCGAGATATTTCACAAGAAATACATCATCAAAAAATTTCTACGTTGGAACACAGAAAGTCAGTTCTTAGGTAAATGTACATTCAACCGATGCATTAGTTCATTCGAGCAATGATAAATGTTTTTACCTGCGTTTTTATTGTTTAATGTTCGTAAACCGACTTCATTTGAATTTCTACGAACTGTTAATGGTGAGTTGTACGCAATATATCGCGAAGCCTGTCAGTGTTTACATTCGCTTGGAGATGACATTCATTGGGAATACACACTCGCTAATTCAATGGTTATCAACATATATTATAATGGGTTTATATTTAATACGATAAACTGTGGTAATTTATACAGGCGTAGATATGACTATTTTAATGAATATTGTAGACTATGCAATATTTATGCAATTATCCAGAAATATTCAATTAATATACATTTTCTTTCAAATGTGCAAAAATATGCAAAAAAAATTTAACTATAGAATCTACATATAACGAAACGTCGAAATTTTTAATCAAAATTATTTTAGATGAATTGTAGGAGAATATCCATTTGAATGTAAACCCGGCTTCTATTTATAACTATTGTGTTGGAGACGTCCATCAATGAGAATATCGATTTATACATATTGAATAACAATACCTGACGGGCGTCAATAACATATACTAATGGTATCGAGATTCTTGTGAGTCTGGTCATGAATATAGGCAAAAATACTTTTATAAGACCAATCAACATAATTTGTAACTTGATATCGTATTATAACATACCAATAGGGTAAATGAGTTTTTAAAATTATTTGTCGAATTCGGCCAAATAAATTTGGTCAAATAAAAAAAAAGTATGTTTAAATTAAATACATTTAGTTGTCAAATCGATTATAATAATATCGGAAACGATACGCTTAGAATTGTGACTAAAACAGTTCTGAAAACTCTTTTTGTAGCTTCCGTCAAAAAAATTTATAAGAGATATACTAAAAAAATGTTTAAAAAATGAAATTCCGTTCCTCTGTCACCCTCATTTAATGTACTATATTTTTTAAAAATCAGTAGTTGCAATTGTTCCTAACAAAAAAACTATAGTGTAGTTTCATAATAACAAGATAATTAATCGGCTGAGCAAATAATAATGTACATTATTTCACTGTTTGCTTAAGACCGCTGTTTCGATTTTTCATCAAAATACATAAAATAAAATTCAAAAGAAATAATTGTACCTAACGTAAAATAACGCTTTACAATTATTAAAACACTCACGAAACAATAATGGACTCCAAGAAACGAATTTGTTTTGTTGCAATTGTTGCAATGATTTTTGGCAACGTTTATGGAGGTAAGTATACTCTAATATTATCTAATATGCAGTATGGATATTTCAAAAATTAATCTACAAAAGTTATATTATTATACTTAATTTCATAATGTATATGCTGCATCCAATTATGCCACAATGGATGTATAACAATATAAATTTATTTTATACCTTCAAAATAGACTGGAATTCGGGTATGTATTTTGAAAAAGTTATTTAATTAAATAATTTTATGCAAATTTCTCGGTTTTTCCTTATAAATTTATACTCGCATTTCAATAACGATGTCACGCAAATCAAATACAATAAATGATAATTGCCTGTTAACTTATTCAATTTTAATATAATTTAAAATATCACTATGTAGACATTTTCTTTAGTGAAGTTTTATCAGTTTGGTTCTTTTTTGAAAGTAATTTAAATAGTTTTTCAATTCGACATGTCTACATTTAATGTTTTTGTTAGAGAAGTTTGGATGCTCTTAGGTGTATTAACGTATGCAAATATTTAAATATAATTTTCTAGAATTTCAAATTAAAATTTTTTAGTAAATAGTTTATTTGTATTATGTGCATTCATTTGTACCATGGACACTGAAAACTATAGTCAATCTCTAATTTGTGTTAAATTTATATATTTAACTAATAAATAATAGATAACTAATACATGATTTTATTTTTTCTATTAAGAGTGTTTAAGTAAGTTATTTATTCTACAAATATATTTTTGGAAAAGATAATTATAAAATTCTTATTGATGGATGTTGAAATGGAACACCTAGGGCATTATTGTGTTTTTAACGTATTTTCATAGGGAATCATTTAGTTTTTTAATTTCCAATTAGAATCATGACACAATTAAAATTTACACACATATATAAATACTATAATCATGTTAAATATCATAAAAGTCATTAAAAAAGTCGCAAAGTTTTACAATATATTTTATACCATATGATTGAATTATAATAGGTGATATGAAATTGGAGATATATTTCTAAAAATATCTTAAATTATTAAATATAACCTACTTCATGAATTGTATGCCTATTATACGATATACACTTATAATACGCCTCGCACACATCGTCAGCATGCACATCAAAATATTTATGTCGTCATTATTCAGCACGGCATCATTCATTATTACATTTAGGCCATAATTATTACCAACCATCGACGGAAAAATCAGCGACTAGTCATAATCCAGCAAATCCCAATTATAATTCGAACATTCCCTTAATCAATTGCTTCATAGTTTTTGGGCATGTGAGGAGCCTATGGTTCAAGCTAGACCATTTACCGAAGAACAAAAATGTGAGGATATCTTTTGTCAAACTACATTAAGAGACGACATAGGTTGTAACATTGTTTCGTTCCCATATAAAACGAACTCGTCTTTGCATGGGGACTCTTGTGCAATGGCAATGTTATGATTTTTCAATTAAGAATGCTAATTACAGAGGAAACCGAACGTGTATGTCGAATACCGTTTGTTCATGCATGAATATCTAACGCTTGGTCACATGAAGTTTGCAATAACTCTGGCAAAATATATAATTTCACATCACACAGTCGTAAAATATTCTAAAGATATAATTAAATTACGAGTTATTTTTTTATGCATCAGCTCGCACGTCATCTGAAGTTTCTTTGAACGACATTTTATTAATCGGACGAAAATTACATTGTGATATTATGAATTTACTAATTCGTTACCGGTTGCGTCGATATATGTTTACAACTACAATATGTAAAATGTACTGGCAGATAAACCTTGTATCTTTAGAGTGCGAATACCAACATATTCTGGGCGAGACGATCCGTCCAAATCATTAATGGAATTTTCATTGTCGACTATTACATACGAAATTGCCTTGTCTCCTTTTCAAGCTATACGCGTGCTTCATCAACTTGAAAAGGATGAAGGAAATCAATATCTGGCAGCTTGAAGGGTTTTTTCTATTCAAACGTATGTGGATGACATCATTTCTAGTGCAGAAACAGTTGACGGGACTTTAGAACTGCAACAGCAAGTTTCCCAATTATTAATCCGACGTTACTTGAAACTAAAGAAATGGGTTAGTAATTGCTCAAATATCCTTCAAAATGTTTCCATAAAAGATCAGGTTAATGAATTGTCTTTTGACTTAAAAGATAATTGTTCTATTAAGATCCTCAGTTTACTATGACCCAGTCGCGAATGTTTTTAGCTATCATAATTGAACCCTTCACTTCAATTTCGACTAAACGATCTGTATTATCAGCTATAGTAATGATATACGATCCACTTGATATTTTGATACCCATCACATTCTGGGGAATGTGATGGGTACCAAAATGGGGAAAATGCTTTATGTAGATCTTCCGGAAAAATGGTTATGACTGAGATCAGCCTATTCCGAAAGATTTAACGTTCTCATAGAAGATATTCGTTTATGAACTCCCGTGCGTCTCCTTAGTCAAAATACAAAAAACACATTCCGATTAAACAATTATCATGCGCTCAATGGATTGGTTTCTCTGACGCCTTACTAAAAGGGTTCACCTCGATCGTTTAAATTCAACTAGAATATATTTCAGCATCCTCGGCAGTACATTTAGTCACCGAAAAATCCAAAGTTGTCCCATCGAAGTCGGCTAGAATGAGCGAATCATTGACTATCGCTAGACTAAAACTTCGTGGTGTATTACTACTCGCGCAAACATTACACCGTGTAAAATAAAATTTCGATTCGATGATCAACATTTCAAATATACACGCATGAACAGACACGATAGTTGACTTTTCACGGTTAACAGTTAACCAAACACAATTTAAGGTATTTGTGACAAATCAGAGACTGGTACCGAACCCAAAAGAACCTGTTCCCGAACTGGTTCTCGAGGGTATTTAAAAAACCGGAACCGATATCGGAACCTATATTTCATATTATATAAAACCTGTTACCGTAACCAGAACCGTATAAAATTATAAATTCAAATTGTCTCTTTTGAGTTCCTAACGGTTCTTAAATTTGAAATTACCTATATTTTTTTTAAATTAATTTCTATCTGTTGGTTCAACTCGATATTTTTAAACTGTTTTAAAATTCTCAGATTTCATTTCGTTAGTGTCATAAATTATAATAATAATAAAATTATATCCCTGGAATATTTATATGGGGGTAGGTCGTAGGCATGTATATATATATATATATATATATATATATATATATATATATATATAATATATATGTACACATTATTGTCAATTGTTATGAGTTACTTGCTTAAGTTGTTTTATAAATATGATTTTAAACTAATTGAGTGAACTAATTAAAAGCAATAGAAAATGACTGGCAAGCGTGATAATCATGTAGGAAAGTCTGATAAAAACACGTTTATTTACGTTAAAAACGCATAAGCTCATAACATACTCACACAGAATGGGAAAAACAGACTTTATATTAATATATTGTCTATAGGAAATGTTTTCGACAATTGTATCTAAATATTAGACCATAATATGGACTATGGGGAATTGAAAATAAAATTATATATATCATCTGTGATATTGTTTGTAATATAATTTCGATGTATGAGTGTGTATGTACTATTTATATGACTGTCGTGTTTTGTGTTTTCGTGTTTGGCGCCAAATAAAATGTGCAGTTAAAACGCAGCGTGTGTAGAAACTTTAAGTATGGGTGGTACATCGAAATCTAACGTATATACTTATTTTAATAATGACAAAAATCTGTTCGCGCCATTCACCACCACCACCACCATCAATAAGAGCTTTAGTGGAACCGGTTTTGTATCGCCGTTGCGTTACATCGCCGACCGCTTTGCACGTATGGCGAGGAGTTGTTGGCGGTGCGCGACGATCCGCGCGCCACGTGTATACTGTAACAATTCAAGGATTTTGGGCCGTATACCGTGTATACCCGTTCTACTGAGTGTATGTTTCGGAATCATTTACTATATTATCACCGTGATCAGTGAAGTGCGTCATTCGGTATCTTGGGCGTTCCAAGACCGAAATTGTCTTCGGTGCGAAGACGTACGCGTCCGGTGACCAGCGGTCAGTGGTCGACTTAGTTTCGTTTCGCCTTGTATACATACGGTAACAACTTGTTTTCATGCTTGTTTAAGCATTTATTGCGGACATATGCCCGATTGTGCATATGCTTAATTATCATAGTTCACGTGTGTTTTATATGATTTAATTGTTTATTGTTTGTTATATTACATCTATTGTCTTTTTCCATGTACGTAAGATAATTGTTTGTTAATCGTAAGAATAAATCACCCGTCCTCGTCCACATCGTGTATTCGCCTATCGGCGGTAACATTTTGGTAGCAGAGCGTGGTTTCTGGATGGTTGATTTTGTGTATTTTAATTTCGTTTACGGTTTGTTTAATCGTGTGTAACAGTGTTACGTATTCGCAAATTTCGTGTATTATTACGTTTTCGTACTCCGGTGTTATTTCACGTCAGACTTGATAGGCTGGGTTTTTACTTATCTTCAGTGTCGTATGTTGTTGTATTGAATTATATATAGAACGCGATTTACGAGCGTTAGTATTATTATTTGTTGCGGTTGACCTTGTATTTGTCGTCGTTTTGTTCCTTATCGCGATGTCTGACGGACGAGAGAAACGTATTTATCACCGCGCGATAGCCAAGCGTTCAGGTGCCGTGACTGGGTTAAAGACAATATTGTCATTAGGGCTGAGTGCTAAGTCAGATTCGTCTCTTATTCCCAAGTTTTTGGAATATTGTCGAAGGGCAGATATTTGGTGGTCTGAATTCTTGGTAGAAAATAATGCTGTGTTGGACGCGTTAATAGAGTTGGATGCCGTTGCGGAATTCTCTTCGTCATTTGAAGTCGAAGTTAGTGACACTTATGTCAATATTATGGTGTTAAAATCTGAATTGACTCCGGTTAGTGTATCTGGCGTATCACAAGTATCGATACCATCTGGTATCAATATGACCAGTCCCGTAGATGCACCAACGGTGGCAATGGATCGAGAAGACGCACCGGCGGATCATATCACAGGTTCAATCACGGGAAGACCTGTATCGTCGTTTAGTTGTAGATTACCCGAAATTCCACTTCCCACGTTCGATGGTGATTTACGGTCGTGGCCTGTGTTCAGTGATCGGTTTTCCAGTTTAATTGACGCTCGGCCTCATTTATCAGATGTAGAAAAATTATATTATTTGTGTGGTTCGTTAGTTGGGGAAGCGGCCGATGTCGTGAAAGTGTTCTCGATGACTGCAACCAATTATCGTCTTGCATGGGAGGCTCTAGTGGCTAGATTCGACAAGCCGCGTCATTTAGCCAATCTATTAATCGATAAGATGTTGAAATCGCCAGTATATTCGAATGAAACCGTGGATGTATTGAAAGATTTTCTAGTACAGTTTGATGAATCGATCTCGTTATTGACATCTATGGATATACCGGCATTGGGAGATTTTATATTATTTTTCTTATCGATGCGTTGTTTACCATCGAGTTGTCGCACGTTGTTTGAGACTCAATCTACGGAGGATTTTCCATCAGTAACTAAAGTAATTAGTTTCGTGAAGGGACGCATCAAGGTCTTGGAAAATGCCAGATTAGCAACTACCTCGGTGCAACCCTTGCACAATATTCAACGTGTTACTGAAAAATATAAATCGAAAGGTGTACGACCTGAGTGGACTGGTAAAGTGTTACTAGCAGCCGAAAGGGTTACTCCAAAACCATCAGTAAACTGTTCCGTCTGCAGTGGTTCACATATAAGCTCATCATGTACTAAATTTGCTGCGATGCCGTTCAATGAACGACAGTCAATCGCGCGTAAGAAACGGTTATGTTTCAATTGCTTGAGTGCAACACACTGGACACCGAAATGCTTAAGTACCACTACCTGCACCATTTGTTCATTAAAACATCATACTTTGTTACATCGAGATGCAATCCCTGTCGTCGAGGCACGTGGTTCGAGCTCAGTGTCGTTGCTCGGATCCCAATCACACGGTGACGTGATATTAGGAACTGCGTTAGCCCACGTTAAAGATGGTTGGGGTCACGTTCAAGAAGTTCGTGTTGTAATTGACTCAGGGTCTCAAGTGAGTGCCATCACTGCATCATGTGTACAGAGGTTGGGATTAAAGGTGTCGAAATGGACAATTCCGTTGACTGGGTTGTCAGATAGGCCGGTTCCAGCGGTTAGTGGCGTGACAAAATGTACAATGACCCCTCGTTATGCCACCGATCCTGAAATCTCCGTCAAGGCATGGGTGCTTCCAACTATCACCGACGACATGCCAAGACGATCATTACATCCGTCTATAAAAGGGGAGTATTCCCATTTGGCGTTAGCAGACCCGTCATTTGATCAGTGCGGCCCTGTGGAAATGTTACTCGGCGCTGATGTGTTTTCCGTGGTCATGGACGGAAAAAGGATTGTTGTTCGTTCTGAGCTGCCAATGACATTCGGCTCTATATTTGGTTGGGTGTTGATTGGCGGAATTAACCAAGTTGAGGTTCTCCCTTCATCCATATTGTTGGCTACAACGTCGTCACTGGAATATTTGCTCGATCGGTTCTGGCATGTGGAGGAACCACATTCTCCGAGTAGTGATATTACCGAAGACGGGCAATGTGAGGCGTTAGTGGTAAAAGGAATGTCTCGAGATGACGGCGGCAGATATGTAGTTCCATTACCATTTCGGCAAGCCAACCCGGTGAGAGATCTCCAAGGCTCACGACGAATGGCAGTGAAGAGGTTCGAGAATTTGGAGCGCCGGCTGATGAGAGATGAGAAGCTTAAAGTAGCATATGTTGAATTTATGCAACAATATTTGACATTGGGACACATGAGTCAAGCAGTAGCGCCTGGGTCGTTTTTGATTCCTCATCATGCTGTCGTACAGCCGGATGGTGATGGAATCAAATTAAGAGTGGTGTTTGATGCGTCAGCTCAGTCAGCATCTGGAATGTCCCTCAACGATTGTATGTTCGCCGGTCCAAAACTTCAATCCGACATAGTTGATGTGTTACTTTTATTTCGGACACACAAGTACGTGTTCACCACAGACATATGTAAGATGTACCGACAGATCAATGTGATTCCATCACATCGTCATGTTCAACATATTTTGTGGCGTGAGGCTCCAGAATTAGAATTGACCGAGTTTGAACTGAATACGGTCACATATGGCATGAATTGTGCACCGTACCTTGCCATTCGTGTGATCCACGATATCGCAGATCGAGCTGTGGATTACCCATCCGTTCAAATCGCTTTACGGAAACACACATATGTTGACGATATCTGTACAGGGGCAGATACAATTCATCAGGTGTTGCAGTTACAACAGGATCTTATCACTGTTTTAAAGGAAGTTGGTTTTTCATTAAAGAAATGGGCGAGCAATGTACCGTCAATATGTGATCGCGTTCCTTTCGAGGATCGTACCATCAAGGCCACCGAGTTTAATGATGAATCGTCCAGCACACTTAAACTTCTCGGGATGGTGTGGTCTCCCGGTTCCGACGATTTCCGTTATAATAATCTCCCGGTTGACGTCGCGAAAACTAAACGTGGGGTATTGTCATCGATCGCTCGACTATATGACCCATTAGGGCTTCTGGCACCAGTGATTTTTTCGGCGAAGGCTATTATGCAAAGTATATGGAAAGAAGGTTGTGCATGGGATGACCCGTTGCCACCCATTATTCAAGAGCAATGGTCAACTTTAATTGAAGAATTACCCGCCGTATCGGAATCGAGGGTTCCGAGACACATTGATGTTCCTGAAGGAGCGACTGTCCACTTACTTGGATTCTGCGACGCATCCATTAAAGGCTATGCAGCGCTCGCTTATCTTCGGGTAATGGTGTCCTCTGAGCGGATAGCCATTTATTATTTAGGGGGTAAAACCAAACTGGCGCCCATCAAAATGGAAACTATCCCTCGACTGGAGTTATGTGCAGCCGTCTTGCTTGCGCGCTGGTTAGCTCGTCTGAAAACCATTTTGGAATCACGGTGGAAGATCGATGGGATACATACGTGGACGGATTCATCAATAGTGCTATCATGGTTAACCACCCCCATGTGTCCTTCAAGATTTTTGTGACCAATCGCATTGGACAAATCCATTCGTTGGTACCAGACTGTGTGTGGCATTATGTGCCATCGGAATTAAATCCCGCAGATTGTGCTTCGCGTGGACTACTTCCAACTAAAATCGCCTCACATTCCTTGTATTGGTCAGGTCCATCGTTTTTAACGTCGCCTATAAGTAGTTGGACGTCCGATTATCCACAATGTGATTATGAGCATATCCCAGAAGTAGTTCAACCACCTGTCGCATTATCGGTGTTAGCGGAAGATGATTGGTTTTGTAAATTCTCGAGCTATACTAGGCTACTACGGACGACCGCATGGATGCTCCGGTTTGTTAACGCGTGCAAACGACAACGCTTAAATGTTGGTGCATTATCTCGGGATGAATTGGATACCGCATTGAAGTGTTTAGCTAAGGCTACACAACAAATTCATTTCCGTGTGTTAAAGGATGAATTATTAAACCGACGACCGTGCAGCGTGCGACATTTATCACGGTTGTCTCCTTTTATTGATGATGCTGGGATTATACGTGTGGGAGGACGTCTCAAATTCTCGAGTTTACCTTTGTCACAGAAACATCCGATTTTGTTAGCCAAATCGTCCACTCTTGCGTTGTTGCTGTGTCGGTATTGGCACATTGTTACGTGTCATGCTGGGGTGAAGATGGTATTGTCAATGTTAGCGCGGCAAGTATGGATTATATGCGCTCGAGTTTTAGTTCGTAAGATCGTCATAAGTTGTGTAACATGTGTAAGACACGCCGCTCCAGTAATCCATCCAAAGATGGCGGATCTTCCGGCATGTCGTGTACAACAGAGTCGCCCATTCACTCACGTGGGCATTGATTATGCAGGACCGTTTACCATGAAGGAAACAAAGTTGCGTAAAGCACGGGTATACAAGGTATACCTGGCAGTATTTGTATGTATGAGTGTGAAGGCAGTACATTTAGAAGTTGTTTCAGACTTATCTACTAACGCGTTTCTCGAAGCCTTCAATCGTTTTACGGCACGTCGTGGAGTTCCAGCACATGTTTATTCGGACTGCGGCACCAATTTTGTGGGCGCTGCTTCATTGTTTCGACGCTTAATGTCTAGTGAGAATACACGCTTCACACTGGCAGATGCCACCATATCTCAATGGCATTTTAACCCACCCGGTGCTCCGCATTTCGGTGGCATTTGGGAGGCTGCGGTTAAGTCGGCAAAGTCGTTATTAATCCGTGTCATGGGACCACACATGTTTACACTCGAAGAAATGTGGACCCTAGTTGTAAGGGTCGAAAGCGTATTAAATTCTCGGCCATTATCACCTCTTTCGGACGACCCAGCTGATTTGCATTGTTTGACTCCGGGCCATTTTTTGATTGGTCAGCCCTTATTAGCTCCACCGGATGCCCAACCACAAGGCGGACCTAGCAATCTTCGACATCGCTGGATGTTATTGCGCCAATGTTTTCAATCATTTTGGCGGCAGTGGTCAACCGAATATTTACATACCTTACAGGTCAGAGGTAAATGGGGGAGAGATCATCCCAATTTACAGATAGATGACATGGTGGTTGTTCGATGTGATAATACATCCCCACTTACTTGGCGGATGGGTCGTATAATAGAAGTGTTGCCTGGTCCTGATGGCGTTGTTCGTGTGGTTCGTGTCCGAACCCAAGACGGTGATATCGTTAGACCGGTAGTGAAATTAGTTTTGCTACCATCTCAGTAGTTACTCGTGTATCGCCGCACATTATCGTTCATCCAGATGCCACGGTCGTTGGTAACATGCGGTAGTTTTTTTTCAGTGTGAATGGTATGGTACGAGGACGGCACTTATTGTTTATTATATTATTATTTTGTATTGGTACTATATACCCCTTTTTTGTTTATATAAGTTATAATATTCTATTTGTATAAAATATATTTTGTTAAAAATGTTCCTTGCTGATGAAATGAATGCCGCTGAAAACTGGATAAAAAACGTATTTTTATCGGGGGAGTATGTTCGCGCCATTCACCACCACCACCACCATCAATAAGAGCTTTAGTGGAACCGGTTTTGTATCGCCGTTGCGTTACATCGCCGACCGCTTTGCACGTATGGCGAGGAGTTGTTGGCGGTGCGCGACGATCCGCGCGCCACGTGTATACTGTAACAATTCAAGGATTTTGGGCCGTATACCGTGTATACCCGTTCTACTGAGTGTATGTTTCGGAATCATTTACTATATTATCACCGTGATCAGTGAAGTGCGTCATTCGGTATCTTGGGCGTTCCAAGACCGAAATTGTCTTCGGTGCGAAGACGTACGCGTCCGGTGACCAGCGGTCAGTGGTCGACTTAGTTTCGTTTCGCCTTGTATACATACGGTAACAACTTGTTTTCATGCTTGTTTAAGCATTTATTGCGGACATATGCCCGATTGTGCATATGCTTAATTATCATAGTTCACGTGTGTTTTATATGATTTAATTGTTTATTGTTTGTTATATTACATCTATTGTCTTTTTCCATGTACGTAAGATAATTGTTTGTTAATCGTAAGAATAAATCACCCGTCCTCGTCCACATCGTGTATTCGCCTATCGGCGGTAACAAATCTGTTGTTTCAAATTGCAAATGTCTATAATTAAAACGACTTTGAATGGAGTTCGGTGTATGTTTATTAAAAAATCATAAGTCAATTTATACCTAGAATTAATTTTTCATCAAAAAAACTTTATTACCCCTAAATGATTGGAACAATCCTTTAAATACAATTTTTGGTATAGACATTGAAAAAAAAATTTGAAAATTTAAATTAAATTTAAAAAAAAATAAAAAAATAAAAATTCTGCTTTTTGTGATGAACTTGAATTGGCTTGGGGCTAAATCTTGGAAGTCATCCGCCCTTTTTCAACGTGGAGAGTATGTTCAGTACACGCTCGGAAATAAATAGAATGGACACACTAATGGTGGGGCTTGCCACACTCTAGCTAATTATGAAAGATAAAGTTTTGTCCGGGTGACAGTCTGCGAGCGGTGTATGCGAAAATATATTGAGTGTGTGTGTATCCATTCCACGAAACATAACCATACCACACAGTAAAACTGTTATAAGATTAAAAAAATATACCGCGAGTGTGCGTTTTCATCATAGCGATATTATAATATTATATAATTGCCATATGCGTACACAATTTTGCATCTTCGCTGATCGAGAAGAATCTCATTCCAGTGACACTCTAACTAAATACTAATATTGTATAATTATATAAAGTCTTTGTATAATGCATTTGTGCTCCCGATGTCGGAATTTTTTTTCGTTATTGATTATTTAATTGTCTCCCCACTAAACCCTATAAATATTAATGAATCATGTAAAATACAATTTAAGTTTATCAAAATATTTAAATTTTTATAGCACTTTCATAACTGCCTTTTTATTTATAAATTTCGTTACCTGCCTTAAGCTAACGCTCGGGACAATCATCTCGCCCCAAGATATACACACCAAGATTTGTCTGGCGTGAAAATTCGTATTTCTATTAAATTTTAATGTTAAATTTAATAATCGCCTAGAACAACTCAAAGAAGTTGGAGGATATAACCGTAAGTAATATTATTTTTTTCCCATTTACATTAAGTGTTTTGTTTTTTTTTTTAAATTTTTAAACATTTTTAAAAATCAAATCAACAGTTTAGTATTTATTACCGTAGTGAAATTCATGGAAATTAATATATATACTAAACTTTATAAATTACTGTATTGTTATCTTGTAGTGGATTGCCATATCAATGATGCTTTCAAACATACATTTAAACAGATTTGTGAGTGATTTAAAAACAAACTAATCTTAATTTAAATATTAATGTGTTAATGTAAACAATGATTGACATGTTAATGAACATGTCAATGATTATCTTGACAAATAAAATATATAAATAATGAATTTGTGGTCCAACATATATATTTTTTTTTTAATGTATTCTTAAACTATATTTTTATTATTACGACACATTAAAATAATATAACCTCAATTAAAATTATATTTTTCAGTTAAATTAGAAATTGTCAAACTATTACGATCAAATAATTTATTGAATTAAACACGGAATTATATTATAATTAGTTAGTTATTTTAACAGTTAACCCTTATAACACAACAATTTAAAAATTTTAAAAATATTTCAAACACGTTTAGAAAGTTAATTAATTTGTTTTTTCTCTGAAAAATCCAATTAACTATTAATTATGAAATACCACAATGCAAATATTTTTAATTTCATATATTTAAGTGTGTAAAATCTTGTCTTGTTCAATATCTACGAGTATAAACGTAATTCGAAACATCTAAAACGAAACATAATCTTAATTTGTACTGTATTTTTTAAGCTTTAACCCAATATGTATTGTAAATTACGCTTCTAAATTTAAGAAAAATATAATTATTGAAATTTAGTCATCATTTGCGATTTTTGATAGTCTTTAGTTACATTTTATATTACATCTGCAAAAATCGGAATGTGTAATAGATGAAACATCTGTGGCAAATGGTACTAACAAACTTACTGAAATTTACGCACTTGGCACATGTCAACTCGCGTATATCGTAACATTTCCTTAGCCTTCATATAAGATACTCATAACCACATTTCTTCTTATTCCCCCTCGCTTTTACCTTAACTATTTTAAGTCGGCCGCCTTTATCCTAAACCTTCATTTGGCACGATCTCCCACATCATCCACGCACACACCAGCAGTGTACTCATATCACATTAAATTGTATCCAACCACTTCTTCTTCGGTCGACATTCATAACCACTTATATTGCAATATTATATAATAACATTATAACCTAGTATTTAATAATAGTATTAGATACGGAAAATTTCAAACACTTCACCTACAGTTACTTAAATTATAATTATAATAATAATTATTATTTTTATTTTTATTTTTTTATTTATTTATTTATTTTTTTTTTTTTTGGAATTTGAAAGTTCACCTTTTATTTTACTACAGTTAAACAAATAATGTACTAGGTTGTACAATGACATATATATTTTGTTACTGTGGAAACTTGTACTAAATAAGTGCTCGAATTACCTCGACATGGGTTAGATGCCAATAGAAAATTTTATCTAGTTTGTACTTTATTGACACGTTTCTTGATTTTTTCAATTAAAACTATTTAAGATAGAAATTACAACTAAAACCAACTAAATCCAACTGAAATGGGAGATACATTCGTTTTGGCCATGAGCAATTTTTTTAATTTATAAGAGCACTAAATATATGCGAACTCAGTTTTATATAATAATTTAAGAATATGTATCATGTTAATTAATTATATTTTGCAGAAAATTTTACTCATAAACTATAAAAATAAATATACGGCTCCAACTATGATCAGTACTAATGTGATTCGCATTCTTTTTGGTTTACAACCAGCCTATTATTTGTACATATTTGTTTCTATATATTTAAATAAACTGCTTATCGTTAAAATAGGGATTTTTCTTTTGTACAAACATCTACATACTTCAAATAGGAATTTGTGATCAATACGTCATTAAAAGTTATAATTTTATCATTATTTATTTGTTATTTATGAACAAGCAATATTTTATTTAAATATAATACAGCATTAAGTGATACAATAATACTATATAATAACTTAACCACAGATATCTTCATCTTTTTTACTTAGGGTCAACTGGCTATTAAGTCCATCCCGTCACACACCTGATCATCCAATTCACTCTGTCAGCTGCTCGTGCCTTCCAATCCGATCTTCCATTCAGTGGTTTCGCGTCCTTTCTCACTATATCTTCCTATCTCAAACAAGGTCTTTAAAGTGGTCTTTTGACATTTTGTCTTTACTTTGGCACATTAAAATAAAAAACCGTCACGAAAAAGTGTTCACCAAAAAGTGTCCACGAAAAGCGTTACCTAAATTAAGATACCCACTGGGGACTGTCACGAAAAAGCGTTACAGAAAAAAAAACCTAAATCTCTCTTATGGTTTGTTTCTTTGGCAACCATTGTTTCCATGGCAACCATTGTTTCGGTTTTGAAAAAGTTTAAATTTGAATTTGAAAAAAAAATTTTCACACATAAGACATAAAATATCTCACTTAACGCGGACTCGTATGCGTTAATCATTTTTATACTAGCTTTGAACCTAAATCTCAGCTATGTTTAGAACCTAAATCTAAACTTTTCCTACTGATTTCTCTTCCATTGCCATAAGTAATGTTAGTTCTGACTTCGTCATGCGTATCTAGCCTATTGTAATCTTTAGCTCACAATTATGTCCATTATGTTTTACCTGTGGAATTATTTCTCCAATTCATTATTTTGTCTTACTCTTTACTCCCCAGTCTCCTTATCCTTTACTGTTCCAAAGATTTTACTTAAGATTTTTCTTTCAAAACCATTAGTTTTTTTTCCTCCTTTTTCCTTAATGGCCAAGTCTCAGAATCATAAGTGATTACCGGGTGTAGTAGTAAAATATATAAATGTTTCTTCATTTCTTTCGAAAAACACTGCAACCGTAGTATCTTCTCTAGCCCATAGAAATATTTGTCTCCTGACAAAATTCTTGATGCTACTTCTTTTTGTTAATTTTATTTTTTCTGTTAGTATCGAACTTAAGTATTTAAATTCTTTGGCTCTGCTAAACTTATAGCCATTAACTTTTAAGAATGAAAACATTTCCGCACTGTGTTACTTTCCAATTACCATTTACTCTGATTTATTTTCATTTACCTGTAGCCCAACATTTTTCGTCACTTCTCCCAATCTGCTGAATAATTATTTTAGACCATTGTGTGATTTGTCAATGAGTAGCATATCGTTCACATATGCCAACACTGTCATGGGATACTCCTGAAATTAAACTTCTGTTTGATGTTTTGTATCAATTTTTCTTATAACTTTCTCTAATACTAAATTAAATAGAATCGGTGACATAAAGTCTCCCAATCTTATTCTTTTACTGTATGAATAATTGACTGTATACTGAAATGTATAGCGTAACCGGTCACTAATCTAAGGACATGTTAGCATTTACCATTAAAAATAGTTATTTCTGACATTTTAGTTGTTCCAGAATCTTCCCACCCAATTTCTTGAAAGACCAAACACTTTTTATGTTTTTCAACTTCTCTTACTAAGCCCAAAGTCGTTCCATGTTTGTACAAGGTTAACCTTACGTTTCATGTATCACATAATAATTCCGATTTCTAATCTCTTGTCTATTTCCATTAGTTCTAGTCTCAGATCATAGTGGTACTATTACAATTCACTACAGTGTATTGGGCGATGGGAGCACCATATTAGACACTGGGTTAATGGAATATTTATAGTATTGATTAATTATAGTCTATAAGAAGATTCTATCCACAAACTATAAAAAATAAATGTACGGCTCTAACTATGATTAGTATTAATGTGATTCGTATTCTTGTTAACGTGGTTTACAACCAACCTCGTATTTTTACATATCTATTGATATATGTTTAAATAAACTGCTTAAAAAAGTTCAAGTAAGGGCGCTTTTCTTTTATACCAACATATACGTAACTAAAAAGAAATTTGTGATCATACATTAAAAGTCATGATTTTATCATTATTTATCTGTTAGTTATGAATAACAATAATTGATTTTTCTAAAAATGTACTGAAGCGTTGGATGATACAATAATATTATAATAACTTAACCACAAATATCTAACTAAATAATTTAATACGTTATTAAAACGCACTATAAATTAATTATGTTACTAATTATCTACTATAAATTTAAAATATTAATTAATTAATTGATTAAGACTGAAATATGCTTGAGAACTGATGACTGTTTTATAATATTCACTATAAACCTAAAATCATAAAAGTAATAATAACACAATTTAACTGCTTATACGAATTTCGAAGTCGAAATATTTTTTTTTTAAATAATTCTACGCAGTTAAAGTGTGTTATTATTTTTGTGATTTAGGGTTTATAGTGTATAGTAATTAATTAATGACTATTATCAAATTTGTACTAATAAACAGGTTTCTATATATTTTAATATATATATTTTTTTTTTAGTTCCTGAAAAGAAAATAGATGAATTTAAAAATTCACAAGGTATTTTTATAACTTTATTTCCTTATACAAGTACAGTTATTACAAGTGTGTAACATGTTATTGTTCAAATAGTAAATTATACAACATAATTCGCATATAGAGTATAACCATTATACTAAACATTATGAATTATATATCTTCATGTTTTCCAGTGTAAATACAATTGTTTAAGCAAATGAATATAAATTTTTTAGTGATATTAATGGATTATTATAAACATATTTTCACTGAAGCTTTCAAGGGTATGTATTTGTTGTTATAAATAAAATAAAGTCTATATATATATATATATATAAATAAATGTTTGTTTGTCTGTCCCGCATGCGTTCTAAAACTATTGATCCAATTATAATGAAACTTTGGTGAATTGTTGTGCATACCCTCGCGAAAGTTTTTGAAATATAAAATTTGAATAACGACCAACAAAATTGGTAGTTAATATAGGAAAATTTTGGATTATAGACGTTAACTAATTACCATGGTGACCATTTGAATTGTTATTGAGTTTAAAACATAATCTTCTAAAACTTACTATTATATTTTATTGAGTATATTTTTCAAACAGTTGTGCAATCATGCCTCCAAAATACGAAAAGCGATTGGACGATTTACACTTTAAGCATGAAAAAAAGAATATCTCGAACTTCAAAAACAAACGAAAAAAGGAAAGCAAGACTAAAACTAATCGCGTTTGCACTGCTCAAATCCGTTCGTCAGAAACAAAACAACAACGTGTAGAAAGACGAGAAACCGATCGAGTACGTACTGTGTATGATCTAGGCGGTCACTGTATGATGAAATCCATTTTGCTACATTCCATTATGATCATTTATAACTACAGTCTTCATCCAAGTGTTGTGATTGAAAAAATGGACAAAATGTGCGAATATTGCGATACCTTTAAATTTAAGAATGAAGCGCCAGGAATGTGTTGCGCGGGTGAAAAAGTAAAATTGCCAGAATTACATTCACCACCTGAATCATTATCAACTTTGTTATCGGGTGATACAAATCTGATGCAAGTCAAGATGTGACTGGAAGGACCCATGTCTTGGCTTATAAATGGACTGTATATACTAGTGAATCAATCGAAATAGTACTACGACAGTTATGTTTGCCGTAATAATTATGGACTACTATTTAAATGAATTAAACAATAATAATTGAGACACAGAGATATGCTGACCAGCAGAGGGGAAAGAAAAAATACTTATTACAAATATTATTTTTTAACAAAACAATTTTAACTTATAATAATAAGACCATGATATTAGTTGCGGTATATTTCAGACGATGTTAACAGTATGGTAGATGATAGTTACAGTGAAGGTGGAAATGGTGACAATAACGATGAATGACGGTAATGGTGAAGGCGTTAGATGGTGAAATCTAAAAAAAAAGGTTAATAACGCTAATGGTAAACAAAGGTGAACAAAAGCAAACCGAGCGCACTGCCATACAATGCAATCCAAGTAAAGGTAACGGTACTGTTCACTCAGTGTCATGCTAATGCAGAATAGTATTCAGAAAGAAGAATACGCCGCCGATATCGGAGATTACGTTCGAACAATTTAATATAACTTAAATACATATTATTATAAATATGATATAAATATAAATATAATAAATAAAATATCAATTAATGAAATATTAACTTTCTGGCTACAGTCCGGTCGGAAATCATCAATATGAGCGGTTTTAAAACTAACAAATGAAAGCCCCAAATCTGGGATTGCGCATGTCAAGTTTTGACATAGCATAAAATGTAGAATACATATATAAAAATATTAAATAAAATCATTCGGTTTTCAGTAGTCGATAAAATTCAAAGTCCTATGGAATGGTGTACAAAAAACATAGGTAATTCGTGTTCACTTTTATTACAAGATTTTTGAAATTGATACTAAAACTATAAATATAACGTATATATTTGTATATTAATTAATTAATATGAGTAGAAAAAGAAAATGTTAGATAAATATAATAAGTATTTTTATATCATGCGTAGACGTTCCTTTAATAACAAATCGCCACACGTACTTTTGTAATATCATCGAAAATATGTGTTGCGGCATTGATTACTATTCATTCTGAGATTATTGAAGTTTTCATGGATTAGAAATTTATTATCTGTGTGATTTTCGGAAATATCCATGTTTTGGTTTTTATTTTTATTTTTGTTTTTTAAAAATAAAAACTACAACATGGTTATTTCCGAAAATCACAGATAATACTATTCATTCTCCATAAATAAACTTGTATATATAAAGCCTACAAAAAATGTGAGGCGTATTATTATATAATAAACTTAAATATATACTCAAGCTTTCTGAAATGTGAATAGGACAATATCTATATCAGAATTAACCGAAGGCCTAAATAATCGGTACACCTGAAGATCTGCATTAACATGCCAGAATTTTATGTCTAGTCTTTAATTTATATATTTTGATTTGTGCTGTATTAAACGAACCCAGATCTCAATGTATTTAAATTACATATAATAAATTTATTTCTCTTATAGTATGATAATAATAATTTCAACACCAATAGTAATTTCAGTCAGGGTATTTTGAAGAAAAAGTACACAAATTTGAAAATTTGTATAAATTACTATAATGTTAATTCATTGAATAAATAAATATACGTTTTTATATTATTGGAAATTTAATTAATGATTTCACATTATAATAATATTAAATTTATCATTAAATTTACATTTATATGTCATCAGCATGTACAAAATCAATGATTACAGTTCGGACATTGTAATTTGTGCATATATTTTTTAAATTTATTTAGATACATTTTTACTCTGTTTGAGTGATGAAGGGTTAAACAAAGAGTTTTGTGATTTTATGTTGATTTTGAGGAGAGTTTCAGTTAGATGCATTGCGAATAGTGCAGTGGCAGCGTTTGCGAAGGAAATGTGGTGGTGTTGAAGACGAAACAATTGTAAAGTTTGAACTTTTTTATACTCTTTTTCATACTACTTTGATGAGTAGTCAATTATCGTACTGAAATCTTATTTTGACTAACATTTTATTTTTTAAATTATTAAATTAGTCAACATTTTAAAAATACATTTTTGTTCCTGTGTTTGATAAGTGTTAAAGAGGTCTAGTTTCAACTAAAAAATATTTCAAAGTATATATCAAATATTAAAATAGTATGTACAATTTGAATAGTATGTTATGTCCAGGAACGGATTAGAATATATATACAGCCATTCTAAAGGACAGCACATTGTTAAATAAATATATTTATTGATAAAAATGTAAGAATTAGTAATGGTTTATAAGGCAACGACTGTATTGCATTCAAGAAATGTAAATGTACAATTGTAATATTGGGTATATTTCTTTTTTACATTTACCCGTTATGAATGCTTTACAGCTGTTTCCACTAATTAAGTAATTAGCCATGGGCCATCGAAAAATTTTTTGATGTTCCGCGAGCTCAAATTATCACTGGGTTTTATAAATTATTACAAAATTGTTATGTTATAGGAAATAGTTAACTAACGTCTTATGATAATTTAATTTAGACTATGTATTATTGACGAAGTTTTCTTCGGAGGAAGAGCGTATTGTAGTTTGCACAAGTAAGTTATCATATCTTTAATGTTTAGTATTTTAAGATATCATATATACAAAATTGTATTAAAAAGATAAAATTGATGTTTGAAAAATGTATGATATTGTTTGAAATAATGTATTGCCACTAGTTATACTTTCAAATCGTAAATCATTTTAGAGACTTTTAATTAATCGAAATTAAACTTTATTTTAAATTTAATTAAATGTGTTATATAAATTTAAACATTTTCCAAACTGTTTTACTCTTGTTAATATTACGGACATGAAACCGCTCTGTTTTATTATTTAAACAATCAAACAATTATAATTAGATCAAATCGGATCAATTATACATTTCCGTAAGTAGTTTGTATATCTATAACTGTATAAACAGCTTGCCGAATTACATTTTCTTGAAAAACTTATTTATTCTTTTTAACAATAATCTAAATAAATAAATATATTAAAAGAAATTTTAATAATAATATATGACGTATACAATTTTTTAATATTTAAAATCATTGTTAATACACAATTATATTTAGCAACATTTATCATTTTTTCATAGAAACAGCCCAAGAGGTTTTAAAATTTTTAACTAACAATTACGGTAAGTAAATAGTTATTTTATATTTTCTTATATAAGTTTATGAAATAGTTTATGTTTTATTTTTCATATGATATAGAACTTGATAGAAATGTAACAAGTAAGTTATATTTTATTATATATATTACTTTGAAATAATAATTGTTTGGCTTCTGAATATACCACTTTAGCATTTTTAATGATAATAGAATTTAACCATGAGATTAAAATTTATAATGCAGAAATTTTAATATTTCCGGTACTTGTTATGAACGTTATATTATTAAACATTCCCCTTAATAAAATTCCCAATTAGCGTAAATCGATTTTGGACAAATTATATTTGTATACAAATCTTTAGTATTATATAAATGAAAAATATATATATTCCGTTTATAAAAAGAAATAAATTATTTTGCACCAACCTACACTTTATGAATTTTAAGATAAAAATTTAATCATATACCAACGAATTACAACCAATAATTAGTTGATACATCATGTTAAGATTTAATATTTCAATAGTGACTGGTTTTGCGGTGATATTACGTTACATTGATTACATGAAACTCAATCTTCCGATAAGTATGTAATATAAACTATATTTCATATAAAACTATTATTACTATTAAATACTTTCTTTTTTTAGAAAGTGACTTTAAAAATAATATAGATCTCTGCATATTAATATACGATAGTGTACGTGACCACAGAACCGAATGTTCTGGCTCGAATCCGCTTAGCCAATGATTTTTATCTTTATTATTGTCACCAAAAAAGGTTCCTTAATCGCGGGTAACAGCCGGTCGATTATTAACATACGAACAAGTATAATTTTATTTTTTCATTAACAAAACATCCAAATTAAAGTATTAAATAAAGAAGTAATATAACATTTATTGAAAGATAATATATTTAATGGTGTTATTCAATTTTCACATGTAGTTAATTTCCCATCTTTTACTATCACTTTCCAATTAGAGACATGAAATTGACTTCTTTCTTCAGTTATTTATAATTAGTAAATCATAGAACAATTTCGTAATGTAAGGAAGTTTAAAACTTGTTCGATTGATTTGCGATTATCACACGTGACCTATAAAATAGTAATACATTTTTGGTATTCATGACGTTTAATTAGACGATTGTGATTCGCGTAAATAGTACATACATCTTATAAATATATTAGAAGATAAATATTTTCATTTAAAAACGATTATAACTATAATACTCTATCACTATATTATTACACTATCCTACAATTGCTTGTAAAATATTCTTCTTATTTTTCTCCATTGCCCCTATCTCAGCCATTTGTGGTCGACCACCTTTGTCCTAAACCTCCACTTGATACGATCTCCCACATCATCTACACACACACCAGCAGTACTCATATCATACCAAATCACATCCAACCACTTCTTCTTTGGTCTTCTCTTTCCTTCAACGTTCATTTCCATAACCGTTCTAACAAATTTTCTTTCCTCATAACATGACCAAACAACCATATAAGTCTATTCTTTCTCATCTTATCCACGATCGCCAATACTTCTATGCTTCCTTTTACATATACTCCTAGAAATACATAGAAAATCCGCCTGTTTCGTTTAGGACTTCTCATATTATTTGGCAAAATTTTACATCGGCTGACGGAACTTCATTCGTCACCTCTTACGCCTGTCTTAGGAGGCCATGAACATATTCTAATCCCCTTCCACAGGGATGATTGTAAAATAGTATATATAATTTTAATAAATAATTCTCTTAGGCCACATATATATATACAAGTAGTTAATTGATCTAATAAAAAATTGTTATTAATTTTATTATTATAAATATTTTTTCATTCTTTTTTCTGTAGATCTTACAAGTGCATTACCCCCAAGACATTTTTGCCACCAATACATATCTGGATCTTCATACACTATAGGTATTAATCTTGATATAGGAACCAGGATTTCCAATATGACACACTAATATTATGTTGCAGATTCTGGACAAAGATCTGCATCTACATATGCTTCAGACGAAAAAATAACGTATAAATTTTTGCTTACTAAAGAAGAAGAAGTAGAAAATGAAATAATACGCAATCATGACCTAGATATGAGAAGGCGTAAAAAATGAATACAATCCAATTTTATTGAATTTTGATGGCGCTTTTTATTAAAGGTCACTATTATATATGGATTTTATATGTATTATAAAATTAATTTTAAAGGAATTGCTTGATATTATATTTAAAAAGCAATTTTAAAAATAATATACATAGTTGATTATCAATAAATGAGTTTATTTGGTTATAGTTTAGTTGGGACTTATATTTAATAACAAACGTCTTCCATGGTTGTTTTCAGTAACATTTAGCAATATTTATCTTTCATTAATTATATTGAGATGTACCTAAGAAGTCGCGGAAGAAAATATATATATGTAGAAAAGAAAATATAAAAAAAATATATACATGAATATTATCTAGTTTCTAACATAAATGTTTTTTTGTTTTGTGTAGAATATTATTGTTTGGGCTACAGATTCTATGAACAATCGCTAGAGTGTCTGTACGACGCGAGAGATAAATCACCGGATTGATGAGTGAAGAAAATATAATGAATATAATATTAAAAGAAAAAAAGAATAATAATAAATATGATAAATTGAATTCAATAATATTTTTAAAAAAACTTACATATTAATACATTGATTATAACTTAAGACTAGAGTTAGTATTAAAAATATAACATAGTAACGACTAAGGGACAAATACTAATGATAACATAATACAAAAACTGTTCAATACAAAAAAAAAACTCACAAGGTTGATTAGTACATCTATTGAATCACGGCACAAGGGTGGTAGGTAGTTATATATATATTAATTGACAGACGATGACGACGATGACATAGGAATTTGAATCTTTGTGTTATGTAATACAGCGTCAAAGAACACGTTGTTGAAGATGTTCAGTATCACCGTTAGGGTAACAATACTCAATATTCACTGTAACATATTAAGAATATGTAAATACTTAAATATTATTCTACCATAAAAATTAAATTGGCACTACGACCATGACGGGTAAACGATGCACGACGATGGTCATGGCAACACATTTCTTGACAAGACATTTTATCTACTACGGCTGCGAGACTATCTTACTTATGGGTTTTCGTGTCGCGCGATTAATTGCGTTAACTATATTTGTTTGGCGTGAGCAATTTTTTTTTTTTTTTTAAGAAAATTTAATAACATTTTATTATGATAAAATATGGGAGTTTATCTGGTTTGGTTTGGTTTGATGAAATATAATCGTGAAAACATCAACCATACACATATCAATCAAACTTACTTCGTGCACGATGCATATAAATAAAAATACGAAACAACTATGTATTAGCATATCAACAACACTATTTTTGCATATGACTTGTGGACATGTATTTTCACACAATCATTTTCATGCGAATATTGGGAATCGGTAAAAAATAAAAACTGCCTTTAATGTTCACGACGCGACGTACACAATGCGTTGTATTTAATGTTCACGACGTACAATGCACATAATTTGGCAGGGCTAAAGAATAACTTCATACAGGTTAGGTTAGGTTAGATACAGGAGCGGTCCTCGCGAAGTACTGTCCATCGGCTTACCAGGGGGTAACGCCACAACAATCCCGGGCGGCTCTTTCGTTACGCGCACAATAAATGTCGCACTCACGTTCAAAAGCGACGGCGATGCTGACCAACGACGGCGACGTCAATGAACCGTACACAGTGTAGTGTTAATCACAATCGGGTTTCGCAACGCAAGTAATAGTAAAAAAACCGACGAGATCGACTGAGACGACCGATCATAACAAAAACAATCAAAAACGAACGGAACGTTCCAATTGTCAAAGACAACGTCTCGTGGTCCGAAAAAACACGCGAAAAAGGCACGGGGTATCGACGACACAGTTACGGTTGTCACCCCCATGGTGGCGCGAAAAAATGCCGACGGTGTCCTGTCGGGTGCCACACTGTCAACCGCGACGTACCGGCGGTAAACTTGCGCGGTTCGAACCATTTAAAATCGAATTTTTTAAATTTATTTTACAAGAATTAAAATATTATCAATAAATAAACAAAACAATTTCATATTGTGATTATGTATATGGTATTTATATGAACAATGTATAAAAAATTCCCCGTGGCCCTTCGATAATTATACATTTGAAAATCTTTGTAACAATAAATATCGATTTCTATATATAATTAAATTATTTGAGAATGTTGGTATAGCATTATATTATATTATCATATATAAAAACGATAACGAAAATAAGAAAAAACGTATTTACTATTCGTATTTCTACAGAATGCGGATAAAAATTACTATCCATCCTAATAAAAAAAAACTGAAATAAACTGAATTTCTTCTTTTCAAATATTTTTGATTTTTTTGAACTTATTTCGTCAAATTTGGATAAATAAATTAGGACAAAGAAAAATCATTTTTAAATTAAATACATTTGTGTTATAAGGGATATATATTAACAATCAATAGCTGCAATTGTCTCTAACATAAAACTATATTGTAGTTTTACCGAATCAAGGTCATATGTTTAATCACTGAGCAAATACTAATGTGCATTGTTTCATTGTTTGCTAAAGGTGACCTTTTCGATTTTCCATCAGAACACGTATAATGATAGTCAATAGATATAGTTGTACTTAACGTAAAATTACGAATAATATTTATTAAAACACTAACAAAACCGTAATGAATTCCAAGAAACTAATTTCTTTTGCTGCAATTTTTGCAATAATTCTTGTAAACGTTCATGCGGGTAAGTATACTCTAAATATTTTCCAGAAAATAATATGAAATTTTTAATTATTTATCTATAAAAGTTATATAATTGTAATTTATTTAATTATGAATGTGCTAAGTCCTATCACCCATTTTAGTAGTATTAAAATATAAATTTATTTTACTTTGAAAATAGACTTAAAATCAGGTATTTACTTTTAAAAAGTTTTTTATTAAACGATTCTATAACCACAAAATATTTATATTGCTCATTTTTCTGCTTAGAAATGTATACTCACATTACAATAACGATGTCACACAAATCAAATCCTATAAATTATCCTTGTCCGTTTAACTATTAAAATGTAATCAAAATAAAAACCACTATCTAAATAATTTAATTTGCTTTTAGTGAAATTTAATCAGTTTATTTCTTTTTTTGGAAAATGTTTAATTACGTATTGTTAAATCAATTAAGTAATTTATATAATATTTTTATTCGGTATGTCCAAATTTAATAATTTCTTTATCAGATATTTGTTGACCGTATTCGTAGATCTGCCTTTCATACATCAGTTACGCTAAGCATCGTTAGACGAACTAGTGTACATAAATAAATGACCGAGTAACGTCCGACACACGGACTTTAGAACACAAAATATTTAGATAATTTAAATTCGTGACTTATTAACATATTCAAATTTTTAGCATAAGTTTCTAGATTATAAAATGTTTTTAGAAATTAGTTTAGTAATATTTTTTGCATTCATTAGTCACGCGAACACTAAAAAGTATAGCCAATGTATACCTCGTGTCAAGACGTATTTACATTTTTCTAATAAATTATAATACGTGATTTTGTTTTTTCTATTAAGAATGTTTAAGCAAGTATTTTGATATATATATATAGAAATGATTATAATTAATTCCTATGGATAGATCATTAGACGAAACACTTAACATACTATTGTGTTTCAATCAGTGGCGTCGAACCCTATACCTAGGTAGGGAAACTGCCCTACCTCATCAAAGGCGTGATGTGTGGGTCATGGCCTCATGAAAGTTGAGGTTAGGTTTGGTAAGTTCTAAAAAAATAATTAATATTGTACTTTATTACTTATATAATAATATAAAGTTGTATGGCCTATCCTAAATTGCTAAATGCATTTATTTGCTTGACATCGTTATATCAGTTTGTGTTTAAAGTAGATAATATTAGATAAACATTAAATTATAGCATTATGCCAATTTTTGAAATACGTCCGTACAGCCGCATGAGTATAGTTGTGTCGTGATACGCTATTTTTAATTTACATCGTGCCAAATATTACAGTATAATATTTGTGGCACAGAATCTGTACACTACTGAGGTCTGAGTCGATCGTTTCATATTAATTATTAAAATAATTGAATAATTGCAAAACCAATTATTCAATTAAAATCGATTATTCGAATAGATTTTATCATCATCATTAATAATCGATTAATCGATTTTTTTATCATTTTTAATAGTCGATTAATCAAAATAATTTCAGGGGTGGGTGAGTAGTCTCGAAATAAGTTTGCCTTACCATACATTTAAGGTTTCGACGCCACTGGTTTCAATTGTTTATTTATAGAGAATTATTTAGTTTTTAAATTACCTATTAGAATACTGATAAATTTAAATAAATAATTTTAAACTGTTAATTATCATAAAAGTTACTTTTGTTAAAATATATATTATATACCGTACGGCTGAATAATAATAGATAATATAAAACTGGAATTACATTCCTAAAAATATCTTAAATTATTGTACATAACATTTTTCACACATTTCGTACTTATTATACGAGTATTTCTATTATATTTTAATGTTATATTGTATCATCTAGCCCACCTCGAACGTGAAGGAGGATATAATCGTAAGTAATGTCATTAATTTTTCCATTTGTATAAAGTGTTTTGATCTTTAAAAAGATATTTAAAAATCTTATCAACTGTTTAGTATTTACCAACGTAATAAAATGCATAGAAATTATAGTAAGCATTACATTTTATAAGCTATCGTAATTTCATCTTGTAGTGGGTTGTACTAAAACTGAAGCTTTTATACAAACAATTAACCATATTAGTGAGTAATTTAAAAATAATTTAATTTCAATAACTTGAATAATATGTTAATGTAAAAACATGTCTATTTTCATGTTGACAAACAAAATATAACATTAAATAATGAATTTGTGATTTCAACATGTTCAGTGTTTTGTTTTTTTATGTATTCTCAAACTAAATTACGTTATACTATGACACATTAAAATGGTGAAAATTCAAATAAACCGATATTTTTCAGTAAAATTAGAAATTGTAATACTACTATGACAAAATAACTTATCATATAAAAGACTTTAATCCATTATCACTAGTTAAACAAACAGTTGACTCTTACAACACAAGAATTTAGCAGACAAACAAAATATTATAAATATGTATAAAAGTTTAATCACCTTTTTTTTTTGTCTGAAACGTCCAATTAGGTACTTAAATATAGATACCGTGAAGAAAATATTTTCAAATTGCATATATTTTAAATGTTTAAAACATTGTCTCGTTTAATATTCTCAAACAAAATTCAAAAACTCTAAAACGAAACATCGTCTTTATTTGTTTTGAATTTCTTAAAGCAATTTAATTTATTTCATTTAACTAGTTCAAAAAAATTGTAGATTTCCAATTCATCGTTTTATTGTGCGTGTTGCCAAAAACGCTTTAAAATTTAAGTAAAAAAACAATTATTGAAATTTTGTAATCATTTGTGATTTTCGATAGTCTTTTGTTACATTTTAGATTGCATAGGGAAAATCGAGATATGTATTATATGGATCACTTCGAACACCTGTGCAAATGATGTTATCAAACTTATTGAAATTCATTCACATAGCGTACATATTTCTTTAGACTTTTATATAATATACTCAAACAAGGGCATCTGCAGAAATATCCACCAGGGAAGCACAATATTTCTAAGTTATATGTATACACACCCACAAGGCCGTATTTGACCTAACCCGCATTTAGACACAATTTTATCGTACACAATATAATCTAGTATTTAAATCTAGTAGTTGAAAATATATGATTCAGTTTTAATCCCCTCCCTCCCAAAAATGTGTTTCTGTTACGGCCTTGCACACACACATATATTTGTATATGTGTATATTTATATAAATCATAAGAAATAACACACACAATATACACAACATACACATTAAGTGTTTTGAATTTGTTTATTATGTATAATATTAATTTATTACAAACTAAATGATTATAATTAAATATTTACCTACTTTATTTTTAATTTTTTTTGATATTGGCTGTGAGAATACTAAAAAAACAAACAAATAAATCTCATAAAATATATGTACCTATCATAGTGTAATATTAATAATAACCAAATAATGAAATATTGTTTTTACCACCAAATTAAGGAAAAAAAAATTGTACATAATCGTTTGTACCGTACATCACTTTTACCTGTCTTATCAAATACCATTACTTTGATATCATGTTCACAATTCTGAAATCGCGTTTATCAAGAATAATTATTTTGCGGTGGTCGACAAATCTTGATAATAGATCATACAATATTAAAAATTTTAAACTATTATTATTTAGAACTTACATAAATAATGATTTTTTTTTTTAAAAATACTCTTAAATATTTTATTAAAATACATCTTTTGTGGCCTATGGCCATGACCCTCTCTAGCCCTTCTATGGGTGCCCTTGTACTCAAAGACATACAGAATGATTTAAGGCTTCTAAATAGCATTCGAAATGGAATTCAGTTACTCTTTATTAATATTTTTTTTTTTCTGTAACTTTAAATTTCAATGTAACTGTATACATTTAATAATCTAACAAATTCAAATATGTTTTGAACACTGATTATACTACTCTTTTATTAGAAAGCTCTGCGTATATATAATCTTGCATTATATTTGATGAGTTAAATATCAAAAGATCAACTAAATATTGTTTAAAATTTTCTAGTTAGTTACATTTGTTAAAACTAAAAAGTTAACGAAGTGTCTAGTTTAGTAGTTAACGTTAAAGACAACATAGGAATTTAGTAAACTTAGTAAAGTTTAATTGGAGCCGTGGAATTTGCGTGAAATTGCGATTGGAAAAATCAAAAACTTATCTATTAAAATACCAATGTGATATAATTTGCTATTGATCTATTTACCCATTTCAAGATTATTCAAGCAATCGTGTACAAAAGTGATCACAAAAAAAAATACACATAGTTGTAGAATAAATAAATTATTTTTTATTATTATTATTTTTTTATTTTTTCTAATAATTTATTTATTCTACAACTATGTGTATTTTTTTTTGTGATCGCTTTTGTACACGATTGCTTGAATAATCTTGAAATGGGTAAATAGATCAATAGCAAATTATATCACATTGGTATTTTAATAGATAAGTTTTTGATTTTTCCAATCGCAATTTCACGCAAATTCCACGGCTCCAATTGTTATGAGTTTTAATATTATTCGTATTTTTTTAATGCAGTATAAACAACCTGTTATTTGTACATATTCTTTTTATATGATTAAATAAACTGTTCATTGTCATGTTAGAGATGTTTTCATTTGAGCAACTCACAATACTTCGAAAAGGGATATGTGATCAGTGCATCAATAAAAGTCATGTTTTTATTATTATTTATCTGTTGGAAACAGTGGTGATCAACAATAACTGATTGCTTTTTAAATTTACTTAGGCATTGTAACTAGATTAATATAAACTTAAATTTAATTACTAATTAATTAATAATCATTATTGATTTTTTATAATTAAAACATGTTTCTATTTATTTTAACATAAATATTAAATTTCAGTCTATTACAGGGATACAGATGAATTTAAAAAGTCAATAGGTATTTTTATAATTTAACTTTTTAGACAGTTATTACGAATATGTAATATGTCATCCTATAGTATAATCATTAAACTATAAATGCTAAAATATAATTTTTCATATTTTTAGTGTAGATAAAATTGTTTAAGCATATGAATATTAATTTTTTAGTTATATTAATGGATTATTATACCCATATTTACTATGAAGCTTTGAAATGTATGTATTTGTTATTGTGAATAAATTTAAGTATATAAATAATATGGATAATTGAAGAATTTTGGTATATACGATAATCGTCTGAAAATAATTCGTAATTCGATTTTGAACAATAATAATTAATTTAATTAAATTTCATAAGGATAATATGATAAAAATACTTTTTATCATATAATATATATAGATAGTATTAGATATTAATATTTAAAATAACATAGATTCATACTGTTATATTTAAATGACAATATATATCTTCAATAAGACTTTTACTATGAGAGATATTAATTTTTATTTAGCAATACAAAGTGTTATTTTGCGTTAAATAACAGATAATAATAATTGCAATAATTAAAGTAATTTTTTTTTGGTCAACCATTTCTTTAGGTAATGTTTTTGTTATTTTCATCTCGAAAAATAAATATTCTATTTTTTTTTATGCATTATCAAAATCTACATTTTATTAATTTCATTGTTTTTCATTCAATTTCATCTCGAAATCTCTACTGAAAATTTCGGAATGTTTCCAAATTATATTTCCTGTAATTCTTCAACTAATTCAGATGCCTTAGGAATGTAAATTATTAATAGACAACGATTTAATATCGATTTTGTTACTATTCAAGAAAACGCAAAACGTAATGATACTTTGCTCATTTATAATACTTTCTATAACCAAGATGCTATTTGATCGCCACCTTAATTTCTTTCAACACTAACAGAACTTTGTCGAAAATCATCATTAGATATCCATGTTTCTACCCTCTGCGGCGAGGGTTTCAAGTAACGGACCTTTTATTAGCTCAGGGGAGCTACTCAAGGGCCGCCACAACAAGACGTTCCCAGCGTATGGGTAACGCCAACCGACATAGCGCCGATCAAGACCGAGGGCTCCTAATCCTCGTACCGCGTTTACACGTCGATGCGCGCTCACGGATGCGGTTTGCCAGTAGGCTATATGATCTTGGCGAAACCCAGCCCGTACGAATCCAACCTAGAAAGAACCAGGTTCGATCTGTGTCGCTACAGTCACGGGGTGGTCCCCGTAACGGGGCTTTAGCGACACCCGTACTCTTATTCGTGTTCGCGTCAATAGTAGGACATGCACCGAGCAGACCTTCGCCTCAGCCGCTCTACCGTCTCAGACGTGTGTGACACGTATGTGACACGAGACATCAAACGCTCCGATTACTCTCAACTCGTGACGCCTCCTTTCCGAGAGTAGAGGCCAGGAGTCTTAATTCTGAGACTCTGGTGCCCATCGCCGAGCGAGAATCTTGTAGTACTCTCACTTACCCGAGCCAGTACGGTCAATCTGACCCGGGAACCCCCGCAGGTTTCGACCGGCCAAACGTGACGCCTCGCCGGACCAGCCGTGCACAGCCGGTTAAGACCATGCTTCCCATGGGCAAGGATTTCTACCCATAATGGTACACTCCTCTCCAGCCAGGGAGTATCTTTTCCCGCTTAACGACCCGTCTGACGGACTGGGATTGTGCCCCGAGCCGTCGAAGCGGGAGATTCATGGTTGGCGACCACTTATTTCAATATATTCGTGGCTATCCCCGCGACAAGGACTTTCAGTGATCGACCAGCTACTAATGCCATCTCGTGGCTTGGGTACGTGCCTGACCCGAACCCGCAAGGCCAAGGGGGGGAATCTCCACGGGCCCGGCTCGAAATCACGGAAAATACCGGTTAATCAAGCCTTTTCCATTAGCTGTGGTTTTTGGAGATGTCGAAAATCATCAGTGTGAGCGATTTTGAAACAAATAATTTGTTTGTTACCTAGGTGATAGATTACCTCGTGGTAGGATGTGCATGTATCAAACTTATGAATTTTGAGACATTAGATAAAAAGAATTTAAAAAAAATAAAAATCAAATCAAATAACTTTTAATAAAATTATTTGATTCTCAGTAGTCGACCATATTCAAGCTCCAATGGAGTGGTGTGTTAAACACGTAGGTGAGTCGTATTAATTTTTATTAAAACTATTTCGAAATTTCTATGTATGCTATAAATATAATATAAATATTTTTTTATATTAATAGAGTTGTATGAAAAGAAAACCAAAATATATGACAAAAATAATATATATTGTTGTATTCGTATCATGCGCATGTGTTCATTTGATACCGCATCATTTTTCGTACATAAATCTATACACGTATATCATATAAATAATTGGAGGAGCATTATTCATATAATTTACTTTCACGAATGCTCAAACTTTCTCAAATATGGAAAGAACTCTGTCTACGTCATATTTGATTGGAAGCGCAATGAATCGACAAACCTGACGACCTGCTTATGCATGTCCGTTTGTTGTAACTAAACGCTGATTTATTTGTATAAATTTGTGTTTGTAAACAAACCTAAATCTAAACTTTATTGTATTTAATAATATCTCTTAAATTTATAGTAATTTTAAATTGCTCTCATCTCACGCATATACCTCCAATATTATTAAGAGTTCTTAAAATTTTCGAACTTACAACAAATAAATATTGCTCTCTTAATATTGTTTAGATTTATTAGTTTTAAGAAATCGTATTTCTCTGTTAAGTGTAGCATTTCATATACGTATAACTGCAAGTATCCTTTTTTATTAGAATTTGATTGGACCTTTAGTGATTTACATCTGTCGTATTATAACGTGTAGTATCTAACCTATACCTTCGGCGTCTTTCAGCCTATTTCGTATTTTATACATTTATAATTTTAAAAAAAGTCGAATGAGTTGAAACATATGTTTCGGTGCACGAAGTCTACGATTTGTTCTTCAGGGTAGCCAACGAGATTTTTCGCGTTGGTGTTGTCAAGTCTCTGGAACGAGCCGGCCATCTTTGGCTTGTCCAAGCACCATCTTCGACCTCTATAATATGTGAAGGGTGCAATATTTGAACATATTAGTATTTGGGAATAAGATAATGTAAAACTGTTGATTATGATAATACATTTATAATTTAATGTAAAGAAAGTAAAAGGGAAGTTATTAACGTCGAATCACAATTTTGTTCCTATATTACTAACGTTTGTTTTATCATAGTTATTATAGTTATAGAGATATCATAGTCAGTAGAATTTCAATGTCAGTAAAAGAATTGAGATATAAATTAACTCAGGAAAACAGTATAAAGGCGTTGAATTGCAAAAATAAAAATAAATATTTATTGAAAATAATTTAATAACTAATATTGACATAGTGAAGCAATGGCTGTAAAGCATTCAAAAGAGATAAATGTAGGATTTAAATTTATAGATACATTTTCTTTTTACATTCACCCTTTCTGAATTTAATACGTCAGTTTTCACTTTTTTAACTTTAAGTCACAGTCCACCGGGAAGTCTCCCTGTGACCCACCAGCTTAAGCCGTCCTTAAATGTGTTTTTATATACTTTTAAAATTGTTATGTCATAACTAATTGCACACGACTAACGTCTTATGATAATTTAAATAAATACACATAGTAATAAAATCAAACAAAGACCGTGAAGAAATTTGTAGAAGTAAGATATCTGATTTTTAATGTGATGTAATTAATAATTATCATATATTTTTTGAAATACCATTATTAAAAATTGTTTGAAACATTAATGTAATTATTTGAAATAATACGTTTTCACTAATTGTACTTTAAACCATATATAATATTGGAGATTTTTCCTATTGATATTTTCACTGCAAATTTAATTAACATTATTCGATTTGTTAAAAAGATGTCTGACCATTTTAATAAAAATATGTTTGCTAAATTGATACATTTTACAAGTTATCATTTGTACTTTTAAAATTAAGTATATGAAACAGCTCTAATAGTATTATTTATACAATCAAACTATAACTACAACAATCAAATTATAACTAGTTCAAATCGAAGCAAATCAAAATTTCAGTACGTAATTTATATGTTTATAACAGTATAAACTACGTAGTCGAATTATATACTAGAATTATATTATAATTATATTATAGTCTTCGTAGATTAATAGTTTTTTCCCCCAATTGTCAAAGTAAATTATTATATTATAAGGGAGTATATTAATAATATATGAAGAATACACTTTTTTAATATTTACAATTATTGTTAACACTGAATTATATTGAGTAAAAATTTTTATTTTCTTACAGAAACAGTTGAAAACGCTTTAGAATTTATAATTTTCAATAACGGTAAGTAAATCATTATTTGATATCTTCTTATATAATTATGGAATTGAATATAAATATAATTGTTAATTTTAAAAAGGAATTTATAAACATTTATCAGGTAATGTTTTTTTTAATGTCTTACTCTGAAATAATAATTAACCTGCTTCTGAAAAATTTGTCATACTGAATAATAATTTAAATATATTAATAATTAATAAACAAAAATATGAATTAAACCTTGGAATGTTGAATGATGATTGAATTAAACCTGCGATAAAAATTAGTTAATCAAAAATTTTAATATTATTGATACTTGTTGTAATCAATTTAATTATTAAACATTTTTTGTAATAAAATTCCAAATGTGTGCAAATCGATTTAGGACGAATTATATTTTTGTAAAAGTCTTCAGTCTTATATAATTGAAAAATATAAATATTTTGGTTTTAAATAGGAATAAATTATTTTGCACAAACTAATACTTTAGATTTCTCTAATATTTTTGGACCCTTGTAGGCTAAAGTATAGAATAAGCCTAAAATAACTCCTGATAATCATAAAACGCGATTAAAAGAGGTAACAGAGAGAAATAGTAATTGTTGCTACCGACCATCGGCGATCTCTGTATTATATATAACTACATTCGATGTAGGCAACTTAAATATCATTGAAGAACTGACTCTTCTACTTCGATGCAGAAAGCCAATAGGAACCTACTGGATTATATTTCTTGAGGATAATGTTTTGATGAATAATGTAGAGTTAAACATTTCCAGAAGTAAAATAATTCCTTAATCGGATCTCCCGGTGGAGACTAATACTACTATTCCATCAAAAAAAAAAAGGAGGAAAATAGCACTATGGAACACGATATCCTTAGGGATCTGTGGAAAATTGGAAAATCTAAAGTTAGAAATGGAGCATTATCAAATTTATATTCTAGGAATAAGCGATGTAGAATAGCCAGGACAAGGTGACTTCTGGTCAGGAGATTATAGAATAAATTCCAATGGAGATGATCATAAAATAGCAGGTGTAGGATTAATCATGAAAAAATACTTAAACGAAAGGATTATTAGTATAGTTCAATATAACAGTAGATTAATTACTATCAAACTTGATACAAAATTCGTAAACACTTTTATTATACAAATATATATATGCCAACCTCGAATCACGGAGATGACAAAATTGAGTAAATATATGAACAAATTGATGAAGTCATTAAATTATCAAAAGAAAATGACAATTTGGTACTTATTAGGGATTGGAATGCGATTGTATGAGAAACGAAAGAACAAGAAGTAACAGGTGCTTTTGGGTTGAAGAAGAAAAACCATTGAGAAGAAAGACTAATAGAATTATGCTAAGAGCAAAATAATCGTCACAAAAACATTGTTCTTACAGCCGAAATGAAAAAGGTACATATGGACCATACCAAAAAATGAGGCTAGATATCAGCTTGACTACACGCTTGTTAGGAAAAGATACAACAATCAAATTAAGCAAAGCAAAACTTATCCCGGAGCAGACATAGATAGTGACCACAACCTCGTTATAATGGAAACCACATTAGGCCTCAACAAGAAAGGTTTTTACACATGCTTCAAAAACACTCACAATGATAATACACAAGATTAGAGACAAGAATAAGCGGATTATTGACAGAGGATCAATTTGGTTTCAAAAAAATTAAAGGCAGTAAAGAGGTGATATTATGCTTATGAATGATAATTGAAAAATATTTAGAAATAACAAACCGATATTTATTGCTTTCGTAGATTTAGAGAAAGCATTTGATAATGTGAACTAGACAAAACATTTTAAAATCATAGAGAATATTGACATAGATTATAATGATAAGAAGATTATAATTTAAGCTTTACATCAGCGAAATTACAGTTATAAAAACAGAGAAAGATAATAACCAGGAGGAAGCCATAATCGCTAAGGATATAAAATAAGAGTCCAATCTATTACCTACCTTATTTAATTTGTATATAGAATAAGCGTTGAAAGAAATAAGGGAAGAGAATATTGGACGAATAAACGAATAAACGGATAAACGGATAAACGAATAAATGGAATGTCTGTACAAATGCTACGTTTTTCCGATGATATTGTAGTAATTGCAGAAAACGATGAAGATCTAACCAACATGTTGAAGAAAATTAACGTCAGGCTAAAAGAATATCACATGAAAATAAATCAACGGAAAGTACTTATGTAGTTATCATAATATATAATATATAATAATATACTTATTATGTAGCTAACAGCAGATACATGCAAGCATATTCTTAGAAAGCAAAATGTTAGAGACAGTTCAGAATTTTGCTTACCTAGAATGTAAATTCAAAAGTGATGGAAATAGCAATACAGATATAATTAGCAAGATAGCGTTAGCTAAAGTAGCTTTCTACAAAAAAAGGAACTTTTTTACCACAAACACAGTAATTCAGGATACAAAAAACACTTATAAAAAGTTCTTTGTGGATCATGGCTTTATATGGAGCAAAGACATGGACCATACTGAAAGCCGAAAAATCCAAAATAGTAGCCTTTGACGTTTAGTGTTGGGAAAGAACGTTAAGAATTTTAAGGACAGAAAAAGTAAGAAATTGTGATATTTTTAGAAGAATGAACACTTTGACTTTAATATGGAATACACTGAGAATGAGAATAAAAAAGTGGATTGGACACTAAATTAGAAATTATCCTTGAATTACCACAGTAATAAAAGGAAAAATAGAATGTAAACCAGGAAGGAAAAGACCCAAAAAAACATCCATGAAACAAGTGATGGAGGACATCAGAATTAAAACATAAAGAAAGTTTAAAAGAACTATAAGCAACAGAGATAAATGAAAAGAAACATCAATCATTTAATAAATCTTCGGATAGTAAAAAAAAATCCTTTAGAAATTTGAAGAAAAAAAATTAGTCATACCAACTAAGTACAACCAATAATTCCTTGATACAGGAAATATTCCTTGATGAAATTTTACATTTTTTCCGTAAATTGTTTAATGTAAATCACTTGTGTACATACAATTAATAAAATATAATATTATGTGTTTAAATAGCGACGTTATTTGGTTACATTGTATACGTAAGAGATACTCTCCCAATAAGTAAATAATATAAATTATGTTTCATATAAAAACATTATTGCCAAATAATTATATTGCATTAAATTGTTAGATAGTGGCTTAGATTTCATGTAGCCCTTAATGATATAATTAATATTATTTATATTGATATAAAATAAGCTACTTAATAACGGCCGACAGCGGTCGATCAACAACACATGACTAAGTAGAACTTTATTTGTTTTGGCAAAATATCTAAATTAAAATATTAATAGTTATACGTAATATAAAATTTATTTAAAGATAATAAAATTAATTATTTTATTCAATATTCATATGTGATTAATTTCTTCATTTTCTACTATCACAACTCAATTAGAGCCATCAAATTGACTTTCATATTTACTTCAGTTATTTATAATTAATACAATATCGAACAATTTTGTAATGTAAAGAAATCTTAAAACTTGTTTGTTCGGTTTGCACAAGTAATAACCACTTTTGACCTATTGAATAGTAAGAGATGTTTGGGTTTCTTGAGATTTCATTAGATTGTAATTCTTGTAAATAGTACATGCATCATATAAATACAGTGTGATCGAAAAGTCGCGCACACCAAAATAGAAGTGTTTCTAAATAGTAGTTGTGATAAATTATTTTTATCGGTTATTTCAAAATAGCACTACGGGTATTCCCGACATTTAATCTAGACGTCATTATTATATGTATTGATGATACGATGCTTTTAGTAGTGCTTTGATTATTGCTCTGTGAACATGTCGTTTTCCCAAGAGCAACATGTGTGTATTGTTGAACAGTATTTTGCTAGCCGTTCTTACACTTGTGTTATTGATAAATTTCGAGTGAAATATCCGAATGTAGAAGTACCTAACAATTCAATCATAACGAGATTAATCGCCCGTTTCCGTGAAACCGGATCAGTTTCAGACAAGAGAACCGGGAGACCTACCATTTTGACTGACGCTAATAAACACATGTTGCTCTTGGGAAATCGACATTTTCACAGAGCAATAATCAAAGCACTACTAAAAGCGTCGTATCATCAATACATATAATAATGATGTCTAGATTAAATGTCGGGAATACCCGTAGTGTTATTTTGAAATAACCGATAAAAATAATTTATCACAACTACTATTTAAAAACACTTCTATTTTGGTGTGCGCGACTTTTCGATCACCTGTATATTAGAAGACAAATATTTTCATTTAAAGATTATTATAACTATTACATTATTATAATATTATATCACTATATTTTACTATCCTACAATTATTGGCTAAAAATTAATTATAAATTGAATAACTAATTCTTTTAATCATAATATATAATAGTACACAAGCAGTTAATTTATTTATAAAAAAATGTATTAAACTTTGAATTGTTAGTTAGTGACTTAGCTTATATATGGTATAGCTCTTAGTGTATTGATAAAGATGGATTATATGACCACGGGACAGAACGTTTGGGCTAGAATCCGCTTAGCTAATGACTTTCGCCTTTATTGCCATCCGTGTAGGCTCGTTAATCATGACGGACAACCGATCATTTATCAACATAAGACCAAACAGAACTTCATTTGTTTTGGCAAAACATCCAACTTAAAATATTAAATAAAGTAGTAATATGTTGTTTAAAGTTTATTTATAGATAATATATGTATAATTAAATATATTATTTAATATAAATATGTAGATAGTTATTTTATTTTCCACTATCACATCCCAATCTAGCGTACAAGACGTATTAGTATTTTTCCATTTTAAAGACGTCAATTTGACTACTTTTTTAGTTATTAACAATTAATAACACATCGAGCAATTTTATATTGTGATGAGGTATGAAAACTTGTTTGTTCGGTTTTCGGTTATTAATTATGACCAATAGAGTGATAAAAGGTATTTGGTTTTCTTGAGATTTCATTAGACGATTGTGATGAGTGTAAATAGTACCTGCATCCTATAAATGTATTTGATGCAAAATATTTTCGTTCAATACTCCTTTATTACACTATTCTACGGTTGCTTCTAGACTATTTATTATAATTTTAATAACTAATTCTTTTAGTCATAACATATAGACAATTGGCTAATTTATCAAAGAAAAAATTTTTATTTTTATTTTGATTATAGCTACTTTTTTATTTTGTTAAATAGATATTACAGATTTATTATGTCCGCGGGATTTTTGCGACCGCTACAACGAATACGCATTTAAATCTTCATCTTCTGCACATACTCGTATCAATTTCAAACATTTAATCGAACCCTCTAATATGATAGATCGTCATTATTATGGAGATCCTAGACAAACAACTGCATCTACATATACTTCAGATGAAATACCAATGTATAAATTTCTGCTAACCAAACAAGAAGAAGAAGAAGAAGAAGAGAGACGCAAACATAATCAAAATGTAACAATGCGTTTAATATGAATAAAATCCAGTTATAAAGAGTTTTAATGAGTTTTAATGAGTTAGATATTAAAAGGTCACTGAAATATATGGCTTTGTTGTAAAATTAATTTGTAAGGATATGCTGATATCATATTAAAAAGTAATGTTAAATATATTATATATACACTTTATCAATAAATATTTCAATAAATATCAATAAATTAATGATTATCAATAAATAAAGTTAATTCATATTGACAGTATATGTATGCGTCTTATCAATTTTCACCAACTTAAACGTTTAGACCAACATTTAAAGAATTTCATTGTTAACATTACAATCCCATTATCGACGGATGGATCGGTGGTCTTCTATCGTTAGTATGGTCTCTTACATTTAATTAGTTTAAATATGCAAGAATATTTATGAACCGATACTTTGTCTTTCCGTTTTATCTCAAAATATTTCAGGTTAGTAATATATATATATATATATATATATATATACCCAAGACTTCTATATATATATATATATAAATATGAACGGATTAAAACTATTAAGAACCGTTGTAGCTGACAAACAATAATTGATGCGGTGACACGTGTATTAAAAGAATACGTACTGGTTCGTAAAAGCCCCCACAATGTTATTGCAGATTAAAATAATCGGAAAAGTGACTTACTGTTCGAAGAACAGGCGTTGCATCGTATACAGCAATGTCAACCGGAAGAAATTCGGTTAGTCGTCCTTCAGGTTCGGTTCGGCCGACAACGCCGAACAGATCGTCACCCGCATCGCCTCGAGTCTACCCGCGTGGTTCTCTTCGTCTATATTGATCCATAATCGACAATCTCGCGGACCATGACGCGACCTATTTATAACCGCGTTTCAGAAAACTCCGTATGTCATCACGCGTGAAACACACGCGACATTGTTCGCTACGGTTTGGAAACTGACGAAAATGTATGTATTTTATTTGCACATACGATCATATGAATATAAACAAATATATATATATTTATAGAGTGTTTGTTAGAATCCGACAAACGCAATTAAAATTCGATATTTAAGTTTTTTTAATATGTAATAAGAACAAAATATTACATTGCACTACAATTAAACGTTTATTTGACTTTATTTTATTTTTCATACGACTAAGAATTTAAAAAAAAAGAATTATTCTGCGGATGCTGTAGACGTCCATTCGAGTGGATCACTTGTTCGGAAATTGTTAGAGTTTTATTATAAACTTTCAATCTAAAAGCGTCGATGAATCATTATATTCAAGAATCTATTTCGAACTATCGACTTATTATGATTAAAAGAATATGATTTACATTGCTGAAATATTATACACGTCTCTCAGCTGGTGTTACATTTCAGACTCTCAATAAGCTCTTAATACAAAACTGCAGATGTCCAAAACGAATGTATAGACAATTTTTCCAAGGTATTTTTCTTTTACAAGGTTATTTTTGTTTACGCTTAAGAAAACCACCGAAAAAATAAAAAACTTTTAAAATAAAGTACAATATGCATACGGTTTGCCATCAGTACATAACACATTTAGGGGCGATCCAAGCGTTCCTATACGAATATATCGTCACATATAAATAATAATAATAAAACAATTTAAAAAACAACGTTAAAAAAACAATTTCCATTAATATCAATATGTATTAACATAAATCGTATTATATCGCATCCTATTATATTACGAGGAAGAACTGCACGCGAAGAAAGTTTCAATTAAAATGCGTTTGGTAATTTTTTTTTAATGTAGCCATTACACTATGAAAACGGATAAAACAATGTAATTTTATTTTTCACACGAATAATATATTTTTAAATATTTTATCATTATCACTAATGTATTATCACATTAAAATGGCTGCGAATGAGATATTCGCTTTTTTTTTCATCGACTGGTTGTTTCATATTCACCATCTAACGAGAAGGACCAAACGATTGGAGAATTTTTATGATATTTTAAAATACATCATATCATATCAATCCATCGATCGCGCACAATATGATTTCGACGTATTAATCGTCTAGTGACATTTCAAAATCACACCCGTTGGTCTTGCACGTATGAATAAAATTCATAGGACGGAATAGAACATAACATAATGTATTTCGAAATCTTAATGTACAGAAATGACAATATTTTTATTATGTAACATGAGATAATTTCACTGGAAATTAAACTATTCAGCTGTTTTATTATTGGTTATCCGATTTCGGTTGTCCGATAACCTTAACGTATTTTTAACCAGTAATTAAAATGTTTACTGACGCTGTAGAACTAACTAATGTTACTCAACACCCAACTTTATACACGCGTATCGAAATTTAGTCCAATTTTATCGAAGAGCAAATATTAAATATTGTAATTGCTATTTTTATTATTTAAATCTGTTATAGGTATTATATTATAGGCCGCCGAAAAATCACAATATGATTTCGACGTATTAATCGTCTAGTGACATTTCAAAATCACACCCGTTGGTCTTGCACGTATGAATAAAATTCATAGGACGGAATAGAACATAACACAATGTATTTCGAAATCTTAATGTACAGAAATGACGATATTTTTATTATGTAACATGAGATAATTTCACTGGAAATTAAACTATTCAGCTGTTTTATTATTGGTTATCCGATTTCGGTTGTCCGATAACCTTAACGTATTTTTAACCAGTAATTAAAATGTTTACTGACGCTGTAGAACTAACTAATGTTACTCAACACCCAACTTTATACACGCGTATCGAAATTTAGTCCAATTTTATCGAAGAGCAAATAGTAAATATTGTAATTGCTATTTTTATTATTTAAATCTGTTATAGGTATTATATTATAGGCCGCCGAAAAATCTCATTTCTCGTGACGATTTATTGTTAATGCAAATAATTAGCCAATAATAGGCAATTTCACCAACTGACCAAGTGGAGTTAGTTTTTTCATAAAATTTACTTAATGAATTACAACGACTTGATAATTTGCCCGGCCTCGCCGATTTATATTACACAAGCAATGAAGCGACTCGACTAATTTTGAGTCCTATTATAAAAGTAGCGTATAAATATGTAAACTTCGTAGTTAAGGTTGCGTGAGGTTATATTAGGTAATGCAATTTATCTATAACGATATAACAAACGATATTCACATACCCTAGTCTACAAAACAAATGAATAAAATAAAATCTGAAGTGTTTGTTTGAACATCGTTAATGGAAATTATTGAATAATAATTTGTAAATTTAAATGACAGCGTTTTGTAATGGATTTCTATCGATGATAGGTGAATATTCAAAATTGGTATAAAATAAAAATAGACTTCAATGTTCACGACCTGAAATTGCACATAGTTTAAAAATATGAAGGGATAAAATGTTACGGTCACAGTAGCGATTTAGGAGCACGTTTAAACTATAAACAAATAATTATATAACGAAATCAGATTTTTGAAATCGATCTAAATTTGAACCGAGCTAATCCAAATTATAACGAATCCAAACTAAACCAAACCACTCAATTTAAATATCAAATGCAAACCAAATTCATGAGAAATATAAAGGATTGAATCGAATATCAAATATTTAAATACTCGTTTGATTAAACAATTAGTTAACCAAAATACCGAATTATTAATTCATAAAATAAATAAAATAGGTATTCAGTATATAAAATGTAATTTTTTCAATTAATATCCCAAGAACAAAAATATCATCAATAAGTAGACATAACAATTTTGTATTGTGATCCTAAAAATATTTATATGAATAATTTATACAATTTTCGCGTAACCCATCGAAAATTATAAATTTCAAAATTGTTGTAACAATTATACAATGAAATGACTTGAGAATAATTATTGTGGCATCATATTATATTATTCTATTGAAAACAGATAAAGGAAATAGCAAAAGACATATTTAATATTCGTATTTCTGCGGATTGCGGGAAAATATTACTATACATCCTAATAATGAAACTGAAACAAATTGAATTTGATCTTTTCAAATATTTTTGATTTTATTTATCCTATTCGTCAAATTTGGATAAATAAATTAGGACAAATAAAAAAAATGTTTAAATTAAATACATTTTACTGTCCGATCGAATATAATAATATAGGAAATGATTCGTATAAAATTGGTAGTAAAACAATCCTGAAAACCTTGTTCGTGGCGTCTCGTCGAGAAAAAAATCTAAGGGATACGCTAAAATAGTTTTACTAAGAAGAGGTATTTTGTTTCCCCTATAAGCGCACTGTATAGATTAACAATCAATAGATGCAATTGTCCTTAACTTAAAACTATATTGCACTTTTACAAAAACCAGATAATATGTTTAACTGACTAAGCAAATACTAATATAAATTGTTTCGTTGTTTGTTAAAAGCCACCTTTTTGATTTTCCATGAGAACACGTATAATAACAATTAATAGGCGCAATTGTATCTAACGCAAAATTACGTTACCTAACATAAAATTCTATAGTAATATAAAGATGTATTAAAACATTAACAAAATAGTAATGGATTCCAAAAAACTAATTTCTTTTGTTGCAATTTTTGCAATAATTTTCGTCAACGTTCATGCGGGTAAGTATACTTTAAATATTTTCTAGCAAATAATATGAAATTTAAAATTATTAATCTACAAAAGTAATTTGATATAAATTTATTTAATTATGTATGTGACACGTCCTATCACCCACATTAGTGGTATAATAAATTACATTAATTTTTTACTTCGAAAATAGACTTGACAACAGGTATGTGTTTTTAAAAAAATTCTTTATTAAATAATTCTATAACCACAAAATATTAAAATTGCTCGTTTTTCTGTATAGAAATGTGTAATCGCATTTCAATAACGACGTCACACAAGTCAAACTATAAATGATTCATGTCCATCTGATTATTTAATTTTAATAAAATGTAAAGAACTACTATCAAATACATTATGCTACTCATGGATCTGCCTTTAATATATCAGTTACGCTAATCATCGTTAAATGAAACAGTATACACAAATAAATAGTGCCATTTCACACATGGGCCAGAAATCAAATATTTAGATTTTTGAAATTCGTGATATATTATCGTATTCAAATTTTTATTATAGTTTTCTAGAATATAATCTTTTTAGAAATTAGTTTATTTTTATTATATGCATTCATTCGGCCCTCGGACACTGAAACGTGTATTCAATATCTATCTCATGCCAGGACGTATATAAATTTTACTAATAAATAATAATACATAATTTTTCTTTACTTTTAAGATTGTAAACGTAAGTTTTTTATTGCATATACATAATATATGTATACATATATTTGGAAATGATTATAATTAAGATCATATGAATGGATAATAAACAATACTATTAAAAGTATTTCAGTGTATAACATACTAAAAATACCCCTTCGTTTTTTAAAAATGTTATATACCTCTAGTGCTATTGATACTAGGAAGGCGGTTCCTGCGGAACAGTTTGTTTTGGTGTCTTATAAGAGGTAGTTTTCCCAAATCACTCCTAAACGAGGGGATACATTTTTGGAGTCGTAATAGTTGACTCAATTTTATCCGTAATTGACTTGGGACATAAAAGATAGGTAGAAGGAACTTTAATGTGTAACATACTAAAAACACCCCTTCGTTTTTTTTTATTTCAGTATAATTCCGATGTTATCTGTGCTAGGGAAACGTTTTATTTTATTGTATCTTATAAGAATTTTTAGGAATCATGTGTTTTACCTTGGGGGTAAAAATATACTAAGCCGGAATTATACTGAAATAAAAAAATAACGAGGGGGAGTTTATTTGATGTTTCATATACTGAAGTACTATCTGCATATTTGTATAATAAGCCTAAGAAAACATTACCGGGAGGTAAAAATATACTAGGAAATTCTTACCCTCCATGGAGGTAGGATTATACTAGGAAAACATTACCGGGATATAAATATACTAGTATTATATTACTGGAAGATGATAAATATACTAGGAAAATCTTACCTTCCTCCCAGTAAAATTATACGGGGGTATGTATAATTATACTGTCATAGAGACTTGACTGCCACCAATGCAAAAAATCTCGTTGGCTGTCCTCGGGATCGAAACGCAGACCTTGCCGGAACGCATGTTTCTACACACTCGACCACAACTAATTTTTAAATGCATAAATAATATTATATTGTTAATTATCATAAAAGTCACTTTTGTTTCAACATATTATATCCGATTCGCTTAAATTATAATAGGAAATATGAAACTGGAATTACAATCAAAAAAATATTTTAAATTATTGTACACAATCTACTTTAGGGATACGATTATCCTAAATAACGAAAAAAACGATATTGTATACCTAATATATATATATATATATATATATTTGTTCCATTTACTAATCATCTAGGCCAACTCAGATATATTGGAAGATATCATAGTAAGTACATTTATTTGTCGATTTATATAAAATGTTTTGATCCTTGAAAAATATTTAGACCTACTTAATAATATTATTCATTTTTTAGTATCACCAATGTGGTGAAATACATAAACATTTTAATATACATTAAAAATTATAAACTATCGTAACTTTATCTTGCAGTGAATTCCTCTAGCACTCAAGCTTTCCAACATACAGTTACCAATATAAGTGAGTAATTTAAAAGCTATCTATGCTTAATTACTTGATCAATATGTTAATATCAAAACATGTCACTATTCATTTTGACAAACAAATATATTGAATTTAAATTTATAAACCCAAAATCGCAAAAAATGATACACTTTAACCACGTATACGTAGTTGTTGAAATACTTATACGCGGTTAAAGTGTATAATTTTTTGTGATTTTGGGCTTATAAATTTAAGTACAATACAGTCACAAGTGCTCTATTAAATTTTATTATTAAAGTATATTTTATTAAATAATGAATTTGTAGTTTCAAGATGTTCAGAGTTGTTTTATTATGTATTCTAAAACTAAATTACTGTTTGTTATTACATATAAAAATGATGAAAACTCAAATAAAACGATAGTTCTCAATAAAATTAAAAAAAGGTTACACTACTACAACAAAATAATTTATTATATTATACACGGAATTATATTTTAATTAATTAAACGAACAGTTAACCCTTACGAATTTAACACAAGAAAACATTGTCTCAATTAATATTATCAACTCGTTGATGTCAAAACGCTTTAAAATTTAATTACAAAAGGAATTATTAAAATTTGGTGATCATTTGCGATTTTCGATAGTATTTTGTTATTGAAGCGAAACTTTTTTACAGAGGGTACGAAAAAAAAGGATTTTTGTGCGTCACGGTTGGCATGTCACAATACTTTTTCTTGAGATTAGTTGCGAATGCGCGTTGTCTTATTTTAGTAATGGTCATGTAGCGGTCAATAGCGTGTGAGCAGATCGCTTGCAAGGCCGCCCGATTAGGGGGGGGGGGCGAGAGAGACCATGCCCCCCACTATTTTATTTGATATTTGCTTAAATTAGCGATATAATTCCTTTTAAATGTCAAATAATCGTCAGTGTTTTTTTTTACGTGTTATAAAACAATTGGTTATTATTTCCACTAATCCCACCCGAAACAGTTACGGCTAAAGATTACCATATCCGTGGAAACAACTTTATAGAACAGCTGTTGTAGCATGTGATAATTTGTTCTATATTGATTTATAATTTGTAGTTTTTATACTACGAGTATATTTAAAAAATATTAGGGTGTACATATTTTGATGCCCCCCCCCCCCCCGAAATATCGATCGCTTGACCACCCGCGCCAGTTTTACTCGCACGCGCCGTGAATACTAGTAAAAAAAGTTTTACTAGTTGTAAAATGACATTAATTTGTTTTTTGTGAATACTTGTATAAACAATTGCTCAAAGAACATGGACATATTTTATGTGCATATAACAAACTGTATCTAACTGGTAATTTAATAGATGCATGTTTTAATTTTTCCAATAGAAATTATTTAAGACGAAAATTACAATAAGAACCACTATGTTAAATAATAGATATATTCGTTTTGGGCATGAGGAACTTTTGTAATTTTGAAGAACACGATATATATATATATATATATATAGTGTGAGCTCTAACCTATATAATGTGTTAATAATATGTATCATTTGACTACTTACATTTTGATAGTCTCTCATAAACATATGAGAAACATATTTCATTATGATAAACATAATAAAAACAAATATACGGCTCCAATTGTCATCAGATTTAATGTGATTCGCATTTTGACTAATGTGGTTCAACTAAACTTTTATTTGTTCATATCTTTTTGGTATAAGTTTAAATGAAATTAAAAATTCATAAATAAAAATTGTTTATCGTCAATTTTAGGAGCTTTATTTTTATCAACCTTTACATTTCCTAAAAAAGTATTTGTGATCTATACACCATACAATTTTATGGTTTTACTATTATTCACGTATTAGAAACAGTGATGATTAATTATAACTGATTGTTTTTTAATCAACTAAAACATTGTATGAAACAATGTAACTTGACTTCTGATATCATAATTAAATAATTTAATAAATTAAAAGTATACCATACAAACTATTTAAGTTGATACGTTAATATTTACATAATATTAATTATTAATTAATTAATAATCATATTTGATTTTATGTAAATAAAACATGCTTCTATATATATTAACACACAATTTTTTTTTTTAGTCCCTTATTTGAATACAGATGAATTTAAAACTTTACATGGTATTTCTATAACTTTACTTCTTTATACATTTATTACGATTGTGTAATATGTAGTTATTTAAATAATAACTAACATAATAATTTTCCCAGATAGTGTATAATCATTATACTAAAAATGTTGAATTTTTATATTTTTATATTTTATATTTATAAATTATAAATTATAATTCATCATATTTCAAGTGTAAGCAAAATCGTTTAAACATATAAATATGAAATTTTTAGTGTTTCTTATGGATTATCTTGACCATATTTTCAAAGGAGCTTCTCAAGGTATGTATTTGTTATTGTGAAGAAATTAAACTACATTATATAAATAACATAAATAATATAAATATAAATGATAAATAATTCTTCAATTTTGGTATGCGAGGTGCGATCAAAAAATACCCGGATTTTTCAAATAAAATTTAACACAATATTATTCTAAATACACATTATCACCTTCAAAATAATCTCCATGGGAAGCAATACACCGCTGCCATCTTCTTTTTCACTTTTGAAAACATTCTTGGTAGGCACTAATTATATTCCACTAATTATATTCCAATAATAATTGGAATGTCTTTAAGATCGATTTCCGTATTTTGTTTAATGTCACCAATTGTTTGAAAACGACGTCCTTTGAGCGTAGATTTTAACTTCTGGAATAAAAAAAAGTCACACAGGGCCAGATCGGGTGAGTATGGTTGTTGTGGAACTACTGGAGTTTGATTTTTTGCTAAGAACTGACGAATGAGCAATGAGCTGTGAGCCAGGGCGTTATCGTGATGCAACATCCAAGAACCACTTTTCCAACTTTCTGGTCTTTTTTTCCTAACATTTTCACATAATCTTTTCATTACTTCTAAATAAAAATACTGATTCACTGTATGTCCTTGAGACACCCATTTACGATGAACTATACCACGAAAATCAAAAAATGTGATTAACATGGCTTTCACATTTGATCTCACTTGCCTTGCTTTTTTTGGTCTAGGAGAATTTGCTGCATGAATAGGAGAATTTGCAACATGAATAATAATAAGCAATTTAACTAATTTTCGTAAAAACAATGTGATTAAAATACTTTTTATGATGTTATTTATATATGTCACAAGACATTACTATTTAAAATAACATAAATACATACTACTTTAATTACAATAACAATATAATCTTAAAAAAAACATTTATTATAAGAAATATTAATTTTTACATCTCAATATATTGTATTATTCCATAATATGGAATATTAAAATTGCATATATAGAACCATTAGTAAAAACTTTTATTTCGAGAGCTAGATGGTCTAAAATTTGTTTTAAGCTATTATCCAAACCTCTCTTACATAAAATTCGTTGTTTTCTTTCTTCAAATCAACATCGAAATCTCAACTTTAAAATATCGAAATGATTCCTTATTACTATTCCTTTAATTCTTCAATTATTTTAGATGCCTTAGGTAGGTACATTAGTGAATTTGTCATTGGAGAGTGATTTAATAGTTTAATTGTTATTATTCAGAAAAATATAAAATGTAAAGATTAAGGTCCCGTGTTCATTTTCAATACTTTCTATAGCAAAAATATTCACCAAACGCCACCTTAGTTCTTTTCAACTTTAACAAACCTTTGTCGAAAATTATTAATGTGTACAATTGTGAAACAAACAACTTGTTTGTTACTTAGGCGAAATATGACAGCCTCGTGTTAGGGTTTGCGCGTGACAAATGTTTGCATTTGGGAACATGACATAAAATTTAGAAAACATTCAACATTTTAAATAAAATTATTCGGTTTTCAGTTGTCAACTGTATTAAACCTTCGATGATTTGGTGTAAGGAGCAAACAAGTAATTCGTATTAGCTTTAAATAAACCAAATTCGAAATTAGTCTTTGTGCAATAAATATAATTTTAAAATGTTATTCTTGTGTATTAGTAGAGTGGTATGAAAAGAAAAACACAATGTATGACAAAAATAATATGTTAAATTGTATCATGGGCATATGTTTATTTGATATTGCATCATTTTCCTTATGAAATATCTCGAGGCACATTATTTCTATATTATATTTACACAAATACTCAGACTCTCTGAAATCTAGAAAGAAATCTATTTTAATCGTAATTAACAGGTGTAATGAATCGATAAACCTACGCATAAGCCTGTCCAAGTGTTGTAACTAGACGCTAATTTATTTTTATAAATTTGTGTTTGTAAACAAATCTTAATTTTATTATATTTTTATTATATTTAATAACATTTTATAAATTTATAGCAATATATAACTGCTATCATTTCACACACAAACCTTCAAATTCATTAGGAGTTTTTCAAGTTCTTACTTTTACAACAAATAAATATTGCTTTCTTGATATGGTTCGGATTCTGTTTGCACCGATGGGAAACGTCACTATTAAATTAATACATTAAGTTGCTCAGTTTATCTCGCCAACTCGCGTTTAGTCGAGATAAAATAAAATTAGTGACCCAATTGACGTATACAAACAAAACATATGGTTAAATGTTGACTATGTACAGTGTATTAATGTTCACATCAATAAATAATAATGATAACATAAACAGAAGTACAAATCACGTATAACTTATTAAAATTGATATCGTTCACGTTCAGACTTTCCTTGGATGACTGGTATCAATAAAAACATCAATATCCATAAAAAAGGAGTATCCTCCTTGACTGGACATCACTAGTAGTAACACCATGGGGTGGACACCTCGTTGATAATGTCAATTCAGTCGGCCATGTTTTCGGAGGAAAATTTAGTTCATGAGTGATGTGTCACGACGCATTTCACGTGTTTTATGGTAACTGTTTTCTACGGTTTAGTAATTACATCATATACGATTTTAGTTTTTTTATTTATAATTTATATTATATTTATTATATTTATATATATATTATTATTTGTTTACTCAATTCTACTGATTTTATAGTTTCTATTTATTTTTTTTTTAAAGTGATAAAATTCACACCTCCGATAACATGGCCGCTTTGATTTGGCCGCCGTCCTATGTTACCCATGTTATTTCTTATCAGTGTTCATCCCGTGGTAACACCAACCACGATGTTTAAGGCTATGCATACATAATTAGAAACGACAAATGCACCAACAACACTACACACGTGTATAAACAAAGTCCAGAATCATTGTAATAACGTGCTTTGCCTAGCTGGCTAATTATGAGGTATGAACGGCACAATAATTAAACTACTCGTAACGTCTTCGTTGTCGAGCACACTAATCACGCGATGAGATGTCACGCACGTGGTTGATACACAGACAACGAATGTCACACACGGGTGGACGAGAATACAGCGACCACCGTAGACGCATATATCGCATACGCGGACGCGTAACACAACGCGAACAAACAAGTCACAATAAATCCACATTTGATCGTACACCGGGTAGAAGACAAAACCGAAAGATACGCGTCCAACGCAGAACCGGTCGCGGAACGAAAACGGTGTAACTTACGTGGAAATGCACACCACGACGGAACGTATATCGGGGATACGTACTCAACGACAGTCACTAGAGCGATTTTATAGAAAAGAGATTAAATAAAGCGAATACATAAGCCCGGCGATGGTGGCCAAAAGTTGAAGGGAAGGGCGGTTGAAAATCTCTTAGATCCTAGAGCTTCTAGAGTTGAGAATCCACACCAACCCAGCACAGTCAAACGGACACATTGTGTACTACAGCGACGCACATGTGACGCGAATCAAACAAATTCATTAGTTTTGAGGTGTATTAATCCTCTACAGCTCTTTTTCAATGTTATGTGTAGCATTACATATACGTTTAACAGTTTTTCTTAGAATTTGATAGGACTTTGGTGACTCCCATATATCGTATTTTATACATTTATAATTTAATGTAAGAAAAGATAAAGAGCAGTTACTACCGTCGGATCACATCTTTTTGCCTATATTGAGTTAGTGGTATCATAATAATTATAATTATAGAAATTTTATTGTATGAAATATGTCCAGGGACAGATTGGGCTCGTGTATAAATTCGGCCCGTGAAAATAGTATGAAGGCTGTGAATTTCAAACAAAAAATTATGTTTTTTGAAAATAATATAATAATTAATATCGACATGTGGGACAACAGCTATATTGTATTCAAGAAATGTAATTATAGAATTATAATTGAGAGTAAATCTTTTTAGATTTATACCTTCTGAATAGAATAAATTTAACGGTGTCCAACCGGTCGATTCCTTCCTTGAGTGTGCCTAAATATAATATCATAATCGATAATTACACACGACTAATGTCTTTTGATAATTTAACTTAAAATATGTTTTAGAAATAGCAACAAATATTGAAAATCGTTTGATAATTTGTAAAAGTAAAATATCAGTATTTTAATGTAACGTATTTACGAATTATCGTAAATTTAAAAAAAAAACTTAATAATTTTGACGTGAAACAGCTTACCTATTAATATATAAATAATCAAAACATTATAACTAGATGATTTCAATAAAATTAGCGATTTTGGTAAGTAAATTACACGTCTATAACAATATAAACTGCATGGTCGAATACGCTTAACAGTCATAGAAATATTGTTTTTTTTTTTATTAATGATCAAAATAAATGAATATATTAATGGGAAGAATATTTCTACGTGACAATTAAATGTTTGATTTATATATTTACAATCATTCAACACTAAATGGTATTAATCAAAAATTTAATTATTATTTAAAGAAACTGTAAGTGGCGCTCTACACTATATTATTTACAATAACAGTGAGTAAATAATTATTTAATATGTTCTGATATGAATATGCCATTTAATATAAGTTTACATTTTAATAATTAATAGTATTTTATGACTATTTACCAGGTAAGTTATATATTTTTAAACGTCTTACTATGAAATAATTACTATTCTGCTATTGAATAAAAGACTTTAGCCTTAAAGATGATTGAATTACAGCATGACATGAAAATTAGTGGAAAATTATTGATACTTGTTATAATCAGTAAAATTATTAAACATTTTCTTTAGTAAAATTTAAAATTTGCGCAAATTGATGTTCTTTTTCTTCTACTCCTTCGCCTTTATCCCAGATATTTGGGGTCGGCCACCTGAGCTCCACCTAAGCTTCCACCTAACCCGATCTCCCACATCATCTACGCACACACCAGTAGTCCTCATATCACACCAAATCGCATCCAACCACTTCTTCTTTGGTCTTCCTCTTCCTCTTCTTTCGTCAACGTTCATTTCCATAACCTTTCTTACAGCATCCGAATTTTGTCTCCTCATAATATGGCCAAATCATCTAAGTCTATTCTTCTTCATCTTATCCACGATCAATGGTATTTCTATATTTTCTCTTACATATTCATTCCTTATCCTACCTTCTCTCGTCACTCCCCACTCATCCGTCTAAGCATTCTCATCTCTACTTCATTTATTCTCTGCTCTATTTTTTGTCAACCGCCCAACACTCTAAATCATACAACATAGCTAATTATACATTACACTTATAGAACGTACCTTTCAGCCTCATTAGAATTATTTTATTGCACAAAACACCAGACACTTTTTTTCACTTAATTCACCCACACTTAATCCTATGTTTTACATCCTCTTCAAAACCACCGTTCTTTTGTACAAAAGACTCTAAATACTAAAAACTTTCAACCTCACTTACCTCGTCCCCACTTATTGTCATTACACTTCTCGTTTCATCGACTTGTTCTCTTTTATTAAACCTATACTCTATATACTCTGTCTTACTTCTACTAATCCTTAATCCCATTCCTTTAATAGCTAATCTCTGCACATCAAGCCTTTGATTAAGCTCTTCTTTATTTTCACCTACCAAAACTATATCATCAAAAAACATCAAACACCATGATGCCTACCCTTACATCTTTTTTGTAACTTCATCCATTAAAACAGAAAACAAATAAGAGCTTAAAGTAAATCCTTGGTACACACCTACTCTTACCCTAAAATCCTATGTTTTTTTACACATACTTTTGACACTGGTACATGATCCTTTATTTCAGACATTCTTTTTACTTTTTAATTTGCATGAATCGATATTAGACATATCAAATTTTAATAAAAGCCTTCAGTTCATATACCTGAAAAATACAGATCTCATTTTTAAAAGGAACACATTTTTTTACCAACTTGCTTTATAAATTTAAAGAATACAAATTAATCATATACCAACTATGAAGTACGGCCAATCATTATTTGATATATCATATTGAAATGTTGCAATTCATCACTGACTTGTTTTGTGTACAATAACTGAATACATAAAATTAATAAAGTATTATATAATGTTTTTAAATAGTGTTGATATCTCATTACATTGAATATATGAAAAATGATCTCCCGTTACGTATGTATTATAGTTTTATATAAAAATATTTTTCTTAGATAAATTAATTACATTCAGTTGTTGTATAGTGATTTAGTATGCATTTAATATGCTAGTAGCATATTGACACCATTTTATTAATAACACCCATTAAAGCTTTTTAATCACGGGAAACAGCCGGTCGATTATCAACATACGACCAAGCAGAACATCATTTGTTCTGGCAAAACAACTAACTTAAAATATTAAATAAAGTAGTTATAAGTAATATAAAATTTATTTAAAGATAATATCGTTGTGGCCTATGCGGTTGAGCCGGTTGTGTAGTTGATCCCACACAGCAAAATAGAAATATTTAAATGTTCACAATATTTTAAGAAGGTTTTTCAGAAAATATTTTTAACAAAATATTTTCTTAACATACTCCAAATATTTAAACTAAAATGTAATTATAATATTTTCTAAATGTTGTGCATCAAATATTTAAAAATTAATTTATGTGTAATATTTTGAAAACTATAGTTACTATTCAAACTATAATAATATATTTCCACACAAGTATTATTTCACTCAGTATATATTGTTTTATTTTGAATTAGTTAGTCATATTATGATATAATTATAATAAGCAAAATTTTGTGTCGGTGCAGTACTGTGCGTGTAGATGTCCGAGCTGTATAATTATTCTATCCTATATATATAGATTATAATCAAACACTTGTTTTCTTCTATAAATAAAACCATAATATTCTAAAAAACCCGCCATCCAGTCATCGTCGCCGATTAGAAAATTATATTTCTAATATCCATTTACTGTAGCATTGTTGATTGTTGTTTTGTGTCGTCATTCGTGAACACTGAATAGCGAGAATATGTACCCGTAATTACAATAATCGGCATAATCATTGTACGTCTGCATGCCGGTGGCGAGCACCTACTCGTTAGAATTAGGTGCGAGACTCAAATGTATACTTTTATATTTTCTGTGCTGTGTCAAGATAACTTTTAAAATTTTATGCAAGTTAAATTGGTCATTTAGTTTTATGTTTTACACGCGTTTTTTTAACACGGTATTTGCTCCAGGCCTCTGGCATTTTAAATGTAAGTATTTCACATTTGTTATTACCTACCTTTTTATTTATTGGCTTTCGTTTGATTAACATCAGATGTAGCTCAACAATTTGTTATTGTTCGGTAATTAATATTGACCGCCATTGGCGACACTGACGCTCGATGTACGTCGTCGCCACCTCACTGATTCTTGTGGCCCAGTGCGCCCCGTCGACGCATACCCGAGGTCGTGACCGTTTTGCTCAGCGCGCTCCGGGTTCTTTCGTCGTCGTCGTCGTACCCGTGACGTGGGTCTTAACGATTTCCTTTGTCTTCAACGATACCTTAACGGAATTCGTCCACGTTTTGTGCCTTTCGCACACACGGAATTATCCGTCGTTTCGCGTTTTGCGTTGAACATTGTACGACGGCTTGTAACGGCAATTTTAACAGCGCCTAGTTACGTGTATCAACTGCGATCGCAGATCGTATTATATGTATCTTTATTCTTTTTTCTATTGTTTTGTATTTAAATTATATCATTGATATTATATATATATATTTAAGTTGTGAGCCCATTGGGGTCATATTATAATTTGTCTTTTTATTTGTATCTCCGCCATACCGCCTTTTCACATTGACGAACTTTGCATGTTATACATTTATTAGTAATTAGTTTAGTTTTAATTTTGTTATTACAGTCCACTTAAATATCAAAGATTTTGTGTTATTTACTCGCCCCCTCCCCCCTTTTTTGCTATACCTGCCCGTTTATATTTTTAGCAACACGATCCCATCCCGCGATCCCCGTCACATCAGGCAAGGTCGGTTGCGTACAGTTATTATAAATGTATTTTGAGTGTCTTGTTCATTATTTTACCATAATTTTATTATGATCAATTTTAATATAATATTTGTACTTATATGGATAGTAAATGAACGTAAATTTTCCACTCTTTAATGTTGTGCAGTTATAATTGGTTAGTACTCTTTATATACTAATTAAAATTAAATTAATATTATATCATAATAATAAGATATTATAGATTAGTACCAGATATTTTTGAATAAAATTATATTACTATTTATGTTCTGGCTTTTAAATGAACTGTATATTAATGTTTTTCTTTTGGATTTGAAATAAAAACAATGCGGTTTTGTTTGCCGCAATCATTGCGGACTACTATTTTAGTAAAACTTAATACTAATAATTGTTGCACAATATGTGCTGGCCAGCAGAGGGAAAAGGAAAGAAACAACTTCTAAATACAATATTATTTACTAAACATATAACTAAATTTATATTAAAAAGACCGTACTATGGTGCTGATGGTTGTCAGACGGTGATGGTAGTATGGTAGATGACGGTGACGGTGACTGACGGTAAATGACGGTAATTGACGGTAAATGACGGTAAATATCGGTAGAATAGCGGTAGACGACGGTAAAAATTACGGATAAACGGAGCGCACTTTTACACGACAATACAATACATTTACAATACAATTAAAGGTAACGGTACGATACATGTCGTGTATCGGTCGGCACTGGTCGGAAACCTACAACTTAATGGTTATGCTAATTCAGCGTAGTGTCCAGTGGGAAGGGGGCACCGCCGATATCGATGATTACGCCTGAACAATTTATGTAGAAAAGAGTTTTAAATTGTATAAATAAAATATAATCAAAAGTAATCTGTTAGAAATATCATAATTTTGAAAAAGGAACATTTAAAATTATTCAACAAATTTTGCTAGACATATTAAATATTATTTATATTATTATTTTAGTTAATACTTATTCCATAATTATAATTTAAAGTTACTTATACATTACTAAAATATATTAATAGTATTTATCGAAGAAAAAATGTATTATTTTATTTCTATTAATTACAAATAAAAATAATTTATTATTTAATTAAATTTAGTTATATTTCAACATTTTAACATTAAATGATTAAAGTTATTTATTTGTACGTTCCAAATTTAGATTTTAAAGTCTCATGATTTATTTAGATTCCATCTAAAATAAATTTTAAAAAAAATTATTATGGACATTATGATATTTCTAATAATTTTTTTCAAACAAAAGACTACTTTCTTATTTTTAAATATATATCTATATAGTAAAAAAATAATATTCAATATATTAGAATAATACAAGAATCTTATTTGTTCAATTAATGATGATATTGAAAAATCTATTAATAACGAATTCTTTTTGGTTATCAGGCCTTTCTTGATCATCCCATCTCACATCTAGTCCTCCATTCTTCTCTATATGTTATATTTTCTTTCCAATTCAAACCATCACCAAGTGATTCCACATCTTTTTTTTATTATATGTATATATATTATTTTATCAATCTGTATTATATTGTCAATATGTATATTTACTACCTGCCTATATTCATATAAAATAATGAATGCTTTTTATTTTTATTATTATTATTATTTTATATTTTTTTTTGCAGAAGCTGTTCTTCAAATTTTCAAATTTCAAGGAATAACAATCAAAGAAATTGAAACCCCCATTAAAAGATGGATGGCACAAGCATGATGTGCCAGATAAATAATACAGATGGCACGTATTAAAAAGTTAAAATGAAAGTCAATTGATAATGGTTCTATTTCAGATTAAATTTACTGTAGTATTAATATTTTCCAACATTATTAAATTTTTTTTTTTTAATTATATCTTTATATATATTCACTGTTTTATTTTAACTTTTATGATTTTTTACTGTTTTGTAATATTTATTTTTAATATTTTAATTATAAAGTATAGATCATATTGTGAAAACTTTGTATCCTATTATAGTTCCACAATATTTAGTAAATTATTTTGTGGAAATATTTCATTTTTTAATGAATATCCATGCCTGCAGATAAGATAAAAATAGAATATAAATACAAACAAAACTAAAGTACATAAGTGTTGTATTATTTAAAACAGCACGCCGCCAGAATGTTAAATGGTTTCTATAATATTGTACAATTATTTTGTAGATATATTTTATTATAATATTTCTATAATATTTTTGATAATTTTGTCAAAATATATTATTTAAAAGGTGTATATAATATTTAATATTTATATATTTCCTAAATATTTTTTGGAAATGCCACAAGCATATTTGTCTCAAATATATTGACAGTTATCAAAATATATTATAATAATTTTACTTGGTCTGTCAATAAATGATCTGATAATATTTTGAAAACATTTATAAACATTCATAACACTTTCTGAAAATATTTGGTGAGTACTTATAGTTTTAAAAAAACACTGTCAATATGTTTTTTAAATATTATTTTGCTGTGTGGGTTATATATTGGTCGTCGGGACGGTTGAGATTTTTCTGACGGTTAAATTCGATAATGTTAGGGTTCTGGTGAAACGTATTACACTCTAACTCCGTGAGAGAATTATAAATACTAAATTATTTGGTAGATAATTACATAAAGTTATCTTACAATTAACTTAAGTTAAATATTAATCATAAAAATGACACTGTAAATTAATGCATCGAAACCCAACTGACGACGCACAGTCTAAAAAGGTTAGTAAGCTTTAGAATGTTTTACACAAACATACAGGGTTTCATCACAATATAATCAAATATTATGTTCAACTCTAACAAGTAAATAATTACTCTATGTTCTACTAAAACATCCCAATTTAACGTATATGACGTATTAATATTTTCCTATATTAGAGACATCAAATTGACTGCTTTCTTTAGTTTTTTATAATTAATAAAATATTGAATAATTGTAATTAATTTAAAAATATTTTGTAATGTAAAGATATATGAAAATTTGTTTATTTGGGTTGCAGTTATTACTTGCGACCTATAGAATGGTATTGGATTTTTGATTTTCTGGCGTTTCATTAGATAACTGTGATTCGCAATAATAGTACATGTATTTTTTAATATATTAGAAGAAAAACATTTTCATTTAATAACAATTATTACTATATTGCTACATTACACTATTTCACTTTGCTTGTTAAATATTAATCATACGGTTAATGACTATTTCAATTATTTTTCATATCTATACAAGTGGTTAATCGATATAATAAAAAATTATTATTCCTTTTATTATAATATTAATTATTTTAATCTTTCACGTAGATCTTTCAGATACATTAGGCCCGGGGGCATTCTGTGATACATACAAACTACACGGACCTGGATCTTCCTCTTCTGAGCCTTATAATATGACAGACCGTTATTATGATGTGGATCCCCAACAAACATCTGCATCTACATATACTTCAAACGAAATACCAATGTTCACATTTATTCCAACCAAAAGAGAAGAAGAAGAAATAGAAGAAAAACATAGACGTAATAATAATAAAAAACCGTAGAATATGAATACATTCCAGTTTTAATGAATTTTAATAAGCTTGTTACAAATGGTCACCATAATTTATGGCTTTCTTATAATATTAAATTTTAAGAATATGCTTGATATCTCTTTAAAAATTAACGTTAAAAATAATATATACATTTGTGGCGAACATAATTATCGTTACAATATTCTTATTATATCATTATGTGTTTCTTTGGCAATTATAATGTTATTGTATTATTATAATTATTATTATTTATTTTTGTTCAACTAACTGCTTTTTTGTGTCATCAATATATTGTAATTATATACCGCAGTTATTGAATCACGTCGTAGCTTCGTCGCGTTAGCTCTGTCGTTGCTTTTATATTTTATGTTTTTACATGTATAAATTATTATATTTATCTTTAATTTACTAGTTTTTTTTTTTTAGTATTTATAAGTTTTTTTTTTATTTATTTATTTATCGTATTTCAAAAGTTGGTGTTTGGCATAAGCTTAATTATTTGAACCTATATAAGTATCCCCTTCACCACATATTAGTTTATCAATAAATAAATTTAGTACATATTGACAGTATATGATATGCGCATTTTCAATTTTTACCAACTTAAACGTTTAGTTTAACATTTGAAGAATTGATTTGTTAATATTATAATCCCACTATCAAAAGCTGGTTCAATAATCTACTACCAGGAGGAAGGACATAAAGAGCCGACTTATCATTAATGTGATCTGGTATATTTAATTAGTTTTATTAAGCAAGAATTCAAAGTAGATCTTTTTGTTTGTCTCAAAATGTTTCTGATTGTATATTAATATAATAACATATAGTAATAGTAATATATATGTATGTATATATAGTTATATAACTATAATTATATTAAAATTGGAAATGATACATTTAAAATTTTTTTTAAAACAGTCCTAAAAGCAGGATTTACAAACAGGGTAATAAAAAAATATAAAGAGTACGCAAAAAAAAAAAAAATTTAAAAGAAGGAGTACTTTGTTTTATCCATAATGTACTGTATTAAGGATTAAGGATATGTATTTGCAATGAGTAGTCGCGATTGTCTTTAACGTAAAACTCTAGTGTAGCTTTACGAAAACAAAAAATATGGTAAATCAACTGATAAAATACTAATGTACATTTGTTCATTAATTGCTTCAGGGCAACTTTTTGATTTTTATTCAAAATGTGTATAATAACAGACACTAGCTGTAGTTGTACCTAATATAAAATTACGCTTCAGATTTAATATAACAATACACATAACATCATATAATGGATTTCAAAGAAAATATTTTAATTGCTGCAATTATTACAATGACTTTTGGAAACGTTTTTGCGGGTAAGTAAACTTAAATATTATCCAGAACAAAATATGAAATATTAAATTAGTAATCTACAAAAGTAATATTATTGTACTTAGTTGCATTATGCATGTACTAAGTCCTATTATCTCACATTTGTGATATAAAAACGTACATTTTTTTTACATTGAATGTAGATTTGATATCAGGTATGTATTTTTAAAAAAGTTATTTATTACATAATTTTATAAAAACAAAATATATTTATATATATCTCATTTTTCTGCTAAAAAATGTATACTGATATTTTATTACAATATCACATTTATCAAACTATATTAATGATACTCACTCGTTTAAATATTTAATTTTAATAACATATAATAAGCCACTTTCTAGACAATTCACACTTTCTTTAGTGACATTTTATCAATTTGGTTTTTTTAAGGAAATGTTTAATTGTATATTGATTTAATGGTTAAGGAATTTAGATAATATTTTAATTCGGCGTCTCCACATTTAATAATGGCTTTATCAGAGACGTTTTGGTACTCATAGATCTGCCATTCATATATCAGTTACGTTAAGCATCGTTAGTATATAATAGTGCACACAATTAAGTGACCGAGAGACACCAGAAAATACTTTTTTAAATTTTTTAAATACTTAATTTATTAACGTATTCAAATTTTTTATATAATTTCCTAGAATATAATCTTTTTAGAAATTAGTTTACTTTTATTGTGTGCTTTCATTAGCCATTCGAACACTCAAAAGTTTAGTCAATCTCTAATCACGTCTCAAAGCGCATTAACATTTTACTAATAAATAATAATACATAATTTTATTTTTTATACTTAGATTGTTTATGTAAGTTTTTTATTATATTAATTAAGTTTATAAGGATGGATAGTGAAACGGAACACTTGACGTGTTTTTAAACGTTCTTTTTTAGATAATCATTCAGTTTCTAAATTTTCATTGATAATACTGATAAATCAATAGAAATACAAATGAAATATGATGTTAATTATCAAAAAAGTCACTTTTATTTCAATATTTTATATACTATATGGTGGAATTATAGTGTGTAATCTGAAACTGTAGTAACATTCCCGAATATATTTTTAACTTTTTCACATATACCTACTTTACGAATTATAAATCTACGAGTATACATATTATAGGTATATCGTATTTCTATTACATTTTAACGTTCCATTTAATAATCATCTAGCCCAACTCAAAAATGTTGGAAAGTATCGTTGTAAGTAATAGCAGTTATTAAACTGTTTTACTTTTATAAAAAATGTTTTGATCTTTATAAAAAAATTAGATGTACTTAGAAATCTTAATAACTTTTCAACTTTTACAAACGTAGTAAAATACATAGACATTGTACTATTTATTAAACTTTATTTTTTTATTAAACTATTGCAATTTTATCTTGTAGTAGATTGCAATAGCACTGATGCTTTCAAACATACTGTAAACTATATTAGTGAGTAATTTAAAACAATCTATTCATAATTTCAATAACTTGAGAAATATGTTAATGCCAAAACATGTATGTTTATATTGGCATACAAAATATAGCATATTAAATAATGAATTTGTGATCTCAATACGTTCAATGTTATTTTTTATGTATTTTCAAACTAAATTACTGTTTATTACAACACATAAAAATAATAAAAACTCAAATAAAACTTGTATTTCGTTAAAATTAGAAACGATCAAACTATTATTACAAAATAATTAATTTTATTATATACAGAATTATATTATAATTAGTTAGGTCTAACAGACAGTTAACCTTTATTTAACACACCCTTATAACACAAGAATTGAGCAAATAAAAAAATATTATAAAAATGTTTAAATAGTTTAATTCACATTTTTTTCGTCTGGAACTTCCCTACAGGTAGTAACTTTTAGACACCCTGAAGATATTTTTGAAATTTTATATATTTAAAAGTTTAAAACACCTCGTTGAATATTCTGAAACAAATTTATAAAACAAAACATCAACTTTATTTATACTAGATTTAAGTTTTGATTCAATGAGAAAAATGTAGATTATCAACTCAACTTTTTATTGCGTGTGTTGTAAAAACGCTTTAACATTTTTTTTCAAATATTATTTTCAATAATTTGGTGGTCATTTACGATTTTTGATAGTCTTTTATTACAATTTAGGTTACATTTGGAAAAATTGAGATATGTTATACATAAGTCACTTTATTGAACATCTGTGTAAATTGTACTAATAAATCTACTGAAAGCTACACGCATAGCTCATGTATAATTCGCATTGATAACATTCCCAATGCACTCGCTTAGCCTTCTATATAAGATATAGATACTCATAATGATCTATTTTTAAATGTGTTTAAAGTTAATATTAGAAACTGAAAAGTTCAATCACTACAATAACAGTTACTAAATTTATGATTATTATTATTATTATTATTATTCTTTCTTTTATTTTGTACAATTTGAGAGTTCAATAGAGTTAATTTTCAATCAAATAATGTTAAACATTTTCTCGTTAGCAAAATGTGTAAAAGAAAAAATGTTAAAAAGGAACTAGCTTAATGCGTGTAATTAACGTTAAAAGTAATATAGAATTTTAGTGAACTTTACTATGTTACATTTTATTCAACTCTGATGAAGGAAATAATGTACTAGTTATACAAAGTCGTTAATTTTCTTTTCTGTGAACACTTGTACAAACAATTGCTCAAAGAACATCGATATGTGTTATGTATAAATAACAAACTGTATCTAACATGATTTTTATAATTGAAACATATTTCTATGTATTTTAACATACGTGTACATATCCTTTTTAGTCCCCAATTGGAATATAGAAGAATTTCAAAATTCTAACGGTATTTTTATAACTTTATTTCCTTAAGCATTTATAATGATCGTGTAATATGCTATTATTTAAATAATAATTATTGTCATTATTATAATTACAATATTATTCTCAGATAGGGTATAATCATTATACTAAAAATGTTGAATTATAAATTATCAAATTTTTAGTGTAGGTAAAATTGTTTAAACATATAAATATGATTTTTTTTAGTGATATTAATGGATTATCAAAACCATATTTTGAACGAAGTTTCTGCGGGTATGTACTTGTTCTTGCAAAGAAATTAAACTAAATTATATAAATAACACGAATAATAGAAGAATTTTGGTATATGTGATAATCATATGAAAATAATTCGTAATTTGATTAGAAATAATAATAATAATAAATTTAAGTAATTTTCATATTATTCCGTAATATATAACCAATATTAATAACCGGAATATCTAATATAGTTTTTTATGTAGACTGTTTTTAAAGATTATATCTTTATTACTTTAATTTCGAGAAATAAATATCAACTGGATATATAATTTGTTTTAAGTTGTAATGCCAACCCATTTATTGTTAAATTCGTTATTTTCTCCTTGAAATCCAAATCGAAATATCCACTTCAAGTTATCGGAATAGTTCTTAATTATTTTTCCTTTAATTTTTCAATTATTGCAGATGCCTTAAATGTGTACATAGTAAATCTGTCATTGAAGAGCGATTTAACATCCGCTTTGTTATTATTCGAAAAAACGCAAAATGTAAAGATTGATGTCCATTGTTAATTTATAATACTTTCTATAGCAATTATATTCATCAATCATCACCTTACTTCCTTCCAACTCTAATAGACATTTGTTAAAAATTATCAATGTGAGCAGTTTCGAAACAAACAATGTGTTTGTTAGTTAGGCGAAATATGACAGCCTCGCGTCAGAGTTGGCGCATGACAAACTTTTGCATTTAAAAAGCATGATATAAATTTTTGAATACATTAAAAAAAGCTATAAAAACAAATAGGTTTAAATAAAATTATTCGATTTTCAGTAGTCAATCGTATTAAATCTCCACTGGAATGGTGTACTGATACATTAAGTAATTCTCATTCATTTTTAATAAATCCAATTCAAAATGTTTCTTTGTACTATAAACATAATTTAAATATGTTATTTTTGTGTATTAGTAAAGTGGTTTGAAAATAAAACTAAATAAACGACTAAAATAATATATATATTATTGTAACAAGTACATGCATTTTGTTGATAACAAATCCCGACCCATACTCTCGTATTACCTGTCGATTATACGGTATTTAATATGAATTGTGTGATGATAATGTTGATGTCTATTTATTTGTATACATTTTTGTTTGTAAACAAGCCCAAATCTAAATATTATTATATTTTATAATACCTCGCTAAATTATAATAATGTATAACTGCTCTCGTTTCACGCATATATTTCCAATATAATTAAGAGTTTTTGAAATTCTTGTTTTACAACAAATAAATATTGCTCTTTTGTTATAGTAAATGAAAGCGTTCGATGTGCCTCAACGATGTCAAGGCAATCCTCCTCACCCAACAAAGGTCGGATAAATAGTTACACTTTTAAACGTTATTGTGCGGACTGTATTTAATAAAGGTTTTTTATAAATTTATTGAACAAAATGGTGCACCGCTTACTAAGTACGGCTATGGTGACATGTGGAGCCGGGGGTCCGTAATTATTCGAATTTAGTACAATAAAAATACAAGGTGTGACCCCGCACCCTCACAATGGCACCGCTAACCGTACTTGACGAAAACAAAACACACGAATAATTCACTGGCTGCTGCAGTCGGACAACACGACACAGGAAATCCACGTTATCCACACACGCAACACGACTGGTAAGATGACCACCCTAGTGGGGAAATACAGATTATGATGGGCAAATAAATTGCGCGAACGATATTTACCAGTTATGTTGATTCAAAAATTCACAAAACAATAACGTGGTTTTCACAATTTGACTGCACCAGCACACTGCTCAACACATACTTCTCGAGCAGATGACTAACGAAAAAGAGAACGGAGAATTACACTATACAAATTACAACGGTCAATCATACACTTACTGGAAGTTAGAAACAAACCATCAGTGTCACCCATACACAATTACACAACGATACACTAAATAATAGGTGACACTGAAAGTTTACATAAACTTATAAATTAGCGAAAATTTGAAAACATTAACGACTGACCGTTCACATGATAACAACACTGAAAATAGCACAAGATACACTGGGCCGTGATAGCGCAGTCGGTACTCACCGTGAAACATTATGGCGTTGTCTTGGCTAACACCGATGCACTACCACAACCACTGTGTATCAGTGCTTTAACATGATACACGAACAGTAAACATGCATTAGTTTTAAAAGACCTTTCTCCTTTATAGCTCTTTTTCCATGTTATGTACAACATAACATATACGTATTACTGCAAGTAGCCTTCAGTATTTATTAGAATTTTGATTGGTCCTCTAGCGACTCACATCTTTCGTATTATACGTGTAGTGTGTCCAGGGACCGAATGGGATACAAATTTGGCCCGGAATAATAGTATGAAGGTGGCAATTAAAAAAATTATTAGATATTATTTTTGAACATAAATAATAATTAATAATAACATAGTGAGGCAATGGCTGTATTGCATTCAAAAAAGATAAATGTAGGAATATAATTGGTGAATACATATTTTCTTTTTACATTTACTCTTTCTGAATGCAATAAATCTTCGAGTGTCCGGCTAGTCTATTCTTTCCCCGAGTATGTCTACATATAATTTTGATAATTTTGCTTATATAAGAAAGGACTATACACTACAAATGTCTTACGATAATTTAATTTTGAATTAATTTCAGAAATAATGCTAAAGGAGAAAGAAAGTAGAGAAATTTGCATTAGTAAGATATCACTAATTTAATGTATTGTATTTTCGAGCTATCGTACATTTTAAAAAAAATTATTGTTATAGACGTGAAACAGCTTAAATATTATTATTAAAACAATATATCAATTATAATTAGATGAAATCAAATCATGTGATATATTTGGTAAGTAATTTGCGCGTATAAAGCAGTATAAAACTGCTTAGTCGAATGAAATTTTCGTCATAGATTTATGGTTCTTCCTTATTAACAATTAACATAAATTAATATATTACAGAGCAGTATATTTCTAATATATGACAGCTGCATGATTGTATATATATTTACAATCGTTCAATACTAAATGGTATTGATCAAAAATTTAATGTTTATTTATAGAAACAGTTCAAGACGTTCTAGATTATATAATTTACAATGAAGGTAAATAAATATTTTTTTATGTTCTTATATAAATATGTCATATAATATAAGTTTAAATTATGATATGAAATAGTAATTCTTGCAGATTTTCCAGGTAAGTTATAATTTTTTAAATAGCATTCTCAATCAACTAAATAAAAACTATTCTGCTTCTGAATAAACGATTTTAGCATTTTTAATGATGAATGAATTATAGTTTGAGATGAAAAATATTAAACTGAAAATTGGAATATTATTAGTACTATCTGCAAATGGTTGTCATTAAAAATTTTCCTTAATAAAATTCCAAATGTACGCTAATAGATTTCGATCAAATTATATTTTAATAAAAATCTTCAGTTTTATAAAACTGAAAAATTTAGATATATCGTGCATTATAAATTTGAAGAAATAAATTAATCATATACTAACTAAGAAGTATAAACAATAATTATTTGATACATCATGTTGACATTTTGCATTTCACCACTGATTTGTTTTGTGTAAAATACTTGAATACATAAAATTAATAAAGTATAATATGATGTGTTTAAATAGTTACGATGGCTGGTTACATTAAATATATGCAAGATGCTCTACCAATAAGTATGTATTAAACTATGATATATATAAACTATGGTTCATAAAAAAATATCGTTTCTAAATAATTAAATTGCATTCGATTGTTGGATAGATGACTTAGCATACATATAGTGTAACTCGTAACATGTTAATATACATTGATATACGTGACTACGGTATTAAACGCTGGAGCTAGAATCCACTTAGCCAATGATTTCCACTTTTATTGTCAGCCATGTAGGCTCTTTAATCATGGCCGATAGACGGTCGATTTTCATAACACAATCAAGCAGAACTTAGTCGTAGTAAATTAAATCTTTTTTTTTTTATTAGAGACATAATTAAACCAATATTTGTCTTGCCGATTACGTAAAATAGATACTATTTTATTAGAGATATTAAAATTAATAGATTTAAAAAAACACGAAAAACAAATCACAACAAAAACTCTCAGACAGAAAATAAATTTATAATGAATGAATAGGAGAAGCATTGGAGGTTTTGATGATATGAGGAAGAAAATATACTTGTAAATAAATTCTTCGAGGCTGAGATTATAAATTTACAACATGATAGTGTAGAACAAGTTTTTGTATTTTGATCAAATTGGAGAAAAAAAATAAATGTTTAATTGATGCCTGTTATATTCTTCCTAACGGTCCAATTAATTGCTATACTGTACACACAAAGACGGTTGAATGGATACTAAATAAATACACATTTTATATGAACTTAATATTATACGGAAATTACAAATTACCACAGGTGCGTTTTACTTGTAACGATATTGGCTCAATATGTAATGGCTATACTTCGACACGCTCAGAAATGATTTTAGATTTTTTTTCATCGCTCAATTTGCACTAATTTAATAATATTTTAAATATTCATGATTTTCAACTTGATCTGGTCTCTTGAAATAATCTACTTGTTAATGTTATGCCGTTAGATAATAGTATTATTCCAATCAATCATTATCACCCAGTTTTAACTACTATTTATACCATACCATAAGCACTTCTCCTTATCATAAATGTTCAAACACCGATTGGTATTATAACTTTCATAATTCAAATTACGATTTAATGAACTATATTATTGCCAGTTATAACTGGGCTACTATTTATGAGTTCAGTATTATTAATGTCACGTTAAATACTTTCAATGGAGTAGTATTGAATGCAATTAAACAAACAGTTCCTCAAACTTTAGTTTGCAGTTTTAATTTTCCTAGATGGTTCTCTAAAAATCTTCGTGTATTAATCAATGAGAAAAAACGCTTACATACATTGTGTAAGTTGACTTGTAATAGTGGTGATTATGTAGTTTTCTCCACGATAAGGAAAAAATGTAAAATTATGTCTAAATCATGTTATGGGAAATACGTGGAGCAAATCCAATCTTCTATGACCAATACTCCAATGAGTTCTGGATTTTTGTTAGGAATAAACAAAAATTTAATATCAATCCCTGTAATATAACCGATGGGGATGTTGTTACTAATAATTTGGATGACACTGTGCGCTTGTTTAAAACCTATTTTGAATCTGTTTACAGTCATCGAAGTAGTAATATTAATCACATCCAATGTTGCAGTACGAATATTAACTTCAGTTGTTGTGAGTTTACTGTAACGGATATCTTTGAGACTCTTTGTAACTTATCTTTTAATTCTAAAAGTGGTCCAGATAAACTTCCAGGAATAGTTTATAAAAATTGTTACTTCTCATTAACCCGGAAAATTAATTATTTATTTAATTTTTCTTTGATGTCCTGTTGTTTTTCTGATCAATGAAAATCTAACTTTATCTATCCAGTTTATAAATCAGGGAATCGTAATGGGGCTACTAATAGCCGCTGTATTTTACGTTTAAGTTCATTGCCTAGAATTTTAGAGAAAATTTTAGTGCCTAAGCTCGTAACAGTATTTAATAAAGTAATTTCTGATAAACAACATGGTTTTCGTCTTACGAAGTCTACAATTACTAATCTATTAGTTTATTATAATGACCTTGTATCATTGATAAGCAAAGGTATTCAAGTTAATGCTGTTTACATTAATATTAGGAAAGCATTTAATAATGGCGACTTGTCTATTCTAGTAAAAATGTTAGAATATAATGGTATTTCTGTAAATTTGCTTAATTAACTTAAAACATATTTCATTGGTAGAACTCAACAAGTAAAATTAGGTGGTTTTGTTTCTTTGACTATAAATGTCACATCGGGAGTTCGCCAATTTATCACCCATATTATTTTTACTTTGTATGGACGATGTTAAAGATTTCTTTAAATATAATAAATGCTTAATGTTTGCAGACGACTTAAAACTATATGTGCCTATTTATTCGCACCAGGACTGCATTAAATCACAAATTTATTTGGATTATTTCCAAATGGTCAAATGGTTTGAATGTGAATGCAGAGAAATGCTATATTAACAATAAATATAACAAATATATAACATTAACAAATGATTTATCCTTTAATAGTCACATAACTGTGATGTGTAATAAAACTCTTCAAGTTTTCGGTTTTGTAAGGCGTAATAGTTCTGAATTTAAAAAACGTATTGCTTTAAAATATTATACTTCACTTTTGTACATTCCATACTGGAATATGGCTCAATTATTTAGAATCCTCATTAAACTGGATTAATCAATAAAATTGGACGCATTCAAAATAAATTTCTGCGTGTACTTGTATTTAAAATTAACAAATCTGGCGTATCGCTTAAGCAATTAGGGAGTGATTATGGCATTGAATTGTTCGATTAAAAATAAAAATTACATGATGTGTCTTGGTTTTACAAATTACTGAATTCTATAATTATATGCTCTGGATTACTTAGCCATACTACTCTATTACTCTATTACTTAGCCAATAGCTACTCTATTTTCTACTGTCACGTTCCAATATTATACAACTTATTAGTATTTTTCCATACTAGATACATCAAATTGATTGCTTTCTTTAGTTCTTTACAATTAAGGAAACGTTGAATAATTTTGTAATGTAAAGAAGTTTGAAAATTTGTTTGTTCGGTTTGTATAAGAAATAAATATTTTTTACCTATTGAATGGTAATAGATATTTGGGTTTTTTGAGGTTTAATTAAGCGATTGTGGTTCATGTAAATAATACATGCATTTTATAAATATGATAAAAGACAAATATTTTTATTTGAAGACTATTATTACAAGGATAACTGTATCATTATATTACATTATTTTGTAATTGCTTGTAAAATTGTAATTATAATTTTAATATCTATTTCTATTAATTTTTATATCTATACAAATAGCATATCGATTTTCATAAAAAATTGTTATTTATTTTATTATGATCATCATTTTTTCATTTTATTTACATAGATCTTACAAAAACATTAGGTCCGCAGGAGTATTGTAATTATTACAAACCAAACTCTCCTAGACCGTCATCTTCTGTCAGTCCCGGACAAACATCTGCATCTACATATACTTCAGATGAAATTCCAGTGTATACATTTATGCTAACTAAAGAAGAAGAAGAAAAAAAAGAGAGAAGAAATAAAAATAGACATATAGACTACCGTAAAAGATGAATACAATTTTAGTTTTAATGATTTATAGTGAACTTGTTACAAAAGGTCACCATAATACATGGATTTGTTATAAAATTAATTTTATAGAATATGCTTGATATCATTTTAAAAAAGCAATGTTTAATATAATAATAAATATCCTATTTATGAAAATCAAATATTTCTGAAATGGTATATGGAGAAAGTATAAGACAAAAATCAAACCGACATTTAAAACGACAATAGGGTTAATACCGAAGTTAATATTGAACCAAACGTAGAACTTAGTTCAACTATAAGTGAAACAAGTGAATGTGAAGTGTTCTACCCAGACATTTCACCATGTTTTCCATCTAAAAGTACGAATGAAATTAAATCTTTTGATATTGTTTTTAAAAATATTATTGAAACTTCTTTTAATCCAACAAATTTTGGACATTTTAAAGAAATTGTAATAAACGCTCAAACTAAACAGTTCATAGTTGAAAATGGGCACAGTAGACCTAAATCTAAAGGACCTTTTGCTAAACATTCAGACGGTAGATCTTTTTCAGAAAAATATGTTACAGTGTCCAAATCTGGTTTAAAAATCGAACGGTCATGGCTGGGATATTCGATTATAGTTCAAAAATCGTATTATAGGTCGCGCTGGCTGTTGGGAGATCCCACATCCATATACTTTTAATAAATTTGGACTACAGGTTATTGTGATTACAAACGCATAGTAGAAGGCATTAAAAGATATGCACAATCACATGTTCATTACATTTCCTGTTATATGAAAAATGGTTTAAAAAAAAACATTAAATGAAGAATTAGAGCTAAGTATAAAAAAAGCAAAATTATTTTTGCGTTAGGTTTTAGAACGAATTTTAAATATTATTCTTATATTTGCTATGCGAAGCGTACCTTTTCGCGACCACAGAGAAAAACTTGGTAGTGAAATAGGAGAAAATGGTAATTTTATTTATTTTATTGAGCTACTTGCAAAATACGATCTAGTATTAGAAAAAGTTATCTGGGAAAAAGTTATTAATCTGGGTAGTAATAAAATAAATTACTGTATTCCTAAGATTCAAAATAAATTGATACAGTTAATTTCAAATAAAGTCGAAAACGAGTTAATACTTAATATCAAAAGAGCTCCATTTTTTCATTATAATTGATCGAGACGAGACATTTCACAAGTTGATCAGTTAAGTGAAATTTACCGTTATTGTGACATAAAAAAAGACGAATATGGTAACCCAAAAAATATATATGATTAAAAATATAAAGAAAACTTTTTTAACATTTCACAAAGTTGATAATCTTCACTGCCTGAGTTAATATTACAGTATATTGAAAAAAAGTATTGTCTATCTGTTTGGCGACTAATTCGTAAGCACCAATTCGATACGATGGTTAGCCCGCCAATGTGGTATTATTTGGGCTGAGTATAAATATAAATATATATATACACACAAAAATATATTAGGTGCTCATAACAGTAATAATAAGAATAATAATAACAAATTAACGTATCACAAGCAAAAATACATTTTAACATTTTTATATTTTAAAAGAAACATAATCGTATCATGATACATTACAATAAATTTTATATCTAATATAATTTAACAAATAATTCCTTACCGCGATGGGTCGACCGCGGCGACGAACTACAATATGAATCGCCTACACGACGATGAATTACAATTAGGCTTATATAAAAAGACAATATAACTAAGAAAAGCCTACACAATTTAAATTCAAATTTTGTCGTCCACCGATCAGTCGGGTGTCTCGGGAACGACTCATTTCTCACGGTCCGATATCACAACGTCGACCGCTCCGCGATATGACCGGGTCCAAATGTTGACTTCTATTATATCGCTCGAACATTATCGCTAAGTGTCGTGGTCAGGGCTTTGTTGGGGCTTCTAATATGAGTGGTATGTATAATGGCTTACAGATAAAAATTAAAGATATTGAGCCAAACGCAACATATGTTCATTGTTCAGTTCATAATTTAAATTTAGTTGTCAATGATGCTGTGAAAAAAATAACAGAAATGAAAATATTTTTTGACGTCGTTCAAAGAAATTTTTTGTTTTTTTTTTTTTAATATAGTATAGTAAGATGGCGTATATTGTCAGATTTAATTAAGAAGTCTAAATGTCAAAATGAATTAGTAATAAAAAAACTTAATCCAACAAGATGGACTGGTCATTATGATGTTGTTTTCGTACCGAAAGTTAGATTGCTGAAGGGATTAAAAAACATATTGAAAATTATAACTTTGTTTGTACTTTAGTTTTTCAATGTAAAATTTTACAAGTAATAAACCTAATTTCAAAAACTCTCTAGTCAAAATCAGTCGATTTAGACAATACATCCAATATATTAAGAAACTGTTATGGTAACTTATAACAATACAGACGTAATTTTAATGATATCTTGGAAGAAGCAAATATAGTTGTTAAAAGTTTGTCGATCACTACAAAATTTGAAAACAAACACCGTAGTAATGAAAAGACATTTTGATGAACTATGTTGTGATCAGACTAACTTGTCCAGAAAGTATATTTCTTTTAACTATTTTTTATCGAACGTTGGATACATTAATAAATCAAATTAATAAACGTTTTTTTTTAATAGAAAGAAAAAACTCAATTCCACAAAAATTCACTTTTTATTCGTAAATACGTATTTCAGTAACGATGTTACCATCTTCAGTACATAAAAACGACTGACCGTCTAACGGCAGCCGACAGTCCTTATATATTAAACAATCTGGTTACCGCCTATCGTTTCCCGCCAACGAACGATGGGTCATCGATCGATGAATCATCATACGAATTCGTTTCGCGATATCGTTTACAATATTATTTTATTTTTAAAAAATTTTAACAAATTATTTTGTAATGGATTTAAATCCCAATTTAATAAATTATTTTTATTTTTTGTCATTTCTATAGCTTCTCTTACATTTAATTCTTGACTGTTATTTACTTGTTTTAATAATTTTATTGGGTTTATGTTGTGATTTGTTCCTAATACATGTTCTGTTAGAGGAGATTTTTCGTCTTCTTGATTTTTAATATTCCTTAAATGTTCTTTAAATCTGATACCTATATTTCTTCTAGTTTGCCCTACATAACATTTATTGCAATCCATACATTGAATACTGTAAATACCCGATTTCTGATTTTCTTGTAATTTATCCTTTGTACTACCAATAAGGCTTTTTGAATTGTTATTTTTTGATGATACAATGTCCACGTTATATTTTTTAAAAACTTTTGATATTTGGTTCGATAATTTTGGGATGAATATTAGAGCTGCTCTTTTTTTATCTGTGTGGTGTTCGCTTTTTAAACTACACATTTCATTTATTTGTTTTGTCCATTTATGTTTTTTAACTAATCTTAGAATCGTGTCTTTTTTGTATCCGTTGAATATAGCTATTTTTATTATCGAATTTTATTCATTGTCAAAAGCGTCTCTATCCATTGGGATATTTATTAATCTATATACCATACTATTCCATGCCGCCATTTTGTGTTGCCAACTGTGATTCGAGTTCATCGGAATGTATATGCATAATAATCTATTAAATGCGAAATTAAGCAAGTTTTTTTTTAAGTTGTCATGAATTAATGCTAAACTGTACATGCTTACACTATTAACAGATTTAGAAGTTTTAAATAAAACTACAAAGTTGGTAAACAAATATAGAGCGTAAAAATAAAAAATGTCAGTTTGTGACTTTCTTCTTTTTAAATATTTTAAATTATTTTTCATCACATTTGGATAAATAAATTTTGACAAATGGAAACAACACATTTACAATTTTGATTGAAAGAGTCCTGAATTTTTGTTCTTGACGTCTATTACGATTATTAAGAGCACGCTAAAAAAATTTTTAAAAAGAAGAGGTACTTCGATTACCTTCTTCTCCTCCTACCCACTTATAGAACTGTATGTATTAACAATGCGTAATCGCAAGTGTCCCTAACATAAAACTCAAGTGTAGTTTTATAAAAACAAAGAAATATGTTGAATAGATTGAGCAAAGATACTAATGTACATTTGTTTATTAATTGCTTAATGCCACCTTTTCGATTTTACTTCAAAACCGTCAGTAATCGTTAATGTAATTGTATATAACATGAAATTAAGCGACTGATTTATTAAAACACTGACAAAACTATAATGGACTCCAAGAAACTATTTTTTTTTACTGCAATTATTGCGATGATTTTTAGAAACGTTTGTACCGGTAAGTATACTCTAAATACTGTCCAAATTCAAATATAAAATTTTAAATTATAAATCTATTTAAGTTATATTTTAATACTTACAATTGCATTATGTATGTGCTACGTACCTATTATGCTACATTGGTGATGTAATAATGTATATTTAAACAAAGGTAAAACATCAGGGTTTTTTTAAGTTATTAATTAAATAATTCTATAGAAACAAAATATTTATTTTGCTCGTTTTTCTAGTTGGGTATTTATACTCGCATTCCGATACATAACGATGTAACACCTATTAATGTTCCTTACTCGTTTAACTATTTATTTTTAGTTTTAGTAAAATACGAGTATAAAGATACACTCTCGTTAATGACGTGTTATCAATTTGGTTCTTTTTTGGAAAATGTTCTATTACATATTAATTTAGTGATCAAGTAATTTAGATAATATTCTAATTCGGCGTATCCACATTTAATATTATTTTTATCAGAGATATTTCGATACTGATAGATCTTTCATATATCAGTTACGTTAAACACCGTGAGCTGAGATAATGTACACAAAAAAGTGCCAAGTGACGTCTGACACACAGACACCAGGAAACAAGATATTTAGATTTTTGAAATTCGTGTTTTTAACGTATTCAAATTTTTAGCATAATTTTCCAGAATATATTCTTTTTAAAAATGAGTTTTATTATATTATGTACCTGTATTAATCTCTCGGTCAGTGAAAAGTGTAGTCAATCTCTATTTTGTATCAATGTATGTATACATTTTACTAATAAATAATAATACATGATTTTGTTATTTCTATTGAGATTGTTTAAGTAAGTTTTTTGACTTAATATCATTAGAAATTATTATAATTAATTCCATAAGGATTATTAAATGGAATGTATAACGTATTATTGTATTTTAAATAGTTTTTTTATAGTTATCATTCATTTTTTAGATTTCCAATTAGAATCATGATAAATCTATATAAATAATACTATATTTTTAATTATCATAATAATCACTTTTTTGCGATATATTATATACGATATGGTTGAATTATAATAGATGATATCTGGTAGAAATAACATTCTTAGAAATATCTTAAATTAATATACATAACCTACTTCATGAATTTTATGCCTATTATACGAGTATATACATTAAACATATATAATTTTAATGTTAAATTGAATAATCACCTAGCCCAACTCAAAGAAGTTGGAGGATATAATTGTAAGTAATATCATATTTTTGACCATTTATATCAAATGTTTTAATCATTACAAAATATGTATACGTAATTTAAAATCTTATCAACTGTTTAGTATTTACCAACGTAGTAAAATACATAGACAATTTTAATATATATATTGAACTTTATATACTATTGTAATTTTACCTTGTAGTAGATTGCAATAAAATTGAAGCTTTCAAGCATACAATTAATCATATTAGTAAGTAATTTAAAACTATTTTTAATTTCAAAAAAATAAAAATATATTAATGTAAAAACATTTCTATGATCATATTGAGTTTATTGAAGTGGATTGTAATTGTATTACGTGTGTGATTTTCGGAAATATCCATGTTGGGATTTTTATTTTTCTTACGTTTCGGAACCGTTACAGATTCCATCTTCAGACTACGTAGTGCACTGAAATTCGTAACTCGTGTAGTCACGACAGTCAAACGTGCACCACGTACTCTGAAGATGGATCATGTAACGGTTCCGAAAAGTAAGAAACGTAAGAAAAATAAAAATCACAACATGGATATTTCCGAAAACCTCACAAATAAATGTTCATCTTGATAAATAAATATATGATATTTAATAATGAATTTGTTGTCTCAACATGTTCAGTGTTGTTTTTTATGTATTCTTAAACTAAATTACTGTTTATTAAAAAAAAAAAAAAATGATGAATACTCAAATAAAACGTTATTTTTGGTAAAACTAGAAATGGTCAAACTAGTACAACAAAATAATTAATTATATTATGCACGGAATTATATTATAATTAGTTAAGCAAACAGTTAACCCTTCTTCTTCTTTTGTTAACATCCCAATTGCTGGTTAACAGCAATTTTTTATTCCTGTCAGATTTCCGCTTTTTTTTAAATTCATAATACGATCTGCATGATCTCTTTATATTTGACTTATAGAGTCCAGTAGTGGTCGTCCTCTACTATTATTCCCCTCAGTGGCACCTCCTATTAATCTGCTAAGTAGACTGTTATTGCTCAGTATGTGTCCATCTTGGTTCTTCTTATTTTTAAGGTTTTCAGGAAGCTTCTTGTTTCTCCGGCTCTTTGATAAACTTCTTCATCTGTTATGTGTTCTGTCCAGCTTATTTTGAACATCCTCCTGTAATGCCATGTCTCAAACGCTAAGAGTTTTTTTTTTCTATTTTACCTATGATCCATACCTCACTCCCATACAGTGCTACGCTCCAAGCATCAGCCTTTAGTAGTTTTTTCCTTACTTTCATATCAATCTTCTAGATCTAAACATATTTTTCTTGTTTTGAAATGCACATTTAATCTGGTTTATTCTGCTTACTATCTCTCTAGTACTACGGCCAACCTCGGTTATCTTACTTATCATATATTTGTATTCATTCACTTGCTCTAGTGTGAAATTATGTACAAAATATTAATGTGGAATCACATTGTCACTTTGAGCTATATTTACAATAATTTGATTATAATATACAAAATGAAACTTACAATATAAAACTTACGATATACAAAATAAGACTTACAACTATTACCTTAAACTACAATCTGTATGTACAAGCTTACGCCGGATATAAGGAGAATCCGGCGGGTCAAGATATACAACTACGTTGCCTAACGCGTTCCCCGTTCCCTACCAACCGTGGCGCAAATACGCTGGCTGCCCAAGCCTACACCCCGTGGAGTTGGATGGAAGATGGAATAAGGAAAACGCCTCCAAATAGAGGCGTACGGATAGGAAGTGAAGGCACACCCAAATAGATGGCCGAGCACGGGATGACCGGAACAACTCCAAATAGAGTGTCACGGAAAGGAATCGAGGGCACACCCAAATAGATGGCCAAGGTTGAAGGAACGAGCAAACACCTCCAAATAGAGGGTCGCGGACGACGATGGCACTTCCGCGTGGAGTTTCGCCCGGTCTTCTTCGCCACGTCCTTGGTCGATAGTCGGCTGCGGTATATTCCGTTCACGTCGTTAGGTTTGTTGCTGCGCGTGTTTGGTTCTCCGTTGGTCAAGACTGCAATGTTCGGCTGGAGTCGAAGTACTGCTGTCTTGATTGTGGATGAACTGATTGATTTTTTTTTTTTTTTTTTTTTTTTTTTTTTTTTTTTTTGGAACGGAGAGGAAATCTTCATAAGACACCTCCGTAATGAAAAAAGCCGAGGTAGTGCCGGATTCACCATGAAGTGGTGCCTACCGGCTAAAAACTCCTCCCAGGGACAATAAATGTTGTACACCTAATGAAAAACGAAGAAAGAAGAGTGGGAAGAAAAGGAGAAAAGAGGTATATGCGAAGTAAATGGTATCACTAACTCATAGGTTGAGCAGTGAGGCACTCGCGCATAAGGCGAAGCTGGGAGGGTTAACTATGAAGCTAATGTAAACATAAGAGAAAAAAAAAAAAAAAAAAAAAAAAAAAAAAAAAAAAAAAAATAAAAAAAAAATACAAAAAAAAAAAAAAAAAAAAAAAAAAAATACAATTAACAAAAATACACACAACAACAAAAAAAAAAAAAAAAAAAAAAAAAAAAAAAAAAAAAAAAAAAAGCAACAACTTACGATTCATAGACACACATGCGTGTGTCTACATTCGTCAAGTTGGCAGAACTGAGTGGTGTTCCACTAAGGAGCAGGGACGGCGTACCCAGTCGTACGACTTAGGGACGAAATTTGCGGATGCCGCGATTGAAGAGTTAGGGTGCAAAACGACCGATTTGCGAAGTCTAGTTGCGAAGATTGGAGCGGCTTGCAGAGGAGGTAATATGCGGATTTCCTTGATGATCTGGGAGTTCCTAACGTACCATGGGATGTGGAGAACGGATCTCAGTAGTCTCATAAAACAGCCCTGAACTGGCTTGAGACGGTTTTCACCGGATGGCGTAGGTGCAGATACTTCTCACGATTGCTGAGAAGGCGCGAAGTTTTGTCGCGGGTAAACGTCTTTGCTATTGAAAAGGCTTAAGTTGGATGAAGGTCCGTAGGCCTTACCGCGTGTAATCCTGATGTGCCTGCACCAGGAGAGCCTGCGGTCGAGAGTGACGCCGAGATATTTGGCGGAATAGCTCCAATCGATGGGGTGGCCATCGATTACGATACCTTGATGGGGGTGCGGTTTCTTTTTGAAAAGAACACCGCAACCGTTTTGGTCTTGTTAATGGCAAGCCGCCAACTGTTATACCAGTCATTAAGATCTTGGAGATGGGTGTTCAGGAGATGGGTGCAGCGATCGATTTGAGCGGTCGTGCGGGAGACGGCCACGTCGTCGGCGTAGATGAACGTGTTGATGCCTTCGCGTTGAGGAATGTCGTGGCAGAAAATGTTAAAAAGGGCGGGGGAGAGTTTTGCACCCTGTGGGACCCCAGCCGTGATGGGACGGGGATCTGAGAGGGAGTCACCAATTTTGACCCTGATGGATCGTCCGGAGAGGAAGGACCTCACCGCGCCTATCAAGTAGGGGGAAAGTTGAGGTGGGACATTTTATATAGCAGACCGTCATGCCACACCCTGTCGAACGCCTGTTGAACGTCGAGGAGGACCATCGCGGTGTGGTGCCTCCTGTTTAGACTGTCGGCTAAGTGTTCAGTGACCCTGAGAAGTTGATGTACTGTGGAATGTCTGAAACCGTACTGAACGTCGGGAGAATGTTGTTGGCATTAACGTGCTGGTTCACTCGAGTGAGCAGCACGCTTTCCACGACTTTGCTGATGGAAGACAGCAAGCTGATAGGTCTGTAACTGGGGGGAGCTGAGCGGTTTGCCTTGTTTGGGAAGACAGATAACAGTGGCCTCCTTCCAGGCGGCGGGAAAATGATTGAAGCGCATGACGGCGTTTGCGATGTTGCTGATGGCCACGAGATGTTTCCCTGGAAGTGTTTTTAGCACGCTGTTTCGTATACCGTCTTTGCCCGGGGCTTTGCGGTTTTTTAGGGTGCGAATAATAGAAGAGATTTCTTTCGGAGATGTAGGAGAGAATTCGGAGTCGGTTAGGGGAAGCTGATGGACCTCGCGTTCCACTTCGGCGTGGACCTCCTCTAACTCGATGAGGCTTCGGTTGGGTGAGCATTGGGCTTGCAGGGAAGTCGCGAAGATCTCTGCTTTGTCGGAGTCTAGTGAGTACGAGTTGTTTCCTTGAATGAGGGGTGGGAGAGAAGGAATTGATTTTCTTGGATCGCCCCTCGATATATATATGATTCTCGTTCTGAATCCGTCCCTCCGGTTGGTCGCCACTCCCACGTTCTGACGACCAAGAACCACACTCCTTTTACCTTTTTACTCCGTCTTATTTATATGTTTCTTCCACGTCTCTTCCGCTCCTTTATGTGGGCAGGATACCCCTCGTATCCTGCCGTCGTCAATATGCCCCGTTACAATCCCCCCCTGGATTTGACTCCGGGTGGGATTTCATCACAGTCGGTGTCAAATTCGTATAAGTTGTCTTCATGTTGTCACTTGGATTTTTTTCATAATGCATGTTATATTCTCCATAATTATCATTGTCATTTCCTTCGTCTTCCACGTTTATTTGTCGTATTTTTCCTTGAGATCTGTTTTCATATCTATTATCATTATTCTGATAATTACTCCGCTGTTCTTGGTTATTGCCACTGTATGTATTTCTTTGTATCGTTTGTACTCTGTTTCCTAAATGGTGGTCTTCCATCTCGTCTAGTTTTTCCCAAATGCTTAGAAAACGTTTCTCCGTACCACTTTGTAAAAATGCTTGGACCGCAATTGGGAAGTGCTTGATAACCAAACTTATGCCTTGTTCTTCTGTTATTTTTGGCGTGTCCAAGTATTTGAGTTCCGTCATCCATTTGTGGAAATGTGCCTGAAATCCCGACTCGATTGGTATTTTCCCTGCTTCCGTACATTGAATAAATATATCCCACTGTTTCTTATCTGAGAAGAAATGTTTTAAGAATAACGTTTTGAATGTTATTAAATCAGGCGTCGCATCCTTTATCATATTATACCAAGAGGCTGCCTTTCCTTTCAAGCTATTTCCGATAATGATGCATTCATCTGCGTTAGGTACCTTTTTCCTTGCAATATATACCTCTAGATCTCTCAAAAATTGTTTCGGGTGAACATCATGGTCGTTTCCGAAGAAGGTTGGCATAATCATCTCCGCGGGTTGTCTTTCTTGTATTGCGCCTATGTTTATTGTTTTGATTTGTTCCACAGTTTCCTTTACGTCCTTAATTTCTACCTCTCTTTTAGCGGTTTCTATAACTAACTTTGTCTCAGCTTCATTTAGACGCTGTATTAACGTGTCTTGCATTTTTTTCATTTCCTTCATCGTCTCTTCACCTTCCTTCAATCGTTGCAACACTTCGATTTGCCATGCTTTCATGTTCTCCATACTTTGGTCGTTCTTATTTTTTGGTGGCATTGTCCTGTTATTCCGATAGACCGTTCTTGGCTACTCTCCGAGTGAGTAGCCTTGTTGTCGTGGTTTCCTCAGCCACTAGTTGGGCGCCAGTTGAAGTGGTGCGGGTCGCTACCCTTCGTGTTTGAAATTATGTACAAAATATTAATGTGGAATCACATTGTCACTTTGAGCTATATTTACAATAATTTGATTATAATATACAAAATGAAACTTACAATATAAAACTTACGATATACAAAATAAGACTTACAACTATTACCTTAAACTACAATCTGTATGTACAAGCTTACGCCGGATATAAGGAGAATCCGGCGGGGTCAAGATATACAACTACGTTGCCTAACGCGTTCCCCGTTCCCTACCAACCGTGGCGCAAATACGCTGGCTGCCCAAGCCTACACCCCGTGGAGTTGGATGGAAGATGGAATAAGGAAAACGCCTCCAAATAGAGGCGTACGGATAGGAAGTGAAGGCACACCCAAATAGATGGCCGAGCACGGGATGACCGAGAACAACTCCAAATAGAGTGTCACGGAAAGGAATCGAGGGCACACCCAAATAGATGGCCAAGGTTGAAGGAACGAGCAAACACCTCCAAATAGAGGGTCGCGGCTGGACGACGATGGCACTTCCGCGTGGAGTTTCGCCCGGTCTTCTTCGCCACGTCCTTGGTCGATAGTCGGCTGCGGTATATTCCGTTCACGTCGTTAGGTGTTGTTGCTGCGCGTGTTTGGTTCTCCGTTGGTCAAGACTGCAATGTTCGGCTGGAGTCGAAGTACTGCTGTCTTGATTGTGGATGAACTGATTGATTTTCTTGGATCGCCCCTCGATATATATATGATTCTCGTTCTGAATCCGTCCCTCCGGTTGGTCGCCACTCCCACGTTCTGACGACCAAGAACCACACTCCTTTTACCTTTTTACTCCGTCTTATTTATATGTTTCTTCCACGTCTCTTCCGCTCCTTTATGTGGGCAGGATACCCCTCGTATCCTGCCGTCGTCAATATGCCCCGTTACATGTGCTAGCTACAAACAAGAACTTTAGTTTTTACTTTATTTATTTTCACATTGTATTCATTTTTCATTGTTAAGTTCATAATTCCTAAGATTTCTGTAGGTATTTTTAAAATATACTGTAGATATTCTTCATTGTCTGTTATTACCGCTATGCCATCTGCAAATCTTAACATATTTATTCTTTCTCCATTTATTCTTATCCCTACTTCAACTTTTTCTCTTACTTTATTTATCGCTTCTTGCACATATAGATTAAAAGGGATGGAGACAGTGTGTATTCCTGTTTTACTCCTTTCCCAATTTTTCCTTCTTCCTGGCTATTTCCTCATCGTGCTACTCCTTTTTCTTGTTCATACAAGCTTTTGATTATCCTTCTATTCTTATATGTAATCCCGACTCTTTTCAAGATTTTAAATATCGTTTTCTATTTCACATAATCAAAGGTTTTTTCTAGATCCATGAAAGCTATAAAGGTTGTTTTTTTAAATCTGCTTTTCAATAACTTGTGCCGAAATAGCTTCCCTAATTCCTTTTGTTCTTCTAAGGCCAAATTGGTCCTCAATTAGCAGTCCCTCTATTACCTGTTCTATTCTCTAACACAATACGGGTAAGAATTTTTAATGTATGTGATATCATACTTATAGTTCTGTTGTTCGCATGTTTTTGCCATTGTTTTTTTTTTTTTTTTTGGAATTGGTAGAATTATGCACTTTGTAAAATCTCTTGGTACTTGACTAGTTTCATAGCTTTTTTGGACGAGATATAGAGACATAGATTATATTTTTGGTATTTTCTCCAAGTTAACCCTTATTATACAATATTTTTTCAAATAAACGAAATGTTATAAACATGTTTAAAAAATTTAAATCAATTATTTTTGTCTGAAAGTTCCGATAACGTACTAATTATTAGATTTAGTAAAGAAAATATTTTTAAATTTCATATATTTAATTGTTTAAATATGATCTCGATTAATATTCTCAAACAAAATTCGAAAAATCTAAAATGAAAAACGTCTGTATTTGTATGAATGTGTTGAAATTTTGTATTTCTGTATTTGTTTTGAATTTTGTAAAACTTTGACTTAATGAAAGATTTCAAACTCATTTCGTTATTGCGTGTGTTGTCAATATCCTTTTAAAATCTAAAAAAAAAAGAAATTATTGAAATTTTGTGATCATTTACGATTTTTGATAGTCTTTCGTTAAATTTTAAACTGCATTTAGAAAAGTTGGGATGTGTATTATATGAATCACTACGATCACCTGTACAAACAGTACTACCAAACATATTGAAATATACGCGCATAACGCATGTTTAACTCGCACTATTTGTAACATTCCTTAGCTTTGTACTCATATATAAGATACTCATAGACACCCATAGTGACTTGGTGTTTATAAATAGCTTTAGAAACGGAAAGGTTTAACCACCTTCCCCATAGTTATTTAAGATATAACTATGATTATTATTATCCTTTCCTTTCTTTAATTTTGTGTGATTTGAAAGTTTAAAGGAGTCAATTATCAAAACATTAATTAAATAATTAAATAATTAAATAATGTTTAAAATTTTTAGTTATTAAATTGATAAAAACTAAAAAGTTAAATAAGTTACCACTTTAATAGTTAACGTCAAAGATAAATAGGATTTTATTACACTTTACTTATTTACATTTTATTCAATTCTCAGTGAAACGAATAATGTGCTAGTTGTACAAACACGTGCATTATTTTTTTTTTTTTTTTGAACATTTGTGTAAAACAACAACATGGGTTATGTGCCGACAAAAAATTGTATCTAGTTGACACTTTATTGATACGTTTTTTTGATATTTCGAATTACAACTTTTTAAGAAAAAAAAATAACATATGTATGATTCCAACTGTAATCAGTTTTAATATGATTCGTATTCTTATGTATACGGGGTATACAAACAAACTCTTATTTATAAATATCTATTTTTATACGTTTAAATAAACTGTTGATCATCAATTTAGAACGTTAAGATTAACTTAACTATAATTGTACGCGCCAGTGCAAGTGATTATATTCCCGTACAACGGTCGCCGTATCCCTCCCGACTAGCGAAAATGCCTGTCGTAACGGCGTCGGGTCGGCTGGTTCGAATCCGATGAGTCGTCGTTCGTGTTCCACAGCCGTCGGGAGAAGTACCCGCGACGTTTTTTCCATCGTGGACATAAGCGTATCAATTTAGTCGCGTGTGCAGGTCGGCACTCGCCTTCAATTTTATTCGCGAACGCAAGTCGGCGCTCGCCATTATTATTCGCGTATGCAAGTCGGCACTCGCCATCAAGTTACTCGCGTGTGCAGCAGCTGGCAAGTCACCGTGGTCCAGTCATCAGAACAGACGCAGCTTTAGTGTAACGGGCCCTTCCTTTTCCTTCTCGAACGGTACCGTTTGATTATTTTGTATGTTTATATATATATAATTTATAGTATTTAGTAAAAAAATGAGAACGAATATTAATTATTTTATCACGTATGGAATTGTTTTTATTTAATATCCAATGTTAGACCTCGTACCGACGGAGACACTAGACTAAAGTCGTAATTCAAATTAAACACAACGATTTGGTCAAACAATAATTATTAATCAATTAATGGCCATCATTAATTTTCTATAACTAAAACATGTCTCAATATTTAAACAAACATATTTTTTTTAGTCCCCAATAGGGAAACAGATGAATTTAAACATTCAAACGGTATTTTTAAAACTATTTTCTTATACAGTTATTACGAGAGTGTAATATGTTATTATTCAAATAATTAATAATATAACATTTTTTTCAGATAACATATAATCATTATACTAAAAATTATGAATTATACATACTCATTTTTCCAGTGTAGATAACATTGTTTAAACATATGAATATTAATTTTGTAGCTTTTTTAATGTATTATCATACCCATATTTTTACTGAAGCATTTACGGGTATGTATTTGTTATTGTGAACAAATTAAAGTAAATTTTATACATAATATGGATAATTAAAAAATGTTGGTATATGTAATAGTTAGATGAAAATAATTCATAATTTGGTTATGAATAATAATAATCAATTTAACTAATTTTCATAAAGACAATGTGATTAAAATACTTTTTATCATATTGTATAAATATATATACATATAAATATTACTATTTAATATAACGTAATAAATAATATTATTATAATTACAATATTAATATATATTTATTAAACAAGATATCTATTGAAGGAAATACTAATTTTTCTTTATCAATACGAAGTATTATTCTGTAATATATAACCACTAGTAATAATCGGAAAAACTGATAAAATTTATTTTTGTCTTCACAGGTCATATTTATGTTACACTTATTTCGAGAAGTAGATCTTCTAAAATATGCTTATAGTCTCGGACATGAAAAATTAGTGCTGGCCTGTTGTTGATACCCACCACTGTAGTCATTGTTACTCCACATTTTACTGATACTAAAATCTGAACCTATCTTTCACTAAATTCGTTGTTTTTTCCTTCAAATCCAGATCGAAATCTGGAAATCGAAAACATTAAGTACCCAAAATAGTTGTAAATTATTTTTCAAGTATTCTTTCAACAATTTCAGAGGCTTTAGGCGAGTAAATTAGTAAAATTGACAGGAAGAACGATTTCATTTCGTTCATAATATTTCCTATAGCAAAGATTTTCATCAAACGTCACTTTACTTCCTTCCAATATTAAGAAAACGTCGAAAATCATCAATATAAATGGTTTTGATACTAACCAATGACAGCCCTGCATCAGGGTTTGTTCGTGTCAATTTTTTATATGTTAAGACATGATTTAAAACGTATAATATTTTTAAAAAAATAATAAAATCAAATAATTCTAAATAAAATTATTCGGTTTTCAGTAGTCTACAATATTAGAAATCCAATGGATTGGTGTTCCATTAAAATAGGTATTTCGTATTAGTTTTTAATAAATGTTTTTTGAAACTTGTAATTAAATTATAAATATAATTTTTATAAATAATCTTTTCTTATATATAAGTAGTCTAACAAATTAAGAACCGCTATTAATTAATAAAGTAATTATTTTTATAAAAAGTGCATAAATGTGGTGTTGAATTTCCACCAATTTCAATAATAACTCGACTTAAAAAACACGATGTACTTTTTTAATTTTTATCATCTTTATCTTCGTAGTCCATTGCTATACAAAAATCAATAAATTACTATAGAGTTAAATCATTAATTAATTATACATTTGTTGTATCATTGTATATTTAATAAATTATTTCACAAATATACATCCATATGTCATTGAAAGGTACAAAAATTATAATTACTGTTCGAGCATTGTAATCTGTGTATAGACAATTAATATTTATTTGGGTTAATTTTTACCTCTCTCTTTTTACCACTCAAGTGGTGACGAAGATGACAAAATTTATGCAAATTTATGTTGATATTGAAGATGATTTGAGTCAAGTTAGGCAACGACTGTTTTGCATTCAAGATATGTGAATGTAGAATTAAAATCCTTTTTACATTTACCTATTCTAAATACAATATAGCCGCTTCCACTTATTAAGCTACAAGTCGCGAACTACCGGAAAATCTGGTGTCTCGTCGTCCCGATCTGTTACTGAATGTGCCTATTAATTATTTCAAAATTGTTATGTCGTAATTAATATCACACGACTAACGTCTTATGGTTAATTAATTTAGAAAGTTTAATGCGCAAACCATTAACATACCAAGAGCGTCATGTACTTTGCATAAGTAAGATATCAGATTTGTAATGTAATGTATTTTATGATTATCGTACATTTTTAAACACTTTAATCTATAAAATTGTATTTGAAAATAAACCAAAACTGCTGTTTAAAAAATGTATGAAAATGTTTGAAGTAATATGTTGTTACTAGTTATACTTTATAATCCATATATATTTTTAGAGACTTTTAACTTATCGAAATAAAACTTCACTTCAAACATATTTAACATAGTATTCAATTCATTAACCAAATGTCTGATAATTTCAATTAAAATATGTTTTATAAATTGCCACTTTTTACGAGTTATGTTTTACACTTGTTAATATTATATACGTGAAACAGCTTAAGTATTATTATTTAAACAATCAAACAATTATAATTAGATGGAATCGGATCAAGATAAAAATTATGGTAAGTAATTTGTACATCTGTATCAGTACTAACTACATGGTTTAATAAAATTTTCGTCAAATATTTATAGCTTTTTTTTATCAATGTTTAAAATTAATGAATATTTTAAAAAAAAATATTTCTAATATATGAGAAAAACATGTTTTTTATATTTTTACAAACAATGTCAATACTTATGTTGAGCGAAAAAATTGTATTTTCTTATAGAAACAGTTCAAGACACTATACAATACATAATTTTCAATAACAGTAAGTAAATATTTTTAATATATTCTTGTATAAGTATGTAAAATATTATAAAGTTTTTTCATATAAAATAGTAGATTTTAATACATTATCAGGTAAGTTATAATTTATTAAATGTCTAACTCTGACAATAACTGTTCTGTTTCTGAATATAGGACATTAGCATATATAATTTTAAATGAAATAAAGCATGGGATTAAAATTAGTAAATCATAAATTGGAATATTATTGGTACTTGTTATGAACGTTAAATTATCAAACAATTTCCTTAATTAAATTCCAAATGTGGGGAAAACGATTTTGGACAAATTATATTAATATAAAAGTCTTCAGTCTATATAATTGAAAAATATAGATATTTCATTTTTTAAGAACACATTTTTTTGCACCTACTAATACTTTATAAATTAAAAAAAAAAAAAAATTAATCATATACCAACTAAAGTACAACCAATAATCATTTGATACATCATATTGATATTTCGCATTTCATAAGTGACTTGTTTTGTGTAAAATACTTGTATACATAAAATTAATGACGTAACTCATTACGTGTTCAAATAGTGATACAGAACGCTTACATTTATACGTGAGAGATCACGTCCCGATAAGTATGTAATATAAACTGTTTCATATAAAAATATTGTTACCAAATAATTAAATTGCATTAAATTGCTAGATAGTGACTTAGTTTTCATGTAGCTCTTAGCGCAGCGTTTCTCAAAGTGTGTTCCGCGAGATGTATTTGATTATTGAGACAATTATTTTATATTATATTTGGATTATTTATATTATTTAAAATTATTATTTTTTATTATTTAAAAAATTTCACCTAATTCACTAGTACTTGTATAATAAATTTATATCCGAATCATTAAACGAGTTTTGGAATGAACTTAAAGACGAATACCCATCCCTAGTTGAAAAAGCTATTATAACTCTATTACCGTTTGTAACAACCTATCGTTGTGAGGCTGGTTTTTCCCCTTATGCGTATATCAAAAGTAAATACAGAAATAGATTGGATGCCGCTCCGAACCTGAGAACTCAAGTTTTAGATATAAAACCCATTTTAAAACTATTGTAAATCAAACAATGAAACAGTTCCATTCTTCTCATTAAAAATATTAATTTGTTATTTTTAATAAATACAATTCTGATGGAAATTTTTTTTTTTTAACTAATTTTAATAAACAATAATCATTAACAATATCGTTAAACCATTTTTATGGAGTATTGGTTTTTTTTGTTTTTTAGAAAAATTGGGGTTGAGTTGGAATTAAAGACATTGGGGTTCCGTGAAACACAAACTATTTCTTAAGGGTGCCATGGTCGTAAAAGTTTGGGAACCGCTGTCTTAGCGTATTGATATACGATGGTGTACGTGACCACGGAACCGGACACTCTGGTTGATATCCGTTTAGTCAATAAATTCCACCTTTTATTATTATCACCCGAATAGGCTCCTTAATCACGGCAGATAGCGGTCGGTCAACAACACACGACCAAAGGGAACTTCATTTGTTTTGGCAAAATATCCAAATTAAAATATTAAATAAAGTAGTTACATGTAATATAAAATGTATTTAAAGATACCATATAATTAATTATTTTATTTTATATTCACATGTGATTAATTTCTCCATTTTCTACTATCACCACCCAATTAGTGCCATCAAATTGATTACTTACTTCAGTTATTTCTAATTAATAAAACATCGAACAATTTTGTAATGTAAAGAAGTCTTAAAACTTGTTTGTATGGTTTGCACAAGTAATAACCACTTTTGACCTATTGAATAGTAATAGATGTTTGGGTTTCTTGAAGTTTCGTTAATCATATTATTTTATTTTAATCATATTAATTTATCATAGACGATCGTGATTCATATAAATAATACATGTATTTTATAAATATATTAGAAGACAAATATTTTCATTTAAAGACTATTATAACTAGAATACTATATAGCTATATTTCACTATCCTGCAATTACTTATTAAATATTAATTTTAATTTTAATAACTAATTCTATATATATATAAATATATATACAAGGGGTTAATTTATTCAATAAAAAATTGAAATTTATTTTATTATAGCTATGTTTTATTTTATTTTTCTATAGATTCTACAAATATATTAGTTCCGCGAACATTTTGCCAACTAAATAAATCTTTAACACCTGTTAATCTGAGTTTAGAACTTATGCCTTCCAATATGACAAACCGTCATTATTATGAAGATCCCGGGGAAACGTCTGCATCTACATATACATCAAATGAAATACCAATATACAAATTTATACTAACCAAACAAGAAGAACAAGAAGAAGAAGAGAAACGCAAAAAATTTTAAAATGTAAGAATGCGTAGAATATGAATACAATTCAGCTTTAATGATTTTTAGTGAGCTTTCTATTAAAACTATAATATATGACTTCGTTATAAAATTAATCTTATAGGAATTGTTTGATATCATATTTAAAAAAAAAAAAAATGTTAAAAATAATATATACTCATAACTATCAATAAATAAATTTAGTACATAGTGACAATATATGATATGCCTATAATCAATTTTCACCCACATAAATGTATAAACCAAAATATGAAGAATTCCTTCACCGACATTATATTTACACTATTAAAAGTTGAACCTGTATTTTACCACGAATAATGTAGAACTGAAAGGGCCAACTTATTGTCATTGTGTTCGCGTACATTAAAAAAGTTTTAAAACTGTAATTTGATCATAATTCCCCTTTCGATCATATTCTTCTTTTCGCGGTAACGATGATCATTGTACGAAAAGAATGTGATCTGTGCTGTTTTTTCTATTATCTATTAAAGTATTAGTACAATAGAAGGTAAAATGAATGATTTTAAGTTTGGACAAGAAAATACAAGATGTTTCTTCGTTGAATTATTATCAATAATATTCTTTAATTTTTTTTAAGCATAAAGAGCATTTAATCTTACTGTTTATTATAATTTATGATATAAACATATAAATATTTATATTTACACAATATATTAATAGACAACGAAAAAAATGTTTTGGAGGAATTCATGTTAATCTCCAAAGCTAATCGATCTATTTGAATGATAATTAAACGAATGGGTTCGTTAGAATTTTCGGAGCGTGATATGTATAATTTTCTTACCATCGGATGAAGAAACACAAAAATAATGATTTAGTAACCATGCGCCAGTATCCATAAGTACTAGTCAACAAGATAAAATAACGGCGTTCGGCGAGTATTTATATTCTATATATAAACCTAATGTATTTTGTAACATCGACAATGACATAATTTAAATATTATCAAAATCAAAACACCTACGTGTATTATTAATTAATGCTAACCCTAGCCGTCAGCAAAGCTATTTCCAACTTTTCGAACACGCGGTAGTCTCAAAACATTCCACAACAATTTGTAAGTACAAAGAACCAGGGCCTGTTTTTGTGTGTTACAGCACGCACATTGTGCAATAGCAAAATATGAGTGTGTAATAGTAAATTCAAGTGTGTGCTGTTATTTCGGAAGTTAACAAAAAATGTAAATAATTATAAGGAATTAAACATAAGAGCAATCAATCTTCTTTTCTCGTTCTATTTCCGCCGTCCTTTCTGTAATTTCCTTCTTCGATCAGTCTGGCTTTATAATTTAATTTAATTGTATTTTGTATGCTATTGTTTTATCGTTTTTTTTTTTTTTTTTTTTTTTTTTTTTTATATATAATTGTCGAATCGAATAGTTGCTTCTAATGGTTCAATAATAATTTAAAAAAAAAAAAAAAAACATAACAGAAGCAATGTCAAAAAATAAAAATAACTTGTTAAACTGGAATTTAAGTTCATTACGAAATTCGTTATTAAAATCGATTTAATTGGATTAATGACCAACCGACCGATTTGTGTATGACATCATCATCGGAAATATAAACTATAAACACGGGTGTGTATAGCGTCTAACGGTTTAGTAGTAGTCGGTTCGCGCTGGAGATGAAATACTTACACGCGGTTAAAGTGTATTATTGTTTTTGTGACTTTGGGTTTATAGTGATGGCGTGTTGTGAAAGACCCGCGAGGGCGAGTGAACGCAATCACGTAATATACGTTACTTGTGGGGGAAAAAACGTCTAACAAATGTAAATAATGATTTCTATTAGGAGCTCAGGTTTGATCTCGATGCATGAATATTACGTGAATTATTCCGTCGTTGACTTTCGTTTCATATTTTTTAATATTAGAATTGTGGTTTTTTTTTTTTTTAAATTTCGTCCGATATATATTCTCAAAGCCCCGTCGCGTACGTTTGAATGAAAACAAAAACAAAATGATTAACGCATACGAGTCCGCGTTAAGCGAGACATTTTATGTCTTATGTGTGAACATTTTTTTTTCAAATTCAAATTTAAATTTTTTCAAAACCGGAACAATGGTTGCCACGGAAACAAACCATAAGGGAGATTTAGGTTTTTTTTCTGTAACGCTTTTTCGTGACAGTCCCCAGTGGGTATCTTAATTTAGGTAACGCTTTTTTCGTGGACACTTTTTGGCGGACACTTTTTCGTGACGGTTTTTTATTTTAATGTGCCAAAGTAAAGACAAAATGTCAAAAAACAAAAACACGACTATTTACAACGTGCACTCGACGGTTGTCATTTCCTTGACGAATTATATAACTGACCGCTGCGAATCGTAAATCTGAACCCGTGGCAGATGCTGAACTCTACATTGTAAATGATAGCGTGCAAGTACACTTTTATTCGGATAAAGGCGTTTGAATACGTTCTATGTTACATTCCGTGTCTGAACGATTCTTCAAACGCGCATTCGCGTACGTGTACTGTACAGCGTGTTTCCGTTCACGTCGTAAAATACATTTTGTAAGATAACAAATACAAGAGAATTGTCGTTTTTCCGATCACGACGGACGTAAGTCGAAGACCAGTTGAAAATCTAAAAATAAGGTCAAGTGTATCAATAGACGTTAAGTCCGATACTCGTCTTCGGGTTTATCGTCATGAGTCCAGCTTTTATCATTACCTTATATATATATATGAAAACAGAAAGTCAAATGGCACCGATTTTCAGGAAAAACATTTTGTTCGACTGTTCGACCGTGTTTGGAACACCTTTTACATTATTCGAATAAACGGAAACAATTCGAACACCGTGTTCTATAAACGCCTTGGCAAAAGCATTCCTATACAGTGGCGTGCTCAGGGGGGGGGAGGTTAGGGGTTATATCCCCCCCCTCCATTGTCTATTTCGCTGATCTACAGAAAACGACTTATTAGTTATAAGAGCTGTTTTAGAGTGATTACTTAATACTTTGTATTAGTTAATGGTAAAAAAGTACAAAAGCTAGGCGGTTGAAATTCCGTTTGGAATAAGCAATCTACTTTCCATGTATTTTGATTTTATTTTTAAACACGCAATACATTTTTTTCAATTTAACGGTGTTATGTTAGTTGAACAACTTGGTATTAGTGTGTTATGATTTAAATTCATTTTGGTTATAGAACAATCTATACAAATGTACACAATTATGAGCTAGAAACGATTTTGGACAGTTTGAAACATAAACGTTTGAGTTTTTGGTATTACCGTGACAATTCATTAAAATGTATTATTACTATTTACTTATAACATCCCCCACCCATTGAAAATTCCTGGGCACGCCACTGGTCGTATATAATGGCTCGTCGATATTATTGTGGGTTCGATCAGGAGACATTTTGGGACGGTTTTTCTTTCGTTTCGTCAAACTAATATAAACGTGTGCGTTGGCAATCGTTGCTGTTACTAAAAAAAAACAAAAAAAAACAAAAAAAACCGTCCTATTTGCTGACGTGTTTCGTCGCACAGATAAAGAGAAACGATAGATAAATCATTTTATCACCGCGTACGCAAAAACTATACACTACGCGACGCGTGCGAGTGTGTACGTACACGTTGTGTTATCGCGATGTGCTTTCCCCTCTCGTTTATGGACTGCACGCGCTTCAGCCTACATATGTTTTGCGTGAGGAATCCACCACGCGTCGCGACGGCCGAAAACCGACAAACCGCGTAAATAGAAATAATAACGATAATAACAATAATAATAAATAATAATAATAAATAAGCGTCGGGTGTAACGACGATGTAGTGGCACTCGTGAGTTTTGAATTCGTTTCGTGCGAGCACCGGTTGAAATCCGAAACGTTTTAACGCGATTTAACGTGCAATTGTGTTGGCAATTTTTGCCATTTTATTACGATTTTTGGATGTCTTTCGGTGTTTTTTCGTTTTGCGTACGTCTTAAATGTTTTAATTTTTGCGATTTTTCAATACAATATTGAAATCGATTTTCAAACATTTCTAGTGTAACGACATCCGAGCGCAGACGATAAAATAGTATCTGATACGTTAGCGACGACGGACGACCAGAAAAGAAACGGCGACTTAAACGCGTGGTCGACCGTTGTCGTAACTTTTTTTCTTTTTTTTAAATAAACGTAAAGAGCGATTTGATTTGAAGGCTTGACCGGCAAGGCGCACGGCTTCGAAACGTGGAATTGTCGTACCTGCTCAAATATATATACAATACACGTATCACGGATCCCTGTACATCTGTGGTTCTCGACCTCTTTTAGTTAGCTGCCAACGTCTCCCCTCACTGAACAAATCCGAAAAGACAATTTCATAATTATACGGATCGATATTCCAAATTTAAACGAACCTAACGCTCCCGCGAAAGACAAAATACCCTCTGGGAGCCGGGACCGCCACGGTTGAGAACCACTGCTGTTTATCGTTGTGTAGACGCAGAGTTTTTCCCAACAAAAAGAAAATAAAAAATTAAAATCAATACTCTCTGTCGAAACAAAATGCATTACATAATACTGTATAATATCTAAGTGCGCAAATAGATAATGATATTATATCATTTATACGTTTACAACGTATGTATCGGATAAACACGACTTTCTTTTATCACGTATGATATTACGCGTACGCGTATTTTATTTATCTGCATGTTGTCCCCCCCCCCCCCGGCAAAACAATCACAAAATCCAAAACTTCGAAACGCGACAATTTCGAAATTTTTGAAAATCAGCTAATACGACCTGTTGTTGGTTTTTTTTTTTGAATTTAATAGTGGTCGTCGTCCGGCCAAGCATGAATTCCATGAAGGCGGTCCGAAATCGGCGGTTTTTGTTAGAAATCGTCGATGCTGCACGTGAGCTGCATAAACCAGATCGTCGTGCGAGTTAATCGTGAGATTGAGGCATCCCTCGGACACGAGTTCTACCGGTGCACATCGGGTCGTTGAAATGATTTGTTCGCGTTGGATCCCGCACACGACATCTGACAACCGCCCAAAAAACAAAAAAAAACAAAGCTCGTTTAGATCGGCGCACAGAACCGTTTGAAAAAACACAGTCGTGGCACTTCGAAAGACGTCTGCAAGCCGGACGAACACCACGTGGAGACCCGTCGCATACGATCCGGAATGTAAACGACAGTCGACCGTACGGGACTTTCAACGCGTGCCAAATCCAAACGAAAGTCGCTCGCGCGCCAACCTCCTCGAAGCAAATGACCGTCTGTCTCTTCGGCCTCACTGGACACGTGGCGGAACCGTACCGTCAGGACCGAACGGAGCACGGTCGATAACGAGGGACGCGCGACCGTCTTGCTCGCCGGAAGTCTCCGGAGAAACGAGTGGGGGAGAAGTGGTCTTTCGTTCGGCGCCCGACGGACGTTTTCCGGCGCCCGGAGAAGCAGTTGGTGCGTTAAGAACGCACGTTTCGGAGCCAGCGGAAAAGAGACCGGTTCCGGAAACCGTCTCAGACGCGTCCAATAGTGTATCGGTCTTCGTGGGAAATAAAATTTGAAAGCCGATATCGATAATCGTATCGTGATCTGGGCACGCTGTCGTTCAAGGCGAAGCGGTTGTCGTCAGTATCCCGGCGATCGACTATGCGCTTTTCCGATATCTCCGAAAAAACAATAAGAAAACCTTAAAAAATTTGAATAACAATAAAAATCACAACAATTTTTTTGTTCGTCGCAGCGGTTGTCCGTGACACGTGGCGGCGGCGGCGGCGGCCTGTCTACGCCGTACGCAATCGTCGTGGCCGGGTCGGTAACGTTATCGGATAATGTTTCGTGTTTCGAAAATAACAGGTACACGCCGCCGCGAGTGGCGGCCGACGATATTTTGGACGTTATCTAACCTGCGACGGTGCGCCGCCGGCCGTGTAACATTCATTTGATGAAACAGTACCGACAACGTACACGTGAATCCCCAAAGGTGCCGGACAGATCGGTAAAATACAACGCTGGAAAATCGTTCGACGGGTAACGAGGTAACGAGAGTGTCGCCGGGTGGAGAAATATCACGCGGACAATTCCGGGGGACTTGGTCCGTTACGCGCGAAACATATCGTTCGGGGGAGTGAAATTCCGGTCGATTTTGTCGTTCGAAAATGTGTTTTCCGAGTTGGCGCTGGTTTCGCTTCCGAGCATGGCCGGAACGACGAGAATCGGACCTGGACAACGTCAATATATAAATTCAAAATCGCACGGCCGTTTGACACGGGGACGACGTCTATCAATTGACCATGAACTTCCGGTTTTCCTACTGGTCGCGGTCGGATAGACGGTTCCGCCGGAGAAAAAGTACTCTGCGACAAGAACACGAATACAAAACGACAAAACCATTCCGGTACGCGTTTGAGAAAACACGCCGAGAGAATTTTTCAAGCCTTATTACTAAACACGCACACGCGCACACACACACATATTCTATATAACCCTATTAAGAAAAACGATTAACGCATACGAGTCCGCGTTAAGTGAGACATTTTATGTCTTTTTAGGTTAGATTTTTTTTTCTGTAACGCTTTTTCGTGGACACTTTTTTATTTTAATGTGCCAAAGTAAAGACATAAAATGTCAAAATTCGTTTACGCGTTTGAAACACACGCGCAAGAACGTGCCCAAGAACACCGATCCGGGTCCGCGTGTGTTGCCACGGCAAGATCGAAAGGCGGGCGACGGTTAGGTCGGGTCGGCGCATCTGCAACGTCGTCTAAAATCGTTGCGAGTGGTCGCGTACGCGGTAAGTTTCGAACGAAACACACACCGTCCCTATCGTGTTCTGGCGGAAAACGACGCCCGACGCACTTGAAACCACGTTGTTCGACCCGTTCCGGTCTTACTACAGCGTTTAGCGTCGTTGCGGTTTGTTGTTTTTGCCGCGTCCGACAAATATCGTTATCGTTATCACAGCGTACAACATCCGATACGCGCGATTCCGGGACGGTATCGTCGTCCGCTTACGTCGTCGAAACGTTCAAACGGCAGTGACCGACCGAAATATGGGCTACAACATCCGGGTTGCAGAAACACGCTACGGATCACCCCCCCCCCCCCCCCCCCACTAGCGACTAAAAACACTTTGTGAACGCGGACAACGCGAAACGGTCATTTCGATTCGACAAGAAATTTAAAAAAAAATTCGCAACTTTACTTACACGCCACTCAGGGGCGTCATTTGGGGGGTGGCAGGGTGGGCATTTGTTAACAGCGGGCCGGTGTCCGACGTCGGGCTCGTTGTTATTGTTATATTATTCATCATGAACAAAGTGAACTTTTTTCTTTATAAATCCGCCTCGATTACGGTATCATAGATTAACTTAATAGAATAAATAAAGTAACGCGTTCTACACTGATAACATTTGGAACATCGTGGAACAAGTTACTGCTATTTCGGGGCAGTGACGGAGAGTAGGACTTAAGTAGGCTGCTCAAACTTTATTATCCGTTTTTTTTTTTTTTGTGAACCGGTCATACATCTTATGACTGATAGACGGAACATGGTAGCGGTTCACGCGGTCGACGGTGGCTGCCACTGCACACGATTTTCCACAATTTCGGACTTGTGCAAAGGATGAACCAAGTCGTGCGGATACAAAACGTACATTATGTGGGCCGGTCGACTGAAATGACGGCACCGACGCCATTCCGTCGTGTATTCGCCGTCGTCCGCGTAAGCCGATTCCGTCCGTTCGCGCGTTCGTAACGAAGAACGAGCGGCAACACGTCTCGACGCGCCGCGAGGAAACGAAAGGACGACGAATCGAGACGGAGTATATATAAAAAAAATTAAAAAAGAATCACGTACCCACGCGATTCATATTTTGTTTTCGAAAATCGCATATAATTTCTTTATTCATTTCTCGCCTACAATACAATATTATCTTAATTATAATACGTTAAAATGATGATGACGATGACGATAATAATAATAATATCTTATACAGTATTACACTAATTACGTTATTATTTGTTTGAATACAATTAAAACTAAATCGTTCATAAAAGACGGGTAACTTCAAATAACATCGTTTAGACGCGCCGAACATAGACGCGCGTTTTCTTCCTTCGAGGGGTGGCGCGGGCAAGGGGGCGGGAGGGCGTTGGAGGGTCGAGGCGCCTTACACGCTAAAGAGAACGACGCCATTATTCATTTAAAAACACTATGTTATATATATATATGTATATGTATACAGTTTACAATAATATGTATTACAATAATAGAACGTATAGATATATCTCGTCGATATCATTAGGTTATTGCATAATGAACACACTGGCTTTATTTATGTAACTCGTTCATTAGTTTTATTATTTTTTTTTTTTTTTAACTTTTTTAAAAAAAAAAAAAATATTTATCTTCTAGTTTTTACCACATAACACGCGCACACGCACACGCACACGCACAATTTGTACATATAATGTATATGATTATGTTTAAAAAAAAAAAAAAAATGGAAAAAAATTACATATCGTACACAATTAAACTATTTTCCAAATGGATCATCGTCGTTTATATCGGCTATATTACCTATGTTACGTTAAACTATTAACATAATTTATTTAACGATAAAATAGAATATATATATATATATGTTATGTAAACGTGATTCGTAAACGAACAATGTCTTGGGCTTTCGTGTGTGAGTGTGTGACTTAACAAATTTTTTTTTAGGAACTAATTCGATTAGTTAATTATAATAATTATTTTAAAAAAATTATCTAGATTTAATATCTTCACGCGTAATCTTCTTTGTCTAGTTCGATCTAAGTATTATTAATTATTACTATTATTATTATTATTATTATTATTATTATTTGTATTTGTATTTAATTTGAATACATACAATAAATATATCACAGTAAATACTGCATACATGCAAATAAAACGTGTTTAGAATAGTGAGGAGTGATCTCAAAAAAAAAAAAAAATATATATATATATATTTACAAAATATACAATACACGTGAGGAGATAAGTTACTAAAAACAACAATAGGTTATGGGTTAAATTATATATATATATATATATATATTATATATTATATATATATATATATATATATATATAACGCTAAAAAAAAAAATACATAATATTATAAGTTAATAAACATAATAAGACAATAGTACACATTTTCTTTCTCGAAAAAATAGTTACAGAAATGGCGAGGGTACGTATGTTGTACACATACGTTTTAACTTGTATTTCTCAAAATGCACAAGAGAAATATCAACAATTTTCAATTTAAACAACTAGACCACGTTAAGAACATGATAATACGCGAACAATGATTAACACGGGAGTCAACTTTACTGCCGGAAAATTATTCTAACTAAAACATTAAAAATAAATAAATAAAAATAAAATAATTATAATAAACAAATGGATAAATTAAAAAGGCACAACCGATCAATCTTGAGAAAGAAAATAGAAACATTACAAAAAATGTATTATTATTATTATTATTATTCTAAAAGTTTTTTACCGATCAAGCACAGCCTGTTTCAGGGGCAAGGGGCAGTGTCACCAGCCGTTTTATTATTATTATTATTTTCATTACTATAATTAATCAATAAATTACTTAATCTTAATTATCATCTTGCATTTTTTTTTTTTTTTTTTTTACAAATATACGATTACTTTCTTTCGCATAAACGCTAAGTTACAATTCATTTAAAAATTAAAATTTAATATCACAGACATATTTGCAGATCATTTTCGTTCAAAAAAAAAAAAAAAAAAAAAATACTGCAACAATACATTATTATTACAAACTAAAAACTGAATTACTACGTTAGACGCGGGAGGGAGAAAAGGGATCGGGTGGTGGTAGTTATTAAAAAACATACACACATATATATATATATATATAGCAATGTCGAAATTATACTAGTGAAAAAAAAAAAAAAAAACAGTCACCGAACAAAATGGTTTTGTTAAGCACACGTCGTCGTCGTGGTTGAAACGCTGTACGTGTTAACTCGCATTTCTTCGATTGCTTTACACCATTCCAGTGCGAAACCTTCGGGGTCTTCCAGATAGTAAGTGCGGTTGGGCTGAGGGAAAAAAAAAAAAAAAATAACGTAAAAATTACAATCCGTACACGACGACCGATCGGACTGTTGTGTATAGTTACAGTGTGCACGAAGAATATTCTGAAGTTTTTCGGCTCCACGCGCAACTGCGGGCTCCAGGGTATTTCTCCTTTCAGAGTCATCGTCACCGGGTCGGCGTAATACAAATGCGGTCCCATGGTCAACATCAACATACGCCTCCTGGCGAACAGACCCTGGGAAAACAACGAGAACACGCACGTGCGTGAGTGGATCGGGCACGTTTTTAAACGCGAGAACGCCGACGGACGGCCCGTCAGTCAAAACGCTTACTTTCCGCTTGTCGACCAGTCCCTGTTTGACGATCAGGTTGCCCTCGACCAGGCTGTGCCAGTTGCTGGTGCACCTCTGATGGTGCAGCTGGTGTTGCTTCTCCTTGTCGTTCATCCGCAGGATGCCGGACCGTTCGCGCGGCCTGGGCGCGTGCGCCGGCGGGCCGGCGGCCGCGGAGCCGCCGCCGCCCCGGCCGTCCGCGCCCGGCGGCGGCGGCGTCGTCGTCGGCGGCGGCGGCGGCGGCGGCGACGGCAGCTTGGTCGCGGGACCGCTCTGCTGCTGCTGGCCGTCCAGGCCCAGGAGCCTGGTCAGTTGCTTGTCGTCCAGGCCGGGTTCCAGGTTGTCGGGGAACCGGTACTGGCTGCGCAGCTCTTGGCTCTCGCTGTTGCCGGGCAGGTACGGGTACACGGGCGGCGGACACGTGGCGTGCAGCGTGTCGAAGTCCAGGCCGTCGTAGAACGGGTGCGAACGGATGGACGTGTACCGCCGGGCGTCCCTGGCGCCCAGACGTTCGTTCGGGTCGAGCGTCAACAGCTTCTGCACCAGGTCCTTGGCGTCCGCGTTGAACCCGTCCGGGTACTCGTAGTCGAGGTTCATGATTTTCTTGAAAATGATGTACTCGCTCCTGCCGACGGGCAACAAGTCGGTTCGGTTCGGTTACGGAGGGTTTACAACGGGGGTGGTTTTTTTTTTTTTTTTTTTTTTTTTACCTGGACCGGAACGGCGGCAAGCCGGATATCATGTGGTACACGATGCAGCCGAACGCCCACAGGTCCGAGCTGGGCGACACGGCCTTCTCGGCGGTCAGCAGCTCCGGGCTGACGTACTGGGCGGTGCCGACGAAGCTGTTGCTGCGCTGTCTGGGCGCGTTGCCGCCGTCGGTGACCGCGGGCTGGTCGTCCGCCGCCGGCTGTTCGAGGATCTTCGAACACCCGAAGTCGGCCACCTTGATGTGCATGTGCTCGTCCAGCAGTATGTTCTCGGGCTTCAGGTCCCTGTGTATGATGTTCAGGTCGTGCAGGTGCTCGAGCGCGCACAGTATCTCGCCCGTGTAGAACCGCGTGCACGCCGCGTCGAACGAGCCCACTTTGTTGATGTGCGGCAACAGGTCGCCGTGCTTGGCGAACGACATGACGAAGTCTGCGGACGAGTGCGCGGTTAAGGGAAAAAACGACGCGAACGTGGGACGACGATAAAAAACAAACAAAAAAAAAAAAAAAAAAAAGGCGATCGTGGCGAATCGTGAAAGGATACAGAGTCTTCTCCTGTCCTGGAACGTGCAGTACAGCTTGACGAAAAACCTCGACCCGGAATTGCTGAGTATGTTCAGGGCGTCCTTCTCGCGGCGCACTTGTACGCGTTGTTTCTCCTTGATGATGTGCGCCTTCTCGCAGACTTTAACTGCGAAACAAACGAGCAAACGGATTTAAAAAAAATGAAAAAAACATCCACCGTTACACGTCCGTACTACGATTACCAGCCAGAGGACGAGACGCCTCTGTTTTTTTTCGGTCGGACAGACCGGGCGTCAGACAATAAAATATTGGCGGCCGTTTTCCGACTTTAAAAAACCCAAACCGCCCGATCCCGTACAATACGGCTGTACACGTAATTACCACGCCGCCTGACGCGATCGTCGTTGTCGTTATTCGTTCGCGTCTCTCGGAAACTACAACGGAATTTCAAACCGCCAAAAACAAAACGGAAACCCTACCGGAAACGATAATTTACGTTTTTATCATAATGGTTGCACGCGCTATGGAGAAGACGCGTATTCCATACGTTATCGAAAACGCACGTGGTAACCGCACAGCGGTCGTCGCGATCGTTTTTATCGATCGGGGGGGGGGGGTTTTTTTTCTTGTCTCTTCGGTCGTAAGCGCGATGGTGTGCGCGTGGTGGACGTGAAAAAATCGGTGATTTGTCGTGGTTTTTTTTTTTATTGTTCTCCCGACAAATTTTTCGGAAACGATTTTCCGTCGAACAGCTCGTCCCGCCCGACGAAGTTATTTTTTACGGGGTGGACAGAAGAAAACGGTCGCTTTACTAGGTACTAGTAGTAGTAATAACAATAAACTGATTTTATCGATTCGACAGTTGTTTCGTAAACGATTTCGTGTTTATAACAAAAACGGGAGATTTCGATTCGTCCGGCGCGGGGCCCGCGTTCCGGGTAACAAAAACATATTCAAAATGATAACCACTCACTTGCATATTCGCGGTGCGTGTGTATGTCTTTGGCCAAAAACACCTGAAAAGATACGGGGTATAAAATAAAACAAAAAACAATGTAATTAGAGTTGCGTACGTGTGCGAACACGATATTATTTTATACGTGTATACGTACGTACGTATATACATATTATAAATAGTATTTAGTGCGCGCGCGCGCGCGATGATAACGTCGTCGGTCAGTGAACCGGTCTGAAAACGGTCGCGCGACCAAGGTCGACGAGTGAATACGCGCGTGTGATCCTCAGTTCGGGCCGAAAGGTGGTTGTTGAGGACGCATGACCCCCGGAAGTCGCGAACGCGGTCGGGTTAGCTACGGCGTTCATCACGCGCCCGGTCGGAAATTCGTCCCGGGAAAAAACAGTCGATGCAGACGGTGAGGGTATTTTTTCGGGATTTTCGCGCATGTATTTTAGAGAACTCGCAGGAGACACGCGGGGGGTCTCGTAAAATCTCCCCGTCGCCGGCCGAAACGTTTTAATCGCAAACGCGGCAATACGTACCAGCGAGAAGCTGCCCTCGCCGATGGCCTTCCCGAACTTGTAGTCGTCGGCACAGCGTTTGATCACGTTGACGCGCACCTGAGACGACTGGGCGGACGACGGCGGCGGCGACGCGGGCTGCATGGTCGGCGGCGGCGGCATGACGACGATCTGCTGCTGCTGCTGGTGGTGCTGGTGGTGGTGCTGGTGGTGCTGTTGCTGCTGGTGGTGCTGTTGCTGCTGGTTGAGCTGCTGGTGGTGGTGGTACGATTTGGCCGCAGCTATCTGCGGACGTAATACAATGTTGAAACAAAACAAAAAACACGACAAAACAACAAACGAAATGTCGCGCGAGATATGGATATATTTTTTTTTGTTTTTACTACGGAGACGGTCGCGTAGGGAATCCTCCAACACAAACACCCGTCGCCCCGTGTAGTCGTAGTGTTCAGAGGAAGAGCTTCGGACGGCGGCGGCGGCCTCTGACGTCATTTGGCCGGTCGCCCGAGGCTATTGGAACGCGTACGGGCCGACGACCGGCGAATACCGAACGCGTTAAATAACACGCGTAACTCGGGCCCCGAACGCGTTTTGACGATCGCGAGATCCGTATCGATACGGAGGAGGGCGCCGCGTCTCGACCCTGTGACCCGAAGCGGCCAGACGGTGCGCCGTGCCAAAACCGCCGCGCCGCGCCCCGTTCCGCCCCGCCCCGCCGTATGCCGCCGACCCGGACGGGACGATTTGTGTGCGAGCAGCGTACGTTTAATAATATACGCGCGCGCGCCCGTCCAAAAGTCCGAAACGAATCCAACGACGAGACGTGTACCGAAAATAATAATAAACGGGGAAAAAAAAAATACGACGACGACGACAACGGTGTCAGTGTGTCGCGCGGGCGGCGGGCGTTTTCGTCGTTACGCCCGTGACGTAATCGCGTGGGTTCGGGCGGCGTGCGCAGCCGGCCGGGAGCAAATATGGAAACGCGTCGATATATACACGCCGCCGCCGCCGCCGCCGCCGACGAACGCGCGCGCAAACAATACGCGATGACGTACGACGATGACGGGGCGAAACGACGGCGCGCGCGCGGTTTCGTCGGCCGACTTTCGCGAGCCGTCGCGGGGAAAAACCGATTACGACGAAAAGACAATAACAAAAAAAAAAGAATCGAACGCGGTTGTTCGCGGCACGGCCGCGTTTTTTCCGCGAACGAAACGAGGAAAACGACGCGGACGATTCCCAACACGGTTCGAACGGTCATAACCGCGATAAACCGTCGGACAGGAGTCCACGAACCGACGCGTCATGTCGAACGGCAATCCGTCACACGTACGTCAAGCGTCCGATACAATACGTGCCTTCATCACACCGGGAACCCCCCGCTGGAAAACGTGTTTCCAGCGCACGGGCTCGGCCGAACGAATCGAAATAATTACGTTTTTATTCGTTTTGTTGATAAACGCGTTTACCGCGGCAGAATTCTCGACCGGCGTGCGACGTACACGACAACGGCGGACACCGCCACCTGCGCACATAACAGTACGGAACACGCGGTGCCGTCGTTGGCGATTTGTCGCGTCGGTTTTCGATCGTTATTTTCGTCGCGCGACCACGACAACAACAACAACACGCCGTCGTCGGCCGTTTTCGTTCGGCGCGCACCGCACGCAACCGACCGCCGCCGCCGACACGTGAATATAAATATAGGCCGTTTTCGACACGACCCGACCCGACGGCTGACCTATATATTTCCCGAGCGTTCGAAATCCGGCGGCGACCCGACGCGTAAACACGACCTCCTCATCGCGCACGCCCGCGGCCGGACGGACGGCGTGGAGGGTCGGGACGGGACGGGGCGTTTGCGCAACTCTTGCGGTGGAAATTCAACCCAGTTTTTTTTTGGTCGTCGTGCATTTCTCACCCACCCACCCACCCCACGGACTTCCGCGCTACCACCGTTCGCACGTATTTCGTATTGTTATTGTCGAGTGTGTGTCGCGTACAGAGAAACGCGACGACGACGACGACGTTTATTAGCTGCGACGGCGACTGCACGCAACAACCTTCACCCACATAAATAACATGATAATATTGTTGTCGTGTACAAGACGTGTATTGTCGTCGCGGTTTGCATTATCACACGGCCTCAGATCAATATGCCCGAGGACTCGAGAGCCGCGCCGCGAAACGTTTTGCACGTAATAATAACAATTCTCGGAGAAAACCCGTCGTCACAACAACAACAACAACAACAACAATTAGAAAAACCATGTCGAAACGAACAGATATCGCGTTTACGGTTTCTTCGCGTGCGAATAATATTTATTATTATTATTATTATTATATTATATTCGTCGAAACGCCGTCGCAGCAGCAGTCGTCGCGACACGTGTGCGTGCGTGACCCGCGGCCCGGTCGGGTATTTTGTTTTTCCCACTCTTTTTTTTTTTTTCGGAACGCCGCGGCTACGCGTACACGCGGCGCCACACCGCGCACGAGCTGGGCGGCGGCGGCGTCGTCGGTAAAACGTCTCGTAAATACCGATTAGAACGAGGGAAACAAAAAACGGTATCGGCGCGACATATTTCAGGTATGCGGTGACGGAGAGAGAAAGAAGAGACACGCACGCGATATATAAATAACACAGAAATAATCGCAAATAAACCGAAAGCGTCTGTACTTGTCGTTCGCTATCGCGCGGACGGCCGGCGACGCGTTTCATTCACACGTTGACGCGCGCGATCGGACGATATCACGCGCGCGCACACGCACACGCGCACGCTTTATTGACACGCGCCTTCCTGTCCCGGTCGGTCGTAACGCGCATCCGAATTGCGTCATTCAACAGTTTCTCGTTATCTCGCCGTCACTCGCGGGGGGGGGGATCCGGCGACGGTATTTCTATAATAATAATAATAATAATAATAATAATAATAACGTGTGCGTACGACAATTAAATAATATAAAAATATCGAACCGGACGCGTTTTGTTTGCGCGCGCTCACCGAACCGGCGGCAGCAATCATGCGACAAAAACGCGGACAAACGAACGAACGTCGTGCGAGACAACGAGAAACGCGCGTTTCTCGAGCAAAATTTCTCGAAACGGGAGGTGAAACAAACGGCCAACGCACGTACACGGGTGGGTGGGGGGGGATCACATCGTTTTCCGGATGTGCGAAGATCGGCGGCGACCTTGCCGACGCCCAAGGCAGTCTCGTCGGCGCGGTGGCCATCGCTGTTGTCGACGTTGTTGTCGTGTTTGTTGTTTGTTCCGTTGTTTACGATTTGTTTACACTGGTCCGGCGGAGGCCGACTTTCACGGGCCGACGTCCAAATTAGGATATTTCACTTTCACGTCTCCCGCGACCGCGTCGTCGTCATTCGTGGTTCCCCCCGTCGTATTCTCCATTTTTTTTTTTAATCTTCCTCCGCCACCTCCTCCTCGTCGCTCCGTTTTCTCGCACAAAAACTCGTTTCGTACAATAACACCGGAATCCGTGCGTGTTAACGTGTGCGGCACGTCAAGGACACCGGCGGCGGCGGCGGCTGTAGCGGAGTCACCCACCTACCGGGGGAGTTGTCGTCGTCGTCGTCGACCGTCCTCCACTCGTCCGCCCTCCACCCCGCAGACACAAACGCACGCACACGTCGTCGGGGCGGCGGCTATTAACCCTGCGACGACGCACGCAAGGACATGTGGCGGCGGCGGCGGCGGTGTGAACGGCCCTGCGAGGGCGCGGGGCGCGTGCGGGTCGACGACGGGTGGCGGTGGAGCAGCGGGCCACCGGGGTCGACGACAAGTTCAATGCCATCTTCACGGACGCGCGCGCGCGCGCGCGCTCTCTCGAGTTCCTTGTGCGTGTGCGCGCGCGTTGTGTATTATGTACCCGGTAATGGTATATACTACTACTAATAGTAGCAGCAGTAGTATTAGTAGTAGTAGTAGTAGTAGCAGTAGTAGTAGCAGTAGTAGCAGTAGTAGTAATAGTAGTAGTAGTAGTAGTAGTAGTAGTAGTAGTAGTAGTAGTAGCAGTAGTAGTAGTAGTAGTAGTAGTAGCAGTAGTAGCAGTAATAAATAGTAGTAGTAATAATACAAACACAACAGCCCGCGTTTTTCTCCCACTCTTTATTATATCTAATAAGGTTTTATATACTAATAGTAGTCGTTCGAATACCGAGCACACGTATATTATAGCATAAATAATACACCGCGACAACAACAACAATAAAATAATATAATATTTACGCGGCAATAATAATAATAATAATAATAAAAAGCGCGCACACACACCGGTTTTTCCCACCGAAAATAGGTTGTTTTTATTTTCGTATTATCGACGATGACGACAACGACGACACGTAATAAATTATACACGAAGTAACACGTCTCGCGACGGCGTGAAAACGACGACGCGCGGCGGTGACGCGGGTTTCGTTATTTACAACTCGTTCGCGGAACGGTAAGTAGTTTTGGCGAAAGCGCGGGCGGCCCCGACGGTGAAAGCAGGTGCGGCGACTCCATATCCCGACGACGACGACGACGCGGCACACTCGCACCTGGCCGCCGCACTCCGCTCCCGGAGGCTGTCCTCCGCAGGGATAATGTGCGCACGCACGCGCTCTGACGTCTATGCCGCCGCGGTCCCGAGAAAAGAAACTCCTAACTCCTATTGTTGTGTTTCGTAGAGACACCGGGCCCGCCGCCGCCGCACCTGGCCAACCGTCTGCTCGCGCGTCGTTCGTCCGATCACCGCCGCTGCGGCGGTGGTACACGACGACAACAACAACAATAACAATGCGCTGTACGGCCGTAATACCCCTCCACACGTCGCTACGAAAACGGACTCACTCCACGCGCGAAATCCTCTCACTCCGCGCGTTCTCTCTCGCGCCGCCCAGACACAACACGACCTATTTTTATTTTTTTCTCTTTGCCGTCCTCTCCCGTCGCCGGCGAACGCTAATAAACACTATGGCGGCGGCGGCGGCGGCGGGAGACGAAAATTCCAGACGCGGACGCTTACGACGTGCACGACGGCGAAAACGTGCGATATCCGTACGCACGCACGACGGGGGAAACCGTAACGAAAATACGGCCGCGGTCGCCGTTTCGCTCGTTCTCCTTCGCCCGGTATGTGGGTCATTGTTGTTGTTATTATTATTTATTATCATTACGCAACACGCCGCATTCCTCGCGCGGCGCGGCGGTTTTCCGTTTCACGTCGTCGTCGAGTTTCGAACTGCCCCCCCCCCCGCACGCACGCACGTACGACACGACACGACACGAACGGACGTCGATTTCATATCACGGATAATGAGAAACCCCTACGTTTGGTGGAGGGGAGGGGAAAAAAAAAGGATTATCCGCGCTCGTACGCGTGCCAGTAGGTCACACACACACACACACACCGCGCCGCGGCGGCAGGTTTATTTTCTCACCGCTTTTACCTGTGCGGCACAAAACGGCGGCGGCGGCGGCGGCCGTAACGGAACACGCGCGCAAGCGCCCGTCCGCTTCCTCGGGCACGTCACGCGCGCCTTAACCGTCGTTCGGGTCACGCCCGCCGAATTCGTAGGGCGGCGGCGGCGGCGGCGGAACCGAAAATACCCTCCCGGGACGAGACGAGGGCGGGAAAACGATGGCGGCGGCGGCGGCGGCGGCGGGTACACACGTGCGCGCGCGCGTGATAACGTTCGGCGACAAGGATCCCACGGCCGGCGGACGAAAACACGTACCTTGTTCGCGGCTTTTTTCGATATCTTCTCTTTGCGGCCGATGCGCAACGACCGGAACAACGATTGCGCGAGCTGCACGGGACGCGATCGCACGATGGCCGCGGCGGTTGACGTCTTTTTGTTCGTCTGTTGGCTGTGATGATGGCCGTGACTGTACGCGGACCTATTGATGTCCATCACGCGATGAAGACACGGGGCCGCGGCGTCGGCGGCGGCGGCGGCGGCGGCGGTAGCAAAACGGCGACCGTCGTCCGCGGTTCAGCGACGACCACGTTTCGACACCGCCATGGCGCGCGCCCGGGGTTTCTCTCGCCGCGTCGATTACGCACGATTGTCGTCGTTATTATTTACCCGACGTCGTTTCGTTTCGTACAACGCCGGAATATACGTATCTCGTGTCGTCGTATCCGCCGCGCGAAATTGACGTCGTAAAAAAAAAAAAAAACCCGACGTTTCCGAAATAAATCAAACGTCGTTCGAGAGAACAACAAAAAAAAAAAAAAAAAATTTTAACAACGTGCGACTTGTAAAAATATTGTCTAAAACGGTAAAAACGAAAAAAAAAAAATTCACTAAAAACCCGACCGTCGCGAAACGCTGATCGTCGAATACTGACTAGCCGGTGAACTGCCGGTGGTCGTCGTCGTCGTCGTCGTCGTCGCCTCCGATCGAGCTCAACGCACTCTCGTCGGCGGCCGCACGTTACCGCCGGCCGCACGGGCGGGACGGTGTTAGGGGGGGGAGCGGGGTTAGCCGTCGGGAGTGGGGCGGTCCCCCACCGACGACGCGTGTGTACGCGCACCACGGCCGACCGACCACGTTTTATACTACACACGCGCGTTCGGCCGCCGCCGCCGCCGCCGCGGAACGTGTGGACGGGGCATCCTCCGCTGTCGCGCGCACACGAAATAGCCCGCCAAAACGGTCGTTCTCTTTTGTACGCGACACGCAGCATTCCATTCCGTTCCGTTCGCCGTTTGTTTTTTCTCTCTCTCTCTCTCCTTCTTCTCGTTCCCGTCCGGTCCGGTTGTTCGGTTTTGTTCTCCGTCACTCCGGCGAAAACAGCCGTTCGCCGCGCGCATTTCGCCAACACGCTGCCCGAGGAATAAACGCGTGCGTTTTTATGACGACCGCGTGGAATTCGTCCCGCAAACCGGTACCGACCGTCGTCGTCGTCGTCGCCGGTGTTTTCGGCTTTCCCCCGCCGGACGGAACGCGCGCAAAACCAAACCTAACCGATAACGACGACTTGTTGATTTCCGACACGAATTTCCCGCCGCGGACGCGTAACGAATTCCTGCCCGTACCCGTACCCGCCGGGGTCGACGACGAACACGCGTGCGGCAGATCCGTCGTGTCAATCGCCGTTCCAATGGAACGGACGCGGGGGGCCGGTGACGGTTTTCGTGTTGGTCGGGGCAACAGACCGACGGTGTAGACGACCGCGCGCAACTGTCGCGACGACAACCCGACGGATGTCCGCGGCGATTTTCCCGATATCCGGCGGCGCGCGCGTGAGTCACCACTACTACCGCTCTGCGTGCGTCGCCCCGCACCGCGTGTGACTCACGGAGCAAAGCGGCTGTTGACCCCGGCGGCGACGGCGCCCGTGCACGCCCGGTACGCACACGCGTTGCACCGCGTAGTGTTATTATTATTATCGTCGTCGTCGTCGTCGTTGTTGTTGTTGTTATTATTGTTATTGTTATTGTTATTGACGAGAAGCGCGTCGGCGTACGCCGGCGTGACGACGGTCCTCCTCGTGTTCGCCGGACGCGGCTCCGGCCGGTCCAGACGGGGACCGATGTGCGCACTTATGTACGTGTACGTGTATAGACGTCCGTACGGGGCGGGGCTGGGGCCGCAGACTCTCGTCCATTGTCTGTGAACGGCGGCGGCGGCGGCGGTGTCCGACTTTCTACGAGGAATTTCCGCTCTTGTAACACCGAGGAATGCGAAATACCCGCGCGCTCCCCCCCCCACCCACCGCCACACACACACACACACACACACACACACACACACATACACACCCGTTCGTACGGTCTCTCTCTCGTCGAACCGAAGACGGAACGAGCGTACACGCGTATTAAGAGTGACGGCGGCGGCGAGTGAATGAAAACGCGCGCGCAGCAGCATTCCCGTCGTAGTCGTAGTCGTAGTCGTGGTCGTAGTCGTAGTCGTGGTCGGCGCGTGTGCGTGTGCGTGTGCAGCCGTAACCGAAAGGGCACACGCGACGGCCGGACGGATGTACGGTATCGGCCGCGGCGTGGCGGGGGGGGGGGGAAACTATATATGGGGTCGTTGCACTCTTGTACGCAGAGGGGTTAGCGTCATTCTCTCTCGTTCACTCACTCTCTCGCTCGCTCACCGTATATATAAAGATATTGTGTGTGTGTGTGTGTGTGTGTTACGACGGAGTTTTGAGCGCCGCGTGTACACCGCGTCGTCGTCGAAAAACGAAGAGAGAGAAAAAAAAAAAGGGCCGCGCACAACACCCTGTCCGCGAGCGGCGCGCTACGTACACACACACACACACAAATATATATATTTAATGATAAATGTCTTCCCCCGCCCCCGACACCTCAACCCTCCAGGGCTAGGTGATTTTCTCCTCCATACCCGCGGCTCGTCGTAGCCCGTCGTCGCAGCGCATATTTTCGGCGTCTATATGTTTAACCTAACACGTGCTCGCTAAATTAGAATCGGTTCCCACTGAAATCCATAACCATTATTTTACGCACACGCAATGACGTCTTTGAGGGATGGGGGCATGGTGTTTGACTCCACCATCGAAATTTTTTTCAATTCCATACGAGACGTTTAATCGTCACCGTTATCGCGTAAACACTAATGGATTCAAATCGTGACGATCAAGTAAACGGACCGCAGAAAAAAATACTTATTTAACAAACGAACGTTAACGTATGAATTCATAAAACATATTATGGACCCACCCCGCAAAAACAAAATCTAACGTTTTTTTTTTTGTTTGTTGTCGGATACTTTTCCCGGTTCGACCGTAATAGGTAAAAACGACATGATGATTTCTATTCGACCGAGAGTCGCGGGTTCAACACGTGTTCGTCATGACTCCTCGAAAAAACCGTTTACAGGATTTATTTCGACGAGATCGCGGCGACGGGTTTCAGGCCCGATATTCGCTTCGGTACGTATTTTTTTTTCTTTTTTTTTTCATTGACGTTAGGGAGAAACTTACACACGACGTCTCGGGATGGTCGGAACGTTATTTATTCGAATAGACAACAATAATAATAACCGGAAAGTAACCGATCGGATTGCTGTTGCGTTCGGGGAGCAGAGCGGTTTTCTCGTTTCGCGGCAAAACTAATTGCGAAATTCAGCGCACACGTCCGGCTGGAAAACGCGCGTCAGCGCTACGAAACGCAAACGTTTTTTTATCGAAAACCGTTCCACCGCCACCTCCAGTAAGTCCGTTCACTGCCTTGACCCCGACCGCCGCGGCGTTCGAACAAATCCAAACGTGTTTTCCTGAGCGATCTCAACGCCCGCGGCCGTGACGAATTCGCGAAGTAAGGCCCCGGGTTAGGTGGATCGGAGGACGGCGTCCAGAAACGGAACGGCGGCACGTTCGCGAATATTTTCGGTGATCCGGAGCGTGGGCGGCCGGTCGGGAACCTCTTTCTATTTCTAGAACGAACGTACGAAAAGAGACCGGGGCGGGAAATAAAAAGAATACCGCGACCGGTGTTCGTTCGTTCGTTTTTTCTCGTCCGTCCGCACGAGAAGAGAATGTCGTCGTCGTGTTTCGGATACGTCGCGTCGCCGAGACGGGACGACGACCCCGAAGACGCGCGACCGCGTTGTTCCGCGAGAATTCCCGGCGGTCGGACGTTCTTTTTTTTGTAATTATTCCACGGCGGACGGGATCCGCGGCGTTTCCGTGTCTGGAAAACACACGCCACGTGACGGTGTAACCTCGTTCGGACACGGCGGCGGATTTACGAAAAAATCGTTCGACGGAAAATATACACGTACACGCGCAACGGACGTAGCGAGGAGAGTAAGTGTATTCGAGCGCTTATCACCGCTCCGCTTCGTTGACGGGCGTTGACGGGGCGCGCGTTCTCCCAGAGCGATCCGCCTTTGGTCTCAACCACCGGCGAAAGCGTTCTGCCGTTTTTATTCAAACGCCGAACAACAGGTCTCTCGCGTACGGTTTGATGATGGCGTGTTGACAGAGCGGTTAGTACGGCGGTAGCGGTCGTAGCGGTCGTAGCGGTAGCAATATAGTAGTAGCGGTAGCAGCGGTAGGAGTAGCGGTAGCGGGTAGGAATGCCAAACGCCGACGCTCGGTGCGGCGGCACACTTTAAAACGCACTCGTCATTGATACTGCACCGTGCGGATTACTCAATGAACCGACCATGACGATAAAAATCATCGCGGCGCGCGTACGTACGTTGTTGTTACGTTGTGATAAAAACGTACGACGCGCGAGCCGGAGACCGCGGCACGACGTTTTCGAATCTCGCGTTCGATTCCGCGTCCGGGGCGGACCTAGAAATCTTTCTTTGACTTGGCGCCTCGAGCCGCGTTTCTGTTGTCGTCGCTTACGCGAAAATATAATCTAACGTCCCCGTCGTCTCGGACGAACGCCAATGACATATATAAACGTCGCAGTTAAAAACTTGGAAACGAAACTAAAAATATGCACCGGTACCGGTTCGAAACAGTTCACGAAGATCTTGTCGCAGTTAGGGGTTATGTTATTGAGTAACGTTCAATTGGAAATCAAACATTGAGTGATCTTTAACATTTGGTCTGGCAGTGATGCGAACGAGATACCACGTGTCGATTTGGAATCCGTTCGACGACGAGGTTTTTGTGATTTTCGTCTGTATTCGAACGAACCCCCGTTCGATTTTGGAAAGTACACGGGACGTTTATTCCGCAACGAGAAAACTGCCAAATCGCCGCTACTATTTAAAGTAAAACAACGGTCTCAAACATGCGGCCAGCAATAAAAATGTATTCCGTACGAAAATGTAAAATCTTGTCTCTCGTGACGTTAAAAATCTAAAAGTCGCAATCGAACATATCAAATGTAAAATCACAATCTGTTCTACGTTTGGCTTCCAGAAATTCATGTAAATATAGACAAGTGCGTACAAAAATTAAATAATTAATTCAAAAATTTTTTTAATTACGATTCTTTTAAAATTTTTTTTAAGTTACATTGTTCTCAACGTAAGTTTCAACGGTAACTAACTAATTTGTTTATATTTTTATCAGTAATTTTAATAATAGTAAACAGAATAACAGTAATGACGTAATGATATATCAAGAGAAATGGATTTTGTACTTATATCTGCTTTCATTTTGTTCATTTTTCAAAAAAAAAAAAAAGGACATTAGGTGATCTGAGTTTGAGACCACTGATTCAAAACGTATACAACATCATTTTCTGTGCTTTGATAACGTGTTTGCAATAATAACTATGAAACGAACACGAGAACATAACGTATACTTGTACGGCCTACTGAGCAATAATAATAATATAATAATAACGATCGACGGAATATTGTTTTTTCGGTCGAGAGTACACGCATGTTTACCCGGCGCGGTTTCGACCGACACACCGCGAATTCTATTCGTTGTCACGTCATTTGTCCTTGGAAGAAAACACGTCGAGATAATGTATCGTAGTGTAATCGAGCCGGAAAAAGAAACCAAAAACCGGTCGTCACGTTCGAATCCGAATCGGAACCGATGAACGGATAAGTTAGAGATACGCGCTTAATAAGTAATTGCCAAAGTCACACGGACGAGTGTGCACGTTGCACGTCAAAGGCGCAACCATTGAGTGTTTCTAAACAAGGAAAATCGTGAAAGATAATTTCAATCATCGTGCAGTTGTATATATCTTAGACGCTAGTAACCGAAAAATGCCACCGACACATGAAATAAATGCAATTCCCAAACGTTTTCTGCACGCGAACGCATTGAAAGTTATTCAAGCAGCTCCGCGTCCGAATCGCGATCGAACTGACCAGCCGCTCTGAACATCCACTACGATATCGAACGTAACGTCCGACGACAATAATACATCGTTCGTAATGGATAAATGTTACATTTTGTTATTTAAACACGATCGCGCGAATGGAATTCATTGTTTTTACGTGATTATCGTATAAACGTTTCGTACGTCGTGCGTACAATTTCGGACTCCCTCCCCCGCAAGGTATATTTCTGGTTGCGCGACTGTTGCACGTTTCAACTGTTCTGTATACAAAACGCGTTACGGTCGGGCATGAATGACGACGACGGACACTGGAAACCGGTCGGGAAAAACGTTCGACGGTCGGCCCCCGCGCACCGCCAGTGTCGCGTTTAGAATTTCGTTGCCCCCCCCCCCGGGTACACGTTTATCTTTTGCCCTCTGGCCTCCTTGCCCTTTTAAGACGCGTGCATTACTGTTCCGTGTAAACCAAACGACCACGTGACAGTTGTGCTTACGACGACGACATAAAATCGGTCGTCGGGACGTACCGGTGGTGTTAGACGCCTGATCTTTCCAAAACCGTGAAACGAACCGACCAGTTGCCCGCCGGAAAACGTGAATGCGCTTTTTTGAGAATTTTTTTTCGCGCGCGAAAAATCGAAAACGATAACGACGGTCGGGGTCTAGATGAGGTCGCCGCGGGGTCGGGTCGGCCGGTCGCGCGGAGCGTGACGGAATACGAAATCGCCTGCGACTGGGTGATCGCGCGGGCCCGGCTATTAACCCCGGCGGGTTTCCGGTCGAAATTCACGAAATTATCTATTCGATTTCGACGACGACGACGACGACGTGCGTATTGATAACGATTGCGTTTCGTGTTTCCGCGGACGTTACGGGAACGTTCGTTATCGATTCGCTGTCCGTGTCTCCGGGCGCCGAAACAAACGATTGCCAGCTGTATATTTGCCTTTTTTTTTTTTCAGATCACGGAAAACGAAGTCGGCCAATTGATTTCGAGAACGTCATTGACGATAAGTCGGCATCGCGAAGAGTACAGTTGCGACGGTCGTGGAGTTCGCAGAGCATCCCGGTTACGTGATTTTTACCGTCGGGATCTCGTCGTGGACGGTATCGTTTCCGATCATTTGAATTTTACTGGCGTCCGACAGCTTCCCATGACTGGACGATAATACCGGATCCCTGTTTATTCGTTTATTTATTTTTGGAAGGGATCGCATACGTACTGAACGAAACCGGCAAGAGAGTCCAAAACTGTACGTGTTACGAAATCGGATACACGCGGTCGGGTCTTTCGCGAGGGGAAAGAAACCCCGAATTGGAAATCGTCTTCTCGTCGCCCCGACAAACCCGGTGGTGCGAACCGAAAGAGTGACGTGACCGCGGAAGAAAGTTAAGGGAAGTCGACACGCCGTCTCCGACGACTTCGATTCGCGCGCGCGCCGTTCGAAAACGTTGAAGTTCCAAAAAAGACGTGTCGTGGTTTGTTGTGTATCGGGTAAAAAAGGAGAAGAACGATACGCCACGGCGATCGTTATTGTTTTGTTATTGCGGCCGGGACAACGACAGATTACGTTTGGACGGGTGTCTCGGGCCGACGGAAAACAGGTGGTTCGACCAGGCCTCGGTACCGAAAACCATCTTTGGTCAACGGCAGTCGGTCCTCGTCGAACGATCTAGTCACGAGGCTGATTTTCCAACATGAACGGTGATCGTTGAACACACGGGTCGTAATTTAACGATACGAGTTCGCTTTGTTAAATGCATTTTATTATTCGTCGTCAATACTTCATCCGTGACAGGGACGAACGTAAAGGGGCCCATTTCGAGTATTTGATAATACGGTTTATTATTATTATTTACGTATTCGTACGCATCAACAACACGATACGTATACGAGACGAATTGGGCGAATCAATGAAAATCACCAGAGTTCAACATTCGGAACGGAACGGTACAATAAAATACGAGTTCAGACCCGAGCGACGTTAGGGCGAAAACGGTAACGACGTGTTGTGGAGTAAGTGCGTTCAATCGCGGTCAGCGGTAACCACGTTGGGTTGTGCTAGCCGTTGGATTCGGTGTGGGGCGGTCGCATTGCGGAGACGGCCTTATAAGAACTTAACTGACGGCACGCCGACAAAAAGGAGCCCCCCCCCCCATCCTGTCCACCGTCCGCCGCGATTGTCGCGTACGACTCGCGAAACCGTTTCTTTCATCCGTTGGAACGGCGACGGCCGCCATCTGTCCGCACGCGCACGCGGCGACGACGACGACGACGACGACGACGACGACGATAACGATAATATTGATTTTTCGCCGGGGTGTGTCTGCGACGGGATTTACGCGCGCGCGTGATGAGAGAAACACTGACCCGGGTACGACCGCGCCCTTTTCGGCCCTCGCCGCCGCAGTGTTTTTGGCGGCAAACGCGCGCCGCCGCCGCCTCGTAGCACACATATATCTATGTATTACGTTTCAGACACGGCGGGAATTACCGACGAGGGGACGCCGCCGACGGACCGAGCGGAACGAACGCCAGACGAGCGAGTTCAGTGAACCTCTATTATTATTTTTTTTTTTTTCTTTCTTTTCCCCCTCGGTCGCGTACGGCGCACGCACGCGACGCGACGCGAAACGCACGTGCAGATGTGGTGGTGGTGGTGGTGGTGCTCCCGTCGTCGCCGCCGCCGTCGCCGCCGCCGAGGGGGGAAGAAGGGGCGCCGCCGTCTGGGACGAGACGTTTGTACGCGGCGAAATGAAAACGACCCGCGACCCGTGTCGTCGGTCCCGTTTACCCGTTTTACGTAACACGTCGCGTTCGTTTTACACGGCGGCCGGGGACGTAGTACTACTACTACTATTACTACGGTCGTGGTACGGGTGGTTGGCCCGTTTACGTTTTTGCGTTTTCGTCAAGTGTTCGACGATCGAGAAACACACGGAAAATACGATAAAAATTGTAAACAACGCATCAGCGTGCGTTTCGAAAAGGGTGTTTCGAAATGCGTTCGATTGTTCGAGTCGAGGTTTGTCAGCGCTGTTATTCAGTCGTTTTAATCTATCGACGTTCCGACGGAAACCCATCGCGAATACCGCGGTAGCGCAGCCGTGACCGTCCGTGAGCTTCGCGCGCGACGTTCGGACGCGGTACGGCTCCTAAGTGCGCCGACAGCGCTTTTTTACCGGGACGTTCGAAGTCGCGAGCTCACAGCCGATTCACACACTCGTATGCGACGGGCCACGGCCCCGTGGAGGCGGACGGAACTTTTCGACTCCGAATGTATTCTGAACGTGACGAAAAGTTTGAATTCAGTGTTGATTTTCGCTGATTTATCGCGTTTTCCACGCGTAGCAGACGTTAGTATTCGTTTTTATGTTTAATCTTAATCAAATAAGAGGATCGCGACCGGAAAACCGGAGCGCGAACGGAGGACGTCGCGTCGAAACTTCTTTTGACTTCGTCGCGCCAAGACGTGTGTTATAAACGTACGGGACGGGAAGCAGGTACGCTGCGTGTGGATCGGCAGATCGGTACCGACGAATGCGGTCGACGATTACATTTTTCACAACGAACGATCCCGTACGTCAGTCGTCAAATGAGTTTTCCACACGCCCAAAATTTTGATACGTCCGCAGACGTTTCCGCCGTTTCGTACACGCGCGAAGACGGAACGACGTAACGGAATCCCGTTCAAACTGAACGCGGTGTGACAACGCAGCGCGAAAAGAACGCGAACAAAGTAAAACGGTGTTGCGCGATGTCGTGACGAGAAAAACGATTTTTTTTTCCGCGCCCAGAGAGACGGAACGCGTGACGGGCTTTCTTGATTCAAGACGACCGTCCGGAACAACTGATCAAATGTGCCGGACTGACACCTTGAAGGCCCAAGGGGGGTAAGTTTTTGGCAGGCCTCATACTAACGTAATCGACACAAACGAACGATTTTCAATTTTAAACAAAACGAATAACTGTGATAACGTAGAACATAAAAAATATTTTTGAGTAAATGAATGAAACAGACATCGAAAAGTGTGAAGTAATTCACGAAAATGTTGATTTTTCGGCCATCGGCATTTGGCAACGATTAACGGCGCGATATGTGAAAAATAACAAATATCAAAACTCTTTTGGAACACCGGAATAATTCGTCTATCGGGTATTATATTGTTTTGTGTAGGCCAATAGGTCCTGATAACAAATATACCTCGAGACCCGAGCACAAAACTTCTAGACGGCCTGGACGGGTATGGACTTCTGCCAGCCATGCCGATCCGCGCCTGATGACGACGACGACGGGGCTTACGGATTTGTTTTCAAACTCGACCGAAATACGGCCGTTGGCGACTGTTTTCTCGGCGTTTTTTTACCGTATGCAACCCTTCACGGACAACACGTTTTCCCGTCAGCACGTCCGCCGAACACACGACGGAACAAATCGTTTCCAACGTTAACGAACGTCCATCCTAACCTCTGATCGACCTAACCTCTGTACGGCGAACGATCGAAGGCGTATCGAACGGCCACGCGTCCAGAATTCTTTCCGAAGGGCGGTCAAATGAAATACACAACGGATGAAATCGTCGTCCCGCGTTCGGCGTAATCGCACGTCCGCGCTAAGAAAACCGTTGTCGAAATTCGAAAACGTACTAAAAATACATCAGGAGTTCTGTTTTTTGGCGTGACCGGTTACGCGCCGTCCGGTTCAATCCAAACGGTTTTTATTACAACCGTACCGGTCAACGGCGCAGTTCAGTTCGGTTATTACTCGTGGATGTTCGATATTTATTTCGTTCGCACGCGAATAAAAAACATTGTAGCGACGATTTTCTGGACGCGCCACCGGTATCGGGTGTCCATTAGCTACGTTCTTCCGTGTACCCGGGCACACGTATTTTCGTATAACACCATCGCACGCGCGCACACAAAATATGCGTGTTTCGAGAAATCCGATTTCGTCTGTCCGTCGCGACGCGCGTGCTAGTGCGTGCTTCGGCGTGATTATATTATCATTATCATTCGTATAAAATAATAGAAAAAAATACAATCGCACGTTTTCTCCGAAAGAGAAAATTATCGTTTGAAACGGTTTTGCGGAACGCCGAGACGACCGACCGACCGCGTCGGATCTCGTGATCGATTTATTCGTCTAGGCCAGTGGCGGGCAAACTTTTTTAATTTGGGGGGCCACAAAGTTTAAGACATTCTAGTGGAGGGCCAGAATTATAGTATACTTTTCCGAGGCCATGTATGCCTCGGCGGGCTAGATTAAATGCTTTCGCGGGCCGTACTTTGCCCATCACCGGTCCGGGCCGATCCAATACACGGGCGGGTGCTCGTTCGGCCCGAGTACGTGTTACGCGTTTTTGTTTTCCCCTCGCGGAGTCGGAAAACGAACGAGTCGTAAGCACGCCGTTCGGGCGTGCCGGATTTTCAGGTTTTTTGTTTTTTGTTTTTCTCCCCGATCAAATCCAGTCTGATCTGGTACACGTATTCGATATATATACATATATATATACAATCTCGAACACGCGGCCTAAAACAAAAAAAACCAAACAAACAAAAAATCGATCGGAAACGTCATCGTGTCGATAAAAAAAAAACCGATCTAATGTCGTTCACCTACTAGTACTAACGGCCAATCGAACCGGTTGTCTTTCAGGTATTCGGATCGCCGACAACGAAACCGACTGCTCGTGGGTTAGCGTTACCACGCGCGTGGTAACGTCGGGCGGCGGAAAATAAATTTCGTTTTTCTTGTTTTTCTGCCGGACGACCCGCCGGAACGCGGAAAACGTCACGGTAACGCGGTAGCCCGTAGACCGCGGCTAGACGTGTGACGTCATTTTCCGTTGAGAGGGATGGGGTTATGCACATTTGCTCCGGTCTGGTGTTCGGCTCGGCGCACTTGAAAACCGTCAATTGCCTCCGAATAGAATTATGTTTGTACCGGCGTCGAAACGTTTGCCGCAGTCTAGAAAAACCTGAAACCCGTCGAGTTATCGTCGTCGTCGTCTTCCCATTCCCGCGTTAAGGATCGTCCGTTCTTAAAAACCACTGATCGGGATCGGTTACGTGGTGGCGGATTAGCAGGAGCAATCTATGTGGTAAACGGCCACGCGAGCTGGACAACGGGGCACGCGTGTCGGCCGAGGGACAGCTCGGGGAGTGCGGGACGGCGGGGCACGGCTCTGCTATCGATCCCGCCTCGCCCGTACCTTAAGAGAGACTTGGAAATTATCCCTGTGCGCCTATGTCGCCATACCGGCGTGGTATCGACGATACCGGAGGGTAGGTGTACCCCATAGTGCGTCTACGGTAATGATAGTGCCGGTCCTCACCGCAGGATTGGGTGATAGCGGTCGTCCACGCGGCTCGTGGTTCGGTTGAAAGGGAGAAGTGGTTCAGGGAGAAACAACGCTCGTGCACGCCAGTCTTCCGACATTAGTCCCAAGGACTACGATTCGGTCGACTCGTGAACAGCCAAGGGTCATAACGACCAATTATTACCGAAAAATTGAACGATTAGAACGAATAAAAAATATAAACACATATCGATTTACGTCGTAACGCGCGAAGACCACTAAAAACTACTCGTAAACATTCGTCGAGATTAGTGATCACGATTGAATAACGTTATTTTGTAATTCGTTCGTTCGCGTTCGCTCACGCGTAGTGTGCGTACGTACAAAGCGCCTTTGGCGACGGCATTCCGAACCGGAAACACCCCTAACCGAGTTTCGAACTATTGTCACGACGAAATCGATAGGTATAAATTTGTCGGCGGCGGCGGCGGCGGCGAGGGGATCGGCGTGTAGGCCGGGGGACGGAAACCGAAACGTGTACTTACGAGAAACCGAGAAGAACGAGAAAAGTCGCACGGCACGACAACAATGTCGTTACGTGCACGCGCGTACTTGCTCTGCACGTGGTGTTTTTTTTTTTTTATGCAAAATCGTAAAAAAAAGAAAAGAAAAAAACGACCTCGTCGCGGAGATTATATATTTTATACGTGTACACGACACGCGCGCGTGTGCGACGGCGCCGTTTTCGGTCCCGTTTCTATACTTTTTTTTTTTTTTATAGGTATATTATCATTATCGTTATTATTACGATTCGTTTTTATAACACGCTTTCAGCGGAACAGCGCGAATTTTATTATCGTTCTCTCACTCGTTCACTCTCTCCCGTCGTCTCGGTCGACGGTTTTCGTCGTCGTCGTCGTCGTGTTATTATTATTATTATTATTATTATCGTCATCGTCGTCATCACGTGTTTAAATCGCGTCGAGACGATCGCACGTGGTCGTGCGCGATACCGCGGGCCTACCCCAAAAAACATATTTCGTTTTCGGCGGAAACGCGCGCGAAAAACACAAACACTACACAAACGACGCGATAAAAGCGTCTAGACGAAACACGAGGCGGAGATTTCAGACGAATATTATTATTATCGTTTTCAATTACGATATGTGATAACAATCGTATCGTATTGGACAGACGATCCCGAGCGACGGCAGTGGATCGTTTCAGTCGATTGATATACGCGACACGTATAACACGCGTACGGCTCGGCTAGATTTTATTATACACGCGAAGTCGACGGGATTCGACGATGTTTTTTAAATCGGTTTTTATGCAATTGGAAAATGGAAAATCTATTCTGGCATTCGACTTTCAGTATAAATAAAGGAATAAAGAAATCAACTCGCGCGGTAATTAAAATAAACGCCGAGGGAAAAAAATTGTGGTCAGCGATTTTTAAAATTGTTTTAACTGTTCGCGAGTAACGTATAATGGATGTTGTATGAAATTTGATTAAGAAATGTTGACTGTCGACGTACAAAAAAAAAAATTTAACGACCGTTAAAAATCACGAGTGTTTGGAATTATAACGAAAAAAAAAAATGAAATACCAAATTCGATTCGACTTAAACGCGCGAGGAAACTGTTGAGAAACAATATCAAACACCAATTACGATACGATTCGCTAACGGAAAATGGGGTCGAACCGGAAGAATCGTGTCGCACGAAAAAGTGTCCACGGGCAGAAAACGAAAACGAAATAAAAAATGTAGCGAAAAAAATCCGTTTTCCACGTTTACAACGTTGTGTCCCGAGCACGCGCCCGCCCAAAAAAAAAAACGCTAAATTTCACACTCGACGCAGACGTGTTACGACACGTTCGTTTTTCGACGTAGGCCACAAGATTTGTGCCGACGCGGCGTCACACTGAACGCTGTCGCTCTTCAGGAGTTTTTTGGTTCGCACCGAATCGTACCGAACAAATCTAACGCGCGCTCGATTCACGAGTAGGTGGCACGCCACGTTACGTCGTAAAAATATTTACAAATGGCAGAGTTTTGTTCGCGGATTCATGTCGTTTTTTTTTTGACATTTTATGTCTTTACTTTGGCACATTAAAATAAAAAACCGTCACGAAAAAGTGTCCACCAAAAAACGTTACCTAAATTAAGATACCCGCCGGGGACTGTCACGAAAAAGCGTTACAGAAAAAAAACACCGAAATCTCCCTTATGGTTTGTTTCCATGGCAACCATCGTTTCGGTTTTGAAAAAATTTAAATTTGAATTTGAAAAAAAAATGTTCACACATAAGACACAAAATGTCTCACTTAACGCGGACTCGTATGCGTTAATCATTTTTCTCAATAGGCTTATATAGAATGTGTGTGTGTGTGTGTGTGTGTGTTTCTTATCCGTTCGTCAAACGCGTTAGGTTAGCAATACGGACGGGACGTATGGATTGTCGTGACGGTGGACGAAAACAAAAACAACAAAAAACACCTATCGACGAAATTCGGATTCGCGCGATCTGTCCGATAACAGCTGCACGGATCGGACTCACCGGAAATACTAGAAATCCTACAGCGACCCCGGGGTACGGGAACTTCGCCAGCCGTCGCAAACCGCACCACTAACGCGTTATCAAGTCCGGTACCGCGTCGTGACCACGTAAAGCCAACGGACACGCACGCGGATGGGTCACTTTGGTTTCGGCGCCACGGCGGTCCAAGGCGCGCGGGATTCGCGTCTTTTCCGGTACGTCGAATCTGTCCGTTGTTTCGTGTGAGGCGCCGTCGCTATTCGTCCATCATACGGCAATAGGTATAATAACCTAACCTAACCTAACCGCACGCGATACGATCCGAGACATTCGTCGCGTCGCCTGTCGTTATTTCCCGCGTGAACTCCGGCCGGAAAATCGTTTTTGAAATCCGACGGCCGACGAACGGTCGTTGCTGGTCAGGCGCATTTGCGCCCGTTCTCGCGCACACTGCACACCGATTTTAATTTTTTTTTTTTCGATAAACATCTGCCGAGAACATATTTTTCTCTTCGGAGATCGACTCGCACGCAGAAACAATTGTTTTTTAATTTTTTTTACTATTACGTAATTAACGTTAACATACTTGTGTAAATAATAAAATTAAATCATACGGCTACATAAAAAACGAGTGTTTCACAGTAAATTTCTAAACTATTGACGATTGTCCACTAAATGCGTGATAACAAATTCTAACAAAGGGACATTAACCTTCGACATACCAAACGAGACGGTCCATTAGGATAGAAATCGTCGACAATCGTCACTCATCTCGCTCTTTATAATAATAGATTCTAACAAAGGGTGATCGACTTTGAAATCGACCGCGATCGACTGGTCGTACGTAGTGTACGCGCTGCTCACGGCCCGAAGATTCCGTACTGTTCTGTTCTCGTGTGGACCTCGCGCGGAAATCAACGCGACACGCATTTTATTCTTGTTGAGAATGTATTGAGTTTTCCATCCGCAGCAATATAAAGCACCGAAGTTCGGGTGAAAATATGATATATATATATTCTTTTTTTAAAATAATTGTTTGTAATTTCTTTATGTTTACGTTATAAAACGGTTTGAAAACACGTTTATATTATTATTATTTTCGATTGGAAATATTTTAAATGGAAAATACGATTCGTCTGAACCGAAGAAATGACGTTGATAACAATTATTCCTAACATATAACTAATAACGTAGTCCTAAATTTCTCTATAAAAACGCTAAAATTGCTACAAAAATTTCGCAACGTTCGATTCTACGTTAGGAAATAGTTTTCCGAGCAACGTCGTAATATTGGATAATAATTCGTCGAGTCCAAAAGTTATGCAAATCGATAACTTCATGGTTTAACCTTTTAAACCGCCCGCGTAAGCGACAGCGACGCGCAATGGTCGATACAACTTAGGTTATAAACCACATGTTCTTTCGTTTGTTCTAAATTGCGAAACGACGAGAAAGAAAAGAAAAGACGATGAAATGGAGAACAAGGCGCAACCGTAACCAGCGGCCGAGTATCGTCGGAGGAGTAACGACGAGAAGAACGAAAGGGATGGGACGTGTCCGGCGTAAGACAGGGACGACAATTCGCCGAGGACGTCCCCCGGGTTAGACGACGGGAAGACAAAGTGAAAAAAGACTGCGAGAGACACGAAAAACCCGTGGTCATGAACAGAGAAGAGCGCACGGTCTTGATCGGCGAAGTAGTAGTAGAAGTAGACGGTATACAACATAAGTCGGGTTTGTACACTTACGCGATACGTTCCTGTGGGCCGAAACAATATGTGATTTTCTGTCGCGGCACGATCGTCACCTGAAGAGAAAGACAAAAAAAAATTAAATAAATATACATACGCGTCAAACTATTTTTTTCGTATACATATGTGTGTGTGTGTGTGTGTATAAAATTAAAACGTGTAGTTTGCTTTTGAGAATAAAATAGCTGTGTGATACGTAAGAACGCGCGCAGTGCGTGCACAGTACGTTATATACCCACCACTTGTATATTGCACGGAAACCGCGCGACCGAGATAATCGTTATAAATAATTAAAACTATTTATCAATAACACGTTATTATACGGTTGTTGTTCTCTCGTGTTTTCGCAAGGTAGAAATTGTATTGCCGCGTGTAGTGCGGTTATATGAGCTCATGACTATAATAGTAACACGACTACACAATTATACACACACACACAAACACACTCTATATAATAATAATAATAATAATGTGACGGAACGAGTGACAGTGTATAAATCATAATCTGGATCCACAAGGGCTCCGAAAAATCAAAACGCGTTATTGTCGCATTACGGCCATCGGTTTGGTTCGGTTTCCGATGACCGTTCATGGGGTATAAATCACATTTCCGCTTTTCCGACGCCGCGCGCACGGACTTCGCTCGACATTTTTTTACGGTTCCCGAATTATTCGCGGTTGAAGACCGTCATCCCAAGACGGAAACTCTAGCCTACCGGAAACCAAGATCGGTCGTCCGACGTCCGGCTCGACGGGAGACTGCGGCGCGGCCGTTCGAAAAACGAAAAGTTGGACTGCGACGTGAACGTGTCCGCGCCGAGATCTTTTTAAAACCGTTTTCTCGAAAACCCGGTTGGTAATCGGTATACCGGCAATCGTTGAACTTTCGGTGTTGCCGAGCTCGCCGTACGTCGTGCGCCAGGCCACGCGGTCAACACGCGTTCGTGTACGTGTTACGTGTGTGCGCGAGCGCGTGCCGTAGATCTTGCGATGTGTGCGCACGTATAAATATATACTTAAAGAGGCGTGTCGTTTTGTTAAAAAAAACAAAAAACAATAAATGTAAACGGTTTTTTATTTTTTTTTTTTTTTTTGGTATTTTTTTTACACCCCGCAGTGTAGGCGTCGCGCACGCTCCGTACACGTGCGTAATAGTTGTATTTAAACAACGGTTCGAAATAAATACAAAAAAAAATACACATATATACATACGTACGATATGATAATTTTCATTACAATTAATAATTGCCGACAATATACGCACGCATTTAAATAAATACAAATGTTTCCCGTGTACGTGTATTTACATTCTGAAATCGTACACTGCCGTCGCCGATTAGAACGCACGATGATCATCATCATCATAAATAACCTAACCTAAACGCCGCAATAAATAAGGAGACGAAAAACACGTTTAAACATTTGAAAAAAAAAAAACGATAATTTAAAAATGCTATTGAACCGATAACCGGCAGTGCGTACATGTAATGTAATATTATAACGGTTCTCGAATAATCGCTCGAAGGAGAATTCTGACCACGGTGATTGACGGCCGAACGATAACGCGATATAATTATATATATTTTTTAAAACAGTTAATTGGAACTTTCGAAAAAATTCGCAGGTACCGAACATTTGCTCGACGTATGGTCGTTCGTTTTCTACGATTCGTTAACGTTTACGCGACGCTGTTCACGTACGTCCCGTGTGAGTTTCGAACGAAAATCGCGTGGGAACAGAAATGGCGCCGGGTCGTTAAAAACGCGTTTAACTGTCCGACCGTTCGGAAAGAAATGATTGAACATAAAACGAACATCGCCATGGGTCCGCGGAAGGTCGTATAACGTGTTTTCGGTCAGTTACGACGTGCGCAGGCCGAAAGTCCGCGCTCGTTCCAACAGTGAGAAGGCAGCGAAGGGTTTCGACGAGCAAGGACACTACTGTCACATAAAACCCAACCTCGTACGGTCCGATCGTCCGGCACGCGGTCGTCGAGCAATGCCTTACGTTCGACACACGATCGTGGTTCGGGCGCGGTGACGGTAACCGTGAAAACAATTTTTTTTTTTTTTCGGTAAAATGCAACTTCATTTGCTGCTATACATCTCTACAATACAACAGTTATTTCGGTTGCCATTTACTGTGTAATTCACTGCAGTTTGTTATAAAAAGTATTTATGAATAATAATAATAACAATAAATAGACATTATTATTATTATTGTTTCCAATAACTTCCACACGCCTAACCGACGCGGACCGCGGAATCAAATTGTTTGTATAATCCAAGCTAACATGTGTATGTTATGTTTTTTGCCGTCCGGCGTTTCCAACCTAACTGCCATCGGGTGTTTCCCGCGCCGCGAAACAAAATAGCTCGTGACGGCGCGAATCGCAAAAGGGAATGTTTTCGGGGTGACCGACGGGATGTTTGTCTGGGACGTCGTGCCGACACGGGAAAGACCTCCACCCCTCGAGGGTATCGGCCGCGAGCCGACCCCGTCCGAGGCGGACGGGCCGTTTCGGAACCGATTTCGTCATCCGCACGTCCGAAAACACGTCACGGCATACGGTCATAACCGGTGGCGGCAACATCATGGCGAATTGATGATGGAATTCAGTGAAAACCCGTCACGTACGGGTGTAATAAGAATTATTGAAATACACGGAAAATACCGTATTATCAGCGTTTTCCGATAGAACACAATCAATTTCGAAATCGAGTTCTGTGGCGCGTGTTATCGAAACGAATGCGTATAAAAATAAAAAAATACGACGAGTTACACAGCGAAACACATAGATAATAGAAACTTAAATTTTCGTTCGTTCGGCCAACAAAGGTAGGGCAAAGGTGGAGTGGCAAGACCAAATTTGGTCATAACGATAAACGTGCGCCGCCACGCGACCGGGTTGTTGTTCCGCGGACGCTATTTGTTTGGCCGGTGGCGGACCGACCGTAAGTGTTTGTCGGTCTCGCGAAACGTAACGGGTCACGCGGTCAAAAGAAAAAGAACAAAAAATTGCAACGACGTAAAAACGGTATTCAAACGACTAGAATAAACGAGACGACACCAACGGCGGCCGCGATGTTTTGTTTTTGCCATCGACCGAACGGTCCGTGGCGTTTTATCAATGAGATGCGTCGCGCTCGACGAACAACGAATCCCCCCCCCACCACCGGTTAAAAACAGCTGCGAAAATCTATATCGTTTGTGTGCACACGTTGCGGCGACGTATTTGAAAAAAAAAAATTTAAAAAAATTTAAAAAAATTTAAAAAAAAAATAGAGAGAGAGAGAGAGAGAGCACTCCGCCAATCGTGTTATTTGCGCAGGACGGTGCGAGCGCGATACCGCGGTACACACGGCGTCGTCGGTACGTGATTGCGGTTAGTCGGAGCGCGCGCGCGCCGCAAAACACGTTATCGTTGAAACGTTCGGAATACGCGTTTTCATTCCGGGAGAGAACGCATTTCGCCATGGGTGCCGGTCGTGACGTCCCCCCGTTTGTCGGACGATCGCGACGACGCGCCTAACCTGAAATTGCGCCTCGGACGAATGTTATCCGTGCCGTCGCACGAGCGTGGTGCTAAACGCCGCGACGCACGGTTACCAACGACGACGCCGGGACCACGTGAAACGGTCGCGAATCATGTTCCAAACCGTCTAGGAAAAAAAGAAACCGTCCGTCCGCTCCGGAACGTCGACGACCAAATCGTTACGAAAACTCTCGGCGTGGAAACACGTCCCCCGCGGACCGACCGAACACGGAGTGTGCAAACGAAAAACGAAAGATAATTACCGGCTTTCCGCCGTTCGGATTCGATTATTTTTTTACACCGTTCTTTACACCCGTACTCGACTAGTTTTTCACGTTTTACCCGACAAAATATACGAACCCCCACACCCCGTCGCCGTACGGTTTCGTTCTATTCTAACGGGGGCGGCGGTACTCGTGGAAAAACAGCAAAAAATTAATGAAAAGCGGCAACCGGGTCGTGTACGTTTTGTGTCGATCGGAGCAAATCGGCCGAGCCTAACGTCTGGAGTAACCGTTCGAACGTTTCTGCGGCGGAATCCGTTTCGTAACGTTCCGGCGAATCGATTTATTATGACCCGGAGAAAAACGTTCTCGAAAACGCGTTTCCCGGTATGAAAAACGCCGAAAGAAAAAAAATTAGAAATCCGAAAATAAAAAAACGTTTCTGATGTCGAGCGCGTTGCCATTCGACTTTTCGGCGCGCCGAAAAGTCCGTGTCCCGTCTCGCCGCCAGCGGATTCCCCACGTCCGGTACCAAATTATTTTTTATTCTAACCGCCGTCATCACGCCGCACGTGTGTGTACACGTGTATTTGGAAAACGGATTTAATGTTTCAATTTAACGTAATAATACTCCATTGCGTATAACGATAACAATAATAATAATAATAATAATAGATTCACCTCCTGGACGGGTTTCCTCCCTCGGAAAGTGATTTCGAACCGTTTCTATCCAGCTAAGAAAAAAAAAACAAAAAAAAAATTGTAATCCGCAATGCCTCAAAAACGTATTCGCCGAGACTGGAACGGAAACGTGACTCGCGACGACCCACGGCAATCCCATCACGGACGCGGAGATAAACATTTCGGACGTTTCGGACACCCGACGACATCGGGCCGTTTATCGACGTTTAAGGCGGTGCGCCATACTATACGAGCAGCCGATAATAATAATAATTGCGAGTTTCTTTTTATTTCGCGCGACCGCGCCAAAGCAAATTATTTTTAGACTGTTTTCGTCCGCGGCGACTCGGCGCCGTCGTATCGTCCGAACCAAACACGATCCGGCGCTTGTGTCGCGACGAACAACGTCGTTATTATTATTATTATTATTATCAAATAAAGACCTACGCCGCAGGTAAATCCAAACACGAATCGCACACATTTTATTTTTTTCGTTTTCATAATATAAATGGAAAACAAACGTTTTCGGAATTTTTCAGAACTCGCGTTTTATCAATTTTTAATTGCGCGCGCGCATATTTCACAGTGTTTTAGACTGATGAATTTGTTGTTTTTTTTAGCAGATATTTCACACGCCATTACACTGACCATGCGTTCACTCGAACGAAAACAACAATTACATCGTTACACTATTTGTTTATTATTATACGGTTTTCGGACGGGCCGGTGACGCACGATTTCCATTTTCCCAAGTTCAAATTTCCATAATTCCCATGTACACGCATATATTGTATACAACAGAATTTCGTACACGAACACCGATAATCACGTTATTTTTCGGCTTAAACACGCGCGCAATAAACGATGGACGAATCGCACTTATAATTAAAACGATGTATTGTTTTTTTTTTTTAATACACGTGCACTAGCTAAACACTCGTAAAGGAGGTAAAGAAAACCCGGATGGTAACCGCGTTTCGGTTACCGTCTCGTTGACGTGTGTACGATTTACAAATAATCGTTTTGAAAAATATCATCGTAACTTTTTCTATATAAATAAAAGAATAATAATAATTTTGGGACATCAGAAATATTGTTTGAAATAATGATAATAATAATGATATGAATTTATTTATCGTATGAAATAACACGGTTTCGACTAATTCAAATATCAAACGCCCAATAAAAACGGATAATGACGTAGTGTTTGACATAGAGTACATGTTGAGATCGACTGATTATTTACTGCAGTCCGGCCGGCTTACACGCTTAACGTCTAAATTTAGTATCGCCCTCTGGTGTGGCCGTGCCGGGGTTTGACACACCTCCAGCAAAGGCGCGCCTCGGACATTCTTCGACGGTTTGGCGACCCGTTTGTTTTCCCACGTCCGCGATCGCCGCGCTCTGCCGTCGTTCTAGCGGCCACGACCCGTAGACCGTAGACCACGACGTGTCGTGTCGCGGAAAACACGTTGACAACGTGAAAAACGGGCGATCGCTAAAAAAACACGTCCCCCGCCAGATGTCTGGTCGTCCATCCCGGAGTCCGCGTCTGAATTCGTAGGGTCGTGTAATGCGGTCAGGACTCGAAAATCTCCAAGAAGATTGGATTCTGTTTTTGTGAATATTATTTGCTTCGATATTGCCGGACAACGAGTTGGTCAGGTCTACGACGTTCGAATGGTTCGAGCGTTATTCCAAATGCGATTCAACGTATTTAGAAAATCGCCTCCCCCATCGCGCTCATCTCGGGGACGTTAATCCTTCGTTACAACGAAACGTCCAGCTTACGCGGAAACCGAAACAAGCACGACGGGGACGACGGGGGGGAGCTCCCCTCGACGAACAAGTTTATTACTTTATTCGACGGCGAAAAACGGGGGAAAAGAATACAAAAATCGAGAGACGAGCTTACACGTTCCGTATGGTCAGTGCCGGGTCTGAATGGGTTGTGGGGGGGGGGAACGAACGATTGCCCCGGGCGTCAATTATTTAGAGACGAAAAAAAACAAATGAAATGAAACGAAATGGAAATAACATAATCCATTCGCGATCGAGTTACGGTTGACCGCCGGTCACTAATCGCACTGCGAACACGAAAATATCGTTTACTCGTGATTCACACGCATTCGTCGTGTTTAAAAAATCAAATTTAAAAAAAATCCAAAACCACTACGGGTTCGTGTCCGGCCGCGAAGAGGTTGACCTAAAAAACGGCCGCGACATTTTTACTGCGGGCGCCAAACGTCCCGGGCAACGGTATTGTTAACGTTAACGCGCACGTGATGTTACCGATTCGAGTACTTCGCCCGCCGTCCGGAGACGCGTAAACACGACGCGAAAAAATAACAACGCGACGATGCGACGATGCGGAGCGTTTGCGTTTTGGCGGCCCGCGAAAATCGTGTTTCCGCCGTATTCGAATCGTACGTACGCGACTGTCGCCCGGAGAACTCGTCGGCCACTCGGGCTTACCGTGTTCGAACCACGGTCAGGTCTGGCGGTTTTTGGCGGCTCGTATCCGCCGACTTTGTATTCCGGCGGTCACGTTGATCACGACACGTCCGGTGTTTCGTAATACACGTTCGAAGACGCTCGCCGCGGACCGCCGGCAAACGGCGACGAAGCGACAGCCGTTAGAAAAAAATCGTATTAAAAACTTCCGTCGACTTACAACCAAGACGTGATTCCGATCCGAACAAGAACGTTCGAGGGTCTCGTCACTTGTTCGTACCAATAAACTTTTCGAGTGAGTTTTCACCGACTCGGTAGGTTTTTTTTTACGAATCGGCTAACTTCTAAGTCGGAAATATTTCGGTAATGTTGGACGACGTGATGACCCAAGTCTCGATTACGATAAATTAGGTTTTCGACTTTCGGACGTTTTCGTTGCGCGCATTTGAGGGGATAGACGGCGACAGACGTCACGGTGTTCCTGAATTCCAGGTTAGTTTTCGTGTGAAAACGACCACGTTTATCGGTCGAGTGATACCCCCGCCCATCCCCGTGCCCCCCCGCCAAAAAAAAGGCGCTTGACATTTGAAACGTCGACGCGAACGATATTTGTAAGGATTTCGTCACGACTTCAACAGCCACCAGTCGTTGTTACTAATCACGATCGACACGACGTGTTTGTATCGCGTTTTCGTCGTCGAACGGTTCAAACGTGACGTTTCGTCGAGGGCGCGCTGGACCCAGGAAGTCGTCACGTTCCACGTGTCCGTTTGCTTCTCATTAAAATCCACACCCCCCCCGTTAGAAACGCGTTCGTTAAACGCGACGATAATCATCCCAAAACGATTTTCGTGGAGAGGGGTGTTTTTTTTTGTTGTCGTCGTCGAACGGACGCGCGTTCTTCTCCACGGGGAATCATATTTGCGCCGGACGGCTGCGAAGCCGGCGCGTAATTACGACACCGCGTATACGCCAGTCCGTCGTCGCGTACCTAACAACTGCGATGACAATAATGATAATAATTAATAATAAACGAACAATAATGGGACGGAGCTAAACGAGGAAATGAGAACAGGTGTTCGGTTCAACGGCACAGTAACAAGGTTTAACGTCGCACACGCACACACGCGCGCACGCACACACACACATATATTATGCGTTTGCTCTCGTATAAGATATAACGTAATATCGAGGAAACGATTTCCGACGTGTGCGGTGAAAATACGTAGTATGCACGGGGTCGGATTTTTTTTTGAGGTGGGAGGAGATCGAAATCACAATATTCGACTCAAAACATCATCACTACCATATGGTTAAGAGTGAGGACACTCGCATAAATTTTTCGACTACGGTACTGTAAGATAAATCCGGACCCTCGTTAGTATTTATAGTAATTTTAATATAAATTCTAACATTTAATTTTTTATTTTCACAAAACATACCTAAAATACTGAGCTTGTTTTGCTGTTATACACCCATAAAAAATATCAGTTGTTTTAGTCACCCTAAAATAAGTTTTAAATACGAGTACACTAATTTACTGCAGTTTAATATAAAAATCAATTTTTTTTTTAAATATTTATGAATAATAATAAAAAAAAATTATTATTATTTCCAAACTTCCGCACTCCTACCGACGCAAAGTGGCCCGATTTTATGAAATAAAAATAATGCGCACACGGACTGTTACAAAAAACGATGTAATAAGAAATCAAATTATTTATTTACCAATATTGTATTGACACGACTCATTTTATTTTTCTAATTTAAATCAATGGGCCCCGGGACCATAGTGCTCACTGACCCCGTCTTAGCGAGGGCCCCGTTAAGAGTACAAATGCAAATGTAATAATTTACATTATCCGAGTACAGTATAATGTATAAGCGTGATCGGTTTGTGTTTGTAGTTTACGTTGTTTCGAACTTATTGTTTCGAATAGAAATCGTATGAACACAACGCAGACGTGAAAAACGCACTCGTACGACGTACCAGTACCGGGAGATCTCGCTCAAAGCGGCCATTGGGTTGGTAGCATTAACACTATTTGCAACGTGCAGCGGTTAGGGTTTTGAAACCGCGCGGAATCGAAACACGGTGTATGCGCATAAAAGAGACAAAAAAACCGTCTTCGCTTCGCAATTGAAACCTGCCGTTGCAAATCGACTTGTGAGATCCGCCACGTTCGAAGCGGCCCTCGGCTGATCCGTCCGTCCGATTTCGCGACCGGGAAAACGACGACGCGTTCGGTTTATTCGTTCGGCGTCCGCGCGCGCCTTGGCGAACGTATTGTGCGCGGCGGTCGGTCGGCGGCGTGTCGATAACGAAAAACCATCTGTTGACGACGGGCGTCGTCGTCACCACGACCACCACCACCACGTCGGTCGTCCGCGTGTTATCGCGCAGCGTTACGTTACGCAGCCCGAGGTCCGGGATTCGTATCCGGGAGTGCGGCTTCACGGACCCGGGCTGCGAAACGGCACCGCGCCAGAAACGGATTCGTCGCGCACGTCGCAATCGATAAACGAACCCCGGATCGAGAGATTATATACGTATATTTTTTTAGCCTCGACTACAAACGTGACGATACGGTGTTAGAAATTTTTCAAAATCTACAAACGATTCGTAAAATAATAACTCTCTATTATAACTTTAAATGGATTGATTTTTTTTTTTTTAATTTTCCGGGTCGGGTCCAAGCGCTTCGTGCAAGTGTTCGGTGACGTTTGAATGACGTTCTCTCGTTCGCGCGCGGTGGAGACAGTATGTTGAAACGTGTTTTGATGCAGAGGACTTCCCCGCTCTCTCGAACAAATCGGTTGGACGGTTTGGATTTTTCGTCGCCTCTCTCGAACGCTCCGGCGCCTATCGACCGCTCGACGACAGTTCGAAACCGGATTGTATTCGAAAGGACCCAGTGGCGGATTTAGCTCTTTAGCCTGCGGGCGGAGGAGGCCGGATATTTTTTCAATACATACGTGCCCATTAAAATGTAAATGATGGATACCCAAATATCAAATTTCAATAAAAAAAATAATGTTTAATATAGTACGTTACATAATCGATTTTTCATCTCAAGTCGACATAATTGTTGTTTAAACAGACGACGGTTATAGTAGAAGATCTAAATTTTTATTTTTCGCGCTTGCAAATCTATTGACAACGTTTTCCACGGAGATAACGAATTCACGAAATTCGAGGACACAACACGCTTTTGGGAAAAGTCGGATGAAACGCATTCACGCGTACAGTTCGAAATGTCTAGGGGCCTGAACGCCGCCTCTGACAGGATCCGTGTGTATCATTATTCTAAACGGAAAACGCTTATCGAAGACATTGGTCTTGTGCAATGAACGAGATTCGCGCGAGAAAACAATAACAGCCTTGAAATAAACTGTTTTGCACTCTGTTCGAGCGCAATTACGTTTCGCAGACACATTTCCGCAATAATTAAGCGACTACGAGTATGCAAAATAGCAGTAAGTGTGTTTTCAACAAATCGTTTGATTTTTCCGACACATTACCGTTTGTCCGTGACCAATCGTTTCATGTCGTTTCCTCAACGTGTTGGTGTGATTTCTTGTGAAAATCGTTCAACATTTATTTTTTTTAATTTTTTTTTTTTGCAGCGCACGTGTAATGTTTTATTTCCAACCGGACCAAACGTGATAAATCGCGAGAAACCATTTCGTTGCCGTCGCACGCGACACAATCGTTTGGATGAAACGACGCGAATTTGGATGAAAATATCGAATCGGAACCCGCGTTTGTAACCGTTTACCATCGATCGCATACCGACGAACGTGTCGCCGCGGTCGTTTTCGAGCGTTGTCGTCGTTGTTTACAATAAAATAAACAAAACAAGACAAAAAAAAAACACACACACACACAGAAAAGGCGGACGAGAAACAGATGGTTGTTTTCGGTGTACGTTCGAGGACCGGCGCGGATAACGCGACAATCGACGCGGTTGTGCGTGAGAACGGACCGCGTGGTCCGCGTCGCCGTTCGCTACGAGGCGCGTGTGAAACGTGGTCGCGGGTGAGGTTAGGTGACGGTGACCAGACCCGCCGTGAAAACGCCGTGTCGTATTGTCTCGCCGAACGTCTTCACGACGGGGTGCTAGCGACCGCCCGGCAATTCCTACGGGCCCGGTCTGTGGACAAGACGATTTCGAGGCCCGTCGTCACGATTCTCGATTTATCAATAAAAATAACAAACGTGAAAAACGCTAAACAAACGGGGAAAAAAAAACCCGACTTCCGTTAACGGCGCGTTGTATGATGTGTGGACGATGACGACCGTCGATTTCATTTTTCCGCGCGACGTGAATTCATCGCACGGGAACGGTATCACGTACCCGTAGTACGAGTCGCCTGCGCGATAACAATATTGCCGTGTGATAATAAAACGCGTGACGCGGTAAAAATAGCGATCAATCGATGTTGATGTTTTCACGGGCACGACCGCGTGGAAAGAGGAAACACACGTAACGTAGTTTTTACACACACGCGATCTGAAATAATTATAGTTTCGAGTCCGTTCCGCCAGGTGCGGCGCCAGACATCGTTTTTCTTCAAACGCAGTTCGTGTACACTGATGTGTGTGTGTGCGTGTGCGCGCGTGCGTGCGTACATACGCAGACGACTATAGTTAGCCGGATTTTTTTTTCCTCGTCAACGTTTAAGACGATTCGTCCGGCGTTGAGAAGCGGATATAAACGTTTTATCGATTTATCGTAGGGATACGAGCGTACAATCGTCGAACGTCGTCAAGACGCGTTTGTTTTATTCCGATAAGACACGTACTTGCAATAAGCGCAAGTGAACACACGCACACACACAATACGCTTTGTTAACTTTTGCCGGGCTATCTGGTGCTCGGGCTGTACTTGGGTTTCCGATCGAGTTTCGGTTTTCCAAAACCGAAAGGGAAATTCGAGCGAAGAAACGTTAGACGCGAACGACGAGTGTTTAATAACACATGGTTTAACGAATTTTTTTCAGAAAACCTGAAATTGAACGATATTATACAAGACACGTGAGTGTCGCCTAATAATCAAGCCGTTAAGTTCATTGTTACGGTCCTCACTCGTTCCGTATTGCCGATTGCGAGAAATAAGCGAACGCCGCTTTCGGACACTCTTTCGCTACGCGAACATAACATCTCTGAACCGTTTTCGACGACGGCTTTAAACTATGATTTTAGCTGTATCGAATTACGAAATATTCATTGTTTGAAAAAATCAGAAATCGTAATCACGGACCTCGTTTTGACAAGGAAAGCCGGCCGTTTTCCCGACTTCGTCGATATCGACGCCAAGCCGGCCGTATTAATCTGTGGCGGGATAAAGCGGCAGGATCGAAAAGTTCACGGAATTTGCGATTTGAAATTTAAATCGACTTGATCTCGTCGTTCAGCACGGGCACGCTCACCCCGACGCATATGCCGAACGCCGGGGAACGCGGTCGTCGTTCGCCCCCGTGGAGACTTATCGCGTCGCCGATCGACATAAAACGTTCGTCTCGGAGTCCAAGTCACACGACGTAGGTCGGGCGTGCCGTTCTGACGATTTTCCCCGTGAACGTAAACCCGAGTTCCATATCCAGTAACGGGTTTTTTCAAGTCCGGCGGCAATCAATTTCGCACGAACCCATGTACGATGACCGTTTCATCGGTGGGGTTATATTTTTTGTTTTGTTTGTTAGTTTTTTATTTTTTTGTTTGAACACGACGGTCGTCCTCCGTCTTCAAGCGATCGCTTTTCGGAAACTCCGACACAGGCACGACGTGACGTCTACAGACAGTCGAATTGTTTCCGATCCCAACAATCGTGTGCTTTGATAAATAAATCCCGTCGATTCCATTCACATGTTACCGTGGCCGCAACACGCTCGGACGGATAAGACATACTGTCGTTGCGACTAACACAAATAACGATAACGAAAAAGACAAAGACAAAAACAACAAAAAAAAAAAAAAATGGAAAAATTATTACGGTCGGGCGGCCGCGCGACAGAAGAAACGTACGAAGGGATCGTATTTCGTCGCTAACAATACACAACACATGTGGTCGTTGAATGGTACGAGATTTTCACTGTAAAAACTTTTTATCGACAATTTTTTAATGATTTAACATTTTTCTCCTTCTGAATACTCCACTTCGCGCGGCGACACATTCGCTCCGTCCGGATTTTCCATCGGCCGAAATCCTTTTAACGCCTTCAAACACCTCGTCGTCCTCGTCAATACACTTTCGACTGACTCGACACGCCGTGGCCTTTAACGCGATTTTTAATTTCGGTAACGGCCAAAAGTCGCGCGGAACGAGCAGATCTGACGAATAAAGGATTGGGTGTTTTGTCACGACACTGGCGTCCGTTCGATTTTTGGCCGGAAACCGCTCAACAGATGAGGCGCGTTATTATGAGCCGGCGCATTGTCTCGACGCAAGATCCCAGAGTCGTTTTCCCACCATTCAGACCGCCGGTCTCGTCTTACCCGTTCTCCGAGTGTCGTCGAGCGTGTCCTTGACGTACCAACCCATTCGGTCATTACACTACATACCCTTCATATCGAAAAATACGATCGACATGACCTCGAGTCATCGACTTCCTCGCGACCCTCGCGCAATCGTTCGTGACGCTCAAAAACGTGTGGTTTCGTCACCTTCGTCTTTCCGAGTTTTCGCTCGGACACACGTAAATCGTAATTCGTTTCGAACCGGAACCAGGTTACTACTGGTTCAACCGACGCTCACGAGTAAACTGTCGAACGTAGACCGACCGAACCGGTATCGTTCGGCGCAACGGCATTCGCTGTTTATAAATACATACCGTTTGTATTCCGTTGTCCGTACGGCCGGCTTATCGCCCGTTCGACAGTCTCGTTATTTAATGGCCGTACTCTGGTCGCCACCTTTCACGGTAGCTCGGCGCACGAACTCAACACCCTTCCCGGGACTTAACCGTTGTCCGACCCAACCGAACGCGCTCGGCGGGAACCGGACAGACAATCGGCCGTCGGAAAAAGTATTTATTTTTTTTCTCCATAAACGCCGTCCGTACGTTCGATAAACTCGTTGCCGTCCGACGTCGCGCGCGGTCCGAAATACGAACCAAGATCTCTTTTTGACGGGTTATAACACGCGTCGACCGGTAATCCCGATCCGTACTCGCGTGCAGCCCGCGAACGTTCGAGGCGAACCACTTATTACCGCACGCGGAAACCAATCGCGTACGTTTGTAGGCTAACGCCTAACCGGGTTCGTGCGGACGATAAAATTTCGAATAATCCGGCGACGGCCGACCGGACGAAAAGCGGAAATTCGCAGCCGGATTGAGGACTTCTGACGAGCGTGACCGCCTCTTCGAAACGCTTATTTCAAAACGCGTTTCGCACAACTGAAACGTAGAGCTTACGAACGGAAACCGAAACAAAAACGATGCGAGTCGTCCTCGTGTTTTTTTGTTCGTCCGTACGATTGTAATCGGCACCCGTTCCTCGCTTCACGGAACCGGAAGGAGACGGTGGCTCGTCGCAGTTTGTGGCTATCGCGATTTCCACATTCGGACGGACGAAACGGCCGAATCGTGTTGAATTTCATCTAGGCGCGCACGTTTAACATTTCGACGGTCGGTACAGCCCTCGCGACCAGGGACGGTTTGGGATATAAATTTGGCCCGGGAAAATATTATGAAGGCATAATTTAAAAAAAATTATACATAATTTGATAATAAATTATTATCAACTCGGGCGAGGCGATGGCCGTGAAATGTATACGTAGGATTGTAATTTGTAGGTACGTTTCGTTTTTACATTTGTCCCTTCTGAATGCAATACAGTGGCTTCCACTAATTTGGCTACAAGGCCGACGAGAAATTTCCCGGCGTCCCGCTCTGGCCCAATCCGTCCCTGCTCGCAACCGAAAGCACGGTGAAGACTTGATTAAGCTTCCCGAAAAGACACGACGCACTTTGCACGCGCTATCACGACGATAACAAATATAACCTAACCGTTCGGTACAGAACAATCGGTGCGATAACGCGCGGGGCCGACCGCGAGAACGAATGCGTTTCATTTTCGACATCACTCGGGCCGTAGACCCAAGCCTGTTTCGCCTCCGCCATCTCGATCCGACTGTCGTCCCGTCCACACTGATCCCTGAGAATTTTTTTAAATTTTTTTTTAAATTATACAAAAACGAATACCGAGTACCGGAGTGGCGTGTTTATTGTGTGTACAGATCGTAGACACTAAACTATACGCGACGAAGTTGTTCAAAACTCTTTATTGCCATACTACGGTCGAAAAAATATGTTCAAATGAAAGCTATAGCACGAACGGTCCCCGAAATGTTTTCTGGCCACGGCGTTGCACGCGGCATGCAAACGGTCCAGTGTTAAAACGGTCCGACCGCAGTGCGCAATCTTGGTATTAAATTCTTAATTTTCAATAACCTAACCCCACTGCTTCGTTGTCGCCGCAGTATGCAATCAGGACGGATAAAAATGCGGTCGCTTATCGGACATGCGTACCTGACTTGAAACGTTTTATTATTATTTCTTTTTTTCTTACCGCCTACGCCGAGCTAATGAAAAATTCCAGGCGCTAATCACGAAATCTTAAGCGACTTCTGACCGGTTAGATCGCCCTTATAAAAGACGACCCCGACGGATTTAAAAGAGAAATAATAAAAATCTCAATAACCTAAACGGATTACGACGTCGAAAATAAAAATACTATAATAAAACTTTGTTTCGCTTTGTAGGACAAGCCGGTCGACAATGCCAGGTTGGTGTCTTTTGTAGTGAAATGATTTTCGTATAGAGAGCATGCCCCCCCGCTATTTGAATCAGTTTCTGTATAGAATGTATTTTAATAAATATTTTTAAAAGTATTTTTTTTTTCGAAATAAAAAAAATCATCATTTGCGTAAGTTCTGAATAATAATAGTTTGAAATTTTGAATATTGTACGATCTATAAACGCGATTCCAAAGTTGTAAACGAGGTATGTTGAAAGTAGTGGTATTCGATAAGACAGGTAAACGTGATGTGCGGTATAATTCTTTCCCATTGATTTGATGGTAAAAACAACATTTCATTATTTGACTCATAACAACACTACGCTGTGATAGATAGGCACATACATTTTATTTGGTTTTTTTTCTCACGGTCAATATCAAAACGTAATAAAAATACAGTAGGTAAATATTTAGTCATAACAATTTAGTTTGCAATAAATTCGTATCGTACACGAATTGAAACCGCTCAACGTCGTGTACGTTATTTCTTATGATTTACATGGATCGATGATTTTGCGGGCCCTCGACTCGAAGGCCCGAGGCGAAGGGTTTTCGGGGAGTCTTGATTGCGATGATAAAACGTTGATAGCGTTCGCGGGCGAATCCGCATTAACGAGAAGAACCGAAACCCGCGGACTCTCGTCGTCTTGGACCGAGAACCTTGTCTGACCTTGCGTTTCTCGATACCGACACCGTCGGGACGTACGTTTCACCCGAAACCCATAAAACCCATTCGGACGTATTTTTTACACGCCAACGTTTTAGCACCGCGATTTTTACGCGCGTTTACCCCAGCCCCGCACATACCGAAATCGTTTTTTTTTTTTTTCTCGTTTTTTTCTTTCACTCGCCGTAACGATTTTTCTCCTCTTCCGTCGCGCCACCGACGCGTTACTCACGTGTTATTTGTTTCGTTTTTTTTTCGTTTCGTTTTTTTCCCCGTCACGACAACTCAACACATTCGGTTCCGCGCGCATTATATAATACCCGCGTGCACCTGTTTGCAAACGTATGAATTAAACATGTATTGTACACGTACGTACGTATATAGTTTTTTGTTTTGTTTTGTTTTTGGTTTTTTTTTTTCCTACCGAAGACCGCGACGGCTCGGCGCACGCCGTCATCGATTCGTCAAACGCAGTAGGGGAAACAATAACAACCGAACGTACGTACGTTGCGAAAGGTTAGTACGACCGATTTTATTGCGATTTTCTTCTCGCGTTCGTTCAACCACGTGTTCTTGTACTCGTGTGTACGATACGTTTAGCGTTCGGTTCGAATCGTGTTTTTTTTTTTTGACCCGAGTCAAAGGCAAGGTACAGAAATCGTACAGAAATCACATTAATCCGATTCTAAGTGAACGCACTTTTTTTTTAATCGCTTTTCGTAATAACATGCGTGCGTACAACGTATCTCAATCGTAGCGTTGAGTTTTCGAAGGATTCGGAAAGTTCGATCACTATCGTTTTCTATTCAAAAAAAAACCAACAATAAAGAACGAAAAACAACGGCGTGCGTTTCGCGATATTTCATCGTGCGTTCGATCGTCTGCTAAATACGGTGTTCCGTAAAGCGCGCGCGATCGATTTTTTAACACATGGGTGTCTCCGATTCGAAATCTGTCAGGTCTGTTCCGTTAACGTTCCGATCCGTCGCCGATTCGTTTTTATTCCGACTCGGTTGTCGCGGGACGACCTACGCCGAAAGCCCGTTACGCGAACGGCGAGAGCGCAGCCCGTGACCGTCCGTGAGCTTCGCGCGACATTTGGACGCGGCTTATCGAATCGATGTTTCCATCGTGTTCGCGTTTGGAAAAAGCGGAAACGTCACGCGGACGGGGGGGCCGGGTAACGTGTGGAGAACTCCACACGTCGTTTTTTCGCCCACCCCCTCGAACCGGACGACTCGGTTTGTCTTTTGCGACGTCCCGTGGAACTTGTCGCGTCACCGACAGAAACGAGCGTTTCGTAGGCGTTTCTCGTCGGTCGACAACGCCGTACGGCCGAACACGTGCGACCGGCACCACGTGGACAACGTGTTGCTGCGTGCTACATCATATATACTTATCGTCGACGAGCGCCGGAATCGTTTCCCTGCACGCTAACTAGTAGTCTCCTCTCCCGAAATCTCGCCCCCGTCGTTATCGTCATTATCGTTGTTATTATCGTTAACACGTGACGTGCTCGCACACGGAGAGGACGATTTTTTTTCCCGGAATATTATCGTTCGTCGGGGACGGGATTTAGATAAATACCAATCTTTCGGGCGCTGCTTCGTCGTCATATATATATATTGTGTGTGTGTGTGTGTGTGTGAAACGGAGGGATAGAAACAACACGATAATTCAATCGTGTCCCGGGTCAAACGAGCGTCCCTTCCCGTCGCGTCCGCTGCGGTTCAGTAGATTACGCGCGCGCCGTTTGTCATTCGGACACGTGTAAAACAATCTGTCCCCGACCCCGAGACCCCGGGACCTATAACGACCGTCGACGTCGTACGCGTTCGTATCACCAGTGTTACGATTGATAAACACCGGTCCTCCTGGACGGCGTCCGGTTCGGGTCTCCACATTTCGAAAACAAATGTTCGTCGTTCGGTTATATTTTGTTTTATGAACGTTCCCGACTGATTGGTTCTGCTTCGCCGCGGGGCGGGTAATTTCCGTATGGATTTCCTAAATCTTTTTTTAATAACGCCGCGAGTCGCGGGAGGTTAGGTTCTGATTTTCAAGGTCCGGGTCGGGAATTGAGTCGACCGACTCGACGTCCGTGCTAAAAAAAACACGTCTAAACGTACGTTATACGCGCGATTTCGAACTACGAACGTGGTACACGTGCCGCGCCGCCGGGAAACGGGACACAAAGGCCGGGGTGGTGGAGCGGTGGGCGCGCACGTGTCGCCGAAGCCATTTCGGTCGCGTGGCGCCCGCGGAATAGGTTCGTGTTGCGCGACGTACCGCACCGAGTTTCGACCGTTCGCCGTCGTCGTCAGCGAGCAGAAGGGGTCGGTCTTGTCGACGATTTCCCCGTAACTTCGGCCACGCGAGAAAGGAAGCGTGTGTGTGTGTGCCTCGATAAACTCAGACGCGGGAGGCTGTCTGGGAAGCCGGGGACGGGAAATCTGGTGGAAATTGACGCAGACGCTCGAGTATTTGATCGGGACCGACAGGGACAGCCGGAGCACTGGTCTGACAGATGGTCCTGGAGACCGAGCGAACCCGAAGAGACAAACTAAACGAGGCGTGCACAGAGTTCGTCGGCGGGTCTGCGTGAAAATCCGGTCTCTGCCGCATCTTAATCGTTTTGCTTTTTCTCTTTTTGAACAAAACGGCTCCGTGTTCGGTTCCAACGCGATGACGACAGTGTATTCGATTGCAAGGACCCGCGGCCAGTCGATTCGCCGTGGCCAACGTCTACTCAACGGGTGAATCGAAAACGTTTCCGTGCTCCCGGGTCTGGTTAACTACGGTCGATTTAAGCCACGAGCGCATTCCGACGACCGGCTTATCGTCGTGTCACGACGGGAATCGTCGCGAAAAAACGTCAACGACCAAATCGCGGAAACCGCCGAACGTACCGGGAAAACAGCTCGTCGGAATTGGACAAACGCGGACCGCGACGTCGTCAATTCAGAGAAGGCGCTACGGCTATTTATTTACGGAAATTATGTCGTTTTGATTAAAACGCGCCCGTGCCCGACCGACTTTCGGCCGCGTAATCGCCAAACGAGTTGCCTCCACGCTATCCGTATCTCTGTGCACGGCGTCGGTAAATGTGCGGAGTGCGAGAAATCCTTGCTGGGAAAACGACGCTTTTTTTTTTTTCGATAACCACGAGACGTCGTTCGTTCGCGCCGCGAAACCCCGAACCTAACCGGATGAAGCAGCCGTCGTCCCTAATAAAATATTAGTGCGTTTCGATTGTCGACCGTGTGCCACAAGGCGCGCTCAGGAATTTCAAGGGGAGGGGGGGGGTTGAAAATATTATTGTCTCGAATTTTTGCACGTCTCGTCGTCACAAGGCAGGTCAAACGCATCTTCCAGAGAAGCCATTCTCATAACACGTAATTAAAGGCCTCTACATAAGACGATATATAAAATCTATGAATAGTAGTAGTCGAATGATCACGCCTGAATCCTGATTTCAATAGGAATCAACGGAAATACGATCTGATCACCGTTTGTGGTTGGAAAATAAAAAAATAATGTTTCGAAAATTGCCCGCCACGAGAATAATAGACATTTACAAAAATCAATGGGTCGCGTGAAATCTCCGCCACGAAAGACATCCCCCCCCCCCGTACACAACAACGCACAAAACAAGCGCGCGTAATAAGCCGACACGGCCGAGCGATGTTACGCGCGACCAGATGACGGCGGGTGAGGGGATATATCCTCCCCCGTGACCTTTTCGTTATTGCCCGTGGGTTTTAACAGTATGCGGTTTATTACCTATTTATTGATAATAAAAATAATGAAATCGGGGGTGGGGGGGCTGCGTTCGTCCTCGCCACCAATCGAGTATCGGACGAAAAAAGAAACAGATTTAATAATAGTAAAATCATTTAATAAAGTGAAGCGAGTTATCAACGATCGAAGTTCATGTTGAAAAATCATCCCCACAATTACGCCCCGCGACTAAATCGTTTGACCGCCGCACGTTACACGGGCCACGTCTCCGCGACGATTTTCTAACCGCGAGTGCATACGCGTGCGCGCACGTTTACACCGATCGCCCCGAAACTGGGTCACGAGCGGCGGCGAATTTTCATTAACCCGGCGCGGGCGTTCGATCATTAAAACCAAAACCAAAAATAAAAACGGCAGGTACACGCGATGGATAGTGTACACCAGTGGCGTAGTTATACGATGGAGACAGATCCATCCCCCCTTCCCCCCCGAGCAGTGGCGTATTTAGGATTTCGTCTAGGGGGGGGATATATATTAAAAAATATTTTATTGACCTAAAGAGCACTTCGTAAAATCATACCTATTGGCTATTGTAAATAAGAATATCAAAAACTAAAAAAAATCAAGGGGGGGAGATCTATCCCCCTTCCCCCCGTAAATACGCCACTGCCCCCGAGGTCTTTGTAAAATAATTAAATCGGTCTGTTCATATTTTATATACAGGCGCGATTTTCGAGAACGCGATAAATTAGCCAAAATCAAAACTAAATCCAAACTTTTCTTCTGTTTCGTTACGTTCAAAATACGTTCCGATTTAACGTTCAAAAATTGTATCCACCTGCGCGGTGTCGGCCGTCGGATCGAGGTCCGTTGGACGCGAACTCACGTGAAGCTCGCGGACGGTCACTGTTGCGCTCTCGCCGTTTCCGTTTTCGAAAACACCAGCGCTGACAAATTTCAAATCGAAGAAACCCACGTGTTTGAAAAAAACCCGCACTTTACGAGTACACCTTTATTTATATTAGTACACGTTTAATATATATATATATATTGAATCATAACATTTAACTGTACACAATAGTATTAAAAAAAAAAAAACCGTAGACCTGTGCGGGTTAGCGAAGCCTTTGTTCACCCGACGAATTATCTAACCTCCCCCAGAACGATAATGTACACTGGTGTACACGCAGGCGTGCGCGGACTTTCGGTTCCGGGGGTGCACCTCCCGCCTCACCGTCTCGATGAGCCGTTTCGGGCAAAACATTTCGAACGTATAAAACGCCCCGAAAATAATGTTTATATTTTATTTAATGCGTCGCGTGACACAGTTCATGGGTGTGTAGAATCGGAATACGGTTTTTTCGGACTCGTCGATCGACACCTCGACGTGTCGACAGCAAAGTGTACCGGTCCATTCTGGCAAGAAACGCTATTCTTAGTTTCTACGCACGCTTGATCCAGACAATATCGGTTCACGCGCGCAACCCCGTGCGCGGTATTACCGGTATTGTGGTAATCGTTTTTCATGTCAAACACATATCGCCGTTGCGCGAACAAATGAAATACACATCGATATCAAATACGCGGCCGATACGGCAACGGGACCGCGGATAATTTAGGTCGTGTGTATGTAACGCGAGAACAGACCGTTGTTTGTTGACGTTCCATTGATCATCAAAATATTCCAAGAAACGCTACAACGTTATCAAACAAACCGCCGGATAACCAACAGTCATGGGTTGTAGATAACACGATTCTGTTTTTTTTTTTGTTCCTCTTGACCATTGTTTTGTTTTATTATATTTTAATGTTGAAAATCGTATACTTTTTTTGAATCCCTGGCACCCCCTCGTGCGCACGCTTATGCGTGTAAGACGCGTACAAGTTTTTCGTTTCCGTTTTCGTTTCCGCCACCGACAAATGAAATCGTACTGTACCCGCGTTTCGAAAAGCCCGTATTTTAATATCGACAATCAAGACTTCTCGTGGGATAACAAATACACGAAATTACCAGTTTTTTTTTTGTTTTTTTTTATGAAACGACACCGTCTTCGATTACATTCGCGTTGTTTTTGGAAACGAACGCAAAAAGTCAACGATTTTCCCGTCCACGGACGTGACCGCCGACGAGTGCGTTTCCACGTTACAACGTTTATCCGAATCGAACAACGGTCGACTGGTGTAGGAACAGTTGTCGGTCGTCCGTCGCGCGTAAAAACAAATAAATACAAGGACAAAAAAAAAACCCCCCGTAATAATAATCCTCTGCACGACGACTACGACGATTCGGACAATGCGTTTACCGGATTTATATAATCTCTCCGTACGAGTTATCCGTGTGAAGTCAAGCGGTCCTTACGTGTGCATGATCGATTCGTAACGGCGTGAAAACAATAGAAGAGATTTCCGACGAACACGAAAACCGTCTCGTTATGTGTAAATATTTGTGCATTACAAAAGTCTTTCGGTTTTTTCCTCGAGAAACAATAAATACGATTCCGCGTTTGTCCGTATATACGTACATAGTTTTTTTCTTGTTTTTTTTTTTTTAACAGACGCTTGTAGTTTTTATTTTGCCGGACATTTTCGGTGGTCCGGTTTTGGTCCGCTAGAATGCGACCCGTTAAAATCAAACGCCGTTCGACGCGACGGACAAATCGTCCAAAACGATCGGACGATAATGGTATTCCTCCGGTAAAGCGGACGGCTTGCGGTCGTTGAAACGGGAACGAGAACGATTTTTAATCATACGAACCAATTTTTAAAATTGACATGGTCATAAAATCAGATCAACGTAAATTCACAAACCGTCGGGAAAGATTCGTCCCCTCCTCTCCAATCACTCAATTTACAACGAACAACGAATGTCAACGTATATTCGTGTTTTCGTATAAGAGTCGAATAACCCTTTTTAGTTTTTGACTATTTATTTTCGTTCTCTAAAAAAGACATACCAACTTTGCTAAAATAAAAATTTTTAAACGACGTAATTTTTTTTTTTTTTCTCTCGTCACTTGGTACACCGATAATAACGGACAACAATCGAATATTCATAAGCTCGCGCGGCGTGTACGGACGGACCGATATTAACGTCATCCATTTCCACAACGGACTAAGGACGAATTGCATTGTACACGTTCATTATTCGTGAAGAATTTCACTTTTCCCCCCTAAGACGATTATCACGAACGCGCGCGTACAACAATTAACAACACCGTGCGCGGCCAACGGTCGCCGCAGTAGAACGCACGCGCTCGGTACACGTAATTATTATTATTGTTCTGTTCGTTTCGTTGCATATATATATATATAACCTTATAAAGGTACATCCGTCGAGGCGAATCGATGGCGACCGCGTTTCGTAACGTATTACGTTCCCGCCGGTACGTGCTCGATTACACCGATGTGACGTTCGAAAACACGCAGCGAATTCGACAGGACGATACGGATAGTTTGTGCACGAGAATGTGCATCCGCCGGGTCCGCAGAGGATTCGTTGACGGTGATGACGACGACGGACGGACGTGCCTAACCTAACCTGACCACGCGGTCGTGTATATACCGGGAGAGTTTAATGTTTTTTTTTTTTTTTTATTAACACGAGATAATCTCATTCTTAGACAACAGCGCGCTGAGATATATACAATGACCAGGGATGGAAAACGGAATAAATCGTGCGTTTCTCACGACGACGATTTCGACAAAATAAACCCGAATCGTTAACGTCGATTCCGACACATTTAAACACGTTCCAATTTGTTGCGACTCGTGACGAACTCCGTCGCGAGTTGTCCGGAGAGTATCTCGGTTTTCTCGACGGCCCATTAGATCGCGTTTTGATTGCGGGCAAATCACGTCGGTTGTGGAAAAGAAAAGGGGATTGCGGGCGGGCGTAAAAATGTTAGAACCTCTTTCGGGAAATCGGATTCGACTCGGATATCACGCGCGTCAAGTACACCCGAGGCCTAACAGCCGAAGTCGACTCGTTAAGTATCCCGCCAAGGTCGACAACGGGGTTTTTATCGTGGAGAACATCGAGCAGCACACGCGTCAGGTTAATATGCGCCGCATCGTTCAACAACGTCATGACGTACGATTTAATTTGTTATCACGTGCGCACACGGGAACGGATTACACGCGCGTATATACGCGTCCGTCGTTCGTCGTACGTGTCCGTCGTTGATCTTCGATCGTTGCCGCGTAGGACGGGCCACCGGTGCCCTAGGTTTTTATCGGGCCAGAGGTTTGACGTTAACGCGACACAAAGTTATCACGATACACGACACAGACGTTACCAGCGAGTTATAACAATTATTTTGTTTGAATTAAATAATTAATTTCAAAAACAAATTTCTTTAAAAAAAAAAACCTTTTTCTAGCTTTGTTATCGGAAAAATTATTAATTACACGTTTTGCAACATATCGTTTTCTAAATCGAGTAACGCTAAGGCAATCGAATAGTTTTTAACTCTTTTAAGAGCTGAAATAGAACATTCGCCAGAACGGTTAGCTAGTGCAGCTGAAAGATAAATCGTGAAAACTATACGTGCATTAGGGAACATACAATCGAAGTTATCGTTTTTTATAAATAAAAACATGTGCATGTGTGGTGATAACAGTCTGTCACATGACCGTGGTTTATAGCAGTGTTTTAAACCGTGTTGTCGACGTACTATAATTCACAATAAAGAGAACCCAAACCCACTTGCACGCAGAATGACGTTAAAAAACGTCCCGCCAAACGGGGTACCTAGTCGGCTGTCCATCGAATGCCACAGTTTGGTATGGAACTCCGGCGAAAAACACGGGTTCGTCGCCTCGACCGCGATGCGATCGACTCCTAACACGTAAATGGATACCAAAGTGAGCAAAGTGAGCGGGCAGGTGCGATCAACGGGCCACGTTATAAAAGACCCACCCCGTCACACCACTAGACGATACCCGGGAGCGACGGATCAACTGTTCAGAGCCACAAACCCGGCTACGGAAAGAATCCACACGTCGAATTATAAACCGAAACGTTTAAACGCAGTTACCAGACGAAACGATCCAGCGTACATGGGCGTACACGTTTATTGATCTATTTATTTCTATTATTATTATTCTTCTTAACCGAAATCGAATGTTATTTATCGATCGCCGGTGAAATTCGTACGTACGATAATTTTGTATTTACAGATCGGTTCAATTTCATAGCGCTTAATCGTGTACGAAATAGACGGAACAAATAATTTTTTACAACGATACAGATAATATACACGTTCGCGTGTTGTCGCCGCGGGCCGTACAATAACAACAATAACAACAATAATAATAATAATAAATCCGATATTCGGTATTAGTGTATTCGAGTGTTACGGACGAAACGGAACGGCGAAAACAATAAAATAGTAAAATAGCTGATGTTACACGGTCGGGTTGAACATTGAATTTAAAATACACGCACGCGGAAGCAAAAGTTAACGCGGCGTACGCGTAATTTTAAACGGTAATTTCAACGTTACCTTGGTCATAAGTTTTTTTTTTTTTATATCGGATATCGTTATTTTCTCTCGGGCCGACCTACATAATGACACAGACTTACGTACACTATTCAGCGGCTAAATGAGTTCGACAATTACTACGCGATTTGTCCCGCGTAACCTTGTGATACCAACGTGCCGTTTTGTGTTTCGTACGTTTCATTGTCGACGTCGGTTAGGCATAATAATAATATATGTGTTTTGTTTTTGTTTTTTTTTTCGACGAAACAGTCGAATACTTTTCTACTTTTTCAAATGTATATCTGAAATCGATTTCCGAACAAGGACCAGTAAAAGTTTTTCGACCGATTCGTGATTTCTATAAGCCGTTGAAAATAGTTACTTTGTCTAGTGCTTCGAAAGGCCGGCAGGTGTGTGCGCGACGAATAAATAAACAAATAAAAAAAACCCCGAAGAAATTCAAACGCCCCGAGAGCGCGCGTTTCCGTGCGTGTGATGAAAACGCGGCAAAACAACGAGAAAACACAACAACGCCCGCGCGAAACCGACGAATTCGCGTCACGTCGGACAGACCACCGGTAAAAAACGCGGTGGGATTTTCGTGGTTTTTTGTTCGTTCCCGGCGACGTCCCGGAACGCGATCGCCGCCAGCACGTTGTCCGCGTCGCGACGACTACGAGTCGGCCGAACGTCCCGGAGCGGTCCGGAGAAAACCGGAAACGACGCTTTTGCCGACACCGTTCCGTCCGTTTCCGTCGCGCGCGTAGACTCCCCCCGGGTGTGAGCGAACCGTGACTCTAGCGTTTGACTTTTCTCCTTTTTGCTGATTTTCCAGACAATAATAATTACGGTTCTTCCACATCCTTTTTATCGTTTGAATAAACCACAGAATAAAATTAAAAACATACTAAACACGAACGGACAACACATTGAACATTTTTTTTTCGTTAGGAATTCGGGAGGGCCACTGCCACGTGTGTGGAAGAAGTTAACGTACGTCGCGAAGACGAAACCGCACACGCACACGACCGTGTCGCGGACGACTTTGCCGTCGACCGAACCGATGGTTACATTTTTATGATCGAACAAACACATCCGGTCCGACGCCCGAAGCATTTGGATTTGTCGCGCGGCAACGCGTCGCCAACCGTTTTGCCGCCGTGCGTCCGGCCTAACCTAACCTAACGCACGTCGTCGCACCCCGGATTCCGATCGTGTCGATCGCGTGAACTTCACGCGGACGCGCCCTCGGAAAAGTCCGAATGTCGTCGTGGAGATCGAGTCCGTTTACCGTTCGCCGTCCCACCGTGAACCGACCGGACGCTTTGATCCGGTGTCGGGTGCCCTCGGAGCGGGTGTTCCGGGAGGGGGAAGCGATTTTTCAACGCGATCGTTGAAAACGCAAATCGCAATGCAAATGTATTAATTTTTCTTCTTCCGTCCAACACTTCACGTGCGGCACGCGCGAACGCACGGCCCCTTTTTATTATTTAATAGATAGCTAATAAACGGCACGGCGTGATAACACCTGACCGTTTGATTCGTGTGCCGTCCCGTACGCCGAATGAACGTGTGTTATCGTGGACATATTTTACATGTTTTGTCGATCGGACGGATATTGATTTGGTATTTATTTTCTATAGTGTCTCGTTCTTATGCGAGCGTATTTAACGCGACGACAAAACAACGCGATCAATAACGAACGTTTCGTACAATGCAATACACACACACACAACATTCGTATGGTAACGGAATACGCGGACGGGGTAATTCGTTACGACCGCGTGCGCGTACACACACGTACACGTAGTAGGATCAAAAAGTTACCGGAATTTATTTATAGAAAAAAAGCTATTTTTCTTATCAAATATCTGATCATTGGAATTAAAAGTAGACATTATTAGCTATCTGTAGGTTTTGTCGTTAAAATTACATTAGTCTCATGTGAGCCGTAATTTACGGAACGTTCGAAAAGTTCAGCGGCAATCAATTTTCTGTTTTCCGTTCGGTCTTCGGTCAAAATGCGTGGAACAAATTTCGCACGAACGCGCCGCATTCCTAAATCATCTTTTTGAACCGAACCATACGATATTCCAATGCATTTGCCATGTCTTGAATGCGTAAACAACGATCTGATCGCACCAAATTTTATAAGATGTTTGATAAGAAAAATAGTTTTTTTTTCTATAAATAAATCCTACTACGTACGCTCAACGTTAATTTATTTATCGTTCGCCGACTCGCCGCGGTCCATCACGAGGCGCGTACGTTCAATCGATTTTCCCGGACACACGCGTGTGTATGTACAGTCTAAAAAAATTACAAAAATCCACCCTCCGACGATCTCGCCGTTGCCGCGGGTCATGTTTGCGCGGCCGATTGCGCGACACGTTCAAATTGAAACTCGCCGAAACCGCGATGATCGTGCGACGTCGTCGAATGTCCGCTGCACTTCGCCGCGCAACTCGCGAATCACAGACGTGCAGTTTTGAACCGTGGACATTTGCCGTCCGGCAACACGGCCCGCGGCGACCGTGCGACCACACGGACGATAATGGCGGCTGTCCGAAGGAGACCGGTCGAACGGGACGCGCGGGAAGAACAACGGTAAACTCCGAATACGAATCCGTCTCGGGCACACCGCCGCCAGATTCGCGTCGACGTCACCGATTAAACGGGCAAACCGTAACGACGGGCTTTCGGGTCTTCCGGCAGACCGAGTCACGTTAAGTCGGCTGACGTCCGATTTTTATGGCGTTTTGTACGGAGACGCGGCCTTAGTTTGGCGTGCCGAACGCAAAAAATTAAACCCTCCCCTCCCCGAAATAACGCGTACAACTTTGACCGCTTTTAAGCGTAACGGACATTGTTCGATCGGAATTTTTTTTTTTTCCATCGACGGTCCGTTTATATAATAATAGATCAAAACTAAAAAAAAAAAAAACGTACACCGGACAAATATCTCGACGGAGACGAGAGAACTATTTTTAACGTTCCTCGCGAAACGTAATATCATATTGTTGTGTACGACGATGACAGAACGTTATTATTGTATAATGTGTGCGTGTGTGTATCGTTGTTGACGATTCGGAAACAAAAAAAAAAAAAATCAACAACAGACCGCTGCGGGAAACGTCATTTTTATTAGTCACGTCTTTGTACGTTCTATAAATATAATCGACGCGCGTGATCACGAGTGCGAACGGTGCCGACAAAACGGGGACGGTCGCGATCAGCACCGGATTCGGGGCATAATTTCTTTTTTTTTTGTTGTTTTTGTTTTTACGTCCCGGTTTCTTCAAACACGTTACGACAAAAACTATCGTTTTCGACGCGGATTCAAATCCTACATCACTCGAATGGAAACGTCGAGAACACCGCCAATACAATTATAATAAACTCACATTGTTTAAATATAACCGTTTAATACGACCGGAGCGTAATTCTTTTTCATTACACGTAATTTTTTTTTTCAACCTTACTTTTGAATAAAACACTATTTCGCCGTAGATCACAATAGAGAATATATTGTACGTCAAACGCACTAGTCATGTGCCAGTATCGGATATATATATTTATACGTGTAATTGAAAAACGGGACCACCGCTACAGACGGGCGTCCGCATTTACCTAAATCCTGCACTGGGCACAATATGTATATATGTATATACACGTCAGTGGCTATCAGATGATATGGTCATGGGGCGGGGAAGGGGGCGAGAATGATTTTTCAACGTGAACGTTGATCATTGAAAACATAAGTCATGATTTAAGGATACGAGTTCGCTCTATTAAACAATGTTATTGTTATTAGATATATATTTTTTTTCGTCCAATACTTCATCTGTGGCACAGGCGAACGCAGGACCCCTTTTTATTATTTAATGATATAACTTTTTTCTTTTTATTAATATTAATAAAACGGCATACTGTTAAAAATAATACATACCAACAAAAAGGTCATGAGGGGGGGGGGAGGTGGATATATTCCCTCAGCCTCCCACCTGTTTGACCGCCACTGAAACGAGTGTACGTACAACTCGTTGTTTATTATACTTTACCGGTCGTACGATTAGTATATCATTTCCTCCACGACGACAAAATAATGAAGTCATAACGTTGACTGCAACGTATACATACACGCCAAATCATCTAACTGCGATTATCGTTTTGCGCGTGTACGGAATAAAATCGTGAGTTCAACAACACAAATTTCGAACGTTCCGAGAAGTTTGAAAATCCGGTTACAACCGTTGTTCGTGTCTAGGAGACCGCGGACTTGTTTACTCGGCCGGTGTCGAGAACGCGTTTGAAAGATCGACCACAACAGATCGATCTTCGCCCGGCAAAACAATTCTCATCCCCTTTAAGGAGGTGAACGTATCCTACTGTAATCTTGCGCGCGGTAAATCTGTACCGGGATATCGGATTACCGGTGGACGAAAATGTTAGGTTAGGTTAGGCCGGGACATTCGAACTGTGGACACCGTGAAAACAATATTGTGTATTGTCAATTGTGAAACGATTATTCGGAGCGGTCGTTCCCGACAGCGGGTGTCTAAGCCCGTGACGTAACGCTGATCGGTAACCACGGACTTACGAGCGTGGCCCGAGTCGTCGAATAGTTCGAATCGTTGTTGAAAAAGACAATTCTGAACCACCTCACCGGACCTCTAATGGCGGACCTCTCGGACGACCACCGGTTAACAACAATCACATCGACTCTGGACGCGACTATTTTTTTTTTCCAATTCAAGTGTTGTTCTTACACATTGAAGTGCTTTTCTAAAAATTTGAATCATCACCGTGTTGACGCAGTATACGTGTTCGAACTTCAAACGAAACGTCTGTCGTTAAACGACAACAACATCATACGATGCATTTATTAATAAAACGTTCCATACAATTCAGTGAAGTAGCTATACACATGTATGTATTATTTATGCGTTGTCCGACGAACAAAACTTTTTAACGATAATAATAATAATAATATTAATAATAAATGTTCCTTGTGCTCGCAACGCCAGATTTCGGTGAAAATAACTACTCGAGACCCCCCGTTCAAACTCCAGGTACTGAATTTGTCAATAACTTATTCGAAATCGATTATTTTTATGTTCGTATAAATATATTCAAACAAGAAATCACTCGATATATCCTATCGTGGCGTTTTTGTTACGTACAGTCGAACCAGAAAGGACGTTTTCATGCTTAAAACGGTCGAAAACGTATTTAAACACTAAAGCACTATTCAGGTAAATACTTAGCTATAACTGGAAAAACAATTTAATTAACAGTTTTAAACATAAAACATTTACTTCGTTCTACGGTGTTAAATTAAAAACACGTTCGATACTAATACTTTGATCAGTCGTGTGATCATGTTAATTTAGAGTCGTCCCGTTCACCGTGAACACATAAATATAACCCTAGGCAAAATCGGCAAAAAAAAAAAAATGAAGCGAATAGATTTAATAACCCAATAAAGTAGATCTCGTATGGCTTAAATTACGACTTACGTTTTCGACGATCAAAGTTCATGTCGAAAAATCAACCTCCCACCCGCCGCGACTGAATCGTTTGACCGCCCCACTGCTGCCGTCGTCCTTCGCGGATCTCGCACGTACAGAGGACCCCGGGTTACTGACAATCCGTCTCTCCTGGCGATGCCGCCCTCTTGCATATACGTGTCAACTGTACGACGTGCAAACGCGAACACAACGCGACAACGAGCATCCGATCGTCGCCAAATGTTTCCGACCGACGCGTACACGCCTCGGCACGTTTCCATTTCGAATAACCGTAACCGTCGTTATTTCGAGCAAGCAAACCGTTGTTGAGTTCACCGTGTTTGATATCGATTGTCAACGGATAAGATCAAGTGATCCAACGACAACTTCAAAAGACACACGCACCCGGGAAACGTGCGTCCGAACGATCGCACGCAATTGCAATCGAGTTTATCTGAACGTTTCTAGTTAAACGCGACCTCGTCAACTGTTTTAAACGGTATGTATTTATAAATACGTATAAAACAAATAGCCGATGAGCATTAACGTCGATCGAGGAACGACGTATAAAAGTCGTTGTACACGTGTGTTTATTTCTACCGGTTTCGACAGAAAGTCGTATCATACGGTCCAAACACAAATAAAATCAACGTAAACACTCATCGGTTGTTTTGTATATTTGATTATATATAAATATATATTAGACTTTAAAACGACGACGCTTCAGAGTACGAAACAGGTGCTCGTGTCGTGTCGGGGTCGGTGCGAAAAAGCGCCGTTAGACGTTCTCGTCGCTTTCGGGAGACGACGCGTAAACCGCGGACAGTGGCGTGCCCAGGAATTTTTAATGGGGGGGGGGGATGTTATAAGTAAATAGTAATAATACATTTTAATGAATTGTCATGGTAATACCAAAAACTCAAATGTTTATGTTTCAAGCTGTCCAAAATCGTTTCTAGCTCATAATTGTGTACATTTGTATAGATTGTTCTATAACCAAAATGAATTTAAATCATAACACACTAATACCAAGTTGTTCAATTAACATAACACCATTAAATTGAAAAAAATGTATTGCGTGTTTAAAAATAAAATCAAAATACATGGAAAGTAGATTGCTTATTCCAAACGGAATTTCAACCGTCTAGCTTTTGTACTTTTTTACCATTAACTAATACAAAGTATTAAGTAATCACTCTAAAACAGCTCTTATAACTAATAAGTTGTTTTCTGTAGATCAGCGAAATAGACAATGAAGGGGGGGGGGGTGTATAACCCCTAACCTCCCCCCCCCTCTGAGCACGCCACTGACCGCGGAGGACCGCGGTCATCTTCCGCCGTACGGACCACCAGTTCCGTTCCCGACCGACAAATAAATACAACCGCACTATAGGTTGTACGCGCGCCGCGACGTCGCCGTTACCGCGACCCCGGTCCAATAACTAACACTACCGTGCCGGTTCAAAAGCACCAGAGCCGACCCCGGCCGCGGCGCTCCCGGACCCGGTTTAACGGGACGAATTCACGCCGCGCTAATTATCGTACACATGATACCTATTCGACGGGTTCAACGAACGTGATTTTTTTCTTTTTTAATCTTATTCTCGCCGACGTTTTAGAGCGGACGCCGCCAGTGGCGCGTTCGCTTTATCTCTATGCTAATTTCCATTATAGCGTTTTTGTTCCGGCGTCATTTTGCTCGCGCGCACAAAAAAAAAAAAACTAAAAAGCAAGCCATTTCCGCCCGTTTCCAACTACTATAAATACGTTGCGCGCGTTTAAGTATGAATATTACATTTACAGAAGTGTTGTCGCTCGGGGGGGGCGAATATCGTTTCGGTTTCCTGTAACGAAACAAAGCACACTCGCCCTCCCCCATCCACGAATAATACACAAAATCGTTCGCGCGCTTGCGTGTGTCATACGTCGTCGTTCCGTCCGTCGCGCACGCGTTATTTTTGTATTTCCCGTCGCCGTTCGATTCGCGCCTGTCAACGGACGGCGGGAGGACGACAGAAATGAACCACGTTCGCGATCCGTCACCGTCACGCGCGTTCAGGAATTTCGAACGTGGGTGTGTGGTGGGAGACGGTGGGTGGGGGGGGCAGGGTTGGAAACGTGTTTTTTTTACGATTATTATCCGTATTGGGTATCTCGTTGTTGCGAGATAAGTCGGATGCATCATCCAGTGAAGCCTGACGAAGCCTTTCCCGCGAGAGGACGTGCCGCGTGAATTTTTCAACTGTAAACGCCTAACCCTCGTCGTATTATTCATTCGTTGCATTAATAATCTCAATATAAACTCTAACATTTAGTTTTTAATTTTTACAAAAGATACCTGAAATATTTTTCTCCGTTTTGTTTGCTCCGAGAAATGCTCGCGCCGCACGCGCCCCGCTCGTCTCCAGTCGCGCCAAGTGGCCCTTATCTTGTCGAACTAAAAATAAAATACACATATAGATTGTCACACAGTAATCATGTAGTAAGAAGTCAAAATATTTATATACCAATGTCGTATGAAGATATGGGTGTGACTGGGGCGGCACGACTCATTTCAATTTTCTAATTTAAATTAATATATACGATATTATGATTTCCCCTCCACCAGAGAGCCCGGGACCATAGCGCTCACTGACCTAACCCGCGACATCTAACGCAATATGCAATCGACACAGTTACGGTTAAATAAACTATACGCGAATCCTGATTTCGATAGGAATCAATGGAAATGTGATCCAATCGCCCTGGACATGTAACGGTCCGGCTATTACCGTGGTGTCGTTCGCGATTGAAACTATTATCGAACAGTACAGGACTGACGAGAGAAAAAAATTGTGTTCGGAAAACTGTCCGTTATCAGATATGTGGTCCAGAATACGGTTATGTACGTGAAAACGATATATTTTCCAAAGTCGAAAGCCGCCCAAACGAAATCACCTCCTTCGCCACGCCACCGCTGCGTGTTACGTGCGTTTGGACGTGGCCGTTTCGCGTCTGCCGAACCTAACCCTACGCCGTGTTCTCCCGAAGGGACGACACCACACGGGCGGAGACGATGTCGTTCACGACACGGTCGTCCTCCGTACGCGAGACGATCGGCGAGGTTTCAAGGCGAGGCCGGCTGTTTTCGTCGCCGAAAACGCCTCGTCAATTAAACAGTTGTATCCGTTTGCAAAACAAAATCAAACAATAACGTAATGTTATGCAACAGTAGTCGCCGTAAACGGCCGACGTGCACTACAACAAATAAAAACCGATCAAACATAATAACAAACACGCTGGTTTTATTTGATTAATCGACCTGTCGCAACAACAAATAACGGACACGTTCATGTTTTTCAAACGTGTTTCGAGTGTTTACACGAATCGTTTGAGCGTTTCGGAAAGCCGAGAACGACTATCTGCTCAACGTCGAAAAGGGGGTCGTACCGACCAAACGCGTATCACATGCCCAGTCATATAATCATTAAATAATATCGCAAGTGAAAATCACAACAATCACAATAAGCGTCACCGCGATCGGAATTAAGGTTAAACATTTACATTCGAACGTTATGACTTATAAATCGTAAGTCTTTGTCTAGTAATTTGATCCATTCCATAGATGACGTTGTGGATAGGCCTTGAGAAAAAATGTCTTTTCGGGCACTCCGTCACTATGTGGTCCATTGTTCGCTTGATCTCCCGTAATCACGCGAATGATTATCATCTCTATACGTCCATTTATGTAAAAGGTCTACTTTGCCCTGTTCTGATACGATTCACTGTCAACCGCGTACGTCTTTGTAGATACATTCCCGCTAACAAGGGTTAGTTACCAGCTCGTGATTTCCGACTTCAGACTCTGTCTATTCCTTTTTCTATAACGTGAAGCACAACGTGCTAATGGAAAGTCCACGGTCAGTAGGCGAAGGCCATAAACCTCACTGTTAGCGTGCAAAGTGGATTTTACTCGCCCGCACACGCGTTCAGTGCGTTTCATTCATTAAATCATCATTGAACGTCAACTCAAAATCACAAAATCACGTTGTTTTCCTTATTTTATCGGGTTCTATGATCCGAATCCTTTCGATTTCGGGATTCTTTTCGTTCTCGACTGCCGCGCGAACCTAGCCACGGCGTTCACGCGAAGCCGTTCGACTGGCCGGAGAGCGAAATCGGCGTGTAGACCGATTTACGTTGAGTGAGTTATGGTGGGCGCGAGTGAAATCGTCTCCCGCCCGATCGCGATCGCGATCGAATCGATACCTACGCGCGCCGTTATGTATAGGTCGACACGGAACGGCGAGTGAACACACGCGGCGTCTGCGTTAACGATCCCCGCGGGTCGGCCTCGATCGTCTGCCGGCGAATTTTGACGCGAGTCCAAAAACACCGCTAGGCCGACCGAGCCAAGTGCGGTGCCGTCGTGAACCCGTAACGTTCGTCCGTCGACCAAAATAAACAAACGCCGTCCGGACGTTCTCGCCGGACCCGTCTCTGCGACGTGAAAACCGAACGCGGCCTCCTCAAGCGCGGCGGACAAGCGAGCAAGAACGAAAAATACAAAAAAAAATAAACGACCGGCGCGAGGCGCGTAAAAAGAAAGGAACGCGCACGCGAACAAACCGGAAACCGCGTGCGCGGCAGGTGGCGAACGCCGTCCGCTCTTTCCCGGCACGTCGTGTCGCCGACCACGTGGCGGTGCCGACCCCGCGCACGGAGATCGATCCCTCCGGCGCGCCCGACACCCGCCGACAAGGCCGTAACAGGAACACGTTTTCGGGGTGGTGGACGGGTTTAGAACCCAATCGTACGTGTTCAACTGCCGGACTATGTTGTGTTTGCGTTACGATAAAACCGTGTCTGAACGCGAGTTAACCACGTGGCGCGTAAAATAGCGTGTCTCCACCTTAAAAGTTTGGTTTAACGAATTCAATTCGTTAAAACCGTCGAAATGATTCTTGGGGAGGGGGGGTTAAATCCACCGCCTATTTGGATTTTATAATTTATTTTTTTCTGCCAACATTTAGTACGTAGTTTAGGAAAATTGAATTTCAGTATGGGTGGGCAGCTGGGGAAACGTTTTTCAACTTTTCTCAAGGTTCCGGTGCCGTACGAAATCCGGGAATGGGCATACAAATTACGTGCTGAATGTTGGCGTCAAAAAAAAAAAATGATTATAAAATCCAAATGGGTGGCGTTGGGGAAATGCACGTCCAGTGCGACGGACGTTCCCTTCGAGAAAATTTCGGTCCAACGTTTTCGTCTCCCGGGAAAATCCAAAAAAACGCGCGTCACCGGGTCCGTCTACTCCTCCGCATCTGCCGGACGATTTGCTGAAAAACCGATTGAAAAATCGACCGTTCGATCGTTTAGAGCTGTTAAGGTTTTGCGCACATTTCTCAGCGGCTATACGATCGAGCGCGATCGATGTGTATCGGACGGGTTACGTTCTCACGAGACCGAACGACCACCTGGGTGTGCACCGCATGGCCCATTCACTAGCCGGCGTCGGTGACCAGAAGAGTGGGAGGGGCCGCCGACGTCGACTTAAAACCCAGTCGGTACCACGGGGGGGTTAGGCTTGCCGCTCCGGACTCAGCGCCTCCGCCTTGGTTGAGGTGCCTATCTCGGCGGAAACGTGGTGGCTGCGGGACAAACGCTTGACGGTAACCGGACCACTAGATCCAGTGGTGGGGGAGGGGGAGGAGGAGAACGACACCAACGGCGCACTTAATTGAGTACCCTTTCAGGGTACGGGCTGAAACCCGGCGCTGGTGGTCCATCCCGACGACCCGGAGTCTGACCTCACTTAACCGGTCGGATTCTGTTCTGCCGTGTCCCTTGAACGGCTCCTAACATAAGGTACGCGGACAGCGGGCCTAGGCCACAAAACCCGGTGTGAACCAACTGCCGCCGCCGGGTCACGGACGGCGACGCCGTCTCTGGAGCGTTGAATACGTTTTAACAGTCGTTTTTCCGTACGACAATAACGATAACAGACGGACGGACCTGGTGCGATCTGGAATCGCGTCGGAACGTGAAAACAGCCGGCTTAGGTTCGCGAGACTACGCGCACGGTCCCGGAACACACGTCGGTGGGACGCGTGCGTTTCAAGGCACTAGTTTCGAGAGGATCCAGCGCGTTTTATAGTTTTCGTATTTCCGATTCTCTACGTTATCGTTCGTATCGATCGCATCGCGTTTTAAAAAACCAAAAAAAACAAAAAAATGGAATTCTAGAACTCCCCGGCAACAAGATTCGGCGGCGGGTCGACTCGGATCGCCGTCGGTATGTCACGAGCGAAATACTATCGCGTCGTGATGTCGCAACACGGCCGCGCCGCATTTACGTTTTGCACTGACCCACGCGGTTATTGTTCCGCTCCCGGCACGGTGCGCGGGGCACGTGAACGTCATTTACGCGCGTATCCGTTTCGCGTGGTTAGGTGCGTGGAAACCGATCCGCTCAACGGACAAGATAACGGCGGACGTTTTGACGTGTTTTTTTTGGTGTTGGTGCGCGTCACGCCGACGTACGCGTGTATCGGCCGTACGGTCCGCGCCCGGCACGGCGAGGGGGGCGGTTCTCGACGGATCGTGTTTTCGTGCCGATTGTACTCGCGGCGATTTTTTTGTTCCCCCCGTTTCTACGTCGCCGTTCTCGTGTACCGGACGCGCGCGCCCCCCCCCAGCGGGCTTCGGGCACAGGACCGGCCGGCGGGAATAAGCCGATCTACGCGCCCGTTCCCGGGGGGACGCGTGATCCGTTCTATCCCCCCCCACCGTAGTGAACGTACGTTACCTCCGGTGTTTTCGACGTCGCGACACGGAAACGTACGCGGCGAGACGCGGACACCGTAGTGTGTTGCCGGAACATCGTTCGTCGGAAATAATGAGGTCACAAAACGTTTTTTTTTTTTGTTTTTAACGCGCGCGTGCGTATACGTGTACGTTGTTGTTATTGTCGGTATTTGTTTGAAATGGTTTTCGGGATTTAGCGTAAGCTTTTATGTTATAGAGAGAGAAAAAAAACCCGACCAACGTGTAAACGTGTGGTAAACAACGCGTGACGCACAAGACCATAACGCACGTTCGTTGACAGCAAAAAAAACAAAACAAAACCAACGAAAACATCTGTTTATCAAAAAAAAAAAAAAAAGGCCTAATAATTGTTATCGTTTGTCATGTGCGAGCCGATCGACGGAAACGCGACCCGACAACACACATTACATCGATTTTTCGAACGGTTATATACACGTACTTTTTTTATAAATTCGATATGACCGGTTTTTTTTTCTTTCCTTTATTTCTTTTTTACGGCGCGCAATCGAATTCCAATCGAGAATACAATCGCTCGCGAGCACAGACCGTGCGCGTCACGCACGGTATTACAGTCGAAGAAAACCCGTGAAAACGGCGCCGGGGGAGGAAACGAAAAAACAAAACAACGCGCCGTCGCCTAACCCAGTCGGTAATCGTAAAACAATTCGAACGAATTTCCTCCGGCGATCGTTTCCGGCGGCGCGGACGGGCGCACCACGACAATCTTTTGAACAACGGTTGTCCGCCGGAAGTCCGACGATTTTCATCGACGAAACGCGCACGTGACCGACGGCCCGACGTTACTCGCAAACGTGCGAACAAAACGTGTTCGCGGCACTTCGCGGACCGTACCGCGTTTCGAAACGGATTCGCCAGTTTCGTCGGACGGAATGGTGCAAAAAAAAGAAAACCCGGGAGATTTCTCGTTAACCAAATGCCAAACGATCGAGAACGGTCGCGTCGTAATCGATACGTACGATGTATTGGTTTTTTTTGTTTTTGTTTTTTTTTTCCAATCGTATCGCGACGTCCGCCGTCCGACGTCCGCGGTTCCGTCTTAATAGCAAATACAATTGTCGTTATTTTTACGACTATTACACGTCCGTAAGATATTCGATAAGAGAATTAGATAAAAAAATAATAATAATATCAAAACCTCGTCGTTCGCGTACACAAATATCATTATCATTATCATTATTATTATTATTATCATTATTATTATTATTATTGTTATTATTATTGTTATTATTATTATTATTATTGAACACAGTTAAATGTTAAAACATCGTTTTGAAAGTCACGCCACTGATAACGACACACGATACGACCGGTTTGGGATTGTTCTAGCCGTGTATTCGTGAAACGTACATTAAAACTGACCTTTATGAATGTTCAACCACACACGACTAGTTGTGACTGTGCGCATATTATAAGAAGCGATAAACTCATAACGTGTTCATTGATAATTCCTATCGAACGATAATTTATGAAAATCCTTCAAATGCGATGTATGGTACGTAAAAACGTCGGTTATTTTTGTTTGTTTTGTTTTGTTTTCGGACGGCCGCGACGAGCTCCAAACACTTTGTACGCAGGAAACGTGTGTATGTATTAAAAACCGCACGACAAACCATCACGGTTCGGACGAGGATAAAAAACACGCGTACGAAATTCCTTTGGAACGAAAGCGCGAGTATCGTTTAACTGGGCTTTGATGAACGATCGAGTGTTCTCTCGGTGTACCGAACAAAGCCATAGAGAAAACTACACGAAAAAACAAAAGCTTCAAATCATATTACATCCGAAGGAAATCTGCCAGACCACAGGACCGCCGGCATATCACACGCCACGGCCCGGTGTCCGAAAGAACTAGAACTCTTGTCGAAACAAGAGAAAAACTGAACTGTATGGAATATTCTGAAAACACTCGTCTGTTTGGCCTCCGAATCTAGGGGAAAGGACTCGGGCGGTTCTACGCGGTGGTTGAATTGGCTGTGCGGGGGGTGGGGGAACGCAGGGGGACTGAGTGCCCCTTCTGTTTTTTCGAATATTCGCTTTTCCGCAGCCCGCGAAATAGAAAATCGTATCGTTTTGTATTTAAGGAATTAATATGTTCGAATATTACCGGCACGGCAGCAGATGCCGATTGTGGCCTATTGGGTTTCACACTAATTCGTCGGTCCACGAACGCGACCGTCGGCCCAACAATCGCCTACACATTAGTGTCTCACACCGTTCGTCGAACTGAGACAAACGACCCCGCGTCGTTCGTTACTGTACCCGTGATCACCCGACTTCCCGCGGTCGGATTGTCGGCAAACGCGACGCACGGCGGCGACGAAAACTTTCCGGACGCAACTGTTTGCGTTTCGTGAGCCTCTCGGCGTATCCTAACCAAACCCGGTACGCGGTTTGTCTGCCGGTTCGACCGCCGCCTAATCCCGGCGCAACGCCCATGCCGTCCGCGTGCCGCCGATCGAGAGTCGCCGGCCACGTTAGCCGGAAATCGCACACCGCGATAACGCGTTACCGGAGATAACGGCCGATCGCGTTTAACACGACGCAAAAGATTTCTAATCTCGTCGTTTTTTTCTAAAGGTTTTCGACTTGTCCGTCACGCGATCGTCCGGTGGTCGAAGTTGGTCGGCCGAAATAAGTCGACGGATGTCTCCCCACCCCCCCAAACACTCTTCCCTACGTTTTCACTCTGAAGTGGTGATATTGTTATCGGACTCGGGGGTCCGATTCGGTTAGCCGATTTAATTGGCGCACGTTTATGAATAATAACCTAACTAAACGCGCCGTGCACGATACACCAAACATTCGTGAATAAACCACTAATATTTAATATCTTGGCGGATTAAACACTATAAACAGCAACGGAATGTATTTTGTGAACGTACTAAAAACAACGAAAGAAAGAATACATCGTCAGTAATGTAAAGAATCGTTCATGAGCTATAACGTTATAAACCGTATGTTTGTTGTATTCGTATTTACATTTTCTTATCAACATAAAATTAACAAGAAATGACGTTTGGGTTTATTAGACATAGGCGTCCAGTTTAAACGAGATAAAATTACTTGGTTCGGCGTCAAATAAATGAATAAATAAACATCATCGCATTCTTGTAAAACTTATTTTAAAAAAATAACAAAATACGATTTTTTTTTTACGAAAATTCGTATATAATTATAGTGGGGGGGGCGGGATGTATGGTTTTCGGACAAAACAAGTATAGGGACGAAAAATGTACAGTAAGTATGCTCCACTCTCCTCTCACACTTGGACCGCTGCGAATGATCATCTACTCTGACGATCATCCTTAGAGTCGCGGGGGAGCGTCTCGGCCGGTCGCACGTCTGTCCCGGTCTGGCGTTCGGCTCGATCACTCGGGTTTTCGAAAAACGCCAGTAGGTGAACACACCACCAGTCGGACGTGCAAGACGGGCACCGCGGCCACGTGACAGACGTTACGAATCGGGGCGAACGCGTACGAAAACCCGGTCGTGGCGGCGACGGATTTTACCTATTTTCGGTGCTCGGGTCGGGCGAAAATAAATGGAGGAGCTCGACGTAACGAGTTAAAAAAAAAAAAAACCGCGTTCCTAGTGCAAAACCGTTCAACAAAACTAGTCAATAAAAAACGAAAATTACATGTTTAGCCGCATACACGTGAATTCCAGACATAATCCACGCAAACGAACGTGAATTGATGTTCGCCCGATTTTCCTAAAAAAAAATTCAAAAACAACAATAAACGATAAGTGAAAACCCTAGCGTACATTGGCGTACCGCGATGATGCGTACAACAATTTTGATCGGAAGACAATCAAAACTGTAAAATCGACAACAGCTCAAATCCAGATTTCGAGAAAAATTATTTCGGCCGTAGTGTCTACCGTCTCGGTAAAAAAAACAAAATAAAAAAACAATAATAATAGGTAAGCTCCGTCTTCATGCGCCACCTCCCGATTAGCAGCGCTGCTCGTTATAATGTACGTAGTCGTGTGCTCGTGTGCTTTTTACCACGCGGTTACGTCCGAGCGCAACAACGCGGACATTTTTTCGACCTAGAAAACAACACACACACGTGCGCGACGGGATCGCAAACATTCTGTGTTTGCGCATAACGTGCACGATCGACGACACACACGCGCGCGCGCGCACACACCCGTCGGTGTTAACAGTGTTATTACGATACGCGCGTGCATTCCGACGCGTTACGCGTACGTATTATACTTAGCGCGCGTACGCCCACCGGCGCGAAAACGTCGTTCACAACACGACGGTTTTCGTTTTTTGTGTGTTTTTTTTTTTCCTCCTTCGCGTTTCGGCGGCGACGGTTACGCGCGTGGGTACGGACGGCGTGTGTGTCGACGCGCGTTCGTCGATACCCGGGGACACAATCTGTTTGCGTTCGACGTGTGCGCGCGCGCGCGCGCGGAGAAACATCTCGTGATAAGACGACAAGCTTATCTCGCTTATCTCGGTGGCGTGTCCAGCGGCGGAAGGTGGTCGGAGGAGGGCCGGAGGGTCGTTAAGTCCCGTCGAAAACACCAAACCGAACCAAATTCGAATATATAGATGTTAAAAACCCACGAGTAATGATAATAACCGGATTGGTGTGTATCATCGACCCGTCGTCGTCGCGTTATCGAATGTAATCGTTTTCAGACGATAGACACTGTTCCTCGTCACCCGCGCAATCGGATTCAATTGGAAATCGGTCGGCGCGGCGGCGCCCGGCGATAACCGTCACGCGTCAAAAATAGATCTTCTCCTAACGTGTTATCGGTACACTCTCGAACGTCGATAGCGTTTTTCCATAAACACGACGGATATTTTGTCCGTTGTCGAAATGCTGTCCGCGCTGTCCAGTCCGCAGCGATCGCGCCGGACAACGATTTAATTTGTTATATTTCATTTAACCGCCCCCGGCATTCGCCGGTTAGTATTTACATTTTTTCTTATCAACGTAAAATTACAAAAAACGACGTTTAGGTTTATTAGATGTCGGCGTCAAGTGGTCCAATTTAAATAAGATAAAAACACTTGTTTCGTATCAACATCGTTTTTATGAAAAACACCGATATGAATCGATTCAATCTTTGTACATAATTATGTGGGGGACGTATTGTCTTCGGACAAAATAAGTGGAGGGACGCCGTCACGCTGTATTCCGCCCCCCACCACGTGATTTAAAAAAGAAAAAACGCCGACATAAATACGTATTACTGTTTTGAACACGCCGCGATCGAACACCCGCCAGCGCTCGGTTTCCGTGTTTTTCGCGTTCCGATACTCTTTACCGATGTTCCGTACAAATTACAAACACACACGTCACTCCATCGACGGACGTTTACCCGAAACCGACTCTATTTCGATTATTATTCTCGTCGGTTTCCGAAAACGTTTCCCTGCCCGTCCCACATGCGAATTCAAACCGTACACACGTTTCTTCGCGCGAACGCACCCCCCGGGACGGGATCGAGGTTCCTGTCGAGCAACGTCCGTCAAACGCGTCGGCCGTGGAAAAAAACCCGAAGAAACGAAAACGCTCCGCGCTAGTAACAGGGACCTCTCCTATGTACGTTTGCGTACAACTGTCTCCTCCGCCCAACCGTTTCTTGCGGAAGTCCGCGTTGGCGCGCGCAAACACACGCGTGTATGCCGTTTTTCCCTTCCCCGTTACACGCCATTTCTCGCGTTAGTCTCTCCCGGAAAACGAGAGAAGACTTACGCGTTTTTAATTAATTTTTTTTTTTTTCGTTCTGTACGCATTTCATTTTTCTACGCGAAAAACGTACGAGTCTAATTTCGAAAATTTCGATCACGCACGGCGAATTCAAACGAAAGTCTATACCAGGATCGATGATGTTCGCGCGGAAATTACGATAGAACAGTTCACAGCGACTGCGTATATAAGCCGACTGCTCGAAACGACGTGACGCCCCCGCTGATAAAAAAAAAAAAAAAAAGATCATCCTTTTAATCGCTAAACACAACGAACGCGTTTCGTTTTTATTGTTTTCGACATGAACAAAAGTAGGATTAGTGTTTTAAACCCGAATAAAGACATGTTTTTATATGTCACGCGAGTCGCTCGACCAAATGGAATTTAGCCGCAACTCTGTTATTACACAAAATGATTTTGACACTATTTTGTTATTCCGCTTTGTTGGTTTTTACGTTTTCCAATGATATTTTAATCTTCTTGTGTCGGGACAAGAACCGTGTTACCCGGCGAAACACACGCGCTTGTGACGATGACAGTGTGGTTCGTCATCACCGCCGCCGGGAATATTCTCGGAGAACGCAACGGACAGTGTTGGACTAGCTCTCTGTTGCGGCCCGGGGAAAAACATTCTTAGTGGCCTCTACGATAGAAGAAGAAAAAATAGTGCGGAAGTACAATGAATAATAATAAGTCTACGGTTCACATTCGTCGATTTCGGCATGATACGAACGATAATTGTTAGGCGTGTGAAATTACGGACGTCGTTTGGACAATCTCAACATTGCAATATATCCCGTCTCTGTGGAGGTTTTCACGCGGCCGATAAGAGTTTCAACGATTCATTCGGTTTTCGGAAACATACAATGACAACATTGGCGGCCTGGCGGTGGGCTCTCTCCCATATATCATATGTCATATCAAAACGAATAGCCTGGCCAGAACTCTGAAGCCACCTACAATCCAAGTCCGATCCGCGGCGGCAGGCGTACCGACCGGACAACCGCTTCCGCTTCCACTCGCACGTTCCAGCTCGTCGACTCGAGCTCTATTCGTTCGGTACCCCGTTCGACCTGGGGGGGGGGGGGGTTCAACAAACGTGTATTCATTCGTCCGACACGCAGCTTGTCGCCGGATCCGTCGCTCCGACCGGGTCGGGTCAACGGCGGGTATCGCGAAAGCTGCCGGGGGGAGGAAGGGGGGACTCGTCGGTCAGGTTAGGTTTTAGACGGTCTTCGGATGCGCGAACAACCTCTTCGCGCCGAGCGTTCCTCGAGCCGCTGCCCGAGAGGACGTACCCGCGGCTCCTATTACCATGGTCATTCCTTATCCTATCTTCTCTTGTCACACCACTCATCCATCTAAGCATTCTCATATCTGCTCTATTTTCTTGTCGACCGCCCAACACTCTGAACCATACAACATAGATGGTCTTTGTGTTTAAGAGTGTGGTGTCTTATAGAAATTATCTTTCAGCCTCTTATCGCACAAAACACCAGACGTTTCTTTCCACTTGATCCACCCGCACGCACTTAATCCTGTGTTTCACATCCTCGTCAAAACCGTCGTTCTTTTGTACAATGGACCCTAAATACTTAAAACTTTCGACCTCATTTACCTCGTCCCCGCTTATTGTCATTACACTTCTCGTTTCATCGACTTGTTCTCTTTCATCAAACTCATACTCTATATATACTCTGTCTTAGTTCGACTAATCCTTAATCCTTAATTCCTTCGAGAGTTAATCTCCACGCATCGAGCCTTTGGTTAATTTCTTCCCTATTTTCTCCTGCCAAAACTATATCCTCAGCGAACATCACGCACCGTGGTGCATATCTCTTCATCGATGATTTCCTCTTCCAAATCGAATACGAAGGCTTTTCGGCGTTTGCTTCTTTTTCAACGCATTTTCGGGATTGATATCGGGTTTTGTTGCGCGTCCACAACCGTGCGTTTTATAGAAATAAAGCGTGTGAACGTACGTCGTTTCGGATACCGCGGCCTGCACTTCCGCACGGCATTGATATTATAATAACAGTTCAAATCGTTCGGCCGAGTGGTTGGTTTTTGTCGGGAATTGTTATTTGGAGCATTTGTGACAATTATCCGTCATAAATTGTCAGGCGAACACCACGGGGCTCTTATGCAGTACATTTTACGATCGTATAACATAGCGATTGTGTTTCGTTTTTCGCAGCAGACAAGATCAACCGAAAAAAAAAAAAATAAGATAAAAAGATTAAAAAAAAGAAACTCCCGTTCTGACGGCGTTCGTCTTATACGAATACGGGCGCGTAGACTCGTTTAAGTCGCATAATAAAACATTGAAATTAAAAACAAACGGTATAAATCGTCGGCGGAATCGCACGATCGAGTCTACACGTTTTAAAATAAATTATTCGCACGTCTTATTCATGTTGTCGTTTAAGCGCATAGAATATTATGAGTTCACCGCGCGAGTGTGTTTTCGAGCGCGCAAACGACGTGTAATTCGCGGTGTATAATCGTCGTCGTTTTTTTTTTTTTAATTTTTTATTTTTTTTTCATGAAAAACAAAACGTTGTTTTTTTTAAAACCGCGCGCGTAATATGCGGAAACACACATTTCGAATTAGTATACGATATAAAAACAACGTGTATACAGAAAATGCACAGACGAAAATCTGCCGCGTACCCACTACACAACGGGTACACAATACAGGTGAACGCAAACAATATGTGTATATATATACGCACACACGTCTGCGCGAATGACGTCCGGGAATATATTATACGTAACGCACAAATATACGAAACTTAAAAAAAATACACCACTAAAAATAGATGCCAAAACGAACCGACGGATGGAAACCGATTTGTTTTTAAATCGCCCCCCCCCCAAAAAAAAAAAAAAAACTATACTTATACGCATACGTGAGTGTTTGAGAACGCTTTTAAAAATTAAAATGTATTTAAATATCCGTATTCGAATACCGCGCACGGCTCACTCGCGGAAACGCGTAAAGTGGCGGAGAGTATAATTATGTGAAATCTCGAGTGTATTGAAATATACGTTTTTCGTAGTCATCGTGAATAATTCGTATTTTCGAATATCGCGTTAAAAAAAAATGCGTGAAAAAAAAAATCCCTCCCGATTTACATCATCCGACTGTTGAGTGAATTTAAAATGGTAAATACGAAAATCACAACGAATATCCACTGGACCGCAGTCGACGTCCCCATTGGCGTACTTACGTATCGATATCGTTTATTTTATACGTTTGAAAAATAGTGCTCTTGATACGTATCAATCTGTTTGTTAGTGACTTGTCAAAACGAACGTTATTGAATTAAAATATTTAGGTCTAAACAATTGTTATTTTTCTTCCTTGGCCCCCGTTTCAAAATCCTGGCTTCGCCACTGACTGGACGTTTAGAAATATGTCGCGAGCGAATACAAAACAGGCATTTTACGAGAAAACTTTAGGTTTTTGATAAAAATCAAAAATCCCCTCCTCCCCACCGTTCTCTTTAACACATCATACGATCGACTCGAATCCAAATGTTCGAGAATACCAGGCGACCGAGAGTGTTTTACTCGAGATTTCCTCGACGTAAAAACGTGGTCTGTCCACCGCGGATGGTTTTTTTTAGGATACGACGGAAAAGCGCGGCGAAAATCGGAAATAATAATAATAACACTATTAATAATATGTACACAATGTGTCCACCGGCTGTTTGTTCACGACGGCGACTGGCGTATTATTATTTTCCGAAAACGATATCCGAACGTAACGCGACTATATCGTCGGACGGCCCGCACGAACGCAAACACACGATTCTCTCGGTAAGGACTGCAACGTTGTTTTTGTACACATGGTCGGCGCGAATGGGGGGGAGGAGAGGTGTGTTTGTCACAATTTTTTAGGTTTAGCCGTTCATCAAAGTACGTTTAAGTCGGCAAGTTTGATTGTAACGAACAAATCATCGGTATGGAAGGGGAAAAAAGGCGAATCCGTATCACGTGTCAGTCATACCTATTCGGGCTGTCGACAATATTGAAAAGTCGGCGATTCCACTTATATGACACCCCCTCGTTGGGCATTTATTCGCAACGATATAAGTTAGTTCGGTTCAACGTGCGGCAATTTTTTTTCCCCAGACTTTCACGATACCGCGACAAAACGGGTTTTGAGTACGCACACTACATATATATATATACGTATGTTCAAGCGATTTTTTGTCGTTTGTTTTAGGCGTTGGACTTTTTGCGGTTCTTCGATGGTCGTCGAGGTTTTCGTAGTGAATTCTTTTTTAAAAACTCGGTCACGTGCGATCGTCCGAAATCCAAATTGTAAATGACATATTTTTTTATTTTAAAAGTACATTTTTTTAGGCCACAAATGCATTTTATTCGGGGGGCAATCAAAATCCGATATCCGGTCGATCATTGCGCGTTAATCATCGACGGCGCGTCAAAACGAGCAATAACAATAAACAACGTTTATTATTGACTCGCACGTGTTTATTAATGCGCACGTATACGATAACGAACACGCGCGTTTTCGCAACGATATAAATACTCGAACAACAAACGGTTCGTTCAATTTACTTATTTGTACTACCGTTCTTGTTAGAACGCGCAAACACACGACGCGTATAAATATCGTGTGCAAACGATAACGGTCTTGTCGGTTTCGCACGCGACTCGACGACACACAAAACACGAACGCAATCGGTACGTACGTTTTGGAACGTCACGCGTGCGGCCGCGTTACGAATTCACGAACCGTGCGTTATACACGACGGCGTGTATATTTGGGATTAAAACGCGTGCTGAACGCGTCCGGCACGTTGAGCTCCGGGCGAATTCAACAGCTTTATATTGCTGAAACGTATCGTACGACATGTCGGACAACGCATTTCCGGCAGACACGGTCGCCTCGTGTTTATGCACCCCGAAACGAGCCTGCGACGGTATTGACAGGGAAGGATTGTGGAAAGCGTTGATGAAGGTTGTTAGGCGTCCCTGCGAAGTAACAACAAGACTGTTCGCCGAGTTGGTTTATCCGAATTGAAGTCTGTAACGTTTCGGACGAAGTCGGTTCTTCGACAAGAACAGCCTTGACCTAGCCCAACCGTTTCCCGAAACGTACGCGTACACGCAACATCATTCCACGGGATTTCGATCTCCAGAGTTTTGTCAACCGTATTTCAACGTTTGTCGTGTACAATGGTTTTTCTCGGCGACGCTCTCCCGACTTAAACGGCCAACCCCTGTTTCGGCAGCGCGCACGAGGGATTTCAAATCGAAATCGCTACGTTTTGTCGAATGTAATTTCGAATTGGGTCACGTCGCTACTTTTCAAACAGTTACACTGGTAAACTAAAAAAAATCGTAGGAAACCAACGGTTAATCTTCAATAAAAAATCTGAAACGCAATAATAATCGTATCACGGTTTTAAAATCAAAAAAACAAAAAAAACCTTCAAAATCGAACAAAACGCAGCGGTAGTGTTGCGTTTGTCCGATTTCCGCGGGACATACGCGTTTAGCAATCGTATATTTAGCCGGGAATCGACCGGAAGGTTTCGTAATATTCTATCGTGTTATATACAAGTCTATATACGTCTACGAAGGATTTATATAATTTGTGAAATCGAACCGTTCAACGTCGCGCATGTCCTTTTTCGGACGTTACCGTTTCCAGCTGTATATGTATGTATATATATTTAAAAGTGATAATAATAATAATAATACCAAACGATTTAGCGACGTACCTAACGGTGGACGATAAACAGAAAAACAACACGGACGGACGAACAAACAAACGAATCATCTGTTTTGCGTTTTAATTCCGTTATAATTAAACGTTTGTCCTCGCGCATTTCTACACATACCGTCGTCGTCGTCGGGTTTCCGTCGTATCGTATACGTGCGTATTGCGTTCGTACGTTACAAAAATAATTATTATTATAACTAATAATACGTTCTTACTATATATTTTTATGTCGCCCGTTTCGAAAACAATAGTAGTTCGTTCGTTTTTTTTTTGTGAAAACGTCGTTCGTCCGAACGAGTAGAAAGAGAAACGGTCATTATTATTATCATTATTATTTTTTATTTTTCGAAATTCGTTTCACTATCGCGACGGTGTTTGTTTTACGATAATGTCATAAATACATTTATTGTGTAGAAACGAATAATTACATACGACGACGCGAACACCGTCGTCATAAACAACAACAACAACAACAACAACAACAACAACAACAGCAACAACAACGAATGAAAAAAATACGATTCAATGCGGTTTACGACTATAACCAGCAGACGACGGTTCGCCACGTGTCATAAAATCATGTGATATACATTATGAATATGAAATGTATTACAAGACACGCTACACAGGCGACGCAGGTCGGAAATACCGTGCGTTTTGTTTTTTTTGACGAAAGCGTCATTCGCGCAGATACGTGCTTGTCGGGAAAATATTTCCCGGGGAACGCGAACACCCGGGAAAGCATGTCCGACGGGCATTCGAAAATCGAACGAATACATTAGACGGCAACGAATCGGGAAATCGTTACGCGGCAACACGTACCTACCGGAGAAACGTTTCGTCGGAATTCGGAAAAATCGCCAACGTTTATTTGCATACGTGTACATCGTGTACATTCGGGGGGGTTTGGTTTTCGCGTCCTATCCCGTAACCACAACAATCGTTTATCGTCGTCACGAATCGAGGAACTTTATCCCGTCGCCACGCGGGTGAAGGGGGGGGGGAAGGGAATAGCCTCTCGAAACAGTTATCGAGTTTCTCGGTTTCAGACTGATTTTTATAAACGATGCTCGACTTTAGCCTCCTCACGCCCATATCTGCATATATAAATAAATATTTTTTTTTTTTAGTGTCATATTTTAGTTTTTACATTTTTTTTCTTCCATTCTTCCCGATCCACTGCTAGCCGTTTTATTGTTAAGCGCTGCGTCCTTTTTTTTTTTTTTTTTGATTGTGAGATATATGAATTTATTGGTCAGTTTTCCGTGTCATCACGTGCTTCATTATTATGTGATGCATATATATATAGAGAGAGAGAGACGCGGAATTTTATAAGAAATTAGGACGATAACGCTCCGTCAACCGGAGTAAAGAAGACGTAAAAAGCGCGGCTAGAGATATGTGTTGAATGTTTGGCGGTACATCGACAACACTCAGGAGATAACCGTCGTCGTACACCACTCAACGGTTCGAACGCGAAGATAACGTCCAAGTGCGTACGTCTAGAACTCGCAGACTTAACATCGAACAATTTCCCAACGCTATCGTTCATGTTTTTCGGATACGACCACGTGGTAAACCACTGGCGCGCGCGACCGTTCAACGTGCCCGGAGAAAAATAGTAACAATAACGACAATTCGTTCCGCGAAAGTGTTCAATTGGATTGTGATTTCCTAACAGTCGTGCAGCGTTGTTAAAAAGTTACGGCGTACACGTTTTGGGACGCGCGTGATCGGAATCTAGCCACACGCGCTGTTTCCAGTCCGGGTTTAACGGCGATTTTTAACGAAATCCCGACGGGACAAGCGCACGTAGCATCGGCACCGACGGAAGTGTCGGTCGCGCGTTCTCAAACCGTCGTCATATCATCATAGATAGTTTGACGAATTTCCGATAAAAACGAAAACACGCCGCACGTACGTCATACGAACACGCCGCGGCGCGAATATTGTACGCGTGCAACGACGACGACGACGACGACGACGACGGTTTATTTATTTATTTATTTTCGTATTTTTAATACGCGTATTTGTTTTAATTTCACGGAAAACTGGGTCGTCTGCGCGCACGTACGACGCGCGGCAAACGCCGGCGCGGGACCGTAAACAGTGTGCCTACACAAGTCGTTAATTCAAACAATGGACGGCCTGTGTGTTTTGTGCGCGTCGAACTGTTGTCGTCGGAGAGCGAAAAAAACATACGAGTTTCCGGGGGGAAAACAAAAAAAAAAAAAAAACGAAACGAAAAAAGCCGTCGTACGAGTTTCCGAAAAAAACCCAAATATACGTGTACGTGCGCGCGTTATCGACGAGTAACGGGAAAACGTTTGCCTGCGGCACACAAGTCGCGATGCTTGGTTTTTTTATTGAGACTTCTGATAAATACAATTCGTTTCGACAATCAAATAGCAAAAACAAAGAGAAAAAACACAAAAACCGTGTCTGCACACTGAAATATCACATCGAACGTATACTTAGATCTATAAAATTAGTTTCATCAAAGAATTGTAAAATGGCATGGACAAGCACTAGGGTTGAGAGTATCGAGAAAATATCATGAGGTGATATCTAGATGATTAAGCATATCCTTGATACATAGCCTCTTCATTATGTCACGGACATGACGGGGAGTCGTTTAAGGATAATCTGTATGTACGAACCGGGAGGCAATGTATGCCCAAGAAGTAATCTGGAGAAGGATACGATAGTTTTTCTATTGATTTCCATGCGATTGAACCATGTCGAAACATGGCTTAAAACGAGGGGTTAGACACAATGTGCTTACACCGAATGGCATAACCTACTGGGAGCTTTTTACAGTGTGCTCACCAGGATTTGAAACAACTGGATTTGAGTATGGGACGAAAATCTAATTCAATTAATAAATAGCGGCAGCCGTGTGGCGACAAGAAACTGCGGACTTTTCTGCTAACCAATCTGCGGTTGTTTTTTTTTTTTTTTTTCGGTGACAATGAGCACAAGAGATCCTTGATACGGAGTATGAGAGGAGATAAGGAAGAATTAAAAGCGTTGGAGCCAGGGTTTCTAAACATTACATAGAGTACCCGACGCTACGGGAAAATTACGTACCGAAAAGAAAGATATCATCTGGTGCGCTCCGACGATAACAATACATTCAGCCGTAGATGAGGAGGCGTCACCGAGAAAACGATAAACGTACCGCCAGCAGATAATAGCAAAACACACTCGTCGGTAAAAATCAAAAAAGGAATTAGGAAAATCGCTATAAATGGACTCTGAACAAACGAAAGTCGACGACACACGTGACGGCAGAGTCTTCAGATACGATCAGGCGGGTCATCGAGGAATATGAGGTATTGTCGTCGAGTCGGACAGACCCGTGGTTGCTGTGTGGGATACAAAAGAGACCGTACAGCAGCCGTCGGTGTTAGATCTCTAGCGATCCGACGTCGTACCCATACGGATAGATTATACCTAATTCTCCATTTATTCGTATTTATTTCACCTGTTCGCTACACGTTTTACGATCCGTGTTGTACATATTTATGCGTGTTGCGTCAAAATCGTTTCGATCCGGAATATTAACCGGTGGTGTCGAACAGGTTTAATACGGTCCACGGCTAACGGTCTCCGGCGCTACACCCGTCAACTACCCTCGCGGACTCTCGAGGACGGCGCCACGCGGCAACTCTATGACGTCCGAGTCCTGTCCGAAGAAAAAAATAAATAAACGAGTTAGCCAAACGCGTCCTATTCGAATGCCGTGTACAATAACAATAAATTACAGTGTACGCGGATAGTAGTGTTCCTCTGCCGGTCGCCGACCGAGTTTTCCCGCGTCTGCATAACAATCCAACCGTAACGAAATCCACAGCCCGAAACGACGACGAACGATTTGCAAATCGTCTGAAGCTCCCGGCCCGACCGCGGATTTTCGCCAACCACCCTCGCGGGCTCTCGAGGACCGCTCACGCGGCAACCCCTCTCCGTGTACACAATATAGGCTGATTAACGCGCGCAGTCCGAAATCCAACTGCATTCGCTCCGAAACGAACAACGACTTTTTTTTTTTTACCTAACCGATGTACCGAGCGTATGATACGTTTTTTGTTTTTTTTTTTTGTTTCGTACGTTGACAAATTTCGAAATCGCGAATCCCGTACGAAAATATACGGACTTATATAACGTCCGACGGATTACGACATCGCGGGTTGCGCAACAACGGCCACGTTTTCCAACTGAAATACACGCGACGTACACGACAGACAAATGAATATATTCCGTACTCGGTTGTCGTTCGTAAAAACGTTTTCGCGAAAAAAGTATTTCATAAAAAAATATTATTAATGTACAGCGGTGAAATTCGAAACGAATATCGTATACACGTAAAACGTTTAAACTCGTTTTCCTCAAAACGGTTTTTTTTTTGTTGTTTTTGTGTCAAAACACTATTACAACGTGTTCTGACGGTCGAAACGGACTTTGTACGAAAACATTACACACCAATGTGTAAACAGGACGATTTGTTCGTCACGAGCCAGCGATTATCTGCCAAGATTTTAAACGAGTTTTGTTTCGGTGTTTTTTTTTTTTTTAATTTTATTTATTATTATTCATCATTAAGTCGTTTGTACGAAACTAACAAGACCAATACGTACCCACTGGTTTGTTCGTCGAACGAACGGCAACCCATACTTTTTTTTCCCACGCCGTCCGACACGGCTAAAACTAACGGATCAATATTGCGTTTTAACAACACGTCGGGAGTGGCGGTTTTGCGCGGTTCAGACGTACCCGCGCAACTACGAGTGTGGATTGTGCCGTTTGCGCGGACGGTCGTGGCGACTAGTCCGGTATTCCGAAGGGACGTTCGAACGCTGCCGGGTCTGAAGACAAGGTCGACACAACGACAGAGCGAATTCGTCAATAGCAGTCACTATTACGTCCATTCCGAATTTCGACATACGCGTAAATTCCCATGCAAATGTATTCCACGAGAATCGCAAGTAGCGGTTTCTGAAATCGAAAGCGGAAACGACCATGACAAATACGGGGGGGGGGAAAACCGTCACTACAAGTCGAGATACGAATGGATAAAAAAAAAAACGAAATAAAAAAATCACCCTGTATACGCTAGTCGCGCGCACGGATACAAAGTCGACTTTTGGCTCGAGACGATTTCGTGCACAACACTTTGTACGATAAATATTGTGATTCGTTCGAATATCGACTTTTGCGCAGCACGGAAACGTCGTGGCTGCCACGGCGTTCCGACGTTAAAAAAAACAACAACAAACGGAACAATACGAGAAACGTACGATAATTATGTTAGTAGAAACATAATAACAATGACGATAACAGACGAACACAAAAACGGTCGTGTACACAATACAGTAATAAATAAATAAATAAATATAGAACGCTTGTGCGGCGCGTATTCTAAAACGCCCGACATCAATTAAAAAAACAATATTTCTCGCCCTCCCCCACACAGCGCGACAATTATCATCAAATCGGTATTTAATCGTGCAGTATGATGATGTAACGATGGCAATATATATACACATGCACACACGCCTCGTCGCGTTCTATTCGCGCACGTACCGACACAGGTGGTTACGAGAAAAGAACAGAGTCGATTGTCGAACTTGCGGGGAAGCTCTTGCCGTCAAACACGTTTTAATATATTGTCGCGACTACGCGCGAACAACACGGGACATTTAAACGTCCCCGAACACTTACACGAAGCACTTGGACCCGACCCGGAAGATTAAAAAACAAAAAACAAAAACCAAACGATTCTTAAAACGTATTAAGTTATATACAATAATTTATTATTTTGTGAATACAAACCAAATACTCATGTTTTATCGTCATTATGCTAAATCTTTTGTAAATATTGGAAAATTTGTAACACTATATCATCACATTTGTAATAACATTTGTAGTCGAGGCTAAAAAATAATGTATAAATATATATAAGTGGTACGTGGAGAATAATCGCAAGTAAAATCAGAGTAATTTTTTTTTGTTCTCACGCCGCCGTCATTATGTACGCGTGTATTTTTAATCGTGTAAGTTTAAAAAACATTTTTTTTTTTAATTACATTTCAAAACAATAACGAATTACGAAACGAAACTTTGCAATGGTTATTAAACAGTAGTCGCCTTAAATGCCGTTCGACTCTGAAACTCTTCTTCTTTCTCTTATTTCCCAGTCGGCCGTTATTATTTTCCCGTGACCTAATCTAAATCCACAAACCCCCACGTCCTCGACCGCAGTGGCGGTTCGATCAAAGTCTTGATTGGGTGCCGAACTCAAACTCAACGGTTAGCTAACCTAACCTCTCCCCTCTCGATCACGGAGTTCAACATCCGCCACCTCCACATTTTGATTGAAAAAAAAGATCCACCGTCCCCTTCCATTAGCACTTTGCGAGCAGGCCTGCATTCAAATTCTTCCCCTTTTTCAAAAGTTTGGGACAGGTAATTTAAAATATGTAATCGGGCGTCATCGAAAAGTACGCAGGAATTATGCCCTACACGACGATTGATGCTTCAGATCGGAAAAAAAAAATTATTTTATACAAACGAATATGAACGCACCTAATATCTTATGATATGTAGCCAGTAGGTAATAAAAACGAATACGAAGTGACGTCCACTGCTCGACCGACGACGTCCGACCGTTTTTTCTGCGGCCCGTCTCCGTCCCGGACTTGCCCTCCCCCCCCCCGTTTCGACACGTGTCCCGACCACGTAGGCCGCCTCTATCCACACACCATCGTTTTTCCGACAAAAGACGTTTTTCAATTAAAATTTTTTTAAATACGATCCACGACGACAAGTCACATTCCGCGGCACGTGAAACAAAACAATAATAACATACGGATGTTTACCGAAACTGATACACACGACTATCTTTATTCGTCGATATTTACATCCGTTCGCGTATTATTGTGTACGTACATAACAACAACCGTCGGTATTTTTCATTCGCGTTATCGTTAAACGTACATATATATATATGTATACTCGTTTATAGTTTCGCTGTTGAAACGCGTGTTGTTATTGAACACGAACCTTAGAAATGTTGTTTTTTGTGACATCGTGTGCACGTCGTTCGGGACAGTTCGGAGACTGTACGTTTTTACCGTTCCCGTTTTCTGGTGTTTTCTGGTCGGGTAGAAACACAAAAACCGACGCTAGCCCAGAATGCACACGGCCGTGTAATGAGACACTGCGTCACGAATTTTTTACGTTCTCGACTCTCGTCCGCGGGTGACGAACCCAGCGCGACGCTCTTAACACCAACCGTGCCGTGTACGAACGCGAAACGATTTGGACCGACGATGTTTGTCCGCCAAACGAGAGAACCGAAACGACCGGTACCTCTGTTGGTAGCGCACGAAACACGTGTGACTCGTAACTTATAACTTGTCGCTACGGTTACGAAAGCGAAAACGGCGACTCGCGTCGCACTACTTAATTGCGCGTATTTTTTTTTTTTTTTTGATCAGACACGTCTTACGTGTTATAATTGTAATACCCTGGGTCACCGTTACCGCGTTTACTGTTATGTCTATAAATAAATTCGACGTGAAAACGTAATGCGATACAGTATACCGTCCTGCGTGTCCGTTATGAAATGATGTACTGGACGAACGAACGTCCGCATACCATAAATACGTTATAATTGTTAATTTCCAAATAATGTGAAAAACTCACGTGTATAGAAAACGGTTTATTATTGTTCTTTTTTTTTTTTTTACAATACCGCGGTTACGGTATTCCAATTGTCCGAATAGTTCATAAGTGATACGTTTGTTTTTTTTTTTTATAGCTCGGCGATGGAATTTCGCGGCGCGCCTGAAAAAACCGCGCGCGCGTATACAAATATAAATAAATATTTTAGCGATTTTTCTATTCGTTACGAACAAAATGAATTAACGTGGAAAATTATTAAAACGGGGTTTTGTTTTGTTTTGTTTTAGAGAAAACATAATATATCTCATGCTGAAGTCCGTAATACACGAACAAAAGAGAAAATTATTATACGTACAGTCGTCTAAGCACAATTAAGCCGATTTGACGAGATGGCGTATTTTTTTTTTTCTTACACGAGACGTTTTTTTATTATTATGTAATCGTATGGTACGTGTTGTATGCATAAAATATATTATTATTTCGTCGAACCGCTAGACGGTTCGCTTGAAAATTGACTTTTAACTTGACGAGCAACGGGGTCTTCTTTGTTGATTTGACGAATGGACTTCACGGCGTTAATTGTTTCGACAAAAACACGTAAATCAAGTGAAATTAGCCGAATGATATGGGGAACATAATGCATAGTTGTCGCGGTTCAAAATGAACGTTCAAATACTTTGGAAATCCATTAGTCCTTCGAACGTTAACAGTAAATGTTTGCACGGCGTGTATAAGTGCGCGTACGGGGTTGTTAGACAATTATACGCATTTATCCAGTGTTTACGTGTGCACATTAATTATCGTTAATAGCCATTCATAAACTTAAAACGCGGTAAAATGTCACTCCGTACACGTGCACGTAGCTATAATAATCGTCGATAATATTTATTTGTATTTATAATATGACAATTTACAAGGTATCGTTACAGCAATAAAAAGTGTTACCTGAAATATACATATATATATATCAATCGATAAATCATACGTGGCGTTTAACAATACGAAATTAAAAAAATACGTAATTTTGAAGCATCACGAAAATTTACTTTTCAACCATTTATCGATGTACATTGTGCGTGTGTGTGACCCATGACGAACCCGAAAGGACAATACTACGTGTCTCTATGCGTGTACTTGTATCGTACATAGAACTTAAATCGTATATATTATAAAATAATAATATATATATAAAAAAATTATTATAAATTTTAAAAATAATATATATATACACATAAAGAAAATATGACTAGAATATTTAACAAATGTTTAGAAAAGTAACAATTATTTTCCACTGTAAATCATCATCAGGTTACAATGAATAATAATACTATAATAAGTTTTTTTTTTATTAGACATATTTTCTTTATATATATTATTTTGAAAATTTATAATAATTTTTATACATATTATTATTTTATTTTTATAAGAGTATTATGATTTTTTAATTTTATATTTATTTATATAAATATATAGATGTAGAACGTTGTTAATTAAAACAAGAAGTAGTTCAAGTATTTACTATTTTGTTACGTCAGTGCGATTCACTAAATTGTACTATTCTGGAATATTCAAACGGCCGAACATTTTGGAAAAATAAAACTGTATATTGTACAATTCGCGTATACGAGTTTGCCGGTACTAATAAAAGTCATATTTACTATTTGTCTACCCGTGGCGTACGATTTAATTTTTTTAAATTTAATTTTTTGTCGTCAATCGGCCCGTAGAGGAAAAGCGAAACAGACTTTTTTTTTTTTTTGGAGGAAAATAAAAGCCGAGGAAAATGGAATCCGATTTTTGTAGGAAAATAGCCGCAATATAATTCTGTTCATCTTATTATTTTGTGTACAAACGTCTCTCCGTCGTCCGGCACACACACACACACACACACACACACACACACACACACACACACACACACACACACACACACACACACACACACACATACACACACACACACACATACACACATACAAACACATAACGACTGCGGCAAATCCTCAAAAGTACATTATGATGAATTGCTGTTTATATACACGGTTGACGTTATATTTATGACGAAAACGCGTTGCGCGCCTTACAAACCGCAAGATTAGCGACTGTGCGCGTAGAACGCTTAAAAAAAAATATATAAACGTTCATTTTTCTTTCCCCTCGGCGATTAACGCGCGCGTTTCAAACGCCAAACAATAATACAACTCGTTTGGCAAAACTTTTTACACGCACTCAATATAAATTATATGCAATAATAAAAGCGTTTGAAAACTACGTAAATATTTTTAATTTAATTTTTTTTTTTTTAGATTTTGAGTAAAGCGAAGGATTTTATTGCATGCGTGCTTTTTTTTTTTTTTTTTAATTCTGTTTGCGAACACTTTTTCGTCGCATACATTCCGGCAGCAAATTGTATGTAGTTGGTAAATTATTTGTCACGTTTTCCCATTTTCTCGTTACTTTTCTTAAGCGTAAGGAAAAAAGGAAGAAATGTTTTCTTATTAATGTTCATGCTGTGTGATATGTTTTGTTATGATAAGATAAGTCAAACGCATCATCCAGAAGCCTGATGAAGAATCTTTGATGCCTTTCTCATAATACGTAATTAAGACCATGATAGTGACCTCTAACATAATGTACAATTGATAATTATAGTTAACTAATCATATCTAAATCCTGATTTCAATAGGAATCGATATAGAATAATTATGATCTAATAACCTTGGGTATGTAATAGCTAGACTGTCACCATAGTATCATTTGTGATTAAAATTACCAACAAACAATACAGGACTGATGATAAAAAAAATTATGCTTTGAAAATTACCCGATATCAGATATGACATCTAGAATGCAGTTGAGTACGTAAGAACAATATATTTTCAAAAGTCAATGGGGGGGGGAAGGAGGAAGTTTGAAACGCTCCTCCTTTGAGCACGCCCATGGCTTCAAGTGTTTTCAACGGAGTGCGAAGTCTGAATTTCGAAAACCTACGGAAGAACGACACACAAAACAAAAAAATTGAAAAAAATTGATTGTTTGCCGATCCCATTTACTGGCTCACGAAAACGGTTTACGGTTAAAAGCGTTAACGTCAGAGGACAAATGTGCATTTCGCTAGGAAAAACGTCGTTTTCATTTGGGACTTTGACGGAAATCGATCGATTTCCAAATTCTCAGCGGAAACTTGCCCCGAATACTTCCCCGGGTGGCGTGCTTTTTTATTTTTTCACACGTTTTTCGCGCGGGACCGAGAGGAGACGAGAGGGCGTACGATTTTTTCAGACGTAAACGAACGCGAACGACGGACACGTGAAACGGTTTGCCGCCCCTTTCCGTCCCAGTTACGCGGCCATACCCGCGGACTATCCCATTTGTGACTCGGCACGTGTTTCGCCGGCAATAAGTCCGAAAAAAATTACGTAAAAGCATGAACGCATTAATTTTTGAATCGATCCTGGTGATATGTCTAGTAACACAAAGTTCACACGGACTGATTCGATCCGACTGAAAAATCAATTGGTTCCCCCTCAAACACATGATCCCATTAACGTAGTGTTGTTTTTGTATCGCCGTAATTGCTGGCCGTTACGAAATAATCATTTTTTTTTTTTTTTAAGTTTATATAATGAAAATTTACAATCCATACGTCGTGTACAGTGAGTAAATGTGCTAGGCCACAGAGATTGGAGAAACGAAGCGAAATCAGACGACCCCGCCCAACGTATCCGGTACCCACCATCTGGTAAAGACCCACAGTGGAACCGGGGTCGCAATGATAAATCCAGACACGGTGAAACGGGATCGTTCGAACGATAAAGAAGACGACAAGTGTGAATGCGCCGGACGACATCCAGATGAACGCACGCTCATCTGTAACGTGAACCCAACACGGGACCACCACGGACGACCTAACGCGAGTGAACGAGAATGCCATAGACGTAACTACTACACGCGTTGGCTACAATATAAAATCTGACAAAAGTCATCAACGACCATCGACGTTATTCATTTATTCGTTTTATATCGATTTATTTTGACTGTCGGTCCACGTTATTTACTTATTCGTTTGTTTATTTATACGTAAACTGCGTATTTATTTTAACTGCGAGTTATTGGCGATTCCGACCGGACACGATAAGAAGAAGAAGTGCGTAAATGTTGTTTTTATTTTTTCAAACAGTCATAAATACAAATACGGTCTGAAGCCTCGACCAGAAGGGCGCACAGCTGCGAAACCCGGCTTGACTTTAGGTACTCGGGAAAAATCGTATGTCGATGTTACGTTAGGTTAGGATTAAAAACGACGAAAACGACCGCGAGAGGTAAAACGTCCGATCGCGTTGGAAATAAAACTCGGTAACGTCGTGTGCAACGTACTTGCGGTAGGTCGTATCGCGTCGTGTGCGCTAACCTGTCGCGAAACGTTCCGTGACCCGAAAATAATGGACCCTCCGAACGGGACAACGGCAACGTACGATTATGTTACGCGTATATTTTTTTTTATTTCGATGTTTACAAGGCGTTTTCTCGACTCCGGTTAAACGGGCACGAAACCAAATCAATCGTTCTCGACAAAAATCAACGCCCACAGTCTGAAACGAATCCAAACGGAAGGCGGCCTCTACATCGACTGGCCGAATGAAGTGAAATATCGTTGGAGTAATCACAGACGGGAACCTATGCGTTCTCAAACCGCGTCGGTCCGAAAAGCTTCGCGAAACCGCGAAACACTTTCGCCGATCGTAAAAGCCCGATCCAGCTAAATCCCCGAACGTTCAGGTCCACTTGTGTATGTGTACGTCGAATCCGTTCTCTCCGGACGTTCTCTCCGGCCTTCGTCGCGTCATCACCGCCATCACCAATGTATTTCCAAAATGTCAAAAACCATAATGGAACACGAAAAAAACCGAATACAAAGTGTAGGCAAAAAGTACTCAATAACGGACGCTTTTTAACGTTTCCTCCAACGCGTAAATAGGCCAGAGCCTGAAATGTGTCCCACGTGGCCCCGTACACGCGAGCGACGCGACGAACAGCTCGCTTTTGGAAGATGCATTTGACTGATCTTATAATAACAAGACATATCACATGATATGAACTAGCCGTATGACCCGGCGTTGCCCGGCCTAGTTTCATCTGTCTGAAATATTTTTCTATCTTTAGAAACATTTTTGTAAACAACATAACGATCCCGTGCAACTTCGTCCGTCTTGTGTTTAGTCTACCATTTTTACTCCTTTTGCCCCTTTTCGACCTCTTAGGGATTGAATTTTGGAAAATCTTTTCTTAACGGATGCCTACGTCCAAAAAAGCTATGCTAGTATGCTGAATTTCAGTCCGATCCGTCCGGCGGTTTGAGCTGTGCGTCGATAGATCAATAGGTCGGTCAGGTTTCCGTATACATATATACACACAGATAATAATAAAAAAAACATTTTCGAAATTCCTGAGCATTACGCCTCTGTCGACGAATACGGTCATTCCGCGGTACACGACAAACATATTTTTTTTCTTCCAAATCGAAGAAAAGCCGGGAACCGGGTGTGTAAACGGTGATTTTTAACGTTTGCATACCTAGTAGCCATTCGAACCATTCGGTCAAACACCGTTGCTGACGGAAGAAATCGACGTTTCCATAGAACGGACTACTGTTGGAAACAACGACTAAAATATTTTCTAGTCGGGCGAACACGTACCATTTGTGTTTTTCTTTGTCTGCGCGAACGCGTAATTTTGTCAACGCGTTCGTTTCAGTCGCGGGAAACCGTCGTGTCGTCGTGATTAATAGCTCGTCCAGACGGCGGACCGTCGACAAATATTTCTACCGCGGGCGTCGTTACCGCAATCGTTGTGTTTCGAACGATTAGACGATTTCATCGGTAGTTGGGGGGGGGGGGTTGGTTGGCCTGGTAAACACCCCCCCACACACGGTAAATGAAATAACATTTTTCGGTCGTGATCGCACACGGGCGGAAAAAACCGTCCGAAACGTTTACGTCTCGAGCGAACACGCGCGCGGGCGGAACTTGTCTCGAATCCGTCGACGAACACTGTTCGCACAAAAAAAGACGAACGGCACGTGTTCGCACGTGTTCGTCGGTTTGTCCCGGATCCGGACGAACGCGGAAACGTCTAGGTCGCCGCCGGCCATTCATCGTTGAACGCGCGTACCGTGCTGCGATCGTGTGCGGCGGAAAAAACCGAAGACGAGGTCGGCACGCACGCACGCACGCACGCACAAAATAAAAATGACCGATCCGTCGGCGGGCCGGGGTCGGGAGGGGAAATACGCAGACGGGCGAAGTGAGGCGGCGGCGGCGGCGGCGGCGGAACGCGACGACGCGTGTGCACGCGACCACGCCGTCGCAGACGGTCTTAACGCGCGCGCGCGCGCGTCCCTTTTTTCGTTATTATTTCCCGTGCCGTCGGAATGTGCGCGCAGACGCGATAATAATAACAATAATAACGTGAAAACGGTATAGTCGTCGTCGTCGTCGTTGTTGTTGTTGTTGTGCGCAGTGTCCTTGGACGCGACGGCGGGCCGGGTGCGCTCCCTCGCGCGCCGCCGGAAACATTTCGTCGATACCCGGCGGCGGCGGGCGGGCGGCGCGCGCGCGTGTGTGAACGAGTGCGCCGCGAAGGGGGCTGCGCGCAGACTCCCGTCGGCCCGTCGTCCGTCTAGACACGCGGACACGACGCGTTTTATCCCTTCCCCCCGGCACTTCAGCCGACGTCTCGTGCGCGTCGTCGTCATCCGTTGTGTTTTACGGCCGCCGCCCGATGCGGTTTTTCGGCGACTTTTACACGCGTGCGAGGCTGTTAAGACGGAAAAAAAATTTCCTAATCTCGTTCCGTCGGAATCCGTTCTCTCAAGTCAATCGGCGTTTCGTTTCGCTGTTGAGGAAATCGAGAAAAACAAACACGTCTCGGTCGCGCGCAAAAGGTATCAATTGAAAAACAAATCGTTTCCGGAACCGTCGTCCCCGAAGTTTCCGCGAAAAGAACATACTCTTGTTTTCATTCGTCCTTCGAACGTCGCTCGGACGGGATCGAGTTTGGCCGGCGGACACGATCATTTTACCCTAACCCCTTTAGGACCCCTTTGTCCCGTCCCAGACGCGGACACACGTCACGGTCCCCAACATTGTCCGCCGACGTCTCGTTCACGCGTCCGGTCTCGCACGCCCGGTGTGTTGCAGACGTTTTAGAAAACGGTTATCGATAAACGCGATGCTACGGAATCTAAACTCGAGGACGCGTCCAAGCACTATCAAACGTAATCTCGTTCCGATAAAATCCGCCGCGTCGATAAGTCCCATACGAGGTTTTTTGAACGTTGTTTCGCTGTTGGGAAAATCGAGAAAAACGAACACACACGCTCGCTCCGTCCGAAATGGAAAACGATAAATTTTCGAACGCCGTGGTTTCCCGAAATTTCCGTGAAAACTCTTGTCTCCCGAAAAACTATCGCATTCTTGTCCTCCTTTCGTCCGAAAACTTCACTCGTGTGAAGATCGAGTTTGGCCGGCGGACACGACCGTTTTACCCGCGGTACCCGCCGGACGTCCGTCGAAATCGCGTTACGTTACAACGTCCCTGTCCCCCAACGTTGTCCGCCGACGTGTCGTGCACGCGTCCGGTCACGACGAGACGGTTCGCGGGGACGTTCCGCCGCTCGAGGATTTTTCGCGAAATCGACAAACCGTGATCGCTTCCCGTCAACGTCCGTCGCGCCGAATTTTTCATTTCGCCATCGGGGAAATCGATCGAAACACGCAGGACCCCGAACGCCGTTCGGCCGCGAACCGAAAACACTCATCCTTTCCCTCCCGTCGTCCGATAATTTCGCCCGGACAAGATCGACCGTGCCCGGCGAACACGACAGTTTGTCGGCGACGCGCGGCGAAACATTATTTCGTAACGGCGTACGCGGCGACGGCCGCGGAGGTCGCTTTCACGAGGGTCAATACACCCGACGCCCGACGGTTCGCTTCCGAAACAAATAACAACAACAACAACAACAATGATAAATAATACGGCGGTCCCCTCCCCTACGGCACGCTACGGTCTTCTCGCAAACCGCCGCCGCCGCCGCCGCCGGAGAACCGTGTCGAACCGGAGAGCGTCGACCGACGACGTCGTGTTGAGACCGCTACGCGATCCCTCGTTTTCGTTTGGATTTCGACGAGAAACCGCCGCGGCGACGCTCGGACGGGACCGAGCAAACAAGTGATTAAAACGCGGAAATGCCGTTCTGTCGTCCGGTCGACGTAAAATTTATGGCCGTTAAAAAAAAACAAACAAAAACTATCCCCAAAAAATCGTGAAACGCTTTTAACTACTTCTGTCCGCCGACGTCTCGCGAAACGGATGCGTCAACACGAACGGATATTTCTGGTTCGTTTGCGCGAATTTCGCCACGAGCGCTCTCGATGCGGACAATATGAAAACAGACGCGGGGGCACAGCCGAACAACGACGAAAAACGTTTCTCTTTTCATTCGTTCCCATGCCGACGCGTGTTTCGGAGACGTTGACGGAGGCTAGACGCGACGCGCGCCACTACGCTTGTGCCAAGTCTCCCCGTTGGAGACCGTCGGAGAATCCGAAGACGACGCGATAAAAAAAAAAAAATAACAATTTTTTCGCATTTCCGGTGTTTCGGAGACGTTTCTCCGGCGAATACTTTTACGGGGTTCGGCGTTGACAACCGTGAAATATTCATACCGCTACGTTAACCAGAAATCGTCGTCGTTATTTATCCGATTTCGATTTTCCACGGTGTTCGAGACCTGTTCACGAACTATGAAAAACGTAAAAAAAAAAAAAACGTTGTTTTCGTCTTAGCGTTGTTTTCCGGGACCGTTTCCGGACGCGTTCGTAAACGCATTTCCGGCGGTTTCGCCGCCGTGCGAAACCGTTATTCGTCGAAAAAAATCGCACGGATTTCAGAAACATAGAACGGTAAATCTACACGAGAGCCGGTTATGAAAAAAAACAATATGCGTTTCGTTTCCGACGCACCGTTTCGGATAAAACAGAACACTATGAAAGTATATTACGTAATACGGTCAGGGCCTGCGCTATACATATAATTATGGAGGGGGAGGGGGATGTTATGAGCGCAATTCACCGATTGATTATTAATAAAACGCCGACTTTATTAATCAAAAATTGATAAGCTAAAATCAGTAACCGCCATCTCGATTATATGATGAATTCGTAAATCATAATAGTTAAATAATAACAATTTCCTTGTATATAAAACACGAATCAAAACGTAGTCGTGTACTTTGATTGAAAAAAAAACAATTAATACCACTAAAATCTTACTGTATCAGCGTCTGCTTGTACTCGACCAAAACTTTTTTCACCGGCACGTTGTTCGATTTCACGTCTCGTCCTATCAAACGTCATCAAACACAACCACCGCGAGTTAAACACCCGACTTTTGTAATTATTATTATTTTTTTTTTTTTACTTTTATCCATCTAACCTAACCTCTAACCGTCGTGTATCGCTAATAATGCCATTTCATATTATTTGTTGTAAACAATAACAAACGCGGTTGTAGACGATAAACGAAATACCATTAGACGACGGTCTGTGTAGAATACTCCATGCAGACTATATACATACGACGAAAAACGATGTTTTCGTTGACAACGTCCGCGAAGGTCGTATCGTTACGTCAAAATTATCGTCAATTATAATCGAATAAAATCCATCTCGTTCCGTGACAAAACGTCAACTGTTTGATGCGATGACCGCCGACCGAAACGTGCCGAACATTTAAAGCGGGGCGGCTGATTGGAATGGGGGGTGGGGGTGCTACACGTCCTAAGTCCGGTCCCGAGCACGGCGGCGATGTCGATCGGACACGGACTTGTGAAATCGACGCGCGGATGATCGTCGCGCACAAACAGCCGCGGGGCGTCGACATCTCGTCGGCGGTTCTCACGCGAACGCGTGTGTATAGTCGCAATGATCACGTGCAATGTTATTTATCACGTCGTTGCGTAACCGGTCTGTCGATGTTATGAACGGGTAAGATCCGTATCCGTTACCGTTGCGCAGACGACGCGCGTTACGACGACGGTGCACACGGATGACCTTTTCGCGGGCGATCGATTGAACGGTCCGGTTTCGGCTGCCGTCGAACAACAACGGACGAGGACCAAACGCTTGCCGAGGGATCTACGATCGAAGATCCATACACGTCGACCGTGTGCGGCCCGAAAACGGCTCGTCTCCGAGCGTGTAATATCGGAAATCTCGATTTCAAAGCGCGGGCACGCGCGTGTGATCAGGGACGCGCGCAAAAAAAGGTTTTTTTTTCTTTTTTTGGCGGAGGGGAGGGGTGTTTTTGAAAATCGGTTATTGAAAATTAAAACTATTTTTGTTTTTTTATTTAATAAACATACCACGAGAAATCTGTTTATTTGTTAGTGTTAAATTTTTATTTTGCTTTAGACGGTGTTCCACGAACATAACCATACAAACAACCAAAACACCCCCTTGAGTACGTGCTTGATACGTGTGAACGGATACTGCGAGGACGGTAAAATCGTTCGACACGACGACGTTTTTCAACAGAAGAAACGCGATCGGAAGTCCGGTGGACCACACACACACACACACACACACGCAATGACGTCGAATCGCAAACACCGGTAAACAATTCCAAGGACGCGCCGACGATCTGGTCGAGGTCTTTATACGCAATAATAAATACAGGACGAAAACAATTAGGTATACTTCGGACGTTATATAAGCGTGTTTATATGCGCGCGACGTGAAATCCAACGGGACCGGCGGACGAATTTCGGTACGTCGAAAAACGTTTCGTGATCAATAACAAATAACGTATTGATATTTTTCGACAGCTAAACAACACTAGACCGGGGCCAATGCACCCTCCCCCTTCTCCACTGATTTACAGACCCGTTCATATATATATTTATATGATGTTCACTGTCCGGCGGCAAATCGTTTGACGGTCTGGACGAAAACGATCTCCGAACGGCTTACGAGCTCAACCGACCCGAACTCCTTGAAACGTAAAAACCGTTAGTGCGTTTTCGACATTTATTATTTCCGCGTGATATGACATGGAAGTCGCCGAGTCGACATTTCGTTTATTCGCAAAACGTAACGTTGTTCGTTCACTGATCGCGAACAATCAAACCGAACTCTACTCGAAATGGCGGACGCAACGTAATCGCGCGGATTTTCTACTGTCCGTTTCCGCGCTTTTCGACATTTTTTTGCCAACTTGCCGATGTTCACGTCATAAAACACCAGATGTGATTTATTTGACGAAAATCGTTCTCAATGTTGCCGTGCAATGCCCCGCGTCCCAACCTAACCCCGTACCGTTTCACACGCGGACGTGCGCTCGTTACCGTTCTGCTCGGGTTCTTTTTTGTATTTTGTTGGGTTGGTTAATGTTAATGTTAATGTCTTTTTGTTAAAATATTAGCAAAATCAAACAATTTCTCGAAATAGCTATACAACGTAGATCAAACAAATTACGATATAATTAAATTAGATTAAAACACTAGCGGTTTCTTATTCCAACAATTACGTGCTTATCGCACATTATTTCACGAGTCGTTTTTATCTCCAAGGCCACTTGTGGCCGCAGGTAATTACCGATTTCGCACACGTCTATAAAATGTCATCTAAAAATATCGATGTTACAAACAAACCCGTCGCTTCTATCAAACTCATCAACAACAACAGGAATAAAAATTCGCCAGCTACACGTCCATCACCGTTGAACGACCTAAATAGTCAGTAGCGAATGTAAACAATTACAAAAGAAATCACTCTTCGTCCGATTCAAATTCAAAATCCATTACAAACACCTAAAGAAAAAAATCCAAACCACTTTTATATCTTCAAATCGTTTTTTTAAATTCTTATCTCAAAACAACGTGGACGAAGTTTGGCTCTCCTACTATTCCAACGACTACTTTAAACACTACTATCCCGGAAGAAGTAATCAAACCAACGCCTGAAATTTTTACGAGAAACGTGTTAGAACCCAATAATCTCCGTGACGAATTTAGTAATCTCATTGGTAAAGATCAATTTTTTTTGTAAATCCTCAACGAATCAATTAAAAATACAAACTGCTTCACCGAAGGCATATAGATCACTCCGGTCCGTTATCTCAAAAACAACAATGCTCAATTTCGTAGTTATTAACAAACCGATCAGAGTGGTAATTAGGAATACCCATCCGTCTACTAAAACTGATACTATTATCAGAAAGAATTAACTGATTTTTCGTTCAGTGTCTAGCAAGTGACCAACGTTCTTCATAAAACAACTTAACAGCCTTTGTTCTTCGTAGACCTAGAAAAAACTGTAAAGTCACTAAAATTCTTTCAATTAACCTCAGTATTAGGGCTAGGAATTTGTAGCATTTACTTTTTTTTTTCATAGTGCTCCAGTGTAACAAATTTTGTTTTTAATAAGCTGTGTAGCTTGTTAAAAACAAAATTTGTTTCATACATCACAGAGCTCGAAATATAAATTTTTTGTTGCATTTTCTTATTAAATTCAAGAATTAATAAATTTTTGGTATTTGTGTGTCAGTTTATATTTAGTTTTTGTTAATTATATGCATGTTCGATATTTTTAGAACATTTAGATACACATTTATCAATTTAAAGTAAAATGACTATAAATATATTTCGTGTGCATAGCGAAATGTTATCGGTAAATATTTCTGAAAATAGATTCTTAGATACGGTTCAGAGTGATGACCGAGTGGGAAGTAGCGGTTGCGTCGACTGTCCGGACTTCGGACACGTTGTGAGATATTATGACAAGATACCTACTGACTTGTTTACAATGTTTAAATTTACAATAATATTATTTAGTATTCACTATTTATAGGAATTTAAATGGTGGGTCGAATAAATTCGAGTGTTATCGAAAGGCCTGTGTTGACGTGGCACCAATAGACTTTAGTTCGGTACGTTGGCAAGTAGTTATTAAACGAATTTTATTATATTCGCGTGTTGTTGTGTTCGATTTTATTTAGTAAATATTTTCATAGTTTAAAGTTCCTAAATAAAAGAAATCACTGGCTCGTCGTTTGCGCACACAAATTATTCTAAAAATTAGTTTGTTTGAACATATGAAAATGTGTTGTTCATTAATAAGTTATTTTTCGGCATTAAAAATAATTTTCAGCTAAACTTTTACATTTTCAAGTCATTTTTAGTAGCGTTTTCATGGTTAAAAAGGATTTTTTCTTTTTTGGTAGCGTTATTGGTAACATTTTAACGCTTTTAATGTAGGTTTTTAGTGCATCATTTTCCTAACCCTACTCGTTATTGTTCACGAAAACTAAAACCTCGCACACCTAAAACGATCTCATAGTGCATAGACTGCCAAGAGTATGGTCATTCTAATAAAACCTACTGCGGATATTCAACCACCTGCGTACGCTGTGGTGCCTCCCACTCCAGACCGTCGGTCCGTTCCAAGCCACGTGATTCCTCAACTAAATGTGCCCTGTGCTCACGTGACCACCCAGCCAACTATCGGGGATGCAACGTCGTCACAGAATTCCAATGTCGTAAAAACCCCACCAATAAACATAGCTTTTTACACGATAATGCGAATGTTAATACTAATAACAATAGTGTGAATGTGAAAGAAAGTCGCCTACCACCGTCTAACAACAAACTCGGTCTCTCTATCTTACAGTCTACTTATGCCCACGTCATCTCCAATGATACAAATCAATCGACTCGACCCCATTGGTTTTTTAATCATTAAATCATACCTTTCAGTTCGTCATTTCCAAACTCGTGTTGGTGACGCTTTCTCCGATTTAACCAAGACCTGTGCTTCCGAAACACTGGTTGCTGATTGTGCAAATGATAAAGCCATAATTTCCATCAATAATGATCCCGTCGTAGCGCCGTTTAATCTACAAAATCACCTCGCCCAAACGGAAGAATTATATACCAAATGGCGACTCAATATTAATCAATCCAAATCCGTCCGTACAACATTCACCCTCAGACTCGCTCGGTGTACAGATGTTTTCGTATATATTGTTCGCACGTCCCCGTCTTCTCTCCGCTGTCAAATATCTCGAAATAATCATGGGCCTCGTCACATCAGATCTAAACGACTTCATTTAAATTCTCGCCTACGCTCACTAAAAACAATTATCAATAACAATAAATTCACACACATCCGACACCAAATTTCTAATTTAAAAATTTCTAGTCAAGCCAATTTGAACGTATGGCCTTTGTGGGGAAATACGAAAAAAATCTAACATCAACAGAATTCAAACTTTCCGAAACATCGCTCTAAGGAAACTAATCAATGCCCATCCACACGTATCGAACCACACCATTCACAATGATCCCAAAAAATAAAATGTGTTCAAGATAAATCAAAATCGTCGCAGAAAAGATTTCACAGACGTCTAGTCTCTCACCCCCAATCCACTAGTTAATAGTCTTGCGTGTCCCACAATCTCCGGCCACCCCCTAAACGTAAATGGTTTCGTGACCTGCTCGTCAAATAGATAAACAATAATACATACAGGCCGTTCTTCTCAAAATTGTCAAGATATTTTTATTTTTTCTCGTCTTATATTTTATTTGTTTTCTTTCGTCCCGTGTACTTACTGCGCCCGCGGGTACAGATTGTATGTTTCTTATAAAAAAAAAAAAAATGTTTTAAAAAAATGTTTCCGCTACGCGGAACCAAAAAAACCTACGTAGGTCTGTTGATCTCGTCGATATTCGGCGCGCCGAGAAAGTATTATTCATTTATTTTAACTTTCCCCCCGCGCGACGACCGGGTACGCGCGTATTTACACGCGCACGTACTAACCGCAGACGGTTCTCAAACTCGTATTGTTATCTCGTTTATGGTACATAGTTATGTCCGTTTTCAATTCATAACGTCCGTGTCCGAATGACTCACGCGCGGGTGACTCACGTGCACGGACGACGACGACGACGACGACGACGACGACGACGGTCGTTCGACATGAAAACGGCTCGCGTAAGTGTCGGCGGCGCGCACAGCACTCATGTTTCAGCGCCGTTTAGCGAACCCGACGCATACGCGGGGAACACCGTGTCCTACGTTCGTGTAGAAAACGTCGTTGGAAACGAATCACGCGTACGTGTATACAAGGCGGTATTTAGGGGGGGAGGGTTTAACCTATCCCTCTCTCCCGAATCTTTTTAATAGTTGTGATACATTGAATTGATCAGACTAAATCTTTAAGGTGGAGACACACTATTTACACACGGTTTTATCGTACGCAACATAATCTAGTGTTTAAATCTGGTAGTTGTGTGTATACGTTTTCGACGCGTCAACCAACGGATTACGAAAAACAATCGACTTCCGCCGTCCGCCGTATTAAATATTTCGACGAATATAGTAGAAGAGTACAAACTTGACCGAGACGGTAATAAGTCGATTTTCAACGCACACTCGTGCTATATAACCAGCGCCTAACCCGGACGCTTATCACTAAGGAAATTATTCGTTTTAAAAACGAACGCGCGTCAATTCTCATAATTTTTCTTCGCGTATTGATTATACGAAAGGAAAAACAATTTAGCGGACTCTAAATGACTCATTGACGAAACAACAAGGAAACGAAAAATTATGTAACGTTGTTGTTTTAAACGCGGTTTTAATAGGTTCATTTTTTTTTATCAAACAATTGAATGAAATAACAAATCAAACATTGTTCGAAAAAAAAAAACAAACGTTATTTATCATTGAATAATTAATAATGAGCTAATATGCATTTGTGTAACGGTCGAAAACAAAATATTTTTCGACGAATGTGTCGTAATCATAGACGCCAGTAAAAAGGAGAAATATTTCAAAAACATCGTAGCAATATTTATACATTTTTAAATTGAACTAAGCGCGTTGACTCGTTAATCAGAGTACTCGTTCTACAATTGTTCATAGAGTTATTTACGTATATTCAATAAATCCGTTCTCCAATTACGACACGCTGCACGCGAATGAAACGTCGAAGAAAAAACCTCGTTTATTGAGAAAATTCCGAAAAATCATATAAGTCGCGGATAAATCCCCCGGACTCGTACGCCCGCGCGAGTACGTATAAATAATATAACATACAGAATGCCTAAAGGCAAACGGAAATAAATAGTCTGACGGAATAATATACCCATGCTACGGTTATGTCACGTCTGAACGACCATTAATCGAGTCGGATTAGATAAGTAAACACAGCAAAAATACGTACGTACACGCTTCACTTCGTCGTTCACAAACGATTCGAATATTTTGTGGAGTAGCAGTGTATTAATAAAATCGTCGAGTTTTTTTTTTTTCGACGCTAGAAAAACACTAGAAACGTATCGATTTCTTCAATTACCGTTTAAATATATACTCAGTTAAATCGTGTATTTTGTAAATATACACGCGTAATTAGTGACGCGCGTATGACGAATCGTAAGTTGTAACCACGACCGTTCGACAACGTTAAAACGGAACTTTACCTAGTGTTGGACTGACGATTTTTTTTTCGGTTTTTTTTCCCTCCAAAAAACATAATAATGACGTTGAGACGAACGCCAAGTCGGCGGGACTAATTCAAAGTGTATCGTGATCGACAGTCAATACGCGTATTTCGAACGAGTCTCGTGTAAAGGCCGGTGTTTACGCTTATCACGAATCAGTGGCACTTTGATGAAAGCGTTCCCACCGACCCGTGCTCGAATTGGGAGGGGGTGCAAGGAAACCTTCTACTACATTAAAAAAAAAAAAAAAAATTAGCGTTCCTTTACCACGATTTTTAAAGGACCGCGGGGGAGCGCTTATAATCTCGGCATACCTGGGTACAATAGATAAAAAAAAATCATGAAAAAATTGTACATTTGACATAAATGTTTTCAATATTTTTATTATTATTAATACGTTATTCCTATGTCGAGTACCTAATGGTAATTTATTATCTTGTATATCAATTATCACAGAATATCATTCATATATTAATTGACAATAATTTTTTTTTAGATTTACCCGGTCGTGTACGAGACCAAGCAAGTCCGGCAAGCTGTTCACGATTTTGAAAACTCGTCACAAGGTTTTTTTTTTTTGTTTTACGTCCGAAACGTCGAACGCATCTCCGACGTTTTCGGTAATGGAACGTATTTTTTTTGTTCTTCGAATAAAATGTTCAAAGTTTTCGTTCGAGATTTGCCTACTGTACAAACATCGAAGTGAATTCGCGAAGGTCTTTCCCAACCGATTGCGACAACAGCGTGATTCAACGGTTTCGGTGCATTTCGCAAACGACAATTATTATTATCGGTCGACAAATATCATACGAGTGTAATTTATGGACGCGACTCGCCACAGGTGGTTGCTCGGTGTGCTCAGCACCTTATCAGGTTTCACGAACACGAATTTCTTTTCGTTAACTCGACCTACATAGAAGGCGATAGCGTGATTTTAACTCGACGTTCGAAAGACTGACGTTATTATTATTAGTATTATTATTATTATTATTATTTTTTTTTTTTTGGTGATTATTTCATTGTTGTTGTTCGAATACTACTGAATCGTCTTAATCCGCGCGTGCGCGTTATTTTACAACGAATTCTTCGATTTCCCGAACGAACGCGTATGAATTTTTGGCCCGCGCCACCTAACCTCTAACCTACCACTTCGCTTATCTGTTATCCTACACACGCGATTATTTAATTGTTTTTGCTTGTTAAATGATAAAAGCTCCGTTACACGCGTCGCGTTCTGTTTTCTCGATAGTTTGTAAAAGAAAAACAAATGTTTTGCGAATGAAATACATTTCTCGCGTAATCTACATTCAAAACAGACGCCGCGACGAACGTGAATCGATGGAAACAAAATCGACGAGAAAACTTCCATACGATTCGATTGTTTCGCGACGAAAAAAATTCCGAACCACCCCGTATGGCGCGTCATACGGTGTGCGTGCACCCGTCCGGTAGACAAGGGGGTGACGACCAACTTTAATGGGTTCGAGATCGATTTTTCGGATTGTCGTGATCGACAAGTTTCGACATTACCGGATTGAACGGAACACAATTCTATCTACATCGAAAAGACCCGAAAGCGAGTAGCGATCGACTCTCGTTGTCCACCCCCGGCGGTAGACGACGCGATGTGACGTGTCGTACACAACGGCGGATGAACAAGTTTTCGGTCGTCTGAAACACGCGTCTGTTTGTGCACGTGGAAACCCGGTATCGTCACGTCCGTATTATTATTATTATTTCGACTCTTGGTGGGTGAGGTTTCCGTGACGGATGTTCGTCTCTCAGACGATTTCGAACAACGTTTCGAGTCCGACGAACACAGTGTGTGTGTGTGTTACTTATACGCAGTAAAATCGTTTTTTTTTTTTAAATTGACGAACTACGAGAAAACGGACGATACGCTCAACGGTTTCGAGAAATCTTGGAAAGGCCGCAACCCGGTGTACCTTTAACTAAAAAAAAAAAAAAAAAACCGTCGGAAACAACACTAATTGAGCACGAGAATCAGCGCGACGTTGCCAAATACCTACACGTATATACTGGTGTTGCGAGATTAATTTTTTCGACGAATACGTTAGTCGAAAATTACAAAAAGTACGATAACAACATCGAATCGAATAACGCGTGCGTACGATGTAATACCGGTCGCGCGTAATAACGTTTCGAATGAAATGTGTATTGTGCGGAAGAAAGCGAAAAAACCGTTCGAAAATACGGACGGATCAAAGCGGTCTCCCGGAACGACGAGATGGAACGTGTGCGTCGGTTCTCTCACGACCAGCGCGACCGACATCGAAGCGTGCCCGAGCCCCGAAACGAAGAATCGACAACGTCGCGGGCGCGCTATAGGAATGTTTTTTTCGTCCGTGCTCAATCGGGTCGTTAAAAAAGTCGGCCGATAAGAAGAACCGCGCTCGGTCGGGCGCCAAACCGTTTCGAAAAAAACCCTCACGCCGAGCACGCCCTCGGGTCGCGGCGGCGTATGACGTCCGGGGACGTGTAGAGCAAAGTTCGACGCGTTATATTTTTTCACCGGTGGCGTATTTTTTCGTATTTTTCGTTTCGATTCGATTTTTGTGTGTGTGTGTGTGTGTGTGTGTGTGTAGAACTGCCGCGTTTTTTTTCTCGAATAGATAACGTGTACGTGCGCGTACCCACGGCAAACGGTAATTAATTATATTGTACGCGTATCGTCGTGTCGCCGAAACGTTTTTTCGTTTTTTTTTCCGTTTTTTTACAGTCGCGCGGTTACCCGTTTTGTTTTGTATTTTATTTTTTTTTCGCGGATCGTCACCGCGCATACCGCGTACGCGCATATTTATTTATCTACGTAAAAATTGTTAAAAGCTGTTTTGAAAAATTATCCGACATCGGAATACCTGTGTGTGCGATAAAACGAGCGCGTTGTTCATGCCGAGAGAGTGCGAGGGACGACGATATTGTTACACGATAAGTAAAATAACGAATCGACACGTGGCGACCGTGTGCGATCGAGCGTTATACAGGGCGATTTTTTTAAATTTTCCTCTCACCAGCCGAAATTGCGAACAAATCGGGGTTTTTTTTTCGTGCCCATCGAAAATCGTGTACGAAAATACTGAACGCGCGTATTGTCGTGTTCACGCGCCGTCGTGAACGAATATACAGACGTTATTCTATATATATATATATACATTTATAGATACTTATCGGCGGAACACTTGCGAAAACATTAAATAGAACAGTGAAAACGAAAACAAATTGACTATTAAGAGTGTGTGTATATATATAGCGAAAGTACTCGTGTTCGGCGACCAGTAGATTATATTACGGGCTTCAACTGACTCGCGTCAGCTCGCGTACACGTTATATATATACGTTTTGTATCTCTAGTCGCGCGAATTCTTGAAAACACGACAACAACGTGATATATATATATATTATTATTATTATTAAATACGTGTGCGCGCGCGTGTTTTTCGTTCTCCGACGACAATAATAAAACACTCGAAATCATATATATATATATATTTATACGGCGTTGATCTAAACGGATTCGCGCTCGCCACATATCCTATACACGTGTACGCGTCGTATAGTTTCCCGTTTTTTCGACTTCGCACGTCCGTCCTTTCTCGCGAGAAGAACCGTCCGATCGATGCGTACGCGGTTTATTAGGACGGGTCCGACCTACTAGTGGCCTGCTTAGACCTGAATTTCGGGGTTTAATTTTTAAATAAATAAATTAGACGACCCGAACGAAACCAAACATGTCGTAGACCTTATGTTTATCCGTTATTATTTTTAATCGACATGGCGTGATATGATGTGTATTGAAGTACATAAATAAATTTAAAGATATAATTAGGATATTTTTTTTAAATATAAACGTTCTATTATTTTCATGAAAAATATCGATCACCTCGCTGTTTTCTATCGGTATTTCTCTGTGGATACTTGGTTGAGCCAATCCATTCAATCGATTTACCCCCCGTAGAATTCATCAAGAACGACTTCAAACGTTTCAACGTGTGAACAACTCCGTTCGACACTGACAACTGTAACGTACGGACAATGTGGCGCGAACTTTCAAATATTGATACACTTTAGAGAACATCAACTCATCACATGTTGTAGCGCAAGGGGGTTTATCTACGGCTATCCATAATTAGAATATGTGCGATATATTTTAGTTTTCCGTTATGATTGACCAAAAATATACATCTCATAAGGAATTAATTCTTCCATACAAATTTTCTGAGGGGGATTTTATCCCCCCCCCCCACGGTTAGTACGCCGTTCGAGAAACGCCATAAAGGTATTACAGTGTTTTGTTAGTTTTTCGTTTCGGTTCTGGCGGAAACCGTGCGCGACGTCGACGACGTTATCGCCTGGGGGGAAAACGATCCGAAAGCGTTTTAATATCCAATCGAGAGAACGTAACGGTTCCGGCCGGCGCTACTACCCTGTCCCGTGAAAACGATTGAAATATCGCGTTTGGAAAATCGCGAATTTCCCTCTCGTACACGACGGTTGTCGACGAGACCGTATCGTTTCGGTTGTCCGTGAAACAGCGGTTCGCGGCACGACGACTCTCGATTCGATTTCCGCTGGAAACAGTACTTGCGACCGAACTGAAATCGTTTTCGGACGAATCGCCCGTATGCCGGATAGGAAAACGAACGGTTTACAAATTATTTTTATTTTCATATATTTGACGTGTGTGTTTTTGGAATTTACCGAAACGTGTTGTGTACATACGGTTGAATACAGGTCGCGGTCGTCGTTTTCAGAAACTGGTGCCGCTGGTTTATAATAATAATAATAATAATAATAATTATAAATATAATTATTATTTATATTATTATTATTATTATTATTATTATTATTATGTAGCATTGGGAATTAGGCCGGAGGGCGTTTCCGTCGCCTGTCAATCGTATGATATTCGCGTATGATTTTAATCGCACGAACGTGATTCCTACAGAAATTGCACGGATCCTATCAAAAACGCAGTCGACGATTTTTTTTCCTATCGAATTTTTTAACCGAGAATTAAAACTTGTTTTTATTTATTTTTCGTTACGAGTCTTAAAAGTATTATTTATTATACGTATAGAAATTCGAATGCCCTTCGCGAAATATAATTATTTAATTAACTCGTTTCGTACCTGTACGCGTGTTATGTATGTATATACATACGTTTTTATTTTATTTTAAAGTTAATTGCGTGGAAATAAAAACAGTATTATTATTATTTGTCTAATTAAATGCTATTAAATTTTTTTCCTGATACGTATAGTATAATATATATATATAGCTAATTATACAGTCTGATTAAAATTTTAATTGCTATGGATTATCAATTTTTGGCTAAAACGCTGCGCGAATCTAGTGTAAAATAATAAAATTTGAAAAAATTAAAACAAACAAATCAAAAATCTTTCAATCAATCTACCAGATCCCGTTTGTAGACATGTTTTGCAAAACGTCCATACGCGTACAACGTCAGATACGACGTTACACGAAAAACACGTCATTGTCGTCATTAACGTTGGCTGCCGCTGGCGCAGGTTCCGGTACACGATCGATAATATCCGGTTCCTCGTACCAGTGGCCGCAACCATGGAGGTGGACTTCGGGTCCAGACCCCCCCCCACCCCCCCGGGCGAGTATTTCTAAAGTGGAAAACTGTGTTGAAAAGATAATTTTAATTATTGGCAACAGATGAACGTCGATTAGATTTTTCATAATCAATTTTGTGGTTTCTTTTGTTTGATGGTTTTCAATACCAAAAAAAGTAAATATTTTTTTGTAACTGTACATTTTAATTTCAATAAGAAATAGTAAAAATTATCTTTATTGTATAAATCAGGTTTTCACATTATTCTAGGGCATCCCCTCTCTCACCGTTCCTTGAAAAAATCCCTGGCGCGTTGCTGGCTCGTAAAAATTCTCTCTCTCTGGTATTTCACGTGGTAAAGCGGTCGCGCTGTATATAACACTTCGCTCGGGTCCCGCGATCGCCGGCCGTGTAAGCGCGTGTGATAGTGATACGCGTGTGCGCGTGTGCGTACGACGACAACGCGCGCACGAACGAAGCGAAATCCGGGTTTTTTTTTTTAAATTTTTTTAATTTCTTTCGCACAGTGTTTTATTGTTTACACGCGCGCGCGCACACGTCTCCCGATATTTTCCGCTCGCCTGCCGATTATAACAAACCGCGTCAACGCGTCCGCTGTTACCGAGCGGCGAAATGGGGGAAAAAAAAAACCACGACGGGACCACCGGCCCTCTCGCTTTGACATTGTCGCTGACAAAAGTCGTACGCAGTGCTCGAATCGGCCAGTTGGGGTGGGGGAGAGGAGGGGACGCGAGGGGACGGAGCTCCAATACTACATTTTAAAAAAAAATTTCACGCGTCCTTCGACCATAGAAAAAAAATCATGGAAAAATTGTATATTTGGTATGTTATATATTGTTCGATACGTTATTGCTATATCGAGCACCTACTTGATAATGGCAATCTATTATCTTCTACATCCACTTATCACAGAATATTATTCATATATTATTTGACGATTTACGCGGAAATCGACCAAAGCCGTCACCGAACATTGAGCGCGTTCGTCATCCGAGTCGCGACGGTTTTTTTAGAAAGCCGACACGATTGTTAGCTCAGGAATTTCGAATTCGGGGGGTTGAAATGATTTTAATTACTATTCGTGTCATTTGATCACGTCTTGTCATTATGAGATAAGTCAAATGCATCTTCCATCTGCCTGATGAAGAATCTATGAAGCCTTTCTCGTGATATGTAATTAAAAACATGACACTGACATCTAACGTGATACAAAATCGAATAATTATAGTTAAATAACCATACCTGAACCCTGATTTCAATAAGAATATGGATCTGATAACCTTGGGCATGTAACGGTCAGGCTATCACTATGTAGTATCATTTGTGATCGAAATCATTATCAAATGATACAGGACTGACGAGGGAAAGAAAAAATATGTTTTGAAAAATGCCCGATATCAGATATGCGGTTCTAGAGGGGGTTAAATCCCTACGCCTCCCCCCTCTTGAGCACGCCCATATGTTACTGGTGTACGTTAATAATTTAAACCGCACGTACGCGACGACCACGACCACGACGACGACGATGATAATAATAATAATAACAATAATAATAATGCTATTATTGTGTGTCCGGGGCCACGTTTTCGCGATCGACCGGCACGCACCGCGCGCGCGACAAATATCCGCCGCCCGTATACAACCGTTTGTTGTTTTTTTAATAGAACCCCCCGTCCGCCCCCGCGACACGCCGTTCAATTCGCGGGTCGTCCGAACTGGGTCGTTTCGTGAAAACGTGCGGGTTTCAAAATGAAACCGTATGAAACGTGCGCGCATGAGGGTCCCCTCGGAGTCGGCGAAACGACGGTCGTCAGAAAAATCGTATTATTGTCGTAATTGATTTCCGATGATGTGTGCAAAAAAAAAAATAATAAAATAGGGTAACAGAACCGTCGTGACGATAACGACAGTGAACGGACAGCGTACGCGAGCGGTGGCGGCTGTACAGGGCGATCCAGTAGGGTTGAGTAAAACGGTCGTCGAGTTGTTCCCAAAAACGTTCGGCGGCACGGCCGGTGAGATTGACGAGAGTTCGGACAAATGTGCTCGTGTTGTCTGTACGGAATAAACGTACCAAACGTTAACGCGTAGTGTTCCGTTTGAAGATAAGTAAGTAAACGCTAAGTCTATAACGTTTGCACGAATGTTTACGTTTATTAACGCGCGCAATGCGCGTGCACGAAATATTCCGAAACGCGAACGAAATAGCTTGAATTTTCGATTATTTCTTTTACAGAAAACATAATATTAACCGGACACTATACGGTACACCGTAGGCATGGGCTCAAATATATATAGACACTTGATTATAAATTGAAATACTTTTAAAAAAAAAAAAAAAAATTTCTATCCATTCCCCCGAAAATCTTGAAAACGATTTTATAAATAATAGTCGGTACGTTTCGTTAAAATAAAAAAAAAAAAAGAATGTTTAGATAACAACGGCGGTCGGTCAAACGTAGTCGTCGATAATATTTTACCGCACTAGTCCAATGCTCTCTCGTCTATAGCGGTCGCACGTCGTGGAACGAATTGTCGACAGTTTGTTTTTCTTTTCCTCGTGCCAGCCCATCACATACTGGTACAGCTGTACAATCGTAAGACCAGACGTACGGAAATATAAACTTGAACATAGATAAATAACTAAAACTGAATGAAATAAAATACGGTGGCATTGAAATGTTGACTAGATGTTTTCAACAGTTGCCCGACAGCGGGCCGCGTCCGCGGGGCTCTCCGGTTGCCCGGAATCAGGTCTTCTTGCGCGCCAGGGTCCCGGGTGCCATTGTCCGTATCGTTTCACAGTGAGACAAAACGTGTCCCGTCCATTGACGTCCATCCCCATTTCAACACGCCCGTATTGTCTTTGGACCTTTCAACTCACGTCCTCACAGTCTGTTTAACGTCTTCCACGCTCGCCATTGTAACTCGTGTCCCGGGCGCAGATGTCCTGCTGGTCCCATCCACCATCCGATGTCCGCTGTTTCGTCATTCCGCGCATTCATCCTGCTCTCATCGTTTTCCAAGGCACTGGATACGTTCAAAAAGCTCTTCGCCCGATATTAATCTGAAGGTTGTAGCCGTCTGTCCGCGACTCTCCAAGTCAGTTGTACGTGCCAAGTCAGTACGCTTTATCGGTCGGTGTGTTTTCCAGACGTCCTGCCGGACGACGACGCGTGCCGTTCATGGCGGTATCTGTTTTCCCGAACACGAGCTTTGAGTAGTTTGTCCCCGTAGTGTATTATCGCAACGCATCGTGCACGGCTTTGATACGCTGCCGATCCGACGGCGTTGTCGATGCGAACGGCGTTCACAGCGTTGCGGCCACGTGAGATTTCCGTCGGCCGCCGTCATCCGAAATCCCAGCTCTCGTCGCCGTCGTCGCGTCCGGAATTCGGGGAGTTGCGTGACGTGCGACGTTTGGTCGTTCAATCGTTTTCCCGATTGTTTCATTCGCACGCCGGTGTCGGTGTCGGACATCTCGAGATATGTCCGGCACGCGTTCGACAAGGGAGAGATCGCGCGGGGCGAAATCATCGTCTAAAATTAACAGTCCGGTCCGGTGTGGTTACGCGACGAAACTACATTGGAATACGTGTAGTAGGTCGATTTCTTTTATACGATTATGTCAAAATTCAAAAAAATGTCTTTCCATTTACGCCAGTCATACATTCTCAAATATACATAACTCGTTTGAAACATTCGAAATTTCGTTTTGGTTGTGTAACATTTCGTTGTGTGTGAATAGAAAGAAAAAAATATATATGTTTTGAAATTCTAAATTCTAAATAAACGTTATACACATATAAGTATGTAAAACGGTTGTTTTTCCCAAGTAAGACGTGTGACCATTAATCAAAAAACAAATACACTTATGAACGTAAGAATATCAACTAATCAGCAAAAAAAACTCACAAATTGATACGCGGCGGTGCCTCGCGATGCACCTTAGGTTTCCTTAAATCGAACAATCGTCTTTATCTGATCAAATTCGATGACGACATTCGACGACATCACAACATTATTTCTATAGGATAAATCGCGAGGGTCAAGCGGATTGGGTTTTTCGACCGTTCGTTTATCCGTAAGAACATTCTGATTTCACGGCCTATAAAATTCGTAACATTATCGACGTTTACAAATAGCCGTTTTGTCAACCTCATACAACTTGAAAAATTATTCAAATCCAATCAAACGTTGTTTTAACGTAACTAATAAACGTATTACCCGCTCCGACTAGTAGTTGATATTTCACTCGAAGCGAATAATAATAATAATAATAATATTTTCTGTAGTTTTCGTAATTTAAAAATGATCAAAAATGAGCGACACATCTGTGAAAATTTCATCGAAATCGGTCCGGTAGTTTCTGAGTTTAGCGATTACGAACGTACGACTTTGTCTCTTTATATATATATACTTGTGTATCTGTATTTTTTTTTCACAAGAACCGTATTTGCCAAAACTCGCATTTATAATTATAAAATATACCGTTTTCGAAAGAAAGAAAAAACCCGTGTACAATGTATATATGTATATTTGTATAATTGAAGTTTTTTATGTTATGACGACGTTTCGAGATTAAATAACGATATCGTCTTGAGTGGGGTGTGAGTACGCGCGCACGCGCGCGTGTGGAGAGACCTACAAAAGTTTGACCGGTCCGAAGGACGTTACAAAACACGAGGTTGGGCGAGTATTTATTTTCGTACGCATATATTACAACAACAATAATAATAATAATAATAATAATAATATTATTATTATTATTATTATTGTCATCCGAAAACGTGTGTACACAACATCGCGCTATGAGGTCACGACGACAAATACGTCATCCGCAATAAATGTATTATTATATACGCGCAGAGGTGAACAATCGTCGACAGTGACGCATCGCGACGATGAGCAATACTTATATATATATATATACACACGTATACGATGTTAAGGACGCATTGTACTTGTGAAAACCGTCGACGTTCTTTCGAATAGCACGTTTTATAACACAGCGGGTGTAGAGACTTCGGCGCCGTCGCTCAGTAAGGCACCGGCCGCGGCGGTACGGCCGAGCACACAATCGTTCGCGTTTACGTCCTATTATCGCCGTTCGAACACATCCCCGTGGAGGCTCTGAAGCGTCGCACTCGAAATCGTAACCGTTCCAAAGAAACGACGTCCGTGTCCGCGATTCGTTTCGTTTGTTCGTCTCCTCGGACTTCGCAGAGACGCCTGGCGTCTCGCGACTTTCACGGCGTCGTGTCAACCGTCGGTTCGACGTTAACCGAAATCACGTATTCGCACGCGATGCGCATCATACGTACGTGCACGAGCACACCCGGTTCAAATTACAAACGGTCGGTCCGTTGAGACGTTCACGCGACGCGACGCGATTATCACTCGTCCGCAACGGTCCGGACGGTAACGGCGCGGGCGCTTTTTGAGACTTACGCCCGCCAAGTCCCATATGCCCGGTTTACACGCTAACCTAACCTTCCCTTTCGTCTGCAAATCACGATTTCGCTTTTTCCCGGAACTGTGTCGATCCAAACGGTCACACGGATTGTTATTCGCTTTCTTTCGCGTACGATTACTGTAGTAAACGATTAGACAAGATTCTACTCTACGATTCCGACGACGAGCATGTTACTTGTTCCGAAACGACTGGATAGCTCGTATTATTATTATTATTATTATTGATAGTATTACGCACACGTGGCTTCGTCTACGGTTCTAATTCAATTAGTAGTCTCTTGGCGAAAATGTATTTCAAACAACAATTTTGGTACCGTGCGTTTACATTCGCATGTAATATTTGAACGCCACAACATTCCCGACATTTTACTGTTCTGTGATCACTTACCCCGCCTCGGTTATAACGCGAAACGGCGATGAGTCATACAACACGAAAATAGAAATTCGTCATATTATTATTATAATCATTATTAATACGTTTATAATCAATTCTACAGATTCACGCTCGCGAGATGATTTCATTCGTCTTAGCTACGCAGAATATATACATTTTAATCGGAAAAAAAATAAATATTTAAAATAAGCTTTTATTTTCTTCGAAATCGCCCGACCTATTTACCGGAGATATTTATTGTGCGTCTATTACGTTGTATGTAATTCGATTATAATGTAACAATATGGTAAATAATAATGTTTTTTTTTTCACGAAATACATAACAAATCGTTTTTCCAACGTCATATCGTAAAAAAATATCAATTCATTTGATCACCAAAACGAAACTAGTATTTACTGTTAAAAACTAGGCGTGCGTTATCACGAACGTCTTCATAGTTTAGATTAGGTAAATATTCTAATTCTGACCGATTTACTGCAACATATTATACACACGCACGCGTAAACAAATATGTTTTGTAATCATATACGTATATATATATATTATCTACTTAGAGCCGGGTCGATGTATTATGAGTAAGTATGAGACGCGGTGCGTCGTTTCGTTAAAAAGTTGTATACAATATATAACACATACGTTAGAGGACAAAACGTAAACGCGTGTACGAAGGAATTAAAACAAAAAACCAACGAAAAATGCGAAAAAATAAAAATAGATTCATTAAAAAGTATTAATAAACGTGCACGCGCACGTGTCGGTAAACTGTAACGACCATCGACCGGGGGCAATATCCGATACGGACATGACCTGACCGATACACACACACACATATATATATATATATACACGTAAGTAGGCAATACCTATCGACAACGCCGCCGCCGCCATTCGCGCACGTGTAAGTACGCATATACATTAATGTCCTGCGCAATAAAACCGAAGAAACACGTTGGCGCACGTGTCAGCGCTCGGATCTAGGAAGGAGCGATTGCCCCGGGCGCCAATTATTTAAAAGCGCCTGGAAATTTATTAAAGAATGACAACAATTTAAGTTCGCCTGTGACAAATTTCTGAACAGATCACGACAAAAAAGAAAAAAAACAAAACGAAAATGGAAATAATATTATAAATTCGTGATTATATTACAGTCGTATATCGTGTGTTGTATGCCTACTGGTCACTAATTGTACTGCAAACAGAAATATATGTTTCAATTCAACATATCATTTTTACTTGTGATTTACGCATTATTATGTTTGAAAAAAAAAAATTAGAAAATTTATATGGATTTTTACGAACTAAAAAGGGCGAGACTTTTTCACTAACCCCGGGCGCCAAATGTCCCGGGTTCGGTGTGCGATTTCTCTTTTTCTTTTTTTTTTAGAAAGTTTTTTGATATTCCTACGGAAACCCGTGTCTACATAGTTGACGTTTTATTTTTGACACGTTTTCTCGATAGTTTTCGCGGGCGCGCGGAAACCTACCGAAAAAAAAATATACAATAAATGGTTCACACGAACGATATTCGTATCTAAGATCGTTTATTACGAGCATAATATCTTAATAATCGTTTGTCATAACTTTTTTAGTTCAGAATCGTTTTTCGAAAACAATACGATTTATCGTCGCATTCAAACATAAAATAACAATACAGATTTCGACACAACCGATCGAGACAACGCTCGAACCGACATCCGCTATCTTTTTTTTTTTTTTGGTCTTTGAAACGATTTCCCGTGTAGAATTAATAGGATTAATATCTTCACGCGCGTAACGGTAACAAATCGAATCCGACGGTTTCCCGAAGCTCGATTCGAAACAACACAGAAATCGCAACAAAAATACCGGTAAAATTGTCCACGTGTTCGTTTTGAGATTTTCGTATCTCGAAATGTAATACAAGCTTAGACGTAAATAATATTGTTTTATCATATCCGTCGATTTCAATGAGCGGAACTGTCGCGGAACGCGACGATTTTGGATTCCAGAAAACAATTAAAAAAATAATAAAACATGACCAAATCGCTTTTATTCTGTATCTGTTTGGCGTGCGCGTTCTGTCGTACACCGCACAATGGACGGAATCGACTTTATTTCGAGAAAACCGACGACCGCCGCGACGTTCAACAGATATGTCCATAGCTTTCCGTATCCATTAGCTGCGCGTGTGTGAAGTTGGCCCGCCCATTTCATGGTGTAAACCTCGAAACCCACACTAATATTTCGCGAGCTATTTGCGAGTCGGAGACATGGCCGAATAAAAAACGAAAAACCGAAGGGTGGGTTGACTTCACGTAGCCCACCCACTTTGCTCTAGAAATTCAAAACCTATACCGAAATACGCGTGGTCATTTACGAGTATTTGCGGTTAGGTTAGGAAACAGGCGGGCCGGTCGACTTCACGCGCGTTCCACGGCTGTACCGAAAAAGTCTGAAGTACAATAGTCGCGGCCATTACGTAGCGAAAAAAAATAAAACCTCCTCCCAAAAATCTCCGAGACATCGGAAACGGAACGGACGACACGACGAGCTTTGTTTGTCGAAACACATTTCGCTTCGTTTTCGTTTTGTGTGTTCGCGCACGGGAACTCCGCGGGGTCTCCTACTCCTCAAGTCCCGATACTTCTTTCCCCCTCCCCCCCGCCAAGTGAAGACGAGGTCCGCGAGATAATTTTAACGACACGCGCGTACGGCATAAATTATCGAAACACGCGAGGCGGCGTGGGTATCGAAAAATAACGGTAATTAACGGGCCATTTAGGCGGCCTCGCGAACGGCATTGTCGAAACGGAAAAAAACCACGACGACAACAACGCGAAGCCGGACGTGACGTAATGTAGGGAACGTGTCGCGGCGGTTCCGATATTTTTTGACGACTGCACGTGGGAAACGAACGGATTCGTGTTATGTGCGTGGGGAACGTATCGCGTTTAAACAGCAGACCGAAACGTTTTGTTCCGCGGGAAGTGATTCTGACGATACCGCCGCGGGAACATGTGATTTACGACGACATTTTTTTGGGGAGCGAAAAAACTTATCATTTCAGAAACTATTAAATATCGATAGGAAAAAAAAAATGATCACGCCGAGCCCTATTGACAGGACGAAAACGCTTTTCCTTCTTTGGAAACAGACACGTGGGCGGGAAGAGCGAACCATAACGTGATTCCTGTGCAACGCTTCGGCAACATTGAGATTCCAGCGAAAACCGTTACAACAGACCGATTCGGTTCCGTTTGAACTCCGCGTTAAATCGGATTTTCGTTTTCTTTCTTTTTTTTTTTAAACCGTTCCGAAAAAAGCGATTTATCGATTAGAAAACCGAACGGTCCGTCCGAATGCGTTCGTAACTGGCGTTCCGTCGGCAGCCAATTCGTAATGGCGCGTTTAATTCTCTCGTGACACAACATTGGACGGCGACGGCGGTCAACTACGCGCCCGTTCGAATCCCACGTGAAACGCGTATGTTCTTCGCGTATCGGGTTTATTACTATCGCGCGCGCGTTAAAAAACGAACGAAAACCGCGCGACACAATTGTCTGCACAACGGCTGGCGAGTGAATACGACCAAGTGCAGGGGACGGTATAACGTGTACGTTTTCTCTGAACACGATATATTTTCATTGGATGTTATTCAATTCTTAGAACGTGTTTTTAAGTACCCGAGCGACGCCTTTCACGTGCGATACGCGGCGGTCTATTATTACAATATCAATATCGGCAACAGGATACGTAAGTATGTACACATACATATATATTAATATACGCGCGCTCGTGATTCGAGTGTTTTGTCGCGCGAAAGAGTTTATCGATAAACTCCGTGCACGTACATCTGTATCGTTACGAATTATAAGTTATAGATCATTTCGGAGAAAATCCCAACGGCTCGCAATATTTTCTCGTTCAGAACGTGGGCAGCGGACGGGCCGACCGAAGGACGACGACGTTCGTGTGCATACAGAGCGCAAAAGGTATTTTTTTATTAACGATAAAACGGCATTTCGACGAAACGATACGACGCTCGTTTACGATTTACGGACATTTACGAAAATTGGCTATTTTTTTTTTCTTTCTTTTTAGTTTTTAGAATACACGAAACGTTCAAATTTGTATTTTTCGGCGAACCGAAGTACCATCAGAAAAAGATGAAACGAACAAATAGCGGTTTGTATTTGTCGGCGTACACCTGCGCGGTTTTAAATTCGTCGTAATAAGAAAAGAAAAAAAAGAAAGGAAAAAACTCCGACACGAACGGATACAACCCCCCGTGAGACGACGTCGCGCGGTGGCGTGTTTCGTTAAACAAAAAACCCGTTTGGATTTTGTAATCCGATCGCGACATTCACGCGTTGTCTGACGGCGGCGACAGATCACACCGAACGGGACTAGACACACGACGTACTTTTACGTGCCGATTTGTTCTCTGTGTGTGTGTGTGTGTGTGTAGGTGTGTGTCCGCGTAAAACGCATAGGTTAGGCATGTCGAAACGCGAAACTCTACAAAGACGTTTGTTTAAAAAAACACCCCACGGACAGAACGTTACTCGTAGTTGCGGGGAAAGTTACGGGTAATAGCGACGGAAAGGACGGACACGACACGAGACACCGTACGAGACTAAAACACATTTTATTATCGTCAAAACTGTTTGACGGACGTGAGATAAGTCACGACAGACATAGCAGGTATCGAGGAGGAAGCCGTGCGCGCGAGAGGTAGTTAGGTTAGGAGAGGAAGGGCGATTAGGGTCGTCCGCCCGTAGCAATAGGATTAGGATAGATTTTTTGTATTTACCGGTCATCCGTCCCGTTGGATTTTTTTTTATCTCTTTGTTCGAATAAACCCGGGCAGTGGGCGTATTGCCGATTTAAATTTTAAAAAAACAAAAACAAAAGGTATAAGGCAGTGGCGTATTTACGACAAATATTTTGGACGGTGTGATGAAATGATTCGGGTTCTATATACGTTTATAAACAGTGTGATAAGTGCAATATTATAAACGCGATTGGAAATTTGTAAGGCTCAAACACGGGGCGTGGACGTTTCAATGTACATGATGTATACAAATAATATTTTCCGTTTCAACGTGTATACGTGATCGGGTCGATGGGATCGCGTTTTTCTCGACTAGTATCGGACAGGCGATTTTCGGGAACGCTTGGGCGCGCGACGATGACATTTCGAAAGCGTTTGTCAATTGTATTTTACGACGTAGACCGGAAAGCCGGACGACAAAGATTCAACCGCGCAGAACACGATATACATATATGCATACAAGAAGGGCGAATGAAAAAGAAAAACCTAAAAGACGGTTGAATGTTTCAATATAATAAACGAGACCGGGAATCGGAATTTAAAAGTAAATATCAAAATTTAACGTCATAACAGAGATTGTTCTGACGTGCGTCTTCATTCGATTGCGGCGAACCCGATATGTGTGTTCACTGCGCCGGAATCACGTTCGTACATATTATTTCTTGGATCCGACAGTCAAAACTAGTGACTTGATATTGAGACGGAAATCGGTTCCTTCGACTGACAAATCGGAAAAGAGTTGTCGTCTGAAATGATATAAGATTTGGCACGAAGAAGGAGTTTAGCAAGCGTGCAAGGTTGTTATTAATATCGACAGGGGAAAAAACCACGACACGGTTAAATCCGGATGAAATACGACGAAAAACAATAGCGGAAAACTAAATGTTCAAGCGGAAACGCGCTTTAGAAACGCAAATCGAATAGGAAATGTTTGGAATACGCGCGTGTTGCTGTTGTACGGCAAGTAAACGGACAATTCGACAACTCGGAACGAATAAACATTCGAATTCGTCAGCTTTCATTTAGGTTATTGTGAGAGTGGATTTCGAACGTTCAACAGTGTACAAATTGACATGGTTTCAATGAAAATGTCAGACGTCGATTCTCCCGAAGCACGTAGAAAAGATTTTTATAAATCCGGTCGAATGTTTTGTCTAGCTTTTGGATGAAAAAAAAAATACACCTCATCGAACTCTGAATAATCACGTTTCGACCGTTGTGTGTATGTGTGGGTGTGTGTGTGTGTGTGTGTGTGTGTACAATGTGCAAACACGGTGAAATTCGTTGTACGAAAACGCGAACAATGAGAAACCGCTGCATGAGACGCAGACGTCTAGGAATCGTGTAGGACGAGGGGCTGAAGCGGCGGAACCTGTCCGCGCCGTCTGCGTCTCGCGGTATAACGATTATTGTCGTCGGAAATAATAATAAAAAACATTTGCGATAGCGATCGTCTCCTACGCCGCGTTTTTCTTTTTTGAATTCGTTTTTGCCCCATCGCGCGACGTACGTTGTGCGAACGTTTCGCAACGGAGCTGAGCTCTCCCGGCTTGACAAGACGAAAACGAAAACTCGTGTTTTACTACAGATGTCCGCCGACACGTTTCACGTGTTGAACGATGTCGAATGAGATAATACGTCGTGACCTCGGCCGGTATTCGTGTTCGTTATTCGTGTTTTATGGCGAAAACACGACGACGACAACACACGCGTGGAACGTGTTTTCGGCGACGTTCGGTTGTTAATATATATATATGTATGTATATAATCGGTCGGATTTCAAAATTCGTTTACGGGAAAGCGCGCGTGACGTTTTCCCGAGCGAGCAACGTGGCGCCTAACGTTACTTATCGCGTATTTTTAAAACGACGATAACGACCCCGTCACCTTCGAATTCACACGAAAAGAAAAAAAATCATGACAAACGAGTTCTACACGAAAAACCGTTCACGGGCAAAATAACAAGAGGAAAAAAAAACACGTCGTCGTAAAACACCCAGTACATTGTTCGCTGAGAAACTAAAATCGCCAAGGAAAGAGCGTAATTAATTCATTGGCATTGACAGTACAATAGAAGAGAAATAGACAAATAAAACAATCTCGTTTAGAACTCGTATTGTTGAATGTCGCCGTATTTCGGAAAACGCGAAATTTTCGTTTACGTGCCGCAGCGGGAAGGCAGCTAACGTTTTAAGCTACAAAAGGACCTTAAGAAAACTCTGAGTTTAAACTCCCAACGGACTTGCGAAAAGACCCGGTAAAATCGTCGACACGTACTGTTTTCACGGATTATTTATTATTATTTTTTTTTAAATTCCAAAAATCATACTACCGAACGCTAGAAATGTAATGTGTTTACTTTCGAACAATAGGAAATCGTTATGAATATAACACTGGGACAACAGTCTGAAATGACACGAACAAAAACAAACGATTGCGCGCGTTAAAACACATTTCCTTTTGGGGGGGGGGCCTTATACATTTTTCAAATCGGATGAACGGTATTGAATCGCTCTGTATGCGTACACACACACGCACACACACACACACACACACACACACACACACGAGTGGATTTAGTCGAAACACGTTCATAATTATTACAATCGTCAATCGAGCATCACGGCGAGTTGTTATGAATATTGTTTTCTCTTGAAAGTATTTCGAGAATGCCGATTATAGGCAATTTCTAGCGTATCTTAGTATACACATTAAACACCGGTGTAGTATTTTGCAGTGATTTTATTATTTCAACACTATACATAGTATAATCGGTTTTCGGAACAATTTCAAGTATTTGCGTAAGACAAATATATAGCCATTTTTCGTTTCTCGATAACGCGCCATTCCTCTTTCTTTTTCTGTTTTTTTTTTCTCTTACATTTATCTATCCATGTAAATATTTAACTAATTATAGAAACCGTGTTAGATATACGCGGCGTTTCGTATGTCTATTGAGTAACGCGCAGGGTTTTATTTGTTATCGATCGCGCAAAAGCAAATATTTAAAAAGAAAAATCGTCGTTGGTTTTTTTTATTTGCGCGATTCTTTTAATCGAAAAGCTCTTATTTCGCAACATCAGTCGCGATTGCGTCCGAATCGCGTTGCCGGGGGGGAAAAATTTTTTTTCTTTTTTTTTTTTTAAAGGGTAGCTCGAGTTGTGCAGCGGTGGGGCGACCTGTGAAAACGGGAACACCATTGCAAATAAATATCATACTTGTTTCAGAAAAACATTTTTGACCATAATCGTGTCGCCACCTACCGAGTCCACGCTAGTGGCATTTGCCCAAGTCTAGTATTTAGCTCAAATATTAACTGCCAAACACGTTATTACCGTTACTAATATAGCAATATCCAATCGTAGACACGTACTTCACGTGCGGACAACTTATAGTATCAACTAATTAAGTTAAGTTTTTATATTTTTAATCATGATTAGATATTATATGAAAGACTTAGTTTGTACAAGTTGGGTGTTGAAAGCAGTGTGTCGAAGTCGGCAATCGGGGTACTTCGCGAAATGTTTGCCACGGTCTAGAAAAAACCGAGATGACGTCATTGGTCTACGCGTAAAAAGCAGGAAGGCAAATATTACGCATACAACTAGTATGTTGCGCAGCAGTTAAACGTAGACATACTCGTCGTACTTCAAATGCTTATAATTAATAAACTATTGACGTTTCGGTTTTCAAAATCTAGTGCAAATACTTGAACATATGAATAAAAATAAATAAATAAAAAACCGAATAATTAATGAAATCGGCTTGAAAACGACGTGTTGGTTCGTATGGTCCTACAAACAGACGAATGCAATATAATTGTATAGCGTTTATGATCACGCGCGACCAATGCAGTTCAGACGTATTTTTTTTTCGTATCTATCGTGCAATACGGATACGACATCGGGTGCGATGTAACGTGATTTCGATCCGAGAAATATCAGTTCACGTTACGGACGAACGAAGTACACGTGAAACATCAAGTTCGGAAAAACTTTGTTTATTACGACATCGCGTCGCCGCGGCCGACTGTATATAAATATACGTGTACGCGGATTGTGCAACGACTGCATTTGTACGCGCATTGTTATTACACAACATTTATTTTGGAGAATTCGCCTATATACGTACAATATTATGCGGAAATTTATAAGAATACACGTACACGTTATAACGACGTAGGGTATGGATAATGATGACGATGATGATGTAGAGCTGAGAATATTATGTACTAAAGTCAATAAAAAATCAAAACGATATATTTTCAAATGTTTTAAAGATCTTTTTTTTTTTGAATTTACAATATACAGATGTAAAATACGAGAATGTTTTAATCGAAACGGGGTATTTACCTAATCGTATAATTAACACGACAGTAACGACAATTCCTAGTTATAAGATATGAATATTAAACAACAATCATAATAATAAAGACCGTGCCAGTTGATTAAATTGTTTAACTCGTCAAGTTAAAAATTAAAAAAAATAAAATTTCTACACGAAATCAATGGGGGAATATGTTTATTTCAGGTTTGCAGCGCACGAAAAGAATGAAAAACAACCGACACGACCTATTTTATTCGATGATTTCCGTTTAGATTTAACGTCACGCGATAGCGTACTATTATATTGTGAATAGCGTTCGAACAGTACGCGCGCGCATATGCGAACGTATAACAATAATACGATAATTTATAAAAATAAACGAGATTCGTTTCCCGACGCAACAATAATAATATAAATGGCGACGACGCATCGTTTCCACATAATATTTTATTATATTTGTTATACAATTGGAAACCATTCGAACATACAAATGAAATACAGATTATGAATTTTAAATCGCGTCGGAATTCGTTTACGGCTCCGTCGTAAAAAAAAAAAAAAACAGGCGGGGAGAAAAAAAATCGCCGCCGTCGATCGACGACATTCTTCGCGGTACTTCGCGACGTTCCTCCATTCTAAACAATCAAAACGCGACCGACGTACGTTTTCGTACGCGAAAAATTTTCTTCTACGGACGTAATGGCCGGAACGAGTTTTCGCCACACGTTAGGTGCTGCATTCGAACCCGCAACCGCGTTTTCAGCATACGCCCGATCGTCGTCAAGCTTTTGGCGGACTAAAAACTCTCGGTCTTAAGCGAGCGACCGACAACGAACGTCCGGAACGGGTATTCGTAATCGATAATCACGAAGTCGTTAAGGTTAAGGCTAACGAAGTCGGAAGAGTACGAATCTCGTTTAATACACACAATCACACGCGTTCGTGGAACTTTTCTCTACGTTTTCCTCGTTGTCGTTCCGTTATCGTGACGAAAACAACGCGTACGTACACTTCTGCAGGCGACAACTCAATAACGCAACAGCGCGTTCCACCAATAGCGGATATATTATATATATATATATAATATTCAAATCGACCGTTTTAAAACGAACATCAAGTGACTAAACGTGAAACGCTGCGCGACGACGATTCCCGACACGCGCGCGCGCGCGTGTGTGTTAGAGAGAAGACGACGAAAAATTCGCCGACGAGTCGAAAAGCACGCGATCGGTTCCCGTCGGACGGACCTGTTTTCCACGACATCGGCGGCGAACACCGTATCGTCGAAGATAAAACGCGTGATACCGCACATTTACACGCTTGTAAATAAATACGAGAAGCAACAACGTCCGGACGATCGTGAAGGGAAACGGGCGTAATCCGTGACGAAATCCGCGCTTTTTATTATTCGACGACTGTTGCATTATATTATAGCGTCTCGTGGACATTTTATAAAAACGTATACGTGTGGTTTTCCCTATGACGGTGATAACGTTATGCTAAAAACACGGAACGAACGATTTTTACGGAGAAGAGAATCCATACGCGCACTCGTCTGGAGGTCGGCGCCCACAGGTCGGACACAGTGAAAGGGTTTACGTATTCGGGTTCGTTCTTGACACAAAAACAATAACAAATGCGCTGAAATAAATACCGATCACATGACAGCAGCCACTAAAAATTCTACCACGACGGGCAAATACTTGTATGACACGAAGAAACCTAAATACAGCACGAATATCGCACGCTCGTCTGACCGACGATAACGCGTGGACGCGGAGGCATTACCGTAAATCTGAGCAGAATGAATAAAAACGCGACCAAAGAGAACAGTCGGAGCCCGTGCCGCACGCCAGACGTGGTCCGCGTGACCGGGAAAAGACGACTCCGGCGGGGAGGTATAAAGGAGCTATAGGACAGTGCGGTGTTCCGAGGGTGAAAAGCGATACGGAAAAGTGCGAAACCGATTGACGTGATTCGGCTACGGACCGAGTGAACAGTGGACCCAAGCGCGCGGGCGAAACTATTCAAGGGGCACGGCAGAAGACGTTTCGGTCGAGAAGCTCGTACCGCACGAACCCAACCCAGATCGGACGAAATGCGTTGCTCTACGGCCGCGAGGGTGATCACTGATTTTTATTAGAGATTTACACCAGACACATCCGTGCCACTGTTCTTGCACGTGTCATCACGTTCGTAGGCAGACAAGCCTCGAACGACATTCGCCTCTGCTGATCTACCGTCGTACGGGACTTCGGGTAGCACCAGACATCAGCTGCCCGTGCGCTTAGACACCGTAATTATTCACGGTCGAACGTCGCCTGGGGCTTAGTCTGAGACGTTGGGGCTGAATGGTCGACGAATACTACCGGATAAGAAGGGACATTCCGGGCTTTATCATATCGGAAACGCGCTTTTTCCGAGGAGTATCGGATCATTAGTGATTTTCGAAACGTGCGAGAATAATGTGAATCTGACTACTCACATATAATCCGAAAGGTGTTCAAAATTTGTTTGACGTGCGACAATTCAAACCTAAAAACTAGACCTAAACCTAAACCTAAAATCTGACAAAATATTCGAACGCATTAGCTTATTTTCTAGGGTTATTGTGGGAGTATTTTTTTTTTTATTAAATATTTCGTTTTTGTTCGTTCAACTCGATCGGATTTTTGTCTAGATCTTAAGTCTAAAATGGTATAAAAAGTACACCCTCTGTGAATATTTACACAGCATATTTTCAAAATTATATCACCGCCCCACGTTAAGATACTTTCGTATGAACTTTTGATTTTCTAATGCCGACTTTTATATTTTTGTATACACCGTCTTATTGAATTAAAACGAATAAATGAATACGGTTTTATACAGAGGTTGCTTTTCGCCTGAGAGGGGATATTTACCTTAAATATCTCTCCTATATACCGTATCTTAATTTACTCGGGAAATGTTTATCGGGAAAGAAAAATGTGTGAATTAAAATATATTCGCCGAGAATTTGTAAATGCGAATCGCGTAGGTGGCCGTCTGAAACGGGACAAATTATGCACGGCTCGTGACGAAAAACAAAAGTCACCCTGTACATAACGTACATTTTATACACTGCGCATTTCGCTGGGCAAACGATCGATTTCGTCCGGGAAATAATACACACGCACATACACAACACTTGAACAACTTAAACGATAAAAATATGTACAACAGTATATGTGATTACACGTCGACTTACCGGGAACGTCGCCGCCGCGTGACTTGTTATTTTTGCCTCCGGAAGAAATGTATCGGATTAAGGTCGACGGCTCGTGTATATTTAGATACGAATATATTACGTCGTAAACATCGACATAATGACGGTTTCACCTGAAAAAACAATGATCGTTAACACGTCTTTGTTTTGATGGAAGAAGGAAAAAACAAAAATGATTATCGATATATTTTTTTTTTAGAATTGGATACACGTAATATACGACGGACCGTTCACGTTTTTATCGGTATAAATGATATATATATATGTTTTTTGTTGTTTTTGTTTTCGACGCGTACAAATGATCCGCACAAATTCGGTCGGAAACATATATATATATATTATACTACAGCCACGGCACTTTACACTTCGGAAATTTACACTATTCGTGACCGCGGTAATATACGCGTCTTGTATTTCTAAAAGAAAACCACTCGACTGTACGAAAACGTATATATGGTATACATTTTTATAGAATTATTTAACGTGTAATCGAGTTTAGACTCCGAGCGTGTATTGGTTTTTTTTTTTTGACGACGTGCTTTTTTTTTGAGGGGTCCGTGAACGATTTTCCGTGTAGGACGGTGCTCGGGACGATGTTGACATGCGATACGTTTCGTGCAAATCGAATGCAACGGACGGGTGTCAATTACGCGTTACAATAATTAATGTCGTTCGCTCGTTATTAACGAATTCCTCCATACGTGTGCTCAATTTATTCGGTATTTATGATCGTCACGCCGTATTTTAGAGCTCGTGCGCAATAACAATAAACACGATAACAAATAGTCAACGACAATAACACGAAACCGGAAACGGCCGTGTATTTTAAGGTTTTTACCATAAACAATATTACCGCACGAATTTCGTCACAAACGATTGACAACACGACAAACACGGACTTTTCAGCGCTTGGGAAAGAGCTCGTACGAGTGATCAAAAACTCCGAGACCACGCCGTTCTGTTACGGTCAATTTAAAACACACGTTCGTTAAAAACGCTTATCGTACATGAACCGCGTTAATACGAGTTTACAGTTTTAAACGATCGACAACATTGATTTGAAACGCCGGAAATTGTTTTAACTGACATCTGAATGGATTTGGTTTTAGTTTTTTTTTTTTTATTTAAGAAAATTTACAATCTGTATACAAATACCAGCTGATAACCCGCGTGCGTTGATACGCGCCCCTCTCCCATCTCCGCTACTCGTCACCGTAACATTTTAAAACTGTTAACGTCAATAAATGTATTTTATTCGAGTGCTTTGGGATAAACAATATTTTTTGGTTTTTTCCGTCTTTAGCGAAAACAAATAAATTTTTCCATGTGAAAAGCGTGGATTTTAAAAATTTAACCCACACGCTTTAAGCGATCGGACCTGCGCCTTGTTGATGGTCATTGAAATCAAATAGCACGTCGGTGGGAATGATTGGCATGCGTGGTATCAGCACATCCTCTCCATTCGATTTCCCATTTAGAATTGTTGCTCCGATGACATTTGGCAACAGTTTCTTGACGGTAAGTCTAGTTCCATTGCACAATCGAGGTGGATTAATGTCGAGCAAACGAATAATTGGCTAATAATACGACGTCTTCGGGATTCATGACATTGTCATTTCGATTAGTAAACTACAGATTAACCTGGAATTCGTTCTTGAATCGCGTGGTTCATTGAAATGACGTCAGTGATTTTTGCTGTCGGAACAACACGTTCGTAAAGCGATTAGTGGTTTTTGTAATTGGCAACAATTTACGGAAAAACTTTCTGCAATAGTTGTTCAGTGGAACAATAACACAAAAATGTAATGGAAATTAAATACGATTTGTGGCAGAATCAACTGGTACTTTTCTATTGCCGATGTTCAATAGTTGTTTTGAAAATGTGGCTGCCGACCCGTCGTGCTGCAGATATACGCGCGCATATTGGTCTTCAATGTGATTTTTTGCGCAATTCTCCAAAGATGCGAATCTTTGAGGCATGCGTTGAGCTCATCGGCAGGAATTGAATTTAGTATAACCGGTAGAACGCTTCAAGTGATTTCTTATGTGCCATGGTGTATTCGTCCCAGACAATTAGTTTGTGAGTTTGCAAAATTTTCGCTATTCCTAAACATTTAGAAATGTTGCACGTTAATGTGAATTTTTCTGTGTTTATTCGAGGACAATGTGCACTGTGCGTCATCAGAATCGTCCGAGAAAACGACCGCCTAGAAGTAGGGCTTTTTATCTTCGTGACGTAAATAAAAATATTAGATACCGTGCTACTCGGATACTTAATTAATAATTGTTACATGTACTCATGTAATTCGTTTTAATGTAATATTTTATATTATGTTTGTTATTTCCGACCATTTTCCATCAAGAAATATAATACAATTTGAAAATAATGTGTTTAGTTAATTTACAGGCGCACTTGAATTCATAGAAATGTTTTGTTTTTGTCTGTGAACACTTTTTGGTGTAAAATAAATATTTGGAATTTTATGTTTGAAAAGCAGATACATAGGATCGCATACGATTTTGCTCGTAATTCGTTTTCAAATCATAAAATCTATAGTCACTAATTTTATAAATCTTAAATTAAAAGTAAAAATGTTTTAATAATTGTTCGGTCCCCTAAAAATTGATCCAATTCGTGCCATATATTTATTTATTGTCCATCTAACCGTTTGCACATACAAAGGTCGTATATCGAACGGCAATTCATTCAAAACCAATAAAAAATAATTCATACTACTATACAATATCATCACGTAAACACGAACAACATTTGATGAAGCTAATTTCAAAACCGGTATCTTAAACACGTCACCCAAATTGCGCCTATGGCAACCAACTGGCGTCATTGTTACGGGTTAACCGTCTGAGATGAACACTACGGAATTGATATAAATACGCGTATTGTTTAATTGAAAATGTGTACTGACTACAACTCAACACGTAACTAGGGAACTATTTTATGAACAACACGAGGTGTTAAACGAAAAATAATTCAATAGTGTACGAGACGTTGATACAATTGACAGTCACATAATTGTTTGTCATTTTTGGATTCGTGTATATTGTGTTTAAATAAAACGAACACGATATATCTCATTCAACGCGGAGTGGAGCTACGTTACGAGATTGATCGTTATAGGTCAGCAGACGATCAACTTGATCGAGAGACCGAACGAGCCTAAAAATATGTTTGGGTAAATCGTTGTGATCAGTGATAGACAGCATTATTAATTTTGAGATATTATACACTTGCCCCGCACGCTACACCTCCAGATGTCCTATAAATAACAAAAGAACGAACGTCGTACGATACTACCACTCGGCCCCCATCGTTTATTAATCAATCAAATTAATATACAGTTTACAATTTTTAGGTTAGCTCCGGTCAACCGGGGTACTTTAACCGAGACATAATGCCGAAGTAATCAAGAATAATTTGAATAGCACCAATCTGGTATTTTATTCTTGATTTCAACTGTTCTTGGCGGCCCAGTCTAACTCAACGCCCGCCGACCTGGAATCTCGTGCAAATTCTCTCTTCCTCGCTTCTTTCATCCCTCTCCTTCTCGGACAGGATACTTTCCACCATGTTGATTAGACGTATCCGTGCCCTCATGAAATCTTCTCTTACCTGAGGGACTTGTTCTGCCCAGCCGACAGGTCCGCAGAGCAGGTCCATAAAATCCTCAGGAGACAGCGGCCTGCCATTCAGATGGGCGTTGAGTTCGCTGCGTTTTTCCGCCCAGTAAGGGCACGTATGTGAAGTTGGCCCACCGACTTCAAGGTGTAAACTTCAAACCTACACTAATATTTTGCGAGTTTTTTGCGAGAATTTGCGAGTCCATTTTCAGAATTTGCGAGTCAGTCATTACCGAGTAAAAAACAAAAGTACCAAAGGGTGGGCCAACTTCACGTAGCCCACCCACTTTGTCCTAGAATTTCAAAATTTGTATCAAACGAAAGCTTTTAATTTGCGAGAATTTGCGAGTCCATTTTCAGAATTTGCGAGTCACCCCTCCACCCAGCAAACCCATTTTTTGACCGTGAAGTTGGCCCACCCACTTTGTCCTAGAACTTCGAAATTAGTATCAAACGAAAGCTTTTAATTTGCGAGAATTTGCGAGTTCATTTTCAGAATTTGCAAGTCATCCCTCCACTCAGCAAACCAATTTTTCGACCGTGAAGTTGGCCCACCCACTTTGTCCTAGAACTTCACAATTAGTATCAAATGAAAGCTTTTAATTTGCGAGAATTTGCGAGTCCATTTTCAGAATTTGCGAGTAACCCCTTCAACCAGCAAACCCATTTTTCAACCGTGAAGTTAGCCCACCCACTTTGTCCTAGAACTTCACAATTTGTATCAAACAAAAGCTTTTAATTTGCAAGAATTTACGAGTAAATCATTACCGAGTAAAAACGAAAACTCAAATGGTGAGCTAACCTACCAAAATATTCGTAACTATAGAAATTCGCATTGTCCTCAACATTTATCGAATTTCTTTAATGTCATTTAAAAAATGAATGAACCATTGTTTTAACACCTCACTTTTCATTTCATTGTGTCAATCCGTATAATTCGTGCAGTATGCAAATTTATATATATGAAACTATAAAATATCAATTTGGATTCTTCAATAAATCCGTAACGAGCTATATATAATATGTTGATCTTCTCATGTTGATACTTTTTAATTTTTAGAGATAGATTTTTTTCCCATATATAATTATGCACGAATGGTTATGGTTTTCCCAAATCTCATTAATCGATATCAGTATAGAATTCTAATATATTAAGGGTATACGTACATGTTTAAACATTTAAATATAAAAACAAACTATCTTTGTTTGATATATAAAGAACTCTTTTTATTTATTAAAATACAATAAATATAGATAATATTACTTCTTCACTTTAAAAATGTATTAATTGTAACAAATGGTTAAAGATGCTTAAAATGTTTAATTCATTATTATAGTATCCACAAATATTTATAATCCTGAAAAATATTTTATATTGTTCCTTTTTTATTATTATCCATATTCAATTATAATTGTATTTATAATTATACATATATATATATAAAGACAATTAAAAGAAAAAATGTTACAAATTACTAAATTAAAATATGTTAATTCATAATATATATCAAAATAATTTTAATGTAATACTGTGTTATATTTGTGCATATATTAGCATATGAGGATTTAATACAACACTTTCATTTTGTACTATAGTAATTTTTTAGCCAGATCGTTATGAAGCTCCCATATATTTTTAAGAGCTCTGTAAATGTAGGTTACATAATAATTGCCAGATACAAAATCAATGGTAGCTACAAGTGTAAACCTGTAATAAAAAACCCAAAGTAACATCTAAATAGCACCATATATAAATAAAAATATTTATAAAATTTGTTTTAATTACTTCTTCATTAATGTTTTTAGTATTTCATGAATTTTTATCGATATATTAAAAATGTCAAATTCAATGAAAATATGTTTATTAAATTGTTTTGATGTTTTATATTATCTTTTTTTGTTATTTGTTTGAAACATTGATTATAAATCAATGGTTTGAAGTCATTTATTGGTAAAACTCGTTTAAATGTTCGGATTTGAGTACACTAACAATGCAAATATAACACATATACGATGAATATAATATACACAAATGACAAAGTATAAATTAAAACAAAATAATAAAATAACAAAATATAATAATATACTATCCATACAACATCAATGCCCAAGTCATAGCATAACACAATTCTCTTTGCGAGTCGTGACTAGCGATGGGCACAACCGAATGAAAACTATCGAATGTCATATTCGATAGTTTTTATTCGAATAAAAACTATCGAATATTTATTCGATAGTTTTCTCTGAACTATCGAATATATTCGGTTGTCAAAACTATTCGGTAGTGCCCATCACTAGTCGTGACCGCTGATCAATTTATTATATTCGAAAAAACCCTGGCTAATAATAGATATCCGATGGCGGGAAGACAGCGGCGTCGACGTGGAATCAATGGTAAACGTTAATACACGTGGGTTTTACATAACTTCTTATAATATAATAGTATATTATTTCCAAAATATAACGTTGTATAAAAAAATGTATAAAAATTACGTTCGTAATAAAAGAAAGAAAATGTTTTGAATTGTGCATATATAATATATGCACATATTTTTTTAAATTACAGAGTGCCAATTTGACTAAGTTTACCCAATTATTTTCGATATAATTTTTTATTAAATACTTTATTTAAAAATCATAATAATAATAATAATACAATAATTCAATAATAAATATTTCATTAAACTGGAAGTCAGATTAAACATTAAAAATACGCATATTCATTAAGAATACATAATGTTTTTAACATATATACAAATTTTGAAATTCTAGGACAAAGTGGATGGGGTACGTGAAATTAGCCCACCATTTGGGTTTTTGTTTATACTCGGTGATGACTAACTCGTAAATTCTCGCAAATTAAAAGATTTTGTTTGATACAAATTGCGAAGTCCTTGGACAAAGTGGGTGGGCTAACTTCACGGTTGAAAAATGGGTTTGCTGGTTGAAGGGTTACTCGCAAATTCTGAAAATGGACTCGCAAATTCTCGCAAATTAAAAGCTTTCATTTGATACTAATTGTGAAGTTCTAGGACAAAGTGGGTGGGCCAACTTCACGGTCGAAAAATTGGTTTGCTGAGTGGAGGGGTGACTTGCAAATTCTGAAAATGAACTCGCAAATTCTCGCAAATTAAAAGCTTTCGTTTGATACTAATTTCGAAGTTCTAGGACAAAGTGGGTGGCCAACTTCACGGTCAAAAAATGGGTTTGCGGACTCGCAAATTCTCGCAAATTAAAAGCTTTCGTTTGATACAAATTTTGAAATTCTAGGACAAAGTGGGTGGGCTACGTGAAGTTGGCCCACCCTTCGGTACTTTTGTTTTTTACTCGGTAATGACTGACTCGCAAATTCTGAAAATGGACTCGCAAATTCTCGCAAAAAACTCGCAAAATATTAGTGTAGGTTTGAAGTTTACACCTTGAAGTCGGTGGGCCAACTTCACAGACGTAGTAAGGGCAGTTAAATATCGTGTGCTCTGCCGTATCGTCCACCCATGAACAGTATACGCAGGAGCTGTCCGTCGCTCTGTTCATTCGGTGGAGGTAGCTACGGAAGCATCCATGGCCCGTTAAAAACTGGGTCACATGGATCACGACAGAAGTACATCGAAACAACATAGAGAATTGACTTAAATCCATATAGAATAACTCATATGTGCGAACGAAGCGAAGGAAAAGAATGAGAATATGTTATGTTATAAATTTAGACCGTCTCAGGTTATAAATAAATGTAACTCAATCGCATGATTGTAATAAATTAATTTAGTTGTTTTATATACATAATTCCTGCATTATTTATTTAATTATAATACTAATAATAACAAAATTATTACGATATGTGTTTTCATAAAATGATAACCGTGTTGTCGACCCACAAAGAGTTATCGAATAAACGATTTGGCGACGTTAAAGCCCTATTCACACTTGTCAGACACGTACCGACAGACACCGTTCCGACACAAACAGGTCAATTCACACTAGTCAGACACGTATCGACACACACAGTACCGTACCGTTCCGACACAGACATACTGTACTCACACTTTCGATCCAACATCGTTTCGTTTTCAACAACTTTACCTTGTACTATTTGAAATATGTTTAAACGATTTACGAACTGTGATTTGGCAACGATTGCTATTGCTCTAGACGAAGAGGAACAAAAAAATATACGACGAAGAACACGGGATCATGAAATGTTGTTAAAACGGCACGTCGAAGGTGAATTCGTTACATTGTATAAACAGTTAACTGACCACGAAGAAAAGTTTTTTAAATATTTCCGCACGTCGAAATTTCAATTTAATGTACTTTTATCGAAAATTTGTCTGTTGTTCATTCACACTCATCAGTCGGACGTGTTCCGCGACCTGTTCAGACAAAACGTTCTCGTGCGGAATGTCGAACGAACGCTGTCGGATCGGTACGTGTATGAACGGAACGGAACGTTAAAATGTGAATCACCTATACTTAAGCACATATTAAAATATTTTCCGAAACGGTACGGTACGGTGTCTGTCGGTACGTGTCTGACAAGTGTGAATCGGGCTTAAACCTTAAAAGATTTCGAGTTTGGACAAAACCATTTTCAAAAAATACGCTCCAATCATAGTCGTCGATATGAGCAGACAGAACGACAACGTCAAGGCCTAAGAACTGAATTCCAGACGTTGATAAAGATCGTTTTTAATACAGATTAAAAAATCACAATATTCGAATCGAAATATTACTCGTATAAAGTTAAAAATGTACGGTGACGAAATCTAAAACAGTACTAGTATAATTATAAAAATGTACATTATTCAAGTACAGTATGTACACGTTCGTTATAGTTTTAAAATGAATTAAATACTATTTAATATAAATTTTATTAAGACCCGTTAGCGGATGCCCACGTTATAATAGCTGTCTGTATGCCAAATTTCAGGCCGATCCGTCCGGTGGTTTGAGCCGTGCGTTGATAGATCGGTCGGCGAGGTTTCCCTTATATGGATACACAGAGATAAGTTTACCAATAATTAAACGAGATGTGAAGACTACCGGGCACGGTGACGTGAAAGACTGATGTGTCCATTTCAACACTACTTCGGATCATAACTCAACTGAAATCACGTTCGTAGATCTCGAGTGGCGAAATTGGTTTTCAGGGCGAGCTTGCGTGGGGTTTGGAATAGTGGTATTTGGGTCGTGGTACGGTTTTGAAAAACAACCGTTCGAAAACGCACCGAAATCTGAACGATTATCACTGAAACGACAAACAACCGACAGTCGATGGCAGACGACGTTGTTACCGGACAAAAACTTGTCGATCGTCTCAAAGACGTGCGAAATGAATCGTTTTAACACGTAGTAATGTTCGAACGTTGACGAGGTGAAAATGCATTTTCTCAAAAACACTGGCTGTCCGGACATTGTAAACGCGCAGTCCGAAATCTCTGCGCTGGGGAGGGGGGGGGGGAGGACGCACCGTGCCCGTAACATAACGTTATAATGTTAGTTTCGTCGAATATTTCGAGCGACGAATTTTGTGTTTTTTATTATTATTGTTTCAACATCGCCTCCGTAATAACAATAACGTAACGCACATAAGTCAATATTTATCATTCGCAGAACAGAAGTAGTTACATCCGTCGGGTTACAACAACAATAACGCACGCTCGCGTTAAACGGCCAAGGGCATGCGTTTCGCGTTTTTTTTTTTTTTTAGAGGTCTCTTAGCACACATGCCGAAACGATATGTCGATAAAAAAAAAAAAATAAATAAATAAATAAAAAAATAAAAAAATTCAATAATATCATTCGAAGGTCTAATCATTTGAAACGTTACTGTTGAAACCTTTGCGCTCGCCGTCCCCGTGTTTGCGTGCAGCACATAAACCGAAAAAAAAAACAATTGACGATTGAAAACGCCGCGTACGTCCCGTTCGATTTTCCAATGCAGTATGAAATCGACAAATATTGCATAACAACGCCCGCTAAACACGTTGTCTTTCAGATTTTGATTACACGAAAACGGTTAGAAAAGAGAAAACGGCGTGCGTCGAACACATTAACCGTTTGTGGATGGACATTTGTGACTCGGTAAACAAAACAAAACAAAAAAAAAAATACGCTTAAAACCAATTACATCGCGTTTCACCCGATTCGTATTGTGTTTTTACCTGTATGTTGATTGATTGGTTTTATTTAATTATATTTATATACCGTACGTAACATAACGACTTACTGACGAATATTGAATAATTTTAATTTTTAACGATTTTTTTATTTTTCAAAATGATTTCTACTCGTTTACACCACGAGTATGACACTGTATTTTTGTTGTATAAAATACCGGTTTTGTCCACACACACGATTCGAGACGGCCATTCGTTCATTTATTTTTTATGATTTTTTTCAAACTTTATTGAACACCTTTAGCGTAACGTGTACGTAAGTACGTGTAGTATTTTTGTGAACTTACCGTCAACAAAAAAAAAAAAATTATCTAAAGTTTTTATGGATGATTTTTTTTTCTTATAAAATTAAAACGACGAAAACAGCTATTTTTTATTGTGGACAAAAAAAACCGTGTTAAAACGTATTTTTTTATTTGAACAATTAAACTAAAAATCCAACGCTACGACCAGAGTTACATTGTCGGTTTGTCCCGTTTCACTCTGTATATGTACATCACAACAGAATATACATATATATATATATATAACGGAACCGTTTTGTTCTTGAATTATCACAATAAATCGTACAATTTCGCAACTATAAAATACGAAATGAGATTTTAAAGGCATTGTTTTTTTTTTTTGTTTTTAAACGCGTGTACATTTTTTCAACAAAAAAATGTCCACCCCGGTAAACTAGCCATTGCAGAGAGATCAGAAACAAAACACTAAAACACAAACAGGGTATAGCTGATATGACGTACGCCCATAGATCGTAAAACGTAATCGCTATATGGAAATATGCGTAGCGTTTGACTGTAATCGTACCGATTCGTAAATTGTCTCGAACGCAACAAACGTTCGTTCGGTCGTTCTGTGACGGTTTTGGGGGGAAAAAAAAGGAGAAGAAAAACGTGGTAGGCGCGTATCGATTTTTAGACGACTTTCCGACGAGCACGTGCCGTTCAAGTCCATTCAGAAACATTCGATTCGAGTTTTGTTGAAAACCAAAGCAGCTACGTTGGTCTGCTTTATGCTTGCGAAAACGATGCATACGTCAAACAACGAATCGTTCGCGAATATGACTAAGAGTATGGCGTCGAGGAGACTCAAACATCGCCGTCGGGTTTGCGTTGGGCATAGAAAAAGATCTAACACACGACGGATAACCGAGCGAATAAGAAAACGTCGGATTACACTCGTCACAGTCGTTCGAAACCCAGTGCTTGGACTGAGCGGGAAGGCGCAGCACGTCTTTTTCTTTTCATTTTTTTTTTTTTTTTTTTGACTAGTTCAACGTCGCTCTTGTACGTTTTATTTTTTTTAACGGAACATTCATACAACAAACAAAAAGATGCCGAAAAACAATTGTTTTTAAGTTCGCTCGCGCGGGCGATTCGTTTTCCCTTAGCCATTTCGCCGAAAACGACTAACGGCGCGGGAAATCGCGAAAAAACGATTAGAGTAAAAAAAACGAATAAACAAATAACGACGAATACGAAAAATAATCCGATGCCGAGCGCGTTAAAAAGAATCGACGCGAGGAAAACAAAAAAAACCGGCGCCTCGCCGAACGAACAAACGAATAAAAAATACGGTCGTTGGGGAGCGGGCGGAGGGCAAACACGGACGGACGTGGAATACCTACGCCGATGGACGGGACGCGGCGGGAGAGACGAAACGGTTTTTTTATTCTCTGGGAGAGAACGCGGAGAGTACGCACAACGTTTTATATTGTACGCGGCACGACGTATACAACGACAGACGCGTCGGAGAAGCCCGCCAAAACAAAAAACAAAACAAACAGAAATATTTAGGTCCGGTTTTGTACGGGCCGGGGCCGTCGTACGTCGTGCGTGCGTGCCGAGGGGCCAACGCGCGCGTGTGGCACACATCCGAACGTGTTACACGCGACGAGTGAGCTGCCGTCCGCGACAAAAACGCGGCACCGCTTCACACCGTTACGCAACAAAGCGGCCGTACTCTCGTCTCTCTCTCACACGCACGCACACACGCTCTCTCTTCCGCTCGCCCGGTCACAATCGGAAAAACAATCCCCGCGGAGTTATGTACAATCCGTGCGCCGCCAGGTCGAATACCGAAAGCCGATCGGCCGCCTCCGGTCGACGGTACATTCAGTACGCGCGTAATCCGACGGAAATCCCGTGACGAAAACGAGGAAAAAAAAAACCCGCCCGATCATAACTCACCCGTCCGTTTTCTTTTCTCTCCTTTTCGAATCCGACCCGTCCAAAATGGCACCCATCGTCGTCACGCAGTTTTTTACAAGTTCCAAGAGCAATTACCTTCACTGTTTGACGAACGGCATTTATTCGAGCGCTCGTGTACTTTGACGGAGATTCGTCGATGGATTTGATCGGGATTTCATCGTATACGAGAAAGGCGACGGATCGTTTATGCACGGCGGACGCGGGCGACGGATTCTGGATCAGACTGTCACGAAAACGAATGAAACGCGTGACGACGTCGAAATTGAAAATTAAAATAACGAATTGTTGCGACAACTCGCTAGATCGAACGAACGAGACGGCGCGACGGCGCGACCGATTGCAGCCGTGAAACATGATTGAAAACCGCGAGCGAACGAACGAGACGGACAATCGAACGGACGCCGTTCCCGAGCCGTACGGCCGATTTCCACCGGTGTACGGTATTCGGTATACGGTATGCGGTATACGGTATGCGGTATACGGTATACGGTAACGACGCGCCTTTTTCCCGCCGAAACGTCGTACGCACCTACGGCCTACTCGGCCTGTCACCGACCGCGACGTTTTCCAACCGTTCCGTTTACGGCGTAACGATTGACGAGACTCTCGCTCTACAACAGTTTTTAACCATTTTAAACATGTTTCTCCATCGCGTTCAACACGTCGCTCCACGCGCGTTTCCCGTCAAACAATGTTGGAAATCCTATTTTACGTGTTCTCTTCGGCTTCGACCGACTCGAAACGTGTTGCCCTTAATGCGCTTTACAATTTCGGAAATAGCCAAAAGCCACACAGAACGAGTTTCGGCCTCGATGTGCCCGTTCGGTCATTATTACGCGCTTTACATCGTCAAAAATACCGTCAACTTCCACACGACCCTCGCGAAATCGTTCGTGCCGTCGTCGTCTCCATACCACGCATGTCAACGAATTCTCCGAGCTTCACTAGAATTTGTAAACGGATACGCAGTTCGGGATTTCCGTCCGACATGATTTCGAGACGTGCAACGCGTACAAGGTTAGTTTAACGGACGCTCGCGAGTAAGCTACCGAACGTGGACTGACCGAACTAGTATTGTTCGGTGCAATGACATTCTTCGTTTATGAATATACCGATTTTATCTGTGCGTTCGTGTTATTGCTGGTTTGACAGTCTCGTTGTTTAATAGCTCGTAAAGCGGCCATGCACGTGTTTTGAAAGTGTTGTTACGAACCGACATTTAAACATCGAACCCGAACTTCGCGAAATTTCCTTGGTTCGATAGGTTCCCAACTGTTTTCCGTTTAGTCCCGTCACTAATCGTAATGTTAATCGCGGCCGTCGGATCGAAAGCGAGATTGACGGTGTTCTTTGCCTGACACGAAAATGCACGACAACTTTCGTCCGCAATCGGGTTTCTTAGAGCGAAGCGGTCGCTGTAACCCGAAGAGTCCTGACACCGACAACAGCGACGTTTCCCGAACAAAAGGAATTTCCGCGGTGGCGGGAAAAGAACAAACGCCGCGAGTGTATTTTATAATTAAAAACGTTTGTTTACAATCTGTCCGGTCTGATTGCACTGCGCGGATATCCCGCGCTAACCGTACGTCAGAGTTTTCATATCCGCGTTACACGTATTTAATATAAATGTGTTATCGGATTTAACACGCGAGTACGGAAGTTTCAAAAGCGACCGTCGCCGTCACGGCTGTACAACAAGTCGGAAGTGCGCGTTTCGAAAACGTTATCATTCGGCAACGACGGCCATAAGTTATTCGCTCGCTGAAACGTTCCTAGTCGACAATTTTACGAGCGCGCCGTTTTGTGATAAGCGCTCATTTAATGTTCCCCAAACGAATTTGACGTCCTTAAGTCTTGTTTATATTTATTTATTTAAATAAATAAATAAATAACTTAATAGGCACGCGTACGCAGTTATAGTGAGTAACGTATACGTTTGAAAACTATACAAACGATACTCAAATACATTATTTCAAAAGTATTTAAAATACAAGTAGACTATTTCAATAGAGTATTCGGAACGCTTTTCAAATACTATTTCGTTTATTTACTTTTTTTTTTGCGAACTGTATCGTTTATTTGAAAAGCTGCTCTAGTATAGACGCGCCTTCGTTGTACACATTCGAATCTAAAATTGTAGTACTTGCAACAAACCATTGTAACAGATAATACGTTGCGCAATTCAAATGCCATTTGATGTTAAGAAAACATCCAATACAAATTTCAAGCACTCGATATAAATTAGTGTTCAACACGAAAAACAAAAAAATTTAAATACGATAAGAAATAATCGACGTTAAACGTATTCATGGTTTCGAATCATTCATTTTCCAGCCACACTCAGATTTGTTCGATAACAGTAATCGTAAAATTTCGTAAACTGCTATCACAATGGTATGAATTGGATATGAAATATTTATGACACGAACAAGAATATAATTGACGTTCAGCGTCTTAGCACATTATAATTGAAGTGTTACATATGAATTATATTCAGATGATACGAATCACGAATTCAAAACAATTTCGCAATTTATTGACCCGATTGAAATCGCTAGGAAGCGTACACTTCGTTTCTAATTTACATATACTCTTTCCAACCGCTCTTTTGAAACGGTCGATGTTATCGGTGGCGCCGAGTTCGGTCAAAAGACGTGGTTCAATTCTAACTACGACCGATCCGCCTACCATTACAAAAGTCTACAAAACCTAAGACTCATTTTTTTCAAATAATATTTAATAGGTAGGTATCATACACAGTATGTATATGATATTTACTATAAAATTTAGAGCAGACATGAAAAAGAAATGAACAAAGTACGTAGTTGGCGCCACTGGATGTTATTACAAACGATAATTTAATGTATATATATATATACATGTGTGTATGTAAACACGATCGTTTGAAAAAGACAGAAAAGTTGTATTGCGCGACAGGCGAAATCTATTTACACGATATGTTCATGGGGACTTGAAACACGGATCGCGCGGAGTAGAGTAATCGGTTAGGTTAGGTTAGTAATCAGTTCGACAGTCGTGTTGTCGAACGTCCGAAAAAAGTCCCTAGAGAAAACGACCAACCCCCTCCCCCCCCCACCGTCAGATTCCCGCGATATTCTAACCCGACCGTTGTCGAATACGTTCGGATGGCTTCTTAATTGAATGGCATAAAGCCAACACCAGAAGAGAAATTATATCGTTCAGCAGGAATAGCGCTAGATCTCGGATGACAGGCGCCCAACGTATGGTATACATGACGAAAATTTTCGTCTAAAATCACGAGAGAGCTTTCTAAAGTGTGCTGCGAAACTAGAGAACGACCGACAGACGGCAAGATTAAAATCGTGGCACGAAGAGAGCGTACAACACAGGTCGAGGAGAAATTACCGCCGGGGCGTAACAATAAATGGACGGTGGTCTGGAGAACATTGAATCGCCTACGCGCAGGAGTCGGACGGCGAGGGAGAACCAGAAGGAACGGGGGAATAATCGACGGGAAGTTCAGACGCGGAGAAGTGCGGACAATGGCGCACCTACTAATCTGCGACGATTGCGCAACCGGATGCGAGATAGCACACTTAAAGTCTGCAAACAACCGGGGGCCGTTGAGATGAAAATAGCCAGACAATATGAAAACGTCGATTACACGCGTTGCCTTTGTTACCGTCGTTTGCGTTAGTTTATTTTTACTTATATTTGTTCACTCGGTCTGTTTGACTTTTCGACTAATTTTAGTCTTAATATTTAACTTATACGTCATGCCGTTCGCGTATTTATTTGTCTTTTTGGTTTGATCTTTGATCTTCTCCGCCCCGCCACCTGCTCCTCCCACCGGATTCGCGGGGGGGGGGGGAAACAATAAAGTCGAATACGTAAAAACGCGCGCGCCCCCGCGAGACGGATTTCGGGAATTCGCTACGCGACCGAAACGTATACATTTTTTGGGACACGCGGCGAAGAGAGCCGACGAATATCTGTCGAGACCGTTTTATTTGTGTTCGCTTCCGATTTCGACCGACGCGTAGCCCGTCGGCTTTGCGACTTACTTGATACTTGACAGGACGTTACGGAAATCGGGCCGAGCTGGTGATAAACATCGATTAAAAACGAAAAAACGCGATCCGATTGAAAGCGGTACTATAAAATAAAAATTAAAAATTAAAAAAAACAACTCGTTTAAACGTCTAATTGTTATCGGTCATTAAATATTCAGTTGAAATGACGTAACCTGTACCGTGTTAAATAGATTTCAAATCGGTGGCTCGAGTTCAATTACTCGGACAGAGATCTGACAATCTTTTAAGGCCGTTTCGAATTTGGAACCTGTATTGGAAAAACGATTCCGAGTTTATTATAATTGACGAATATATATATGTTCGTACGTGTTATATTTCGAGTTGTCGATAAACGTGCCAAATAAAATGTCGACTAGATACGGTTCGCGACCGTCGAGATTATCCCGAGCGCTCTTTCGACACGAAAAAGTGTTCGTCGACAAAATAATAATAATAAAAAAAACACGTAAAGAAACAAACGACTTTGTAATTCTACTCGTGTAATATAATCATCTGCGCCACGACTCGGAATAACGGTTTATTGAAAAACGAAGGAAAAACGTTTTGGGAAATCCGAGCGGATAAATTTTGCACAGTCGACTCGGCTAATCGCGTTCGCGGCACACGAGCGTTCTCGTAACGATTTCCCGGATTCTCGACAACGTCACAGAATTTCGACTAAACGATCGTCCTAACCAGTGGCGTGATTATGGGGGAGTGGGGGATATGGGGATAAATCCCCTCCCTAAGAACATGTTTTTTTATACCGTATCTCAGAAGCACCGTGGGAGAGGTAATAAAAAATGAACTGTTGTAAATTTTGTAATTTGCATAAAAATTAATCCTTGTGTGCTGACTTAATAGGAACGGTTCCCTAGCAATGATGGCGGTACATCGCAATTTCAAATTAAATCCCGATGAGGTCATTGACATTTCAGCACGGAAACCAAGAAAAATGGAATTTATAGTAGAAATTTCAAAAATAAATATTAAATTGTTGTTGTTTATTTATTAGTTATTACGTATTTTATAACAATAGATGCTTTGAAAAATTAGATGAGTGAAATGATGGGGTGTAGGTAACGTGATTTTAAAAATTATATGCCCCCCCCCCCAGATCAAATTCCTATTTACGCCACTGGTCCTAACCGTACTTTATTATACACTTTATTTATGTATTTATATATATCGCTTTTTATCGATGCGTGGACGCAGATTGTTTGATAATCGTCGAGGTCCGCGCGAACGAATGAATTTCTTCTCACAGACCTCGCGTTCTTAGTTTACGCGTCTCTCTGTCGAGTACATTATTATAATTATTCATTTTTTGTACGGATTATATTATTTTATATTAAAAAAATATACATATATATTTGTACGTGTATGTATATTAACAAAAACAAAATCGTGGGACAATTTTTCGCGTGCCATAACCTTTATTTATCGTACACTCGACGTTTTAATTACAACATACGTGGAGTCGTTTCTCTTCCGACGCGATAAAACGTATAAAGACCGCGATTAAAAAAACAAAAAAACAAACGAACAATCGAACGCAACCTAAGCGTTATGCACGCACTACAAACGGTTCCGCGGCTTTCGGAATATGCACATTAATGTACGTGCGATACGTACTTTCCGAAAATTAAAAAAAAAAAAAAAAAACAAAAAAAGATTGAGTATACCCGTTTCAGCGATGCAACACAAACGTGTGAAGACTGCGCGAATTCGATGTACTCGTAAAGGCGTTTCGAACCGCGCGAGCGCAAAACGCACCGCGGACAATGTTTTAGATACGTTTTTTGTTTGTTTTTTTTTTTTTTCGTATCCAGGAGAGCGGTGTTTACACGCGACACTACTTTCTGGCAGCGAATCTGGTCGGGGTACTTTGTTTGACGCGTTTTTCGATTTTCTCCGTGGTTTTTCCTCAAGCCATCGAATTGTTGACGCACACGATTTTCACCAACCCATATCCCGTATTTTCGTCGGTACAATTCCAAAAACAATATATATATATATATATAAGTCACCAGCGATTTTATTTTAATATTGTACGTGCATGTTTTCTAAAAAATTCGATCGGCCGGTGTTTCGTGTACAATTTTTCGTTTAATGTCGAAATTCATAAGAATCGATTCAATAAAATGCATTTAATTCACGTGATATATTGTAACGAAATCCGAGGCGAGACATCACGCCCGAATCCTGTGCTATGGAAATCAATATCCGTTAATCATAATAATCTACTGGCGTGGCTCCGAACCGTTTTTCGTATCGTTCGAAAGTTCGAAATAATAACACAACAATGAAAACTCCGTCGAAGTGTCCCGTTTAAACGGGCGTCCGCCAGTTACCGCGCGGGTTGGCTTTTCGTTTTTGATATCGACCGATATCGGAGATGGAAAATTAAAAAAAAAAAAAAGAAGTGCTGCTATTATTATAATACAGCCGGTGTCGAACGTTTTCAAAGACGAATGTTGGTATGAATATTAAACGCGCGACGAAAAAGGCAAAAGACTTTGAAAATCGCAAAACATCAATAGTCGGATAACCAACGCGTTATCGTTTAAAATTTTTAGATTTTTATTACTGCGAAGAAGAAGAAAACGGTTTTCCTTGATACGGACACGTACAGAATACCAGCGCAAAACGATTAGAAAGCGTGATCAGCACTAAAAATGTCTGTAACTAGTATCACACGCACAAATAGTCGGCATCTGTTCAAACTCCCAACCGTTTTTCCGTTGTACGTTTTCGACGAACGGATATTTAAAAACGTGATCCCTTATCGAGAAATCAGGAGAATTCAACAACGAGCAAGCGCGACAGACAAACAGACGAAACCGAGACGGACCCCAGCAAATCGTCAAGTCCGTCAAGTCAAATCGAACACGATTTCTATTATACGCGGTCGGCAATAATCGCAGCACACACGGCGCTCGTCGTCGTCGTCGTTTTGGGTCGCATTTCTACCAAAAACGATTAGCCGCTACGTTAGAGTAGTGCCCGCCACACATTTCCATTGTTAATTGATTGGAATACACGTGGGAACGTACCGAATCGTCAATTATTTTTAAGGAAAGTTGTTTAATCGTTTTTTGTTTTTTTGTATGGAAAACCGATAATTATCTCTAATTAAGCGCACAAATCGTTTTTAAGCGGATGGTGATTTTTTTTTTTCACTGTACAGTTCGAAACCTAACAAAATCTATTTAGGTATGAAGAATTAACGAGCTATATACTCGTGTATAGTGATTAAGTAACGAAAAAAATTCAAAACCGATTTTAATCGTTTCGTGTATAATATAGTGATTTTGGAAAGCAAATTTACAACTTTTTTTTTATATATTTATACGAGTCGAGATATGAAACAATAAAACCGTAAGCACTCTAAAAGAAAAAAAATAATAATTACATTAAAAAATAAATAATAATAAAAAATGTTGAAAAGAGTTGTGTACGAAATGTTTGTAGTGACTGGAAAAAACACTTTTCTTAAATTGAACTTCAAATAAAATTATTTAAATTAAACAAATTAATCGTCGAAGAGATAGAGAATATACCGGTTCGAATGACAAATGACGTAGAGATGTAACGAAGAGGAGGTTATTACTATCAATGCCGGCGGACGAATATGACGCGGCGACGAGAAGAGACGAGAGGGCACGAAAGGGAAACGATGTCATTAAAAAAATAATAATAACCGGACAATCCGAAAAAAAAAGAGACGTTCGGAAAACAAAGCGCTTTGACAAAAACGCATCGCGGCGAACCGCTTGAATTACAGAGTCGTATCATATAATTGAAGTACAAGAATGATTCGGAAAACCGAATATAATAGCCGGAATACGACACAACAGACTGAGCTGGCTCGGTCGCGTATTAAGGGCTACTTCCATAACTAACGATGTATTAAACTGGACCACTCAGGGTAGGAGGCCGATTGGAAGACCGAAGCAGAGATGGATTTGACAAAAGCGAGAAGGAGCTAAGACAACTGGGGATAGACAATGTTAATGAACTAGCTCTGGACAGAGAGAGATGGAAAGAAGTTTGTTTTGCAGCGATGAGCCTCGATGGCCTATAAAGCTGGAGAAGATCATATAATTGTTTTACTATGGTTCACCGTACTATAGGCCGTGTAATGTTTGCGTGTTCTTCTTTGGAGTGGGGGGGAGGAGACCTACGACTTCGTCTTAAGAATGTACTCGGTCGTCTAGACGTACCTTACGATGTTCCCTCAATATTTTCAACCCAATACCCTAGTGCTGTCCGTACCATTTTACATTTTTCTTAGGAAACTAATTTTATAGTTTAAGTGTGTGTCGATGCTGTTTGGATTTTAATTGTGCGTTCGTTATAGTATTGTAATATTTTGAAAGTTGAGTGTATAGATATGTTTTTGTTTTGTCGAAACAAAAACTTTGTACTGATACAAAGTTTCAATAAAAATATGAATAAATAATTGTTTTACACGGATTTGTAGGCAGTGGCGTAAATTGACCCGTGCAAACGTATCGGTTCTCACCGTCGGAAAATCGAGAAAGCGCGTACGAGCAGTAAGTAGTATACCCAAATTACGTTTAGGTCCAATTTTCAATTATCTATCCGATTTCTATTCGTATGGTTACAAATCGTATGTTACATACATTTACGTGGCAACTCTCCGATTTCGTATTAATTATTATTATACATAATCAGCACACGTTTGGTTAGGTTATTTTCGAAATAAAACGCTTCTGAGTCACTATTATATTTTCTAAATTCAATTTTTATTAAAAAAAAAAAATATAAATAAATATGTGCGAGTACTGTCTATGAAGAAAACGTAGAACGAACAATACACATATTATGTACAGCGAGTTTTCTTGTAAAAATATTATGATTTATAATAAATGATCTAAACTGAAAATGTGTGCACATATTACTTATTATTGGTAGTGTCTTTTTAATGGACTAACTTTATCGATTGAACAATAAATAATTAACATTCCTGTCATATTTGTGCACTGCGTTGCACAACAATATGATATTAACGGCGTGAGTAACAATAAAAATGTCAAAAAACGCAAACGAATTATTTATGCCGTTTATTTGCGTGCCGTCTCGCGCGTATTATAATTAAATTACGAGTTAAAATTAAACATAACGTATATTTATACACTTCGTACGTGTGTGTGGTAAAAAACGCACGCGCGCACACACTTACGAACAACATGAAACGCATTTGGAAAATATATCTATGGAAGTCTCGTGACAATTGTAATCGACCGCGCGCGAAATAACCAAATAACGAGCCAACGTTTTATTAATGCTATCTCTTTCTCTCCATCGTCTGTCCGGTGGCAAAGGTCCAACAAACACTAACGTCCTATTATAATTATTGTAGTGCGGTGTATATTAAAACCGCTGAGTTTGGCATTCGTCTTCGGTTCAGGAACGTCCCCGGTACGATCGTTTTAATTCCGAAGTCCTCGACGACTTCCGACGGAGAGCACTACGAGCCCCGAAGTGATTTTCGGGAATTTTTTTTTTTTTGCGTTGCGTTGCGTCGTTACCACGGTAAATTTCGATTCGACGGTGTCGTCGAACGGGAAATTCGTGCGTGTTTTTTTTTAGTTTTTTAGTTTTAGGCATTCAGACATTTTTTCGTTTTTTTAAATAAACTACACCCGAATAAAAAACGAATCATCGTCGATCGATCAAAGATACGATAATTGTTTAAGTGGTTTATCAAAATAAACGACTTATCTAGTTATATATCAAATGCATGTACGACGACTAAACACGATTTGACGGGTTCTCTTTGTACCATCTTAGACGGGAAATCTAGACGGAAATCCGATAGAATTTATACCCGGAAATATGTTTGAACTCGTCAGCGTTTTCTTTGTTGAAACCGCGTGTTGATTTTGATTATTTTTTTGAAAATTTACGACTAAAAAAAAAAAAAAAACGCCGACGGATTTCAATGTGTTGTCGGAATCGAATTGTATTCGTCTCGACCGGTTCGGTTTTCGTCTATTAGGTCTCAATCGTCGTGCCAGGTGCGCATAAAACGATTTTAAAACTCTTCCGAACTGTTGACGTGTGCGGGCAGTAGTCAAGTGTACGATAGGTTCGCTCCAACAATCCATTCATCGCTCACACAACCGCATTCCGAAAACTGCCCGCGTCCTTCTTGGTAAAAAATCAAAAAAAAATCCCCTTAACGTGATCACATTATAAAACACACACACACAGACAGAGTATTCATAAACGAAATACACAAATATACCTGAGCGGTGTGTTTATATTTTTACAAACGGTTTGGAACGTCTGATTGTGTACAAGTTTGAAAAAATCTTGACGCCGTATTCGAGTATAAATCGCCCCCCGATAACATTACAATCTGTTCTAGAACAACGGCGACCTATTAATTTATCGCGCACGCCACGTGGACAATGCGGTTAGGCGCGCGTCATTATTCGTACGGCACGGTGCACGTTGGAATTCCGAAAATCGAAACGAAATTCGTGCTAGAAAAAACAAAACGGAGCGAAATCCACAGGTAAATCGCGTCCGTCGACGCCGGCAAAGACTACGCGCGAACCCAAAAAATCTAAATTCCACGTTTTGCCGTCGCTGTGGGATCGGTATTTGTTTTCTTTCACGTCAATGTTTACTCGTCTACGGTAACGGCGTGCGCGTATCTCGAGACGTTAGAAAACATCATTGAAAAAACAACTCTAAACGTGTTCCGTAGCGGAAAATGAAACGCACGTGCGGTTTTCGAGTTGTCGAGCCATACGCACCGGTCACAGGCGGTTACGAGGGTGTGCGGGAAGAACGAACTACCCTCTGTCACTCGTACACGTCGACTCACGACCCAAAAGCTAGACGAAAATTCAGCCGCTCATAAAACGAACGAAACGTAATTTTAATTAAAGATTTTTGTTTTTTTTAGCATACTGCGAAACAAATGTTCGGACACGTTTTATTAACGCGGTTTCAATTAAAACATCGAAAATCGATCTATTCTACAGCACAAACGGCCGGTCCGCGTGTTTTACCGTTCTCCGCGATCTAAATATGTACTTGTTGGTAGTGATTTTCAGGATTAGGTGGCGAACAGTTTTTCGGTGCCCCCCGCCACCGTTTTCCGACGGAAAATCGTGAACGGATGTAAAAACTACCGCGAAGTCTTTTGGCACGCGAACGATGCCGTTCGTTATTACAACACTCGGGCAGACGGTTGGGTCAGGTCGAATTAACAACGCAGTTCCCGAATTATTTCGTATCCAGTATTTATTATAAGCATATAAATCGAACGAAAATGCAAAATTACGAAAATAATATATTGGCCGACGCACGCGCTTTTGGCACAAGTTCTGCGACACACTCTGTCCACAGACAACAGACACGTCATACTGACCGTTCTGACGTTACACGGACACGTGTTTTGGACTTTCGGTTTTTACGATTTTTGATCGCCCTTCCGCAGTCACATACATAAGCCAAGGGGTTTGAAATTCAAAAACTTTCAGAGGCTCCCCCCAAAATAAAAATAAAAAATGTTTAAACTTATCATATGTCGCGTATCTTGAAAACAACTATTGCAATAATTCTGCCGCCCCCCCCCTTCCTGAAGGCCCCGAGTGGCCACAAGGGGGCGATATCGCCTACTTCGAGAAAGACCGATATGCACAAATCTCTTTAGTTGTCTATCACTGATTCCCGGCCCAAAAACCTATCCGTACGCACACGGACCAGTGCGTTTTGCGGGAAAACGACGCAAACGAATAACGTGATATTTATTACGACGATGCGTGTAAGGACCGTGTGTTTTTTGTTTGATTTTTCGGCGGCCCGCGAGGGACGAGGATGTTCGAACGCGCGAGACAACAGATCGAAACGACAGTGCTCGACGGCAACGCGAACGTGTACGAATAAAATTACTCATTTGCGCACCCGCAAAACGAATTCCCGGCGACTCGGCTGGGCGGCGATCGTCCGCCGGCATGAAAAAATCAATGTAACAACGTCGCGTCGTCTCGAAACGGTTGACCTTTGCCGAGCGGACTGAACGGGGGAACACGTACGATTTGTCGGACACGACTGCGTCATCCCGTCGACGAGCCACCGGCGGATCTCCGTGAAAGTCTACGACGTCGTGGATAATTTCGCGCCGTCCGCGGACTTCGTGGCCCGGCGTGTCGCGTTCGTCGAGCCGCGTTAGAACGAAACACGCGTGACGTGTCGGACGACGGGAACGCGGAAATTCCAATCGACGCGCCGAAACTGGTCGCGGAAATGACACCGCGGGAAACGCGGCGGACGGTAAACAGAATGAACAAAAGTCACCGGAGACCGTCCGTAGACCGCCGTATTCGTGTGTAATCAATTGTCGTATGCGAACGCACACACACACACATATATATATACGACGAGATCAGTTTTCGCGGACTCGGTTCTCGTTGTGTACAGGATGGTGGAGGGGGTTTACTCGTCATCAAATACAATCCGTAGACGATCTCGTTTACACGCCGTTTCCGAAAAAAACTATACCATGCGGAAGACTGTTACCTAACAGATAATATTTCAAAACAAACGCCGAGCGCGATAGCATGAAAAAAAGAGCGGTCGCAGTCGCGAGACATCGTGCGATCCGAAAATCGACGGCGATGGACGAATTCAAATGTTTTTCAACAAACCATTTTCTAGAACAAACGCGACCAAAACGATTTGCATTTGCCGGGGCATCGTGACGAGAGAACAAAAAACACTCTGTACACGTCATTATTATCGCAGCCGTGATTTGTCGCCGTACGATAAAAAAAATTAGTCGATTTGTCGAAAAAGTATCTCCGCTCGCAGCCGAGTCGTGTCCGCCGAGCGATTCGTCATCGACGATAAAACTCGTGTGTTACGTGCACCGCCGCCGCCGCGCCGTCTCTGCGCACGCACGTGTCCGGCATTCCGTCCGTCCCGTGCGGTCGGACCCAAACGATATCGGATCCGGTTTCTCGTTCCGTTATCGTCGTCTTCCTATTTCCGGTGTACAGTGCTTAGTTAGAGGCGAACGAAAACAAAACGGGCGGGGTGGGGTTTTTCGTGGAGTACTGCCGGTCGACATTTGGTCTTCTCGGGACTCCAGGGACGCCGGGCCACAAAACTCGAGAGAGCCCAACGCACGGAAACGCGTTCGTTCCGTCGCTGGAACGGAATCGCGATTGCTATTGTTTTGCCGGCGTCGGTTCGTGGACAGGTCTCCGCACGTGACGTGCCCGCGTGTCTCGCGAACGCAGTTACGAACCCCGGGACGAACGCGCGGTCGATCGATCGACTTTCGATCCGTTCGTTGAACTCTTCGTGTTCGGTTTTCGCGTCCGAGAAAGCGGGCGGCGGCGGCCGACGAGACGAGAACAAACAAAAGCGAGAACGACCGACGACGGCGAAAAATGTCGACGACGCGGCGAACGCGCCCGTGTGAGATTACGCGTGCATACGGTAACGACGACCGTTATAGAGTCGGTCTCGTACGTGCGCCCGGGGGCGACGTCCTGCCCCCGCCGCCGTCGTGCCGAAGACGACGCAAAAAAAAACAAAAAAAAACCGACGCGTGTTTATTACGAGAGCGCCGCGTTCCTGGTCCGTCGGCCGGTTCATCGACATCGTCGTCCTCGTGTCTCTGCGGCGGCGGCGGCGGTCGTTTTCGTCGGAATCCGCCGCCGCCGTCTCGCGTGCGGCCGGTGTTGCGCGCGCGCGGGCGAGAGAGAAATTCCAAAGAGGATAATATCGTCGTTATACGCGCGCGCGCGCGCGCCGGGAACCCGGGCGACCCCCGAGGCTGCCGCACACGTACGCCCGCTCCTCGTCGTGTTATTATGTGTAATAATAATAATAATAATAATAATGGTACACCACCTGCTCTTGACGACGTCACGTGCGCATCGTACACGACCGACGACGTACTCAAGGTCGTTCTTGTAGGTATGGTCAACGTTCGACCACGCCCCTCGTCCTCCTCACGGACCCCGCGGAACCGCCGACGGACGGCTAACAAATGTTTACGACCGCGCGGTTATCATTCCGCTAATTCGACCGTTCGCCGCGCCTTGTTTCGGGAACAAGTACGTAAGGAAAATAAACAACAACAAAACGAACGTCTCGTTATCGTATCGCGGAATATCGTTATCGTTTCATTCGTTCCGTTCTGGCGACGTTATAATTGTTTACGTTAATGTCGGTGGCGGGAGGGGGGAACAATGTTTTTTTTTTTTTCAATACATATATCACGTGCACGGCCATTAAAATGTAAACACGGATACTCATATTTTTTAGTTGATTATTTATTTCTAAGCAAAAAATAGTTACGTTAAAAAATTAATTTTTCATCGCGAGTTCACACAATTGCAATTTTGATTAGATCGTAACCGTAATATATAATCTAAATTTCAATTTTTCATACTTGCAAATCTATTGATAATGTTTTCTACGGAGACATCAAGTTCGCGATGTTTCGTAAAAATGTCGTGTTATAACACGCTGTTGGAAAAAAAGTACAGTTCAAAATGTCTATGATGTCTACTATCACCATCACCTAAACACCGCCTCCGGTAAATATGCTCGAATTATATATCTGAAGTATTACGCAAATATTAAAAGAAAACAAATACTTCTGCAACGACGGTTTAAATGAATTACATTTATTCTCCCGAGTCGTCGGACAACATAAATCCAATGCCGTTTTCCCGTCGGCGTGAGTGATAAGCGTTTTGTAATTTTTAATTTTGTCCTAATCGAAACACTATACGAAAACCACTGGTTAACGCGGTAATTAAACGGACGAGACCAGACGAGACCGTAGATTCAAACGTGACGGGAAAATCGGTCGGACGTAAAGAGGAATGTCGATGGGTGTTGTAGAAAGGGCTCGACTAAACGTCAGACGATACTCAAGATTCGTTTTGAGCGTTACGGTCGTCACGGCGCATCGTGAAATACTCGAGAATAAAAGCGTTTCAATCATAACACGATCCACATACGGACCAAACGAATTCGAACACTTGCGCTATACAAACGGAAACTCCAGACTTGGCGCAATTTTTAGGCCCATTTCGGTTGGCCCGTACAACGTTCGAAAACCGATTTACGGAAGAAGCGAACCACCACCACCACCACGGCTCACGGTCTTTCATTGTGTACGTTTCACACGTTTTATAAACAAATACTCGATTTGTCGTCGAAGGATTTTACAATTTTAATGTATACGACGACGACGCCGCAGACGCCGTCCGTAATCCCATCCGGACACGTGTTCACACACACACACGCACACATACACACACGCACACGTTATATATATACATACGTAACGTGCGTTTCGCCGTGTACAGTTAAATAATGGCCGTCCAGTATACAATTTGTATTCCGTTTAGCATTCATTTTCCGTGTCGATAAATCCGCTCGTAACACACCACGTCATAATACGTTACGCGGCGATCGTTTACGATTGCGATTCAATTGTTTTACACAAACGTTTCCTGTCTCCGGACGTTCGACAACACTAATAATAATAATAGTACGATCGGTACGTCCAACGGATGGTATTTTTCCAAACAAATCCGATCAGCAAAAAATCCTTTTGTATTATACCGTGTTATGTTCGTATTTCGATTTCGACGAATGATGATCGGTAACATTATTTACTTGTTTATATGGTGGGGGGGGGTTCATATTTTTTTTGATTTTTTCTTTTCCCGTGCAAATAAATGTTGTTTTATATTATCGTGTAGTTACCGATTCACGGTTCGAAATATTTTAGCCGCGCCGTGTTGCTGCTTTACGTGCGTCCCGTTTTCTCCGTGAAGACTATCACAGACTTTCCCGGCGCGCGCGCGCAACGTCTCGTGAAATTCTAGTGTTCCCCGAGAAATCGTTTGCCGTCGAACGCGCTTCCGGAGAATTTCACGTTCCCGCGACAAATACCTTGTCCCACGGCGATAGTGTTTCCATTTGTCGTCGCTCTTCGCCGCGGACTCATCGTCGTGCCATTCGTTCTCGACGAACACATTTCCGAGCGATTAAAATCCGATCAATCGGCTAGACGTTTCCAATACGGCGGCGGCGGCGTCGGATTCCGAAATTCCACGACGTCGCGTCGTACACATTCGTCCGGTCGACAGAGACCGCGCGCGCGCGCCCGGCAAGAAGGAGATACCACGAAATTCAAACCGATCGCCGCCCGAGTCGAGTGCGGAGGGGATAATATCAAGGCCGTATTTGTGTTGAACCCCAAATCACTAGATCGTTATCGAGTCGCGAGACACGCACGTTTTCACAACACGATCCAGATATTGAAATCTAGCGGTCGGCAACGTACGATCCGAAAACGATTGTCGCTGCTACGGCCTTTGGGGCGCGGTGTTATCGTTTCCTACGTGGAAAAACATCGTGCCGCTGGTCGCCGACACTGACCGCGATCCGAGGACGACGAGACGTAAAACACCGTCTGCCCCGTGGACGGGAGTGGATGGAAAATGCCGGATAGGAGGCAGTAGACGAAAACGAATCGAAGACTTCAGCGGCGGAACGCGGGACAGACGGTCGGCGAGGGCGAGTCACCCCCCCCCCCCCGCCGTCAATCGACGTTATCAGTGCCGTTACAGCACCGCCAGCACCACCCCGGGTGACTTTGTGCGGTTAAGTTACATTTGGATATTTCTTGGTGATAAGAATTCAGAATTTCGTTGCCCGCTCTGTTCGCAACGTCGTACAGACGTCCGCGTCCGACAACATTCGTTTGAAAATCCGCCGCGCACAAAAACGCGACGCCCGAATTACGACACGCGGGAGTTTTGCAACGACGGCGGGCGCGTTCGTACACGTCGTCGGACGGGTTGTAATCGGCCGCCCCCCCCCCCCCCCAATCGGTGGCCGTCTCCTGGGGCGGCGGTGCGGGGAGCGGACGCGCGACGCAGACAGGGAGGAGGAGAGAGCCCTTGCGGCGTCGCGATAATAACAATATTATTGTTATTTCGTTCGCGCCGCCGCCGCCGCCGTCCCGGAGACCGACCTCGCGTGGTTCGCGCGTTTCCAGAGGGCGACGGCCGCCGCGTGGCGGGAAAACGTGTACGTGCGTGTTATAAATAGTTGCGCGCGCAGCCGCCGCCGCCGCCGCCGCCGCCGGGGTCACCGCACTCGACGAGACCGCCGCCGCGACGTTACTCGCACGCACGCACACGTAATGATATACGACTTGGGCGGCGATGCAACAACGGCGGGAAAAAAAAAAAAACGAAACGAAAAAACCGGCGCCCGTAGGCAATCAATGAAGCGGCGGCGGCGGCGGTCTCGTTGTACGTATTTATTTATTACAGAGGGTCCAACTGTCGTTTCGTAATAACGGAATTATCGTCATTACCGTACCCCCGTCGAATTCACCGACGCCGACGGTGTCGAGCGAGGGAAACCCGTTCGTACACGTACCCAAGTCGCGCCGACGCGTCGTACCGTATTCGACGGAACGGGGTACACCGGTACCGCCATCTGTCGGTGCACGAGCGTCCGCCGGTATCACGTCTGGTCGCGCGAAAACGTGCACACGATTGTTGACGCGGCGACAAAATAATTAATACCGTAAGTGAACGCGTCCGGTTCGCGGTGGTTCGGGTACTCCGAAGGCTGAAGGCGAAACGGTCGCGATACGTTTCGACGAACGGCGCAGAAAGTCGCGTAATACCAACGATTTTGATAACCGATAGATAACGCGGGGTTTATTTACGGACAGTCCGCGGACCGACAAATGGCGGGGTGATGTGAAACACGTCGTTTCGTCAACGTTAAATAACCGATTTGTGTGATTTTATATTTCGTCGGCTGTGTGAAAAGCGAACGCCCGTCCCGCCCCGAAATTCGACGGCCGCTTGTTCGTAACGACGTTTATCGGCTGTGGTCTAGGGTGTTTGTCGCCGGCACCGCGTCGTCCACGTGAACCCGACCTCGAGGAGGACTGTCGCGGCGGGTCCTTACGTCCGTAAGGTCCACGTTGTTCCGCTGGACATGGACACCGCGTGTACAGAGCCGTTTCCGAAACGTATTTCTTTCGACGTGTCCCCCCCCGGGCAGGTCAAGGGCGCGTCCTGCCGCACGGGTACTTTCCAACGGCGGTCGTATCGGAGTCTAGAGGGGCTGGGGCGACCTCCCCCCCACCCCGACCCCCACCACCATAGGCGTGCGCACGAGGGGGGGGGGGCAGGGGGGGCAACTGCCCCTCCTGCAAGCTAAAGTTTTCTTCCAAATATAGTTTTAAAAAAACATTATAATATAATTTTTATATTTTTATATAATGAATAATATGTAAACATAGAGTGCGCGGTGCACGATGATTTTGTGTAGTCCAACTTTAAGCAAACCACAAGCGATACCGCGGTTATAACGAGTACTTATAGATAAGCGGCAACACTTTTCTGCCCCCCCTGCCAGCAAGGTCTGCGCACCCCCACCCCGACCGCGTTATCGGTATTAGAAGTCTACGGCTCAAATCGATTACGGACAATACGGATATTTAAAAATTATTATTTAAAAAATCCCCTTCTTCCGTCAACACTTTGCGACGAGCAGGCCCGTGTTCGTTCAAACGCTCCCGTTTTTATCAAATGTCTAGGCCGGGCAATTTCAAACACGTACTCGGGTGTCATCGGAAAGCACGCGGCAATCACGCCCTACACACCGCTTTAGAGGCGGTGGAAAAAAAAATGAACGCACCTAACGCGTTAGGTAAGCAATAAAATCTCCAAGGGCGTCCCCCAGATGTCCGACTGACCGAACAAGTCCGACGAATGAGTACCACCGTTGAAACACGAACAAGATTTCGAACCAGTGACGTGGCGAAGGAGTAATTTTGGAGCTCCTGGTTCAAATTGGGTGTGCGGATAAACGTTTACGAACCATATTCATATCACTGCGACTTATTATAAAAAAAAAGGTTGGTTAGAATTTAGAAAAAGAACTCGAAAGAAAAAACACAAGTCATAAAGTATTAGCGAGTGTTAGGCTCCTTGTCTTCAAGGGTTTAAGTTTTCGATACCGCTCCCGTACGCGGACGGCGTGTTTTTATCGTCGTATTCGCACGTGCAGAGTTAAGTCCTATTCACACGTAGTCAGACACGTATCGACAGGTACCGTACCGTTCCGACACAGACATACTGTACTCACACTTCCGATCCAACATCGTTTCGTTTTCAACAACTTTGCCTCGTACTATTCGAAATATGTTTAAACGATTTACGAACTGTGATTTGGCGACGATTGCTATTGCTCTAGACGAAGAGGAACAAAAAAATATACGACGAAGAACACGGGATCATGAAATGTTGTTAAAACGGCACGTCGAATGTGAATTCGTTACATTGTATAAACAGTTTTACGACCACGAGGAAAAGTTTTTTAAATATTTCCGCACGTCGAAATTTCAATTCAATGTACTTTTATCGAAAATTTGTCTGTTGTTCATTCACACTCATCAGTCGGACGTGTTCCGCGACCTGTTCCGACAAAACGTTCTCGTGCGGAATGTCGAACGGACGCTGTCGGATCGGTACGCGTATGAACGGAACGGAACGTTCAAATGTGAATTACCTATACTTAAACACACATTAAAATATTTTCCGGAACGGTACGGTACGGTGTCTGGCAAGTGTAAATCGTCGGGCTTTATGCGGCAGAAATGCAACCGCGTGCAGGTCGGTCGGATCTGGTTCCGGACAACAACCGAAATGCACTTGCTTGCGAATTCGCGCCCCGTACGTCGTCACTTCTTATCAGCCGTCGTTTCACGTGCGTATCGACTCCGGCCGACGATGAACGTCCCCCGGACCAGGTGTGTATGGTCATGGATTACGAAATTACCGTTGCACAGCGTGCACGCGCTCTAATTCAATCGACAGACCTAAACCGACCGACCCGAGTCGCTTTACTTGACCAATATTTCTCGATTCGATTTATCGCTTTCGAAGTGCACTGTCGATCACGGGGTCACCGTTCCGATTGCGATCGTTAACGCGTCGTATAAGGTTTTCAGTCGGTCGAAGAATGCTACCGAGTAACGGACATTTCGTTCGGCTTGTGCGGGTCGAAGCGAAGAATGTAAACGTTTTACAACGATGTGTTTGTTATTTATTTACTTTTTTTTACCCTAAAAAACGTTTTTCGATCTCCTCAATAGTTTTCCTAAACGCTTGATAATCTGTCGGCATAAAGCTATTGTATAATTGTGGACATACGATTTTTATATTGAATTGAATTTAATTCTTTTTATCATTTCAAAAATATTATTTCGCCACACACGAAATGTTCAACGGTTATTTATCTTAATAACAATATACCTATATAAAAAAAATTTTAATTACATCAATTTTTGGATAAATATAGCATTATTTTATATTATTTAGTGTTCAAAAATTAATAACATTTGACGATTTTACGACCGAATAGCTGACAATTTAATACAAGTGTTGTCATATAATAAAATTGAAACAATTTCGAAAGTCGATAGTCACAACATATTTTCCAAGGCGTTTTCAAGATCAAACTTTGGACGAATTTGACAATCTTTGCGTAAAACGACGACACATATATTTTTTTTAATCATTCGTAACGAGGGAAATTTTTGTATAGTTCAGGACTGAAAATCGATTCAAACAAAACAATTTTATAAGCTCTTATCACTTTATTTGCGACAAAATGCATTAATTTCATGTGGTTTTGTGTTTTAGATTTCGAACGAAACGAAGTATGTAATGATTTTATAATGTGCGTGTGTGTTTTTTTAAATACGTTTTTCGATTTTCCCGGTAAGTTCCTTAAGCGTAATCAAAAACAACCCACACATTGCAAAAGAAAGCCTATAATGTTGTCAACATATTCGTTTTGGACGATTTTATATTTTTTAATCTTAGCACACACACACACACACACACATATATTGTTTTAACAATATTTGTCATATCTATTAAATACAATAGTAGCGTAGCTCGGAATCAGTTTTTCCAATGGTTTATCGTTGCTTTCAAATTCAAAATAACCAAGTCAAACAATGCAAGAATAAGAACAACCAAACTGACGAAAATATATACAATTAAACGCAGTGACACTGTCCGACGCTCGAGCGCGTACATCAACATTTATGGGACATTCGCCAAAATATTCGTACGTAGTGATAATTACGCGGACATATTATACACGCGACGTGCGGCACGCATCGTATGAAAAATTTTTAAATTGAACAATTTTACACTATGAGTCATCGAAATGTATATATAAAAAAAAAAAAAAAAAGCTAAATTACATTACAAAACAACAACAATTATGTATTTCATAACTGAGAATACGATTACGTTCCGAAGGAATCGATTGTGTCCGTGTCTAGAAATAGCCGCGGAGAAACTTTATCCCTCTCTCTCTTACGCCCGACCGACCGGATGTCTAAACGACTTTTCCATACTTGGACACGAGCACGTGCACGTACACGCGTAATACTTCCGGATCCCCCGCGAACGGAAATCGCGTGGAGATCCACACGAAATCGCGTGCCGGAATTATCATTGTTGTCGCGCGGGAACGGAACTCCCATAAACGTCACGAGCATCATTAAAAACATAAAACATAAAAAAAAAAACAATAATAATAAAAACGCGACAATAAAAGAAACTACAGCACTCGTGAACGCAACGCATCATAATGTATACACGAGAGTGTGTAGATAAATTTTTCATTGACGAACGACCCAGTGGGCTCGGTTGGATCCCATTCATTTATTTCCATTCCGTGTAGAGTAGAGTTCAACTATAATAATCCTATTATCTAGGTGTGTGTGTGTGTGTGTGCGCGCGCGCGCGCGTGCGCGTTATTGCGTTTTATTTTTTTATGAATGGCTTGCTGCGAGTGTGACATCAAACGCGCGCGCGCGCGCACAGGAAGTTGCGTGCCGTGCGGATTAGAAAACCATACGGAGACGGCTTTTGCGTAGGAAGGGGAAGTAGGTGGGACGACGGTGCGCGCCGGAAGAGGAGCGACGCGCGCTAACGGTCAATGGGCTATAGATATCGTCGGTTACGCTATTACAGATCGACGGCATCAGCGTGAAGCGCGTTTTTCATTCGGTTTTGTTGGTCGTACGCACGCCGGCACGCAGACGCGGCTGAAGACCCCGGATACGTACGCAACACCGTGTTCGTGGTGCGGGGAGGGTTCCCGAACCCCCGAACCCACGGGCGTCCGTTGGGGGGGGCAAGGGGGGACATGCCCCCCCCCTGGAAAATAAGTATATAGTCGCTAAAATCGTGGTGTTTTCACGTTGCCATTGTAAAGGTCGACGTTTTATTACGGTTTTATTTTTTTAACATAAATTAAAATATTTTAAGTAATTTCATATATTTGTTTATCGAACAAATTTCCCTTCTGTTTCTTCTGCGATAATACAACAGTGAAGATACAACAGTTAAATATAAATGGTTTAATTTGGTATGATTGTTGGAAATTAAAATCAATATCATACATTGATGAAATAACACAAGGCTACATTAAATTATTGAACCTAACCTTTTTTTTTTTTTGCTTATCAAAAATAATAAATTATTTTGTCCCTCCCCCCTAAATGTTATCCTATGGGCGCCCACGCCCTCACCGAATCTCTCTGAAATATATTCGGCTTCAACCCGAGTCGAACGCCGGCCGTCGACGGCAACTTTACGAACCGTTCGACCGATCGGACTTGCACGATTGTTTTTTTTTTTTTGGCAATCGCGATTGAATTTATCACGAGAGAAAAACGTTTCGTGATTACGTTGTTTTTTCGTTTTTATTGCACGTTCTGCGCCAAAACGGAATCCGAGACCGCGGGGTCGCCGGGGTCTCGTTGTTGCGCCGAGCAGTGTTCGCTGAACCGCTTTTATTACGTTTATTAACGGTCGGAATTTCCGATTTCACATCCGTACGTACGTACGTACGTCAGACGAGTTATTGACGTTCGACAGACGAAAAAATAATATGACCGGTGCAACGACGGTACTCAATTCCTTGTCCGGACTGGTGTACGCGCGCGGTCCGATAACCGATACGATTCCGGAAATATTATCGGAACACCAGAATCGTAATCGGACGTTCGAGCCGCGCGTACGGTACTGTTGCCAAAACGAAAATGCCATCGCTGTATTACACGCGTACAGAAAATAACGAAAACGAAAACTGTTAACGAACACGGATAACGACACGCATACGCGATAAGCGCGTTTTACACGTACGTGCCATACGATTTATATATAATAGACGTTAGTTTGTACAAACATAATTATTTCGAACGATTTGTCCACGACGCGTCACCGATTATAACGTCTTGATTTGATAAACCGAATTCGTTCGTATTTATTTGTTTATTATCGTTATTATTATTATTATTATTATTATTTTTTTTTTTTTGAACGCGTGTCAAACGCAAGTATCGCGTGGAATATAAACAATACCCCACACAACGCACATAACATTGTATTGTATTACAAAACCGTCGACACAATTCAAAATGTGTTGGTTAGGTCCGCACCGTTGCCTATGCTTTGCACACAGATCGTTTTGACTACGAGTATATGCGACTACGTAGGGTAAATGTCGAATATAGGACATAGCAACAAGTGTGATTGCAACGCTCATTTCTTAAACATGCTTTTTTGTCCATTATAATCGTCAACGATTACTACGATTATACGATTTATGTTACATATAATTAACTAACTAGTACTAATAAGTAACTGCTATATATTAGCTAGTATGTATGGAGTATATAGTAGTAGGTCTTCGAATTCGCGTTCGATATATTTAAATGTGTAATAAGTTTCGAGTCGTAATTTTTTTTTTTTTATAAGAAACTTTTCGTTTTGTACAATTTGTTTCGACAATCACGTAACAAAACACATACAAGAAAAACAAAGAAAAAACCAAAACACGTCTACACTACGTGTTACAATAGACGCACGTTTAACTTTTTAAGAATTTGCTTCCTCAAAGAAATTTAATGTAGCACGGACGCATCGAAACGTCTGGGTACCTCCTTAAGGCCAAAGAAGGACACGCAATCATTAAGCGGTCCTTGTCGCGGACATCGTTTCCTCGTCATGTCTAGGACGCGACGGGGAGTCGTTTAAGGATAATTCGAAAGAAATAATCCGGGGTGACGAGCGTGTCCAAGACGTAATCTGGAGAGGGATATTATGGTCTTTCAATCGAGTTCCGTGATATCTAACCGTGGCCTGGTGGAGATGTTGTCGGGACAAGCGACGCGTTCAGCTGGGAGATTCGAGACGAAAATCTGACCGTGAAAACCGAATGAAGCTCGTAACTCATCCACACATATATGTATATTACAGGTCGCACGTCATGTCGTTACACGTTATTGTGAGTGATATGTTTTTTAGCGCGGTGCGCGGTCCGTCGGGAGCACCTACACGCCAACTTCCACATTACGCGTTCATTATCTCACCGTTGGCGAAGCTACAAAAGCGCGTTGACGGACAGCTTATTATTATTCGACAACGCGTGTTTCATGCCGATCGCGTAAAATACGTTCCCAACGCGTTATGCAACGACAACGGCAATAACTACTAATCAATGACCAATATAACGCGTGTACAACGCCTAATTAACACGAATGTGCGTGTATACGCAGGACCCCCCCCCCCCGAAATTTGTTCAATATTTTACTAATGTTTAAAATAACTATTTTTAATGTCAACATAAATATGCAGATCACTATATTTTAACGTTGCTCACTTATTATTATAGACAAATTGATAACTCGTCTACAACACGAATGCTGGAACAAACCTGATATTTTAAATTTTTATTGTAGCGTCTAATAATAGGTTGTTTGTTATTGATGGACGATGTCGGTCGGCGGCCGGTGACGATTAACAACAAGAGTATTAAATTAATTGCGTAGGTTATGAATATTATTATGACATACCGTCGTCCGCAAAGACAGTTACAATTTAACAAACACGTCGAAAAACAACGATTCGTTTTTCTAAATTTATCATAACGGATAGTAAACGAAAAAACAAAAATTATTTTTCTAAACTTCCAGAGGTACGTTATTTTTTATCATAATATGTTATGTTACATAACATATTAAATATACATTACTTATGTATATAACTATATTAATAATTTAACTACCGAGACCTAAATTCAACAGAATTCTAATATACATGTTTTGGACCCCCCCCCCCCGAAAAAAATTTCTGTTTACGACCTCGTGTATACGTTTATATTATGATTAGCTGTGGTCGATTGTTGACGACAATGACAACGCGCGCCCGTTCGTAAACATTGCGTTCAGACCGGCGGCGGGTCGATGGACGTCGAATTGCCGGTCAGCCGCTCTAAACGCATTTACGGATCGTCGAAAGCCGACCTGGCCGTTATCGGCGGCTCGCACAGATCGCCTAACAACGTACGTACGGGGAGTTTTTTTTTTTTTTTGCTTACATACTTACCGACGGTCTGAAACGTTCGATAACCGGCACGTTTTTGTTTTTGAGTACGACGATTGATAACGGACACCGGCCGGATACCCACGCGATATTTACGAACGTTTCGTCACGTTACGATTCGGTGACGCGAAACAAGGTAAACGGGAACGCGGTAACCGGGACGCACCGGAAACACACGCGCGATAAGACGGGATTACAATGCAAAAAAAAAACATGGTATATACCCATAAGCTTATGGTAGAAATTACTGGCCGGATAATTGATTCGGCCATAGGTAAACGTGGAGGTATTCAATATTACCGACGATTACGAACTAAAACATTTTTAGATATTAAAGATGTCGATGAAAAGTGATAAAAAAAAATTTAATTTGCATTTTGTTCTATCACATATGTTCGATTCATACACTCGAATGTGTTCGTGGTGAAACTTCATTTTCCAAATTAAAATATATATTAAAAACAGGTTGCGCAGTTAAAGAATTAGAAAATGTTTTATTAATGAACATCGAACGAGACAAAACGTAAAAAATGAACACGTGATTCATGACGTCGCAGAGAAGAGAATTCATTATCGACAAAAGTATCGATTGAAAAAAAACGTTTATAAAATTAAATACGATGCTGTGAAAACACAATAATACGACGCGCCGAGTTGAAAGTAAAATATAATAACAAATCGATTACACGCGTAAGAATCAACGTGGTTGAAATGTTTTGTTTTTTTTTTCCCCCCGTGAAGGCAGAGAAGGCAATGGGGATACGTTATCTGGACCGTTAAGATATTCGCACACGACCGACTGGTTAGGTTAACCTGTTACCCAACGTCGTCGCGAGAGACACGGACACGAGCGCGTGACCCGACCGGCTGTCGAACGGTTCTCCGGCGACGATTCCGAATGCGGTAGGGTCAGTTCTCCATACTTTTGATAAGAGAAAAATTTGATAACCGATTTTTGCGGATGCAGAAACACCAACATAGATAATTAAAATCCCACGTTCCAAATGTTCATTAATAAATTTACTAACCTTTAATTAGTTGAAAATAACAATAAATGTTTAACTTTTTCTACAATTAGAACTGTAAAATAATGATTATTATAAATGGTAATATTACATAGACAATACAGAATTACAATATTAACCGAATAGAAATTCACTTTAAACAAAATTTTAAATCATCAAAAATTTAAAAACTTATATTACATGAACATATGAAATATTATAGGTATAATAAAACGTTTTATTACTGTATCACTGTAATGACCGTTAAAAACCGTCACACATCAAATACTCAAATACATTAATAACATACATTATTTCACATATTTAATGCGGAGTTGTACATTTATCAGCACTAAATTTATATTTGTATAATTTTATAATTTTGTGTGGTGGTATGTAACCTCAAAAAAAAAAAATTGAAATTATTTCTTTTATCAAAAGTATGGAGAACTGACCCTATCCCGATTCCGAATATCCACACACCAAACGAACACCGGTCGTGAGTGGGTACGTTCACTTCGGATGACGATTTTTCGTCACGTTTTACAATAACGCACACGGCCACACGGTTTTTCCGATCGCCGGACTCGGACGAACGGGATGAGCTGTGGTCGCGTCACGGTGTATTTCGGGATCGCGCGACTCGGGTCGATTTCGTTTTTCCCCGCGAACACGTCGGATAGGGAACGTTTTGTAACAGTCAATAAAACCGAACACGCCAACTGGCGCGAGCGCTATTTCACGCACGTTACCGCGGTTGCGTAACGACAAAACACCTGGCACGTTAAGCGCGGCGAGCAGACGTGTTCTGTAACGTCCCGGGCGTTTTTCTACCCCGGCCTCTCATCCAAATCACGGTCGTCGTCCAAAACGGCCGGTTGACTCGGCGGCTGGCGCGAGAACGTTGGCCGAACAGACGGCCGACACGCCGGACCGGGTGCGGGACCGGCGTCACGCGTAAACAGCCTGTTATCACGTCGGCGCGCGCGCGCCTCGTCCGCGTGTCGTTTTCCCGTCCGTCTCGCAACGGGGCCAAGGCCGCGGCCCGGGACACCGATAACGTCGCCTCGACACGCAAACGTACAAACACACGCGTGCGGATGTCGGTCAATCATACTCACGGCGAGCTCGAGATCGATCTCCGGGTCTTCGGACCGAAACGCCCGGCAAAGAACGTGCGCCGCGGACCGAACGCGGTCGGCTCGCCTCCGATCGTTTCTCTATCCGCCGGCGGGCTTGGGGCTCCTCGACGGGTTGCTCGTCTGTTGCCTTTGCCTTCGCCTTCGCCTTCGTCCACGTCGTTGTCGTTGTCGTTGACGCGACGGACACCGCGGCGCGATAACGGCTCGCGGACGACGATCGTTTATCACGCCGCGCGCGCGCGCGCGCGCTCGGTCACGCCGTCCATATGGTCCGACCGCGTTTTCGGTCCACCGTCAGAGGGCGCCCCGCGCGACGGTTTGTTTTTTTTCCCGATCGTTCCGCGCACCGTTCCGACGCACCGAATCGATCGCGCTGTTTTTTTTGGACGTGTCGCCCGTTCGAAAATAATTAACAACAGTCTAAGTCCGAAAACGCGTACGGCGTGTTTCACGTAATGGGTTTCACTTTAGGTTATATTCCGTAGGCCGAGACAGTTGGAAAACCATCACCAATGTTTTGGTCTTGACTCGATTTTACTCGTCGAATAATATTCTGGACTGAAAACAACCCATACAACAGCAACGAAAAAAAAAAAACCACCTTTTTTTTTATTATTATTATTACCGGATTCCTCGCGAAATAGTTCAGGTGCAAAATACCGGCGTTTAAGAAACACGGGCGAAAAGTTTTCCCCGTTTTTTCGCTCGCCCTACACCGACGTAACCGACTATGACGAGCGAACGACTCATGCCAACAAACATTAGTGTTTACGACGCGTTTTCGGACTTCCAAAGTCGATTGCTTTTCGCCGTTCGACGACGAAATTCGACGGACACGTTACCACGGTTCTGACGAAGAAACGATAACACGACGTCGCGGGCGCACGGACGGCCGTTTCCTGCCCAAGCCGTGTTATCTGTTCACGTGATCACCGCGATACCAAATACGTTGCACGCCGTTCAAACAACACGCACAATGGTTACGTCGACATCGTCGTTACATCCCGATCGTGTTGATCTGACCGAGCCCGTGAGTGGTATTCGTCACGTGATGATTTTCGTTAGAACTCGTGTCGACCGACGTTTCGACGACAGTAAATCTCGCGTTTTAAATCGTTTTGAACGCCGTTTTTGTAAATAAAAAAAAAAACGGATTTTCCCTACCCGATCAAACGTCGAATGAATAAGTGTTTTTTCTTTTTTTTGTTTAGGCTTTTGAGCCGTCCGGAATCGGCGGAAATCGTTTTGGCGTTTGAATCGAGTCCGGTAAACTGTTTGTCAGACACCATGACGCTCGGAGATCGGTGAAACGTCCGTGGAAAGTGTCACGGGAAACGCGACGGAACACTCGCCTGGCCTACAAAAATCGAAACGGCACGAGAAACAAAAAACGGAAAACGCGACCACATCCGAGCCCGAAATTATATCTCGTCGATATCCGGTCGCCAATCGCGACGTTTCCGGCGAAAAGACGTCGTTTTCGCCGAGCCGTCGATTCCGTACGGGCACCTCGATCGGCGTAATCGTCGAAAAAAACAAGAAAAAACAAAAAACGTTATCACCCCAAATGCACGTCCCCCGTATTCGTGTTCGTCCAATCGTATTACATAACACACGGTACGATACGTCGAAACCACGCGAATCCCAGTATTTTTATTCTTCATGTCGTACGCCTATCACAATCACACGACGCGCATAACCTGAAATTTTCGTTTTCGCGTAATACGCGAGCACTCCAACTCAAAGCCATATAACAATAAAAATGGGTTTTTTATTATTATTATCTCGTAATTAAAAATATAACCGCAAATATCGATCTGGTCTGACTTACCTGCGCAGCACCGCTTTGGCACATAAAAACGGTATTTTCATAAATAATCATGTTAATAATAATTTTTTTGTTTTTTGTGTTAATGTATAAATAATAAAATGTAAAATATATTAATTTATAAAATAAAGTCCAAACGACGCTTTGAAGTCGCCAAACGATTTATTATTTCTTCGGATTGTACATTTATGTCGTAGTGGATATTGAGAGCAGCTATTTAAGAGTTTCTTAAATGGGTTTTGATGCGTTTGAGTGTAGAAAATGATCTTTCAGCTTCGCAAGATGTGTACAGGGAGTGTAAATAAATAAATAAATAGTGTTTGCTGTGAAATAAAATTAGACGATAACTAGGACTGCTTTCCCGATTTTTCACTTTAGAAATACTCAAGGGGGGGGGAAGGTCTGAACCCGACCTAACCTAACCTAACCTCCCCATTTGGTCGTGCCATTGGTTTCGAACGTTATTTTTACATTTCCGATCCGAGCACCGCGCGCACGCGTACGAATACGCGACGCGTATATCCGCACGATGACGATTAACGATTGATGTTCAATGTCGACTTGCGTAACTCTCGGTCTTGGAAAAATAACACGTACGCACAACACATACGTGTACATGTACATTCGTACGGTAGTTAAGTACGTGACATTGACACGCATTTCACGGCGCGACGAGATAATATTACAGTGTTGTTACAATTCGTATTTCGTGTACGCGATACGCCGAAATTATTTTATTGAAAAAAAAAACCGCGGTCGGCGATAAATACGTTCGATATCATCGCGGGCCGATTTAAAACCGACGACGTCGGCGTCCGTCCGTGGAACGGCGCGCGATAAAAAAATAATATAATATACACCGGTACATTGACGAGTCGTATTTTCACGAGAGAGCGTATCGTGTACACGCGTCGTCCGATAACAATGGGATCTCCCGAGGGTTCATTGACTAGCGCTACTCGTCGCGTTACAATAATCATAGTCGTCGTCGTAATAATAATAATAATAATAATGAATCGACCAACGGTTCATTCGTCGTGTTCTCGATGTGGGAGTCATCGTTGTCCGTGCCACGGTTGTAATAATATAATTGTGGTACAGATTGTGTGCAACGGAGGAGAGCAAACATCTCGTCCGACGACGAGCGGTTATCGCGAGCACAACGCTAATAATAATAATAATAATATTGTTGTTATCAGCACATATATATAATGAGTAACGAGATATCGTTTTATCATAATTATAACGTGTTATTTAGACGTACACTCGGCAAACTACGTCGGAACCGTCTCGATATAATCGAGTATCGTATGAATATTAACTTCGGCGCATAACGTTTACGTCGGTTACGTGATATAACCCGAACAAACTTCTTTTTCTTAAACATGCGATTTCAAAAACAAAAAAAATGAATACGTACGAATCGAAAGTTTCACGACACGACGTTGATTACAATCTATACGTGTCGTATACCTCAAAATTAACGCAGTGTTACTGAACTACCGTAATTGTTGAAACCGAGACGTGTAACGCGAACAACTTTTATTTTGATCGGTTTCGATAATTCGCGGCCTAAGTAAACAATATAACGCGGCGAAACCATTATTTGATTGTTTGAATGCGCCTTTTGTAATCACAAATTTAACAACCAAAAAGAAAAACAGTAGTCCCTCTTCTCCCTCTGTGGTCGGGCCAACGATTAACCGTTATTACCACTCCTCGTTGTAATTCAATCGACAACTACGAACGGGTCGATTCAGGTTGTACGCGTGCACGTCACGCAAGGAGCGATTGTATTTTTGTTGTTATCACGAGCCCAGCCCAAAATATCGTCCCGGGAAACGGTTGTCGTTAGCAAATCGTTCGCACGTTCCTCCGTCCTATATCGTTTTCGGATGTCTTCATTCCCGTCCCTGATTTGTTATAACCATATCGGTTTTCGGTCGTTCGACATCGGCCGCGAACCGACGTTCCATGGCCCACCACCACCAGCCGGCGGCGGCTCGGTAGCTAGAACGGCGGCGTCCCGGGTCGACGACCTGCCGACGACGTCAACCCAAGACCCGATCGGTTCCGGAGGCGGTGGTCCGCAGGAGCCGACCCCGGTCGAAACGCGCTGGCCGTGGTAGATAGTGACCGAACCACGGGGCCCGGTGGGAGGAAGAGGAACCCGTACGGCGCTCGACTGAGCGGAAGGGTGTACGGACTTAGCTTAGGCCGGTCCGCAGACGACCCAGGGGATTCGACCGGGACGAGACCGATCGAGTCCCCCGTCCCGTCCCGTACCCGTCGAGTAGCGCTAATAGGACGTAAGCCGCGAACCCGGCACGCGACGTAAATCGACTTTGTATTCGACACGCTTTATCGTTTTAAGCCTCGGGGTCATAAACGTCCGCGATCAAGGCGGTCGCAATGCAAATCGATTGTTGTAATCAGGGTGCAGACGTAATACCGTTACCGCCGCGAAAAGCGACTTGCGCGACCACGTTTTTGACGACAACGACAATGAAAATAAACACGAATCTGCGGTGGCCCGCGACGGAAAAATAAAAATCTCCTCGTGTATGTTGTCGGCCGGGTGTTAGTAGGACAAATAGTCCTAACTCCTTGTCTTCAAAACGTTCGGCACGCTACTGCTGGGACGAGCGCGTTTCGAGGAGTGGCAGTGAGATTACAACAGTACGTCGAACAGTCGGGAGAGAAGTAAGAAGATACCGGAGGTCGCATCGGCTGTACCCGTGTGCGACCGTATCGTTTTGACGTCTATTATTGTTATAATCGTTGTTGTTGTTGTATTTTCCTAACCTCTGTCCGAGCGCTAATGGTAATGGTTCAAACGTTGATATTACACGCGATGGAATCGGATAAAATCCTGTCCTCCACCCACCGGTGATAGGGATATCGCGTGTGTTGTATCGTCGCGAATATGACGTTTCGATACGGTACGCGGTTTCAAAAAAAAAAACCAAAAAAATACATTTCTTTTTTTTTTTTTTGAAACTTTGTGTTAACAAATAGTCTCGACAATTATATACAAAGCTATGTTATATAAGCAGCCCAGAATTAATAATGAAAGCGATCGTTGCACTGAAGGAAAGGGATGATTGAGATGAAAGTATGTACTGAGAAGTAAGAGGGATGTTAAGAGAGCGAAGCAGTGAAAAAAAATGAAGGCGCTCAGCTGACCAAGCGGGACAGTAAAAAAGGATATGGTTGATATCGCAGATGGCTGGAGCGTGAGCAGAAATACAAAGAGGCGAGTCATTAAGGGACGATTTAAAAGAATGTGAAAAAAATACATTTCTAATACACATAAAACGTATCGGTTTTTTTTCGCGTTTTACACGACGATTCCGTTTTTCGTTTCGAAGCCGAACAACAACGACGCGACGTCTGTGTTTTGCGGATTTACGTCTTCTGTCGCGAATACACTCTGGACGACGTATTACTACGCGTTGTGTATTGGCAGCGTTGCAAAAAAAAAAAACGGAAAAACTTCCACACGAAACCATTGCGCCGCGTAACGTCGCAGATCAATGTTTGAATACGCGTACGTCCACTTGTATGTACTCGGCGGGGCCGACGTCCGCGTTTGAATCCGGTCGGCGAACGATTCCGATCGTTCACGCACGCACGTGCCGTGCACGGCGATACGGCCTCGGGTCGTATTTTTCGAAAAACTGGTCGGGCCACGTGTTCGACCTCAACGGATTTCGGCACCCGCCGCCACCGCTACTACCGCTACTGTCGACACGCTTACCCGGTACAAACGGTATCGCGATTTCGGTTATACCAGGGGCGTTGTCTCCGGAAACATCACGTGCCCCCCCCCGGAGGATTTGCGCGGCCGTCGCGTTCTCCGGGTCTTTCGGCTCGTGACTGTTTTGTGACAAACGACAGTTGAACATGGTTGTGAAGCGACCGGCCGACCGTTGTTGTGCCGGACAGGGTTTCCGACGATTTCGTTTCACGTACGCGCAATTGTCGCGGAAGTCGTGGGTGTAGTCGTTCGGACGACATTATACACGAAACGACTACACGGTTCTCAAAAACCGAACGGTCGTGCGAAAACGAAACACTCATCGTTCCTCTATACAACGCGACCGAGATTATTGTTCTGGGTTGAACGCGGACGACCCGACGGCGTTTTCAAAACATGTTGGCGGACGACGTAAACGATCGTGTCTGTGATATGACGCGCGAACGTGTTCGAAAACCGAACGATAACGGTCCGTGACGGTTTCGTTGTCGCGATATTATGTGTCCATATACATACACGTCTCGCATCCCGTTCTCAACGTCCGACCACGTCCAATCGACCAACTCGAGACGTCGCGATTGTCAGTCGGTATCGCGCGTGAAAACCGACTCGTACCGTTTGCGTCGTGTGAATAAGCGCGTTAATTCAAATCAATATTGTTGCAACAAGTTCCGTCTGAGCCACCGAAACCCACCGCGAACACACGACTTTGGCCGCGCCGACCCGACCCCGTCGACCGTCGCCGTGGGTTTCGGGGGGGGGGATGGCGACAGGGACCCGACTTCCTTTTCGGTCCCGTCCTATCCGTTTTCGGCCGTCCAGGCTCCCCGAGACGAACTGTCGAGGTCCGACAGACAGCGTTTCAGCGTTCGAACGTCGTGTCGCGGCGTCCCGGAACTTTTTTTTTTGCAGGAGGAGGTCAAAGAAAACATAACAAATCAAAAAATTGTCGGTGACGAGGAACAGTTTTTATTGTCTGAAAACGATTTTATTCGTAACCGTAGCTCGTTCGGTCATTAATTTTTTTTTTGTACGTTTTTAATATTTAAATATATTTAATAGTATCGTTTTGACTATTTAACAACAAATTCCAACCCCCCCACAACGATTAGCCGCTCGTAATTCTTCGGTAGAACACGCGCAACGAAAGGAAATCGTTGCGTACCGCGCGCGCCACCTGTCCGCGGACAACGCAAACGATTTCTTATCAGCGCGCGCGGACGTCTATCATCGATAAGCGAGATAACGGACCGCGCTTCGTTTTCGACGCGAAAGCCGAATTCGTGAAGTTTCTAGTCGTTTTCTTTGCCCCCACACCGCCGCCACGAAGTTCACGCGACGACCAAAAACGTCCGAGGGTAGACCGCCGTCGGGACGGTCCGAACCGCTTCGTTACCGTGCGACCGTCGAAGTTTCGCAGGTGCGTTATGTCCGTCCAACGTGAGAATCGGGTGCCGGAGACGGTTAGGTCTTTTTCCCCCCCATTTCTCTCGAATCGATTGATCACCAACGATCGATTTCGTACAAACGCACCGAGACCGAACGCGGCACACTTTTACATTTCTGCCGAGTCGAACGTAAGCTGACCATACGATTTTGTGTTTCGTTATGTTTTCAACGTTTATCCGACTTTCGCGTCGCGTAGTATCTTTGAAATTTCCATGTGTACGTTGTACGTTAGGTAAGTATTTCAACATCGAAAGCATCTAATGTCGATAGTATTTTTTGTACGGTACGGTCGGAAGAAAACCCGTTCGATCAAACACCCGGTGACTGTTTGGCTTATAATCGTTTAAATGTTTAAGTACAATTTTGTTGTTTTCTAGACTTTGTTTTCATAACTGCGTTAGGGTAGCTTAACACCAGTCACTTATTTCAATCAATTTTCGGTACCGTTTTCATAACCGTCGACGAATATATGTCATTGTATGTCTACCTGTTATACACGTATCATTTATTAGAACGGTGGTCTGTGATTTTTACATATTATCTGTGGGCAATCACTATGTTTTTGAAATTCGAATATTTTTATTTTGCAGACTGTTTGCGATGCGTTGAAGATTGAAGGAACGAAACCGATTTCAAAGTAACAACAACATATTACTTACAGACGATAAGTTTATTTGTTTCGCTCACAAATGCATATCTGTTCAGATAATACAAATTATCATTATTACTTTTGTTTCGAGTCGTTAATTTGTATCATATAATTACAGTACATTACTGACAGATAATCCTGTTCGAATGGAGAATTTCAATAGCCGAGCGGAGGAAAAGAGCCATTGCAGTGATCGAAACTGCTTATGAAAGAAACATATATTTGGTTTTTCATCCAGAGTTCCAACTAGAACACTTGAGGTAAATATACTCATGCACTGTTTACAAACGTATTGGTTGAACATTAGGATTTCTCAATTTTATGTCTGCCCTGAGTAGAAGTGAACTATAATTGATAATCACTATCGGTCATTTCGATTTATAACGTTCATAATTATTGTCATAATACGATTGTGTCCTGGTACTTATTAACAATTGACCTGCAATGAATAGATAAGTGCTCGCAATGTCAAGGTCTTTCTCCTAGGATAGTAGAACTAATAATAATAATAAATAAACAGAACGCCGTTGTCAAGAAGGCATTTCACAATCGCAAAATAACTGCATTGAAAGCGATTTGTCGAACAGTCTAGGATTTTTCTAAAATCATTAGCGTACAATTCTCTAGGTGAAAGCCAAGTGAAAGTTAATAGTTAACACTATTAAACCATTAAATTACATATCATTTTATATTGTCAATTAGGCAATTTACTAATTATTATAATTATCGTTTGTTATCAAAAGTATTGAAAGTATTTTAATTTTAAACGTACTATTCATAGTAAGATTGAATGTAATTATGTTTTATCAATAAGTCAATTCGAATCGCATTAAACAAAACGCATCGCAATAATAATAGACATACGCCATACATACTTAAGACTGATAATTTATTTAATTTAACACTCATTGATATTTATGTAATACAAATAAATTATCTAATAACGTTTAACGGTTTGCTTAGGTCGGCCATGTCAGTAGTTCAGATCGTTCAAGGATTTCAAAAGGAACGGTTTTGGGCGCAGAAAATGGTCTACACGTTTGGACTGTACACATGATTGAAAACTAATTTAATGCCAACACTATTGGTAAAAAAAAATTTCGATATAGCTACGCGTAATAAATGTTTCTAAGTATGATTAGCATTACATACTGACATTCATACAAGTAGTTGAATTGACACTGGCCAATTCATTTAAAGTTATTTATTATATACAAAACATTAGTTTTGTGTTGTAAAACTAAATTCCATTTTATACTTATAAATAAATTATTTTTGATCATTTTGTATTCGTTGAACAAAACACTTAAAAACAAATTTCGATTATTATTTTTCACAATGTTAAACTATGTAGATCATCTTTTTTGCACTATAAAGACACAGTGTGTCGTATGAACATTTTCTTTGGCACAGTGTAAAATCTTTTGTTTACATAAATTATTACAAAAAACGACTTAAAAGCTGCTCGTCATCATTCAAGTAAGCTAATGTTGTAAATATTACTGTTAAATGATTATGTAATGTTTATTCTAACTTTTTTTTTTAGCAGGATTGGCAACGATTTGAAGACTTACAAACGGAGATTCAGAAGTTTTATTTAGTTAGTTTTCAATATAATTATAATATACTTATTTACAATAATTGTGACTCTCATAACAATTTATTTAAATGGGCAGTGAGATAACGATGATGTTGCATGTCTACTCGGAGTAACCTGTGTCCACGTACCCCTTGGGCGTGTTATCATATACGTTATCATCATCTTCGTTGTCGTTGAACACTTCTGAACACGCATAACAGGCACCGACGTCTTTCCAACACTGTTCGCAGTGTATATACATGCATCCGACTGTGTCGCAGCCGTACCGTCGGCCCGTCCTCGTTTCCGGCTCTCCACAAATCAAACACTTACGGCGGCCACACGCGAACCACACGAGCCAGCCGAACATCGTCGGAAACTTGAGCCTTAGCAGCAAAAACACGTTCAGATCTTCCTGTGAGGCGACAGAAATCTGTTTAAGACCGTACAAGGGGGGGCATTCGTACGATAATTTTTAAGGGAGCGATCAAGATCTTTAAAGTCATCTACATACGCAACATTATCATATAGCGGGTGGTTGACGGAAAATATTGTTGTATTTTTTAATTTACACTAATCAACTGTTAATAAATATTTATTAATTTTTATTTTATCGGAGAACAACTTTTAAAGTGTACAACTCGATTATTAAAAATACGATTTAACTAACGAAATTAACTGTAGAATAGCATTAATAAAACTATTAACTAAATAATTGTACTAATTAGAAAAATAAGGAAACTAATGAAATAGAACGTAACACGGTAACGGTACATTAAACAATAAAAAGAACCCTTCCAAAAGGAAGAAATCAATAATGGGTTGTTTTTAAGAAGAATACTTGGGAGGATCGGAAAATTAATGGATATTAGAATGGCAGAACAATGGAAAAGAAGATGTGAAGAGTGGTATTTCTCGAGATCGTTATCGAAGAAACAGCAAGGAGACTCGTGTACAGATAGATAAGAGACGAGAGACGAATAAACGAAGACAGGACGACTGATTGTTTTTAGTTTAAACGTAATCACGTGTCGTACCGTTTGTACGAAAATTGTTTTTTTTTCAATTCGATTACTACTGAACACCGCCACAGTGACTTTTAGATTCCGTTGTTCGGAACGAAGTTGTATTGGTATTACAATGTTTGTGTTGTCTGAACGCTTTTTCGTATTAACGACGAAAATTTCGAGACGTTGACGTACAACGGTTCGCTAGTGCAAGACGACGAAAAATCAGACGTTCAATTATCTGTGTGATTTTCGGGAAATATCCATTTTGTGGTTTTTATTTTTCTGACGTTTCGAAACCGTTACGGGTTCCATCATCGGAGTATGTAGTGCGCGTCTGACCGTCGTGACTACACTGATCCGTCTATACCCTGTACCAGGGGTCGGCAACCTGCGGCTCGCAGGTTAGGTTAGCTAACCTAACCTAACCTCTTTCGATCCAAATCCAGTTACACGCGCAAAAATTAATATTTTATGTTCAAAAAACAATATTTTGTAATATAAAAAAAAAATGTATATTATTTTTTATATTGTAACTTTTGGCTCTTCCGTCAAAAAATGTTGCCGACCCCTGCCGTACATACCAATCCGCGAAAGCTTCGATAAACTCGGAGACGTTGGAGGTTTGTTTTTGATTTTCCCGTGGTTGGGGTGGGGGGTTCGCGCGCGCCACGCGCTATTATACCGACCGTCAGCTTGTTCTCGCGGGCCAACTTGCGCACCTTGTGCTTCATGTACCGGAAGAACGCGGTGCGCCTGCGCAACGTCTCGTTGTACAGGTACAGCACGCGGCGCTTCTCGCGTTTCCGGAAGAACGCGGCGCACACCGTCCGCTTCAGCCGGCCCGTGTACCCGGCGACCGCGGTCATGACGAACACCAGCGCGAACGTGCCGTATATCTTGCGCACGTAGTACGCGTCCAGCTTGTGCGGGTTCGGCAGACACGCTGCGCGCACCACACCGGTCGGACGACACGAACGCTAACCGTGGTAGGCTCGGGTGGGAGGGTGGTTTTTGGTGAAACGCCGCCGGACAGGTAAAAAGAGCCGCGTTCACCCGTTTCCGACGTAGAAACACGGAGAGAGTAAAACCTCCGCGACTCGTTAGCCGTCAAAGGACGACGTCTACGAAATCTACCCTTCGCCGGTAGCGTGTGTGTGTGCGCGATCGTTTTTCGATCACTAAACATTTCGGCCGGACGACTTCGGCCCGGAGGGTACTCACGTACAACCGGCATTTTTTTTTTTTTTTTTTTGATTGGCGACGCCTATTTATGAGCACCAGATTCGGATCGATCGATTTTTCTTTTTTTTATAGTCATTTTTGACCTATATCGTCAGGTACTAATCGACTGAATAACAATCGTTTCAAACCCCCCCCAAAAAAAAAACGTTTTGTTTTAATTTTTGATTAGTCTTATTATTATTGTTATTGTTGGTCGTACTTGTACGTATGAACATAAATCGACGCCACACGTAACGTCTGTAAATTAATTAAACAATTTAAATACTGAGTTGTCCTAAACTACGAGAGAAGTCGAGGCTTCCGTGTCGAAATGTCATAAATGTATACAGAAAAAATAAAACTACTCGAAAACACAAACAAATGATATGATACGTAAAATTATTTTTGATATTTCAAATGATTGTTATTCGGTCGATTTTACTCGGTTTGGTACTTAATGTTAAGGGTCGAAACGACTTGAAAAAAAAATAAAAATAATCGGTCGATCCGAATCCGGTGCTAATAAATAGGCGTTAAGAAAAATTTCAAAAACGTTTGAAAATTTCACAAAACGTGTACGTGAGCACCTGACCGCCAGAAAACTCATTACCACTAAAACGTCGTCCGGACGAAACGTTACGCGATAGCTGAAAAAACACTGCATGTGTCGCTTTGGTGCGTTAGAACGTGCGCGCCGTGCCCTGGAGGCGAAAAACGTGAAAACGTGAAAACGGCCGCGTAACGTTACGGAACGACTTCGCGACAGGAATGTGGACGAACGTGACGCGTCCCGGAGCGATATAATAATAACACGACGATAACGCGTATCGATCGGACGGTATTGTTTTTTAACGTTTTTGTTTTTCACGTCTTATCGCCGCCACCGGGAGTCGCGTTCGTTGTTCACGCGAATCCGGGTGTCGAATGTCTCCGTTAGACGTGTGTCGGTACGTCGTATTGTGTCTGTCGTGCTCGTAATACGACCTCAGCACGTTGGACGCGGGCGTGTACGTGCGTCTAATCGATCAAATGGTCCGCGCGAGATGCATAACCGACACCGGGGCGGCCGATTCGAATGTCGCGCGGCGTAGTGGTTTTTGAAAATTATAATTTTTTTTTTTTTTTTAACGAACACGCGAGATTCGTGTATTTGTTAGTGTTAAATTTTATTTTACCTCAGCCGGCGTTTCGCAAAAACGTAATGTAACGTTGAAATCGAATAAGTTAATGACCATGCAAACAATACAAACAAACAAAACACTCCCCTGAGTACGTGCCTGACGGAGTGTCGACCGGTAGAGGGCTTCGAGTAGAAAGGAAGATTGACCCACCGACGCCAACTCAAAACCTTGTCGGTACCACGGGAGCTGGGGGAACCCCACTCGGGTGCAGAGCCCCCGCGAGGTTGAGGTGCTTATGTCGGTTGAAACGTGGTGGTTGTGGGACAAACGCTTGACGGTAACCAAAACCACTAGACCCAGTGGGGACGGACGGTACCAACGAGGCACTTAACTGAGTCGCGGCGCTCCTCCGAAGGTGTTCGGTCAGTAGGCCGAGGCCGCGAAACCCGGGATCGTCGTGGACTCTTCAGTCAAAAAGAAATACAAACGTCGAAGACACGCGCAGGGATGATATTTTCCGGAATCACGCGCAAACGACAGACAGATATCTCGTTTTTAGGTTTGTCGGACGACGTTCACGTGTTTTACTGTTGTGTTGAATCGGCCGCCGTCCCGCGGAAAGTTCAAGCGACCACTTTAAACTCCGAGTACGAGTTATGTGCGTAGAGTTGTCCTAACGCGGCGATCCGACAAACGTATCGGCTTTGTTTCCGTTCAATGTTTCTAAGTGTTTTGAATCGTTTTTTTTATTTTTTTTTATTAGTGAAAATAAAGAAAATAAAATTTTATTTAACGTTTTTTTTTAAAAAAATTGATTAAAGTTTAGTCGTCGATTAGTAAATACTATTTGTTTCCTGACGAAAAAATTGAACGGAAACCGCGGAAACGGAACGAAAGTCGTCGGTGTACGAGAATCACCAGAAATACACCGCGTACGGACAAGCGGCTCACCCTCGTTGCTCAGGTTCACGGTGACGTTCCTCCTGAAGTTGAACCGGTCCACGACGGACCTGAACAGGTTGGCGATCATGCCGGTGCCGTTGACCGTGATTTCCAGGTCGTGGTGACCGGTCTGGAAGTAATCGACCCTCGCGTGTCTCCTGATCACGTCCAGCGCCTCGTAGAACACCACGTCCAACAGCACCAGCGACGACGCCGCGACGATCTCGAATATCAGTTTGATCAACGACGTGATCTGCGACCGAAACGACGTGCGGTTAGGTTAGACGACTGTTTTTTTTTTTTGTTGTCTTCGTCGAAGGAGACCACGTGACCAAGTGCGACGACGGCCACGAACCCAAACTTCATATACGAATCTCAAAGGATTTCAATTAGTTTAGTTTAGTTAGAAGCGCTCGTTTGATTCGAAAGACGGTTGACGTAAACAATTAATTATTAACCCGTGGAATAAATAATATGCGTGTTTAGTGTTTACGATCAGAACTCGATACGGATTTAATTTGCCTAGGTTTGAATATTTCCGATTATGAGCTCGACTTCAAACCTAACACCTAACACCCCGTGATCGGTTCGGTCCGATTAGAAAATTGAACAGCTCGTAACGTCACTGGTAATCACTCGTCTCGTCGTTCAAACGTGAAATCCGCTGGTTACGGTCGACAGACGACGTTCGAGAAGGTTTTCGCGAAGTTTGTGGGAGAAAACGTACGTCTCGCGGCGAGCTGTCGAGAGTTGGACGTTTTATCTGTTTATTTATGTAAAAGTCCACCGGTGCTCAAGTACAATACAGTTTCAAAACATACTATAAACACGTGACTTAATGTGTAATATTCCCACAAATACAATGCCGGTAGGTACTGGTTAATTACAACGGATTATAAAATAAAAAACAGAACTTTTGTGTTAGATACATCGCAAGCTCATTACGTTCTCGGGACGTTCGACCGATGGGATAAGCATAATAACTGGAATCGAGAACGCGATAGGCATTTGAGGTACATGAAAATGTATTATTCGTAGTGAACCAGGACAGGATATTAATCCGTTTACGAGTTTTGACGTAGAACAGATAATATCAGTACACCTGCGTCCGGGAGGCAAGGGATTCAATTAATAATTCTAACCCAACCTAACGTCAAGACTGGCTTGGCTATTTGTTAGAGGTGTATTCGAGGACGGGTTTGGTTCAGCAATCCGTTGTCTTCGATACGCGACGTGACGTGAAATTCGTCTCTGTGGACGTTCCACGGATTCAACGAGGCCAACGCGTGAAGGATTTCACAGACAACTCTAGCGAGGTTGGTCCGACAATTGAAACCGAATAACGTAATAGGACACGACTCGTTGTTGAACTCCTGGGTGTTACCGATCGAGAAGCCTAGGGTTCGTAGAGCATTCCGCGGACGTGTTCTCGGACAGACTCTACGGATGTCACGACGACGTTATTCCACCCACCAGATAATCGCTCTCGCGGTTCACCAATCTGTAGCTCCTCAAGTCGATCACACTGTTCTTCTCCGTCTTCTTGAGCGGCAGCAGCGTGTGTTTGCCGGCCCTCTTGCGCCGCGCGTCGATCTTCCGATAGTATCTGGTCACGTACGCGTTGTCGTGTTCGATGTCGGTCAGATATTTGTGCAAGTAATTCTGGCTGCTGCGCGAGACACGGTCGCGCGTGTTATAAACGGAAAAAAGAAACACATCGCGGCACTCACTCCAGCAGGATTTTCAAAAACGAAAACGCCAACAGACGGCGTATGCACACGAACACGAACTCGGCCGCGAGCCTCTTCTCCCGGAAATCCGTCGTCAAGTCCCTAGTCGCGTCGACCGCGTTCCGAAATTGCTCCGGCTGCGATCAATAATTTTATTTCGACGACGTTGCGCGCGATTGTCGATGATTCTAGGCCGTAGGTTTTTACGCAACCTACTGGGCTTTTTGCCCGAGGCATACCGACGCCGTCTTGTCGTGTTTCAGTGTCGTTCGATTTCCGAAGGTGCGAAATAGATCGTTAACTGCCCTTTACAAAGGACGGTCGAAACGCACAATCGCGTTTGTTGTCGTCCGTACCGAATTGTCTACGACGGGACGCGCGCGCGAAAATCGGAATTTCATCGAAGGGGGAACCGCGTTCATGTCCCGTGGAAAGTATTCGAACCCGAACCCGACAAACCGTGTCGGTTTCGAGTATCGTATCGCGTACGACTACGATTCGCACCCGATCGCGAATATCTGAATACGCGACGATCCAGTTCAACGGACGTGACTCCGGCTCGTACACGATTTTTTTGTTCGGGATTCGTTTCGTTTGTTTGGGAGTTCGGACGGAAAACCGACGTTAAGCCTCACGTCGTAAAGTGAGATGGCGACAGAGCGAAAGGGATTCGTGATGGTACGCGTAACAATGACGCATGTCGCAATAAAGACGCCGCCGCGTGGGACTTCCGGCACGGAATTAATAATTATGTTCACGGTCTCCCGATAACGGCGCACGAATTACTCGAACGTGCGCGTTACCATTATTTTCACTTTGTTCATCTTGTAATTGACTTTTACGTTCAGGAACTCTCGTTTCAGCTCGTCCTTGGTCTTTGTCAGGTACACGTATCCTTTCCCGAAACCGGAATTCACCGATTTTCCCGAATCGCACACGTCCGCTCCGCCGAACACTGCGGCACGAGCAAAAATCGTCAGCGCTCGTCATTATAACACACACACACACACACACCCGGGGCGAACGCAGAAAAAAATTTGGGGGGTTTTGAAAACAATATCAATACGAGTTAATAATATTCATCCAAATTTGAAAGTTTTATTAATGATTATTTTATTAAAATATCCATTCATCGAGATGATTTAGCCATTGTATCGATAACTTCTTCGCGTGTAACCTCAACGTCTCTATATAAGTTTATTAATAAAGAGTTTGCAACAGAATTCGTTAACGAAACATTCCTAATAGTCCACAATAGTCGAAGATATAACGATTATATGTCATGTAAACTAATTCGTAGCGTGTATTTAGACTAATTTTTTTTTGTTTTTTGGTGAATGGGCTGAGTATTGATTATTTCTGATCCAGAACTAGACCTTCAAAATTGGTAAAACCTCCTCAACTCGCACGCTATTAAAAAACAAGATTTAGAAAATTAGTTTAAACACGTATATAGTGTATAAAAACATTCCTGAAATTTCGGTGTAGGGAGTGGGCTGACGTATACAGAACAATACATTTGTACACACGTATAGAAAAGTACACGATCGATGTGGTTTTCATTCGTACACACGTTTAACGTAAGAACTCGGACGAAGACGAAGCGTTAATGTTATTAATTGAAAAATAACAAAATAAAATAGTTATACGGTTTTATTGAAGGCTTGAACACGATTTAAAACGACGGCAAAACCGGTCGAAAATCGAAATCATAAACCAACGACAACCAAACCGTAGCCAATAAATAAAAACAGATCTCGGTAACCGAAAACCGATGCTCGAAATCGAAAACAAAATAATTGTCTGCTTTCAACGGAATTGGCCATCGCACGTGCCGCCGGACAACGATTAACGGTACAACGGGTAATAATCGACGAAAGACATTCGGAATAATTACAACCGGTATTAAAACTCGAAATAGAAACCGCGATTTCTTCAAGATCAGTTTTTAAACAAGACCGGAACAATTAAAAATATGGTCAATGAAAACGGCGTTGAAAACCGAAAAATTTCGATTACGCCCCGTTTTCCGCATAAAAACAATCATAGACCTCGTACCGTTTACGTAAAATACGATTTGTTATAACAACGTCCGGTTGTTGCCGCCACGCGGTTACTAATGGATTGCCCGTGTATTGCGGTATATTAAACAGAAGTCGACCGATCGCACCAGATCTACGTACCGGTTATTAGGTCTGGCCGCGGATTAAACCGTCAAGCTAAACGAAACAAAGAAAAAAAGCCCGAGATCACGTACAGTGAAACATCTCTTACTCTACTACTGCGACGGTGATACACGCGTTTCGGAGTCACGTGACGACGAGAAACTCGAGAGATCAACTCGGCTTAAAACACGAAAAAAAAGAAGAAAAATAGACTAGTTACGACGTTTTCATATTATCCGGTCGAATGTTACGGGAACCCTAGACACTCGTCAGGTGACATCGCGGGTCTCTGCGCGTATCGATCGTTTTGTTTTTTCCCCGCTCGCCGGTAAGTCGTTATGTAACATGAGTTATGCAATTTATCGGTTCGTATCGACGGACACGTTCGACCTCTGCGGATGTCGTCGTTATCGTTTTGTGCGGAGGGGTTTTTTTTCTTCTAAAAAAAAAAACAACCTGCATCCAATTGAATTTTGTACGTTTGTTCGAGTCGGTGTGGTGGCGGCAGCGGAACACGAAACGCGATCAGCAGACAGGAATTGTCGTGATACTCACGCGGTACGAGGTTGCAGACGAACGTGACTTGCATCGGCCAACACAGGGCCCAGCTGACGGACCAGTGCACCGAGACCTTGCAATTGTCGAAGCCGCGCTTGAACGCGGCCTTGCACTTTTCGTCGGCGCGGGCGAGAATGCCTGCGAAACGGACGAGAACCGCCAGACCTGAGCACGCGTGTACGGCGACAACGTTCGGAACGCGTCCGACCGCCGTCGAAAACGATTGTTTTCGCTCATCGCAGACGCGCTAACGTCCAACGTTCATTCCATCGGAATATCTTTTCGAAGCGTTTTTTTTTTTTCTGTCCGTTCGACTTTTTGGCCCGTGCCAATAACCCGTAGAAGTCGCACGAAGTCAATGTTCGCGGACGGTAAACACGATTGTGGGTCGCCGACTGCGGTGGACGAGGCTACGAGGCTACGTCGTTAGGTTAGACTCAAGAGGCGTGTATAAGCAAGTCTATTTATAGTACATTCGGTTTCATAAAAAAAAATTCGAAACCCGAATTTCGGCCGCCGAATTCACCGTAGCCCGGCTCAAGTTGCCCCGTAACTTCGACATTGGCGTCAAACGATAGATTTCGGTATTTGCAATTATGTGGACCGTAACAATTATAACGGACGATTTGAAATCGATTGATACTAAGACCACTTGTGAAGGTCAACTTCAGAACTTGAAAAGTCATTTGCCCGACCGGCGAGTTCTAATAGCGGACTTGCTGCGTGTGCCGATTTCACGGACGGTTCTATTTGTTTTTCCAATTGTAAAATGTTCGCAATTATTTTCACGGACCGCCGCGTGTTTCTAGAGCTCATGTGCGTGCATTGCGTTTTTTTTTTCTCGAGAAAATTTAACGGGTCGACACGAACGAAATTCGTGTCCTATCGTTAAGTCTCGAGAAACGAGAACGTCCTAATAATTTGTACGTACCGCGTTCGTTGCGTTACAGTAATAGTGGCTGTCTCGTGTATACACGTATATACGTGCAGGGGGTGGTAATAAAGAAGAAGATCAATTTAAGCTGTAACTTTTAACCGCTTCGAAAAGATATTGAAAACGCGATAAAAACGTTATACGTATACGCCCGTCACATTGAAGGCGTGCACGTGCGCGCTTTTTACTTTTAGGGGTTCGACGACTTACTTATTGTTTCGTTTTCGACAATACAGTTTGTTTATCGTTGACGGTACCTAATACACGGGTGATTTTTTTTTTCATATTTTTTTTTGGCAAAAACTTTTTATCTTTTTCGTGATTTTCCATGTTTTTACCCCAATCCCAATATATCGTTGTCGTAAATACCGTATTTTCTCAAAATAAATACTCTTTGAGGCGGCTTTAAAGTGGCGAGTGGGATGAGGAGCGGGACGGGTAACAACTTTTTGCGTAAAACTACTAAAGCGTCGCGAAATCGCTGGCGTATTATTATCATATAAATCGGACGAGCCCGTTTTTTTCTTCTTCGTTACCTTTACATTTTCTGCGCAATTTATCTTTGTAATTTTTTTCCACCTCGTCCGGTTCCGGCAGTTTGTACATCTTTTTCACGTGCTCGTCCTTTTTCGACGGCCCCTGTAACGATGACATTACATGCGACGACGTGTATTCGCTGCGTGTTTACATACATGGGGTGTGCCTGAAATGGGTTTCACTCGTTAGTTGGTCGTATTCTGTAGGGCAGTGGATCTCAGTCTTTTTAGGACCGCGACCCACGTGGTTTTACACTGACAGGATAAAAAAGTTTGAAGAACATACACTTCTTTGAATCTGTACGATTAAAAAAACGTCTCGCGACCCATCAAAAATTGACTCGGGACCCACACTTTGAGAAACGCCGCTGTAAGGTCGCAAAAACAGGGAAAATATTTTTTTATCTTCAATATTCTGGACTTGACCTATTTACTCGTCAAATAGTGTTCGGAACTAAAAACAACCCATATCACGCGATTCCTTGCAAAATTCCTAAAATGATGTGTCCGGTGTGGTCAGATAGTGGCGTGACACATCATTTTAGAGTAGAATTTTGCAACAGCATTTTTAAAATGGTTATGTTTCGTTTCGATTATTATTTAACTGGTAAATAGGCCAAGTCAAAAGTATTGAAGATAAAAAATGGAAAAAAAGTTTCCCTATTCGGTCTACCAACTAACGAGTGAAACTCGTTTTAGATACACCCGTATATATATATACGTTTTATATATATAATACACTCGAGTCATAAATATTTACGCAGTTAAGAACGTATATACACGTAGACTCGAGCACCTGCAGTTTCGCGCGAAGCGTTTTAATTAAGTTCCGTCCGAATAAATGTTTCGCGAATCGTCGTAATCAAGCCGTTCGCGACGAATCATTGCCGTCGGGCACGCACGTGCGTTAAACACGACGCGCGCGAACAGTAATGACTGACGATAATAATATGACGATGTGTCGACGAGCTCCGTCTCGAAAATATCTCGAGCAGATCGAAATCGTTATTGTCTGTTAAAAATTTTAAGTCGCTAAACGCAACCCTTCGAGTCGAATTTTTTCTTCCTCGAAAACGTTTTTGAAATGTCGTATCGTACAATCCGCCGAACTGGCTTACAGACATCGAAGTGATAACGTGTTAAAGATATAGTATCACAACTGTCTGTGACTGGTGGACAAGGTTTACTAAGGCGTGACTGTTTGGAAAAAATGTATAACGAATGGACGCAAGTGCCGATCAAAAAACGTATTGTACAACTCGACGTGTCACAGTAGCCAAGCCTGCACAAATTAATAATTGATATAAAATGATGTAATAATATAAATTTGTCGTCATAAAATATAATAATAATATAAATGTGTGTGTTGGATGTTACTGGCAGTAGCTAATTTAGCAGGCGTCTAATATACTTAGCCAATACGAATTATTATCGTTAAGTTAACTAACGTATAATATTGTAATTATATTCGAGTGTAGAAGCAAGGAATTAAAAAAATATCACACGATCGGCAAACGATTTCGGACGTTCGCCAACACCGATTGTTCGTCCTAAGATTTATCAAATCCCGTTTGTAAATGTCCGAACTACAAAAACTACGAAAATCATTCGGGGTCTGACCGAACTATTTTGCGTATCCCTAGGATTCGTTGATAGAGGTCGATTAACGATTTCGATTTTTTTGTTTTTTTATGATTTCCTTGTTCGTATTCGATTTCGATTATCTCGACGGCGTTCAAAATCGATCGGCTTGAACTATCTAACGTCCACGTTCGGCCTCTGCAGGGCGTTGACGGGATTGAATATTCAAATACGTTACCGTCCGATCGTCCAAATAATCGTTTCTCTCGTGCAGCACGATGACGTCATCGTCCGATTCGAATTCCTGTCGGATCGGATCGATCACGTCGTTTACGGAATTTATCGTCTCTTTTATCTCGTTCGTGTCGGCCTGAAAAAACAATCATTTACGCGATGCGCGTGACGCAAGCATAAGGGGGATTAAGTTGGTTTTGGCCACCGAGACTTGTTGTCGGTCAAAAAACTCACGAAAACAGACTCGAATTCGAATTTTTTTTTTTTTTGTCAAAAATCGTCAACACTCAAAGTGAAAACTGCAACGGACACGATAAAAATCTCAACCCTGGATCGAACCCAGATCCGGTTTCAGAATGGTTAGATCACGCGGATAGATCGACCGCTACGACCGACAAGAAAGTCGACAACGAGAATAGTTCTCCGGCTGTGCGGTTCGTGTACTGGACGAGAATGTAACGTCGTCGTCGTGTGACGGAGCGATTAGACACTAAACGTGTTCCCAAAACGCGTTTCCTGAACGAACGTTTCCTAACCTGAACGCGCGTCTCGAACGAACGTGACGCCGGACCCAGAGGAAATCCCCAATAACCGCCGGTGGTATACTGCGCGCATTGGAAAAGATTACGTTTGAAACGATTGCGTCCAACAATCGGACCTCCGGGCGGTTTTCAAAGTCCGATCAGACGGTCATCGAGTTTAAGAAATGTTGTGCTTTGCGCGTCGGCGCGTGTTCCGTTCTGACGACCGAAGCCAGCGGACGCTGTCTACGGAGTTCGGGATCATTCGTTTGCGCAGACGTACCATATGAAAGTGTGGGGGTTTTTTTATTTTATTGAAATCGGCAAAACGACGCGATCCCGTACCTTGAGGTTGAACAGCGCTTCGTGGAACGGTTTGAACATGAGTTCGTATCGGGCCTTGGTCAGGTTGTAGACGAGCGACCCGGAACACGTGAACACCCGGATCACCTCGGATCCGTTTCTCGTGATGTTGTCCAGAGGGCCGGCCATCACGTAGGCGAACACCATGGCCACCAGCACCCTTCGGCCGGACTTGTCGCAGAACGTGGGCATGGCCAAAAGACCCAGACACCGGACCTGGCACGCGGTGGAAAACGCGTCAATTTTTTTTTACCCTCCCACCGGTTCGTTATTTATAACCGAACGACTCCAAAACGACAATATCGTTTATTATTTCGTGTACGTTTACGAAAACGGAAGGAGGTGTTTTAATTTTTCATTTTTTTTTTCGCAACGTTCGTTTATTTAAACACCGACGCGTATTAATATAGTTCAACGGGAGGAACGTTGCGAAACGAGTATGTGTGTATGTGTGTGTGTGTGTGTGTACTTTGCTGTCAAAAAAAATAATAAAAAAGTAAAAAAAAATAAACGAAAAATTTATGTGAATGCAATAATAATAGCTGGCAGGTATATATATATATATCGTAGGTAAATATTATACGCGTGCATAAGAGCTGTCGGAGCTTACAGGTGGTTTTTGCGAAACGTTATATTCTTTTGTTCGGGTTTTTTTCCGAGTGGATTGTCCACTTGCGAATGGTCGTCTCGTTATCGCGAGTGCGTTGAATATTGCGATTTCAAAAAAAAAAAAAAACAGAAAGAAAAAAGCCCCGATTCGTTTAAGTAAATATATATATATAAATAAAAATTTCATATTTTTTTTTTGTTGAATGTGATATCGTGTTTTACTACGACGGAAAAAAAAATTCAAATATAATATATTTGATATGACGTTTATTATTCTGCGTACGGTATAATTGAAAAATGTTCCGTTTGAGAGAAAACGATTTGTACGCGAATCACAATAGTTATGTCGATCGAATAAATCAATAATATTTTGCGTAAAATCGTCTTATATCGTAGGGGTCAAATTTTTTGAAATCCTATTTCAAACACTATACGGTGGACCTTATAACTAAAACGTTGGTTTCTCCCGCAAAAAAAAACAAAAAAACCTAAAAAAAAAAACGTAGTAAACGTTATTATCATTACGAAAATCGAAAATGGTTTTTGTTTCGAATTCGATACAGGTATTTCTCGACTCGTGTATAAATACACACACGCGTGCGTGAAACTGACGTGACGTCCATCACGATTCGTACGCGTACCTACGCTCACACTCGTAACTTATATAATATGTACGTGTTTTTCGATTCGATACGATGACGCACGGCGTTGTTCTCGAAACAAATTCGTCTTCGATTACGTATTCAGCGCCGTGCCGTCGAATTAATTGTACGCGCGAACCGTGCGCGGCGGCCGTCGACGGTCGTGTGCGCCAGTGCGTGGGGGGCAGCGCGCGTCCCGAAAATTTATGCGACCGACAAATTTCAACTTTGTTTCGCACACGTGCGCATGAAATCGGAGACGAGCGAGAGGTCTGCGTTTAGGTCCCGGGGCCGACGAGATCTTTCGCGAGTCAGGTCTCTGGCGCGAGCCGGCCATGATTACCATCCTCCCCGTACGTCTTTGGCTCGTCCGAGAACCGTCCTAATACGTGAGTAGGGCACCCTATCTCCGAGCACAGGGAAACACAGGGAAGCACGTGTAAGAACAGCTGTCGAAACGGGCGGGGTGATAGGGTGGATGGATGCCGTTTGTTTTGCACGAAATTACACATCTCCCTTATGATCTCATGTACGGAGATTATCGATTTATAATCGGTGTTTTCTAGTAGTACGTTTATCTCGATTGAATTGGACCCCTGGACGCCTGAATCTAATTTAATGCCGATAACGTATTTTTTTAGTATTTAATTTACCGAGATGTTGTCAAATAGGCAGTTTGGTAGCGATTTGTATTACGAATGTTTAGCGCGCCGTGCGTAATACGGGTAATTATTTTGCTGTTCGTACAGTTTTACCGACTTAAAGTTACAGTATAGTGTTTTTTTAATCGGTCAACTAAATCGAACTCGAGTACGAACAACGTGTCACGGCTTCGGAATAAAAAACGTAGGCGTGCATCCGCTTATTTTTCAGACACTCCGGCCGCTGGTCGTAACGTAATTCGATCGCGGCGTTGAAATACTTACTCGAGTGAACTGTTACAGACCAGTGGCGGCTCTAGTATTCAATTTTGTGGGAGTCCAAAAGACTTTTGTTTTTTTGCTAAAATTTCTAATAATAATTAACGTCAACAGCCGTTGCGGGTGAACACAGTACACGTGCGTTCGTCAAATCGGTCAACTAAATGGAACTCGAGTGCGAACAACGTGTCACGGCTTCGGAATAAAAAACGTGGTCGTGCCTCCGCTCATTTTCGGGTGTGTAAAACGGCGATGTCCGACCGCGCCGGCGACGGATATCGACGGAACGGACGCGGCCCGGACGACTGTCGCGTAGTGGGCGGTGTACGTACCTGTTGTGAAACCGCGTGGCCTACGCTCAGGAACAGACTGACGACGGCGCCCATTAGGTGAGTGGTCCGGTCGCTGAATTCCAAGTCGACGATCACGAAATGATAGAGAACTGTGTGCATCGGACAAGAAGAATGAAAAACGTTGGGCGCGTTCATGCAGCGCGAACGACGTGCGTGGGTACGACGTGGCCAGAACCCGGCGCCGGTACAATCGATTTGGGCGGCCTGAGGATGATTCATCCGTACGACAAACGCCGGATGTTTTTTTAGATTTTTTTAGATTTTTTTAGATTTTTTTCGCGTTAACGCACGCGCTCGGTCGTGGACGATTGTTTTTTTTTACTGGACGACGTTCTATGTCGGTGAGATATCTCGAGAAATAAATAATTACCACGATATTTGGAAAATATTTCTTTTTTTTCGCCTTGATTCGGGGGGCCAGACTCTAATTGATATTCACTAAAAAAAAAATGCATACGAACCCTGAATAACAATAATACGTGTGTTATGCTTACTCAGACTGACGAAAAATCCGTAGAAAAAGCTCAGTGTCAATTTGGTCTTTTTGAATTTTTTACTGCGTCGATCGGCTGTTGGGGTGAAAAACGCGATTTAAAATATAAATAAAAACGAATAAAAAAAAAAAAATGAAAAATTGTTTTGATATTATTAATACGTTATCGATCTAGGCTGAAAAGTTCAAATTTGATTACAGAACTGAACGCGCGGTTGGAAAAACAAGAACGTGACATCGTTTTCCGCGTGGTTTTCGGAAACCGGGGTCGATTTTTCGAAAATTGATTGCGGGACGGGAGACAACTTACAAATTAGGAGCTTTAACTTAGTTTGCCTGAATTTGAAATTTACAAGAACACTTGACGTGTAAAAATCGTGACTTTAATATTGTTATGTATCGAAAATAGTGTCGATCGTACGGTGTTTATTGTAAATCACGTGGGCACTTCATTTTTTTTTTTTTTTTTGAAATAAAGGTACGGAATTTTCGAAATACCGCCGAAATCCCGTAGCGTTTATATTCGCGCGGCGACGTTCTCCTTGTACCGTTGTGTCTTTCGAGTTGTCAGAAACGTTCGAGAAAATATAGTGTTAATAATAATAATAATAATAATAATATTTTACGCGACGCTCCGGGGAGAACACGTCTGGAAAGGAATTCGGACAACATTTCAAACGACTAATAAATTGCAGGCCGGAGTCAATGAACGTTGGATGCGTTTTTAAGTATCGCGTTCTCGCGTAACGCGACGTGAATAAATAGAAATATATTAACACGTACGCGGACACACGGTTGTCTATTTCGATTAGATGATTTTTGGGCGTGTGCACGCGCTAAATTTAGCGGAGCAACGGACTTAGAAAAGGAAAGAAAAAGCAAAAAAAAAAAAAGCAAAAAAAAATAAAATAGTTTTTTTTCGACAAGGACTCGATGCGTTTTTTTATTTTTAATTTTTATAAACCGTCAGGTTTACGGGGCGATGGCCCGACGCGGACCGTACACGGAAACTACACACGTCCTTCGTCAAAATATCAAAAAACGTCCCTTCGTACGACTGTTTACACGAGTATTACGTATATTAGGTTTTTTTTTTTTTGTTTTTATCGTGTTTTTGAAACGTTGTTACACGCGGTATATTGTGTTACGATATTGTGCACTGTTTTCGCGTCGTAGAATACGTTTCGTACGTCATTCGTGTATATTGCGTAATAACACGAGGGATGGTGGGTGTCGTGTTGTTGATGCGCTAAAAACTTAAAAAATATGTACGTAACAGTACGGGTCGATAAAAAAAAAAAAAAATGTTCGTTTTAATAATTTGCGTATTTTAAAATGGTTAAAAAAAAATTCATTGTCGTTGGTTCCGTCAGCTTTATAGAAATTTCAGTTGTCACGCAGTTCTTGTGAAACCGCGTTGGTGAAAAGACGAGAACCGATGTAGAAACGTGAGACGTAACGAAAAAAATCCGAGAATTTAACGAGAAAAATGGGAAATGCAGTCGAAACATTTTTTTATTTTATAGACGGTTCGTAATTCGCGTTAAAAAAAAAAAGCTACAAACGACCAACGGCGAGCGGAATACAACGCTCTCGTGTCTAATGACGTGCCTGCGTTGTGTACACTGATCGAAAACGATAAATTCTCCTATTTTTTTTTTTCTTTTTTACAATAAATAATCCGATACCAAGTTTTAGTAACCCTTCATAAAAAAAAAAAAAAAAAAATCCCTGTTACTTTTGGGCGCGTCCCGGTATGTGTACTATGTTTTTTACGATATCCGATATTTCACGACATAAACAAATCGTAAGAACGGTCCGTCTTATTGTACGTGATGTAACGTGTTTTGACGCCGTCACATCGTTTTGGTCGTCGCGCGTATTGTTTTTTTTATGCACGCGCGTCATTGTGTTATGTTGCGCGAATCGGAAGAGACGGTGTTTTAATTGCATTTACGACGAGCGATTTAACGTTGTCGCGTTAAGAACGCACGACACGCGTCGGTCGAGATTAATGTTTACTAAACGTTTCGTTCAAAACATACGTATGCGGCTTGTAGAACGTCGTCGGAATTCATATTTATTTTCGTCATAACAACGACGACGATAATAACAATAAATAACACGCAAACGGATATTATTGTTTTCGATTCTCAACCGTTTTACGTGGACGAGGTTAATATAGTTCGTATTTTTCGACGTTTCGTGTGTCAAGTAAAATACATATCGATTCCGGTCGAGTCCCGTCACCCGTTTAACGGTTGAAGTTGGGGTACACGAAAACGTATTTGTTTATTTATTTTTAATACGTGCTATACCATGCGAAATGATCACGCGATATATTCGTTCCGTAGCGTTTAACGTCTAAATACCGGGTTTGAAGTTGTTTTTTTTCGAGAAAACTCGCCCGGTGCAAAGTGTCGTACGAGAAGTCGAGATTTGACAGCCGTTTAAATCTCGGGTAACGCACGATCGGGTAAAAAAACGCGATTTTTCACGGGTTCTCGAAAAATTCGACAATAAAAAGAAAATAAACATAAATAGGTACGGTGAAGTATTTCTCTCTCTACGAGATGTACGCGAAAACTAAGATGCGCGTTGAAGTTTTTATTGTATAGATCTTAATTTACACACTAGTTAAAACACCGTGCTCGATCGAGGAAGATCAAAGTACAAACGAAAAAAACCGTGTCACGCGCTCGTTGTTTTTATAAAAAAAAAAAATGTAACCATTTAATTTGGGCCACTAGAATGGAATCTAAACCTAATACTGTTATTGAGTTTTTTTTTCTAAACCGAAACCGATGGATTCTGAGGGACCCTCCACTAAATTCAGTCTTTTCTTTTATATTTCAATGTACGTGTTATTGACGGTGTACAAACAAAAACCCTAAAATTACGTTTTATATTTACAAAAAACGATAAAACGTTCGTCGTGTGCGTTGACGTTTTAATTTTATTGAGTTCGAATAGATTGAATTTTACCGAATTTTACTGAATTATATGTTTTTAACATTTCCCGATTTCGTAGGGGAAGTCAACAAATTTCCTTCGAAACGACAACGGTGTAGTTGAGTTAATCCAATTAATAAATAATTTAACGGGATGAATTTATGTATATATATATTTTCAAGTTGACTTCGAACTGTAATTTCGAACTGAATAAATCACTGTTAATAATTTTTTCCCCCGATCGGAGGACTCTGTAGATGACGTTCATACACAATCGGACGTAATTTTCCGCGTAAAGGGACGCGAAGAAGAAAAAAAAAACGCGTACGTCAATACCGTTATCGTTTTCACCGTAAAATATTTAAAAAAAAAATGAAATACCGTTCGTTGGTAACTTGAGAACGACTGGACCGATTTGGTTAATTTTTCTTTTTTTTTTAATGTTCGTAATAAGTCTCCGAGTATAGTTTTTAGGAAAAGAAAAATTGGAAAATTCGGGAAAGCTAACGGTTATTCTTGAGGAAGTACTTTTATCCAATCGTCATGCGATTTGATTTTGGTTTGTAGTCTACGCGGAATGTTACCGGAATAGAATGAACCCGGAAGAATATTTCACGCAACGAAAATCGGTTATTATTATTATTGTTAATCGCCCGCTTCGATTGATTGCAAATAAAACATCAACAACAAAAATTCACAAAACGATAAAAAAAAAAAATTATTGAAATTTGGATAGGACAACGTCTGTCCGTACGCGTATATGAATGTACTCGCCCAGCAGGTCTTCGAAGAATTCGCGAAAGAATCGTGGTCGTCCGCGTTTGGTCGCGATTCTCGTGTACTTCATGTTGCGCGTGCGCCGGACGATTGCAATGACGATTGATTCATTCGGTTTGTCGTTGTCGTGGGACGTGACTGTTCGCGTGCGAAAACAGTGTAACAGTAAACAAAAAAACAAAACGCCGGACGTCATCCGTGGCAACTGCATCGCGCGCGCGCATAGTCGCATTCGAATTACGTAACGTCCGTCGTTTGATCGGTTTCGTCGGAAGTCGTGTACGAATAACGACGTTCGAAATGTCGCGAAGAAAAACTGGCGTTCATCACGAATATCGGAACGGTCTCGTGACTCTGTTCAGAGGCGACGACCAAAAAGGAAACGGATCCGCAAAAATACAAACGGACGAACAAACGTCGTGTTCAACGCGCAACAAATTGTACGTGCGAAATACGGATACCGTTCGCAGCAGCGTCGGCTTTTGGGGGCCCCACCCACCGCCGAACCTGGAGATTCATAAAAAATATTCAATAGGTTTTTAGTTTTGTTCTTTAGTTTTTAAGTGATAAAAAAGATATTGACCTTAATGGGGTTGTTGACCTTGATTGTTATTAGAAAATTAGCAAAAAATAAAAAAAATGGTCGTCAACTCATTTTTGTTTTTTGTTTTTTGGACTCTCCCAAAATTAAACACTAGAGCCGCCACTGGTCTGTAACAACTCGCTCGTGTAAGTATTTGCGGACCGAACAGCCGTCGTGGTCAATGCCGCGATCGAATTACGTTACGACCAGCGGTCGGAGTGGCTCAAAAACAAGCGGAGGGCACGCCTAAGTTATTATTCTGAAGTCGTGATACATTGTTCGTACTCGAGTTCGATTTAGTTAACCGATTTAATGAACACACGTTTACTAATACTGTAACTTTAAGTCGGTTAAACTGTACGAATAGGAAATAATTACCCGTATTATGCACAATACACCAAATATTCGTAATATAAATCATTACTAACAACCTATTTAATATCTTGGCGAACTAAATACTAACAAAAGTAACAAAATGCCTAACTGGACGTACCTAAATTAAAACGAAAGAAAAAATACGTCATCAGAATTATTCATAATTGATAACGTTATAAATTGTATATTTACTTATTGTATTCGTATTTAATTTTTTTTATCAACATAAAATTATAAGAAATGACGTTTATGTTTATTAGATTTAGGCGTCAAGTGGTCCAATTTAAATGAGATAAAAATATTTGTTTCATATCAAAAAAAAAAAACCCAATACAAATCAATAATCTTTGTGTGTCAGGGAGATTTGGACGAAATAAGCGTAGGGTTGAAAAATGTAAACGTACGTCGACCGCTGGTTTTAACGACACGAAACGTTGGGGCGCCACAAACGCATCGCGTTTGTCGATATTTTTTCGAAAATTACGTAAATTGAACGTATTGTAAAGAACCCCCTCCCCCTCCTTCGCCCGTTAGTACGGAAGACGCCACGAAAAGAAAAAAACAAAATTCAAATGATAATAAACGAAATCGAATTGGGTTTACCGGGCTCCGAGGTCGTTCGTTTCGATTTCTCTAACGATTTCCGGGGGCTTCATGCACAGAGTCGAGTTGGGGGGAGGAAATATTAGGGACACTCCGAAGGCTCACGAAATAGTCGCGTCCCCGATACGTTCGTAGGCGGTATCGGCACGCGGAAAATAAGGTAACGAGTAACGACGTGGAGTTTATCTCGACTCAACGGACGCTATGAGAAACCCATAATCCGGCACCTGCTGGCGTATCATGATGATAATGCGAGATATCTTATCTCGTCGGCTTTTGAAAAGAATAGAACGGTCCCCCTGCGGCGCTCCCCCCCACCACCAAAAAAAAATTCGACGACGAAGAAGAAGAAAATCCCGCGAACACGCCCGGTCGGGAATCGGCGGCGACGCGCGCGTTCTCGCGGCGGCGTCTGTGGCGGGTGGGCGGACGGGTGGGCAACCACACCTCCGCCGAGCCGGATAATTATCGTGTGGCGTCGCGACGGCAACACTGCACGGCCGGCGTACCGAAGACCCGTAAGCACGTCGTCCCCGCGGCGACCGTCGGCAGAACGCCACTCAAAGTTCGGCCGTCCCGTCCGTTTCACCCGTCGCCCCGGGCCCGGCACCGAATCGTGAATTCAGCGCCTTTCGCCGTCGCTGCGTGCCGTTCGTCTCCGCGTACGCCGCGCGGACTACGCACACGCACACCCGGGTGTCGACCATCACGGCAGGTAAGTCACGGTAAGACGGCAACACACAAAACGCGTCCCGTCCGTGTCCGATATATATATACGTCGCTTTTTTTTGTTTTTTTTTTTGTTTGTTTCCGGTGTGTATTTCTACCCCCTAAAGCGTCTCCCACGCGCACGTATTACGGACTTTCGTTTTTTGTTTTTTCCACACGTCGTCAACACGGTATACCGTGTACGGGATGGTTTTGATTCGAAGCTCCGTCGTCGTTTCGAATTTCAATACGATCGCGTTGTTCGTGCCGGCGAACCGCGATGGATTTCCGGAACGTCCCGCGTTCGGTTCGCACAGAATTTCGATCGCCGTATTGATCACCGTCGACCGGACAGCACGCATGAAACTCCACGGCCACCCGTTCCAGTTTTCGAAACGCTACACCTGACCCGGGGGAACCGATCGAATTTTTTTCGGGATGGAAACCGAACCGTACGTTAGAAATATCGTTTTGTGGTGTGACACGCTTAGGCGTTACTGTCGTCGGGGTCAGTTCTCGGTGGTTTCTCGACGTCGAATTTCGGCGCGTTTGTGAAAACAACAGTCAGTGCCGGCCCAAGACACGGGCGAACCGGGCGGTTGCCCGGGGCGCTTTTATATACGAATATTTTATAAATTTTAGTGTGACGTTTATTCAAATCGACAATAATATATCTAAATGACTAAATCGTCCATGACAGAATATTCGGTTATTTAATTTTTTTTTATAGATTAAACGATTTTATAATCATAATTATCATAGAGAATTTGTTTAAGGGCGCCTTTCGAAAAAGGGCCGGCCCTGACAACAGCATCACGTTGTTGTACGACTTACAACCCCGTACGGGTTTCGCACGTTTTTCCCGTAACGACGACCGTTTTCCGTTCAGGTCAGTTCCACGTCAGTTTTGTAACACAGAGTTTTTGGAAACTCGTCAACGACAAAACATATGAGATTTCCGGTTTCCTCCCCTTTGATGTCTCGCACCATTTCGTAAGGCTTTTTGAACAAAAAAAAAATCAAAACACACTTACGTTGTCAGGAGACGTTTCGACGAAAACGTCACGCGGGCCCCCCCCCACGCTTAGCGTTCGGCGTTTAAACTTCAAGTTCAACACGAACCTCACGGTTCTCGAGCCTCGTACTTTGCCACGTCGACCGTTCGACGGATACGCGGTTGGACCGGCTCTTTTCTTTCCTTAATTCCGGACAGTACTCGCGCGTTTAGTTACCGTGCGTGTTCGAGTGAGGACCGAGTTCGTTGTGTGTTCCACGACGGGAGTCTGCCGTTTCGACGGACGCGGCCGGAGCTAAGAATCCGTCGTCAAACGGTCTCGCGTGTACACGTCGCGCGTGCGTTTTTCGCTTCGACGACACGAGTTAAAAACGTCTGCGATACTGTGGTCCCTTTGCACGTCGCTGCTCGCACCGGTCAGGCCCGCGGACGGACTTCGGTTCACAGTCGGCAACGTTACACAAAGGACGCAGACAGGGACGGAAACCCCGTGACGGGACGTTCGCGACGTGTCGTATGTACGTACGTGCGTATTGAAGCCGTACGTTTGTCGGGTCCAGGCCAACGTCCGACGCGGAACGCGGTGGCCGCGTGTCTCGGGTTTGCACTCTGCACCGGCCGTTACACGTCGTACAAACGAATTCACGTCCGAATCCAGCGTTTGAACGGGCAACGACGTTCGGTTTTGGACGCGTTTCTATCGTCGACGGCGACCGTGTGCGGCTGAGTAGTCGCCTCGAGTAAACGGCACCAACGACGGTTTTCGAAACTTACCGAAACGCGAAATTCTCACGGTTAATTTCCGCCGTGTGCAAATACGTTTTTCGTGCGGGATTCGACATGAGAACAAACGCTCGGTCTGAGCCGTCCGCAGAAAAACATCAAACGAACCGAAAAGAAATAAAAATACTTTAAACGTAGAATTTATCTCTTGAATTTTAACGCGCTTCTTCTAAGGAGTATTGTGTAGGCAAATTTACGGAACGTTTGACGGGCGCTCGAGACGGTTAGGCACCGTACCACCCAATGCACAGCGGTCGCCGCTTACAAGCGATCGACAGCGTTTTGATCATTGTAACCAGAAATCGCTATGAACTGGCGACTCGAAAAGCAGGTCGAAAATATTTTTTAAAAAACGTTTTATATTCGTACGTATCAAACATATTTGTTTTAACGTTTTTTTTTTTGTTGGGTTACATGTCGAAATACATAGTGTATGCACACGCGTAGCTTAAAACTTTGGGTTTTTCAAAAAAGTCGACGATGTGCGTCTGTTTTATTATTATTATTATTTTTTTTTTCGGTACTGAGACCGACGCCCACGCGCTCCAAACGTTTCGGACGTAATCGTCGCTCGTTAGATTGGATTAGACGCGTGAACGACGAACGAATCGTCGGGGTTTTCTTCTTTTGTGCATTCCATAGGTAATTCTATTTCCGGCATGACTGTACGCAAGATCGTATCCAGATTTTTTTTTTTTCGACGGAGGTCCATAATATATCTTACGACTTTTTCAGTCTTTATTATACCGAATTTATATTTTTAAATTTGTTTATTTTAAAAAAGTATTTGTTCCGTGGTTCATTCGCTGATCGTTATGACAGAATATATCAGTATCTATGTCAAAAGTGATGATTTATTTTTTGTGTAAAAAATGATTAAACGTCTCGTACGATATTGAAAACATTTCGGGGGATGGGCCCGGACCCTCAGGTACGGCCTTGACTGTACGTGTACATATTTCTGATCTCAGTAACCGAAAATCCGAAAACAACGAGCGGCGAAAAATGCACTAATATCGGCCGTTCGTTACGTTTTTTTTGTTTGTTTTTTTATCACTGTAAACGGCTAAAGTATAAGTACCCCGAAGCAATACGAATACCGTTCGTGTGCGCGTGCACGCGTCAATAATTCGAACGGGTTTAACGCACACCTAAAAGCCGGACGGAAATCCGATCGCTCGAAAAGAATCTAATCACGGCAAGGAACGGTTTGAATCGGTCGGCCTTTTCTGTTTCGGTTGGCGCGGCAGTAGATTTTCGATAAACGTTTGACGGTGGGGGGTTTTTTTAATATCAAAAAATAAACTTCCATAATAACCTAGAAAAACGCGGCGGCTGACGAGTTCGAATCCGTTTTCGGAATCGGGAACGGTTCGATTTAGCCGGTCGAATTTTCGTCTAGCTTCTCGATCCAATACGGTACGAAAGTCCATCCTTGGAACGTATCGTGTTTCTTTGTTGATACTGAAATAATGTTCGTTACGCCTAACTGATGGCCATTCGCTTTAATTACACCGTGTCCGATATCACGATATCTGAATTTCGCGAAAACAGGCGTGCGAACACGGTCGTTTCGGCAACGTCGTTTCGTAAACGTCCAAGATAAATATGTATTATAATTGAAATACAATAAGTTTTTTCAAAAAACAAAAAAAAAAAAAAACATACTTTTTAATATATTATAATTTAAGTTATGACGTGATAGTGTTATGCGTGTGTCGCGTGCATAACGTATTCTCGTGCGATATTAAATTTTATCATTTCGCCGCGGCGAAAACACAATATGCTAAGTAGAAAATTCGGCCGGTGGATAGACGGTACCGGCGGCGCGGATTAAACGAAAATATGTAATTAATTTCTATAAAAATGAAAAAAAAAAGAAGTTTATATTTTCGTATCGTTCAACGTTTGAAAATCAAAAGCAAACACACACACACACATATACGTGCGGCGCAACAAACCGATTCATTATGAAAACATATATTTTTAATTATACGCACGCGGAATAAAATGCTATTTAATTTCGGCCGTTTCAAATCAGTATGAGTACACACACAAGCGAATTGTCGTTTATAAATATTAAACGTGCGTAGCGCCGTGTGCAAGCACGAGAATCCGAAAAATATATACTTGTTCGTTTCACGGTCGATCGTTGTTCTCCGAAATAGCCGTACTGGTCGTTATCATCGTTTTCGTCGTATTTCGAATATTTAGTAAAAAAAAAAAATTTTCCCCCTCGTACTTAGCACATACAAAATACACGAAAATAATTTTTTTGAAAAACAAAAAGCAAATAAACAGTGTAAATATAACAGACGAATTATATGCCACTTGTTCATTGGGGAACGCGTTGTGCGTACACGTGGACGGCATCCGTAATAATTTTCGTTTTAATATAGCGTTGACGAATTTATTTTTATTTTCTACCGATTTTCATTCTAAGTACAGAAACACGTGTCAAACCAAAAACTGGGTGAAAAAAAAAACGTACAACTGGTATATGAATGCTTTGTGTTTGTACGTTTTGGTTTTAATTTTTTTTTTTTTGAACGTTTCGGTTTTTTAGTGCGCTCGTACGAGCGGGTTATACAACACGTTACAAAAAAAAAAAATTAAATGCCTACAGCACACACGATTTTAGGGTAGCGTTTGACGTTCGTGTTTACACGCGGTGTCGTGTTTCTTCTGTACTAAACGAACAAAAATGTTTATCGCAACGTTGTGTGGCGCGGGTAGAATTTTATCCGAACTTCGACGAGATCAACGAGAATCAATTTAATATTTCGTCGTACGCGCCACCGAGAAAATCCGTACCGATCTCACGTAAGCGATTGATTCGTGTGATTTCCCGATGGATATTTAAAATTGTTCAAACCATACGTTTGTCCGATGTTGAACGAGCGTTGAACACGGGTAACAGAAAATCGTTAATTTTGGTCATCTCACCCCTCAACCCGCCCTCCGCCACCACCACCGCCACCACCACCGCCAACACCATCAAGTCCGCCATACGGCTGATCGCACGAGTTCACACGAATTGTTCGCCACACCGAGAGGTTATGGTGAAACGTAAATGGGTTTGTTCGCGTTTGCGTTTTCAACTATATTGTACACACGCGGTGACGGATTTGCGAGGGGAGAAGGGTCTAGGGGTATTTGAAATCCCGCCCCCCCTCCCTCCTCACCACCAGACGCTCCGTAGCGATCGATATTCTAGTACCGAAAATGCTAAACTACTTTTTTTCCATATTAATTGGTTACCTGATCCCCGTAGAAAATTTTTGAAAATCCGCCACCGAGTTTCCGTTCACTCGACCCGCTTCGGACTACGGTAAACAAACACGTGTTAGAAAAAACGGAGCGAACAGGCCGGTTGAAGGGACGTTTTCCGCGTGTCAACACGGCTCGCCAGCAGTTCTAAATGGTTCTCGTATCGTCGAAAACGCGATTTACAATGCTTTGACAAAAGAACGCATTTCCGGAACGTTTACACGGGCACGAGTTTCGTTTCAGACCGTCCCGGTCGCTTTTCGCCTCACGAACAATCAAACAATCCACATCTATAACGTTGTTGCTGTTGTTGCTGTTTTTGTTTTGTTCACACGACGATTTCGCGTTGATCAATCACCGATCGTGTTGATCACGCGGAACGGACGCGGGCGGTAGCGTAGCGTAACGTAATCGCGTCACAACAAACGCGGCACCGTGGACAGATTTTCCGAAAAATCGTCTCGCGAAAATTTCACGGTTCCCACGCGAACAAAAGCGTCGTCCACAGGTTAGAGTCGGTCGCGCGCGTGTACGTTTGAAATGTTTTATTGCGGCTAGTCCGTCCGATCCGGCCTTTCAACCGTTCCAGACGTGTCGTCTCGGGGAATCGCATGAACAAAATAAAAAATACGAAATCAATAACGAAATCCGCCCGTTTCGTGTGCTCGGCGTGTAGTATACGATAATAAAACGACGACGACGACGACGCCGATAAATTCTTCCCGGACCGATTTCATCGAACTCTCACGCCGACGCCGGGGAAAAGCGTACCGCACGCGTTTGAACGGAATTCGCTTTGACAAACGTGACGCGCGCCGACGCGCCTAATATATCCGTTTTAATTTAAAATTGTATTTTGTTGTTGTCCTTCTGGTTATTTTTGGCCGTTTATTCGAACGTTACTATAATATATTCTATTCGTGTACAGCCATTCACGCGAGTGCCGCCGACACGTTGTTGTTGTTGTTGTTGTTGTTGTACTCGTTCGCGTGGCGCGGATGTAAATTTCGTAAATGTTTATGTTTTCAAATAAATGTATTGTCGTCGCGTCAATGCAATTATATCTCGTTTTGAAACTATGTAAATGTCGTTTCGAGAATATTTCGGCATATTTTTAGTCGACGTTTTTTTTTTTTTAGTCTTAAAACGTTATTTTTGGGATATTAAAACTCGATTCACTAAGTATGCATATATAAAAGAAATGTTTCGAAAACAACGCGCCGAGTCAAATAAATGTTTGCTCGGATTTTAAACGCTATCGAAAAAAACTCACTCGTTTTGTTTTTATTGGTTTTTAGCGAATATAAAATACAAAAACCTCCCGAAGAACAGATCGATCCAAAAATATTGTTCACGGAAGTCTGTTGAAATATCTTTTCATAAATGAAATAAGTACAAATAATAATAAAACAACGGTATTACAATACGTGTCGAGCATTTCGAAAAAAAAAAACCCCGAAAGAATTAAAGCCATTGAAATCCGAACCCTAATTATAATATAACTCGAACACCGCGGTTTGGTAACCGTATATAATAACGAATCGTCGGGCTTGCACTTAAAACACGTTTTTTTCTCTTTTTTTCAAAACACAAAATGTTTAGTCGACGAAATTTCCATTATACGGAACGCGCGTGTAAAAATACTTGCATAGAAAGAAAGAAAAAAAAAGACAAAAAACCACGCGCGACGCGTCCGCATATCGAAAGCATGTATTGCGATACGGATACCATTCAATTGTCGTGTAAATCATTGAAATTATTCGAACCGTGAGCGCGCGACCGAACGGAACACATCTTTCGTTTCGAGAAAGGAAAGAAGAATATATAGAAAAAAACAAATCTACAAACGCGTATAAATAGCGGCGTGACACGCGCGTATAAATATATATAAAAAAATTAAAAAAATAAACACCTCGTATCCGTCGTCCGCGCCCGTTCGAATCGCACGCAAACGGAAATGTCCCCCCCGGCGAGACGTTTGTTTCGCGATTTCAAAACGAACGAAAATCCACGTCCGAACACGGATTTATCAAACCCTCCGGAAACACCGTCGCCGTCAAAGCGATTTCGGCTTCACCGATCCGCGTGCTTAGTACAAACGTCCGTCGCCGCCCGAGTTTCGTTCGATCCGTTTTTTTTTTCTCGCGATATTTTTCCGGCCGTTTTTCCGTCCCGTTCCGACGTAGAAACGCGAACACGGACCGAAACGGTTTGCCCGCAACGGCATCATCCAAACGCGGCGTGAAAAATAATTCGTTTTCGTTTTGGAAACGCGCGTACGGACGCACGGGTTTTTTTATTCCAACAATGACAACGATGATGATATTATCACGTTCGGGTACCGGACGCGAATGTAATTCGTTCGTTTTCGTTTTTCAAAAGAAATACTCGTTTTGAAATACGACATTTATTTGCGCGTACGTTTCGCTCCCGACGTACACGTTGTATGATTTGTAATCATTATTCTAAAATCGATTTGTATTTCTGTTCGAAACGAATAACGTTTCTGTCTTTATCGTTTGGTACGCGAGAAGGTTAACTAAACGAATTACAATCTGCACATTTCACAATATTTAAAAATAAATACGACGACGTTATGAATGTCTCACGGCGTTTTTGATCGTGTTTTATCGATTTCTTGGTTCTTCGCAAACAAACAAAAAAACATCCCGTTTATGAACATATTAAAAGAAAAAAAACCAAAAATTCGCTGTCCGAAATGTTCCGGTTTTACGGTATTAAAATTTCAAATCGAACCCGCTTAATCCTTTTACACGTTATGGTGTTCGAGCTCTAGACGAAAACGAGATACGCCGAAAACGAATCGTATTGAAAGCCGAACGATTTCTTGTCCGGTCACTACGTTTACACGACGTTTGAAATTTCCCGACATTCGGTTCTAATATTTATACACACACACACACACGCACACACGCGTGGCGAAGTCTTCAAATCGAATACGTTCCGTATAATAACAGACTTATATGGCGGCGAGGGTGTGGGGAAACACGTGGTGTTTTTTACGTAGAGTACGCGTTATGCGCGGTTTTCGGCGGTACACGTGTCGGTCGGAACGATCTATTTGTTATCGTGCTTGGAGCGGTGTCGTACGATTTTGTATGTATCTGGTGCAGATGAATAAAACAATGTGTTTTATGGTGTACGTAAATATTACGTATACGTATTTATATATCTCCGGGGCGACAAAAACCGTTTTATGTGCGTTACGTGTGGCGAGCGGACCACCGCCGCGGACATACGGCGAATTCGCGAGGTCTGGTGTGCAACGAAAACCGTTTTGGTTTTTTTTTACCCGTTTTCGTTCGCGCACACTTGGTGACACGTCGACGGTTAGCGAAGTAAACGGCTCGTCTGAAAAATTCACACCTGCAAACGCCGACAACTGCAGTCGGATGTCATCATCGTATTACGAACCGCGTGTCTCGGTTAAAATGCGTTTCGTAAGCACACATCGCCCGATCAAATTTAATCCCCCGAAAACGATTTGAACGGCCTTTTTTTCCTAAATAGGAATAGTACCGTTACCCGTTCGGTCGTTATTGCACCGTTTATATCGAAAAACACGATCGACGACGGCGTTAAGTCGTCAACTTGATCACGGCACCCACGAGATCGTTTGTGCGATCATCTCCATACCGAAAACTTTCGGTCGCGGGTTTTTCGAGTTTCGTTAGAAATCGTCAGTCGACGCGCTGTTCGATTTTTATTTTTTTTTTTACGACGCTCACGAGACGCTCACTTACGGCGCGACGACATTCGTAGTTTGGAAATACACCTACCGATTTGGCAGTCTCGTTGTCACGCCTTCCCGTGCGGTGACATGTCCGACGACGACGTACGATTGACTCTGAAGTCGCCTCTGAAAAACGTCAAAAACCCGTGAAATCCGCGATCAGACATCGTACGTGCTACTATTTTATTTTTTTGAACGGCGTTCGCGACAACGGGTTTGACGGCGCGCGTACGGATGAAATAACGCGGGAGAGGACGCGCGAAGAGAAAAAATGGGAAAAGCGAGAAAATCCGCGAAACCGAACGACCACGGACGCGAGAGAATCGTGGCAGGTTAGGTTCCGTTTTAACGCGAGAAAAACAAAGTGGTTTTTGTTTTTATTTCGTTTTGACCGGCGTGAAAAACGGAATAAAACAAAGACGACCAAATGTTATTGGCCGAATTTAATACGGCTGCGTTCGTCCGGACGTTCCTTTCGAGCTTAACGGGATTTCAAATCGGTTGTATATTTTATATAACCTAATCGCGAACGGTTTACGAGATAATTTCAAAAAGAACAAAAGGATTACACTTTTTCTAAACGGAAATACGTCAAATAATTTCCCGATCAGTAGAATCGTTTAACAAAAAATAATAATTTCGCCAAAGTGTAACGATCGAAATGATCTTGTAGATTTTGTCGATTTTCTGCTTGTTGTTAGACACGGCAATCGCATGGATGTTCCGGAAGACATTATATTGACGTTAACGTACGCACGTGTATACATAATCAGCTCGTCCGATCGAGATAGCAAAAATCACATCGGTTTTTATATGTCGGCGTCGTTGCTCGGTTCCACACATACCGTTCTAACCTAAAATCGACGAGTACACGGTTTGAAAAAAATCGTACAAAATTTCGATTTAATTAAACGCAGTGTATTGTTTGTAAGAAACTACGATCTCGTTCTAAACCGTACGTTGTTGCCGAGTAAGCAACGCCAAAAACGTTGACCGAATCGTAGCCTTGTCCCGTGATTGCGTTACCAGTCGAAACGGATAAAAATAAAATCCAAAAACATTATTTACGCATGAAATCAACAAAAAAAAAAAAAAAATCAAAAATAATAATAATAAAAAAGACGACATTTTTTCGAGTCCTCAAAAAACGTTACGTCACTGCGTGTTACGTTTACGTAACAAAGGTATGTTGTGGTACACACACACACACACACACACACACACACACACACACACACACACACACACACTGTACAACGGCGGAAAAGAAATTCGACGTGATTGTACGAATTTCGTATAGCGCATTATTCGTTTTCTCGATTAGCGCAACGAAACGGAATGGTATAAAAAAAAAATAAAATAAATAAAAACGAAACATTTTGTAAAACACGGATTTTTCCCGTACGAAAGTCGACAAAAACTAAACGCGAAACGCAAAAAAAAAAAAAGAAAAACATATCCGATTCGACTTCGTTTGACCCCAACATTTCGTGGGTATAATAGTAGTTTAAAAATAGATAATATTCTATATTTTACGTTTTCTATAAATATATTATAACGTGACTCGACATTGAAACGCGATAATGGTAACGTCTTCGGAACACACACACACACACGTATATATATATATACACAAATTTATACAATTCGAATATATCTGTTTCTCGTCGGTTTTTTATTGAAAATCGAACGGCGAGGGGAGTTGCCGTTTTTCGAGAACATACAGTGCGCGTCCGAGTGAAACGAAATATTATAAAAAAACGCATATCATACATGTACGAAACAGTATAATTATATAACGCGGTTTATATCATATGTGTTGTCCGCCGACGTACTCCGTGCACACAGTGATTTTCGAATACTATTCCAAATATCCAAGAACACATTGAATTCTTTATATTCCTTCGTGTCGAATAGGAAAAATTAAACCCTAAGAGTTCTTTCGTTTGTCTGTAAAACAACGGTAGCTCAGATTGTTTTTGTTAAAAAACAAAAAAAAACAATTCGAACTATTCTCGTCGCGCTATTGTAATCAATGACGCATCATCATAATAGTGTTTGGTGAACGCGTTTTGCCGATGACCAACTACCGTAACAGACCAAATACCAATCTTACGTAAAGCCATCTTTAACCCATGGAACTCCGAGTGGTCTGATCTCCCTGTTTCCTACGCCGATAAATACAGACAACTGGTCCCATCCGTTTCATATAAAAACTGGTTCATGGACCTACAACTTAGCAGGCACGTAACCGTTAATTATCCTAGACTACGACTTGGTCATATAATAAACTGCCCGAGCATGCATTTAAAATGGGGTTAAACGACAGTCCAGCCTGCATTTTTTCTAACCGTTTGTGCTATTCATGCGACTTCGACCATCTTCTTTCACACTGTCCGGCTATTATCAATGAAAGGAAGACTTTACGTGATATTTGTGCATCCTTTCATGTCGATATGTCCTCCCATAACTTATTACTATCTAATAATACTAGCATCATTAAAGCCGTAATAAATTTTATTTTATACTCTGGGCTTCAGATATAAACTTGAATTTCGTATATATATATATATCCTATGCGTTTTATCTATTTATTATATCTATTATTTTATTATCTCTAAAACTCAATTGTGTATAAATTGTTTAAACCTTAGATCCGTAATTGTAGGAATGTATAACTTATTGTTAAGATTTCAATTTTTTTTTTCTTCAATAAAAAAACTACCGTAACAACGATGATCAATGATCGTCACGGGGCACTAGCGACCAGAGCGAGTCCGTACGACTACGTCGGTTTGCTGTCTTCCGTTGTTTTCTCTACGCACGCACACGTCGCCATACGCTCTCGAATACAAATGGGTCGCGATTTCCATAAGCTGGCGCGGCCGTTTCCGTGTCCGAAAAATACCCGCGCGTATATCACGCGACGTCTTTTGTCCGCTTTTTTCTTCTTTTTTTTTTTGGTAGAGCGGTCGTCCTTCTCTTCGTCTCCGTCCTCTGTCCGCGGACTTATTAAATCGCCTGTCCGTCGGACCGACGACGACGTCATAACGTTGTTGCGATACCGTTGCCGGATGTAGGTTAGGTTAGCCTAACCTAACCCGCGCGAATCCATCATCGGCGCTGGTGGCGCGCCGCGCGGTCGAATACGGACGACGGACATCCATCACGCGGCACACGGCGGTTTCTCCGTCCGCTTATTTCACCGGTACCCGCGTGTAGCCAAATCGCTCGGTTAGGTTAGGTTAGGTTAGAGTATTGGACGTATAGAGTATCGGCCGGAGGCTCCGCGCCGACACACGAAGACCCTCTTTTGACACGTGCGGACAATGCCGTCCGGTAATTGATTGGTAACCCCGGCCGTCTCGATCCGGTACGCGCGAACGTGTGCGCATAAAAGCGTTTCGCTGTTTCCCGCGGGACCTGGAAGTCGCGGTCGCTACGCAGTGTCCGACTCCCGTCTAACCTCGCCCAACGATCAACGATCTTCTCGTTTTTTTATTTTTCCTTCCTTCCTTCCGCCTTCTTCCCGACTATTTGGTGGTTCGGTTACCGTCGCCCGACCCGATCTCTCGTATCGCTCACAGTCCGAACGCCATATTCTGTTTCCACACGCGTCTATACGTTTATTAATATATCCCTTGGCGATTTCACCGACGACCGTGTCCGCGATCCGTTTTGATCTGTTCTCTCCAGCGTTTCTCGTCTGCCGCCGCCCTTGCCACCCCTTTCGTTTCTCGTTTTTGTTTTCCGTAGTCACTCGTCCTCCGTTCAATCTTGGCGTGTTCACCGTCCGACATTCTGCGGTACGCACACCGTACGCTCGCCTCACGACTGTCTTAGAAAACGTACGTCTGAACAAAACAACCGGCGCTTCTCTCGACTCATTCATGGTGTTACCGTTGTTGCGAACAACGCCGTCGAGCTAACGTGTCGCAGTTAGTGGCCATTGACGGAGGAAATAATCGGAAATGGAATTCAGTAAATCGCAAAACGACTAGAATCGATTAGTTGACGTTCACGATTACGGTTCCGAACGATGTTCGAGATCACAATTTTCCGGCCGCGGGTTTGAGTCCGGAAACTCTTAACTGGGTTTCAAGTCTTGCGACCGGTCGAGAAACGCGCGTAACTTTTTATCGCGTGTTATAGCGATATATATTTTTATCATCATCATAATTGTTTCTGTGATTTTGGACGAACGCGCGGTGTTAGGCGTGCGCCGGGCGAATAACGACCACCTTTTCGCTCCGCTTTTCGAATACGGTATCGGTCGCGTTAGGATAGGTCTCCTTTTTTTTTCACGTCTGCGGATAATAGTACGTTATAGTTTTTTGTTTTCAATTGTTTATGTATTCTGCCGTACGATTCTCCGTGCAGCCGGTAACGTCTGTCTGGGAAAAATCGACTGGAATAATATCCGATTTATTCCGCGTGGTCGCAATAGTCGGGATCGATAAGACGCGGACCGTCTGGCGCAGTAGACCCATGAACAAGTGGACTTACGTAGACTACTCACGCGACGTAGTGGGACCGAACGTTATCACATATAGTGCGTTTAAGGTTCCTGTGGGAGATAAATTGAAAAAAAAACACTGTTTGAACAATACTGTTTGTCGGTTAAACTAGGAGTTGTTAGCAGTAAAAACGATATTTTAATACAATTTGATAGTTTGCGAATCACTAAATTTTAATCGCGGACGTAACACATAATGAAATATATAAACTATCATGTTTTGAGTATAAAAAGCAGTATAAATTTCTTTTTAAAAAATGTACATAGATTTTTTTTTGGAAAACAACAGTTTAAAAAAATGTTTGAAAAAGCCATTAACGATACTTACTAGACACTGAATTTACTTAGAATCTAGAATGATTCATAAAACAATTTATATACAAATATAAAAGTTAAAGTAGATCATATTTAGTATAAAATCAAAAGGATTAAATATTTTAAAACTCGATACATTTTTTCAAATACAGTATATATTTTTTGTCGATTTTTAAATGTTTTAAATTTTGTAATCATTTATTATCGATCGTCATTGTCTGAAGACGATAATATTAATGTTTTCTAACGATACCGAAATGATTTCTAAGTCTGTTCACGTGACAAGCTACCAGTCCATTTCTTTAATTTTCATAATAATCGATTAGTTAATTTCATAACAGTGATTAATGTCGTAGCTTTGATCGTTTCAACTCAATTGCCGGGCCGGTCGCGTGGTATCGTCGACGTTTTGATTTCCAAACGGGAACCGCGTTACGACGGGATAAGTGCGCGTACGGTTATTAATAAGATACGTTCGAATTTCGGGCAAAACACAATATTAAAAAATAATAATTTACTGCCAAGCAATATGTTATTTCAACGTGTGTACGCGCAGACGGAATCACGGTTTATAAATATACCGCGTGCCGCCGTAAGACGGAGAAATTGATTTCGATTATTTTCACGCGCGCGCGCGAGACGTTCTTCAAGGTTATCGCGCCGTCTGGAAACGCGAGCGCGTTAGTTAGTTCGTCTCGGAAACGGTTTTTCGTATTCATAAGCCGCCGTGCGTCGTCGTTACGAGACGAATTTTTCGAACGTTTCGACACGCGATTAGTTTTTCCTCGCGAACAACGATTCCGCACGAACGGACCGCAGACCGGGTAGGGGAAAACTCGAATTCGTTCGTCCGAAACAACAGTTATTTTATTCGTTCTTTTATCTTCGGATCGCAGACGGCACGATTCGGTCCGACCGCGTTTCGGGCTGTCGAGGCGGGGTTTCTCTCTCTCACTCTCTCTCTGTTCGCGTACCGAGAGAAATCGCGAAAACGGCGGCGTTCGGATTGAATAAAAGTCGAAGAAACGAAAAAAACCATACCGCTCCTACGAAAAAAAATGAAAATCTTCGCTTCCGTTTTCTTGTATCGGCGTGTCGACCGTGAGTCGAACGCGATACGACCGAATGCCCGCGAGTCGAGAACGTCGTAATCGTTTCGAACGAAAACATCGTTAATTAACCCGGTGCCGCGCGAGTCGTGCGTCCGTAAAAATACGTTCGAAAATCTGTTTTCGTTTATTATTATAATATCCCACTGAACTTTTTACAACGTAATGCACGCACGCCTGAAAACATCTTTTTTGTTGGCGGGTCGTACGTTTATCGTTTTCGTTTTTCATTAGGTTTTTAATAGCGTTTCGTCTGGAATATTTTTTCTCGGATTCGCGGGAACGCGAAAACAATACGACGTCGTATTTTATCGTGCTGATACATAACGTCTTTGACGATCGTGGCCGCGGGTCGGGTACACACTGACAAACCAACTCGGACGAGTCGCTCGCTCGTATTTAGGCTACGTACGTATATAGTTATGGTTATTGTTTCGATTGGACGTGTTCATCAAAATATTCATGTCGAGCGTATCAAATAATAATAACACGGTAATGGAAATCTCTCGTTTCGGGAATTATGAAATTCGTTAATTTTCGTTTGTTCCGGACGGAGCGAATGACGTTTAGAAACAAAACAAAAACGCGTACATTTCGCCCTTTAGCCGTAATATTCAATGACGTCGGCGGACTCGTCGAGAACGTATATATATATACCAGAGGCGAACGCAGGAGGGGTTTTGGGGGTTAACCTAACACCCGAAGTTTAGGATGATATGTTAAATGTGCACGTAGTTTCGAATTCATTTACTTTATCTATGAAAGTAATACGACCGATAAACATTTATTATTATTTACGTATTGACTATTAAAGTTGGAAGTTTGGAATTTTCGGAAATATTTGTTATCTGTTATTGAACATTATTCACTTTGTGTACGATTCCATTACGGATATCGTGTTCGATCTCGTGGTTTAATCATTGCGATTCACGACATATAATCAGTATATCATCGGCTATTCGGAACGTTTTGTTAAAACGGGTATTGGTTAGGTTAGGTTAAAGTTCTTCAAGCCGAAAAATACGATCACCGTTCCGACGACTTTAAATTCGTTAATATTAAACTTGTATAGACACGTTGAGGTTACACGCGAGGACGTTATCGACGTAACGGCTAAACCACCTCGAAGAATGGATATTTTAATATAATAATCATCAATAAAGCTTTCGAGTTCGGATGAATACTCGTGTGGATATTTTTTTCAAAACGCTCCAAATTGTTTTTTCGCGTTCACCCCTGATACATATATATATATATATACTGATATGGTTTTACGCACGTAAGCAGTGTCTGAACGCGGTCAGTTCGCCACTTTAAACTTAAACTCGTCCGACGGTTCAAATCGGATTAGCGTCCCGAATTCCGCGAGGCGACCGAATCGTATTCGGAAACGCGTACGCGAAAACGAGCTATCGACGAACCGCCAGAACGAACGGGTTTTAGTTGATTCGGTTTCGTTTGGAAGAACGCCGATCTGAGAGCAATTGAGGTCTGGGCGTTCGGACTGTCGGTTAGGGTTAGTCAAGATGGTCCGATGGAGTAGGATTCGATTTTGAATATTTTCGGTACGCGTGCAAGCGGTCATTTCATTATTCGCGCCGAACAAAGTGCTCGCGTACGACGAGTCCCCGACTGTTGCGAATTTTTTCCACGTGGGATTCATTGGATTGCCAATGTTTCTGTTCGTGTTTCTGGCCGACACAACGTTTCTACGCGGTCGGACGTTTACACACCAGACTAGACTCGCCGATTGTTTTACCGTCGGTTTACGGGCGTTTAAAACCGACACTATTTTTATTCGCCAATTGTTTTCGTTTTTTTAATATATATATACACCGTCGTCGCTAATTTATTTGTTTGCGAGCGACCGTCGCGCGCTTTGATTGAAAAGAAAAAAAAACTATATACGTATATAATATTAACAATAATATTATTTCGCACTCCGATCGATATTTTTAATTTCGCAAATATAAATAACGGTTCCCATTGAAACGGTACGTAACGGATTTTTAATTAGCTTTTTCCATTGGGCCGAAGAAATTCGGTTAAAATTAATTTCACCGAGTTAAAGAAAAAAACGAAAAAAAGAAACAGAAACAGAAACGAAACAAGTGACGGAACCTCGATATTCGCGTACGCGTTCGGCTAACGGAAACGGGACGTAACGTACGTCCGAACGTTCACGCGAGTACTTTTATTTTTTCCTCGTTTTTTTTTCACTCTGTGAAATTTGCGTTTTAAGGGCGTTTCGACCGTTTTTTCGTGTCGCGCGTTACGTTTCGTCGTGTTTTCGCGGTTCTCACGCCGTTATTAATTAAAAGTCTTCCGGACTTCATTTTCCAACGCACGCGAAGAAAACAACACCAAACACAACCGGTAACATTGTTCTAAGAATCGTGTTCAACGTCCAAGTTTCTCATTGACGACCTACTATCAACCGGTCCGCAGACGTCGTGTCACACTGATCTCGAATATCGTCTTACAGCGAGCCTTCGGACGAGAGCCATCAAACGTTGGGGGTGGACTTCGATTCTTGACGATATACTTACGACCCTAACGGTCTAACCACGCAGACCATGCGGTTCTACGAATACTTGTTCCGTTATTTAGAGACTCCTATCGTTTTGCAGGTGCTTCGGGAGTGGGACTTTTTTACACCGTTAACGCTCCGAAAGTACTATCGGCCTTAAAAAACTAACTCCGAGCACACAACTACTTGACAACGCCAAAGTGCACGGGCAGTTAACACAATCCGTTTTATTGTGTATAATTACGGGAATAAATCAAACGTTTCCATTGGACATCGAACAGAGCGCTTCTGTTAAGGTTTGAAAACAATCGATTTGGCTACCGAGCGATATCAGTATGTCAATATTCAACTCATCCGTGGCGTGTCAAGCACGCAGTACATCATACGTACGTCTTAACAATTAATTTCAATCTTTTGCATGGCCTCGAGTTCACGTATAATGTCGGTACGATTTCCGCGATGTCGAGCGCGTTCGAAATAACCCTGTACGTCTTTGCCGCGCGTGATTTTATTGTAATTCGCGAACTCGCGCACGAATCCGAGGAACTGAACAAACACAGACGAACGAAACGTACGGCGTCACGGTGTTATGCAACTCTCCGGGGAATTCGCGAAAGACGATTCGCGGGGGCGATGACGTCAATGTTATGATACTATGTAAATATATTGCGCGGACGGGACGAAAACGATTATTATTAATATAATATACGAATGCAGTGTTTTGTGCGGAGACGTTTTTATTGGATCCGAGCCCGAACGAACGTCTTACGTCGGCGCGTCGTCTCCGGCCGATCCCGTCGCGATCGTTTCTCCTCGCCACTCCCGTCCCACGCCGATCACGCGATTATACGATTTCGCGCATACATATATAAATGTGTGTGTTTTATACACGGTCGATACACACGAACATTACAAACGAATACGCGAGTTACGACATCGACAACGTGCACGTTGCGAACGGTCACGTTTGCGCGTCGCGCGCATATACCGGAGGATACCAAGTGGGCGGCGAAGGGTGCCTTACTCGAGGAAAACCCCTCCGTAGGCCGTGTATTGTTTAGGAAAAAATTCCTAACGATAACCCTCAAACGGAAATGTTGAATTATTTGTGTATTCTATACGCACGTAACCAATGCGCGCGTGCGTTCTGAGCTGTTCCTGGAGTTTGCGATAACGATGACGCGATAGCAATGCCACGGTGCGACCAGTCGTGAAACGGATCGTCTCGATTTTAATATATATATATATATATATATGTATTCTAATCTAATCTAATAATAATAATATAATAGATTTTATAAAGTTTAAGGGAAATCCCTTGTTCAATGTTTGTAAAAGGAACGGCCACTCGATAGTAAACAGCAATCAGTAATGAACATCATCGCGTCGTGTACGTTTCTTAAATATGTTGTCGTATTGTCGTAATTTTTACGGCCCCGGACATTTATCGAGCTCAAAAATATTTTTTCAATTATGTGTACGCTTGTATTTCATTTCAATAAACACACACACACACACAAACGTAAAAAGAACGACAAAAAATCTAAGAGGTACCGAGCCGTGGGCGGACGTCATCTCAAACGGGACACTTGCCCAGAGAGTTTAGAGCCGTATTATCATTTTGAATAATAATGAAAGGGAAATGAGGTCATGATGTCCCGTCATCGGTCGACGGTAGGATTTCTTTTTGATTAAAACGAGAGAAAAACCTCTCGGTCTCGGCCGAAATTCGAGAACAACAGACGATTTTTCATACATTTGGCAGAACGTCATTAGATAGAATTCGTATTGAATTTTCAGGTCTTCCGTCTCGAGACTTTGATTAATTTTTAAACACAAAATCCGGAAACAAATGAAATGTTCAAAATGCCCAAAAGTTTTCGAAAAGTTTCAACGTTTTTTCCCATACATGTACACTACATAAGTACGTAGTCGGCGAAATTTTCAAGTTCTTCGAAATAATACGTTTGGAATTACAAAATAAAAATAAGACAACATCTCGAACAATCGAATTTGTTAAGCGAAAATTCAAACATTTAACGAATACGAAATGTGACTAACGATTTTTTAATTTTTTAATTATTTAAAGTAATAGTTTTTCGTAGCTGTGGTTTGCAAAATTCAAATTTAATTAAATCGTAAACATAAGAAATACATGAAAATTGTTTACGTTTTCAAAACGCTGTGTTCAACGTAAATTCCAACCTGTTGGAAACGTAATTTCACGCTTCAACATAAATTTCATTCTCGTTTTTATGTTTAATTTTCTGTTTTATCTAATTTCGTCGCTTTACTGCGTGCACTTTTCGCGCACGCAATTGTAATAAATTTATTTGATCTTTGAAATAATGAATTTTTCGATTATCTCGCTTTTATTTTTTTTAGGCTTTTGTGTGATAAATTCGTTTGATCTCGTGGATGTACAACCTTATCTGTCGGGTCATTTCGCAACATTGCGATATTGCGGCTATTATTCCTCTCGAACTTATTGTTACGCGAAAATGCGAGATTAATGTTTCTGTCATTAATATAAATCATAATAAACGTACTCTATGATATATTTTCACGCTCGTTTCGTACAAACGTTTATCATACGTTCGTTCGATGTAATCTTTTGTACATATTATTGTGTTGATAAAGAGCGATGCGCAATGTTTTTTTTTTTTTTTTTTGTATAATATATAACGAGATCATAATGATTACAGAGAACAGTATTGAATAAAAATAAAATAACGACAAACATTTGAGTATACCAATTTTATCGTTTGTTGTACACTTAAGGCCAAGTAAAACGTGAATATCGAGACGGCGTGGACGTCTGTTTCGGTTAAAGAAGACAAAAAAAAAACCCCCCGTAATATATCTCGCTGGCAATGTGGATTGTCTTTCAGGTATTACGGCGTTTTACATGACAGTTGGAAACTCTCTCAGCTGCTTTTTTACATTATAAAACGTGCGAAGCGATAATTTCTAATTTATTTTCGATTCGATTGCATTGAACGTAATGTCGAACCCATGTTGTCGAAACGGGCGTGTCGCGCCCCCACACGAAAACTCGAAAACGGTTTGCTCTGTTCGTGAAAAAAACCGGACCGACCGAACAGAATGACACTGCTCGACCACGATAAATTCTGTTGTAAACAACGGACACGTGTCTGGAAAACGTTTCGCGTGAGATTGACGTTTCGCCTAACAGTTATAAAACCGTGCTGTTCGATTTCGCTCGAGAAAATGTATAAACGGCCCTGCCAGACAGAAACATTTCGACTTTACGCCACGGACGTTCGTACGGTTCGACGACGCAATAAAAAAATGTCGTCGAGCGTGTTTGTTGAACACGAACAAAACAAAAAACAAAAAACGTACACGCGTACACGAAAGCTCATCAGTAAGCACCGCGTCGCGCGACGGCCGAGAGCGGACAGGCGTCCGGAGTGTTTTTCGACGTTTGTCCGGCGACCGCGAGACCGTTTTCACGCGCGCGACAATGTGTTCGCGACGGCACTGAATCGATTCACCGCGCCACGTGTCCGGTTCGGTTCCGAGGCTGTCCGTTACGAATCAACGCCAAACACGACGCCGAAGGGAAGCCTTTTTTTCTCTATTTTTTTTACACGCTGTCAATACCGAAGTCCCGGTAAAAACGGATTGAAAATGACGAATCCGAATGCTCGGCCGTCCACAGAAACGATCGTTGTATTTTTCGTCGTCGTTGTTGTTGAAAACAACGATTTTTAACCGTGAATTTAGTGCGGCGTTCCGTCTAGGCAATTCGCGTACGGCCGCGCGTTTCGGCTCCGGATCGAATCTGTACGATGCGCTGCGGTGCGTTTCATTACAAATGTCATCGAATCCGTTTCCGCGTTCGACGTTCGTACGTACTAATGAGCGAGTGTGGTGGGTAAAGTCGACGGATAAGACGATATAGACAAATTGTGTACGGTTTAATTGGTTGACGATTTCACCGGTTTAAAGTCAAGTTTCGCAGTTAACTTTAATGATTAAACTTTTTTTTTTAAATTTCGTACAAACAAAAAAAAATAGGTACGTAAAACACGATTTGTGAGTATACTATCGCGTTTATATTTATTTATTTTTCCGTTAGAAGCGATGAAGGTAAATGAGCATTATTATTGTTATTTTTAATTCAACAAAAAATTCGTACGATAAAACTAACCGAAAAATAAATTGTTCACAGTTGTTTCGATTGCACAATTTAACTAGTCAAACGAGTTCTGTCATCAATTCGACGGTAATTTTTTGGCTAGTCGATGTTTTTTATTGTTGACGAGTACGTAGTGTCAGGAGCGTGTATAGAATTTTTTTTCTTGGGAGGGCGTGAGACATTGAGTCATTACTTGTTTTTGTTCGAGTGTTCCCGAGATTTCGGATGATGCCGCAGCGATCTTGCGTAGAATGGTAGACGAAAACGATCGGTGAATATTCTCGTCGGGATCGTACGAACCGTCGTATCGTTTTCACGCGGAACAGAAAAGTTCCGCGTCCGTGCATTCTACGTAAATGAAACGGGGTTTTCTCCCGCGGTTTTTTCACGCGTTCCCCTTGACGGCTGCCGTCGTCTGCGATGAAACGATCTCTCTACGAGCCACGACATGACGTGTACCGAAGGCGCGTCTCGTTTCCCCACTAGTCGAAAATCGTCCGAGAAAGCGTTTAGACCGCACGGAGAATCGGTATTGCGGTATCAATAAAGTGTTGACTGGATGTTCTCCATCGCGTCCGTGAAACGACACGCTCGTGTACAATGTACGGTTCGTCTGGAGACGATAAACAATAATAGAAAGGGAAACGAAACCCTCGCGTTTCGTAAGACCCGATGTCGCGTGCTATTTGGGTTTCGCGTAATAACATTGAAACCTATCGATTTTTTAATACACGGCGACCTTGCAGTCGTCTCGCACGATCCGAACGTCCCGACGCGACGAACAATACTACGTCGACCATATTGTACGTTTTCGGTCTTGTCGAGTATCCGGATAGGTTAGCAAAAATATTATTTAAATACGTTTTTTTCTTCTTTCTATTCGAATTCCATTCGAATTCCATTTGAAAAAAAAAAACCGTAAGAAACCAAAAATATTCCAAATAAACGGCCATTATATAAATTAGAAAAACCAAAATCAAGTATATTTATAGCATCAATTACAAACTCGCTCACTCGTTTTATGAAAAACGTTGTCAAAAAAAAAAAACGAAAAAACCCGTAAAATATTCCGAATAGTATTTCGTCCGTTTGTTCACGTATGACGTGCGCGTTTCATTTGGCCCGGCGCGTCCGGTGATAACGACGATCCGCGCTTCAAAAACAAACCGGCGAACGCGACACGACCCGATCACAAAACGTGCGTGTCGTTTTCCAATTTTTTTCATCTCTATTTTCCTTCCGCCATCTCCCTCCGATCGTGCTCGTCGTGTTCGTTGGGTGGTGGCCGTGGAGAACGTACGACGCGCGCGCGCGGGCACCGACAATAACGACTAATTACAGTATCGCTCGCGTTTTTATTACGGGTCGGACAACGCGCGGTCGCCGGTATGTAGGTCAATAGGTAATACCCCGTTCACGGTCACCGCGGCGATTTATCCGGTCCGAAGTTTGACGGCGAGCCGTTCGCGCACCGGTTAGTGCTTCGCCGGACCAGTGGTTATTCGGAAATACCGCGTCCGTCCGTCCCGACGGAAAATCGTATCTTTCCGGACGTTAACCACTTGCCGGCAACACGGTTTTCCACCCGCGTCCGCGTGTCGTTCGAATCGGAAAATGTAACGTTAATGTTCTATATCGGAAACCGTGAGTATCCCCCCCCCCCACGGTTCACCACCGGTTTACTAACCTGATTTCTAACCGTACGCTTTTTTCTTTTTCAATTGAAAGAAAGAAAAATTCTCTATACGGTTTTTAATTGAACAATATTATGTGAAAATCGATTTTACGATAATATGCCACGACAAATTGTACGTTGTTCATCGTCAATTTTTTGATGCCACGGTTTCATAGTATATCTGTGGGCGAATCATCAAAATTAAGATAATACATTGCCATTATCTCGAGTAGGTACATAATAATAATATCAAATATACAATTTGTTCGCGTTTTTTTTTTTTTATCTATGCTGTCCAGGTATACCGGTTGTGAGCGTTCCCCCGCGTTCCTTTGAAAATCGTAGTAAAGGGACGTAAATTTTTTTTTTTTATTTAAATGTAATAGAGGAGCTCTGTCTCCAATTCGAGCCCGTCGGAATCGTGACTGCTATCCGAAATCTTTTTGTGAAACTTCCGACCGCACGACGTCGTTTAGAACAATGTTTGAAACGGGTCGGCGGTAATGGTCACGCGTGTCCCGTCGAACCGAAAACCAAGACGGGATCGCGGACGTCGCGACAGGCACCTAACCGAATGGTCGTAGACGTCCAACCGTTGGAATGGAATTCCGAGTGGGTTAAACGAACGCGACTCGAACTGGAAGAGCGAAACGTTTTCACAGTCGTACACAGGTACGGACCTCACGTGGACGACGGACGGTTTAACGAGTTTGATAATCGTCGATTGTCGTCTCACACTGTGGACGCCATCGAGAATTCCTAACCTAACCTAACCTAACCTACGCCGCAGTTAGCGGATAACAACGACACGGAGCACCGACCGCGTCGTACAGTTTACGGTGCGCCGTGGCCGTTGTTTTTGTTATCACTTTTACGCCGCGTGAGAACTTCGGCGATTCGACGACGAATAAACGTCACGGTGTCGGTGGTCTGTACGATTTTCAACCGGCGGATACAGCGCGGTGTATATTTATTATTTTCGTAAACTCGCCGCAGTAGCTTGACCTATTTCCTATTGATTTGAATGGAGTTATGAAATGTCAATATTCAATTGCGTGTTTCGTTAAGTTCGTCGTGTGTGTGTGTGTGTGTGTGTGTGTGTGTGTGTGTGTGTGTGCATTATGCGCGCGAAGAATTAATCTCGTTTGTTTCCGTGTAACCATTTTACGCGCACGTACTGATCGTACGTATTGCACACGTGCGATTATCGATCAACGTTCTTGGCGTGTCGCAAACTTGACGTTTATCAACTCTGGTCTTAAAAACCAAGTTGACCAAGTTATTTCAAACGCAGAGCCGTTTAGCTGCGTCTACTCCGACCGTTCTCGTATTTTTGCCGTCGAAATATCTCGTTCGGCCGTTCGCGTTCGGTATGAGTTCGCTACGTCTGGAAGACCGGCCGGAAAATTGCCGGACACACTAAAAATCAGCAACTCGGTTGTCTCAGCATTCGATTGTATTGATTAGGCGGCCGTTTGTTTTTTTATTCTGCTGAACGCGCGAATAAAATCGGCGGTTAGGGTGTTGTACCCCTCCCCTCCTCCAGACAATTGTTGTTAAACAGTCAAATGATATCATTGACAACGAATATGTACAAATTAATATTTAAAATAATAAATAACTGAATGAGTGTATGTACCGTTATGATCATCGAATAAAATCGTTTTCAGACGATTTTTTACTGCGTTTTGCAAACGTTTCGATTATAAACTTCCATGCAGAGATCGGATACGATCGAAAATGTGTTTTGATATTGGCAGGAGTTTCCGAAACGTAATAAAATGCGATCGTAGCGAATTTTATTTTTGATTATTTTTTTCACGTCATGAATACTTGACGATCGCCGTTGAAGTTTGAAACGAAGAAAAACGGTTTTCGCACAAATTTGCATACATAGTGGATCTATAGATTTCCGTTTCTGTTGATAAATCGTCCGTTTCGTTTTTATTTTCACGAGTACGTCAAAACTGTGTACGCACTTGTATGAAATATGATCGTGAAAACATATATGCGTATTTCTCTCATTTTCGCATTCGTCTGGTTTCAAAAAAAAAACAAAATATATATTTATAAATGAATATAACACATACAAAGTCTAATTTATAGTCGACAAGTCGTGTACATCTTTCATCTTTGCAAATTATAACGATGACGTTATACACTTAAAATGTGTTTTATTATTAAAACGTGTCGCTTGCATTTGATCCGATTGTGTAGGTCAGTTGGTTTTTTCAATGAATTATACATTTGTTCCGACTATAATTTCAAGTGGATCGGAAACGCACGTTTCCTCAAGAACGTGTCGGTTTTTCGTGACTTAACTGCTTACCGTGCGCGTCGACAATTCGAAAGAGTTTAACCCAGCGGTTCCCAAATTTACTTCCCTTACCGCCCATTTTCAAAAGAAAAAAAAATCGCGTATAATAAATTCACACGGCGTTTCGCGGCCTACGGTCCGCTTTATCAATATATTCACGGCGTTTAGACGGGAAAGAGTATTTCTCGAGTATTTCTAAAGTGGAAAATTGTGTAAGGTAATTTTTTAATTGTTTTTTCTAATTATATTTTACGATGAAAAATATTCATACAGTTTTGGTGATATAACAATTTCGTACAATACAAATGACTGCTGTGATCAATTCATCGTTCTTCAAGACTTCGAGACGTCGTTTGGATTTTATTTTGTGATTTTTTTTTCCAAACGATTTGTTTGCAATATAATTTTGTGCCCCCCACCCCAAGGGATTATTCTGGTCGCGGTTAGGTTCCCGCGACAATACCGACGTGTTGTTTTGAAAACTACCCGAGTCAAGTCGCCCGTGCCGGCATTTCGCGCCTACGTCTGTCGTGGCGGACCTACGCACGCCGGGCAGAGCGAAATCGCTCCGAACTCGGGCGGACCGATGGAAACGTCCGTGTTTCACGTGAAACCCGGGCACGCTGATCAATAGCGCATTCGGAATAAAACGCGTTCGCCTCCGGTCGTGGCCGGATATCGTTTATATCGAAATAGGACGCGCGCTAGTCGGGCCGGACGAATCGTCCCAGAACGGCCAGTGTCACGCCCAGCTACTTACACTCATCTACTGTGCCCTGCTGTAGTACTTTCGTTTGTAACAAGTAATAATTACGAGCAATAATTGAATGGCGACGATTAAAACGTTTGACGAGACGCACATTTGTAATAACAGTGTAAATGTGATTTTTCAACTCGTCGTCGCGAAGTTCGACGTTCATTTCGCATCCGCTTTCGTCAACATTAATTAACGACGATCGCCGCGAGACCGCGTGAAGTCACGCGACTAAATACTGTTCGACTGTTTTGTGTGGTTTTTTTTATCACGACAAAACAAAATAAAACGCATGTCCGACGCCGTCCGATTCAAGTCCGCCGGCGTGCGTACATGTGGGTCGAGGTTCGCGCACTGTCTACCGATTTGTAGTCGTCGGGGACTTATGTCGGAATAGCGTCGTCCGGACCGAACGGTCTCGCCTTCGGACAGACGTTGTTCCTCAGTGAACGCCGCTCACGCGGGTTTTTCGTCGCGCGGGGCAGGTCTTGAGGAGCGGGTGAGAGAGAGAGAGAGGGAGAGACTGTTTTTTTTTTTTTTATCACGAAACGCGGAACTAGACCGAAGGGCGTGTGAGAGAGAGAGAATATCATTCGGCGTATCGTTTTACCGTGTCGGGACCGCGATGTCATTCCCGACACGTATTCGGCGTCGGCCGTCCGCCACCGCCTCCGCGCGACCGATTTTATTACCGTCCCATTGAGAACGGCAATCCGATTACGTGTCGGCACGGCGACGAACGATAATGACGATCCGCCGGCGAGTCTTTATTTTTTTATTCTCTTTCCCCCTCCCCCTCCCCAAACCGGACGATAACTTCCGGCCGTACACCGCGAGTGTTGTGTCTGTGTTTCTCGAAAGTTTCTATTTCCAATCGCTCGACCTTCACACGTCGCGCGTCGCGACCAGTGCGCGGGATCGCGTTACCGTCGTCACTGCTGAATATCGATAAACGTTTTGCGCGAACATCGGACACCCGTAACCCAGTTACCGTTTGGGACCCACGGCCGATCACTCGAAACTAATAGCATACATCACGATAAAACGCGTGTATACATCATTTAACGCTCCGTTTCATATATATATATATACATTTCAAGTGTTTACGACGGCAATAACGCTCTATCGACCATTCCGGAACGACTTTGGAAAGCGCGGTGACACGGGGTCTAAAGACGGTTGTACGAGTTTGCGGGCGAACGCACCACCGGATTCGGGTCAACACGATGACAAATCTATATACGCGATTCTCGGGGCGATTTCTCATCGTTTTTCTGTCGGACGGTTTTCGTCGCGTGTACACACAAACCGTACTCGGACGCGATCCGATGTTTTCTCGGCCAGCCGTCCCCACGCGTTTAACGGACGACACGCAATGCAATGGCGGCCTCCCTGAGTACATACGCCGGGTGCAACGATGATTACACTTTTTTTTTTTTTGAGGTAAAGGGGGGATGTCAGGCAGGGCCAGATTTGGGAGTCGTGAGATTGTGCTATCTCGTCGGTAGTTGTTTAGACTGGTGTCGATAAAATAATGAAATTGGCTAAAAACTAAAATGTGAAAAAAATATACGGCATAATCCGTAAACTAATGGCAGAAATGACTAGCTAAATGATGAATCCAGCCATAATTAAATGTGGGAGTTTTTTCATTTATTATTATTACCAACGATTACGAACTAAAACGTTTTAGATATTGAAAATGTCGACGAAAAGTGCTAGAAACCGCGCAAACTAAGTCAGTCTGTAAAAATTGTGTTGTGCGTTGTGTCAAAGTTCTAACAAAATTTACATTTACATTCAATGGCACATTCGCATCTATTCCTAGCACATAAGTTCATTTTAACGTCATCGTACACTCATGTTCGTTGTGAAACTTCATTTTTCAAATAAAAATATATATACTAAATAGATTGCGCAGTTGCTCGTCTCAAGAAAGGTTAACATTACGGTTACCGACGCCCTCGACAACTTTGGGGGTCGCCGACCTAAATCCGTATAACACGAATTGTGCCGTGGACTTAGGATTTATTTTAATGAGAAATTAAGTAACGTCGTTTAATATCTTTTCGTATAATGCGAAAGATAAAACAATCACACCAGATTAAACAATAAAATAATTCAAAATACAATTAGCGAACACAAATAAAATAATACAATATAGAAAAAAATTACACGACGACCGGTCAGGGCATAGTACAAACAATTTACATGCCCGATTCAAAATGTATAGGGAGTGAAAAATTCATCTCCCTCTTGGCCGCGTATCGCATCGTTTGGGAGAGATCTCTTCCCGGATCTACTCAATCGTTTTTAAATTACAAAAAAAAAAAAAACATCAAGAAAATTTATACAATATTAATTCGGTGTTGTTCGTTGAACGTACACGGCACGGAGAGCGGAAGAGAAAAAAAAACCTTTTATTGATCCGCCGGGCCGGCATTCACGAACGATCGATATGTAATGGTGGAGGGGTGGGTTATCGGTTGACGTTCCGACCGGTTTCGTAGGAACGTCGAATGTCCCACACGCGCAGTATATCGATACGTACTCGTTACGTTACGACATTTCGGCCAATATGAATAATGACGAAGTGATTGAACGTCGGGCGCAGAAGAGTACGTTATCGACGAGAGTGTTGATGGCAGCGGCGTATTTACGGGGGGGAGATATGGAGGATAGATCTATTTTAGTTTTCGATATTCCTATTTACAATGGCCAACAGGTATGATTTTACGAAGCGCTCTTTAGGTCGATAAAATATTTTTTAATATATATCCCCCCCCCCCCCACTAGACGAAATCTTAAATACGCCGCCGGTTTGACGGAACGACGAGGCTACCGCTCCGGGCTGTCTGTACAGTCGAATATTGTCATCGGCGTCCCTTCACCGGTTGTCGGCCAGAAGAGATTGGCCCGGACGCGCGTCTTCGGAGGCAGCGAATTCGTACGGGGGGTTGTCGTCTGGCGAACCGAATGCTTTCGGGCGTCCGACGAACCACGTCGTAGCGAATGATTACGATTACGATTCGTCGATCGTGTTCGAATGAATCGTGATCGACGCACGCTGGTCTAGATCCGGGAGGGAAACGGGGCTCATGGGATCGCGAACGCGTCACCGGACCGCGCCGGCAAACGATACGGAACGATAATCGAACGCGACGCGTCGGCGCTCGGCCAGGACACCCCCCCGGGGGGTGGTTGGTTGTTGGGGGTGGTTGGGCGCCGCCGCCGCCGCCGGCCGACGACGGGCCGCGCGCCCGTACGGTTTTCCGGATTCGCGGGCCGCGTCCGCCCGTTCCCCCGAACGCCGAGTTCGTCGAACCCGGCCCGATCCGTTGCCGCCCGGCCGACGCCGACGCCCGCCGACCCCGGAAAACGCGCCCCCGACGGACCGGCGGGACGGGACGGGGACGGGACGGAGGGGGATTTCTTTCTTCCGAAAAGGATTGATTGATCTCACGGGGACTTAAGACCATGGTCTTAGACTAAAATACGTTGCTGCGGTGTATTGAGTTGTGATGAGTTACACGTTTACACGATAGCGTGTGAAGTCGTACTCGAGAAATTCTACGTTGAACGTCCAAGTGTCCGCGGAGAAGTGTGAGGCGATCGATATTTTTTTTCTGAAAATAATAGAAAGTTCATGTTTCAAAAAAAAACAATCATCTAAATTATATCTTTACATTTATTGCTAAGTTAATGTCAGACTTCAATACGCATTACGACACGTCGATTGATGATAATAACTCTGTACGAATTGATTACGTGCCGTAACCGTCAGTAAAATATGCATTCGATCGAATAGAAATATGCGAAAACACGCAACGGAAAATTGAAATCACTTTTATTTTGCTACAACTCGTGGGTCGCGTATATTCAAAAAAAAAAAAAACCCCGTCGGTCTTGAAAACCGTCGATCGGAAAACCCTTCGACACACCGTCGTCGCGTCGTGTTTCCGACGCTCCGAACGATGAACGTTTTAAATCGAGTAGCTCCACAAACAATAAACGACAACGGAAAGATAATCTGTTGCGGTTTAACGAGCTTATGACGATTTAGATGAGATACGAACGAGCCCAGGATTTTTTTCGAGGGGGTGGGGGTCCTAGAATAATATGAAAACCCGATTTATACAATAAAGATACTGTTTTACTTTTTATTATTTAAATTGAAATTTACAGTTCAAAAAAAAAATATATATATATATACTTTTTCGATGGAAGAAAGAATTTTCGTGTATTTTTAGTTATTATTTTTTTACATTGCCAATATTTAGTGTGCACGTTTGCACGCGTTCAAATTCAACGGAGCTCACGCGTTATCCTGCGGACGGTTTGTAGAAACGCGTGAGCTATCTCGATTATAAATATAGTACTCATTGCGTACGACCAGTCGGGAAATCGTCAACGATCCGTTTTAACTGTGTTGTGTTGTTAATTTTTTTTTTTTGGTCTGCCGATTGTGGGGCGTGTATTGTTATACGAAACGGTCGAGAAACCCGTAGAGGAGGGGAACAGTATACCATTATTCAATCATATTTCGTACTATAAATAATAATAATAATAATAATTTTGTTTGGAAATTTTATTTGCGTCATACATCGATACAATAAAACGTTTCAACGTTCGTGTACAATTAAACACGCGACGTAACAACCCCGTAAGCTTGTATCGACCATATAAATAATAAATATCATGTATTTTTTTCCGGCGCGTAAGAAAAAGAAAAATGATCAAATTAGAATAGTCCAGGTTTTGTTACCTAACCTAACTATCGAATACCGTTTCATTATATAATATTGTAATAACCGAGACTGGGAAAGTTAACTAATCTTATTAACTCGTCGAATGAATTCAAACGTACTTCAAAAAAAAAAAATAAAAAAATAATAACTTATTTCAATACTGTATTGTGTTACATCGACTGGTTAATAATGACTGACGGATCACAGCGAATGTTTCGAAAACCGTTATCGGAAACGACGAAGAAACCGACCGCGGGCTAAAAATACACTGACATTGCGAAAAACGAAAAACCGGCCTCGTTCCCGAGGTAGTGTCGGAGTGTTGCTACGGCTTCGGTCCGGTTCGGTTCGACCGGATAACGTCCAGCACGCGTTTCGTCATGCACGAAATACGGACGAGATCTCCGAGTGCGCGCCTCCGTGCTCCTGTCGAGACGCGTCGAAAACGGCGGACGGTCGTAATAACTCGTATTACCTAACCTAACCTAACCCCCACGCGCGAAAACGTCGTACGTCTCCGTGAAATATCGTATTCGCGCGCGGCCCGAATCTGTCGTTTCGCGAACAACACCGGACGATAGTCGAATCGAAAACAAAATAATTAGTAGCTGTACTCTGAGGGCTTAAACAAATGGTTACGTGCTCGGTACGTTTTTACGAACCGCCGTCCGTCACGTTCGCCGCCAATAATTCGAGCGCGAAAAATAAGATAATTAGTAACGACCGACGCAACGCGAAGTTCAATTTTTAATTCAACGAATAATTTGAATTACAAGTGCAGGCGATTTTAAAGGCCGCGCGTTTGTGGACCGAGTGAGGAAACCCATAGGCCGACACATCAAATATGTTGTTTGGTCAACGTAACGATATGATCTTATGTTTCGCGGGCTGTGGAAAAACGAATACCGTCCCGCGCGTTCCTATTTCAAAAAAAAAAAATAGCAGAGGTACGCTCAAATATTTGAAAAAATAAAAGTAGTGCTCGGTCCCTCTGCGTCCCTCCACCCATCCGGTTCAACAACGCTGGCTCCGAACGGTTTTGTTTGACGAGAATCACGAGCCGTTTTCCCGCAGTGACTACCGAGTTAATTGTCATTTCCCCCAGGTCCTCGTATAATACGTATATATATTCGCCACCAATTAACAATGTTCGGAACGTCTGTGCGCGCGAATCGACGCGATTGACGCGCGAGTCCGGCCCGGTCGGTTTGACGGATTCAAACGTACATTGAAAATTCCGATGTCGAGTTTACGAAACACTGTTTAAGGTGATATAAAACGATTGTCTTTAATTCCTTCGTACGAAATCGTCAATTTATACAAATACGTTTTTCAACAATCGAATCCGAAGTCGTGTGTCGCGTTTCGACGCGTTACCTCTCAAGTTTCCGGACGAGCACCGTGTTCAAGCACGACACGAATTACGACGTGGCGATGAACTCGGACGTTTTTTTTTTTTTTCACAAAAAACCGTTCAGACGCGACGACGTCATGTCATTCATAATAAATTCGACTGTGTTTTATTGTGTTGAAAACAAAAAAAATGATATAATTTATCACTACGGGGCGAACACATTTATTATTATTAGTGATTATGATTAATTGAAAAACGCATAAAACAAAACAAATACAAACGTCAAATATGCGTAATTTCAACTGTAAGTATATTTTACATCGTCAGTTGGGCTACTCGTCTCTATATTTGTACAAATATAATCGTCGACCCTTTACCTTTCTGATGTCGCACAACACTACTGCGTCTCGTATACAATAATAATATATTCCAATACATTCGAACGCCTACAGCGTTACGCCGTACGCGAGTGAGTTGCTAAATTTTGGGTTTTCCTCGCGAAAAATCTCACATCGTACTCTTAATAGTACGCGACGTACGTTGAAAACTGTCGCCCGTTGTTCGTCTAATATTCGTGTTTTCAACGTGTGTGGGGAAACGTTTTTTACACTTTCACTCGAATTATTAAAATGTGAATAGACCCTTTCCGCGTTCTTAACAATAATTCTCGAGACGATTTTCACTCGCGAACCCGAGTTGCGTTGTCTCAACAGTATTCGAAGCTCGTAACAATGGTTACACAACCTACAACTACGATGTGTGACAGTCGTGCGTGTACCATTGTCATACCGAAATAACGGGCGTTCGAACGAGAAGCGGCCGTCCTTTTACGAAGTATCCGTTCGGCTGAGAGCCGTTTAGTGTGTAACGGTACACTCGTTGAGTAAACGGGATTACGTTCGTCGTAGAATTATCGGGACTAAATCGATCGAAACGTGTCTAGAACGGTCGGGTGTATTGTGAACGTCACAGCGACACAAACAATTGTATTGATTTTATGTTTATGCAATTAAATTCGTCGGTTTCGTTTGCCGGTATACGCAACGATCGAAAAAAAAAAAAAATTTAACGCCAATAAGTCGAGCGTCGCGTTTTAGGACGGTCCCCGTATCCGCTTTTCGTTCCCGCGTCCGACAATGCCTGTTGACGGTAAAGTTCGATTCGGAAACTCTCGAGGCCGTTCATCCGTCCGCGGAACTCTTATTGCCGATACGTACACACGAGATTCACGTCGAACGCCTAAACCCCCTAACCTGCGCGCATTAATCCGTTTACCTAACCTCCGCCCGTCGTTCTCCGGCCACGTTTTTCTGTTGACTTTTTCCTATTCGAACGTCTCCTCCGTCCGCCGAACGCCGTTTCTCGTATTGTTTGCTCGCGACCACTCGTATTCCATCCCTCCACCCCCTCAAAAAAAAAAAAACGATTCATTCGATAATTTTTTACGTTCGTTCTCCCACGTCGCGTTTTTAAAAAAAATATATATACATATTTAAATACCGTCTATTATGGTGCGGAGTACGTATAGAAAACATTAATCTAACTCCGTTTACGCGTATTTGTATTGTGACAAATGTTCGTCGCGGTTCATTTTTTTTTTACTACGACCGTATAATACACGTTATATTTTAATTCACACACACACATATGTATGTACGGGCTTGTGTTTTTTGCGCGTCGTACGGTTTACTCGGCCGATCTCCGGACATTACCGTCACGCGCTCGTCACGCGCTCGTCACGCGCTCAGTGACGTCATTCCGAAACGACAAATAGATTCTCGGTTCGAATTATTATTTGGCAGACGCCGGTTCGCGCACGAGATTTCGAACGACCAAACAATTAGTAAACACGTCTTTATCAAATCGGTTGACCAAATCGAACTCGAGTACAAATCACGTTACGACTTCAAAATAAAAATGTTGGCGTCTGTCCGCTCATTTCTAACCTAACCTGTGCGACCCGACCGCCGCGACTTCGCGCATGACTGCCGTCCCTCGTCTTGGTCGGCCGACCCGAATTTAATTGCTTTTGGGAATATATATATATACACACACACGTGTGTGCGTGTGATTGTTATTGTTTTCGACGGTACGCGCGTGACGTTAGAGCGAGACGAGCGTGGGCCGGAAAAACGTCACTATCATTTTATTATCACGTGTGATTATATCCGAGGCGCGGGTCACCCCTCGAGCGCGTTAGCTTCCGTAGCTCGCGCCGATGACGACAACGTAGTTGTCGAAATACGCATACGCGGATATTGTGTATAATTTTTGTGATTTCGGGTTTTAAACATTGGTGTGTCGATAAAGATTATCATTTTCCATCAGATCTAGAAATAATTACTGTATACAAATATGTGCAAAAAAAAAAAAGTACGCAGATTTGAAATATAGACTTGGCGAATCGAATTTCAAAATCATATTTTGGTTTGATTATAAATTTCGCTAAAAAAATATGCAAAGTCATAAACGTTAGAACACCGAACTAAACCTACTTTCACGTTAACACCGGGCGTCAAATCGACCGGAACGATCTCAGAACTGTTGTTATCGGTATATTATTTACTTGCTAGTGAAAACCGGTTAAACAAATCGAAAAACGGTCGGCCAGCCGATGGGAATAGACCGAAACTTACGTTACACAGAGTGGTGATTTATTTAATAACACGCCCATAGACGTATAAATTGTCTACTCAATCTCAATCTAAAAACGTTACACGACCACGTGGTCACCGTATCCAAACGTTTATTTTTAATGTTCGTTTCACTATGAAAATCATTTGTGCTTGCGGATGAAAAGAAAAGAAAATCACTCTGTATATATACCATTAAGGACGGTGCTGGGCTCTCGCGTTTTTCTCCGTCCCGTTTATTATAATCGGGCGGAGACGATTATTCGCCGCGGATTTCGTCTTTATAAACGGTTACACAATTTCCTGTGTCGTTGTTTCTACGCACGGAGAAGGGGGAGCGAATTGAATTATCCGCGTGCTCGAAACGTTTTAATCCAACGCGTTAACTCGTCCGGCGTCGTCATTAGGGATCGTCATCCGGTTTCGCCCGCGGGTCTCTTGAACGCGACGGGCTTGAGTACGACATTTGCCGTCACGGACCGATTCGCTCGGGCCCGTGAGTGGAAACACAAGTCTGGTTCGTGTTCGTTGTTCCGCGCACGGCCAGACCGTATAGACGACGGGCACGCGTTGCTATCGACGCGCGAGTTGATGCGTTTTCTGTCGGTCCGGCAGATGCACGCGGAGGAACTGACGCGGCCGACGGCGTAACGGTAAACGTCGACATGACGCAGATAACGCTGCCGGTGGTCGAGGAATGGCTGGACGCCCATCCGGACCACTGTCAGGACTACTTCCTGCGGAAGGTCGAACTCGACCTGATCAACAAGTGGCTGGTCTCGCACGGGTTCCTCAACGTCAACGACTACGTGTCGTCGGCCACGTCCACGTCGTCGTCGGGCAACGTGAGCCCAGCCAACGGGCCGGCCTCGGTCCCGGCGCCGTCCGGCGCCGCGCCAAACGCCGCGCTGCCCAGCATCCTCGTCAACGGCAACAACTCGCTGTCCGTGTCGCCCGCCGTGTACCGGTCCAACTCGAAGAGGTGCCGCCGGCACGACTTCGCCCGGGCCAAGGCGCGGAGCGTGTTGCGCACGCAGGAGATCGGCAAGGACGCGCCCATATGCTCGAGCAGACGGTCGTCCCTGAAGGACATGAGAAAGTGAGCGACACACTTTTGATTTTCTTAGCAATTGTGTACAGGAGGGCCGTTTTTTTTTTGTCCTAACCTCCGATCGCATTGCGCGAATCGCCCGGACAATCGACAGTCAGGCGACGTGCTCAGTAGCCGATTACTGACCTAAATCGCTGCCGGGTTTAAGTTTGGTTTCGTTTCTCGCGTGTCAAACATTTAAAAACAGCCGTACTGATGTGCATGACGAACGGGGGCGTCTGTCGCTACAGACGACCTTGTTCGAAGAGTTAACGAACTAGTTAGACACGACCGTATGTTCGACACGAGCGCTTTGTCTATGGAATTTCCGGAGGTTTCAAGTTCTTCCCTGTATACTAGTATGCATGCGTGTAAAATTCAATGGCGTCAACGTTTTATGAAGAGCGTACGGGAAGCTTGTTCACAGGTACATCGTATACATTCGTAATTATTACATTGTCGTCAAGGTGATTACAGGTAGAGTCTCGCTAATCCGGACAATCTATATTTAGTACTTTAGTACTCATGTATAATGTATATGTTCGGGAATTAAACCCATGATTAAGATATTATCGTTTCGATTACATATTGTGATATTGTTTCGTTCAGTGGTGATTGTGTACTCGTGTAGACCGTTACGTTTATTTTTTCCATGTTTTTTGTTTATATTTATTAGCAAGTTAAAAAAAAAAAAAAACGTCATTCCGCTTAATCCGGATAGATTCCGGTCCCATCTAGTCCGGATTAGCGAGACTCTGTAACGAAAAGTAACCATAAGTGTACACGACTATTAGTAACGAAATTATTATTGTTTATGTCGACTCCGGCTTTTATTTACTGTCCGTCGGAGGTCGAAAGAAAACAACAATATCAAACGATCAATACGTCCACGGCAACGACGAGAGCCGAGCGATGTTTATTTATCTGTGCCGCTGTCGACGCGGACTAGTTGTATTGTAATTTTATACTATTTATACGATTACGGCATTCGGCGCGAACCGAACTAAACATGAGGAGCAACATGGAAGCCGTTTGCGACGACGTGTTCGTCGTGGCGAAGGCGACGAGAAGACTGCTGGAGAAATGCTCGGTCTGCTGCAGGCGGAAGAAGTGGCCGTGGGTCAGGATGACGAAGTGTTCGCGTAAGCGCGTTACGTCACGGCCGTTCCCGACGCTCTTAACGCCGTTGCGCGCGCGCATGGTTTCGCAGTGTGCAAGACCGTCCGGCACAGCCGGTGCTGGCCGCGTCTGTCGTCGGACGTCGCGGTCGCGGTGAATACGTCCGCGAACGACGACAACGGCTCGATCGGCGAAGTCGCGGCGGCGGCCGCGGCGGTCACGCTGGAACGGCGGCCGGGAAGCGACGGCAAGAGGCCGACGAAACCGGACGTCGGGAACGCGACGGCCATCGTCGCGCTCCGGCGTCGGCCGTACGACGGTCGACTCCGGCGGACTCGGAACGGAGTCCGGGCGTCGTCGCCGCCGCAGACGGACTCGCGGACGCGTCCGGCCGTGCGGCTTCGCCGGAACGGCGGCGGGGAAGCGAAGGCAAGACGCCGACGAGACCGGACGTCGGGAACGCGGCGGCGACCGTCGCGCGGCCGTCACCGGCCGTACGACGGTCGTCTCCGGCGGACTCGGAACGGAGTCCGGGCGCCGTCGCCGCCGCAGACGGACTCGCGGACGCGTCCGGCCGTGCGGCTTCGCCGGAACGGCGGCTGGGAAGCGAACGGCAAGAGGCCGACGAAACCGGACGTGAAGAACGCGACGGCCATCGTTGCGCTCCCGGCGTCGGCCGTAGACGGTCGACTCCGGCGGACTCGGAACGGAGTCCGGGCGCCGTCGCCGCCGCAGACGGACTCGCGGACGCGTCCGGCCGTGCGGCTTCGCCGAAGAACGGTCCTCTCCGGCGGACTCGGAACGGAGTCCGGGCGCCGTCGCCGCCGCAGACGGATGTACGGACGCGTGCGGCCGTGCGACTTCGCCGGACGTCGGGAACGCGGCCCGGGCGAGAATACCCTGGTACAAGCGAGGGTTCCCGTTGTTCTCCTCTAAAGGTTTTCCGGGGAGTGACTCGGGCATAGGCCGGAGCACCGAAAACACGTACCCGCACGCGCCGGCGGCCCAAGATAACCAGTGCGTAGAGTGCCGGCGTAACTTCCGACGGGACATTAGATTAAGAGAATTAAGCCGCATCGAACTCGGACGTCACGATTCGAGCCGACGAGAGTTGTTACAACGGGTATAAAATACTGGCCTCGTTTTGTTGCTGCTTGGGCGCGTTATGCGCCTTATTTGTGTGTCTTGTGTATTTAATCGCGAATGTATTTTTTTTTTTTCCTATGAGATACGTGGTATCCATTTAATGATCGGCGTGGCGGTGTTGGGTAGGGGGGAGGTGGGCAAGGGGAACTTCACGAACGTGTGTCGGTCGAAGAGTACCACCTGTGCTTTGGATTTCCGCGAGAACAACGTACGTGTGTGAAGGTGGCACCTTCCCACCAAAACATGAACGCTCCGAATTGTTTCGTAACCCGATTATCTTAATCTGTAACCAACTTTTTAGAATTTTCGACCTCGCCGTTTCCCGAACATAGTGAGTTTTTCGATTAAATAATAACGGAGTACTCACATCGCGAAAACGACAAAGTTTCAAATGATCGGTTGCGAATAATTAAAAAATTACAAAAAATAATTAGGTTACAAGAAAATGTGGAGCGTTTAGAGAGACGGGAGACGAGAGTCGAACGCGTCGACGAACGTTGTCGTCACGTGAACATATCGCGTAACGTGACGGTCGCGTTTTAGAAGCGCAAACCGTTGAAATCCCTTGTCGTGAGCGAAACCAGGGGGGGGGGGGATGCTCAATCCGTCGGTTTCCACAGCGTTACGCGTCTGTTTTGTAGCCGTCGCGTAACGTTTTTCCGCGCACAAGGGTTTTGACGCTTTTGTCGATTTTCTCGATTGAGTTCTCGAAACGATTGTTTCCGCCGGGAATAGTTCAATACGAGTCAACGTCCTCGTCTCGTCTCTCCTCGCGTTAATAAAGGCCATCATAAAATCATAGAAAAACAAATGGTCACTCGAACGACAACTGACAGGACGATCGAACGCGCACCCCCTATTTTAAAAACAGCGGGAACGCTGAAATTTATTAAAATAATTGTGTGTATATGTATGTATGTATGTGCATGTGTTTTACAGTATAATGTGTGTTTTCTAAAATGCGTTTATTTTTTTTTTTCGAACGTCGACCGTTCCGCCCGACTAAAAAACATTCTCGCCGATAACGTCGTAAGCCATTTTTTTTTCTCCCCGTTCCGGGGTGAACGTGAAACTTGAAAGTGGAATCGCGATCGACGAAGTCGGCCCCAGGACGCGTGCCAGCAACCGGACGGTCGAAGAAAACCGTGTCCGCCGTCCTTTAACGCGAGCGATGAAAAACAAATAAGAAACGAAAATACACGTGATGCGCCGGAGACGGAAAAACGAACGGCGTCGTCCGCGATTGCATAGTTTTTTCACCCATAAAATATTACGAGACAAAACGTTCCGACGCGTATTCCGTATTGACCGTTGATAAACGTTTCCGTGCCGCCGCTATTATATTACATTCGAACCCGGTCCGGCGAGTAAAACGATTTGTATTCGCTGGATCCTGAAAATAAGAAAAGCGTGTACGTTCCATATATTACCTAACCTACCTGCGTCCACAATGATAACGCCTACGTGATCGGAAACGCTGAAACGACTAAATTTAATCAAAGTCCCGGCGAATCCTTAGAACTATATATTTATATATGCGTACGGAATAAACCCCGTCGAACGGCCGAAAATGTTTCGGGGCGAAAAGAACGGGAAAGTTTGTTTTTTTATTTTTTCATATCTCGAAAATAAAATAAACTTTTGACGGAGCGCGCGGTAATTTTCGGTCAAAAAAAAAAAAAAAATCCTCGTCCTGATTTACTGATTTTTTTTTGTTGAAAACTCGTCTCTACAACGTAATATTTTATACGAATACGATCGAATCAAACGTGAATCCTGTTTTTTTTTTTGTTGGACTTCCGTTAATTTTCGCGAGACAGTTACTGAAATGTTTTTGATTTGATTAAAATTTGTTTTTTTGTTGAACTTAATTTGACGAGAATTTTTATTTTCATTTTCATTTTTCTATTTGTTTTATCGCGATACGTTTTCTATTATACAAAACAATAAAACTACGGAGAAACAGCACTCTATTCTAGAGAATTTCTCGTGGAAACTTTTGTATTGAAACAAGTGCTCGTATGAAATACGTTCGTCGCACACGCACATGGTCTCTCTTATTAAACGCTTTGGATGGTATATCAAACAAATCAGTCGGACGGTGATGACGTCATTTCAAATTATTTCGTGTCACCCTCCCGTCGTTGAATACGTCTCCGTGCGGCGGCTTACTTTAGGGTAGTAGGCAACTATCTCCCCGGAGAAGTTTTTTATTCTTTCGCTGAATGCATATTTATTTTTGATGATGATAATTTGTTTTCCGCGATTCAGTTATAGGTTTTTGACATAACTTATCAATATATAAATATCATAATTCGACCGAATTGATGTTGAAAGCAGCAACGGTTATGATCACACATTAGGACGTTATCAATAATTAATTTATCGACGTTTTCAAACATCGAGACGGTTGACACGTTATATCTATCTCGATCGTTTGAAATTAAAAAAATGATATCATTTTTTGTCATTTAATAATCTATTGGACTTTTACATTTTAATGATTTTAGAGTGAGACGTTTAATATTTTGCCCTCCCCCACCTCAAAAAAAAAAAAAAAATTCGCAAGTACGCCACAGTGTCCGTATCGGTCGCTAATCAGTAATCGGATTTCGCGTCGAACTCGTTGTCCGTTACAAAAGTCCGTTCGACTGTCCACGACGCATGTCTGTTACGCGCAGACCGGACGTCGTCCGCGGGATATCATGTTTTCCGCTTCGGAGTTCGCGTGGTAATCATAAACGACGGTTCGGAAGTATTCGCCGGATTTCCGACAGGTTTGTTTGTCCGACCTGATCAGAACGGTCCGAAGTCGGGAGAGCAACGGAACGATTTTCGCGAAAAAAAACACTCGGACGAGACGGGATTCGCGCGTCGGACGTGCATACGTTTTCGTCGGGGTCGCGCTTTAATCTGTTGTGGGACAGTGGCTCTGAAAAAACCACCCCTACCATCCGTATCGTATTGTGTTGCTCGAAATCATACGTCACACCGCGGACACGGAAGTTTTCGAACGCCGAATTTGTAATCTTGTCAACGGCCACCGTTGTCCAGTGTATTCGTCATGGTCAGGTCGGTCGGCGGGAGTCGACCAGCACACGACCAGCATTGCGATCGCGTTGACTCGGAGACACGTTTTAGCGCGCACACGTGTTTTCAATCGGATTCACGAGAACGTTGGTCCCGCGACGCGGAGTTTTCTACACGGAAAAACAAAGAGTACACGCCGTGAAACGAAACCACCGCTGATAAACTGTAATGTTTTTTGTTGTTTTTAGCCTTATGAATATTTATGACCCGGACTATCGAGTGGCGCGAACGCTTTTCCCGTGCTCCGCAATAACGTTTGAAAACGTGACGTCGGTTTTCAAAAGTAATTAAAAACAATAATTATCGCGCGAACGTTTACGGACTGAAAATCGTGAACGGAATCTGCGATGTCACGTGGTGCTCACGGCGAAGACGACGCCGCGTAACGCGATTGCTATTTTTAGCGGAACAATCGGATTTCATGCGTTTCACGCGTCGTCGCAATAATTCGCGAAAATCCTATTCATCTCCGAAATCGTATCGATCCCGGCGGGGAGAAGTTTTTCGCGGTAGTCGTGCAAACGTCGTCGCGCGGATCGAATCCCACTGCCGTGTATTTGAAAACGAGCCGCCGTCGTGTTGTACGATCCGGTCGGGAGTCGAGAAATCGGTGCTAAACATTGCAAACGTTTCGAATGTTGTTATTATAACAAATACGCGTGCCGGCGTGGCGTGTATGACGTCGCGTTTCCTAAACGTTTGAACGTTTGAAACAAATTTTAAATTTTAAACGTTTGCTCACACGCGAACGGTTTACGAAATACTTACGGGTTTTCATCGCGTTTCGATACAGTCCGTGTCTGATCTAATATCGGCGAACGGGCATTTAAACTTATCGCGTGGGTGTGCTTATGTAATAATCCCTTCCCACTCGGATCGGAAAACGGTGTGTTTTTTTTTTTTTTTGTTCATTTTCATCGTTTTATGTAGGCTGTACTTGATGCGAAAAATATCTAAAATACCGTATTTTTTTTTTTTTTATATTCGGCGCGCTTTATTTTATTTTCAAAACGGCCTTCGAATTGCACGCTTGCGAAAAATACCATACAACATATACACGTATAAGGGTGGGTGTTGCCGAATGCTTCTTCAAACTAAACGAACGCAAATATATATATATATCAATTTTAACCGTGCAAAAATGATTTGGATGAAAAATAAAAATTTCGACTTTGTAACAACGCCTACGGTTTTCTGACAGACGCGGCTCCGGGGGACGCCGGGAAGTTCGTTTTGAACTGACGCATCAATAAAAAATAAAATAGTGAAAACGATGAATGAACACGTACGTTTGAATGCCCGTAGACGATTGGACTTTTTAAACAAAATCGTTAAAATATTAAGTACAATTGCAAAAAAAAAAAGACGTGTATTTTTCTATTTCGCGTGTCGAGGAACCTAACCGCGTCTGTGGTCTGATCGATGTCGGTTGCAGATATATGTTTGATCTCAAATAATTGTCGTCACTTTGATCGCCTCGCAAAAATCGTAAGAAGAGAGAAAAAAAAATTGAAATCGTCTAGAGAATTTCGCGCGTGCTTTTCAATCGACTGCTGCAGGCCAGTAGAAAATTAAGACGACGTTAATTCGATTACAATCGGTCGGCGACGGTTAATTTCGGTATACGTAATTGAGTTGTGTCGATCGTTTACTTTTTCAATTTAACGGACGCGAATTACAATTGGACTTATTACAATACACTTTTCACATTTCCAAACTATAAATATATATATAAGTATATATGTACTATTAAAAATTATAATCATAAAGGTTGAATCCAGTTGAAACGTATTTAGATGAGATAAAATACGTGCGGTATTTATCTAGATATTGCCGAACGTTGAACCAAATAATTGTGCGATAAAATATATTTTTAAATAATAAAAAAAAATTTCTTTTTACTAAACGACGATAAAAAATGAAAATAATCCCGTTCTAAATATCTGTATAATGAAATAGTACGAAAAAAAAAATCAAATTAATTTCGACTTAACGACCCCGTTAACGAGCGAAAAAAAAATGTACGATTGTCATGACTACAATATACACTAATATATTCTTTTTTTTTTGTTTTGTTTTTTTTTTTTGTAATAATTACGTAACGATAAAACGGAATTTCACATATATTTCGGTGGTCGAAATCCCGGCTAGGTTAACAGTCAAAAATTTAATAAATAAAAATGATTTGCCCGGTATAAATCTGATTCAGTAGATGAATGTATCAAAAATATATAACAAATATAAAAGATATAAAAAGATATAAATAATCACATTCACAGGGAGAAGAAAAAAAGAAAAACAGTTCTGGTAAGAGATAATTTTGTTGTTGTTGTTGGTGTTGCGGTTAACGTTTGTTAAGTCGTCATAAATCGTCGAAAACAAAAGAAACGCGTTCTTTTCGTCGCGATTCCGTTTTGACGTGTTGGCCGTCCGTGATCAGCGAAAAGCGTGTTTCGTTTTGAATCTCGAGTCGACCGGAACACGGCAGTTCGGCGGATCTCGACGCGTTCTCTGCCGTTTCCTCGACGACGATCGAACAAAAACCGTACGGATTTTCGAATTTCGCGTCCGGAAAAAAAAAACGTGAGCGCGCCAACACTCGTTCGTTTCGTCAACGGCTGTCTCCGACGTCGTGGGCGTCGTCATTTCATTCGAATCGACCACGTCCGAGTCGGTCTCGTTTTACCGAAACGCGCGCGTTTTCTTATCGATTGCGGGTGGCATTATGCACGTGCACGCCGAGCGTAAGCGAACGTACCCGGCGAGTGTAACGCGGGCGAGACGAAACAGTTTCCGAACAAGAACCGAAAAAAAAAAAAAAATGGCCGTCGAAATTCACGGGACCGTTGGTTCTAAAGCGTAATATAAAAATTACCGTTTCCCCCGTCCCCAACTACGGATCTGTCCTAGCGAATTTCCGACCGAAACAAAGTCATTCGAAGCAACACCACGGCACGTTCGTCGTTTTTGTGTGGTTTGTGTTGATTAAAAACACTCGATACGACTTACGATTGTCTCGCGTTACGATGTAACATAGGCGTTCGTGCGTTTGATTTTCTCTCAGATCTTTAACCCGCCCACGGGGGTCGGTCGACACCGGCCGTTTGACGAGTCGTTCGCACGACAACGCGTGTCGTTACAGCGGAAAGGGAGCACTTTGTCCGGCGACAATCGTAAAAAAAATAACAACTTTCAAATAACGAGACGTCGGGCGGCCGCGAACGGCCCCCGGCGGCACACAATCGTATTTCGTCGCCGTAACAGCCGTGTGAAGCGTTTGAATAAAAGCGTTTCAGTGAATACGTTTGAACGCTTTCACGGCACTCAGATTTCACGAGCCCGGGATCACAAACATATTTGTGCGCTTTGACCGCGGGATACGTACTCCAACGACCGCGTTGTCACCGTCCCGGAGTCTTGAGTGGTAGTGAGCAGTCCGCGCCGACGACGACGTAGTCGCTGAAATACGTACACGATGTTTTGTGATTTCGGGTTTATCAATTTGTGTATAAAACGGTCGCATATGTGCTCTATGACGTATTATCGCTTTCACGGTGTTCAGTATACTCTCCGAACACATTTTGAATAAAACGTTCGAATATTATTATCTCGTAGGTGTTTTGATTACTGGAATTACAAATATTTTTATTCAAATACGAATATGAATAAAATTTCGTACAAAAGTTTACATTCATAATACATTTCGTTCAATCCAAATAGGTTTTCGAATATGTTTGCGTGGTGCAATTTCGAATTTACTATTACGTCTGACGGAGATTTATATACAAATGGCTTGTGCATAAGGCGTATAAAGTCGATACATATCGTAACTGCGCACGGACTATCATCGCCCGCGTGAAACGTGTCTAAAAATAGGTAATAATAATAACATCGGAACTCGATCTGACCTGTCGGTTCTTGCAAAATAATAATTATTAAATAAAATATTGTAAAAGTTAAAATTTTTGTATCGGCTCATCGCATCAAACAATTGAAAACTTGAAGTCGAGTGGTAGAGAGGTTTCCGGACCTACAAAAAAATATACAATTCAAATAATACGATTTGCGAACATAAATTTAAAGCCCCGTTTGAATAGGCGTTTGTATTCGTATTAAAAATAAATGCGTCTTAAATACTTTTGTACAATTTTAAAAGTACACTTTACAAGACGGCATTATAGACATTCAGAGACCGTCGCGTCCGAACACGTGTTTTCCGTTTTATTTCCGTTCGGGATGTTACGTGAGGGTCGGGGGACGACTCGCTAATACCGTAACTTTACCGCCGTTAACGTTATTACGTTATTTGGGTTCCGTCCGTTTCGTGCGTCGGACATTTCTCCGCGGCGTTCGCGTTTCACAATACGACGTAACGTCTACTAATGACCGACACTAGGAAATCTGGAAAAAAAATAAATAAAAACCGTTTATTTTTTAACCCGACTTTGCTGCTCTATACGACCGTGTTTTTGTCGAGTCTCGGTTTTCACCGGACCAGGTGGAGGAAAAGAGGTTCCAAAGAACGCGATTGTGTTCCGACGTCGTCGAATGGATTTCCGACCAATACTCGCGAAGAAAAACATTCTTTACGGGAAAACAAGCGATTTAATAAACTAAAAAATGCGTTGGCACGATCTTAAAAATTGTTTAAATTGCAGCCACCGTAATATATATATAATGTAATAAAACTTTTATTAAATTTTCGAAATGCAGATCGTTTGACATTCTTGAAATTGCAAATCTCGTATAAGACTTATAAAGTATAAATTAATAATTTTATTATGTACGTCTATTTTTAGCCATATCCGAACCGATTCCGGCGAATTCTCTCTCGAAACGTGTTTACGATTATTTTTTATCGACCGAGAAGTTTTTAAGCCTCGAATTCTCAACAGTTCGCCGTAGACTTAACGTTTATTTTTCAGGTCAGTAGTGGAAATTCGAAAATCCTGTTTCGCCACCGCTCAGCTCGTATTTTAAATGCAAGGCGCGAATTTCGTAATTACAAGACGAGAAATGAATTATTTTTGACAATCGTATTGTGCAATATAATAGTACGAAAATCGAAACGCACGATATTTAGTTAGAGAAGAGGAACATTTGCCGAGACTTCACACGGACAATTTTCGCGTAATCTCTCAAAAAAAAAAAAATATTTTTAAGGGGTGTGATCACGTCGGTAAAAAACGCGTTAAACCGTAAAACCTAATGACGTTTATTAACAATTTTCCGAATACGATTTCAAATTAGGACGCCAACACGGAATCGCACGCTCTACGCCGAAGCACCTTATTCGCTCCGATTTTAGAACATCGAACGCAAACAAGTAATTCTTTGAGATTTCCCCGAGGACTTCGTAGGTATCGACGTCTCGTCTATTTTTTTTTTTTTTTTTTTTTTACTATTATTATTATAATATTTACGGTGTATGACGCGTTTTGATCTACCTAATCCAATTTGCACGCTGGCACTTGTGCTATGTCGAAACGATAATACGATATTTGTTTTTTGAAATACGCATTTCGTTTATTGCTCGCTGCTGGTCGTCGGAACAATAAAAAAAAAAAAAAAAAAAAAAAAACGGTATAGGACAACGCGCATTTCGCAAAGTATTCCAAACATGTATTCGAAAAAAAACCAAAGAAAACATTATTTTGGAACACGTACTCGGATACTTGGGAAAATGTTTTTTTCTTGTGGTTTTTGTTAGCGCTGTACGATTATTCCCAATAAGAGAGCGGTAAAGTTTCGACTCAAAACGTATAATGTTATATTGTGAAACCGAATAATCGCCCCTCCGACTCTGGACGATTGACATTGTTCATCGACAACGAGTGTGCGCATTTGAACAATGTGTTTAAATATTTTTATTTGAATGCGAATCGTCTGCGCGTTTTGTAACATTCCAAAAATAACAACGCGATTTACTCGCAGTCTTCACCGGCTACGTTTACTGTATTACAAAATGTTTCGAAGCGATTTCACACGGCGAATTACGACGACGTATCGAACGTTTCGACGTGATTCGGGCGTCACTGTTATTTAACACGCGGTCTATAACAGTACGGGAAACGAAAACCGTCGGGCAACAATTAGTTCGGGCGGTGAGGTAAAACGATAACAGTACTTGAGCGCTAATTAGATTGACGTTTCGGCAAAATATGACCTTGCTACGTGTCGGAGGGTTATTTTTTTTTTCTCCCGAAGAATGGCAACATTCGCAGTACAGAATTTACACAAAGTTTGTAAGTGATGTTTTCCGAGTAGACACGCGTACGCCGTTACGCGTGCATGCTATTTGATCGTTTAAAACGCTCGAGACGAGGAGCTCGCAGACGTGGAAAAATAAACCGTGTCAAGACCAGAAAAGTTAGTCGTCGCCCATGTTCGCCGCGGAAATTATTTCGTTCCCGTTGTTATTTCACTCGAGGGGATGTGAAACGCAGTTTTTCCACAGTGCGTCGGGGGTAGTGGGTAACTTGGCGCGTGTTTTTGCGTGGTCCGTGCGCGAAAATTCTTGAAAAAAAAAAAACATTCGGAATATTCGGCCGAACCGATGAATGGCCGTCGCGACAACTGTAAACACACTCGGGTAGAACGGACGCATTCCCTTGTGTCCATTTGCCGGCAGATCGTTTCGCGGTTTTACAATGAAAATCCCCAGCGGAAAACGGCCGGGACCACGAGCACGATCGTTTTATTCTTCTTCTCGAAGTTCGCGTGCAAAAATCGTTTTCCGTTGAGACGACACGGGTTCCGTCGTGTTCTGTTCGGTGGCGTTCGGACCCGAGGGCCAGACGGCGGACGTAACCCAACCTGGAAAACCGATCGTCGCCGCGGCCTGGGAAACGGCGGCCAATCTCAGACCACGCATTAATCGCGATCAATCGCGAGTGAATAAACTGCAACTGCGGTTTCGCGTGCGCCCGTGTGCAATGCGGCGTCGTGCACCGGGATCTCGACTCGCGCTCAGGGCCGGGCCGTTCGAAACGATGGCCTGCGGCGGCAGGTCTCGCCGCGTGTTCTCCGGGCGTTCTTAAAAAGCTAGAAAAAGCCAAAAAGCTTTAAAAGCTCGCGCGCGAACACCGATCCCGAGCACCGTAGTCTTCGCGTTCAAAGACCAATGGTGCACGGTGAACGGTCAAACACCGGTCGAATATTAAACGCGACGATTTTGGTTTTCTACGCGTTCCGAGGGTCCTTTCCGCGTGCAACGCGACCGTCGTCGTCAGCCTCAAATAGTTCTTAAAACCGGCGACATTTGTTTCCAAAAACGACAACGTGTTTCTCTGCAAAACGCGGACGATGTAACACACACACAGAAAGAAACACTAAGTCACGAGGTCTCGCAATCAAAATCGTACTTTCTCCTCGCGAAAACACCGTGTATACATTGATCGGGTCACAGACGAGAAAAAGGTTTCGTGCGCCGGAGAAATCGAATGTATAAATAATTCCTCGAATTTCGGAATGGGGAAAAAAAAACGGTCTCCGGAAATTGGTTCTGGAACGTTCCGTATTGTTCTAACGTCATCATAATACGGAGTGATTTTTTTGTCTTTAATTTTTATACGCGCGTTACGTCTCGGAAAACACACAAACGTCTCGCGCCGCGTATTGTTTAGGGGATCGGTAAAACGATCGACGAAAACCGGTACTTTTCCGTAATAAAAAATTGCGGTTTTCGCGACGGACTCCGGGACGGGTGGAAAACACGTGTTTAATTACGGCGCGTTTCGACTTGGCGCCGGCAAGAACTTCTCGTAATGTGGGGCGCGATTTTCCCGGGACGCGTTGTCGTCGTTATCACTGCGCCGGGACGCGCGACCGTCGTTGGGAGCCATCCGTTTTTTTCGGTTTTTTCCGTTTCTTTCAATGCGACGTCGTTATTGCGGTCCGGCTGGCGGGATTTTATTTGAACAACGAAAACAACAAACAAAACAAAATGAAAAACGACGTGCACTTCGACAAACCACGGGTTTCGTTTCGGCTTTAAACACTCCGTCGACCCTGGGGGTGGGGGGGGGTCATCCGTATAAACGACGGCACGTATGATCGAAAACGGACCGCCGGGCCGAAACGACAACAACGAAAAAATGGTCCGAACGGGTTACTTGGTGACGGTGTCGCTCGAACTACGTCCGTCCAACGCGTTTTTCGATTCGGTAAAAATGCAACGCGACCGTTTAAGGACACACGCGACGTTTGTCTAAAGATATTTATCGCGTATAATTGAATTACGCGTCCGTTAACTTTTTTTTTTGTTTTTAAATTTTGAAATTAACCATTGTGTACGAAAAACGATGTTAGACGACGCTAATCAATCGGCGCGATACGAATCGTTAGGTATATGTCTAGGCTTGTATTACGTTTTGAGTTCAAAAACCGTGTCCAAAACCTTATCGGGGCGGTTTACGATTTTTGTGTTGTTTTTAATTACGCGTCAAATAAACAACCGACTATTTTCTATAGACGTGATTTGCTACCGAAAGACAAATTCATTCTGCACGCGAAAATAAATAAATACAACTCGTTGTAGGACCAATACATGATCATCTGCTTTGCTCGGAATCTAAACAGTCGAATTTACTGGTCCGCGATCAATGTCGAGATCGCAAATCAAAATAATGATTATCAAAACGGTGTCACGAAGAATAAGAAAAGAAACAATATAAAGTTTTGTTGTTTATCCCGTCTCGGTCGGTTGGCCGGAAACCAAACTTTGATTTTAAACACTACACTATCGAATTTTATTTTATTCTTTTGTCAACACGAGAAATATTTTTGCTACGACGCACAAGCTTTCATATTTATACGCGTTCCGAAAAATTGACAACTCGCCAAAATATACACTCCCCACTGTGCTGCAACAATCGAATTCGCGCTACAGACGTATCGGGAAAAATAAACTTTGCAAACTATACATGCATGTATATATATGTATAGCGGAAAATTTTTCATTTGGAACTGTACCAGATTTTAGTTCAATGATTAATATCGTGTAGCATATGTTTTCGTTACTATCTTCCAGCGATTGCGCAATAAGTAGATGAATTGCCGGGCCGAAAAACGAACGCGTCAGACATAAATCGGATCATCGGTTTTGTTACGTTGCCGACGATTACGAACCTCACCGCTGGAAAAATTGCATACCTCTCCCCGAGCATCCGCGTGTAACCTATTCCCTGTGGGGATCGCTGCTCTCCCGTCAACTGACGCGAAATCTGACCTGACCCAGCCCAATCCGATATCGTTTTCGCCGGTTGTTAACGCGAAACTTAACGTGACCTACAAAAAACGCACGCGAAATAAAATTCGTGCTATTTCACACGGAGCATAAACACGGACTGCGTTTCTGGCTAGTCGACTTTGGCTACTGAACGACCGATGCACACTACGCCTAGTCATATGATTCTGTATAACCAATGACCTAACGGCTGAGACGTTAATACGAATAAGTATGATATATTGTTCTCGAACTCGCATCTATCTCGAAGAAAACAAAATAATAATACGGATATATATATATCGTATGTAGATACGACTTGCGGAAATATATTATTGACTTCGGAGAAGAATGTCGGCGGGGCTAAATTCCGCTAGTGACTCGCGACGAATATTAAAACGTCGTTCTCTCGCCAGCCCGAACGCAGTCGTTTAGATCTATTATTATGGTCGTTTAACGCGAGTATCCCGCCGAACAATCGAATCCGCGTGCACGTTATCATTATTATATTGACGCGCGGTTAGGTGTTATACGCGTTAAGATCGGTCCGTAAAAGAATCCGGAATAACGTGATTCGGCTTATGTATCGGGCACGATTTCGGTTTTAAAACATGTAATTTTCGTTTTCTATCACGAATATATGTTTATGCGCGTATCCTTTTTGAAGTCAAACCTTGTCTCGCCGCTATTCGGAGGTCGGAACAAACGTAAAACACCAATATTAAAAAAAAAACAAATGTCAATACAACTGTAACTGTATTCGAATAAGTTTTATCCTTTTACCGATTTCGAGTTTACATTTTGAAAAAGAAAACCCACTCGATTAATACGATTGCTATTTGGTGTATATTTTATACACGCGTGTCCGATGGAAGCCATTCGTTATTTTCTCCGAGACGCTTCGCGGCCGTCCACCGACTTCCCCAGCATTTTCGTTTTACTTCGAACTGATCGAACAATCAGTCTGACGCGACATTACGTACAAGCGGATCTCGATGACAGTGTGGAAGTGATGCAACGCCGGTAGGTACGGCGCATCACAGGCCAAACTGTACACGTTCGAATTGGAACGGCGAGTCGGACCGGATCACGGGGACGTGCGGCGCGCAGGAGAATTCGTGAGTCTATCGGATGACATATGATCGATACCATTTAGAGTTTGATTTTCGTACGGTTTGTCGATCGCGGTTTTCCGAGAGTACCGTTCTACGGAACGCGCCTTCTTGTCGTAGTCGAGACCCGATGACGTGAGATGTGATCACCGTACGAGACGATTCTTCGTTCAGCGGATTACGCGTGTTTCCCGCGTCCTAACCTAACCTACGTCCGCCGGTCGTATTTGTTTTTGGCGATTAGCCGCGTCGTCGATGGTCGTACGCGCGGTTTCAATACGCCTATCCGACGACGACCAGCCACGAAAACCAAACGCAGCCCGTCGCGCTGATCAGCCATGGAACCCACACTCGGCAAACGATTTCCTTTTCGATACGTACAGCGTGGACACGAGTACGCTGTACAAAATCGTATAGAAAAGATCGGTTTTGTTTTATACGCGCAAAAACTAGACATATACATTTCGTGTATTGTTTTCGACGATTTTCCGTGACGACGCGATTTACGTGGATTTCTATTTACGTGCACACGCGTAATATGTGTTTGTTACGTGGTCGCGATTCGCGTTTACGCGGCGCGACGTGCGCATCGTTATTGTTGCGCGTGTGTACTCGTCTGCGCACGCACACGCGCACGTCAGTACACGTCGTTAAATCGCGACGACGAACGGGAAACAAATATATATATACGAGTTGACGACGCGGACGATTTCACAATTTCTCGAATCTCGCGACGTAAGCCGCCACACGTTTCTACGTGTTTACTCGTACCGTCCAAACAAACTAACCTAACCTAACGAGTCCACACTCCATCGTTTCGGCGTGACGAAGCGAAACGGTTCGTATGTGGTTTTTCGTGATGACCCTGGGGCCGCGTTTCGCTAGTATTGCATTTTAGATTTTATTTTTCTTGTTTTTTTTTTTTTTTTTACGACTAAAATTGTATTCGAAATCAGTTTGTAAAATCCAAAATATCCATTTCAAAAAAAAAAAAAAAAAAAAACGTCTTACAAATTGGTATTCACTAATTGAATACAACTGTTGTCTGGTATCTGGTAAATGTTCTGTATTGGTAAATCCTTAGAAGATTTACCGAGTACTTATATTTCTACAATTCTACTTTTGTCACGTTGTCATATAACTTAGTAAACCTAAGTCAAATGTTTCTCTCGTTAAACATACACGTGGGCGTAAAAACGTATTTGATTTATTACGGACTTTTTTCGGTAGAATTTTCGGAGAAAAAAATCGTTATTATAATTAATAACTCGCGGTGTCGATCGTCACGAGAACGTTCAAAGTTTTATGTAGAAGAAACAAGCGCAACTTCGAAGGTCGTTATATAACGTCACCTATATCAAAGTTTGTGTTTAAAAATTGTCGCGCGGGGTTTTTTATTCCGCCAATATTATTACGACCGCGACGTGCCGTACGCCTAATGTCATAAAACCCATTTGGACGGGTATTTCGTTTTTTTCTTCTCCTTCCCAAATAACACGTTATAACGAGATTGAAATATATGGCGAAAAGGTTTTTCGATGTCGTCGGGGGAAAAAATAACGTTTCGGGAACAATTCCGCAACGCAGTTATATTATACGCACGTGCACAATGATAACCAAACATTATTCGGACGTTAGTGTGTACCTATGCCGATCGACTGTCACCGTGTGTACAAGGTCGTTACGATTTGATTTTTTTTTTTCAAAAAACTTTTGTATTTTAATATCTTATTATTTTTATTGACATATTCGGCTGTTTAAAAAAAAACCTCCGGACGAATTCCAAATAGTCGAGAGTTGTATCGTAATACGACTCGATTTATTATAATAATGTGTCGAAAATCTAAGAAAACGATCAAGAATTTATTACAATAAAAGCGACGTGTTACGTGAGTAAGGCAGTTTACGTTTTCGAACAGTTTTGTTGGCCGGTATAGTCATTATATTCAAGCACGGCTTGAATCAAAACGGTTTGATTTCGATTGTCGGTTTTCATTTGGCGATTTCGGTCTTAAACGCTGTTAGCGTCGTTTAGTTCTCGCGGTGGGCACATTGAATTCAATTTACAATTGTCTTGTTCTCGTCCTGTACACATTTGGAAATCGACGAACAACACGGAAACGATGACGATGCGGACTCACGGTTCGCTGCGTTGAAATAGGAAAGAAACCTGGCGATCCAAAAGCGGGCGGTTTCGATTTTGCAGCAGAAAAATACGAACGCAATAAACAGAAATTACACGATTCCCAACTCTAAATCAGGGTTGAACAACTGTAACAGCTAATAACCGTTCGGAAATCGTCTCCCGAATGAAAACAGACCAGAAGTCGGACGAAGAAGTGAACCCCCCCCCCCGATTCGAACCAGACAACACTGGATTTTCGGTATCGTTCACCGTGACCGAATTGGAATCGGCGTGGAACCGAAACCTTCAAGTCTGAAATGAAGAAACTCGCCGCTGACGGTTCCCGACTCCGAGTAGCTCTTACGTGTCACGCGACAACAACGTTCCGAGCGCTAAACAAACTGACATCGTTTCTCCTCCGTCGGTGTGTAACATTATTGTTTTTTCCGAACAGTTTATATAAATATTTAGCGCCACGTTGACGGACGGAAATCTTACGACACGGCTATCCGTAACCCGTGACCTCGTCGTCGTCGTCGTCGTCGTCGTCCGGCGGCTCGATTTGGCCGTGAACATAAAACTCCGTTTCCGTCGGCACTCCGCGGACGGATCGCAACAAACCGAGAAAAGTGTCATCTAACCTAACCTAACCTAACCGGTGAAAACGTTATGGCTCGCCTCATCCCGTCTCGTACACTTTGCACGCGCGCGCGGTCGCCGTCACACGATCTCAACGTTGTTCGTCTTCTCGCGGTCTTGACCATCGGTTATTTGGGCGTTTGACGTCGAATACCGGTTGTCGACCGGGCGTGTTCGTCACGTGATGGTGATAAAACGACCGTCGCCTTTTAACCACGTCGTCGTGGTAAAATCACGGGGTGAACACTGATAAGATAGGACGGCGGCTATGTTTTCGGAGGTGTGAATGTTATCACTTTAAAAAAATTAAAAAAATAGAAACTATAAAATCAGTAGAATCGAGTAAACAAACTAATAATAATATTTATAAATGTAAAAACTAAAAACCGTAGAAAACGGTAACGACACTCGCGTGAGATGGAACTCGTCACGTTTCGTCCGGTTGAAATGCCCGCGTAAGCCGGGAACCGTCGAGGTAGGTACGTGCGCGTGAAACACGACTCGGGCGAACGGTTTTTTCGTTTCGCTCGCGAATCCGTCGACGTGAAAAAACGAAAAACTGAAAACGTCGTACAGAACACGTGCGTTTTCCCGGTAGGTTCACGTCGCTGCCGCCGAGCCCGATAAGCATGCTGTCGCTGTTGATCGACTCCAAGGTGCGTCTGCCCAGGTGGCCGGTGTCGGCGCACAGCGTGGACGCGAAACGCGAACTGCGGCGCGCGCAGGGCGAACGCGACTTCTTCCTGACCGTGGTGCGCGACATCGCCACCGACCTGGACCTCAAGTCGCTGTCGCACAAGATCGTCGACGACCTGACCGTGCTGCTGGACTGCGACGCCGGCTCGCTGTTCCTGGTGGACGGGCCGCCGCGCGGCTCGTCCCGGCGCCGGTGTCTCGTGTCCAAGGTGTTCGACGTGCACAGCGGCGCCCGCGGCCAGTTCCTGTTGCCGGACGGCGTGCAGTGCGGCGTAGGCGGTGGAGGCGGCGTAGGCGGTGGAGGCGGTGGCGTAGGCGGTGGAGGCGGTGGCGGCGTAGGCGGAGGCGGAGGCGACGCGGCCGGACGGCCCGCGGCCGCCGACAACGAGGTGAAGATCCCGTGGGGCGTGGGCATACTCGGACACGTGGCGTCCACCGGCGAGACCGTCAACCTGGACGTGGCCTGCGAGGTAAGACGGGCTCCGTCGGCGTTTTACGTTCACGAATCGTACAGGGACACCGTCCCGTTCTGGAAACGAGTCGTTTCGAAAATCCCGCGCGGTTTTCAGATTTTCCGGGGGGGGTTTTTTTTTGTTCAAGCCTCCCTAAAAACAGAATAATATATCACGCAATAGGATAACAATTGTTCGACGTTTTACAGGTTAATATTTTTTTTTAATTTAACGACGAAAGTAATAATGAAATCATTTTTTTTTTTTATCATTACCTTTTAGTACAGACTATTTAGCTCGAAAATTTTTAGCATATGCATATATACGAGTACAAACATAACAATAATAATAACAATAATAACAATAGGAAATGGAAAAAGAAAGGTTCCAAGGTATACGCGATAATTAAATTGATAACCGGTTCGGATTTAGAATTATGAATAGAAGTGAGATCGAATGAAACGTTTAACGAATTTTGGGGAATCGAGTAAAGATAAGCGCTGGATATCCATAGAGGGGGACAATTCGATAAGGTACGGGGGATGCCGGAATCACGTGTAAACGAATTTTTATCGATCGCACAAACGTTCCGAAAACAACCGTGTACAATATTACTACCCGGGCAGTCGGTTAGGTTAGGCTAACCTAACCTAAACGAAATCGGTGTCGAAAAAACACCATAAACGTTTTCCGGGTCGCGTCGGAGGAATCGGATGTTCGCGGCTTTGTCTGACGAGACGTGATAGGACGTGTCGCCTGCTCGCACCGTTTGAATTCTTCGTGGAGCCTATCCGAGATCGACAGTGAAAACGTTAAGTTGGCCGGTTAAGTTAACAGGTGTTCCTTAGATTCGCTCGTTAACCGACGACCACCGGACTCGACAACGGAATAAATTACTCCATAATTTTGCCCCAACGTCTAAAACGATCGTTCCCAGGATCCCATCAAAAAAAGGATTTTGGTTTAATAACAGCAAATCACCAAGATCGTCTGTTATCCGATTTCCTTGCCGTTCGTATAAACTCTCTCTAGATAATTCTCCTCTTTGCGCGTATTTGTTGCATTCGTTCTCGTATTCTTTTTCGCTGTCCCTATCCGTCTCGTAAACGTTCAATTTTGCTTTAAGATCACAAAACGTCTTTGGACCTTTCAACTCGAAAAATGCAAATATCATCAACGAAATCGTTTCTTTTGTTCTTAGCTTCTTAATCGTGTTTTAACCGTAGAAATCAATCGCTCGGCGAAATTTCAATAAAAAAAAAGACCATATTATTTCTCGTACGTACGCGCAGCCGACGCCAACTACCTAGGTACAGAAATGAGTTATCGGGTTTTAATGTCACGACCCGTCGACCACGGGGGGTTGAACCGCGTAACGTAATTTTACGTGCGAATTGATACGATAATCCGCTGGGGTTTTTTTCGCCCCGAAACGTTTTGTTAGCGAGATACTATTGTTTTATTTCCGGTCGACTTCGCGTTCGCGACGACCGATTAAAATCGTTGTGAACGTTTATGGCACACACCGGATTTATGTCGTCTTTTAAAAAACCAAAGGCATGAAAACGTTGAACGCGCGATTGTCGGAAACATATTTCAAAGTGAAATGACGCGCGCGTTTCTTCTCCGCGGTCGAAAATATCAAACGGTCCGACGTGATTTTATCGTTTTTTATTTATTCATATATTCTCGACCTTTTAAAGCGAATAAATTTGCCGGTGGATGGTGGTGGGGGGGGGGGAGGTGTTTTGATTTTGATTTTTTTGTTTTCGCCCCGCCGCCGTCGTCGTCGTCGTCATTAGACGTGCAATATCGTGCGGACTATATACGCAATAAATTTCGCTTGTACCGTTACATTATTCATGAGCCGACGTGAGCGACGATTATTATCATTATTATTATCATTATTATTGTTATCGTTATTGTTATTATTTTATGCGCACCGTCTCGATATATTATTATTGTTATTATTATTATTATGATTATTATTGTTGTTGTTATCATTTAATCGATCGGAGTGGCCGACCGACGACGACAGACGCGCGTTAATGTTATGCAAACGTTGTTGTTTCTCCGATTCGAACCAATGTTTGTCGAAACCGGACGAACCGTCGAATTTCCCGATTCGTTTTTAGGTTTCGTTTGCTTTTCGACGAACGCGTAAAACGGAGAATACCGAACGCTATAACACACGTCGCGTGTTTCATCATCCTTACCCGGTATTATTTTATTTCGAATGATTTCATCATTTTTTTGATATAGCACAAACGGGCGGATTCAACGCAAATCATAACCAGTCTTGTGCTTAATTCGACACGTTTTTCGGCTTTGGTCGACTATGGTCGAGCGCGACGAAAATCAACCAACTAATCGCGAATATCCGATAAAATTGGTCGTACACACACACGATTCTCACCAATCCGGATTTCGTTGATTTTCGTTATGATTCCAAAAATAATAATACTTCGGAACAATCGAAACGTCTAACGTCGTCTATTCATTTTGATAATATACGTACGTTTGTTTTCGTTCTGAGAAAATTCAATCGATTCGGGCTAAATGTAGAATTTGATCAATTCGATAATTTCCGCGTTATGTTAAAAAATGAATGAGATTTTTCAATTTTACGACCAAAGGCCTAAAAACCGTGTTTGAAATTGGAGTTTTTTTTTTCTTCTTTAAACAAACGTTCGAATTCCAATACCAGAGTCTCGAAAATTGAATACGACATCGTTTGACAGTTTCGAGAACGGTTGGTCACATTTGTCGAACGGTAAATACGACGTGAACAATACCGCGCGACACACGTGGCGTCGAAATATAATATGACATGAGAAATTGCAGGACTCGAGATTCGACGACGAGGTGGACCGCATAATGGGATACTACACGTCGTCGTTGCTTTGCATGCCGGTGAAAAACTCGTACGAAGAGATAATAGCGGTGGCGCAGGTGAACAACAAAAACCCGGACAAGGATGACGGGCACTTCACCGGCAAGGACGAGAAGGTGCGTACACACTCACCTGCCGTCTTGAGAGACACGGCTGTGTCGACCGAACACGTTTGCCGTTAAATATATACATATGTGGTGTACACACGCGTCTCGATAGGCGACCGTCGGGCGAGTTTGTAGAGGCGGTTGGGGGGGGTTGGGTGGGGTTATTGCGATGTGTTTTTTTATTGTTTCCCGTCCGTCTTTACATTCGTCCGGACGATTTTCCCGAATTCAAAACAACAAAAGCCATAGCGTGACTCGTTACGCGGGTTTATTTTTCAACGTTTCGACAATCCCGTTAATGGACAGACGGGGGAAAAAATTTCGTTTTTTTTTTTTTTTTGTGAGCGCTCTAAGATATTTTATAGCAGTGAATACAATTTCACTATTTCAAACGCGAAAATACGCTTTTCCGTGACGATCGTTACCTTTCAGTAGAATCGAACGGCCACGAAACCTTTCGATTTTCCAAACTAACCGGGCTAAACACAAAATAGTTCGGTTCGGATATCGACCCAAGCAAAATGTAATTTGTGCCGAATTCGTCCACCGTAACCCAATTTTTCGTTACAAATCAAAAACGATTTGATTTTAAATACTGAATACCTATATTATTTATTTTACGAATTTTCGAATTAATGATTTGAAATAAATAACTTTCAAATCAAACGAATACTTAGATGTTTTTAGATGAACTTTTAATGAAATTCGGGTTCGGGTTGGGTATTTAAACTGAATAGTTCGGTTCGACCTCAGAAATCTGGGTTAGTAACGTCACTACCGGAAAGTAAGGTCTACCTGTCCGCTAGTTTCCCGAGGGAAAAGTGTTTCGACAAAGTTTCCATTACTGCCGTTAGCTAAATAACCTAACCGTTATGCATTGTCGTGCCTCTGCGAGTCGTTTTTGCGTACTGAACGTGAAAAAACGCATAAAGAATAGTTATCGAAAAATCGTACTCGTACGAATTCGTGAATCTCTGTACTGTAATTTTCCATCAATCGTTCCATCATTACCGCGGGCCACAACGCCGCGGCGACCATATTTCTTGACGACAACAAAGTTTTCGGGACCAACTCGATGCCGACGTTGGAACATACGTCGGTTTAAACTGCGTAATTTAGATTTAGCGAATTACCGAAGAAGAACAAATCGTGTTTTGCACCGCGTACATAAAACGACGCGTCCGCTAAAATCCTTTCAGAGATCGTCGGACCGCGCGTTTAGACGGATTTTCTTCGGTGTCACGTTACGAACGAATAATCGGTGCGTTTTGAACGTTATTAAACGATTGCGCGGCACGTCTTCATAAGAATCGGACGGTTCCGGACGAGTTCTCCGCCGTTCCCAATGGACGTATGCCGATGACGAGTCTTTCAATACGATTCGCGAAACATTGACAGCGGTAACAGCAGCGACGGTAACGCGACGCGAATCCGCCAGATACAGTCTCTCGCCGATGCAAGCGAGCGCGAAACGCGATTTCACGCAAACATTTCAAGGCGATACGATTAAAACACGAGACGGACGAACGAATGAATCCAACCTAACCGTGATCGACGACGATATATTATCGTTGTAAATTATGACGCCGCGTGAATTGTTTAACGCCGATCGCGTCCCTGAGCGCGGGACGTGATGTTATTGCTGTGTCGTCGCCGATCCGATTGCAATCCTTTTGAACGTACGTCGCGCACACTTTTTGATTTACAAGATTGGTAGTGGTACCCGGAACGCTCACAAAATAGTCGATACGTTTTTACACACGGTGTAGATAGTCGAATAGTTCATCATTGCCGTCAGGTCACGTTTACCGGTAGCACGAGCGTGCAAAATAAGGTAACGAGTTATAACCAATAAGTACTGAGAGTATAAGTAGTACCCAGTCAGTGGCGTATTTAGGGGGGAAAGGGGGTCTAGAAGGGGGAAATCGCCCCGAGCTTCACGTTTTGAATAATATTACTACTTGTTTTCGAAATACTTGATATCCGACGTTTTATATTTGCACAGTTTGGAAAATAAATATTATCGGGCACCTAACCTAACCCGTACATACCCTATAACGAATTGTACGTTATTGTCTTACGGTTATAAACATTGTAAACATTAAAAACAAACATTTATAAACATTAACATTAGATTGATTTATATAATTTATTTATTATTACTTTTACATCAAATATATGTCCTAAAAGGGAAGTGGTTGCGTGTCTTAGAAAATTGCTCGGTAAAAAGTTTTTTTACATGCAGTAAGGAGGTCAGAGGGGGACAACAACAGATAAATGTGTACCTAGGGCAACGAAATTCTAAATCCCTCCGCGTCACCACCCAATTCAACCGCTGCGTGAAATGACGGACGCGCAAACCGAAGCGTTCATATCGCGGACACGCGGGTACAGGTAACGACAGGTTTCGTGACTCGGAATTCGAATTTACCGCGTCGTCCGTGTCCGTTTGAGTTCGGAGCCCGTCGTCGGCCGAAGCGAGCGGACCGGCCCATATTACGATCTCGAAATTCGATCTATCGTTTGGCTGACCGCGAACTCGAAAACGGCAATCAATCGTGAAAACTGCAGAAACTGATTCATCATGCGTCAACTGTTCGACCGACTCTCCACGACCGTTTCGTGCGCATGCCGATCTGTTCGTGACGGTAAAACGGCTACGACACGCGCCGAGACGTATTTATCGAGTTCGTTTCGGTTTCCGACGGTTTTCGTCGTTCTAAACTATTGCGCACGGCCGTCCGAAATCTCGAGAACAGCTCCGAAAGTAAGTCTCCGCTATATGTTCGACGAGAGACATTCGTGGCATAAAACGTACGGGTCGTTAAGTGTAACTATTATATAACGCACGTCTATACATAATAGCGCGGAGAAGTTTTACGGCGAACGTGCGATTTCCAGAGCAATTATTTATACTAGGATTTGGTTTGGCAAACGTCCGACGGAAATCGCGTGTGAAAAAAAAAAAAAAGCGAGGGAAAAAGGCGAATCCCCGATAATCCCGGACGGAACACAGCGGCCCGCGGTCGAATATTCACGCGCGATTTAACCAACTCGGCTTTTGGACCTTTTCAGCTTTTCGAGACGTACTTACAGTTTGTCGGCATAGCGATCACGAACGCGCAGATCGTCGAGGACTCCCGCGCGGAATACGATCGCAACCGGGTAACGTACACCCATCCACTGTCCTACGCAACGACGGTGCGGTAATATACGGCGGTATTGTCGCGCGTCGTCTTGCAGAACTTGTTGGAGGTGGTGCACGACCTGTTCGAGGAACAGACGTCCATCGACAAGGTGATAATGAAGATAATGCAGAGGGCCCAGCGACTGTTGAAGTGCGAGCGGGCGGCCGTGTTGCTGGTGGACGAGTCGTGCGACAGCACCCGGTTCTCCAGACTGTTCGACTTGAACTCGCCCAAGCACGCGACGAACAACGTGAAAAAGTAAGGCTTTTTCCGCTCGGCATTCGCGAAGTCGTCCGTCGCCGTGTCACGTTTCCGTGATTTCACGAACGGTCGATTTCTATCGTATCCGTGTTTTTTTTTATCGCGTTACTACCTACACTTATTGACGAGTCCGTTGTAACTTTACGTCGTTGACACGCTTACGTCGATTGTATATGAGCAGTTTGGAATAAAAAAAAAAAAAGGTTTCATTTTTGTTTTAAACACGTCACGTCTACAACAAACAGTTACGCACGAGCAATTAGTTACATGAATTGATCGGCTAATAAATCAGTACCTGGATATTGTATAGGTAAATAACGAAACGAACGTCTGACTGTTATCTAAAATAAGATTTATGCTTGTCTAGATAAAAAGGCAGTTGATGTTTACGGACTCCATTCATTTCGTATCGCGCGTTTTCATCCATAATTGTTAACAACGATAAACTGCTTTTCGCCCCAAAAGCAATAAACTATATGGTCGTTGGTACAAAAACCGGTAAGCGAACGTCCGACGACCGATAACACCGAGACAGTATCCAATTCGAATGGTATTGTTTGACTTTCCGCGTTTGATAACACTTCTCGGCTTCGAAGTAACCTCTGTCGCGTTATGTCGTTGTACGTATTGGCGCGTTGATTGCCACGGTAGCGCGAATACACAGACTTCAGCGTACCGGACCCCGACGTCGGAAAGTGGACATAACAGATTTGTCGTTATTTTCGACCGGTATCGACGCGTGTTCGTAATTGGTTTGCATCGCAGTTCCAGGCAGAAGGTCGAAGGCGAAAACGTGTCGCGGTATCTGGAAAGCCTGGCGGAGAGGGTGGCGTGTTCCGGGGAAGTGTTGAACATCAACGAGCACGAGCAGCGCGGCGACGGGATCGTCGACTCCGGCATCAACTCGCTGCTGGCCATGCCCATCAGAAACAAAAACGACCAGATCATCGGTGAGCGCGAGGCGATTGTCGGGCGGCTGGGGGAGGGAAAAAAAACCGGCGAAACCACCCACTATTCGGTTGCCGTTGACGAATTTCGTTCTGTTGGGTCAGGTCACTCGAAATGTGAGACGTTACGCGGGCGCACGCGGACGAAAACAATAAAAAGACATTTACGATTCGATCGGGTTTTTTAGGGTTTCGATGTTCCGCTCGTGTTTGATCTAGTCACGAGCGGTTTTTTTATTTTTTATTTATTAATTACGAATTGAAAATCTTCAAACTATTAAACATTCGACGATGGCAGACATTTAAAATTAAACCCGTCAACGAATGCGAATCACTTGCACTTAACAATCAGTCGGACCACGATTCAACGTTACCGATTTAACGCCATGTGAAAATAACACTCGTGCTCGGGCGGTGTTCTGGATACCATATTTTTTTTCATTTTTCGCGAGTATCGAAATATACTTATTCCGCGTGCTCATAATTTGTATTTGGTCCGAGCACATGCCTACAATGACGTTCACGACGGTAAACGTGGTTAGTTGTTGCGGAAAAATAATTGGAAACGGCCAACGTTCTGTATCGAAAATCAAAAAAAAATAACCAGAAATTACGTTGCCCACAACGCAGTACTACGGACGTAAAGGAATTGATGCGTTTCGACGTGGTGTTCGAAACAGTACACGCGTGAATCGCGAGGGAAACAAAAAAAAAAAATGTGTTTCACCGGTCTTACCTTATACGCGAAAATCGGGACGTTTTGTCACTTTGTCGCGATACAGACATACACAATGTTATGTGCACGATTCGCGGTATATTATTTTTTAGAAATTTTTTCGTCCGTGATATTTCTAGGTGTCGCGAGCATCATCAACAAATTGAATTCCTCGCCTTTCGACGATTACGACGAACAACTGTTCGAGGTGAGTCTTTACGATAAAAAAAAAAATATATATATATGTATTCGCGATATGATATACTACAGTACAGGATGGTTTTTTCCGATCACACGTGTCCGAGTGGTGGAAGAGGGGGGGGGGAAATTTTTAATAACTGGAGCCCGGAAGTGTATGCACTAAAAACTACCGAAATATGCATGTGTTCGTGCGCTTAAAAGTAAGAAACCCTTTTAACACTATAATTTTTATGGTAATTAAAAATATTATTTTACATTTTTATCAGTGACTTTTTGACGCGTTTTCAAACGTAAACGACCTCCGGTTATCGGCTAACATGTTTTTGTACACTGAGAAGTTCCGCTCCGCGTCAACTGAAGAAATTGATGTTCGATAAATCGTCTGGTAGACCATCCATAGCGATTTCTTCTCTGAGCATAATTTTCGAAATTTTTAATAGTGTCTCAAAGCCCAGATTCTTAGAGGAAACTTTTTCGAATTTCTTATGAATGAGACGTTACCTGTCGAACATTTAATTATATTAAATTTATACTCGACGTTCTCCAAAGTTTTAATTGCGTCAGTTCTCCGTGTTTCTAAACAGGTGTTAGCCGTAACCGGAAATACATAATTTTCATACGCGTTTACATACATTTATCATGTTTTGCGTTTGGATTCGTGTAGGCACAATTCGAATTCGTAGTTCGATATATAGCACTCTTTTAGTCCGTTCAGCAAGAACGTGCGAACGCATGAACTTCCGGGCCCTGTTCAATGGACGACACGGCAACGTTCGTCGTGTTCTGAATCCGAACGGAATCGTGTAAAAACGCGGGGTTGGGGGAAACGTGGGACCGTCCTGTACACGAGTATGACGGCGCGTCATAAGTAAAAACACGACGTGACGGCGCGTTTTCTGTGCGGCAGGCTTTCACGATATTCTGCGGACTGGGAATACACAACACGCTCATGTACAGCGAGGTGGAAAAAGCGATGGCCAGACAGAAAGTGTCCATTGAAGTGAGACGCGCGCGCGCGTTGGCGTGCCCGCGACGTCCGAGACGAACGTCCGAAATCCGTGACTTTTTTCGTTTTCGTTTTCTGTCCCCAGGTGCTGTCCTATCACGCGACGGCTTCCAACAAAGAAGTGGAACGCGTGTTGGTGAGCGCCGTCCGTTAATCTCGTCGTAGATTTAAATTTTCTCGCAAACGTCTGTGACATTAAACTCGAGGAGACTCGGTTTCGATTTCGACTTGTGTACACACACGCACGCATACACACGTGTGTGATAGTCGAAAATAATGAAAAAACTTTCGTTCGCCAGTCGTTGAACTCGTCTGCGACCGTTTCCTCCCCCCCCCCTCTTTTCCAAATCCGAACGGATCGAAAACCGCTATGCGCAGTTCTCGGTACGCAGTTGGCAAAAACGATTCGTGAGACAAACGACTTTTGCTTTTGAACGACGAAAAAACATCGCGCGATGACGTCGGACAGACAGACGGAGAGAGGGAAAACGACATATACATTTATATATGTTCTCCGTTTCTCGTAAATCATCATTTCGTTCGTTTTTTTAGGGAATGCCCGTGCCGGCTGCCGATTCGTTGAATTTGTTTTCGCTCGCGTTCGACGACTTTTCCCTCAACGACGACGAAATGCTCATGGCGGCGGTGAGCATGTTTTCGGAACTCGGACTGATCAAAACGTTCAACATCGAAAAAGAAGTGAGTGCAAACCAGGCGCGGGTCGATCGCCCCCCCGGTAGACTCTTGTTACATTTTTTTTATTAGTATCGTTTTATAATTCTAACTCTTATCTGTGATACTATAGAAAGACAATTTAAAATGAAGTTGTAGCTATCGGATTTTTCGGTGTATCGCAAACGATTTCCAATAAAACGTTTTGGAAAATATTTTATCATTCGAATAAATGAGAATTAAAGTTGTTTTGATTAAGACGTTCCCCCCCTTCCCCCGTAAATAAGTTCTGGATCCGCGCCTGGTGCAAACGTGACGTGGTTCCATGTTACGAAGTGTCGTTCGGTCGTTGGAAACAATGTACGTTAACCAGCTTACCGTCTGAAAACCTACCGGTCCGCCGTCTCGTAAAACGCACGTGAATTCGAATCGTTCGTGTGACTTACAGCTGTGCGCGTCATCACACGTTTTGTATTGTTCCAACTTGAACATGCACGTGTGTTAGCGATTCGAACGATTTAGTGTCGACATAAAACACGTATGACAATACATGTAATACGCATGATTCGCGAATCGCACAATTATTCCATCGCCACGCGTTGTGACGAACTTTAAATTCGTGTGAATTTTTTTCGGGTTTTTTCGTGATATTTTTATTTATAATAAAAATATTTACGTTAAACTTTTGCGATTCAATACAAATTTCGCTAAAGCAATTGATTCAATTTAACCGTTCGTAGTCTGTTCTCAAAAAAAAAAAACTATTTTCAAACATGTTTCATTTTTATTGCGTATACGTCGCGTACGAATGAACGCGAATCGTTTGAAGATTATATAATTTTTTTTTTTTTAAGCGTTCGACTAAATTATAAATGTTGTTAGTTTTAACAAAAAAAAAAAAAAGTATAATAGGACATCGCACTTTTGTATTAAAACTGTATATATTATTTTAATTCGTTTCTTTTGTCACGACTTTTTGTGCGTTTTAAGTACTGATTAAATATTCCGACGACAACTATTCGAAACGGAACGGCAGAGAAATAATTGAATTCGTCTACAGCCTCGTGAATTTTTCCGTACGCTGTTCCAACCATCCGAATTTTAAGTGCTTTCGCATTTTTAGAAATTCGCGTAAATGTTCCGGAACGATATTGATTTCAAACGAGTGTTATCGCTATGTTTTAGTGTTTAATGTTTAACGTTTCCTGGCCAGAAGCTGTACCGAAACCGGATAGAAAAATTCACGTATTTTCGCGTACAAATAGATAGTGTATGCGATAATAACATGGCGCGACGCGCGTGCTATAGAGGGAACACTAAAATGTGTTGAACGCGAAAAGTCGATAAGACGCAGAGGGAAAAGTTAAAAATTAGTTTTGCGAAAATTTAATCATTTAACTTATAATAAGTGCTGTAAATTTTTTCTAGAAAAAAAAAATTTGTTCGACAACTTAAATTAAACGTATTGTTCTTCATATATATATATATATGTATCTACGTACATTTATCCGAACATATATAGAAAAACGAAAATTTATTTAAAGCTTTTCTTTAATTTTTTTTTTTTTTGAATGGCTAAATAAAATATTAAAGTTTTGACAGATGTCGTTTTATACAGGAATCGGGAAGTCGAAGGGAGCCATTTTTTTTTTTTACTGTAAAAATAAAAATCTCGCTTTTTGTAGAGTCGGTCGGCTTTGAAAGGAATGATAATAGCATGTAGTACCGCGAGAGCACAATATGAATAGTGGAAAAAGCGCATCGTCGCGATAAAGTTGGTTTTAAGCTGCGGCGAACAATGATTGTCGTTGTGAAAAATTTCAAAAAAAAAAACGGGAAAAAGAGAAAAAACGGCTAGCGAAATAAACGCGTTCTGTACAAAAGAAAAGTATACCGCACGCACTGGGTGCGGAGATCCGACGAACGCGATGGTTTTCGTTTTACGCGGGCGCGCCAACGTAAGCAGGGGCGGACTGAGACTCTGAAGGCCCAGGTGGGTAAGTTTTTAGGAGGCCCTTAAATTAGCGTAATTAATACAAACGAGCGACTTGATAAAATAAGTAACTTGATAATGTATCACATAAAAAAAATTATTGGATCAAAATAAAACCGACTTCGAAAAAAATGAACTAAAAAAAGTGTGAAATAATTCACAAATATTTTGATTTTTCGATTTCGGTTATCGACATTTGGCAACGATTACGGTGTGATATGTGAAAGATAACAAATACTCGTGTTGAAAATCTTTTAGAATATCGTAATAATTTTTCTATTAGGTATATTATTTTGTGTAAGCCAATAGGCCATAATAAAATAAATAGCTTAAGGCCCGAGTACAAAATGTCTAAAGGGCCTGGGCGGGTATGGCCTCTTACCCGCCCTGCCAGTCCGCCCCTGCACGTAAGGCGCGCGCGTCAACAATGATTTACGGGATTGTGGACGGCGGCGAACGGTCCGCGAAGTGTTTCCACACGGCGTTGTATTTTTCACGTACTCTAGGCGGCGGCCAACTCTGACAGACTCTGACGAACCGTTCTGGCGTCGGTCTCGCGATTATTTTTTTCCACTGCAGAACGGCCAGAGACGATCTCGCGGGGGGAGGACGGCGTGTCGCGAAAATTGGCTTTGGCCGACGGACCGCAATAATTGTCGTCTTTTTCAGACGCTGTACCGGTTCCTCATCACGGTGAAACGCAACTACAGGGACGTGCCGTATCACAACTGGAGGCACGCGTTCAACGTCGCCCAAGTCATGTTCGCCATTCTGATGGTATGCGATATCCGATTGCCGGTCGGGCCGCGCGCGCGTGAAATAATAAAACGTAATGACGATTAACGTTGTTGTTGTTGTTGTTGTCGTCGCCGTGTTTGTAGGGATGCGACATGAAGAACACGTTTTCCGATCTCGAGGTGTTGGGAATGTTTGTCGGTTGCCTGTGCCACGACCTGGACCATCGGGGCACGAACAATTCGTTCCAGGAGAAGTGAGTACGCGTCATCGCGCTGTACCCGCGAAAGCCCCGGAGCTGTTTCGATTGTTTTCGAATTTATTCCCGGAGGAATTCTCGTTTCGCCGACCGCACGGGACGCGCGACGGGCACCCCCCCCCCCCCGGCACGTAGACGTAAACGAAGGGTTTATCAATCGTGACGACGCACTCGCTTCGTTTTTTAACTTTCTCTCCTGCAAAGTTACGCGAACGCGTTGTTTTGACAAATCAGTGACGTACGTAGAAAAGAAATAAAATAGTTTTTATCACAAACCAAGTTCAATAAATGTCCGAAGTTTATATTGTCTACTCGTCGGAACGTCGTAAACGATTCGTTTTTATCGTTTTACGAAATCGGTCGAGTATTTCACTTGTTTGAAGTCTTTGGCGATTGAAAACGAACGGAAAAGCAAAAGGACACACGCGGAGTGGGTTATGTATTTTTTTTTTTGTTCCCCGAATAAAACAGACGAAACGGTAAGAGTTCATTAATTGTTTAATGCGCATAATCATACATACATTACAATTGATCGGTGTACCGAAATTAAGCACATCTATTGTTTTAAACCGTTGCGGTTGTACAAACCATCGACGCTATAAAAACGAGTGTCGGAGTGCTTGATCTTTTATCGATTCGTTAATTGTAAGCACTTTGTAGGTCGATTTGTGCTGTTCGACTCGAATAAACCCGAAGCGAGTGTGTTTTATCGAGTTCGTTATTTGTTTCCCGAATGACTGTATCGATTCGGATAGAAACAACAGAACGGGTAACACGTTTTCGTAGTTTATCGTTTTTAATCGTCGAATACCAATTTCAAATTGTTAATTAAAAATACTTATAAAATATATATATATGTTTTATGTATGTAATACATCGTACAAGTAGTTCATTAATATCGTTTACTAAGTAAATTGACTTGTGGGTGTTCTGTAGACTGAATTTAACGTGTAATTATTCGCTTTTTTGTTCTTTTCTATGAAAACGTTTCTGGGCGAAAATGTTCGCACCGCCCATGGCGTCTATATAAATTACGTCTCGCAGTTGTTTTTGCATACGATCCTGACATTTATTAGTATTATTATTATTATTATTGTACCGTACGCATTTCAACGGGCAATCGATTATTGGTCTTCGAATAAAAGAAAAATTGAATGCTCTTAAAATAATCGCGTGTCGCGTGTTCCAGAGCCAGATCGGCGTTGGTTCTGTTGTACGGCACTACCAACACAATGGAACACCATCATTTCAATCACGCGGTGATGATACTCAGCAGCGAGGTAAGTCCGCGCACGCGAATACGGTCTATCATAATGAAACGGACGACGTGTAAACGCACGAGTTCGAAGCTCGTTTCGTTAAATTTTAAAAAAACGTACTCGTAGGAATATTGTCATGACAGTAAATCAATTTTTTTCAAAAAAAAAAAATAAATTTTCGTATTGACGAAACAACTCGATTTAAAATGTGCGACTCGTAAGATTAAACTATAAATACGATGCACATAATTGTGTATTCGATTGTCGTCCGTCTACGTCTATCAAGTTATCTGATTCATATTTTCTTAGGTTCACTTAGTTTTTTTAAGAGTCTTGCGAAAAGTTAAAAAAAAAGAACACTGTAATAGAATAAGCGAACATAGTTAAAAAGACAGTATAATTGTTTGTAATATAATAAAACTGATTTTTAATAGGAATTCGTTAAAAACTGTAATTAAATTAAAACACTTAATATCGTGTTTTTAATGAAAATTGAAAAAAAAAAAATGTTAAATTTTTTTTTTTGGTGTAAATTTAGATTTAAATATTTACGATCAAGTGTTTAATACTTTTGTGTGTTCGTGTTTGCGCAAACACATGCAATCCGAACGTGATATGACGTCCGGACATTTGATATACTTTTCGAGTACGCGAACGCTTCACGTTCGCACGCACGGCACGCCCCAGCGCTCATACTATGATAACGTTAAATTAATTACGCGATGTGTTTCGCTTGTTTTTCAGAATCTGAACATATTTTCGAGTTTGTCGGCGGAGAGTTTCTCCACCGTCATGAAAGTATTAAAACACAGCATATTGGCCACAGATCTCTGCATGTACTTCCAGTGAGTGAACATTTTTGCACACATGACCTGACTAACGTTGCGTCGGTTCGACTAATGCGCTTGTTCAAACATTTACGACCCGAAGGATTACAATTGCGTGAATTAATTACGTTTTGCGCTACGCGTATAAACGGAAAACATCCGACACGTGTTTATCGATCTCTTTACTTCGTAGGAATTTTGATTTTCGTAATTTTTTATACGAAATAACGAAATTTAAACAAATAAACCGAATTCGCCAAAACGCGATTGCAAATGCGAAAATATACAACGATAGAGTCTATGAAACGAGTTTACTATTTCGTAAACATTTCACATTGAATTTTCGAAAATAACTAAAATATATTTCACGTGTACAAACACAACCGACACGTCACGTATACGCGCATGCGTGTTTTGTGCGTAACAATATTTTTCCGCATCGACGGTAACAGTATGTGAAATGTTATTTGAGAAAAAACTAGTTTTTTTTAAAACCTATTATATTACCAGACATTAGTCGAACTGGCATATCCGAATTATTGCACCGACACAATCGCTGTAGACAATGACGGGAATCGATAGAACGAGTAGCCAAGAATCATAAAATTATATCGACTTTTTATAAAATCATTCACGCGATTAGGATTTTTGCAAACGATATGAAATCGTGTGCGTTAGAATTTATTGAAAACATTAAAAAAACAAAAAACCCTCCCGCAAGCGTAACTCACGAGTGTTATGTGTATATGTGCGTCGGGCAAAAACCACGCGAATCACGTTCGACCTGTACACGCCGGTTAACGATAACGGTCGTTTTCGATGTTCGCGTTTCGGCGTGTCGTCACAGACTGAGAAACAAGTTCTTCCGGTTGGTCGAGTCCAAAGAGTACAGCTGGGACGAGGACTCGCAGCGGTACCTGCTGATGGCGATGCTGATGACGTCGTCCGACCTGGCCGCGTCCACGAAACAGTGGCACGTGCAACAGCGCGCCGCCAGACTGGTGACGGACGAGTTCATCGAGCAGGGCGACAAGGAGAGGTTCGAGCTGAAGATACAGCCGCAGGCGCTCATGGACCGCGAGCGGCAGCACGAACTGCCGCAGTTGCAGATCCGGTGGATCGCCGACATTTGTCTGCCGTTGTACCAGGTGCGTGTCGAGTGGCCGCCGCGGTCCGTTTTCCCGGCTCGTTGCTAAACACTCGTGTGTGTGGTTTCCGTTGAACAGTCGCTGGGCCAAATGAACCCGAAACTGAACGTGATGAAGGAGGGCGCGTTGAACAACATGCACCAGTGGGGCAAGCTGGTGGACGACGAGACCTACAAGAACGCGAACGGCGAGCCGGAGTAAAGCGCCGACGGCTAGCCGAGTAGAACGGACGAAGCTCCGGAACGTAGAGACACGGGTGTTTCATTGAATGTTTGTTTTCCATTCCCCATTTTAAGAGAATACTTCGAGTAGACTGATCGACAACACGCTATGATATAGATTATCGTGTTATACAATTACGTACGGACGGGAAATGTTTGTTTGTTTGTTTTTTTTTTTTTAAATAATAATAACAACGTAAATATTATATAGAAAATACGTTTTCATTACAATACATTAAAGTTTATTTTTACTTACTTTTTTTCACCGAATGATAGAGGATTTTAAAATTATATAATTTTTTTTTAGTGTTGCACGTTAAAAAAAAAAAAAAGTAGTTGTACATAATAATATATTAAACGTTATATACGACGGTGTATTGGTTCCGTGTACACGGGACGCCGCGTCGTGTACCGCACAAGTTATATTATTGTATTATTATTTTTACCATATTACACGTTGTCGGAGCTAGTGAATTGCATAACTATTAAAAAAGTTTAAAAAAAACCAACAACAGTACGTTTTGTCGCGATTCCTTCGCCGTCCGCAATCACAGACCGGCCAGAACGCGAGCCAACAGTTCGCGACGACTGTCCGCCACGTCCGTTCCCGTCTCTCCGTCGGCCGTATTCCTGTTGTTCTTCGTCCGATGCATTTCCACCGCGCCGTCGACAAACGCCAACGCCTGTTACGATCAATAGCCATATAATAATAGTCAATATAAAAAAATATATATATATCCACACAGTCTATTCGGCGGTCTATTGTACGCCGTCGATTTATTCAATCGACCGCGTTAACGAACTCACGTGTACGTAACATCAAGTTGATGATGACTTTCTTTTCGTTAAAAATTAATTAAAAAATGCTAATGCGTCACGTAACAGTCGACGACATACAGTCAACTCGACACGGGTTAATTTTATGTTTGGTCTTTTCGTAATGAAAACGTTAACCGTAAATTTATATTCCGACGGTTTATGCGAAATCCAAAGTGGTTCGGTTCTAGTCGTTCTGCGCGTTACCTACCTAACCTAACCTAACGCGATCGCCGTTTTATAAATTAGAACACAACATTGAACGACACTCGGACGCGTTTTACAAGGATTTGATAAAAAACGGTTGTTAATTAATACTTCGTTGTTAGGCGATACCTTTCACACAAGGAATAATATATCACTCGAATCATTTTCAAACTTCGTAACGTGTATCGAAACTCGAAACGTAATCCGCGACCTAACCGAGGCCACAATTTAAATTTACGACAAAAGCGAACGTATTTCCGTCGATGGTTTTCGCAGCGCGTAACTGTAGCGGGATTGCCTGTTCGCCGCGCCGTGATCGAGTGTCTGATAGAAACGACGGGTTGCGAATAAATTTTAAATTTCATCAATACTTGAAACGAATCGTGGACGGGGAAAAATTTCCGGTATGATTGATATAGTTAGGAATGAGAAAATAAAAGAAAATACACGCCAAAACGACTATAATATAAACTCACATAGGACGTTGAACGATGCCTACGAAATTGTTTAGAAAGAAAATACCCGAATAAACATGTTTTCAACGATTTGTTTCGTCGCGGGCAAAAGATTCGAAATTCGCGTACTACCGCGAATATGTCGCGTGTATATACTAAAGGATATTTGTTCCTATGTATGAAAAAAAAAAAAACAAGCGTAACACAATGTGACGAGTACGTTTTTAGTGTTTGTTTTTTTTTTTTCGTGAAAAACGAAAATCGTGATTGTTTTTTAAAAATGGCTTTTCGTTCGTCCGTTGTTCGCGAACTCGCGCGCCTATTAAGAGAGAAGAAATTAACGCGAATTTTCGAAACGACTTTTAAATTGGAAGTACCCGCGAGCCATTAGCGTAGTCCGACCCTCCGAATCGTACGGCGAAATCGCCGGTCCTTCGGAAGGAATGCACGAACGATTTAACGGAAAGGTAAATCGCACACGATTTGCGGGCGCCGTTAGATTGTCGGACAAACGGCGGCTCTCGCAGCCGAGTGTCTTATTCGCGTATTACGGTTTTGCCAAAAATTAATTTCGTCCGGTCAACCCGTTTATTCGGTACATTTCGCGTGCGTCGCCCACGCCCACGTACACGCGCGCCCCAGTAGTAATATTTTCGTCGACACCGCGTGTACGTGTTCGTTCCGCCTCGTTTTTGCTCAGGTAGACCGGCATTCGAATTTTTCGTTAACGCATCTCGAACAATGAATTGGTCGTTTCTACGCGCAAACTAAGTAATAATAATAAAAAAAAAGATGTACGTACGTTTTTCCTAACAAAACGATAGAATATGAAATCGACTTTTCCGGTATTAAACGAGTGATCGAAGGAATACGGTCACGCGGTCTCGACAAACGCGTATTTAGTTTTGTGTTTCGATCAAATTTACCAGTCTGCGCACGAACATTTAAAATTGAGTTATAAAAAATAAGTCACATGAGTTGACTTTTGTAGTCACCAAAGCGAACACGAACGACTCGACTGAACGTGTGTGGTTTTGATCACGCGAAAAACGCCGATGAAATAATTAACGTGTACGATTTACGGATAGAAAAAAAACAAACGACGACAACGGCGTTTCGGACCGTTCGACGAACGTATAATATGTACACGTAAATATTTGTACTGACCACGTAGGCGTTGCCGCGTATCCGCGCGGTCGACATGGACGTGACGGTTTTGCCCGGGAACCGTACGGACGCGGTCGGCTCGGCGATGTCCTCGTCGCCGCACAAGTCCCACGTGTGTATTCTGCGCGCGAAAACGACGGCATTAGCGGTGCCGACCGGCGAGATGATAACACGTTCGCTTACTCGGAGTGCGAGTCCAGGCGGACGACGACGCCGGGCCGTCCAAAGCACCATCGGGCCGTGACCGCGGACGCCGTGCGAGGACCCGGCGGGCCGGACGACAACCGTCTCAACGGTTCCCGACGGGCCGCGCTGTACACCATCACCTGGCCGTTCGAACAGGCGGCCTGCGAGACAGACGCCGGTTAGAACGTTAGGAATGGTTTGTGTGTTGATGTTAAGTAAATTACTACCGGACGAGCCCGAACGACCATGAATGACTGACATGAACGTTAACTATTAAACACGTGGGAAGTCGAACGAATCTCTAGTTTCCCAGCCATGTCGATACCACACTCCCCCCCACTGACGACCTTCGCCGGAAGAATATCCGACTGTTAGCTTTCCCTACGTGCGCACCGGACGTAAGTGCCGACAGGTATTCCAAGACAATTCTGCCTGATGCGAACGATCGAGTCCTTGTGTGGAAAGACGTAATATCAACGATCACTGCGAAAGCGAGATTTACGAGAAATATCAAAAGAGAAAGAAATAAACAATGTGTACGCGAAAAACGTGTGACGTTTATTATTTTAGCGAAACGATTATAAAAACGGTTCCTCGTCGTGCTGAAAACTGACCAAGACTGTCCTGGATGAGTCTTGGAACGGCGTCGGAGCACAACGGGAGAAGGTCGAGAACTGTCGAAATATTTGTGTTTCGACTGCCCTCATATATGAGGTCGAGACCAGCTATTTTTACATAGTAAAATAAGTTTATGTCCATATATGGGCAAGAATATGGGTACGACACAAAAATAAATTTACAATAACAAAGATTATTTAAATAAACGTAAACAGTTTGTTATTTCGTTCGATCGGCGCCGATACGTTCCGCGGCGGAACCGTGGTCAGGTGTCGACCGGCCGTTTCCGCCGCAGTTTCAGAACGCGTTGGTTCGTTTTTGTACAAGCCGTACGACTTAACCGGTCCGTGCAGCACACGTTTCTCGATTTTCCCAGCAGTGTTTGTCGGAAAAACTACAAACACGTTTTGTCTTTCTCGCGATCCGGATCAATCTGTGCGTCTTCGATTCGGCTTGCCCGTCGATCGTTATACGGCGGAGACGCGGAAAATCGATACGAAACAAACAACATTTCGGTAACGAGACGCGTTAGGACCGCATATAATCAATCGTGTCGCGTACTGCTGGCGAACGCGACCGTCGAGCGGAATTCATCGCGTCTCGCGATTTCATAATTAAAACCATTACGGTCTAGCCTCGTTGATTATACGAGCGTATACGGAGGGTCTAATCGTAGAAGGAGGTTTTTTTTCCCGTTAGCTCGCGCGAAATTTACATAAGTAATTCGCTCGTAAAACGCGAAAAGTGCCCTACGTACGCGCTTATCTCTTTGGTCAGGTTAACCGTCGTGGTACGATATCGTGCACGGAAACGAGACGACTACGAATTAGTGTGGCCGTCGCGTACGCTTTTGTTCGCGGCATACGCACACGCGATTAGGCGGATTAGAATGCGATCCGATTCGGACTCGTACACGTATCGCGCGGGCGAATAAAACGGGCGCTTACGCCGTTTGTTTAAGTTTGCGATTTACTTCGGACGTGCGGGGGTGCTTCCGGTGTCCCGTGATTCGTTTCGGACCGGTAACGCCGGACGAAAATTCGACATTCAGTCCCGAAAATAGATTCGAACTGGTCGCGGAGTTCTCTTCTAGGATTTCGCGATAATCGATTTTTGTCGGTTTGATCGAAACGCGCGCCCGTCAATTATCTCTAACGAGCTGATTTGACGCTTGTCGGACGCTGTTTGAAATCGGTCGGAACTCGCGACACATTATCTATCGGGTTATAAGGTGCGGTGTGGATTTCACGGTTAGTTCAAGTTAAAACGGTGTGAAAGTACACGACCGACACGCGACCGACGTTGTTGAAAAGTTTTAGCAGTCGTTAGACTTAATCTATCTTGTCGCCAGCACGTCGCAAACTTTCGTTTCAAACCATACCCGATACGATGTTTGATACAGTGCTTCCATAAGGAAATCAAACATTTCGCGACTATTTGATTTGATATAAATACAAATAAAATGAAAAATGTACTCACCAGGAAGTAATTTGAATCGAATGGACAGATATCCAACGAGTTGACTGAAAAATGTTCTCCTATGAAACGCATTGAAAAAAACAAATGATTGAGTGTACCGGAATAGTGTTTCAAATCAACGTTATAGATACTTAATCAAACATAATTGCTATATTTTGTACTATATCGTTTGTTTTTTGCGATTTTCAATCAAAAATAAACATTCTAAAATCCTACCAGTAAAAACCGTGTATTTTTTAATACTATTAAAATCAAAAATTTTGGAGGAAAAATTACTTTTATTTTTGCACAGTACGATTCACGTCATTATTCTGACGGGACCGGTCGAACAGACGAACGTATTTATAGAAAAATCGCAATAAAAATAATTTCAAAGGACATAGGTCAAACATAAAAGCGACATTTAAAATAAAATGTCCGGATATAAACGATAAAAATGTGTGTTACAAAACACCGACTTAACGAATCGTTTCCGGTTTTAAGGCGGTGGTTCGGCACCGAAAGGATTTTCAAACCAAGTCTTTATCTTCGTAGTAGTAAAACAGTATGATATATGCATATACACGTCTCATAAAACATCCGTTTTGTTCGGTCGTTAAAATAAAGACGAACGAGTAATAGGACGCCATTGGTGGTTCGAACGAATAAAGATAGAGCTTATATTATTACGAATGTTTAAAAGAAACAAATGGGACTTACTATACTGTAAGGACGAGAACTAAAATTGCATCGAGTCGATCGCCAAATTCGGAATTTCGGTTTGAACAGTTTACAAACAGTGTGTGTGTGTGTGCAGTCTCGTAGAGAATAATTTCGAAAAGTATTCACAATGCGTATTCGAATAATGAAAATGTTTTTTAATTTTCAATATTTGTTTTAATTATTAGAAATTCGATAAGGAGACGCTTCTTATTCGACGGCAACGGTATTACCCGTATTCGTGTTGAAATCATGAACGTGTGTTGAATAGTGGTCATAACCACGTCGGTCAGAAGTGACGTTTAACTTGAACATTTCGGATGTAACCTTGTTCATAGCGTCGAACGTTGTTTGGAGTGTTTTGTGAAACACAAATCGCAAACCGGGGGGGGGGGGGAAGCCAGACGCGCTATGAACGTGGCGTTTGACGGTTTACGGGTCGAAAACGATAAGTTTATCCGGATAAAAACCGGATTTGTGGATGGAAAAAACGTCGTTGCGTCGGATCGAACTCATTGAAATCGTAACCGGACCGTTCCATTCGAACGGCGAGCCCGAAGGACTTCGGCCGATTGAAAAACCGTGAGGCAGCCGACCGACTCGGAAGTCGAACTGCGTTTCCGTTTCCGTCCGCGTCGGTTCGGTCCGGTTCGCAGACAACAGCCGACGACGGACGGGAAACGCGACAGACGATCGTTGCGACCGGTGTCCCGACCGCGACGACGTCGGCGGTCACGTTACCTGTGTCGCGGCACGCGTGATACGACGGCCGGACTCGGTTCTCGCCCAAATTGTACCGGAACACCGTTCCGGAGCTGGTGCCGACGAATGCGTCTTGGTCGCCGTTCAGACGCATGCAGGTGGGCGCGACGCCGTCGGACAGGTGCCTGGACGGGCGGACGCGACGTTACGACGGACCGCGTTCGACGGTCCGAAAGGCTCGTGTTGCGCCACTTACCTGGGAACGTTTTCGTGCGCCTCGGCCGCGTGCGTTTTCGCCAGCGTCACGGAGCTCCAGGGCGCGGTGCCGGCGCCGTTCTCGCGTCCCGCCGTCCCGTCCGTAACCGTCCACACGGCCAGCCCGAAGTCTTCGTCCAGACTGCAGATCTGCGAACACGTCAGTCGAGTGTCGGCCGAACCGTTCCGATCGGGCCCGTTACCGAATAAACGGACAGATAAACGGCGCGCGCGGTCGGACGAAAAACTTTGCGAAACGCAAATCGACTTACCTCGTCGGGCGACTCGTCGCGTGTGTCGCCGGCGTTACTATAGGTTATCGTGCACAAACCGACTATTCTCGACCTGTGACCTCGGTCGACGCATAACGCTGAAACGAAAAACGCGGTCGGTGATGTTTATTGTTTCTCGTTTTTTTTTTGCTCGGCCGGCCGTTTTTTACCGGTATTGAACGACGGCGAACGGAGCGGACACGGGAGACGATCGACTCGCTGTTGATGCAGTCCGCTCTCTCTTAAGTCCCACACGCATATACTCCTGTTACGTAACGTAAAGATCGTCGTGAACACTACCGTGCCTAACCTCGCCAGCAACCGGAAGTTCGCGCGACTACGGGGTCACGGTCTCGCGTCCACTCGTCCGGACGTGCCGCAGGGAAACGGGCGCCGACACCGTCGTCTCTAGTTTAGGAAACGGTGCTAAGCGAAACGCTAACGGTTTTACAACGGGTATCTCACAAACGTATTCGTTTCAGCACTGGAATGGATCTTAAAATCATTTTTACCAAACGCGATTATTATCCCGACGATTTTTTTTTTTTTTTTTTTGAAGTCTGCGTCGGCCTTCGAGAAGTTATTCATTAGAGTTTTTTCTTTTGAAGTACCCTACCGCACGGCGATACACGAGCGTATATGTGCGTTTATAATTCTACGTACACTCGTTTTATGGGAACCGTAAGGTTTCGAATTCCTTTAGAAGCCTCTCTGAAAATCCCCTTTAAAGTATATACACACACACATATATATATATTATACACAAACGATTTTTACAGCACGGGAACGTATTGTAATTGATTGAATTATAGTTGTTTTGAAGAGGTATGTGCATCGACAAACGTTCAAGTGTATGATTCATTTATAATTATTTATATATTTTATGAATACGCGAGATATGCGTTTTTCATTTATCGTTTCGTTTTGTATTTTAATAGAGAGAAAAAAAACCGCGTGTATTAACAATAATTTTGTATTACACGAACGTTATAGTAAGTTGACGGTGTCGTCAAAACCTATTCTTATTTTAAGCTATGTGCTTGGAGACACGTAGAGTTCGAAAAGAATAAACCTAGATCGCGCCACGTAATGCTGTACGTATGGTGTAAGTTTGCGGTACACAAAAATGAAAATAAATTAGTGAAATATACCCAACGGCTATTTTCTAAAAGTACATAAATGTCTAAATAACCTTCTGAAAACTATACGAAAACGTTTGAAAAACGAATCGAAATCGACTTTGTTTTCAATCTGCGTTGTAACAAGACGAATATTTTCGAAAATCCGATTTCAACAATACATGTTTTTATAGTCTCGTTGGAACGTCGTGAGATCGCGTGGAAGTCCGCCCGTGTATTTGGTTATTTAAGACAAATATCCATATTTAGAAAACCGGAAAAAATATTGGTCGTATGCCGCCGTACAAATATTTAAACGAATACGTATGCTTCACTATTATTATGTTACCCGCGCAAGTCGCCACGCTACACACCTGATTCTATCTATTCGTGCGCTTCTTATGAAAACTGTATACGACGTAAATAGACAACAATACGGCACGCGATGATTTCGATAAATACAAATTTGAATTTTCGCAATGTGTCCACTTCACGAAAAGATCACAAGGTCACCGAGTATATATACAGAGTGTATCTGAAACGAGTTTCACTCGTTAGTCGATTATACTCTGTAGGGCGACAAAAACGGAGAAAATTTTTTCTGTTTTTTTTTTTTTATCTCCAATATTTCGGACACGACCTGTCTATTCGTTAAATAATAAACTAAAAATGACCAATACCACGGTGTTTCCTTAGAAAATTGTATCCTAAAACGACGTGTCCTACAGACGATAACCAAACTGACGAGTGAAACTCATTTCAGACACATATTGAAACGCATCTCGAACGGGAAAAACGTATTTAAATCATTTTCTATTTGAAAAAAAAAAAAAATGCTCGAATATACTTCACAAGGTTCGGCGAATAATCGTTTGGTCGCACGCGAAACGGCGAGGACCCTATCGACACACGTGTCACCGTATCCGGACGAGATGCGAACCGTGGAGTTCAGTTCGACGCGGGCGTTTCGCCGTTCCGAGGAAAAAGCGCGCGAAAGCGTTCGAAACGGACCGACTTCGACTGAACTCGGGCGTAGGTTAGGTTAGGTTACGTTACCCGTCTGCGTGCGCGGCCGCGACAAACCCGCCGGTCGACTTGGGCACGGTACAAACGGACGTGACGCGGTTCGGACATTTCAGCACGTACTGGGGACTGTCCATATTCGACACGTTCCAAATGCACACTACGTACTGGTGCCGCGAGTCCATCACCTGAAACAAGCGTAACGAAAACTGCGTACGGTTAGAAACTCGAAACCATTTTTGGTTCAATGGATTTCGTCGGAACTTGATAGTACGATTCGTTTTGATTTTCGAACCGGACGCGTCGAATTGCTTAATTGTGAAATCGTCTTATCAACACGTCGCGTTCAAAATGTACATTTTCAATTGTGATGTCGTTGGACACCGTATGGTTTTAATTCGTAAATTCTAAAATAATGGTCACCTGATATGTCGTTTTTTGTTCATATTTTGCATTCGAACAATACAGGATTTGTTAAATGTAAATATATTTTTTAAAATTTGCTTGTAAAACGAGGTCTTTGTCAGTGCTTATAACGAGTGTCACGTGATCTATTTATCTGTATATATATATTACAATACGCATGACACCACTTCACTTCTCCGAGAGGATACGTGTGCGGACTTGCACTCCCGGTGAAGTGGGTCCTAGTTGGAAACCTGATGACGCAATCGGACGATTGTATATATATATATATGAGCGATTAGAAAAAAATTAAAAAAACTAAAATTCAAACTCTCAATCAGCCGAAAGTAAACGCCTGCAGTTAGAATTAAAAAAGTTATTGATCGAGCGCGATTAAAACGTAAAGTGCTCTCATAGCTGAGGGAAACACTGATTTCTAAACTCCGAATCCAAAACGCACCTCGCGAATATGCATATTTGGCCGACATTTTAAAACTACACTCTAACAAGTCTAAATCGCGTGTCATATAACGTCCGACACACACCAATTAAATGTTAACACGCGTGCGGCGCGTACGTCGACAGTATTAATCGAAACTACACAGGACGAAAATTTTTAAAAATTAAAAAATCATTTTTATTCCGCGTCAACGTTCGATTTCTCTGATTACGCGTCGACGAAACGAATCGCGCGGATGTATGACTCGTCGTATCCACTTCTCTTTCGAGAGCCGACACCAGTCCCGTATACTCGATTGACGTGATCGAGTGCGCGTATAATATCATCATCATCATCATCGTTTTCATTTTTTTTTTTACCGTACACGCACAAAAGATTTACTGAAAAGCTTCCAAACGAAAATCAGAGAAACGTCATTATTGCAACGAATTAAATACGTCTTTCCGTAAACATCTCGATCGTCGGCTTCTCTCCGGCGTCGTCGCCGCACGAGTGTTTCCTTTTTAGGCTTCGTTATGACACGCGCGACGGTCCCCTCCGCGGTGAAAAAACGTCGTGATATTAATTTTCCACTACGATCTGCCGTCGCAATTACTGTCGCACGACGTTCGTTCCAAAAGTCGACGAGTTCTCCGCGCAACAACTCGATATGTGTTATAACATGTACGTGTGTATGCGTATAAGTCACGCGATCCGGTCAAATTGGAAAATCGCGAACGATATATACGATTATGATTACGATTATTTTGTTGTTGTTGTTGTTGATATATATATATACGTATATATTTTCGCGTTATATCCCGATGACCGTATCGATTTTCCTTGTCGTGCGTACGGTTAGGTTACGTATAGTTACGCGTGTTTAGCACGCGTTTCAGACAGCGGCTGAGTGTGTCGAAGTCTTGAGGGTGACGGGGGCGAGCTCAAACTCTCGGGTCGCGGAGCTCAACCTCCCCGTTTTCTATGCGACTAGAAGTTCACGGTTCAAATCGATTACGGACGTGACGGGCGTTTTAGATATTTTAATCGAGAAAAAAAAAATGAAAAACAATGCAAGATCCCACCGTTCCGTTATTGACGTTTTGTGCGTTTTTCCGACGCCGACACGAAATGGATCGATCAATATATTTGATAGATCGTGCGTTGCGTTTTACCTCGCGCGCGTATTTATTTTCTCGTCGTTGGTAGCGCCGAATTATTATCGACACCGAGTTCTTATCGGGGCGTCGGAGAACGGCTACCACACAAAAAATATTTCATACGAACGAACATGAATGTACGTGCCGAGCTTATCACGCGTAGCCGGCAGGCGATATAAACGAATGTAAAGTGACGAAAACTCCAAAGGGGAGGGTGATGATCTACCTCCCGGAAATCCGCCACTCAGACCGTCTCCGATCGAAATCCGATTCGTTTGCCGAGGTTTTTGTTTAAAATTATTTTGTATTCGGTGAAAAAAGCGATAAATGTGTCACGTTTCGTAAACACGAACGGTGTTCGTATTGAAAACGATACGACGGAACATGATCACCGCGTTCTCGGCCAAAGCGACCGAAACCGGTCAAACGAAATAAAATCTAAAAACGCGACGCGGATTTCAATGCCGTTGTTCGATTTCTAGTATCGCGTGACGAATTCGTCCGGGAGCTTTTAAACAAAACGACGACCGTTTTAATTTTTTAGATTTTCAAACGTCCCGGAGCTCCAACAAAAAACCAAAAAAAAGCGATTCATAGTCGAAACAGCTAGGGCGTCTACAACACGCGCGCACAAATACACAACACAAATGAATAGCGCGAACGTTCGTGACGAACGGACGAAAAAACGGACGTACCTGGTGCGTGGTGACGAGCGACTCGGTCGGCGAGTACCGCGGGTCGGCGATCCGCGCGAACCGCACGGACGTGACGGGACGTCCGGCCAGAAACGCGATCGCGGAGACGGCCGGACTCAGGCGCCCGTCGCTGAAGCCCGCGTGACTTCCGCCGTCGGCCCGGTCGACCGCCCGTCGGTCCAACACGGACAGCATCGTCCGGCCGACCGCGCACAGCCTGTCCGGGTCTGCCGGCGCGACGCGCGCCGTCCGACGGCCGCACCGTCCCGGACGGACCGCGACAACGCCGCCCGCGCCCAGCTTCGCCTGCGAAACAAACGCAAGTCAACGATGAGCGGTCAGGCTGGGCTCGGCGGTTCGGGGTCGCGTGGACTTCAAGTCTTCGCGTAAACGATGTCCGTACGCGTGTCGACTGGAAAGATTGTACGGGTTTTTCGGAGCCGGACGGCTTGGCAGATCCTCCCCCCCTCCCCACCGTCACGCCCCGTAGTTGGTTTAGATTTTAAAAAAGCTGCAGTCCGGAGTCGGTACCAAGGTAAAAGCACCGAGGCACCTCACTTCTTTTGCTGTTGGTATGATTTCGTTATCAATGTTCGAAACTCCAATCTGTCTGAACTCAACCCGAATGCCCCTGTGATTCCGGGTTCCTAACCTTTTGGCAGCCCGCGCCCGACTTCGCCTGCGAAACAAACGCAACGTTCGACGATGAGCGGTCAGGCTGGGCTCGGTGGTTCGAGGTCGCGTGGACTTGAAGTCTTCGCGTAAACGATGTCCGTACGCGTGGTCATGTCGACTGGAAAGATTGTACGGGTTTTCGGAGTCGGACGGATTGGCAGATCCTCCCCCCTCCCCACCGTCACGCCCCGTAGTTGGTTTAAAAAAGGGCTGCAGTCCGGAGTCGGTACCAAGGTAAAAGCACCGAGGCACCTTACTTCTTTTGCTGCTGGTATGATTTCGTTATCAATGTTCGAGACTCCAAACTGTCTGAACTCAACCCGAACGAGTTCCGGGTTCCGCGTTATTTCGCTATATCGTGCCCGCCCATTCGACGAGTTTCGTCGCGTATCAATAGTGCCCCCAGCAGCGTATTAATGGGGAGCTAAGGGACGATATCACGTCTTTGGGGGCAGCAACATTTTTAGGATTTTGTTTGAACAATATTACTACTTGTTTCGGAAATATTTGATATTCGATGTTTTACATTTACACAGTTTTGGAAAATAAATATTATCAAGCATTAACACCCTAAGTACGTACCCTATAATGAATTTTATGTTATGGTCATAAACATTGTAAACATTAAAAATAAACATTAATTATAATATTGATTTATATAATTTATTTGTGATTACTTTTACATAATTTTATCTTAAAAAAGAAGAGGTTAAGAGTGTCTCTTTTTTTTTTTTTTGTACACGCAGTAGAGTGGTCAGAGGAGGGGGGAGGGGTCAACAAAGAAATGTGTACCTAGAGCAACAAAATTCCAAATACATCACCGAGTATCCCAATACGACTTACACACAAATACTCGGACGACGAACAGTCCAGCCCGTTGGTCAACACTATCGGTCGTTGCGTCCATTTGTCGGTCGACTCGATGTCGTTTGTCTGCACTTCCTTATCCGCGTTGTCGTCGTGAGTCTGCGTTTGGACCTGGAAAATCGGAAATATTTTCGTTTTCATCGCTACGCCCATACAGTGACGACAAGTTTTCGAAACAATGAAAAAAATAGACGATCGTAGAATATTATTTACGTTACTTGGAATTGAAAGTTTTACCTGTGCCGTGTTCGAACGTCCGTACAGTTTTATGTATTGTTCGTACGGTATCGACGGCAAGTCTAATAACGTATAGCTGACCGTGTCCAACTTGATCATTCCCATCAGAACGTTGCCTCTGGTCTGCACTTTTTCCTTCGCCTAGTGCGTTCGACATTACAATAACAACAATAATGGTAACAATATCGACGGTCGGAAAATCAAACGGTTGTGAGCGACGATTCTTCTTTTTATAAAAAAATCTACGTTGTTTTTTCTCGTTTACGTTCATACGGTAATTTCTGTCGACGCGAATGTCTCGGGAACTACGTATAATCGTTTTGCAAATCGTGTTGGGTCGATTTTATTATTTTTTTTTTTTCAAACTAAAAACTCTCGTTCAAACAATTGTTTTTTATTTACCACAATGCAATGCGTATTGATATATTAGAAAGCGTTGACCAGATGCTTTTAAACGGGATTCGTCTCGCTGAATTTCTCGTCGCCCGCAACGGTTTGCCGCCACACTACGTATCCGTCTCACTTACGTCTTGTTCTCGCTTCCTCTTCCCGGCGGTCTGGAAGTTTTTCAAACCCATTTCAACGGTCCGTTCCAACGACGAACCGACTTCGAACCTCTCGTCCAAGAACGGGTCCAGTTTCTCTTCCACGCACACCGCGGCCGCGGCGAACGTCACGCCGTCCGAAGTCGACCGGTTCACCGCGACGATCGGCGCGGCCGACGAATCGACTACCGACGTATCCGATTCGAAGTCGGACTCGTAATCCTCAACAGTTAACAAACGTTAAAAAAAAAAAAAATCGTGCGTGTTACGAGTACGTGCGGATGAAGTGAAACTTCTTTCAGAGTCGTTCGACCGATAGAGTATTAGGCTTGTATTGGAGTAAAATAAACAAAAATTGTTACGGAAGTCACTAAATGTTCTCTATTCCGCTAGGTGAATAAATATGGGAACTATACGAGCCGAGGGCGTTTGTCCGGCCCGAGTGTATGTGTAATAACGTGAATTAAGCAAAGCGAAGAAGAGAACGCACAAAAAGTGTTTGACACGGATAAGACGGCCGTGGCACCTTTGTTCACATCGTTTGGCCAGGCGCGTGTACGTGTGCAAGGGGTGCTAGATGCGGTAGGAAATTATTGAGGACAATCGAACAGGTCTGCTCGCACGCTATTGGCCGCAACTAAAATGGGACAACGCGCACGCGCAACTAATCTCGAGAAAAAGTGTCGTGACGGGTCGACCGTGACGCGCAAAAATCTTTTTTTTTTTTTGGTACCCTCCGTAAAAAAGTTTCACTTCGAAAAATCGCGATTCTTATAAGTATTGTTATAAATCTTTTACTTCGAAGTCGTCTTCGTATTGTTCCTGCTCGTCCGGCGAACTGGTTTCCCTCGCGTCAATCACGTTGTCTTCTTTCCGCGCGATTTCGTCCCGTCCGAGTCCCGTGACGTGAACGCTCGGCTTTCCGGCGACGACCGCGTTCCTCCGTGCAGGTATCTGCGCTTTTGCCGACACGCGCGCGTTAGCATCTTCTAAACAACAATCCGAACACGGTTCCCATATTATTTATACCGTCCGGGCGCACGTTTCAGACTTTAGTTCTGTTCCGGCATCACGTGTATCGTATGTCACCGGCCCAATGAAACAAGTATTTTAAAACAGTTTGCGAGATGGAGATTATGGTCCGTAAAAGACGATTTTCGCGAGACTATTATAAGCTTAGAGGAGAGACCGAGCTCCTCTATGTCACGTCGATGATGTTCGGGTGGCGTTGAGAGACTAAATGCCCACACACGGGCTTCTTATCACAACATTATATTTTCGTTTTTTAAAAGTAAATATCATATTTTTATTGTTATTGGATTTTTTTTCTTCTAGTAGAATATTATTTTGTTAAATAACAAAAAATTCAGAAAAATAGTTATTTTGTTCGATTATTAAACAAATTAGAAGCTTTTTAATTAGAAATGTTCACGATTTTGGCAGCAAAATGTTTTTTAAAAATGTTTTATAATATACATATATAATAAGACGATTTTGTGATGGTGCATAGCCAGATTTTTGAGCTCAAACCCGACCCGAACAAAAAAACTATTCAATTTAAATGTCGAACCCGAACTTCATAAAAAGTTCAAAGGATTTAAATTAATTTCAAACATTTAAGTACTCGTTTGATTTAAAATCTTGTTGACCTAAATAATTAATTCATAATTCGTCAACTAAATAATATAGGTATTCGGTATTTAAAAATCAAATCGTTTCGAGTTGTGACGAGAAATCGGACACCGGAAACTCGGTACGAATTTCATTTTCCTTAATTCGAACCGAACTGTTTTGTATTTATAATTCGGTTCGAAAATCTTCGTCGTAACCGTTCCCATATTCGGAAATCAATTGGCGTATAGGTTAGGTGAGGTTTTGCACGGGATCGGTATGTTGTATACGGAAAAGTTTGCGAAGATAAAAAAACATTCAAAACAGAACGATCTGACCCGGGCTGTACAGCTAGTCGATATCACGCGATAGCGACCTCTAAGATAAAACTGACGATTATAGAAAAAAAAAGTAAAAAATCATGTCTCGACACCGGTGGCGAGATCTAGATCACCGGTTCACGCGGCGACGGTGTGACGCGCAGGAGTTCGCGGGGCGCAGGACCGGGGAAAGCGATTCGCGGCGTTCGAGTCGGCGGCGATATCGATCGCCAGGTGGTAACAACACTACGGCGGGCGAGGGGGCGGGGCGGGACTCGGCAATAATACTGACTTTTTGTCGTCGCCGCCACGGGCTTCGGAGGCGCCGCCGCGCCGGCGTCGGTAGTCTTCGTCGTCGCCGCCGCCGTTCTCTTCCCGTTCGCCGTCGCGGTCGACTTTGCGGCCGGCGCGCGCGCCCGCACCGACGCGGAACGAAACATCCGTCGGCGGCGGCGGCGGCGGAAACCCGTCGGACGTGTCGGACGGACGTCGCGACCGGTGCGCGCGCGGACGCCGAAAAACCGTGTAGGCGGCCGACGCGATATCGGACTGCCCGCGGACGGCGCGACGGCTTCCCCGCGGCGGCCAATAAGGACGCCTGACGACCGTTTGTTGTGGCGACCCGGGGGCAAGGCCGTCGCGGTCGATAACGGCGTCCGAGGCTCCGGTACGCCGTTACCAGAGTCTCTCGTCTTTTGACGGCTTTCGCATTCGCCCCGTCGCCACGCGTTCCCCTACAACGCCCGTTATCCGAAACGGCCGCGAGTCGCGCGCGGCGAGATAACGGACAACGCGTTTTCGTGGCCCGGCCCGCGCGATTCAGCCGGCTCACTTCTTGCTGGTCCTCCGGACGACCCCGCCGATTCGGTCGTCGCTCGTGCCCGTCGTCTCCGTGCACGTCCGTCGGGTTTCATACCCCCCCGATTTCGATTCTGACACGGTCTCGACGAGCAACCTAACCGAACGCGGTAGACCGACTAAACCGACTACCGCAGTCCGTGAACATACCGATTTCATCGCCTTAACTGTACCCACCCGTCCCGTCCCGTATCGCTAGTCATGTAGGTTCGTTGTTTAATACAGCCGTGTCACGTGCAACGGTCGAAAAAAAACGGCCCACGTGAATTTCTCGACTACGACACTGTAAATAAACCCTCGGGCCCTCGTCGTACATCAGTATTTATAATGATATAAATTCTAACATTTAATTTTTTTATCTGTGTGGTTTTCGGAAATATTCTGACGTTTCGGAACCGTTACAGGCCTAGTACTGACCGTTACAACGTAGTGCACGTCCGACCGTCGTGTCTACACCGAACTACACTACACTACTGCATTTAATTTTTCATTTTTACAAAAAGTACCTAAAAATCGGGTGCACATCGTCGTTTGCTGTTGTATACTGAAATTTTAGTTACCCTAAAATAAGTTTAAGAGTATAAAAATCAACATTTTTCAAAAAGTAGTTATGAATAATAATAATAAAAAAAAAAAATTATTATTATTCTCAAACTTCCACACACCACCGTCCGCTTACCGACGCGCCAAATGGCTTTTATCTCATGAAATAAAAACACTATACACATAGATTGTTACACGAAATGATGTGGTAAGAAATCGAATTATTTATACACCGATATTGTACACAGATATGGTGACTGTGGCGGCACGACTCATTTTATTTTTCTAATTTAAATTTATAATACGTATATATTATGTTTTCTTTCCCCGGGCCCCGGGACCATAGCGCTCACCGACCCCTCGCCCTCCCCCCTCCTTTGTGGCGGCCCTGTCTGTAGCGAACGCACAACTTTTCACTCGTTCGTCTCGCCCGTCCGCTATTAGACGCTCACTCGGATCGTAAATCCGAGGGAATCGTTCGATTCTGACGTTTTCGATATGGTCCAACTCCGTCCCAACGTTTTTCTCGCTTCCTTCCTCGCGTCTGCCGACTTTTTCATGACGGTTTATGTTTTTGGAAACATTCCACACAACAACGGTCTGTTCGGCGCCGCAGATTTCCAAGTCCGTGCACGTAAATTTTTCGCCCCGGTTTCAAAACACAACAGCTCGTCGTGCAGTTCGCGCGCGCCTAACAATACGTAAAATGTGACGCGTCCGCGTCGGATGGAGCTTGAATTATTTAAGAAACTAAGATTTTATAGTCAAAACCCAATCACGCGCACGTAGTGTTGTCGACTCGTATTGATTAATTAAATTAGTTAACCTTAGTTGACACGCGTACGCACGAATCCCGAAAATTGACGATTTACCGACTCCTCAGGAAAAACGCGTTCCCGACTCCCTTCGTATATACGTATACAAACTACGAACGAGACGAATACCTACGTTGTATTGATTTTCTTTCATAGCGTTTCGCTACACAGTTCAATTGAAATACATTTTGGGTTCTCGTTATTTTCGGGGCGCAATTCACAACACTCGTACATCAAAAAACGTTGTACGACGCATTTATTTAATACGACTGTATAATCTGAATATTCATCGAGACGGAAAAGATAATTTCATTTACATTTTAAAATTTCGCTGCTGAATTATTTATATGATTATTTCTCGGGTATGTTTGGAATGATATAATTTTAGTTTTGTACATTACAAACGCTAAATTTTTACAATTACCGAATAATGACGAATTTCGAAATACGATTTGTAATGACGGATATATGTGCATGAAAGTCATACCCAAACAATGAAACGTATCGTCAAAAAAAGTTGTTTGAATCCTTAATGCATACATGTTTGTATATAAATTGAAAACACTATAAGAACAATGACAATTTTTTTTTTTTAGATTACTATAGCGGTATTACCGTATACCCGACTTATAGGATATACTATATACCTACATATTGTTGAATGAATTTAGAATTCAAATTTTTGAAAACGGTGTAACACAAAAGAAATAGCAGTATATGTACTTATAAAAAAACGTAAACAATTTCGTTAAATGGAGTTCAAGGGTTACACCGTCTATTGACAAACGTAAATCAATGTTCTTCACTAGATGTCGTTCCCTTACCAGATTTCTCTAGTCCATTTATGATACTGTTCTTGTCCTCATTGACGATGATGTTGGTTACCGTAGATTCGTTCTCGTTCCCTCCTTAAGCCTGAAAGCTCACGTTAATCGTGTCACTCGTAGAGCTCTCGAATTATTTTGTTTTTTAAAGAGAATCTCTGATGAATTCAATTTTAGTAATTCTTTGAGGACATTATTCTGCGCGCTAATAGACCCGTTCTTGGTTTTGTCGTCCGGAACCCACGCGCAGTAGTATTCTGTCGACGGAACAGACAGTTGGTTTCGTAGGATTCAAGTCAAACGTCCTCCACACGACTATGACGTTGAACTCCATAAGCTGCACGTCTAATCTCTGACTCGTGGACGACTTGCTCACGACACGGGATATGGTCAGTTCTCCATACTTTTGATAAGAGAACAATTTGATAACCGATTTTTGCGGATGTAGAAATACCAATATAGATAATTAAAATCCCACGTTCCAAATGTTCATTAATAAATTTACTAACCTTTAATTAGTTGAAAATAACAATAAATGTTTAACTTTTTCTACAATTAGAACTGTAAAATAATGATTATTATAAATGGTAATATTACATAGACAATACAATATTACAGTATTAACCAAATAGAAATTCACTTTAAACAAAATTTTAAATCATAAAAAATTTAAAAACATATTACATGAACATATGAAATATTATAGGTATAATAAAACATTTTATTACTGTATCACTGTAATGACCGTTAAAAACCGTTACACATCAAATACTCAAATACATTAATAACATACATTATTTCACATATTTAATGCGGAGTTGTACATTTATCAGCACTAAATTTATATTTGTATAATTTTATAATTTTGTGTGGTGGTATGTAACCTCAAAAAAAAATTGAAATTATTTCTCTTATCAAAAGTATGGAGAACTGACCCTATCCCTCACGACACTATGTCTCCTTCATCTATAAGATCCTGCGAGGTAAAACGGATTCTCCTTCCGCGTGCTGACTTTAGAGTTCCCGAGTAAGCACCGGTTGCTCATTTCTTCATTCCGTCATGTCCTGCACATTGTTTAAGTGATTACGTTATAGCTCGTCACGCGTGACGTGCCGATTCGGTCGCGTCGTTTCTCTTTTCGCAAGCGAACCCGTAATTCGGTAGATTTACAAAATCGGCTACGCATTGAAATCCCGGCGTCAACGCCCGTTTAATTGCGACAGAACAATAAAACGTGTTTTTCACTCTTACTCGCCCGGTTTTATCGGGCCTGGAAATTTAAAAACAGCAAAAACCTACACCGTACGTTATAACAATAATATTCTGTACTGCTACTCAGTTGCGGTTAGAGGTACGGCGTAGCATGTAATATACATACGGTTTTTTTTTGTATTTAAACAAAAATTAAGTCAGCGCGGGGACAACAACACAAAAGGGTTATAATATATACGGAAATCGTTTCGACAGGATGTGTCTCGCGCGCACACGCGCGCGCGCCGCCGCCGCCGCAGATACGTTTGAGCCGATAACAAAAACACGATGGCGTCGCGTACACATAACATAATGTAGGTTATACGTTGGCATTGACCGTCGGCATAGGTGTACGCCGTACGTACCGCTGCCGCTGACGATCACTCAGGTGTGAATCCTGTTGGTATGTGTACTCGTACAAGCGCGGCTGCGTAGAACAACGCGTCGGTGAATTACGTTTTACGAATTGTTTCGTGTTTATTATTTTTTTATTTTTTATATATACACACGGACATTAGCCATTGTGCGTTGTCAAGTACGTACTGAGGTACACACACACGTACGCACACGTACAGATAATAATGATACCGACGGGGGCGCTGCCGTACGGGGAGGTGCGAATTTATCGGTCGGTTTTTTGTTTTATCTGTTCCGGAAATCGGTTTCGGATCGGTGAACGGTTGCTGTGGCGCGATCGTCTCGGCTGGACTGCTGCGCCGTCGAAAATTACGTCGTTACACGTGTTGTTTTAATATATATATATGTATGTATATTAAATTAAATAGGCGGTCGAGTGCGTTGAGTATTACGTACGGGAAACAAACGAATTTTTTTAAAGCGGGATTCGAGGCGCTGTTTCCAATAAAACGCGACACGGACGGACGGAAACGGCGTTCGAACGTACACAATGACAATAATACATTTGTATTGTACGAGCGTATCGTTGTTGTTGTCGTTCGTCACGCGGTTTTTTTTTTTCGTGTTTGTCGGGCGTACGCACGCGATCCGTCGGAAATCGGATGTGATTTCAATCGGAAGTCGTCCTCCGGATTTAACGGACCGCGCGTTTCGGGACGAAACCCACCGGTCGACGTGAAACTAGAATCCAAAAACAACCGTAACCCCGTCGTCGAATCGTTTTATGACGACGCTATTTAATTTTTTCAAAACTTATCTTTTTAACGATTGTTTTTTTTTTTAACGCAAATCACATCGGAAATCGTCCTGGTCTTGAAATCCAAAAGTTGTGTCGCTGTTTTCGAAAGCGCGCCGTTCAATTGCTCGTTAAAACATAATTTCCCCCCACACACACGAGTCGACAAATCTGTGTTACGCTTATCGACGACTTCACCGGATTTGAAACACAGTTGACGCGGAGTAAGTCGACAATAAATCCGTGTCCACGAAACGTCCAAATCCGTTGTCGCGGGTTAACGCGATAAGGTCGTTACGATCTGGGTTCGAATATGCACGAAGTCCGTCCCGAGCTCGTTCGTCAATTATTTATGCGGAAAAACATTAATCCGTACAAGTAACATTTTCGTCCGGCTGTTCGTGTGGGTTTATTAATTTTTAAATATTTTTTTTTTTTTTATACGTATATTGAATACGATTGTCCGTACATTTGTTGTTATTCAACCGATGGTCGTCCTATAGCAGCCGCAGGGAATAAAGAACGAAATTTGATATATTGTTTTTGAGAACTTTTTTTTTTTGTACGGGAAAAAATAATTTAAAAAAAATTTTTTCGATAAGCCAACTCAAGCTAATCCGTTTATAATATAGTGATAATATAATTTTTATTACTCATAAATAATCGTGAAAAATTACGATTTCTAAAATTTAATTACAAGTATTATAATATATGTATATGAACAAGTGTGTTAGTGTTATATGGAGCATATAATATTTCGCGTGGTGAAACTTCGGAAATAATTCATCGCTGTTATTTGAAACGAGCTCGATAATTATCGCGTAGTAAATTCATAACGAGTAATTCAATCGTGTCGCCAAAGCACACGTAGACACGCCAATCGTACGATATAATGCGAGATCAGAACTACGTGGACCGTAGTGGTTATAACACTCGTGCGAGTTGTGTATTGAAAAAGAAACCTGATCTAAGTATATGAACAGCAAGACGACGGTAAACTGTAATCAATACTGCACGTATCCGAAAATAACCGATATTCCGGATATGGGGATCGGAACCGCGGGTTTTGCGGGCGATTTTCTAAATTTGGCGCACACGCATTCATACGATTATATACATTTATTACGATAATAACGTGGAAAAGTGTTTGACGGGTTCGCGAATGTTTTTATACCGAAATCAGTTCGCGAAAAACAAAAACGCGATTGGTTTCGTTTGGTACCGCGGCCGCGCGCGCGTAATACGTTTTTGGACACGGTCGTCACATACGACCGTCGGTCTTATCACGTCTAAAACGCGTCAAAATGCAATGCGAACGGCGCGGGTTCCCGATCCGGCTTCGCGCAGACCGAATGTGTCGGTGACGAGTACACGCGGGTTCGAACCGTCCGAGTGTTCCGAGCGTTACGACGAATAAACGGGGACGTGAATGTGTTAAAAACGTTTTCAGATATATCCATGTGTGTAGGTTTCGGGCTGACGTTCCGGACTCGTTTCAGAGTCCCTTCCTCCGAGCGTGGTTACTGGTCGAGCGTTAGCGTGAGAGTATAAGTTACGACACTCGACCGGTAACCACGCTCTGACGATGGACTCTGAAACGAAACGGATATATCTGAAAACGTTGTCATAAACGGGCGTTGCACGTCGAATACGATCGTATTGACGATTCTGGATATGGCGTCTGAGCGTACGCGTCTATTCGTTTCGACCGTAACTATTCGTTGTAGACGACCGGCCGCAATTATCGTCCTCGTCCGAAAAATCACCGAAACAGAACCCCGTCTGCACGGGCGAGGTGTCTGTTGGACGGTCAACAAAACGGTGTTGGCGTTCTCGGCTCTCCGCCGCGTTATCGCGTTGCCCGTGCGAAAAACAATCCGGCGCGTTCGAAGGTGCCCATACCGTGATGTTTCCAACGAGTTACAAAGCCGAACCTATTGATCTGAAAGAGACGGTGCATTTGTGTTCGACGATTATTTGTTGTTGCGATCGGTCGCCATGGATACCGGGCCGGCACGTGGTCACCAAACCGTCGGTCTCGACGATAGCGAAACGACAAATTATAACGATCGAAAGATCATATTTCGTTTTTTTTTTAATCGGATTAAATGGTGTCTTCTGTCCGGTCGTTTTGTCGTATTTTTTTCGAGTAGTTTCGATCCGTGATTCTCGTTTAACGTTTGTGTTTTCCATCGAAACGTTCGAACGTAAAAAATAACTACTATCGATCGAAACACGTATACATATATACGTTCAGGCTGTTTTATTATTTACGAACTTCGCGAGCGCGACACGAGTGACGGGAATATCACGCGAACTTTGATTGCGCTACTTCCGCTGTACTTGACTTTACAGTGTGAACCGTCACGAAAAACAGACCCAATTCGAAATTTTCAAAACGAACGCCGCGAACATTGCTCGTATTACCGCGTGAACATATAAGTGTACAGCACGCGGGGGAATATTGGAATATCGGATTTTCAAACGCGAACAAATCACCGAAATCGTCCGCGGACGGTGTACGAGATTTCGAACAGTCTGTGTGAAACAACATCGATCGCGCGCGTGAAGATACGTCGTCACGCGGAAACGCGTGGAACGCCATAATTCACCGACGTTCGAATAATCGATCCGACGACGGATACATTTGTTGCCGTGCCAAAATCGAATTTCATGCGCGTACGCGCGGCGATTTAAACGTAATGTTTATTACGATCGGATATTTAGCCGATGAAACACGATATCCGCCGTATGATTAACACGACGTTTGCATTCTGTGCTCGATTTGCATTTTATTAAACCATTATACCGGTGAACACGCGCAAAAACGTCTATACACAATTTGTCGTTATCGCGTCGCGACGAACGATAAGCTGTGAGTTCCGATCCGACCGTGTCATGTTCGTGCACGGGAAGCGTGTCGGAAAACGCCGTGCCCGAGAAAGACTCCGTGTCGCTGAAACACCGCTACGAAACGCGGTATCGATCGATTGCAGCCGCGGTGGTTTTCCGAACGGTTCTCGTCACTCGGGGCGATACGGTTGTCGTTTTGCGTTTGTTTTCTCTCGACGTTTGTCCGGCGCGGAAACACGACGAGAATTAATGACCGCGCCACGTGCTCTCCGTAAGACGCGTCGACCTCAAGGGTTTTCGTCGTCGCGTTTCGGGTTAGGCTATCCGTTTTCCACCGTTCCGTCGTAACCTTATCCGAACGCGCACGCGCCGTTTTCAAACGTCCGCGTGGTTCGATTCCCATTATCGCGCCAGCTCCTCGACTCCGACCGTCCGCCGATCGCGACGACGCAACGCAAGTTTTCCGGCCGTTTCCGACCGATCCGCGCCAACCGAATTCCAGTCTGAAAAGAACGTTGGAAACCGCCGACCACCTTTCCGGGCGGTTATCGGTTATTTCGAAATGTCGAAAAAAATGAAAAAAAAAATGTTTGTATAATAACGCATACGGTATAGCGACTGTACTTTTATAATCTGTTGCGTATTTATAGTGCTTGTACAGTATACGGTAATAATATTTAACGTCGTTGATAAAAATACCAATTGGTTATGAACGTCTGCGATAGCGTGAACCTTTGAGCAACGACCGTCGATAACGATAATAGGTACTAGTACGGTTTAGTTTCAAAACGACGGTCTACCGTGTCTCGCGTCACTGTGCGTCGAGTGCGATAATATGAAATGATTATAGTTTTTATTGCAAATAATCCTGAAAAAAAAAATGGAGGGTTACCACGACAAAAGCGGACGTCAAAAACGGTTCCACGGATAAAAACGTTTAAGAAACGCCGATCTAATCGATAACGATCGAATGTCGGACGACATGAATATCATCGAGTATCACGCGTTAGGTCATTCCGTAATAAAGTCGGAAACGCGTGTGATTTTGTACGATACAATAACCGACGCGACCGTGCGCTGCCGTTCCCGGGCGACTCCTAACCTCTATTAAATTTGCTCGGAAATATTTTATAAACGTAAAACGTCGCGTGTGTGTCGACCGCGTTACGATCGGTTTTCGGCCGTGTTGCCGAACACAATGTCACCGGTCCGAATTACGCCCGAAACAATGCGTTCCGATTCACGTCCTGCGTGGCAGACGTGCCGGCTTATATAACACACACACACACATATATACGTGTAAGTACGTGCACGTGTAAAACAGCGGGTGAGCCCTACCCCGTGCTCGATTAACAGACCGGAACTACGGTCGGAGCCGAATAATTCTCCATCCGCCGCGCGTCTATTTGTATATAATATATATTTACAAAGAGTGTGTGTGTGACAGAGAGAGAGAGAATCGGTTTGCAGTCCCCGGGTTCGTGAAGCGAACGTACGTACCGAACAATAATTATTGTTTTCTACGCGGTCGACGATTTTCAAATTCGGGAAAAAAAAATCGATTAAATTTTACGCGTTACGTTTGTCGTAGCGTTTCCGTCGACGATTAGAACGAGCTAAACGTTTTTAATATCCGTCAGATATGCGTGCGCGGCGATGCTTTTTGTCACGACTACGATTCGTGTAAATAATAACAACGACGTTTCGATGAAAGCAAATGCAAACGTACGAACAGGTACGTGAAGTTAGCGGGGTCATGAAAAGCACTAATTCCCGCAATACTGTCAATAATTAGTGCTCAATTAGTGCTCTCAGAATATATCAAAATTACAATTAGTGCTCAATCGTGCTATTAATTATCCGCAATCAAAATAATCCCCCGCTAACTTCACGCAGCGGGGTCATGGAGAGCACTAATTCCCGCTATACTGCCAATAATTAGTGCTCAATTAGTGCTCTCAGAATATACCAAAATTACAATTAGTGCCCAATCCAAACTCGAGAAATCGAGTTTTCAAATTTTGAGTTCAGCGGGGTCATGGAGAGCACTAATTCCCGCTATACTGCCAATATTTAGTGCTTAATTAGTGCTTTCAGAAAATACCAAAACAAAAATTAGTGCTCAAACGGTTCGTAACTTATTCACGGTTTAAGTACCCCAGAACCGTGAAGTTAGCGGGGTCATGAAAAGCAATAATTCCCGCTATACTGCCAATATTTAGTGCTTAATTAGTGCTTTCAGAAAATACCAAAATAAAAATTAGTGCTCAAACGGTTCGTCACTTATCCACGGTTTAAGTACCCCAAAACCGTGAAGTTAGCGGGGTCATGAAAAGCAATAATTCCCGCTGTACTGCCAATATTTAGTGCTTAATTAGTGCTTTCAGAAAATACCAAAACAAAAATTAGTGCTCAAACGGTTCGTAACTTATTCACGGTTTAAGTACCCCAGAACCGTGAAGTTAGCGGGGTCATGAAAAGCAATAATTCCCGCTATACTGCCAATATTTAGTGCTTAATTAGTGCTTTCAGAAAATACCAAAATAAAAATTAGTGCTCAAACGGTTCGTCACTTATCCATGGTTTAAGTAACCTTTTAGTCGAAACCATTGAGGTATACTTATCAATTTAAAATAACAACTTTATATTTTTTTCTTTGTTGTATGTTTACTTTTTACATATACGTAAGTAAATTTTTGTTTTTATACATACAAATTCATGAATTATGAGTATTTATTTACATTTTATATGTTATATGTCTATATTTTCATAAATCCTTTGTTTCATTTAATTTTCAGTTTTTGTTTTTGTATTAATATGTACTTTTGGGATGATTATGTATCCTGATTTTTTTTTACAATTAAATGTACCTTGTATAGTTAAACCGAAAATGTTTTATTTACCAAGATATTTTTTTTTAAATATTTTGCCCAACCCTACTTGTAGAAATTATTGTTAATTATAACTCATTTTGGAATAAATAGCTTTTCCATCATCATAACATAAATATATATTGGGATTCCCAGGTTTCTTTTAATATAATATGATATTTGCATGTCTTATTGAATTATATACATTTATATATGGTTAATGTTGTACTAATTGATTGGTCGCCGCGCGTATTATTGGTATTATTTGCGAGTGTTAACCACGTGTTGACATCAGCCACTGGCGCCCGTTTTTTCATGTCAACTACAGGTTAACAAAAAAATTACCAGCTTTTAAAAAAAACAGAAAATTTAAAACGCTGTAACTTCTTTGTTAAACAATATTTTATAAAAAAGATGTGACATTCCCTAGAAAATATTGTCATTTTCAAAATTGGTAATAGATATTTTAACTCTAATTCTGACGTAGACGCCACATTTATTGTTTTGCGTACTGTAATTTTTGCTATATTTCCTATAAGATAGACGGAGACAACGAATGCAGGTGAGACAAAAAATATTGGTCTAGATGTACCTATGTATAGTAGTGACAATTCAAATTTGGAGAAACACGTTTTAAAAAATAACCAATTATTTAAAATATAGATATTTACAACATAGTATGAGTATTTGTATAATTAAGTCGTAGGTAGATTTAACTTAAAAATACTAACAAATTAAAATGAAAATTATCTTTAATTAAATATACATGTGATAAAACATGTATTTAAAATATTTTGTAAATTGTAACCAAATCTTAATTATTTATAATTATTATATTATTACATATAAATTATTCCTATACTATATTATTCCTAAAATATGTTACCTATAAATTATTACCGTTATGTAAAATTATCTAACTTATTATATTAAATAAATATTTATAAATATAATAGTTAAATTATTTAAATAATATACTTACCAATTAAACAAATCACGCAATTTAAAATTTTAAATATAATCTTAAATATAAAGACAATGAACAAAACTATACAAAATCACTAATGTACTAAATCAATACTACAAAACTATATAAAATTAAAACTACGAAACTATACAAAAACTATATAAAATCACAAATAAACTTAATAAACTATATAAAAATGTAAAATGTTCAAATAAATATATTTATTCAAAGATTGTCTTGAAGTTCATAACTTATAATAAAAAAAATAAGGTGGTGACGAAAACTGTATATTAACTGTATATTTTCTTTCTTTTTAAACTAAATTGTTTCCCGTTTGGTGTCAAGCATCAGTGTGGTAAAGACGAATTCAGCTAACGATGTATACACTAACAATAAAAGCGGAAGTCACGTGCCTACAATATTTTGTTTTTGTAGGGAAGATGTCAATTAGTACAACATTAACCATATATAAATGTATATAATTCAATAAGACATGCAAATATCATATTATATTAAAAGAAACCTGGGAATCCCAATATATATTTATGTTATGATGATGGAAAAGCTATTTATTCCAAAATGAGTTATAATTAACAATAATTTCTACAAGTAGGGTTGGGCAAAATATTTAAAAAAAAATATCTTGGTAAATAAAACATTTTCGGTTTAACTATACAAGGTACATTTAATTGTAAAAAAAAATCAGGATACATAATCATCCCAAAAGTACATATTAATACAAAAACAAAAACTGAAAATTAAATGAAACAAAGGATTTATGAAAATATAGACATATAACATATAAAATGTAAATAAATACTCATAATTCATGAATTTGTATGTATAAAAACAAAAATTTACTTACGTATATGTAAAAAGTAAACATACAACAAAGAAAAAAATATAAAGTTGTTATTTTAAATTGATAAGTATACCTCAATGGTTTCGACTAAAAGGTTACTTAAACCATGGATAAGTGACGAACCGTTTGAGCACTAATTTTTATTTTGGTATTTTCTGAAAGCACTAATTAAGCACTAAATATTGGCAGTATAGCGGGAATTATTGCTTTTCATGACCCCGCTAACTTCACGGTTCTGGGGTACTTAAACCGTGAATAAGTTACGAACCGTTTGAGCACTAATTTTTGTTTTGGTATTTTCTGAAAGCACTAATTAAGCACTAAATATTGGCAGTACAGCGGGAATTATTGCATTTCATGACCCCGCTAACTTCACGGTTCTGGGGTACTTAAACCGTGAATAAGTTACGAACCGTTTGAGCACTAATTTTTATTTTGGTATTTTCTGAAAGCACTAATTAAGCACTAAATATTGGCAGTATAGCGGGAATTAGTGCTCTCCATGACCCCGCTGAACTCAAAATTTGAAAACTCGATTTCTCGAGTTTGGATTGGGCACTAATTGTAATTTTGGTATATTCTGAGAGCACTAATTGAGCACTAATTATTGGCAGTATAGCGGGAATTAGTGCTCTCCATGACCCCGCTGCGTGAAGTTAGCGGGGGATTATTTTGATTGCGGATAATTAATAGCACGATTGAGCACTAATTGTAATTTTGATATATTCTGAGAGCACTAATTGAGCACTAATTATTGACAGTATAGCGGGAATTAGTGCTTTTCATGACCCCGCTAACTTCACGTACCTCGTACGAACGATAATAATTCTGAATGGAATCTGGAACGAAAGTGAAAAACAAGTGAGAATCTAAAAGCCGAGGAACTCTGTGGTGTATTGGCTGTGGTTTCTAAAAAAACTAAATAAGGGTTATCGTCAGGTTCTATAGACATTTATAAATTTCGTTTATCCGTGAATTTCCATGACATTTCATAAACATGTGATAGCAACAAATAAAAGAACTCTCACTCTTATCATATTGCGTGCTCATTAAACAATCAAAAATCACGATTTTCATCATTACAAACACATCGCTTCGTCGTTTTTCTTCTCTTTTAAAGTATACGGTTTTTGAATGAACTTGCGGTCACGTTACGCGTTTAATCGTATTACATTTCAACATATACATATACATATATACTATCTGCAGCTTTTAAAAACGCCCGTGACGAAAGAATGAAAACAGACAAAAGCCTTTTAAATCCCCGTGATTATCATTCAATAAATATATACAAAAACGACAATCGTCGCGCTATAAATAACATTAGCGTTATTGACGTTTAAATGGAAAATGGGCTTACAAAACGTGTCTTTGTAATGGTTAGCACGCGTTAGCGGTGACAGCCCACTGTTAAATCCGCCACTGTTAATCGTTCGAATGGTTTTATTTTTTTCTGAACGCATTCGATCATACACGTCGAACGATCGTTAACGAATAAAAAATGCACAATTATGATTTAATGTATGATAATGCGTTCCGTAAGCTGTGATTCGAATCCGCGGGCAGTGAAGTCGTTGCAGCGACGGTCGTATATATTTTACTAAGTTTTGAACGATTAATACGTTGTGATTTAGGAGAAAACGAGACACACGCAAACGAGGAGAGAGAAATATATATATATATATATATGTTTATATATACTCAGTACAAATCATACTTGACATTTATTTTTACGAATTGATATATATACATATATATTTGCAGACGTTTAATTTACGAACGAATTAATACAACGGATTGGTATTAACAAAATTAAAAACGAACACACGAAGGCGCAGGTCATAGAGGTCATAACATATATTGCGTTTGATCGATTCGATTCGGGGGGCGAAAAAAGTAGAAAATACGTGAAACGAAAACGAAACACGCTGTGTGTATCTCATACCGAATTGTACCGACGAATTTTACTGTAAATAATAGCGTCGATGTTTTCGTGACTATTTGTCGACGGATCGGAACAGTCCAAGCGAGTGAGTCAACGCGTTGCCGTATTTTTAACGTTATTAATTTGTTGCCGAAAACGGACGAAAAGGGAAAAACTCATTTCACCGAAACGCAAAAGGAAGGTCAACACGGATTGGAACGGGCGAAAAACGACGGAACGTCTGACGAAACTAACATCGACGTTATTAACTTCGCGAACGTAACAAGCGAGTTCTGAAACGGCGAACGCGATAATACGTTCTCCTAAGTCCGCGAAGACGCGGAAGATTAAATTTGTTTGAACGTCATGCCGTTTCAAGTCGCGCACGTCGTCGTCGTCGTCGCGACTAATGAAATCCTAATGAGACGACTCGTTGGGATTTGTCATGCTTTTATTTTTTGTTTTACGTTTAAACAGAATAAAAAAAAATCGAAATGTCCGAGAACGGGGACAATTGTCGACGGCGGGATGGAAAACGACGCGTACGGTTTGTTCACGGCCAAATACGACGCGAAAAACGTCACGGAAAGTCGTCTGGGCTCACGATTGATTCCGACGACTATGGACGTCGTTGACTGTACGTCCAAACGTTAAACAGACGTTGGCCAGAGATCAGAAATGTTTTCGAATAACACGACACGGACGTCGAGGAAACGAAATATTCAACGGGTCCGCCGAAAACCACGGTCCGTGAACATTCGATAACGACGCGAACTATATAAATTACAACAGCGTATTCAATAAACGGCGACGAGTTTGTTCACAAAGCTAATAATAGTCGTGGTATTTTCTATTTCGTTACTGTTATTATTATTATTGCAGCGACAACATATTTTTTATTTCACCGACCCCCCTCGCCGTATCATATTGTTCGTGGCGATTATGTGCGGCGATCGTTTAATCTTTTCGACGGGATCTAAAATCGTGTACGGGCCATACACACATACGCGATTTATTTCGCGCGAATCAGATACACGACAGATCACGTGTCGTAGATATATTACGTCGGTTTTGTTGTACGGGGTTTTTTTTTTACTATCGTGACGAAAAATTGTATATCGAAAACAATACGTGTTCGACATTGATGTCTAGTGTTACGGGTGATATTTGATTTCGGACAATGTTGAAAAGTAGGTACCGGTCGGGACAAAATCGTAGCGACGTAGTTGGGTACCGAAGCGTGTAAGTGTCGCAAGCGCTCATTGGCGTTATAAACACCGTCGATATACTTGACCGGTGTCTGACGGTTTCAAAACGTGTAAGTCTTAATGCATTTAGGATTGCTCTATTGTATTTTTTTCCGTCGTGATTGTATTATACGTTTTTTTTTTTACGTACAATACGTCTGATGGAAATCTGTCGACGATTTCCGAGCGCTCAATAACATAAAAGTCAAAAGAACGACAAGCGTTTGTCGGCTTTTTTCACGTATAATCGACAATTACACCAATGTGCACGATATCGCGACCGTTTTAGAACATTGTGATTGTCATAACGTATTCGTTCGTTGCGCGTGACGGTCGCAAGACATCGAGTGAAACGAGAACGGTTTTGAAAAAAAAAAATCGGACTGTTTCAAGCGCCGTTCCAATATCGTTTTTCTATCGACCGCGCCGTCGCCGTTAGCGGATTCACTTCCCGAGCGATTTGCCGAAAATTTTTTCTCGACCCGTGTGTTCGTGTCGAATTACACACCCGCTCCAAAGAGACGTCCGTCCGACTTTAAACTTTGAACTAACTCGATTTTCTCGTGAATTCCGGTCATATCCGTCACTGCGGTAGGGACGTGACAGGGGAAGGCTATAGAAATCGATACCGAAAACGAGCGTTTTGTCGGACAAATTGGATCGTGTGATTTTCCTTTTTAAACAAACTCTACCGGTCGCCGACGACGGAAAACTTAAGAACGACGTTGATATTTTCGAACATTCGTCCCAGCACGTCGAGAAGGGGAACGTATGATTATCAAACTGTTTCGAACGATTTACCAAGTGATCGTTTACTTTTCACGCGACGGCAACAACGCCGCCACACGGGTTACGAAAATTGCCTATCCAATACTCCTCAGTGCGTCACGGCACGTCACCTTAAGCGTTTTCGTGTCCAAAAAAAAATATATATATATATATGTACGACGCGAATTTTCAGGTATTCAATAACCGTGAACTTCAATCGATTATCACGCGCCCTCCGCGTGGCTGGGGAATTCGGCGTCACCGATTTCCCGTACGCTCAAGTCGTTTCAACCATCCCCGTCCCCTGACCCCGGCCCGACACCCTCCCCACGAAGTGTGATTACGTTTATTCGCCGTTCGGATCGCGTACGCGCACGTATATTCGCGCGGTTAAGTGAAACGCACGTGTGCTCGCTCGCTGCGATCGCGTTTTTTTTCGATCCCTCGCGAGTCGAATGTTTTGAATGATGTACGGGCGTGTACCAAGTGCGATCGGTTTTTCCCGCTGTATGCACTGAACGTTTCGGTTGGAATGAGTTTTCGGGGCGCGCCTAGGAACCACCTCAAATACACATTTCGTGATGGTTTCAGATTTTCAACTCTTTAGGCGCTCAATACGACTTGCGTTGTTATTTTTTTTTCCAAATGGCATTTCGACCTTTAACGTTAGGTTCTAACATCAAAACTCATCGAATAACAATCGTTTACGACAACAGTAAAATTAAAAATCATTCGTCTCTTAATAATAATAATAACAATACGCACAACACGACGGCTTGACTTGACGAATCCCGTGGCTTTTGTTCCGGTTGATCGTTTCGTTTAACGCGTGATATGTTTTTTACGTGTCTGCGAGCTGCAGCGTTGCATTTTTTTTTTATTCGTGTTTCCCACGTAAGAAACGTACGTTTTCAAAATGTAATTTAAAAAGGAAACGAAAAAACGTTTTACAGTATCGATTCCGTGAGTCGTAAGTCCTTACCCGTACGTTATTTGTGTGGGAAAACATGTCGTGTCGGACGCGCGCTAATGGGAAGTCGGAGAAAAAAACCGCCGGCCTTTTGTGCGGGCGCGCGACGGTATTAATATTTTATTTGCTGAAGCGAAAAACGGTTAGGTTAATATATATGTATATATGCACGTACACGCGCGTACGAGCAGTAGTCGGGCAATGTATTATTAAATAAAAAATCACGGGGCGGAAAACAATGCGTGTTCCGCGCAAACGTTTCCACACAGCTTCCATAAAAACAACGATATTGACGTATAACGCGGACGTTCAATTTTTGTTTCAACGGTCTCTTTCACGGTATCCGCGGTCAGGTTAGGTTACGAACCGCCGCGGCCCGGTATCAGTTCGCGTTCGCCGGGAAACGCGACGGGCCCGAACGGAAAACGGACGTTTTACCGCGCGATTTTTCGAAATTCCACTCGGAATTTTCCGAAACGGACGTTTCTACGTCCACGGTCTCGCCGACATTTTTCTTATTGACATTCATTGAAACCCGTCGAACAGATTACAAGACGCGAACGATACAATTCGTCGCTGGTAAAAATAACGTCCCAGGTGTACACGCTGCGGACGGACACGTGTTCACGAACAAACAAAACGCGTCGCTAAAACCAAAACGCGTTTGGCTTCGCTGAAAGGCCGAAAAAACAAAATCGTTCGCGGTATATTTGCTGCGAGCGGTGCTGTCGTTTTTGACTTTTAACGAAAATCGGGTACGCGAGTGACCGTATATCGTCGAGTGCGTATCATCAGACCAAACGGAAATTTGTTATCTCTTTAAATTCACGTGCGCTCCCCACGCCGCTGGCCGCGACGCGGTATCCGCTAGTCATATTTATATAACTCCGTCGACGGAAATTACGATCGACTTTCGAAGATAATTTAAAAAGTATCCAAATCGACTTGACTCTTGAACTTGATTTCGGTTTTTAAGCATCGTCACGCGTGTAGATATTTTTCGATCGTCGGGAAAATCGGCATAACCGATGAACACGCGGACTTGGAAACATTCAGGTTTTTAATACGTAGCGATTGTACACGCGATACGGTTAAATCGTTCGTTTTACGTTCCGCGCGTATACGCTCTGCCGAACATTGTAGGCGATATATTTCATACGTCACACGTTATATAAATATATTGTTTCGGCGTTGTGCAGCTGTATTACGTTTTTACACATTGTGTAATGATATCGTATCTGAACGTGGAAAAATAATTTTTTTGTTTTTTAACGCGTTCAAAATAAATTTGAAAAAATGTCGCTGTCGGTTCGGAGATATATATATATTTTTTTTTTTTTTTGTTAGGGTCCGTCCAATCTCGACTGAAGAGACATATCACTCGGAATCATCAACCGGAAACGGTCACTTATAGTTAAATATATTATAGAACGCTTTTGACGATTGTATTTTACATATACGTATGTAATCCAGACAAACTGGTTCGCGTCAAGTCTGCGTGAACGCGCGTGTGATCCTCTGAACGTTCCTGATCAACTGAAAGCTCGATTCGACAGGGGAAGAAGAATTTTCCCCGACTAGACTTTTCGACTAGACGTCGACTTGAAACTCGTTCGCGCCCGGCCTCGGGAACACGGTGCGATGGCGGGGACGTGTAAAAACAAGAACGTCGCGCCGTTCACAAAAACAACAGGTTAGGTTCCCGCGTGTGCGAACAACGGGATACGGAATGTACGCGATGACGTATCCGCCGTGACGGTAACGTGTGTTGAAAAACAAGACGCGCGAAAAAACGAACGGTTTTCTTTTTTAAATAAATTCTACGTACCTCGATCTCGTTCCTGTAGACGTCGCGTCCTTGCCGTAAATAACGTGCCGCGTGACCACTCGGTACGTGCGCGTGACGTGTCGTATCGTAACGGCGTGTAAAGACGAGCGCGCGCGTCACGAAATTTGAATTTTACAATCGACTTCGCGACGTCTCGACGTGGTTTCTTGGCGTATTTCTACACTCTGTAAAATACGCGAGCCTCTAGCCGGCGACACGTAAACTCGGCACTTCGTCCGTAAATGTCCAAAACGCACTGCACGCTCGTGAAAACGTATCTCGTAGAGATATTTTTTACTCGAGACTGACAAACCGCACGTGTTCGAAACGGGGTCTCCCCTCCGCCTCCGCCCCCTCACCTCCCGAAAAACCACGTTCTTTTTTCGTCTGGTTCGTCAGAGGGCCGTCATAAGGATTCCCGTCACGTCGGTGTCCGTCTCCGTGTCAGAGTCAACAACGAAAAACGCTATTTTCAGCGGCGCGCGAATCATCATCATCATGTTGAGCGAATAACGTGGCATTTTCTTTTCTCTCACCGAATCCGTGTAAAGTAAGCGTACTGTTTGGCTGTCGTGCTGTGAGAAATTTTTTTCCAAAAGTTGACAACACCGAGCGGTAGCGGGGGGTCTCCCGAAAACGAAAACGAGCACCGGCGACCCTCGTCAATGCCAAAACTTGCCTCGTAGTGTTCGTTTCTGTGAAAGATGTCGAATGAGAAATCCTGCAAAGTCGCTGCTAGGCGCTCGCGAGTTCCTTGAGCGATTCGAATTGGAAGGTGAGCGATTTTCCAAGCTCCGTTGTGACTGATGACGAAACATGGGTGGCGAACGGGGGGGAATGTTGACGAAGGGAGTGTGTTTGCTGCGCGACGACGCCCGTCCACACACGGCCAACGCCACCGAGGCGCGTTCGAACTCGTTTGGTCGAGACATTTTGAACCACCGTGCATGCTCCCCTGACTCACGTGGGTGGAAAAAAATGTCTAACCGACGAGAAAGTGAAATAAGATATCTTGAAGCGGACGAAGGAGACGGCGGGAGAGTTTTATGAGGAGGGCGTCAAAAAGCTTGTGCCACGAACGGGAAAGCAACTACGCGGAGAAATAAGTAATATATGTACCTACAATGTCCTGTAATTTTTTTTGAAAAAATAATACAAAAACCGAGTATTCTTATAGTTAAATGTATAAAACCAAAATCACAAAATATTATACACTTTGACCGCGTATACGTATTTCAACGACTACGTTGGCAGTCATCAGCGCGAACTAAAATCGACAACGAACTAAAATGATGACAACGTAGTCGCTGAAATACGTACACGCGGTTAAAGCGTATGATATTTTATGATTTTGGGTTTATAAATTTAAGCGTAAAACAGTCAATAAGTGCTTTTATTATCTTTTGTTGAGCACTCTTACGCCTTCTGGATATGCCTCGTACAGTTTCGAACACAAATCACACGGCCGCGGACAAACCGTCTTCGAAACGAGTCAAGTATTAGCCGACGTCATACAGTTTATGTGAACGAGAACAATTTCAGTGGGCCGTTTGAATGGTTTTTTTTTTTTTTGTCCAGGCCGGTGGTCACCGACTTTTTACGATCGCGCGAGCGCCTTTAAAAAAAAAAAATTAAAAAAAAAAATGTAAGTCGTCCGTACCGGTGTACGGTTTCCGTGCCGTTCCAGTTCAGAGTCAGGCGTCCGCGCAACGTACGTTATCGTATTATACGTTGTAAGCACGTAACGCGGTACCGTCCGTTGAATTTTCGCACCAGACCGTGACGATTAGGAAAATGAAATAAAGGAATTACACTTATCGCGTGTCGAGATCACAATGGACGACGGGTCATTCGAGAAGACTCGGACGAAACGAGACGTTTTTCCTTTTTTACGTAACAGTTGGCCGGGACCGACGGGAAGGGTGACGCACGCCAACGCGCGTGTTCGCGTGTCGGACGCGTCGTGGCGTCCGCACGCGTTACGCTGGAAAGTGTTTTTTTATTTATATTTTATTTTTTTATTTTCGAAATCCGGCAAAACGGTCGTGTGCGTCGTTACGATGTGTTTATGTAATCCGTCGTCTACGAGACGCGGTGGTGACGTGGCGTCCCGTTTATGACACGGACGATTCCCGCGCTATTGATCGACGGCTATTGGATTTTTTATTTTTTTCGTCAGCCTGTTTGAAACGTGAAAAAACCCGATTTATCGCGATCGTCCAATGTTCGAAACTATCGAGAACGTCGTTCGTGTCCACTAGCGCGTTCGTCGCAGAAAACACATTTGATTTTTGATAAAAAAAAACAAAAAAAACAGCGATTAATAAATTAACAAAGCCGGCGCATTAACTTGACGCCCGTTACCGTTGTTGTCGATTCGTCGGTAACTGGACGACTTTGGGTTAGGTTAGCGACGGAGCTTAAAAAAATATGATTGTTAAACACGTCGGTGCACGTCATTAAGACGAGACCGCTAAAATTGATATTTTACACGAACGTCGTAGTCTACGTATTTAGTTCCAACGTTAACGCGTTTAATTTTTTTACACTATTTCAAGTTAGATGACGGGAAATAACGGGACTGACTTCCGTGCCGTGATGTAACTTGGTCACCAAATAATAGAAAAGCATAACCGTGACATATTCATTGGAATCGACGATAGTGACCCTGTTTCGTATAAAACGTATTGCTCTTTCGCGTCGGATTGTGCGCGCGAAAGGTCGAGTCACAGGTTCCCAAACTGTGGGTCGCCGTCACTAGAAAATTAGTCCGAAACCGACAAAAACGCCAAAAATAATCCGAAATTATCGATATTGTTATTATTTTTATTTCGAAACGTGGTAGATGTATTTCTAGTTTCTATAACGCACTCTTATCACGTTTCGTCCGTCGGACTCGATGAGCGAAAATATACACGACTCGGGCCGAGCCGCCAAAATGTTTTAAATGTTTAATTTGTTATGTCAAATTAACGAATGTGCAAATATTTCGATTAAATTGCAATACGGCACGTTCGACGCGTCGTTCAGGATCATAAATATTCGTGTTTTTTCGTTTGGCTGTTATCATTATGAAAACGGTCGAATGACATTTTTTAATTTTAATTTTTCGTTTTTTTTTTTTTTCAACACGAGAACGCTGTGTTTTAAATACGTATCTATTATATGTTTCACGTGAAGATAGGGGGACACGGGTATTGTACACACAATTGGCGAGACGGACGAGTGAATTCGATTGTTACAAACAAAATGAGTTTCGAACGTTTATATAAATATTATCATGCGATTCGTTCGGGTAAAGCGCCCGAGTGATTAATTAGTGTAATATACTCGAACAGAATTATATTTGTGTGTTAAAAAAAAAAAACCCGCCGAAATAACGGCGACACGCGTGTATGCGCGTAGTCCACGTACGTGTTGGTTTTTTTTTTTGTACGTAATACAACGAACGCATTAAGAAACAAAAATCGACTCATGTTAATACGTTCCGGGTTTTGTTGGCCGAGGTAGTTAGCGCGAGGTTAAGTAAGGTCACCTAACCTAACCCGTGCCCATTCGAGGAGTAGGCGCGACTCGGTTTCCCGAGCCGCGTGAACTCCTGTCCCGTGCCCCTGGGTCATGTGGTTCGCGAACCTCAAGACTTGCGTGGCACTGTCACTGGCCCCCGCTCCCGTGGTACCAACTAGGTCTGAACTGGACGTCGGCGAGTCAACCCGGTGTCGGGATAAACTCCTAACCTAACCCGGCCGGCTAGCCGTGGGCCGAATCGATTTGTATCGCAACGCGATCGAAAACAGCAGTTTATACTAAAAAAAAAATTACGTCAACTTGCGCGCGCGTCGAACGCAATAACGTTCTATCGACAAAACGAGACTAACAATAACCGATTTGACGGGACGGGCGGGTGCCGATCGTTTTATCGACGTGATGCACACGGCGTCCGGTTTAGTTTCCCGGGAAATCGTCCCCTCGACTGTAGGGGGAAGAACACGGGCGAGTGTGCGTGTGCGTTTTTTAACGATCCCTTCGAAACACGTTTAGGGGTGGATTTTTTAACGTACACGTTTATGCGCGCGCACGCGCACGCGACACTGTCGGACAACGAGCGCCGTTAGGTTAGGTTTAGGTACAGTTCGAACGGTATTGTGTGGCCGCGGTGTAGGCGAAAGCGTCGCGTGCCGCGTTTCCAAGGGGACGCGCGCAACACGGGAAAACGCGGTATTGGGAACGGTTTTGGTTTTCTCCGCGCGAATGCGTTTTCGATGAGTATACGGACGTCGCGGGAAACGTGCGGGGCCTGTGCTGCGGTAACGGCTTTGTCCACGAGATTTTGTCGGTTTTTCGTGGACCGGGACACGGAACAGAACGGCCAGACGAGAAACGAGCCCGTGAATGAATGGTGAATTGTCCGGTATGGGAACGGCGGCGGACAGAACGCGACGGAAATGATTCGGATGGCTCGGTTGTGTTTCGGGGATAGAGTAGACGGAAACGTACGTAGGATGGAAAGGCAGAAAGTCGCGGTTGGACGTGCTTGAGAGTGATATGAAGAAGTGGGCCGTTGGAAGGATTTGTGGATACGGGAGATCGAGTTTATGCGATAGTCGAGAAAGAGAGAGTGAGGGAGTGAAGGTACAGAAGAACAAGGAGAATTATAAGAACATTTATCTTCCCGGGTATCACTTTACTGCGTTATACCTTTCCGGTCCAATGCACGTACGCAAATCGACTTAAAGAGCTATCCGAATCAAGTTCGGTATTAGAGAGCGATACAAATTTGGTTTTTAGTGTGGTCATTGGCTTTGAAAAACGTACAAATTCTATTTCGATTTCTCACGTTATTGGACAATACTTTTGGCGTACCGTAAAACTTTTTATTATTATTAATTAACAACGTAAAGTTGACAAGATCGGCAAGTTTTCAAGTTGAATCGACTGGACGTAACCAACGTTAAACTTCGACTCGCAGAATCATCCGGCCCGTCCGTGACGTGTACACGACTTATCAGAGGCGCAGTCATGGGGATGGAGGGCCAGTGGGCCATTTCCCCCCTCTTATAGGCCGTATCAACGTATTTACGTTGTTTGTATAAGTTATTTCGTACGTTTGAAAAATGTGCTGCGGATCTCAACTGTTATCGATTTGCTCGATAGCAACCCTGTCGAAATGAATGTTACGAAAACGAAATACAATACGATTGTTGTCGATTGTGTATGTTTTACTGTTTTTTGGCTTTAGCTCCTCTCCTATCATTCGCTACGCCGCTGCGACTTATCGTCGTAAACGTACGAGAAACCGGCTGGAATTCGAGACTCGGCGAAACCGATGTTGCCGTGCGTCCGGCATTCTCTCGTGTTAATCCAAAACACAAAACCAATAAGACGATGTGACGGCCACCGAGCCGGAGGACGGCGCCGCCGAGCCGTTCGTACACGCGATCCCCTACGCGATTTGACGCGTTCGCGACGACGGCTTCCGGCGTTTTCTTATTTAATTTCCGTTCCGCGTCGCCGTCGGTGTTTGCAACACGAGCCACCGTCGACAAAAACAATCTCGGAATAATGTCGTCGGCCGTACTAATCACGACGGCGACCCGAAAACAATACGTTCGCGGGATCCTTTTTGAGGTCGCGGAGTAAAGTCCGCGTTGGGTAGGATCCTAGATGAAATTCAAATTTAATTTTAAATTAAAAAAATTGTAATTATTATTTTTATTCCGAGACCCGACTTGAGATCTCATTTTGTTCGGAACGTCGCTTGGTCTTAAAACGAATTGCTCGCCATCGCCACGGGACCCCATTAGAGTGACCCCGGCTAGAATACGTCCGGAAACGTCATACACCTTTTCAGATAAATCATACGCAACCTACGTTTTGAGAACGACTGGAGAAATATTTTTTTCAAAACAGTTTTTAGGAAACCTATTAAAAAATACGCGGATATGGACTAGTGGGATCTGGAAATGAACCGCATGGCGGTCAACCGTGTTGAACCGCGCGTTCGAAATAGAGAAACTCATATCCATAACGTAGCCGACCGCAGGCGTCTCGTGCTCGACGTACGTACTATCTCGCTTTTGTCAACCACCGTTTCAAAGCGTCTTCCACTCGCTCTTATCGAAGAGGCCATTCATCTCGGCTCGCATTTGCCAGCGGTGCGTTTCCGATCGCTCGTCGACTTTCCGACATCCCGTCGAGTAAACGTTGGGACGCGTTCGCCTCACGAGCCGCTTGTCGCCGGCTCATTTGAGTGCGTTCCCTCCCAAAACTCAAATCACGACCGTTTTCGTATTGCTGCCGTTTATCCGATCGATTGCCCGGCGTCCGGCGAGTGCAATAGTCGTGAAATCGATGTTTTAGAGAGCACGGGCCCGGGAACTGCCGAACCGATTTCGATGACGTTTCCCGACAGGCGTTCGACGAGTGTCACGGAAGATTCCACCTCGTCGTCGGATAGGGTTAACGCGCGGGGTTCGTGCCGGCCGGCGGACTGATTTCCGCGAGAATAAAAGCGTTTTGAGGCGCGCGTTTTCGAGAACGAAAATATATGTACTGATCTGTCGTAAAAACCAATAACCAAAAAAAAAAAAAAATTGGAAGATACACCAGCACCGCGACTAAAATCAAAAATTTTTAACGCATACGAGTCCGCGTTGAGTGAGACATTTTTTATGTCTTACGTGTGAAAATTTTTTTTTCAAATTTAAATTTTTTCAAAACCGAAACAATGGTTGCCGTGGAAACAAACCATAAGGGAGATTTAGGTTTTTTTCATTTTAACGTGCCCAAAGTAAAGACATAAAATGTCGACAAACGCGCCGTGCAACCGACGGTCACGGGAAGAACGCCCGAACGGACGTTTGAGAAAACGTTTTCGGATTTCTCGTTAGGACGGTGCAGGAATAAGCGTTGCGTAATCGTCGTGATATCGTCGAGCCGCTTTTCCGACAAAAACCGACGCGGCCGAACAAAAAAAATTAGAAGAAAAAAAAAAGTAAATAAATCGTTCGTCGCACGATCCGAGACGGACGTTTACGTTGTACGGCCGACACGAAAATCACAATCGTTTACGCGTTGAATAATTCATGCGGTCGACAGAGGGGGCAAGAGAAAAAAAACGCGCGTTTATCGTTATATAAACGATTCGGAGCATTATTATTATTATCATTATGATTATTATTATCGTCGTTACTACGCGTCACGACGACGACGACGTAACATTATTACTATTGTTGCCGACGAAAAAATCGGTTTTATCATCGCGACCGCAAAGAAACGTTCGCCGAAAAACGACGTAGAAACGCGCGTCCCGACGGCGTGTTTTACGATTTGTGCGTTCGGATTCCGGCGCGAACACTGTATCGGTTTTACGAGGGTTTTCGTATTTTGTTTTTATTTCGTCCGCGAACGACGTTTCGTCACTTTCCGGCGGAAACTCGTGTCTAGTGTTCATTTGACACGTTTCTCAACAGTCGGGCGGTGCGGGGCGAAAACCGTCGAAATCGCAGACTTTCTTCGATTCGGTTCCGTCAATGACATTCCGAAACACCCGCCAGTGGTTTTATGTTGATAACGCACACGCGAACGATAAACTTGTTGAAAAAACTCCATCAGTTTTGGTCCTGAACCGAGTATTTCGACAAATTCAATAATATCCGTGTTCTTACGGTTTTCGATTTTACCAGCCCAAGGCCCGTCGTGTTCCAACGACGCTAAGACCGATTAAAAAAATCGTTAGCGACGTGTTTTTTTTTTTTTGTAATTCATTACAGCGGCGATTTTCGTGTTCGAGAGCCAACAATTAAACACGCCGTTGAAGATAAATAAACCGTTCCCGTACGAACGTTAAAATTCGTATAAATAGATTTATTCAAAAACGTTATGAACGTTTGACGTTTCATTTACGCCACATCCATTAACGTTCCGTGAGTTCGATCGATCGGTAAACCCGCGACGTTCACAGCACTAGCTTTTATACGTTATTTGTACACGTACAGAGTGATTTTTTTTTTCGTCGCGGGACGGCCCACGTCAAATATTCGTCCAGTGATCCAGAAAGTTACGTGGTCGAGTTCCAAATATCACAAATATCACAGCCGTCCGCCAAACAGACTGGAATCACGCGAAACGAACGTCCGTACGACAGAGTCCTGGATAACCGAAACTGGAGAAACGACTCCAATCGTCTACAGACCGACTTCCGGGTTAGGCAGCGTCGACGCGACCGGACGCTGCACAGCTGAACAGGACCGTCCTGTTCGCGCGTCTGACCTAACCTAACCGTAAGGGATCTGCCGCTACCTAGTGCGGACGATCGAAAACCCGGCACGTGGACAACCAGGCGTCAGGTATAAACCGATTACCACTCGGCCCACTGCCGTTTAACGTACGCCGACTTGATTCTATTCTCCGTCGTTATGTTTTACGACGTGCCTGTATCGTACGAACGAACAAATCAACGACAAATCAACTAACCTAACCTAGCACACAAATACGGGACAGACCGCCGGCCGGCGCTTAGACACGCGCGCACGGGCCAAGTAAACGGCTGTGCGTGATCGGCACCGCAAGTCTGCGAACCGCTAACCGCACACCGAATATCCGTTTGTCCTCGAAATCAGAAATAATTGTCACCAACACCATAAAATTTCACGTTTCCGTCGTCGTTTTCGCGCGACGCATCGCAACGCGAAAAAACCGTGTAGTTTTATGGTTACAAAGTGTGTGTGTGTGTGTGTGTGTGTGTGTGTGTGTGTGTGGGAGGGGGGGGGGAAATGACTCATTTCCAGTATAGATTACGTCGTATCTCGTACACGCGCCAGTGATTTTTTACTGCCGACACCGCGCGCCTGAAACAAAACAAAACGTTTTTGAAATTACCGTTTGTTTTCAGAAATAAATGAATTGAAAGAAGAACGGAACGTTTCAACGCAAATATGTTTTATACTTGCGCGAAACGAACGAAACAAGTAAATAAACGATCGAAAAATATTTTTTTTTTTGAATTCAAGTAATCACAACGTTTTTCACGCGTTTGCGAACGTACAGGAGAAAACACGACCGGCGTCCAGACCGCCGTTGTTAGTATTAATTATTCGTGAACGAATGAGCAAAACGTATAAATAATTCAAATTCGCCACACAGGTTCACGAAGCGAATCGACGCGCGCGTGACCGTTTACGATAACGCGACAGTCTGTTAACGGGTCTTTGTCGTCGGCGATTAGCGTGCGGATGGTTGGGGGTAGAGGGGGAAACCCCCTAGAAAAATCAAACGGTACCCTATTTCATACGAGCGATAGGTTTCGCCGGGACACTGTCAGATATCCAGCAAGCGCGCTGACCTACGGTTCCAGAGTCTGGGTTCGACCGGGTCGGAAAGGAAAAATATGGAATTCTGGCGACGTACACATTGGTCGCGGGAGCGCGTGCCGGGATTATTGTCCGTTCGGGAAAAGCTAACCTAACCTAACCTTGTGCACGAAAGCGCGCGCGAACAATATCTGGTGTCGTGGTCGTCGTCGTGTTGTTTCTTTGTTCGAGACGAGAGATTAGGAGAAAAAAAACCCCCGTTTTATACGGCGCGCCGTAGTCTCGAGTACGCGCTCTCGAACACGGCGACCGTCCGGACGACGATGACCACGACGACGACGAAAACTGCCGGACAATGGGACCGGAACGTGTAAGGGAGACGGCTCCGGTCGAAAGGTTCGGCACGAAACGTAACCGACACTGTTATGCGTTAATGGTTAAAAAACGGTAATTTTAGATCCGCCGACGGAAGCGGACGGTGTATTTTCGTTTGTTTTACAAATCATTGTTTCGTCTCGGCGTTACGTCCGGAAACGACCCGAGAAAACGTCGTCGAGGGCATCGGACGTCGCGCAACGTCGTGATACATTGCGTCCGAACGAACCCGCGTGAGCCGATACACGACACACCCGCGGCTTGCCGCCTACGGTTTTTTGTTTTTTCGAAATCCGATACAATCGTAACACCAAACGATCGGTTATTTCGAACGTTCAAAACACGTTGTACGTGGTAAGACTCTAATGTAATTGGGCGTAGTCTTTTGACGAACCGTCAGACACCACGGACGCGGCGTGTCGTTTCAAGTGTTGATGTTTTTTTATTTTTATTTATTTTTTTTTACGCGTAACGGTGGCGACCGAAAACTCGTCTTGCTACAAGGCGATCGTTTTTTTTTACGTTGTTTATTCACTTCGCTATCGATACAACGGTATGTATGTTGTACAATACGCGACCGCGAACCGTCGGAATCCCACGTGCGTTCACAGGCGTGTAAGAGTGATGGCGATAGAATTGATCAACTATTTGGAAACGACGCGAACGACGTGACCGTAACCCGACGGCCGAGATTGTTGGATTTCTCGTCATCGTCCTACCGGGTTCTTAAACGGTTTTTCGTTTGTTTTGAAAAACCATCGAATTCACGATCATGTTCGAGACGTCACGGGGAGACTCACGAACGTCGTATTCTGCTTCATTCTCGGCCTCAGGTCCGCCACGGACATTCATACGATAAACGAATTGGACTCTCGCGACGAATCATCGGACTTTAGTTCGGACGTGGACGTACGTAAAAGACGCATTAAGTACACCCGTGTCTAAATGCTATTTTTAAATTCTTTATATACGTCGTGTTCTCGTCGAGGAATACTTCTATTTGTAAACAAAAACCGAACCAACAACCTAATAAAACGGGTCCGATTGGAATCGACGTAAATCGGAAACGGTTTTGCGAGAAGCTCCGTAAGATATCGCCGAATTCGGAAAACGCGTTTGTCTGCACACGAGTTGGGTCCGTCTCGCGTGACTCACACGTCGAATCGGTTTCGGCGCGACGTGGAAAAAAAAAGCCGTAAAGAACGCGGGGCAGCGCATCTGGCCGAGTCGACACACACATATATATATATATAAGTGCACGTATATGTCGTGTACGAACCGAACACGACTGCGGCTGCACACTCTTTCGTACGACTTCGCGCCGAAGCCGTAACAATATCCGTTGGGCGCGGGCGATTTCCTGTTCGGATTTCGTTCCGAACGGCGGCCGACTCGCGTCCCGTTTTGCCGATTCGGATAACGACGCCTCGGACTCGCGCCGCATACACACACACATATATATATATACATATATGCGCTTTGACGCAGTGGCGGCGCGAACAATTCGCAACCATGAATTGTATCAAACCGACCCATTATGACCATTATTATCTAATAAGTCGGTCGCGTCATATGCGTCTTGCACGGCTCAACAGCGGATCGGCGAATGTATGATATGGGTATCAGAATATTATCGTCTTTAGTGATCGGTACCCAAGTCCCGAAGGACCAAAGACCAAAGGCCTCATGAAACGCCGCCGTATCGCGCCGCCACGGCTCGGGATTCGGTGAGTCAGTATTTTTCCCGGTTCGAACCGAACGGTCTTGCCTTCGGAAAGGCACAAACGTCGTATCTCACCGAACGCTCGCGCGTCGATGACCACTATTCACGTGCAGTGTCGTTTCGGCCCGGAACTTTGGGGTATGTCTACACGTCGTAACCGCACCGCGGACCATGACGACGAGAGGCGCACATGGACGATTTCCGAGTCCCTCGGGAACACGGGCAGGCGCGATAGATTTGCGCGTGCCCGGCGTCTGGCTTGCGAGGCTCTCGCCACATAACCTAACCTAACCTTGCCAATCCGCCACCGCGCGAACGATCCCGAACAGGGAATTCTGGAAGCCGACCCGACGTGGGGCTTACCCTTCTTCGCCCGTGGTACCGGTTGTAATCGCCGGTTGGACGTTTTCCGTCAGTTTATCTCGTTCGTCCGGGGCTTTATCTTTTCAGTCGCGTGTTTGCTGTACGGTGGCGACCCAGTACACGTGGACGGTAAACAGTGTTTTACTTTGCGATTCACCGTCTCATCGTTCAAACGATTCCGATTATAACGACAGAGCCGCGCGGGTCGGTAATGGCGACGAAACGGAATTCGCGCGAAGACGACTGCGAATGTGTACGAATTAATTATTTCTCCGTGTGTGTATATATATATATATATAAGTCAGGCTCTGTTGCCCGCGAGCAAAGCTTCTCGGATTTATCAACACGCTTTCCGCACCCGAAGCTGGGCGTTGCGAGCTAATGAGTCTCGCGTCGAGTGAAATCATTCTAATTCGATTTTAACTTGTCTCGTTTATCCTCGCGTTAGCTCAAAGCGTTCATCTTTCGTTTGTACCAGTTAGTTTGATTTTCACCGACAACATACCACATAACTAAACATGTTCAAGACGAACGTATCGCACAAGACCGTCGACTTCAGCAATTCGGGCAAACAATGTATTTGTACCAAACGAGACGGATGTTTAATAGCGTTTCGTTGAGACACTTTGCTGATATATACTTACCCGGCCGGGCTGCAGTGTTGAAAAAAAAAAGAAAGTCCGCACATGCCGTCGAAATATCGTAATTTGTTCGCAACGTTTCTTAACCGGACTATATATCGTCATGCGAATCCGTTCGGATTCAATGATCACCTAACCTAACCTAACGTCCGACCCGGGCCGGTTAAAAGAACCGATAAAATAGTCGACGAACGAAGAGCCGCGTGCTGGAATCAGACCGGCCAGACGGGAAATCGATGTTCCCTCCGTTAGGCACCACGAAACGTTACGTGTCGTTTGACGTGCGCGGATCGCCGAGTGTGGAACGTTTCGGTAGAACGCGCGGCATAACGAAATCGCGTCCGTGTCGAAATTGTATAACGACCACGACCAGGGGTTACGGGGATAAAACCTTCCCCTACCTTACCCCCCCCCCCGTGAAATTCAGGACGATTTTTATATATATATATATACGCGTGCGTAAAATGTGAACGTAATACGACCGACGAACATTTACATATTATTTACATTTGACGCGGGAAATTTCCGGAATTTTCGAAAATATTTGTCACGTTCGTTCCGTTGCGGGATGTCGTGTTTGGTCGTCGCGAATACCGTTGCGGGTCAGTGCGAACTGCGTGTTGTTCAATCATTTGTGTTTGTGTGTCGATTATTCGTAATGTTTTGCCGAAACGAGTTCCGGTTCGATTCGGACGTTTTCTTAGCCGACAAAGGTTAGGTCCCGACGACCCGAACAAATTCGTGACGTTCGGATCGCGTGCGACGAAGTTACTGATATGATGACCATCCCGAAGAATGGATGAATGGAAGAATGGAACTCGATTATTTACGGATTTTCGTTCGTGTCCGGTTCGGAAAGCCCGTACGGTTGAAACCGCGGAAATTCGCGTCGGAACCAAACACAACTGGTTCGCGCGCACAACTAAACGCGGTAACAGCCGGCAGCGGATATTTTCAAAAACGTTACCATTACCCTTGGACCTCCTCCACCTCCCCCCCCATCCCACCAGCCCCCGCAAATTTCATTTGGAACGCTATTTTTAAATTTCCAATCGAGCTCCGCCGCTTTATGTTTTCCAACTCGAACAAACCGGTCGGTTTTCGGACTGGGCGCGGACGTAACCGTGCGATACGTCGCGTCGTATCATATCATCATTCGAAGGTCGCGTTATTTCGTCTACGGCTTTTCGATGACGTCCGAATACGTGGCCGTCGTCGCGACGATCGTAGTGCGTCTTCGCCGGATTTCGCGAGTCGCGTACGTAATAATAACGACAATGACTGCCTTCGATACGGTTTACCGTGATTTGTGTTACACACAACGACGCGTAAACTAGCGTCTGAAATACAAACGCGGTTACGCGTTTTCTATTATTTTGAAAAAAAGACGGAAAAAAAGAGTATAAAAAATTGTATTTGTCTCGCGCGTATGGCGTATACGTAACGTCGGCTTACGGCGGCGCGTCATACTGTACACACAGTCGACGATTAATCGGATAAATCAATAACGCCGAGATACATTTCAAACCGTCATGATACGCCGTACCGTGTTGTCCGCGTTGTTTTTTTGAAGAACGTCGTCCGTCGGAACCACGTGTCGTGTGTACGTAAAAAACGATGTCAAAGCATATTGCGTACCATCGGGTCGAAACGGATTGCACGGGAAACGCGTGCAAACCGACTTGATTCGCCGACGTCCAGATATTCGATAAGGGGTGCTCGAATCGGGGAAAAAAAACATATAGAGGAGCTCCGTCCGACGATTCGAAAACCGCGTCGTTCCGAGTGCAAAACCGTCCGACACAAACCCGGGGGTTTATACCACACCACCCCTCCCACGAGAAAAACTGATTAAAAACAAAAATTACATTTCAGCTGCGTACATATTTTCGTTCCAAATATGATCCACGTGAATTGATGTTCATCGAGTTTTCTCACAGAATTCAAAAATAGCAATAAGTGAACAATAAGTGAAATACCCTAGCGGTGATAACTGTGACTGATATAACGTCGCGTTCAACGAGCACACTAGACCGTGTACTAGGTACAGAACAATCGTGATATGATATTATCATATAAACAAACTACAAAAAAAATTTTGAGAAATATTTGAAATTGGTAAAAATCGAAAACAATTTAAATCTACGTTTCAAGACAAATTATTTCGGTCGTAGTTTCGCCGTCCCGGTAAATCACCATGCGCACCCTCCAACTCGAGTATTGTCGATAAGTTCGTTTACGTTCTGAAAACACGTCGACGGCAACATCGCGTGGATCCGGAAAACGGTGTGGGCGTCGAATTCGCGTCAAAAGGGACGTTTCGTGCGCAGAGTCGGTCGAAACGGGTTCGTTTTAGACGTGAGATCGATTCGAAGGCGTCTCTCTTGATCAAAGAGACGATTTAATTTGATCGCATAAAACCCGAGACGACCGATCGTTCTCCGATTTTCGGCACGTCAAGCAATCGAGTAAGAGACGTCGCATATCCGTTTTGGGGAATAGCCCTGTAAAAAGTGAAACACGTGACCTTGAATGATTTTCATTCCGTTCTAAAACGGTTACCGCAGACGCGGCGCGGTCGTTAAAAATCGATCCGACCACCACAAGTCGGGCGAACGATACCGGTACGGAGGGGGGGGGGGTGAAGCGTGGAAGAGGGGTTTAATGAAGACCTTTCGATACCGCGTGGACACGGCCGAGGGAAAACCGTATGCTGGTGAAACGTCGTCTTCGAATTTCGTTTTGAACGTCGTCGTAAAAAAATGTTTGTTTTTGTCGTCGCGACGACGGAATCGAAAAACGAAACCCAAACGTTAATTCGTCGAACAAAGTTCGCGCGAACACGAGAAATCCGATTACAAATGTTTACGACGCGGAAACGTGTGTGTGTGTGTCGCAACGACCGCGGTAAAATTGCGTAATATTGTCGTGAACGATAACACGCTGTACATAATGATAATGATAATGATAATATACCGCCGACCCGATCGGTTTGTACACCGACACGGCGTCAAATCAATAAACGCGTTTCTCCGGAGCACGGTTTTTTTTATTTATTTACTTTTTTTTTCGCGGCATTATTTGCGTTCGGTATTTCACGTCATGCTGTCGTGCCGAAAGAGAGAGTTCCGTCGTGTCGTTCGGGAACACACCGACGCGTCGTAAGCGTTTCGCACGACGATACGAAAACGTGTTTTTTTTCCCCCCGTCGAATTTCCAAAACATCGAACCATAAATACGTGCGCCGCGTAGGTGACGTTTCCGTCTCGATCGTTTAGATCGTTCGATCGATATCTATTTTCGCCAGTGGTTATTTTGCCGAGTCGATTCCGTCGTAGGTTTCGATATTGAGTCGTCCGTCGGACTCTTTAAAGTTCTAACGGTTTTAAAGCCCCCGTTTCGATGGTCGGCTCCTGGAGAACACGTGCGACGAGATCGACTGATCTCCACCGTAACCACGTACGAAAACGGAAAGGAAATCGTAGAGTTCCGCGATCGCGTCCATTATCCGACACTTTTTCCGGGGGGGGTTTTTTTTTCTAACAAGGCGTGCGTACAACGAGCAGGTGAAAAACGTAACGCACCGCTACAATTTATTCATAATCATTGTAATTGAACGGACGCGCGCAAACGTTTTTAGTTTGATTAACCGTAATTGTGCCGTGTGAAAAATGAAAAATCGATTCATCCGGTCGCCCGTTGTCGACGGTTTTGATTTATGGACGACGTGATCGACCGACGAATACTGTTGTAATTAGATAAACGACTCGTGTGGTTGAATATAATCGCGCGCCCGCCCGTTTAGGCGACTGTCGTTCGGACATAATCGTCCGTAATCGCGTCGCGTAAATGTCGTGGCAACAAAAAAAAAAACCCCCCGAAACGAAAAATGTGTAACGGCCGAGGAAATCCGCCGTTTGACGTTTTCCTCTGGTCGTCTGCGTCCGGCACGCCAATTGAACGATTATTGATTGACCAGGACGATTTATTCGACAAGCGGTGTTTTGTTCGTCGATGTCCCGTCGTCGTATTCGACTCGCGGACAAGCACGATGAACGTTTTGAAAAGTTTTACTTTTTTGATAGTGCCATTTAGCTCTGGTCACTCAGACTTATTACCGTACTCGATTCAGATACCGGCCCCGAAAATTCTCCGATACAAACTTCTTAAGTGTAAAGGCTTAAAAAAAAACAGCCAAAAATGCGCCATCGTCGGATTTTATAATGGATTTATTATTTGAAGACGACTTTGAAATTATTGAATATTCCACCATCGTCGTTCGTACACAGATTCAGACTGTCGAAAAGCGTCGTTTACCAGTTATCGTTTATTATAAAATATCTTCGCAGACCGATAGGCGAGTTACTCGGTTTTGCTCTTTATTTATCAATAAATTCATACTAAAACTCGTTTAATTCATAAAAGATATCTATCAAAGAAAGTAAACACCGTCGACCAATCACGATCAAATAGATCTGTATTGCCAACACGTTAGTCAGTTACCACTACCTATCAATTAATTCGCTGAAACTGGGAGATAATTTCGCACCGAGAAACACTTATTCAGAAGTTTAGTTAAAACCGGGCCTGATTAATGAAAAACGTTGGTTAGGATTTGAAAGTTAGGAACAGTATTTTGAAAAACGATTATTCGCCCGCTCCTCGTCTTTAGAACCGTTCGACGGGATTGCTGTGCCCTCCAACACGCGCGCGATCGGCGGACATTGTTGTTGTTTTCCGTCGCGCGGAACGTGACGTTCCGCGTCTCGCGGCGATATCACGCGACGCGTGTGCACACACGGAGTCTGCGGATCGAGTGCCCACCCGGCGCACGCGATTAAAGGGATTTCCGTGCGGTATCGATCGGCGCGGAACTCGGCCCGGCGGCGGCCACGCGACAGGCGAACAACGTACCGGACGCCGTTGAAATACGCGCGCGGACGACAGCCGATTCGTTTCTCCGTCGAAACGATCTCCGGAGCCAAAGACGTTTCCGGACGACGGATACTCTTGGCGCCTGGCCGCGGTCGGATTCGAACCGACGGCCCGTGATAACACCAGACCCGACGGACGCTCGTGAACGTCGCGTAACGCACGAGACCTAACCTAACCTAGACCTAACCCCCGCGTTAACGGCCGCGTCGTATATTCACCGACCCGAGGTTACGTACGGACGGTTTTACTCCACGGGCGCGTTCCGACCGACTTTCGATGGGACATTAACAATTCAAACGGTTTCGCGCAAACGATCGATAGTCGCCGCGAGACTCTGCGCAGTCCGTTCCGACGTCGCTTGGCCGGTACCGGAAACGATCGAAAACCGTTTTTCGGAGTCCCAACGAGCTCCGGAACGGCAGTTCCCGACCGTCGTGGGCCGTGAGCGCCGCTCGGATAACCCGCTGCTCTTCGGGATACGCATATCATCGACGTCGGGGTTTTTACATTACGGTCAGAGTCAACAGTGCAGTGCAGTGGTTTTGTTCGAATCGCCCGTTTTAAACAAAAAACGATCCTAAACGATTTGTTTTCGATTTTTTACGAACCGGTCGATCGTTTTTTTTCACCTGCCATTCGTTTTACTCTAGGACTTCGTTTTTTGTCGATGTCCAGACGACAAAGCCGTTTCGACGACAGTGCACGTTGTCCAACGAATCTTCGAAATCGTTATCCCGGATGAAATCACCTACACAAGCCGTGCGACATCTTAATCGCTATATTCGTTTGTAAACGCTCGTCCGCTCAATCAATACGCGTTAACGATATGTGATCCCGCACGTTAAGTGCGTGTTTTTGGAACACGCTGTACAACGTCTGACGACGAAACGAATAATGACAATCTAGGCGCACAGTCACAACGTACAGTGACGATAACATAGTGTACGTTAAGACAAACAGGAAAGAAATTTCGCGTTCGTCAATTATCGTCAATAGCAATATAATAATATTTTGTTTGAGCTGCCGGTGCTTGAGTAACCGTTTGTTTGGACGTCAAATTACAACTACAATAAAAACGTGGACGTTGCCTCAGTGACTGTCCGCACCGACGCGCGCCTGTATATAACGTGTGCCTCTAACTGCGGTTCAAACACACTTCACGTTCGGATTTCTATTCCGGAGACGTACACACGGTTAGTGAACGCGGGCTGTTGTGTGACGACTACGCGGTGTTGAGAAACGCGCGAGACATCTTGTACACGTACGTTTGCTTTTTTTTCCCGTCCCTAACACTGCTCGTTTAAAAGTTCGACGGATTCGCGTGGACGTCATCACATCACGACTTAACCTAGACTCGTTGCGTTTTAAACGTGAATTTCGATTAAAATATACGAAACGTCGTGGTCGTATTTGTCTACGTTTGAGTGGAGTACTGTACCGACATAAACTGTACGTATCGTTCCGTTTTAATTTTCTATCACGTATCGAAACGTATAAATATTTTCCGTCGGTGGACCGAGAGACTTTCGAAACGACAGACGTACGGCGGACGCGGACAAGAAAAAAACCGCACCGATTTTGATTCGAATATTGGTTAAAAAAATCATAAAACGTTGTAATTTCTTTGTCAGTCGAAAGAGAGAGAGAGAGAGCACAAACGTTTTTTTTTTCAAACTCCTCCGGTCGAAACGGTATCCTATTATCATCTCTTTTACGCGCGTATACGTGTATATTAAGGCTCTCGGTTCGGCACGTGTATTAAAAGTTCATCTGCTCGTGTATTAAAATTGTCCGCATTTAAGGTCCAGTAGTTCGTAAGAGATTTTTTTTTTAAATTCGGGAATATTACAGTGTAATTCTGTCGTGTACTATAAAATCTTCGCGATATTCTTATATTGAGTTCATGTTAACGCTCTTAACACTCAAGGTTTCAGATTTAAAAAATAAAATGAATATATTAATTTTTTATATACAACAACGACGAAAGCACATGCCTCCGTGTGCCACCCTCAGATCCACCACTGATCATGTGAACACGGACTCCAAATGCACGTGTGCACGTGTATTTTAATTACACGTACTTCAACACCGTTTCCATAAATACACGTACGTTCGTGTTCTTAAATGCACGTGAAATAGAGACCTTTAGTATGAAGAACGTAAATAGAAAACCTCGATTGAGAACGAAAACGGAACGAGAAAGACAACGTGGATTGGACGTGACAAAAACCAAAAAAAATTTCCTACTGACTGTTGAATGGAATTTTCACTAATAATTTTTCGACGCAGAATGATCATACGCAGTTGTTCGTTTCCGCTGTACAGTGCAAAAACCGACCTGAATGTCTGAATAGTAATTATTGTTCACAAACGGAATATTCAAATTGAAAACAGTAAAAACGCGCGGTCCGTTTCGTTTTAGTTGTATAAGACGGCTCACGGGGAAAAAACACAAATTGAAACTAAAAAGAATATTATTTTGACAACTGTCCGCAAATAATTCTTTAAACGACGAATTGAAAACGCCGGGATGAAAATTTACCTTCTAAGATTTCGGCGAATAATCGCCTGCTCGTAATAAAAAAACCCAATAAAATCGCTCTGCACACGTGCGCAATATCCGTTTTGGACTCCGGAAACCGCCGCGGGCCTGAGCCACGTAAAACGTTCGGGACGCGCCTAAACACCTCGTCTGCTAATATGAACTCTGTGCGTCGTGCCACGGCTTTCACTCGTATAAATACAATATATTATGTTAAGCGTATGAAAAAAAAAAAAAATAAAAAAAAACCTCGAACAAAAGCAGGTGCGCGGTGTTTTGTTCGCGTCCGCCCGAACTTGTGACTCTGAAAACCGATAATGGGAATAGAACCGATTCGGATAGCGGGTTTCGAATTTTAAGTCCGGGCTCGATCAATCGTACACGCGGTTAATATCGTTACATCGGTTTGAATTGTGTCGGCGGCCAATCGTTTGAAAAACGTTGATTTTTTTTTCCGCAGCCGTCTCGCACAAATCGGGAAGTTTTGCGAAAATAAAATCGCTGTGTATGCAAAACGGTGTTTTGTTTTCGTTTCGTGCAATATTTCTGTCGAAACGACCACTTGCACAGAACGGTTCGAAAACGACGCACTGTCCTCCTTGATGAGAGGTGCAGCGTATCTCCGAAAATCAAATTGTCGGGAAAATAAGTTTTTCGACACTTCCGTTTTTTCAACTTGAACTTATTTTTAGGTCGGTATTAACAATAACCGAACCGAGTTTATATAAACAATGACGTGTCGCTATTGTTTTTCACTGTACGTACTTCGTTGATCGTTGTTTTACTGTGCACAACAAACACGCACGTACGCCAACGTAAGTTTCCCAATGCGTTATCATATATTTTTAAATGTTTATATTAGACGAAGAAACCGGATCATTTGTCAAATATTTGTGCAATCGAATATATTCGTTTGTTCTTTAAAATGTACTGATAATATTTGCTAATACAGACGATGCCGTAAAACCAATATTTACCGTAAGTCTAATGCGAAAACCAGTTTCCACTAAAATGTTTAGTAAAAACGAGTGTTAATAAAACGTTTTCCTTGGCTATAGTTTTCATTAGTAAGTTGTGTTAGTGTGTGTGTGATCTACCCGACAAGTTCAAGTGGAGTTAAATTGTTAAACTCAACTGTACTCGATTTGGCGCACTGTTAACTCAAATGAATTACGTGGTTAACGTATCCGCGAACAAGTCGTTATCTGGGGTTAGTTTTTTCCTCGGTTCTCGTTCTAAATTGACTTTTCATTTGTAATTTTTAACGAACAATTTTTTTCCGTACGAATCAAAGATATGTATAAAAAAAAAAAAAAAAAAATGAATAATTTTTGATTATCCGACTAAGATCTGGTCTTTGCTTTCATTTCGATTTTTGTTCTCATCGGTGGAACGGCCTATAATTTAATATACAGGTACGTTTTGATCGATCGATAGTCCAATATTTATTTTAATTACGCGAGCGTACCTGTACACACATTTTTTAATCGGTGTTTGTTCAATTAACGATTTCACACGATATATACGAGTATATATCTATATATTGTATTGAAAATAAAAACAAAAAATGCACCACAAACGCGAGCCGTTGTGTAACACGCAGCGTACAGACGGAATAACGCGATACAGACGATTTCGTGATATACGTTACGGGCGGGGGGGAATAAAAAAAAAAATGAAGTTTTTTTTTTACATAGTGTATATTATGTTACGAGCGCCTATAGTGTGCGCTCGTATACGAACAGATATGTAAATAACGCGCGCGGTGTGTGTGTGTGTGTTAACCTACAAATGTATTATTTAAAACATATTGAAACCTGGAAACGTATACGGACCGTGTGACGCGAGAACGTATTATTATTATTATTATTATTGTAAGGCTTCGCGTTGTGGGTCAAGGTTCGTCAACCATCGTATGTGTATCGGTATTAAAATCTGTACACGCGTCCAATGCGCGTTTTGTCGATTTTTCCACGGGACCGACGCGAGCTCATGGTTCGTTTCGTTCGTACTCCATAACGTCAAAATGATAACGTTCTCCGGCCTTCAAAGCTAATCCGGCCGGTTCGAACGGCCGTCACGCCGACGGATAGGCTACCCGTCACATGTCTTATCACAACGGCCAAAACAGCGTTTTTACGATCACGCGCCGGTATCGCTAGTTCCCAATCAGTACAGTTCACTCGTCGGACATGGTTTAAGGCACGTTTTCATTTTGTTTCGGTTGTTTCGAAAAAAACTGTGCCACACGACATTTCGTAACGCCATAAGGTTCGATCCTGAGTGTAAACACAAACTCTCCGTCCGCAGAGGTGTGTCTTCGGGTTTCAGAAACCTGAAGAGCTGGAACGAACGGAAAATGTCGGATTATCTCGGACGAGTCGGGGAAAATCTTCTCGGATCACTGGAGACAGTCTCATGCGGGGTAAGCACCGCGTCTCCCGGAAACGCGGAGGAACTTCCAGAAGAAAACATACGCGTTCACGTCGCGCTAACCTACGATCCCGTAACCTTCCAGTTTAAACACTTGTAAGTTTCCGCCGTAAGTCTCCCTCTCGTGAAAGCGGCTTCACGCATACGTCACACGCGAACGGCCAAGCGGATCACTGCCGCGATAGAGGCCCGGCAAACTTCACACTCGTTACGGTTTGTCTCCTCGTAACGGATCCTCGTTTTTCTTTGGGCGCTGGTGGTGAACGCGTTTAGGCGTTTATCTTTCGTCGGTTTCAAAAACACACTTCGCAGATGTCTCTCTCCGACTAACGTTGAACCCCGGCGCGAATCCTCACGTCGATTGTTTAACTTTCGGCTTTCCACGACAGTGGACTTGATGGCAGGCAAACGGTCGAAAACGAACACACTTCACGTGTTTGTCTTGCCAATTGTGTTTACAGTAAGCTCGTATTGAATTTCTGTCTAGTATATTCACTTAAACTCCCGCCATCCCCTCCCCGCCCGCGAATACGCCATCGATTAATGTCGTTTATATTTACGCGCACGCGCGCGTTTCGGCTATAAAAAGAGCGTTCGCGTGACGCACGACGAAGAAAGAAGTTCTGTTTTCGGAAAATTCTAATTACTTATCGAAGTAGACTTTGAGAATCTGTGCGTAAACGCGGTACAAATAAACATCGACGTTAACGCAGCAGGTGGACCGACTGCGCGAGAAACGGACGAGAAAATAACCATATCATATACACACACATATATATATATCGATATAATATTTATATAACAGTATGGTCGCCGGTGGTTACATTGTATTTCGTGTTTGATCGTTACGTCGCGAATAGGGTCGAAGCGGTTAAATTCTATTATTCAATATCGCCGTCGTCGCTTCGGCTAAACGGAAAAATACTAATATTATGCAATCGCCGTTATATATAATAAAATATAAAACGCGCGTTTTGACGTGTCCAAATACCGCCAACGCTTGTTAATATTTCGTCGCGAAATCCACCGATCATGTGGCGACGAGACGAAGGAGAACACGTGGGTTAGGTTTAGGTTCAGGAGACAGGAACGACGTCTCGAACAGCAGACGCTGGGTCCGTGACCGTGGACGACGACGTCGCGACAAGTTTCGTTTTACGAGATTTAGGACGTGCACGGCGTGTCTTTACATCGTGATCAGGTCCGGCTACGGAAAACGGGGGAACCGAAAGCCGACACGACGGCGATGCGAACGCGTGCCTAACTGTTTTTGTTTTTGGCAAACGACGTAAAGACCGGCCGGGAAACAAACGGCGGCGTTACAATTGTCGTCCTTCCGAAAAACACACGGACGCACGTGTGTCAGATTCCGAGCGGAGCGAATAGGAATGCGTGGAATTTTTTACGAAACACGCCGGCGTAAATCGATAACCTTCGTATGCAATTCATGAGGTTGGACGTGTCGTTTCGGACGGAACAAGTCAGGACCGACGAAAAATGTGGATAATAATAGGCGCACGGACGCCATCCCCTCAAAATTCGACCCGTGAAACCCGTGTGCGCACGACGAACGAATACGTTATCACGTTTCGGGACAGATTATAAACGGGAAAACTTATGGACACGTGCGGCGCGCACGTTGCCGTCTCGTTTCTATTTATAGCGACGGCGCGCGTCAAACCCGTTCGGAATACTACGACGACACCGATCTATACTCGATCGTTTTCGAACGAGGCTCACGATAACGCGCCATTTTACTCTTTTTCTTCCTTTTTCCCATAGCGACGTGACCGCACGGGTTTCTCGTGGAAGCGGTCGACTTTCGCGTTGGTAACCTATCACGCACGCGCGTTCATTAGACCCGACTCGTCAATCGTAGTGGGAGACCGTGCAGAGGACGTGGCGAGTGGTTCAAGGGCCACGACGGGGATGGGGGAAATGTTCGATTTCGCCGTTTTGTCGGAAAAAATGATCGAACACTAGTGTTTAAACGAACGACGCGGTCAGAAAAATCCGATTTCTACAAGACCGTTCGCGTAGAAAAACAAACGCGCGATAACGTCGTTTTCGGGTTCATTGATTTCCGTGACAATTAGTCGCTTTACATATTACATATGACAAGCTAACAAAAGATATTACGGACTGGAATAAGCACTGAAATCGAAGGTCCTATCCAAAAACCTAAAAATATATATATATATGTACATGGTACTATTAAGACCAATTGTTCTATACGGCTCGGAAACGTGGGTTTTTGAGAAAAACGGAAGAATCGAAATTAACGATATTCGAATGAAAAGTTCTACGGAAAATTTACGGCCCAGTCTTCGATAGCCAAACCAATGAATGGAGAAAACTGCATAACGAGGAACTCCAAAGACTTTTCCAGAGGCCGAATATAGTTAGAGAGATTGCCAAACGAAGACTAAGTTGGGCAGGCCATGCTTGGCGCAAACAGGGTACTTTAGTCAAACGGGTGATTGTAGAAAACCCTACTGGGAAAAGACCGTTAGGTAGACCTAAGCTGAGATGGGAAGACGGTGTAAAGAGAGAAGTTGAAAGGACGGGACCTGGTACCAAATGGAGAGAGGCAGCGGAGGACACGGATAGGCGGCAAAGTCTATCGTTAGCAGTATGGTCTTGAAGGCCGAAACTAAGGAAAAGAAGAAGAAGAAGAAGAAAATTGGTCGCGGACACCGTAATTCGTAATCCGCGAATTATTTTTCGGAAATTATGGAAATACGAATTCGCGCGCCATCACTTATGTACTTAGGGTATTGAATAAATAGCGTTCGCGTTTGCATTTCGAACGCGTCTTGTAGCGAACGAATTCGTAGACAATTATTTATAATTATATTTTGTTCGACAACGGCACAGATTAAGTGAACCTACCGACCGAGTTAATGTGCGATTCAATAAATTATTCTTACGGAATGTGTCGCATGAAAATATGCAAATGCGGTCTCGTGATTTTGTACCTTAATGCCGGTAAAGTATGAAATACACGTTTCGTGATGTTCTGCATTATAACACGACAATTTTCGATGTTTTTAATATTTTTTTTATTTATTTATTATTTTTTTTTTTTACGATTTTGAGGCTGAACATTTTTCGCGTGTGTACAAATGCAAAATGTGTTATACTTTTTGCATGATTTTTCAATTAATATATAAATCCGAGCCCTTTTATTATTCGTCGAAACCGTGTAAATTTTTTTATTTCTAGTAGATTTAAAAAAAAAAGTGACTGTTATAACTGTACAAAGAGTTTACGCACGGTATCTGTTGTGTACAACATACATGCGTACGAGTGTGTGCGCTAGAGATGTTTATTTTCGAACGTACACATAACATTTAATGTCTAGCTGCGTTTACCTAAAAACTATATCGTTTTACTCATTGCAAACGTGCACAACACGTCGGCCAAGATAAATCGGGAAAAAAATTCGTCCGTGTATATATATATATACTAGATATTTTCAATACTTCTATTTCGATAAAAATATTCAATAGACACTTGGAAAAACGTCCTTGTAGGAAACGCAATATTTTTAAAACGGAAATACTCGCGCTTTAAACATACGTATCTCGACTTGCGTATTTAGGCGTGCAACCCGTTCAAACGTCTGAAAACCGTTTTATTACCATAGTCAAGGACGTACCTAACCGTAGGTCTAACGATGACTATACAGACCTGAACGTCGAATCTCGGAGGGCGACAAAATGTTTAGCGAGTTTTTTTGGTTTTTGTTTCTCAAGCAAAAATAAAAAAAAGAAGCTTATTGTTTGATCCATTCTGTTCTTTTACACATTTTTCTTTTCGTTTTATTAAAAAAAAAATTCATTGTTATAACACTTATATTATCAGCGATTTATTGTACACACCGACATCAATATTATTGCAATCGTCGCCGGTCCAAATATATCTCGTCACAAAACCTGTTTTTCGTCATTACGAACATTATTACAATTTTTCGTTACCGCGTTTCCCGCCGTCGCCGTTGTCCGGCCCAAAAATATCGGTCTTACCGTGTGATAATTGTTGACGTTCTTACAACGCCTCTTTTTACAAATTACCGATCGCTTTGTTATTCTCGTTGGCCGGCCGGCATCGTGCCGTTTTACATTACTTCGTTTGCCCGTTGTTTGCCCGACACAATATCCCGTTCCCGTTAAAACGTCTGGAACCGTCTCCTGTTCTTTATCCCGTACGGTCCATTTCCACCATTCTCGCCGTCCGTCTTCAAAACGGTTATCGTCAACTGTTTTAGCAAAATGTATATTCGTTGAGGCCCGCGTTCGTAAGATACGCGACTCCGCAACGTCCGCAAATGTACACTCGGTCTACTCGCACGGAATACGTTTTGGCTCCCTGCGGACTTGTACGCGCTGTAGACACGAGACACGCGTGCAAACGCATAACGAACCGACACACACACGGGTGTTCGACAGTATATATTCCCGTGACGTTCGTCGATAGAGAAGGCGTTTTCCGATACACATACGTGTATGTATACATTGTCTTTTGAAAAGGTGTTCGACGTGTGCGTACTTACCGTCGCGAGAAATACAAACGGTGAAAATTAAATAAATATATACACGAGCATGAATAAAATATCACGTTTTCCGACACGTGCGAAACGGACGGAAGAGTGTACACGCGTATATGGATTCGTGACCGTGTGCGTAAAAAATGGCGCGCTTTGGCGAGCCGCACCGTCCGGACCGATCGTTACCCGTCGGTGCGACGTGATCGCACGTGATCGCCGGGGCCCGTGGCACAAGACAACGTAAATACCTGGTGGTGGAAAAATCATGTTCCAAATGTACATTTCATATCCGTCGTCTTCCGCGTGTCTTCGTTGCCAAACGCCGATGGCCGAAATCGAAAAATCAACATTTTCGTGAACTATTTCGCGAAACCGAAATGTCTTCCGAATCGCTTGTTCGTGTTGATTACGTCAGTTTAGGCGTGCCGAGCTGTGGGCCTTCGCGTGGTCGGACTGGACGATACGCGCACTCGGACGTCCGGCGACCCTTCGAGTTCCAACACGTGTCGTGGATATCGTTACTGCACGCGAGTAAAAACGATCGACGATCAAACGTGCAGATATCGAGTTAGGGTTTGAAAGCCGTTCGTGTTTCGGCGTTTTTTCTCTCACACCTCTCCGCTGTATTTCTCTCGCGACACTCTAACCTAACAGGAGGATCTTCCTTTTCGAAAATCGACCGACGCTGAATGACTCAACTGGTTTCCGTTCGTCCGTTCACACAGCGTACACACGCTCCATTCGATCGTCAAGCAAATCTCCGTCAAAAACGTGAACGTCTTCAGAGAGAACAACCGTTCCGACCGTCCATCTCCGAAGTTTTTTCAGCGTCGTAGGAATATCGAACAATTAAACGCCACGTATTTAATAGCGTAATTATTGACATTTTCGAAAAGTCACGTGTGACTCCGCAAACGTCGGACCCGTCCACCGGAACGCTTCCAGTAAGAGGACGGTAGAAGGATTTGTAAAACGATCAAGAAAACGTTGCGAATGCGATCGCCGACGTTTGGGCGGAAGGAAAGGGATTTCAAAACTAAACACGCGAAGAAGAAGATGACTCGTTGCGAACCGTCGGGATTTTCTCGCGCCCTCGTCCACACGACCACGCGGGTCTACAGGTTAAGCGACTCTATGAGAAAAACGACCGAAACACGACGCAGTTCGTATTTATTCTCGCGCCGTCTCCGGACCGCGAACACTGGCTAGCTGCGGAGATTCGCGTGATAGAAAACCCGTTTATTATTATCTAGGATTATTACCCGAAAACGACCGAAACCACACGAAACTTACGTACGTTTCGGACGAATGATAACCGAACAGACAAACGGAAATCACAATGAATTCGAAACGAACTAACGCGAACGAACCGAATCGTACGACAGTAGCAAGTGCGTTCGTTTCTGTTCAAACGTACCGTTTTGTCGGACTCGGAAAATAACCATAAAAACGGTTGCGAAATAAAACGGTGTTTCGTACGCCGGCTGTACTACACAATATTCGTTCGTCCGTTCGTCCGACTTTTCTCCGGATAAAAACGAACGGCGACGGATCCGGCGAGCAGCAAACGCGTTTCGGACCAGCACTTTGTTCGCGACCCGTACGCGAAACGTATGGATTTTTCCGGACTCTTCCCGGTCGTTTAAGAAGTCGTTAAATTGTTTTCTCGTGTGAATTCCCGAGAATCGGATTGCTGACGTATTGGATCCGGTAGAATTTTAACGTCGCGTAAACGCTTTTGCAGGAAAATAAGAAAAGCCGGTTAGGTTAACGACGACGCGCTTAGTTGCAGGTTATCCGTCGGGGGGGTCGAGCAGCGGCGTGCCCAGGAATTTTCGATGGGGGGGGGGATGTTATAAGTAAACAGTAATAATACATTTTAATGAATTGTCATGGTGATACCAAAAACTTAAACGTTTCAGGCTCTCCGAAATCGTTTCTAGCTTATAACTGTGCTTATATTTGTCGATTGTTCTGTAATTGAAATGAATGTCATGTCGATCGACATAACACCGTTAAATTGAAAAAATTTATTGCGTTTTCAAAAATAAACGAAAAAAAAAAAATAAAATACACGGCACAAAGCAGATTCCAAACGGAAATTCGACCGCCCGGCTCGTGTACTTTTTGCTAATAACTAATAAAAAGTATTGAGTAACGACTCTAAAACAGCTCTTATAACCAATAAGTTGTTTTCTGTAGATCAGCAGAATAGAGCACGCCACCGGGGCCGGGCGTGGGTTTGACTCGACGCGAGAACGGAAAACAATTACGATCACCGTCGAGTTGGAAACGAAACGTCGAACGTGGAAAAAAAACATACAACGCTCACGTGAAGTCGAAGAGTTTTCGGTGTTTTTTAAAACGCGCGGAGTCCCGGTACTTACTACGAGATCGCGTCTTTAGACGGGGCCGACGATTTATTTTTATTATTTTTTTTCCGTTTCGTCTCGCCTCGCGTCGCAATCCGTAGACAATCGAATCTCTCCGCGGCGCGCGCCGGCGAGGAGGTTACGCCGACGGCTTCCTGTTCCGGTCGGTTCGGCGCCGGTCGTGTTCGGTCGCCGACGCCGCCGCCGCCGCCGACGGAGCGCCGCGAACGCCGCCGCCGCCGCCGCCGCCGCCACCAGCGCGGCTCGCACCGCCGTCACTACCACAGCACGGTCGACGGCGTTCAGACGCGATTCCGACACGGCGGCAGTCGTACGTACCGCGACCACGCACCGCACACACACCCGCGAGACGTTTTTACCTTTTACACACGCCGCCGCCGCCGCCATCACCCGACACACACGCCCGACACACACACCCGACACAGACACCCGACACACACACCCCGTAATAACGCGCCGTAATTTCGTTCGTTCGTCGGCACCGCAAAAAAAAAAGCGCGCGCCGCCACGCACCGATCCGCGAGACGGGCCGGCCCGCACCGGCGGTCACCGCGCGCGCAAACGCCCGACTCCCGCCCCACATGTTGGCGCCGATAGTGGTCGTCGCGCAGCGTTACACCCACCCGGTTGAATCGTGGAGGCCGTCGCCGTTGGCGGGTTGAAGAGGGCCCGAGGTGGTGTTGCGTACAACGGACCGGAGGCCGCCGCCGCCGCCGTCACCCTCAAGAAGCTCAGACTGGACGCCGCGACGGCAGCAGCAGCAGCGGCGGCAGCAGCAGCGATGAACATGCCGCCCGTCGCCGCGGGCCACACGCCGCCCATGCAGCAACAGCAACAGCAGGCCCAACAACAACAGCAACAGCACCAACAAGCAGCAACAGCAACAGCACCAACAGCAACAGCAACAGCACCAACAGCAGCAACAGCAACAGGGCGTCGCCAACAACGCGGCCGACGGACAGCTGCAGCAGAACGTCGCGGGCATGACGTGCAACAGCATCGATTCCGTCGGGCCGGGCGAGGAAGAGGTAACTTTCGTTTAGAAAACGTTTTTGGGTTTTTTTTTTTCAAACGATTACGAAAAAACTCGCCGAAACGATTGTTTCCGGTGATCTCCGTGAACGCACCGCCGATAGGGCGTCGTCGTCGTGAGAACGACGTTTCACGATAAAACGTGAAATCATTTGTACCGCGGCGGCGACGGACGTGACGTGTACGGGCGCGCGTCGTAATCCTTCGGGCCGCCGTCCCGTCACGCGATAGGCGCGCGTCCCCGCGTCCCGTTCCCGGCCGTCCCGCGGGAACCGCGGCGCACGTACAAAAAGAAAAAAACACGCGCGCGCGCACCACGTAACAACGCGTGACGGCGGCGGCGGCGGCGGCGGGAAGAAACGGAATAACATACCGAAAACGATACGTCGGTCGGCTCGTCGTGCGTACGCGTCAATCGCTCCCGGACGAGCGACGCGGGAACGTACGTGATGCTGCACCTAACCCTTCGAACGGTGTTCGTTTCGCGTAGCCCGATGACGTTTCGCGCGCTTTGGGCGACCCCGCCGGCCGCGTGTCGTGTTGCGCAAGTTTCGCGCAGGCGTGCCACTCGTTTCGGGCGACTACGTTTTCCGTTTAACAGGTTAAATTTCGGGTGTGGGTGTCGGCGCGTTGTGTACAGAGGAGCCGCGCGTTTCAACGTCATCGTCGGTCGTGTCGTGTCGTTTTTTTTTTTTCGTTTCGTTTTTTTTTTTTGACGATGCGACTACTACGACGGCGCGGTGGCTTACCTATATAATATTATTATTATTATTATTATTATTATCGTCGTCGTCGTTGTTACGTAGCTATCCCACCGCCGCGACGCTAATTACCGGTCGTTCACGGTCCGCCAGATACGCTATTCAAATATATACGCGCGCGCCCGCCTCCGCCGCCGCCGCCGCCGTCGCCGCCGCCGCCGCAGTGGTTGCCAAAACGGGACACGTCGTTATAAAAACGAAACGAGCGCGCCGCGTTCACTACGTACGTCCGCGGTCGGTTTTCCCGCCGGAGACGCGAGTTCCGTTTAAACCCCCCCCCCGCCGCAAGGCGCTAGCGAAGTTTTTTCGCGGCCGACATGTGCGCTCGTTCTCACCTGAGGGGCAGCTGCTCGCCGGCGGCACAACAGCTGATCGCTCCGTCGCGGTTTTCGTGGGGGGCGCGCGCGCGCGCGCGTCTAACCCTGGCCGACCGGACTCCCTACGCGACGGCCGCGGACGCCCGCGGACCACGTTTCCGACGACGTTCGGGCCACGAGACGACGTCGCGGCGCGGCCGACCGGCGGTGGTGGGGGGGGGGGGAGAGACCGGTTTTTGGCCACGAACCGCGTCGTAACCCTTTGCCGTCGTACACGGGGTGGTGTGGGACAATACGTGCGTGTATACGGATACCGTCGCCGCCGCCGCCGGAGGAGGAGGAGGAGGGGAGGAGGACCTGCCGCCCCGCGTCTCGGCCGGAAAACAGAAACACCGCGTCTGCAGCTGTTTCAGGACGAGATCTTTTATTTCGCGGCGTACGCGCTGAGGGCGACGCTCCGGTTTTGTAATAATCTAACGACAACCGAGAACGGTGTTTCGACATCGCCAGCTGTGCGGACGTCATTGTCACATCCGAGACATCCGATTTTCGCGAGAAAACCTAACCCCGATTAGAGTGCCGCGTGATTCGCGGACCTCGTGAACTCGTCAGGTTATATACGCATATACTCGTATCGATAATGTCGGTCGGGAACGGTCGGTATTTATTACGTACTAACGTGTACATATATACGAAAACCACGACGCCATAATTCAACGCGCGGTATATATATAAAAAAATGTAAAATCCTCCCGACGACTTGCGGGACCGACGCGCATCTCCCTCACTCTCACGCTCACCGTCTCTCGTTCGAGGGGGCGCTCGCGACGCGACCAGACTCTGCTGCACGCGGTCACCCTCTCGTCGTTTAGCTCGGGTTCTTATTTCGTAACCGCACGGTCTTCGATTCTCACGCGAACCGACACAGTCGTGAACACGTGAAAATCGTGTTCGGTAGAAAATAAAAACAACCCCGTACGCAGCACACGCGACAACGGGCGTACGATTGATAACGGTCGAAACGTTCGTATCGAACTACGAGTTTGCCGTTTGAACGCGGAAAAATACGTTACGCGCCAACTCGTCGTCATGGCGACTGTCAATCGATTCCGCCGGTTCGCGTGTACGGACTCCCGCGAACCGTACACCGGACGCCAGGTTTAAGTCGCCGGGTCCGCTCGCGAGCGCCGTCGATACGACACGTTTTTCGAGAAATCGAAAACAACGCGGCCCCGGAATCGTATTTTCCCCCGCCCTCGCCGTCGCGCAGACGGACGCGAACATGTGGCAAGCGGCCCAGACGGACTCGTACAACACGCACGACATTGGCGTGCTAGCCGTATGCCGTTTCCGTCCGCGGCGTGTTACGTCCCGTACGAGATAACAACAGTGTCGCCGCCGTTTTTCCGCCGATTCCCCGTTTGCGTTCCCCGGGCGACGATAATAGGAAAACGCAAACCGAATCGCCGCGGCAATAACGGTACACCGGGCTGCCGCCTTACCGTATCCGGTCAAGCTCCGAAAACCAGTTTTGAGCGCGAGCCGAAACGTACGAATAAAAGTGGACGTGCGTCGGGAAACAGTGTTCCCCGTCACGCCCGTTTTATGTCGTCCGCCGGGATAAACGTCGCGAGAAAACGGAAAATGACGAGATCGATTCGATTACTAAACGGTACCGGTTCTCGCGGGCCGATTGTTTGCTTTTCAATTATTATTACGATCGTAAGCACGTCCGCGTAAATTATGACGCGCGCGCGGTTCTCGGTCCGTGTTGGCCAACGACCACCGGAGGACGCAAACGCAAACGCGACGTTTTGCCCCCCGGTACTTACGCCGTGCCGTATGTTGACGGCCGTGACAGACATCCGAGCGCTCCGACGTTTTAGGTTAGGTTCTCGGTGGTTATTTCATTCGATCGAGCCGCCGGACGGAAGAAACCCGAAAAACACTGCCGACGGGAACGGACGAAAGCGATATGACGCTCGCCCGCGTTTTGCCCGTCTCGACGATTATGACTGGGCTCGTAGTAAAACGCGTAACGACAAGACGCGTGGATTGGCGTATTATACCGAAGACTGTAGGTTGTCTTGTACATTTCCCGACAGAAAGGACGAAATTTACGATAAACAACACGTGTTCATATGGCGGCCGCGTTAGGACGGCGCGGAGAGGCGAGAAAACGGTCATGAACGGCAGCACAGGTTCGTCGTAGACCGAAAACGGGCAACGCGAAACGCGTCGATCGGCGTGGTCGACCCGCTCGCCAGTTTATTCGGCCAGCCGGAGGACCGATGACCGATGACGAAACACGGGCGGCATGGTCGTACAAGCGATGACTCCTCCGCGGAACATGGCCGCGCACTCGTAAAATCGCGTCGTTTCATTTCGGCAAATACTCTACGACGTTCAGTTGGACTCTGTCAGACAGCCGGCATCGTGGAACGTGTACGCGTTCCGCGCCGTCGAACGTGTCGAATGTTACGTCGAAACGGCCGTGCTTGAACGGAAACCCAAGAGGAAAAACGGGACGAAACAACGATTTCAATCCGACCCGTAATATCATGACCGAATTGCGTCCGAAGCGTTCTGTTTCAAACGCACAATCCGGAAGCCGACGAAAACGCGTTTCTTCTCGACGCGATCAACGTACCGGAGTGTGTGCGATAAACGTTTTCCGACACGAAGAAAAACGGCGTGCATTCGTCATCGTCGCGGAGCGGTTCCGTATTCGTTTTCCAATTACGTCTTACAGCTTTTCTACGCTCACGTAATCCGACGAAAACCACTCTTGTGATGCGTATTAAAATATGCACAAACGTGATGTAAACGAAACGTGATCGGAGTGGACGGGACCATCGCACGTACACCTCTGCACGACGTGTGGGCATTATTATTTAACGTTTGGGCGTACACGCGCGCACACATCATGATCGTCGTCCGTGCCCCAAAGCTCTCGGTCATCTCCGCGCCCACGGACCAATGCAGATTCGATTTGTTGTTCGATGCGATTTGTCCTACGGTATGAACACCGTTCACGAGCGTTCGCTTTTATTTTAATATTAATATAATCGGCTGGGAGTGGTTTGTACGCGGCGGCGTTCGGCTGTGTTTTACGCGTTTTCGGGTTTCGACGCGACACACGACGCGACGGACGTTTCCAGCGTTCCGTTCCGAAAACCGAACCGGACGCCGGGTACGAGATGATCAAACAATGTAGTTTTCTAAACGGCCGTATTTTCGCGCCACAGATACGGCAGGAGGACCGTCGAGTCGAAATTATGTAGTTCCGTTGGCGCGGTTAGAAAAATCCCGAGAAAAATAATTAAAAAAAAAAAAAATGGCATATAAAAACGCACTCGAGACGGCGGATGACGGCGAATACAAATATTACGGAAGAAAAATCAAATCGCTTTCGCCAGACGTACGCGACCGTGTACGCACACGTATATATATATATAAATATACAGTTAAGGAACCTCGTGATCGAGTGTTACATTTTACGGAGATTGAAAACATTTTCTGGCTCTGGATCAACGAATGTTAGAAAATATCGTAACGTACGAAACAATATGATCTCATCAAGGTGAATTAGACACCTCCGACGATTGGCGAAAATCCAATCCGTTCAGAATGTTTTAACCATAATTCTTAGATCCGTGTTTTTAAAAAACACCCTACGTTGCCCGTCCCTTTCCGGGCCTGGTTCGTGCAGTCCGTCGAACCCGATCGGTCGATATTCGACGTCTATAACCTCCCATAAAAAAAGGGCACGGTTGAGGACTGTCGTGTTCTTTCTTACGTCCCGGCCGATCAATACCGTCGGAAAAATCAATCCGGCGGGCGCGCGTGACACCGTGACGATAACGATAAGCGCGACGTGAATACGACACGGGGACGGAAAGACGACGGCCGAAGAAGAAGACTAACCGTCGCGCGGACACAGACACGCCGGTACACGCAAGTATGTGTACGTTATGTATAAACACGTGCAGGTAAACGGATACTCGTGTGCGTTCGCTCTCCGCGTACCGAAACGGAACGACACGAAACCCCGCGCACGTCGGTCGTATAATCCGATATCCGTTTGTGCATTTGCGCCACGTACCGTTGTGAAACTTTTTTATCGCTCGTCCTTCGCCGCCGGCCGTCGTCGGCCGACCAGTTGTACGAAGCCGTGCGCACTCGTACCGGTAGTACCGGCAAAGCCGCGCGTTTTATTTTCTTACGCGACGGCGGTCGCAAACGGACCCCGTCCCCGAGAACGCGCACAGAGTGTATTCGTTTACGTCGATTGAGTCACGCGCGTGTCTCCGGGACGGGATTTATCTGTCCGTCAGGTTAGGTTCGCCCGCCGAACGAGAATGACAACGGGGTCGATTGCGTGGCGCGAAATTTATTTTCTACCGGCAGGACGCGCCAAACCCGTTGATCCGACGTCGAACGGTTTTTCAAACACACGAATCGATGGGGATTTTCGCGCGTTCGATTGACTATGAACGGTGAGAATTGGTCCGAGTCGAACACGACGCCAAAACGTCTTAAACGTTTGTTTTCGTTTTTGGTTCGTTTATACGGAAATTTAATGGCGTTTTTTCACTCGTATTAAGTATGTCGAGTTTAATATTGAAAAACCGACGAACGTCGTATTTACGAAACGTGTTTCCGCGGGCCCGGAGAAAAGACGCGTCGAAGAACGTTCACGATATCTCGTCGTCGTCGTCGTCGTCGTCGACCCGTCGCGTGCATAACATCTCATACACACGTACTAAAAAAAAAAAAAAACACGGTTGATATACATATGCATATATATATATATACATGTATTGTTTTCTCGCGTCGCACGGTCCTCCTCGACAAAAACAGTTAAGTCAACACGCGCGCGTGTAATTTACGTCACGTCTGAGCACAGAATGCCTATATATATATATATATATGTGCGTGTGCGTGTGCGCGTGTGCGTTTACGTGCGCCACGTGTACCACTCGTACGGGATAACGACCGACCGACCAGCAGCAACAGCCGTCGATGTGGAAGTCGCGGTGACCGAAACGACGATTTTCCAAAGAACGCAAAGAACGCTTGCAAACGCGTTTTTGACGACGTGCACGACCGGCGTGGACTCGTCGCTTATTCTACCCGTCCTCGGCCGAGCTCGAGCGTCGAAAAAGCGTAACGGACCGTTTGTTTCGACGTCTCGCGCGGCCAACGGCAGTGTCCAAAACTCGGCGGGACATTCAGCATGAAACGTGCACGTGATTTCTCATCACTTTACGCGAGACTAACACGACCGACGAATTATTCAACCGTATTCGACCGTCAACGTTGGAGATTCGGAATTTTCCGAAATGTTTGTTCCGTTTAATCGTTGCGATTCACGACATAGTATACACGTGAATTACTCGTTTTCATGTCGCGGATCGTCCTGTCGCGGACTTGTCAAAAACGAGTTCTGATCCGAACCGAAAAATACAATCGCCGTTCCAAACGGCTTCAAATTCTGATCCCGACGAATCGTCCGTGGGTAGTCTACCAGAATAACGTGAGTTTCAATTCTATAATATCGGAATTCTACCAGAACGGTCATATCTGGTTTCCGACAGTTGGTACTTTTTAGAAAGGTCATTTTTCGATTTTCTCAAAAGCGCCTGGAAAAATTCGAAAACTACCGAAAAATTACATGAAAACGGCATAAACGTGATTTCGTCGAAAACGATTATCGTTATTTCTTCGTTAATTTTGAAACTAATTGTCATGGAAACAAATTGTCATTTGAAACAAATTTTCAAATTTTAGACGTACGTATTTGTATTCAACAAAAAAAAAAATCTTAAAAGTCGTTAAGCGTTATTAAAACGATCAAATTCGGATACGAAAACGATTTACTCGCGTTGATATTTTTTTCAAAACCCTCTCCCAAATTCTTTCCCGCGTTCATCCCCTGGTCGTCGGCAGAGCACGTCGTCCATTTCACGATTAGCGCGACGTGTAGGACGGAAAAACGAACCGTGTGTAAAACGCCAAGAATGTTTTGCCGTGGATGTCGCGCCAGTGTCGGATACGAGCATGGGCCTACGTCGATAAGAGTTCCGGGGGAATTGTTTGTAGGCGGACGTCGCGGGATTCAACCGTGAGATCGTACGACGGCGGATATTAAAAACAAACGTGAACAATCGGTTAAAAGCGTGGCGACCGCGATTATTTTCGTTTGAAATCGTTTGCTACGAACTCCACGGGAGTTAAAAGCCGGACGAAAACAAACGTCACGCCGAACGTGGAAACGTCAATTTTTTTTGTTTTTTGAAAAATCGCCGTGCATATTATTCACGCGCTGCCGGGAACAGTGTTTTCAATTGTTCACCGCGTAGTCGGCAAACACGAGAAACAGAGGTCGAACAGATTTTCCGGTGTTTTGTTCTCGCACGGTCTTGTACGTTTTACGGACAAAGCCGGAATTCACGTGCTCCCCACTCCCCTCCCCCCCCCCACCGCTACGGGACTCGACGTCTGTAAACTCGTAAACGTCCTCGCGTGTTCCGGCGCGATAGTCAAACGATTAATTTTGAATTATATACGCCATGTGGTCAGTTTTACAACTCTCGGTTTGACCGCCGAGTTCAGCTGAACATCAGCTTCATACTGGTTTAACTTTATTGTCGGTATTATACAATCACAGAGTTAGAACCGTGGTTTAAGCGAATTGTCCGTGATAACAGAATCGCCGCACGATGACGGCGAATGCATTGATGATAGTATGATTCCGTGATGTCGATTTCGTTTTTATTTGTTCCTACGTTAGATTTGAGTTATTAAAATAAATAAAAACGTATTTTATTTATTTATTTAGTAATATTAAATTATGTCTGCAAATTTAACCGATGATGAAGACGGAATCCGGCATTGCTCATAGTTTTTACATAACAACTCCGAATTATCGTTTGTCACAACACAAGTGTCCGTTATCAACATTGACGTACGACCAATCGAATTGCAGATCATCTTTGAACTCGGTTTAACTCACCGAAATCGGTGGATCAAGTACACTTCAGTTTAAACTAGGTTCGGTGAACCTTAATGCGCACTTTTCGATTTAAACTCTGAATCAGGTTTAAACCATTATTGTAAAACTGACTAACTGCCTTGGACGGTGATTTAATTACGCATTGTCGAGATAAATCAAAACGTTTTTTCATAGTAATTTTGTACTTTTTCAAAGTAGTGTTAAGTCACTCGTACACATATATATTTTATTTTCAATACATAAAAACAAATCGAAAAGACTTGGAGGGTTTTTGTTTGTTTTTTTTTTTTTAATGGGTTGCCATTCATTTGGAATCGTAATAATAAGATTTCCCCGAGCTCGTCGACTCTAATCGCGTCGTCCGGTACTCCAGAGAATATATATATATATTTATATTATTTTCTCCTCGATCCGGAAAAACCTCGTATTGTTTATTATTGTTGTTGTAACGGTACGTAAGTGTATAAATATTTACATATATATTTTTTTCGTTTTTGTTTTCGTAAAAACACGAAAAACAAAAAAAAACAAAAATAACGTCACGACGCGAAACGAGATCGGTTTACGGAGGTCTCGGCGCGTCGTTCTGTTCTGCGTCATTACGTCGGTTTCGTCCGATCGTTCGTGTACTCTATGCCGTTGTCCGTACGGATACGGTCCGGGCCGAACGGGGGCGGTTGGCTTCGGCGAGGCGTCCGCCGTTATCGAGTTGTGGGCGCGTAGACGTGTTTTTTTTTTAGAAAAAATTAAAAAAACTAACGAAAAACCGCGTGCGTGCCGCGGGGTCGACGACGGACATTAATCTCGGTCGATTTCCTATTTATTATTTATTTTTTCGTCCCCGCCGCCGTCCGGAAAGTCGATTTGGCGCGGAGCTCCGAAAACCTCGCGGTCGCGGAACGAAACGCGCGCGCCGTTTATCGATCCGCCGCCGCCGCCGCCGCCGCCGCCGCCGCCGTCTTCGCCTCGTTTCGGACGCGCCGCGCGGTCGACCGCCAGAAACGAGCACGTCGTTCCGCCGTATCGATACCCTACAAAAGAAAAAAAAATAGAAAAAACCGACGAACCAAACGTAAACTGGAGGAGCAAAATCGACGTTCGAGTGCCCCTCCAGACCGGCGGCGGCCGACTTTAATATGGACTTGGGGGATTTCGGGGTTTGGGTTTTTTTTTTGGATTGTCGACGTGGACTTCTCGACCCGCTGGTCACAGACGTTGATTTGTAACGCGCGTATGTAACTATTCGTGTGATACAAAAAACGCGTTCGTCACTATGTTATTATATTGTTTGCGAACTTAACATTTAATCGAACATTTTATGATTTGGATCGCTCTGTTATCGCTCCCCGTATACCTGTTTGCCATCTCTTGTTTTACGCCTGTCCGCCTAAAATTACGTTACGACCGCTAAACTGAACGCGTCGGTGAATCGGCCCCATAGGTTACGTAAATATCGTCACGTTAATTCGTGAAAACCTCTATCGCCGGACGTTAAAATATTTTTACGAGCTAGTACCGAACAGCCGACCACCGCCCATCATAAAAAAAAGAAGAAAAAAAGGGTGGGCGGCTGTCCCTCTCTCTTTGAGTTTGATGGGTCCCCGACGCCACCTGGCGCGTCGATCGCGCGACGTAAAGACGGTGTTTTTTGTTGCCGACAACGTTCGTTTTCGTTTGGTTTTTGTCATTCGACAATCGTGCCGGACGGTCGCGATATCGATCGCCGGTTTTTTCAATTTAGTCCCCGTTACGGCGGGGCGGCTCGCGTGAAAACCGATCGCGAACACTTTCGGAACGCTCTAGATCGTTGAACTCCGACGTCTCGGCTCTCGTCTGTTCGTATAACTCGTAATAACCTCGACGCGACTCGACGACGACGTTTCGGACCGCGAACGTTATTCGAGTCACATCGTATGCACAATTTTTCAACTACGGTACTGTAAACAAATCCGAGCCCTCGTTAGTGTCCGTAGCGGTTTTAACGTAAACTCGAACATTTGACGATTTTTCGTTTTCACGAGAGGCGCCTAGGATGTCGGCTCGTTTTCCTGTGATACGCCTCCACAAGATATCAGTCGTTTTAGTTACTCCCACGGAATGAGTTTAATACACAAGCGTACGACAGAAGAATTATTATTACGTTCAGAGTTCCGCACGCTCCGCCCGTAGACCGATTCGTGCACCGAAGATATGGTCGCGCGACTCGTTTTATCGTCCCGAGTTAAATCGATGCACGCGTTACGTTTCATTTTTTCGCCGCCGGCACCCTTTGTTGCGGGCCGTGTGCGTACGATTCGAGCGAATGACGTAACCGACCCGGCGTTCGTTCGTGGACGATTCGCGGCGTCCATCGCCCCAGACGACGAAAAGCGCCGGTGTCTCCGTGTCGAGACGATGAAATGCGTTCGCGGGCGAGTTCGTATTTCGACGGAAAAAACAAAAACCCGACCGACCGACGATTCCGAACGGGCGGGGCACGCGGCGACGGAGGGAACAGAAAAAGAGGTCAGTGGTAATAGCGTTGTACGGTTCCCACGGCCGCGGCGGGCGCGCGGAGAGGCGACGGTTCCGATTCTCGTCGTGCGTCGGCCTTGGACGGCGGGCGGCGGGCGGCGGCGACGCGGTGAAGCCGGAACGTATACACGATAATAATACCACGGTACGACGTTTGCGCGGAAACCGTCGTCGGCCTAACGGCGGTGGGGAAACAAGAAGAAGAAAAAAAAATTGTTTAAAAAGACGAGCGCGCGCGCGCGGTCGACGGCGGCGGCGACGTACCAGCTGGCAAACGACGCGCGCGCGCGCGTGTGTGTGTGTGTGTGTGCGCGCGCGTACGAACCGAGAGAGCACCTGGTCTTCTTCGGAGGCGCGTGCCAGACGTTAAGTCATCGTATATGCGTATAGAGTTTATTTGTTCGTTTGCGCCCCCTTTGTCCGTCCGCCGCGCGCGTAAATATCGCCAGACGATCCGCCGAAACCGTCGACACGCCGCGTTATACCTGGGCGTGCGGTCAAAAACCCGTGTATCGGATTCGCGGCCGGCGGGGGCGATCGCCGTTTCATTCACGTATCCACGGTCTGGGGACAACGTCGTCGTTTGTTTGTTTGACTGGTGCGTTGGCACCGTCGGACGCCCCAGAACGTGTTGTAACGACCGCGGATACTGACCGCGTCGCGACCCGTCGTTTAGCGTACGCAGGTCAGGTTAACGTTCTCACGGGACCGTACGGCCAAGTCGCCGTTTTTTATTTCACCACGTTTTCCGACGACCCGCGCCGAGACAAGTCAATCCGCTGTCTCCGTTCGAAACCCATCAACCGCGTGCGTTGTTTACCGTGCCGGTCGTTTCGCACGGCGCGCACGTTTCGAACGAGACCGTGACGGACCCGTGAGACCCGACCCGGTTCTCGTACGTCGCGTGTTCTTGTCCGGCTGTTCGGGTCACGACGACCGGAAAACCGCGGCGCGGTATTGTGATAACGTAGTCGTCGTTTTTTTTTTTTTAATTTCTTTCGTCGTCGCTTCACTCTCCTTGTTTTCTACGCCCGTTTATTTATTTATTTATTTTTTTTTTTCATTGAGACCAGAGGTCACGCGCCGGGTCGTGACGTGCGAGAAGGCGCGGGCCGGGCAATTTGGTCCAATTGAACCGTACGCGATATCACGCGCACGGCGCGTGTGCGTCTGTCCACCGGCCCTACCCGTTTCCGTTCGACGGATTCGTTGTCGGACGCGCAGTTACGACCCGGGGCTGAAACCCATCAAACGCGAGGCGTTGGCGCGATCGGCTTTTCCCGGTCCGGCCAGCGTCACGACGAACCCGGTTCGAGTCGATAGGCGCCTAGTTTGCGGCTTGGACGAGTTGAAAGTTGTCCGCCGACGTCGACTGACGGACGCTCGCGGTTATTTTCGAACGATGGTGCGGGTGGAATGTTCTCGCGTCAAAGCCGCGGGCGAAAAACGCCGTATCCGCGATGTCGGTCGGACTTTCGTCAAACCGACGTCGTCCGGCGTGTTCGCCGTTATCACGCGGCCGTTTTGTTAGCACAGACAATTGGCTTAAGCCGCGGTTCGAGACTCGGCGGGTTCGTGGTGCGGACGATACGCTCGCGGGTCGGTGCGAACGAGACGGGGTTCCTCGGGGGGGGCCACGAGTCGGCGAGTCCGCGACGGGACACTCGTCCGTTTTTCGCCCGGCCGGCAGTGACGACTGCGACAATTAGCGACGACACGGTTCCGACGGGAACGGCGCAGTCGACGGGCACGACTTCCTCGCCGGTGCGCGTCGCGGAGACAAAGAGTCGGACGGGGGGTTTTTTTTTTTGTATTTATTTTATTTTTTATTACGGGGGGAAGGGGGGGAGCCGCGTTTGTCCGTCGATCTCCAGCGTGTTGTTCGGGCGTGCGTGCGCGCGCGCGTGCGTTGAAGCCGCGGCCACTCGCCCACCGAAAGACCGACGGAAGAAGAACAAAAAATAAAAAAATAATACCCGTGTGTCGTGCGCGCGTGATTCTCTCGCGCTTCACTTTCACCGTGAGAAACGGTTTTTCACGTCTCTACAAAACCGTAGACGTCTGTGTGTCAACAAACACGATCCCGTGTATTATTTGTTCCGCGCGTTTCTAGTCGTACATTGAAACGATGATAAGACCGCCCCCAACGTCTTGTCGTCCGTTATCGCCTCCGATACCATGTTTGGAGTATAGAAGCGGATTTCCGACTGTCGCGGTCGCAAACGCATTGTACCGCCGGGAAACAATCGCTATCGCGAACAGCAAACGATAACGATCGATCGAAATCGGAATTCAAGGCCGCGGCTTCAGTATTTTCGATCACGCGGGATTATCACAGAGTGTCGCATGCCGTACGTGCTATCTAAAACTATATACGAACACACGCTGTTGTATATTTGACGCTACTCTTATGTCCAAGGTTGTCGGATCAAGTTCGCTTGATTGTTTCCGCGCGCCTCACGCCCGCTCGTCACGCCGTACGAAACGTACGGTGACCGTTGACTTTTGTAGAAATCGAAAACCCGTGCGAACCCCCAGTCCCGTCGTCCGGACGACTTGCGTCGAGAAACCGTACGTTTTCCCACCGAATCTGCGACGCGGGCAAACGATAATAACCGGGAAACCGCGCGCTGAGGTCGTAACCACGTATTCGTTAGTCGCACCACGCGCAAGTAGAACGTGCAACGATCCGATCGTTCCGTCAACAACGGGATACACCCGGAGGAAAGAGCGACACGACGTCCGACCGTTCGACGTGATATCGCGACCTAAACCGTACTTGTTATCTTTCGGGACACACGACGCCGTTTATATCAATTGACGAGCACTTCCTACGCGCGCGCGCGCACGCCGGCTCGAGTTAAACGAGCTCATTGTACGACATCACGCCTTACACAATCCCGTGCAATACGTATATTATATAACTCCTCTAACGGTTTATTACGTTCGGTTTATTTATTTTTTTAAATTTTTTTACGTCGCGAAACCGACGACGACGCGACGACGTGCGCGCGCGCGCACACGAAATTCCTACAATGATTTGATTAGAAATGATACGACGACGCGCTGTCCGATAAAACGACTCGGACCACCGGTTGACAACGGGCTTGTTTTGGGACACGCGGCACACGACCTAACGCGCGTTCAAACGAAAAAACACATTCGCGCGCGCGAACTTGAAAATATGTGAACCGACGATCACGAAAAAACGTTTTCGGCCACGCCCTCTGCGTTTATACACTTGAACGTCGCAGCGTTGAAGCCGAAAACGGAGGTCGCGCGAGAAAACTGTTCAAACAGACGATGGTTCAAAAACGAAAATACTACGTAAAACGTAAACGTTTCAAATCGTAAACAAGTGTTTTAAAAATAAAAACAACTAACCTGGCCGGGTATTGATATTAATAAAACTATTGTATCGAGCGCAACTCGGACGGAACTTTTCGAAACATCAGATTGACTCGCACAACAGAGCGCGCTAAATTGTGCGCAAAAACAAAAATACGTTTGTTTTAATAATATTTTTTTCCCGTCGAACGGGTTTTTTTTTTCGTCGTGTAATCGCGTCTATTCAATCACCACGGGACCAAGTCGACACGGGATCTATCTACGTTATCGTTATCATTGATAGTTGGCTGTTCGTACACTTACGTTGGCGTTGGCCAAACCAAACACCTTTTTTGCCGTCCAATTTCTTTTTTCCCCCACACGACACGCCGACCGGGGTCTGCAAATGAAGTGAAAAACTCGAGAACAACGTCGACGTCACGGCGCGTCGTTGTCGCGACCGCCGGAACCGTCGTCGCGATTTCATAATGTCGGTCTGATCGGATGCCTTCACTATTTTCATTTTTTCGTCCGTTGTTCAACCGACGTTACGTTCGCGGCTGCCGTCGCGGCGCGTACGCGTGTCCTCCGAGGCGGGCGCAGGTGGTGGCCGAGAGCGTGGAAACGTGCGCGCGCGATGACTCGCCGGGGCAGGTGGTGTCGGTCCGCGAGCAACGATAACTGATGGCTGAGCGGGACGTTAGAGTAGGACAGATCGGGACGGGGACGTAACAACAACGGTATTTTATTACCGTGGGGGGTAGGAAGAAAAAAACGCAGGTGTCGTCTACACCTTGACCACGCGCCACCGCCGCCGGCGTCACGAACACGCACACCGGTCGGCCATGTGTTCGCGCGCGCGCGCGTGCGGTTCGACCGCCAAAACGGCCGAAACGAACAATAAACGGAAACGCACGGAGAAGACCGTTAGTGCCGGTCCTCCGGTTCTCTTCGCCGGTTCTAACCTCCGTTCCGTTTTTCACGAAACTCGTGGCCCGTCGACGGACCCGGAACAACCGGTGACTCGTTTTCCTAAGGCCGTCCGCGCCATCCGTCTGGTTGTAAACGTACGGCGTTGTTTCTGGGTCCGCGGTGACGTCTTCAATCTTTTTTCCGATCTCGCGCAATCCGTGTGTATAGATCCCGTTCTCCCGGGGGGTTCTCTGTTGCGGCGAGACCGTTGTTATTGTTGAATACGAGTGTACGGTTTTGCGGGTCCGTTCACGTGCAGCGCGTACTCGCGCACAATTGATTCTGGTCTCGACGAGCTTCCGGTCGGGAAAACAAACGGCGCAATTAAAAAACGAACGCGCCCGAGAAAACAGACCGAGCAGAAAAGTACGACCCCCCCCCCGCGCGCGTCTCGACGACCGAAATCTCCGTCGGGTTTCGTGTTTCGCGTTTCCGCGCGATAACAATTGAAATCGGGACGGACTGCAAAGTCAAAACGATCATTCTCGTCTGACTGTTGGAAATCAAAACGGTTCTCGAGACGAATAGTTTTTAGCCGGAGCCCGTCGTTACGAGACCGAAGACCGAAACGACCGTCGTCCTCAATGATTGTCGGTCACAATGTTAAAACTAGAGTATCGTTTTAAATGTTTCAAACCCAAAATATGACTCGTAATATCGCGTGTTGTTCGGTTTTATATATAAATATATATATATATGAATTTTTTTTTTTTAGAGCGTATTTATTCGACTATGTCCGCACGCATATTTTAGTCCGTTTCCAGGCCATGCGACTCTCTGGCCTAATTGATAAAAACACCGTGTTTAACCGTCGTTGTCAGTCGCACAGTCTTGTAAAGTGTTACGAACACTGTTCTCCGCGTTTTGTAACGTATTCGTGTCCGTTTCGCAAAACACTTTTTACGAGAAGAAGGTAAAAACATTCAAGAAAACGTACGCATCTGACGTAGAAACCCACTGTCAGACTAATAAAACATCCTACAGACACCGTCCGTGTTATCGTTGCAACGGCTGTCGTCCAGCCTGCATTTCATTTTTGATAATATAAAATAACCCCCCTCCACCTCCACTCGATTTTTCTGGACGTTACTTCAAATCGAAAAAAACGTCAAGTGTTCGAATACATTTTCCTTTGTTCGTCGGAACGTGTTGGCGAATACTTTTCAACAGCGTTGTTTACGGGCAGGAAAACGATACGCGACGACGACGACGACGACGTCATCGCGCGAGCACGTTGCGAACAACCGCGGCGAACGCCCGTTTGTTTGGTTATCACTGAACGCGACGACGACTGCGATAAAAAAAAAAAATTAACATCCCGCCGTTATATTGGTGTAGAATCGTACCTGGACGACCATTAGTCGTGCACGAGATAACCGAAATTCAACGTAACGTAATCGTTCGTCACCAGTCGTAACCACTACGGTTATAGTGTTATCTCTCACTCTCGGGTCATGCACATCACGATAGTTCCGGTGCTCGACTTTTGATTTTTTTTTTTTTAATATTATTCGTCTCTACGCGTTTGTTCGCGCGACGCGAATTTTCGGTTGGCCCGCAGGCCGAAAACGCGTTAAAATAACCACGTGAAGTAGAAAAGTAAATGTTTTCGACGTCGAACGCTGTGTCCGTAATAATAATATGCGCGTAATGCACTATTTATTTCCTGGCGGATCGTGAACGACGAAAATTATTTGTTTGTGTTTACTGTAACGTTTATGTCGGCCGTTCGTAAGCACTCGTACGCCACGCACTAAGACCAAAACGGTTTCTCGAAAAGTCACAAGAACAATGTCATTGTACAGCGTTAAAACCAAACTGTTATTCGCCGGTACGATTGAAAGCAATTAGACGTTCGAGCGTGTTGTTTTTTTCGTTTCAAATCGTTTTGGAACGTTGTAAAAAAAAAAAAAACCGTTTCGTTTTCCTCGTTTCTGGTCCTTGAACATCTATTCTTCCGACTTTTCGTCAACGTCAAGCGTCACTGACTAACCCCGTCTGAATTAATATTATTTATTCTTGTAGAGGATGTTTCTCGGCTTCCGAAATGTAAACGACGACGGGAACGATTCGTCGTAGTTGTAGACGAGAAGTTTTTTTTTTTTGTCGTAAAGAACGAGATCGTCGCGTTTTAACCGCGGCGCTTTGCAATAACATCAACAATAAAAAATAATAATAATAATAATAATAATAATTCAGTCGTAATACGCGCGCGGACAATAACAACGCCGAAAATGGGTCAGATTCTAGAACAGTATAATGTCTCAAAAAAAAAAAAATGCGCGTCTGTTAACCAATCCGTTTTATACCATACACCACACATACCGCATTCCACGTTTACACGTGTATTATACGTACCTGAACGGAACGGATGAAAAATGTCGCTCACCGCGGCGTCCGTACGGTTTAAACACTATTGGACGATAAAACCGTGTTCAAATAACGACGCGATCTAATATGACGACGAGCGGGAAAAAAACGTGCACTCTCTTTGTTTACATAATCGTATCGCGATATTGATTTTATTTGCTTTTCACGAGACTACATAACGTCCCGTGCTGCCGGAAAGTGCCGCGTGACTAATAGGTTAGGTATATACGTATATATACATATATAAGATACGGTGTTTATGTTGTGCAACAGCGTTGCTCGTAGACGCGCGTGCGTATTGGAATGGAACGCGAATGAAAATAAAACAACGAAGACGGAATAAATCACGCGTTTCGCGTGACACGTTCAAAGAAATAGGAAACGACGACCAGAAACGACCGAACGTTATTGTTAATTACTGTGCGATGTATTCGTTAGACGTGTTGTGTTCCGACTTGCCGGCGCGTTTCGCGTACTCCGAATGCGTTTATTTCAGAACCACGACATTTCGAATGCACCGTGTACGAGAACGCGAAAAACCGAAAATTCCCGAAACGTGAAAACCCCCGGATAAAAGAACGATAAAAAAAGGCTATACAAGCGCGTTCGATCGACCCCGGACGATCGCGTCCGGCGCAGAGACGCGCGTTGTGTTTCAAAAACGGGTCCCGGGACGACAAACAACAACGTTTCGCCGTGTCGCGGAGGTCAAACGACTCGGCGGCGGCGCGCGCCGGCGAGTTAATTTTTGTTTTCCGACGTCGTTAGTCGTTTCGGTCCGCGTGCATTCGTCGAGCGGTAAGTACACACGTACTCGGGCGGCCGCGAAACGAACCGTCGTCGTGTTAACGACCGGAGAAAAAAATACCCCAAAAAAAAACTACTACACCGTCGCGTCGGACGTTTACCGCGGGTTCGTGCAAACGGTAAATCGGTGTGATGCACAAAACGACGCTCGACGACGTCGAACGTCGAGGTTAGGTCCGGGCGACGGACCGAACAAACCCATTGTTTGTGTCACCGCGATGAAACGGAGTCCGCGTTACGTACCGACGGAGCGAAATCAACACCAGGACCCGTTGTCGACAAAACGATATTGTTATTATTATTACGTTCTGCGAGCACGCGAAAACGTATATATATGTTTATATAAAAATAACGGCCGATAACGTGCACGGACGGAAAGGGTACTCGGGAGCTCGCCGGACGCAATCGAGTAAACCGTGTCTCGTTTCGTTGCCGTTCCCGTGCGATTTTTCCGCGTTTTTCGAGTCCCGCCCCCGTCGATTTAGAGACTCCTAACCTAAAAATCGCTAACGTGACGACGCCGTTCGTCAAACCGTGGACCGCGATCTCGTATCAGTCGCGGCGGGCAATCGTCCACTGTTTTGATCGGAACCGATAACGTGAAACGCGCACGACCGCCGTCCGGTCGAAAACCGTGCGGCGCAAAATCACGCGGATCGCGTGGACCCCGTACAATATACCGGCCGGACGGACGGACGTGAAAAATCGCACGTAGGTTAGGCACGTCTGCGTGATTAATTCGTCGTGAAATAACGAGCGCTTAAAAATAATACGCGTGTACGTACGCGTTATTTTTTATTTTTGTTTTTCGTACGTGTCGTTTTTGCACGCTTTCTTCCCGTCGCGCTCGTTTCGCGCGAAAACCCGACCACGTCGTCGCGACTTCCGGATCCGCGTCGGTACCGGAGGACTCGTAGGAGCCCGTTGTCACCGACGGATTTATTCGGAACCGATAAAAACAAAACCGTTCACGTCCGTCCGTCGGTGGAACGAACCGCCCGGTTCGGATTTCCCAGTTGATTTTACGCGATTCAACAGAATTTAGTGTTTTCGATTACGAATTATTCGGTACGGTTTAGAGTTGTCTCTACGTTTGGCAGTAGTCTTCTCAGTAGGTAAAAACCGAAAATAAAACCGTCGGGAACCACTCGGCCCGAGAAGAGGCGAGACAAAAGAAAAATGACGTACCCGAACGTCCGTCAGAACCGTCAGATTTCCCGCTCGGTGTACACGGGCCCGCGTGCGCCCCGCCACGCAAACCATTATACGCCGGCGCACGTCGGGTGTGTCGCACACATAACGTACGGAGTACGATAACAACGTGTAACGTATTATACGCGCGTGCACGACAAATTTTCCGTAAGTCCATCGGTCGTCGTTTTTTTTTTTTTCCCCCCGTATTATTATTTTTCGTTTTTAACGTATCTCTCTTCCCTCTCGCTCGCTCTCTCTGTCACGCGCAACGTATTATTTTACGACATCGTACGTTTTATTACCGTCGTCGTCGCGTGATCGTTTTTTTTTACATATATATATATATATACACGTGTATTTTTTGTGTGCGGTCGACACGCCATTTCGATATTTTCGAGTCGATTATATAATGTACAACCCCACTTTTTTGTTCGGGTTTGTTTTTTTTTTTTAACTACGATTCCCGTCACACGCGACATTTCGTGTCGGGACCGTCTCCTACGCCCTTCTCCCCGGCTCTCTCACTCGTTTCGCCCCGCGCCGTTGGACGTGGTAGTAATTTGACATTTCGGTATTTCTAGGTTTTCCTGCCTCCCCCCCCCCCCAAATCCGTTTTCGTGCAAATCGTCGCTGTTTTATTTGTCGAATTTCCCATGACAACATTCTGTATCGTCGCGTTCGTATACGAACAAAACTAATGGAGCACGTACACTGCGCTGTCCCGTTTCGTTTCGATGTATTCGCGCGAATATAATTCTGACGATTATAATTAGGTTATGTCGTTAATGGTTTGTAACGATTTTTCGAACCGGATCGACGCGGTAGCGGTCGCCAAACGACGGTACCACTAACCGGAGAAACGGACATTTTTGTCGAATAAAACGGCCGTTTTTTAGATTTCGCGAAAGGATTTCCGGTACGATTTAAATTTGTACGGTATGGGCTATAACATAGATAAATAAATCCAAAAATATCGAATAGAAAAAAATATAATTGTCGCGTCTCCTCCGGGGCACACCCTATGTATACTTCGGTAAATATACGGAAAACGTTTCGAACAATAAGCAATACGTTTGTGGTGTACACATTGCATTGCCATACACACGATTATTTGTTTTTTACGCTTCGAACAGTAATTTCGTCCAAACACTGCGTTCGAGTTAAAAAAAAAAACCCCGAAAAATCAATTAATCATTTCGCGTGTGTTCGTACACGAATCCGATGTAAAAACGTTATATATAGTCGGTACGTAATCTGTTAACACAGTTGTTCCTTCCAATTGATTTCTTTCTCCGCGCGTACACACGCTGACGTGAGCGGAGTGTAGGGCGACGCGATGAAATTTTAGAAAAACTAAATAATTCCCAACACGCGTTCGGCGTTCGTATCCGGAATTATATACATACATATATATGTATACGTACGACGTACAGAGCCTCGACTGGAAGTAAGCCAAGCCGTTGTAATCTTTAGCCGTTGAACGTTTTCAAACCGATTTCATTTAAGGTTTCCCGAACGGGAAATTTGACGGCTAACCGCTTCCGTCCCGTTCCCGATTCGAAAACGTAACGCGGTCGGTCGTACTGTACGGTTCGGGCGCGGTACGTTTGGCCGGCAAGCTTAAAGTTTCACGAGAGAACATACCGGAATCGCAATTGTCGTCGGAATCTCAACGAACGAATGGCTCGCGTCACCAGGCGCGGATCCAAGGGGCGATCGCCCCTCCCGTAGACTCTTGTTAAATTATTTTATTAGTATCGTTTTACAATTCTAACTCTTATCTATGATACTATAGAAAGACTCCATTTAAAATGAAGTTGTAGCTATGAGATTTGTCGGTTTTAACGTTTTTGATAATCAATAAAGATAAATATCTGTTTTTATCAAAGTACATACAATCGTTTTCATATATGTATTGCGGTTTAATTATTGAACGATACGTGAACCTTAAAAATTGATGGGTCACACATAATACGATATACCATACGGTATGGCTCTTAAACATCTCGAACATCTCCGTAGAGGACAATAAATCGTTCCGACAGCAGCCGCAACCGCCACGCGATTCGACATTTGATAAAGATACAAAGACAGACTTTATTGTTTTATTTCGGTGTATCGCAAACGATTTCCAAGCAAACGTTTTGGAAATAATTTCATTTTCTCGACGCGACAAAATGTTTTGATTAAGATGCCCCCCCCGTAAATAAGTTCTGGATCCGCGCCTGAACTACGATCGAAGTGTCTAACGTGCGCAAGCACGTAAATCAATTTCAAAAACCAAATACATAAACCGTATTCAATTCGTTGATTTAATGTGCGGCGTTTTTCGAAACGCGATTCACTCGCGCTTGAAAACCGTCCGACCGATATTCCGTGTCCATAACGTGACGGGTTTTAGCTGACCACGTTTGTGCCGACGCCTTTGCGGCATTCGGATCCGAGTCCACCGTCTCCGACTCAAGTGTACGGCGTACGAAACAAACGTTCGATGTAGAATTTTCGACGGGAAACGGTCGTCGGTTTCCGTAGTATTCGGTATTTTCCGACGACAGCGAAATCGGGCCGATGACCGGACGCGTGAGGGTTAGGTTAGGTTAGCCGGGGAGAGTGGTGGGGGAGGGGGGTTTAGTTGTCTTTGGCTGCGGACCAACGGAGAACCGTGGCGCCGATCGTAAAGGCTCGAGGGACGCGCGCGGCGGGGTCGGCTTCGCGACGGCGTCTGTGGGGCGCGAACGACCGGCGTCGGCGGCGGCGGCGGCGGCGGCGGCGGCGGGGAAGGTTCACGAGGTCGAGCGGGACGAGACGTCGATGCCATCCAGAACTACGTATGCGTCGTGATTTTAGCGCGGGTCAAAAAAAAAAAGGGGGGATCGGAAAGGGCACGTCCCGGAGTCCCGTTGGGTTAGGTGCACGGCACCGGGGCAACACGTAATACGGACGATCGGATGTTTTCCGACTCGCGTCCCGTTTCGAGATCACGGGATAAAACGCGTCGGGGCTGTCGATCCCGTGAGCTTCTCCGAACGTTCGCGCGGACTTTTCCAGTCGGGAGCACGCTAACCTAACCTTGGCGGAAAAAAAAATCGTTCTCGTCGTTTTATCGATCTCCGCGTGATCGTCTGCTTTCCGCGCGGTTCGCATGCGATAACGTGCATGCAAATGTTTCGTTTCGTTTCGTGTGTTCTCTTTTTTACCCCCGACCGTAAAGTTTCGACGTGTTTTTTTCATGCCGAGCTCGAGTGGTTCGCGTGTCTTGGCGAATTAACAAAGCCACGGTGTTCACGACCGGCGACCGGGCGAGTGTGTGCGCGCGGGGGGCGGTGGCGTGGAAAATATACAAGACGTCACAAGTGAAACGTTTATAATTCCGCGGGAAAGGAAAAAAATAATGATAAAAATCGTTATTTATGCGCCTATTATTATTAACGGCAAACATCTCGTGAACGCAAACAAAAATCAACTCCGAGCTCTTTCTTTAATATAAACGATCGTAAATTCCCGTTGAAACGTCCGCTATACATTTACGTGCATGCGCGTATAAGCCCTGTAGTCTGGGTACACACTCGCAAGTACTAATTAAACCCGGTCCGGGGTCTCGGCGTTAGAAAATAGTTTTTAGGGTCACGGAAAAATATGACGAAAACAGACGCGCGTTTATGTATTTACGGTGTACGTGCGCGTGCGTCGGGGTCGGGGGTGGAAGGAAGATCGTAATCCCGCCGCCGGAATATGGAGTGCTACGCACACACTCGGAGCTCCGACTCTCCGCGAAACCAATTTTCCAAAGTGTAAACGAACTTCTTTTCAAACGCCGCGTCGTACGCGCTTGCGACAAGAGCGTTATCGGCTCCGGTCCGTAAATATTAACATTGTCTTTCTAACCGCTCGCGTTTCCCGTCCGGCCCGCGGTACGCCCGACCACGCTCGTCTCCCGCGCGGAGTGCCTGAACTTCCGACTCGAGCCGACAACGGACGATCCGGTCGAGACGAACGCGTCGCAAGCCTCGCAAACTCGTTGAGTACGCGCGTTTCTTGTGTAATCGACCTCCCGACGAACAAAAAAAGAACCGTGTCTGAGCGTACACGGCTCTCGAAGTCCCGTGGTCCGGCAACGTTGTTCCGCGGCGTGACGATCACAAGGCGGGCGAACGGCGACGAAACGAGAAACGCCTCGGGCCCCGCGGAAACAACAGACGCCTTGTGATCACACCGTGTTAGTCGGCGCACGCGAAAACCGAATTAATGTTACGCGTGATATCAAAGCCGGCGTTACCGCTCCGCACGGCCACATTGATAGACTCTGACGACGCGCGCGCGCTCGCCCGGTCGTCATGGCGACACCGTTTGTTGTCGCATAATAACGACGATGATAACGATACCGGCGTACGCACACGCAGCACCGGATTTTCGTTCAGGGGACACGGCTTCACTTCTAGGCGCGTATAGGCGAGAAAACCTACGGTGTACGAAATCTAGAAGAGTATCCGGAACTGACCTTAGTTCTGAGTCGAATATTATTTTTTGCGTTGAAAACCGTGTACATACAGCGGCGGATATTCGAACGTTTTGGTAAGGGCCCCCTCCCTTATCCAATACCCTACTCCCCCCCCCATCAAGTGTACGCATCACAAAACAGTTGAGAAATCCGCCGCGAGGCCCCGTCGCTTCCTTTTCGGAAGACGCCGTCCGAGAAGTCGTGACGGTAACGCGGCGCGGACCTCACCCTTCCGACGCGAACCGATTTCCCGTTTCCCGTTGCCGCGCCTTTTTCCGGGCTTTCGCGTTTCGGACGCGCGCGACAGAACCGGAAAAGCGAACGACGACGCACGGACAATATGCGTGTATAGGTTAACTTTGAATAATTGACACGGGAAGCCACGGGCGAAAGGTCGTTGCCCGCGCGGTACGCAAACGCGCGTGCGTCGGGGAGCGGTTGTTAAATGTTTAATGGAGTCGGGCGCGCGCGTAGGCGTGTGCGCGCGCGAAAGTGGAACAGACGATATTGGTGAGGGGGGCCGGGGCCGGGGGGGGGGACACGACATAAATGATTCAGAGTCGAAGAGGGTTCGGGAAAAAAAGAAAAAACGCCGCCGACGAGCCGCGTGAAATGTATATATACATACATGTACGATATTTATTTAAATACGTTTGCTTGGTTTTTTTTCTCGTACTTTTGTATTTTACGTAAACTTACCCTCGTAAATTGTATTATTCCGTAAGAACTTGTTGCAAAGCTACACGCGTAATAAGTATACGGACGTGTCCGCCTCGTTATGTCGTTCGGCGACCGTTACCGTTGCACAATCGCGTTTTTGCGTTTCCTGTCAAGCATATAACTTTCTATCTTTTTTTTTTCTCATTTTTCGTGTCCAATCCAAATCTTTTTGCGCCATGTCGTGTTCACAAGCCGATGTAAAATATTCCGAATTGCTTTTTTTTTGTTTTCGCCCCGACATGTTCGAGTACACGTGGTATACTTTTCAAAAGTGTTCTTCTTGTCAATAAACGTTTGAAAACAAAAATAAAATACATATAAAAGTCGCAAGAGGGTTTGCGGCAGACCGACAAATCGTATTCGAAATACTTCATCGGATTCTAAATACTCTAAATAATCGAATTCTAACGAAAACGTGCAAATAGGAAATGCGACGGGATCGAAAACGTTTTGGACATGATTTTACGACCGTCCGTCGCCCACAAAAATAAACCGATTGTGTGCGTTTTTTTTTCTATTTTTATTTCTATCACGACGGATTCTCTCGTATAAACGGGTTTGAACGAACCCGGACGGACGGCCGTCAGCGCGTCACGATCACGTTCGGTGATATTAGCGTTTTTTTTTTTTTATTCTGGTTTTTTGTGTTTTTTTTTTTTTAACTCGTGCGCTCGTAAAAAAAGGCGACATGGACGATTAGCCGCAGGTGGTTTCGACGAGCGGCGCAATGAAATGCATGGAAAAAAAAAAACGGCCTAACCTAACGCGTAATCGCCGATTCGGAAGTCGAACGTTCGATCGGTCCGCACAATCCGTAATCCGTAAGTCGACAAAGGCGGTAATCCGCCCGCGCCGCACAACCGGGATTCGACAAAGGCGGCGCGCGGTTGTCAACCCGTTACCGACAATCGGTTACCGCGCGTAAATACAACCGTACCCCCGTACACGCGGCGTGTCGTCCGTCGAATTCGTCGGACGCCCGGGACATTTGGCCCGACAAAAGAGTCCGGAACAGTGGCGGCGCCCGGAATCCGAAGGATCCTCGTTGTTTCGTCAGCTCGATTAAGCTTGTACCGACAACATTCGGTATGATTCGAGTTTTATATTCGAACGGCCTGTTTAAAACGCGCGTGGCGATCAATTCTTTTTCTCTTTGTGTGTGTGATCTAATTCGCTGTGTAAAATAAACGCCAATTTTCCGTCCGCCCGTTGATTGTTTTCTTGCTTCTTTTCGCTCGGTTCCTAATCGTTCACGTACACATTAATTGTTCGACGATCCGCACGAGGTGACGACGAGCATAAGGTACAATGGGTTCCACTACCGTCATCGTAGAATCGTCTTAAATTTTTATTTATCGACTTCTATCGATCGTTTTTCGTCGAAACGTACTTTCGTTACACGTACTTTCATTTCGTCGCCGTCAATCGAACCCGTAAAAATACAATTTACACGTGGTCTTCATATTTCTATATTCAATCGCGGTTGTGGCACGCACGGAATTTGTAAATTGAAGCTGGTCCACAACTCGATCACGGGTGTATATTGTCGTCATTCGTTTCTTCTACTTATATTCGGTCCGGCAAATGTATCCGCTCGCCGCCGTCTGGATCCGGCACCCGGTCGTCGGACGTAGCACGTGAAAAACGATATCTTCCGCCCTAAACACGTAACTCGTCCGCGTCCGAGACGGTACGGAAACTACGCCGTCCCCGGTCTCCGTCGTCTTTCGCGTTGATGATTTTTTACGCCCGTCGCAACACTGTCATAAGACATAAGTACACATACACGAAAAAGCCGACGGAGTATTACGTTGTATAAACAGAAAACAGTATTTTTTTTTGTACATTTAAGTATATGTATATATTTATTTGTTTTTTACTAGCATCGACTTATAGTTTTTATTTCTGTTCTTTACATTCGCACGTCGTTTTCATTTGTTTTCCGTTTCGTTGTCACCACTTTATTAATTATCGGTAACGATGACGTGTCGGTCGGGGCGGTGTTTTTTCTTTACTCTCTACCCCTTGCGCGCGCGACGACCGACTCGTTTACGGGATGTTGTCATTCGCGTCATGTATTCATTTGCTAAAATAATGCGCGTCGGCGTTTCGAAACGTTCGACGACCGAACGCCACGGGAATCCGTTGATAAAAAGAGGAGAAAAAAAGTTCTAAAATATTCTCGTCGGTTTGTTTCAATTCCCGCGGACGATTTTCTGCTGTCGGCCAAGAGGGTCGAGAGCCGATCGAGGTGGCGGCTATACGCGTCTCGAACGCCGTTCCCTTCCGCGGTCGTGTTGTCCGGCCGACGGTCAAGTCCCGTACGGGTATATCGCGTTCTAACCTGACCTGACCGAAAACGGATTCGCGGTGTTTTCGCGACCAACTCCGCATATCGGTACGCGCGGGGCTTTCGCCAAACACCGACGGGCCTGCTGATCGTTTTCGAACGCTGGTCCGTAACGTCCCGAGTCCGTGTGGCCGACGTCGTAGGAACCGCGTCGCGCTTCGAGCGCGTTTTCCAGCCGCGGACACGGCGAAACGTCGCGGCGGGTAGGCGACGATTGTGATTTATTTTTTTGTTTTTTTACGCACGTCGAATTTAACTCACCGGTCGATAGTAGCGCGCTCGACAGTATCAGGCTACCGTGGTCGTCTTCGAACCGCGAAACGTGCTATCCGTCCCGGGGGATTCGTCGAACACACACCTCCGGACGTTCTCCCGAGGAGCCATTGTTTATCCGCCTTACATGACACGTGGTAACGTCGTCAGGAAAAAAAATTACTACACACGCGCTTGTAGGTTATACGGTGGATCGTATGATACGTGCGCGAGTTGGCGGATTTGTCGTTATGTGTGTGCGTGTGTATTCGCCTGCGATATTAAAACGGATTATTATCGTTATACGAGAGGATTGAAAGGTTGACACGGCGGCGGCGGCGACGAGGGTTGAACTCGTGTCTGTATACCAACAACGCGCGTATATTTATATTACGTATGTATCGTGCGATGAAAAACTTATATGTAGGTTAGATTTTCACGTGTGCGTGTGCTTGTGCGTCGTGTGACTTGAGAGACGGAGGGTGGGGCCGGCCAGCAAATACTTTGCGAATTGTTTGCGGATCACGCGCGCGTGTGTGTGTGGACGCGAGCGAAGAGTGTGCGCGACGTCGACGATGAAAACCTGTCAGTCAGTCAGTCAGTCAGTCAGTCGGACGGCCGCGTCAAGGGCGACTTGAATTTCTTTTCGTAATAATTTCGTCGTAATTATGTTGTTTTTTTATTATTATTATTTTTTTTTTAGCATTCGCTACGACGTCGTTGTGTTCACGCACTGTATCGGTCGTGTGCGTGTTTTGACTTACGGTTGCCAAGCGACTGGCTATGTGTGTAGCGTACAATCAATAACTTTCAGAGAGAAAATAATTTATTTTTGCTATTTTACGTTATCCCCCCCCCACGTTCGCGTTCGCGTTATGTATACATACATACATACATACGTTCATTTGTTTAACGGTCGAACAATAACGATGGCCTCGACCGTTTGTTATTTATTCGTCGTCGTCGTCGTCGTCGCTACTACACGATCACGGTTACGTACGGAACAGTGGTTCGAACCGAAGTCGTCGAATATTTCTCGAAGCCGTAAGAAAGTCGCGGGGGGTTTCCTGCGCGTAGAAGCCACCGAACGGTCGGCCCGCGGCTGATACGAGTCGGAAAACTTACGATCACCGTAAACGCCCGTAAATAAACCTGACCACGACGGTTCTTTGGACGGCGTTCGGATTCGTCCAAATCCATCACGTGGGTCTGGTTCGCGCGAACCGCGTCAGTGACCGTTGCCGATTCCACCAGACAACACACTTCTAGAACGTTCCGTCCCCGCGGTAGGAAATCCGAGAGTCCGAACGCGCCGGTATGGTGAATCGGATTCGGGATCGCACGGGTCAGACGGGAGATCCCCACACCCGATCGGGCCGACTGTTTATCCGCGGCGTTTAAACGATAACGGCGACGACGACGACGACGTTGTCGGGCGAGGAGCGACGTGGCGCTTAGGGCGGAGAAGGTACTCCACTGCTACCGCCGCCGCCGTCGTAGGTGTGTACAAGCGCGCGCACGTGTTATACACGTACGTACGTATATAGTCGTCACATAAACAAGGCATGCGGCCTCGCTATTGATCCAACCCTCGGGTCACGGCCGCCCCTCGCGCCACGTTGCTGCTGCTGTTGTTGCCGGCCGGCCGGCCGTCCGGTGCCAAGCAAGTCACGACGTCGTAGTTCTCGACGTCCGCGCGCAGTCTCCGGCTGCTCTCCGGACCCCGTCGGTTATCGGGAAATACGTCTGTACGCGTTTCGCGTGGCGCGGCGACACGACGTTTACCGGCCACTCGGACCCGTGGTTACGAACTCGCGGAGGTTGTGTAAGAGACGTTCACGGGACCCGTTTGGGATCGGCGGTGGGGTCCGAACGCGCGTTCTCTACCGGAAGGTTTGAAAATTACTCTTGAGATTCTTCTCGGAGACGTGCGAATTTCCTTTCTGGTTCGCGGCGTTTACCTGGTCGGAGGTCACGTCACTGTATTCCGGTGTCGTCCGTCTGTCGACGATGAAGCGCGCTTCAAGAAGCTCGATTAGACCGTCTAGCGTTCGTGTTCAAAACGTGACGGGAACGGAGGGGCTTTTCACTTCGAAATACACCGTGTGGATTTGTTGGATGTTTTTGTGCGTGGAGCGTTTTTATCATTAATTTTTGAACAGCCCTCGGATATATATAAACGTACATAAGGATTATAAACGATATTGAAAGCACGACCCGAAAGTCGACCGAACAATGTAATAACACGTCCGTCCGTCCGTCCGTCTCTTTCTCTGTAACTCTCTTCGCGTGACAAATCGTCCGCGAACACGTACCCCGGCGGTGGTCGGCGCTTGCCGGTACGACCGCGTCTCCCGCCCGTCGTCCCGTCCTCGCCCCGGCAAAGCGCCTCGAGCGCGCGTGCGCGTCAAAAAGAACGTGACTAACGACCGTTTCGCGTCGCGTTTTTTCCGTTTGTCTGTGCCACGCGTACACTATGCCGTTACTATGCCGCCGCGAACAGCGCGTCGCGTGCCCCGTCGTCGTATGCTTTTATAAATGTGTATACTCGGGGGTGACAACGGAGAGAATTGTTTTTATCATTATCGTCGTTGTCGTTTAAGACTCCTGCCAGCCGCGCGTAATACACGTGCACGCGTATATATATATATATTACACGCACACTCGACCGAACCCGACCCCTCGTCGCAAGCTTCCGTATCCGATTTGACGGATGACTCCGCTACTACCCCGTCCCGACGTCGTCAGCCGCACGACATCGTACGGTGTTGTTGTCGTGTTACGCTGTAATATCGTGTTTCGCGCGACGCCGCCGGGTCGCCAGAATTGAGCGCCTCGTATTATCATCGTTATCATTGATCATTTCTCGGCCGCGACGATCAATAAACGTCGTGGTTCGTTTATCGAAAACCGACGAAACGGACCGAACTGAAAATGTCAGGTTATCGTGCGGACGGATCGTCGGAAACCTACTGCCGGGCACACGATTTCGTCGGCTTAACGCGTTGTTCCGTTACGATCGCGCGAATAAAACGCCGTTATCGCGCAAAAACTACTGACGTTTTCGAATGACGGAACTGCGAATAACGCGGGACGATAATACGAACATTACGATTTCGTTGGTACGACAAACGGCGGTCGCGGCACCCCGGTCCCGTAATCGTAGTCAGAACTAAATTCTATTCGTTCCACAGGCGATCTCGTACGGATTTCACGTCATCGTTTGCATTTGATTATTTATAACGTCACTCAATGAACAGAGTTAGGTTAGGGAAAACACGTGCGCACGGAGTATATTACGTCGTCGGACAAATGTCACGTAAACGCGGCGATTGGTTTTTCTTCGTCTCGTTATCAATAACTATGGGCTACGTGCCAAAAAAACAACAAAAAAATCGAGTTAGTCTCGGAAAACCAAAGCGAGTGCCGTCCGCCGACAACCCATATAAAGAGCGCTTAAATGCCACGACCATAATGTTGGTGTGTACGAGGCACGGGAATCGACGTGAGAGCTATGGGCCGATGTCGAGGTCGTGATTCAAAATCGACATTTTTTTGGCACTCGACCCGTTATCGATTTCCGGTTTTTTCTTCCGTCCGAAAATCGCCCTGTCCTGTACAACGGTTCTGTCCATCGCGTTCCCGTCGTCGTCCCAACAATCTCGACCCGCGGCACCGTCGTCACGTTTCCGCGACAAAACGCGCGTCAGGGACTTCACGTCCCTAACCCGACCGGGCACGCGCGCGATCATTACGACGTTGCCAGAGACACGACCGCGTAACGGCCGTAACTCTGAACCATCGTATCCACCGAATCGAACAACGTAACGCGTTCGCCGTTTGTCGTACGCGATAAACCGGGCGGCGTAAAACGGCGGACGGACGACGTAATTATTCGTTCGTCACTAACGACGGCAATCTAAAAAAGGTCGATAAAAATAAAAAAACGCTATTTACACTACGAAAACATTTACGGAAAAAAACGTGTTAGAAAAACGATTTTTTTTTTTTTAATGAAAGAACCCGTGTGCACACACAGCGTTACGCGATGCCGCCGCACAGCAAAACACTTACAAGTGTTGTGCGCGTCCCGTCCCATTCACAATGGGTGTCGTCTGGTTTTCGTTCGCGAACATCCCGTCCGTGTGTGGGCCGCCCACTTGTCGCGATGAGTTTGCACGGCGGAGAAACAGGCCGGGATACGGTTTTTGCTATATGAATATTCCCTTTGTACGTAAATGCGCACCCCGTTCGTCAACGTTCATAACATTCTCGGCCTTGGGGCGGCGCAAGGCCGACGAGACTTTTCTCGTCGTCGCGGCCTCCGGCTCTCCTACCAAATGACTTCTTGGACGTTTGTCGTTACACTCCATACGCATTGTGTCGTAAAAAAAAAAAAAAAAAAAATTATATCTTTTTAATAAACTGTATTCAGAACGTCACTCGGCCTTACGAAAACGTATTTAAAACACCGTTCGCGTACGGGTCTAGTAAAATAATGTTTTGTTACCGCTGAAACGTTTACAAAAAAAAAAAAAATCTTTCAAACCAATACTTAAAACAATTGATTGAAAAACTGTAATTTCTTTTTTTTCTCGTCAAAATCGATATACGATCGCAGTTGTGTTTTGTACGCATTCGACCATTTGAAAAAGCAACACACGTGCGCGTTACGTTTTAAAATACATTGTACTCTACGGCACGACGATATGAGACGGGGCGTGTGCATACGGTTTTAGAAGTCCAGGGACGGAAAGGTGTCTAGAACGGAATCGGGATCGAGCCAATGAGATAAATTTGTGATGTTTTCCGAAAACGTGCAGGGTCCCCACAAAGAGGGGCCCGGGGAAAAAACATAACACACACATATTATTAATTTCATATTATATTTTATATTTTTAGATGTGTATAACAGCAAAATAAGCTGTGTACCGAATAGTTTAGACGTCTTAGATGTAAAAATCAAAATTTAAATGTTATAATTTGTAATACCGTAGTTGAAAAATTCTATTTGCCTGTCGCCGTGGAGCCGAAACGTTTCCGCCGCCGAGACGAAACCACGTTTCTCGCGGCGGCTTCGGGAAATCGCTCGTCAATCGTGTCTTCCGATAATGTTAGATTAGTCAAGTCTGTCACGTAATCGAACGTGTTTGTCACGAGTGTTATCGACTCTGCGCGCGTTGATAACGACGAACGCCGCCTGCGTTGCCGTTGTCATGGACACGCGGTCGTTACGCGCTTGCACCTAACCCCGTATCATACACGTGAACCATTATACCCGAACGGACGCCGCGCAACTTTTATACCTGTGCGTGTTTGTAAAAGATATTAGTTTACCAAGTGTGCGCGTGTGTGTACTGACACGGCGGTTGTCAGTACGAAGCGCACTGTTGTGCGGTTAAAAAACAAAAAAATCGTGGATTTAGGGGAGTTATTTATTTATTTTTTTTTTTTGGGGTGGTGCGAGGGTAATCATTTTAAAAACTGCTCTTTTAAAGGCCTGCCAAAAAAACATTAGTGCGACGCCAGACGTTGTATGCATTTAAAAAAAGTAAAAACCACGATTGTACTAATAATTTTGGTTTCGTTATCGACGCGTTAGCACGATCGTGACCACTGGACAATCGCTGGTAACGAATGACTTTTCGTTTTATACTAGTTTATTAATCATGTCAATTAATAGGCGATAATTTGAAAATTGTAAAAAAAAAATGTGATTTCGTCGAGTTCCGAGTCTATTAAAAACAAAAAACCAAAAATCGAGTTTTTCAATTGAAAAGTTGTGCGAAAACGCGGTATCAGTAAAGTATGTTATTACCGTTTCCCGCGAAGAGCCTCTAAAACTTTTAAAAGCGCCCAGCCTCGCACGGAACGATAGTAGATTAGATACTGTAGACGCGTTTGATAACGCCAAAGTCCGTAGATACCCGTTTAATCATTGAAGTATCTAATACGCGTGCGGATCGTGACCCAAAGTTTTGAGAAACGCTGACGCGGGGCACATCGTTTACGGCCGTCGCTAAATTATCAACCGTTTCGGTTGTTTTTTGTTCCCTAAATTCGAACCCAGGACTATTTCGTGCTCAAAGTCGCACTCCCTCCACCGCGTACCACACACATACATACAGGGCCCCCCCCCACGAAGGAGGAGGGGAGAGGGAAAAAAAACATAATACGTACGTTTTCGTTAGTGAAAACAAAATGTGACCCACGGTATCCGTTTCTTTATTATTATTATTATTATTATTCGTAAATACTTATAAAAAATGATTAACGCATACGAGTCCGCGTTAAATGAAACATTTTATGTCTTATGTGTGAAAATTTTTTTTTCAAATTCAAATTTAAATTTTTTCAAAACCGAAACAATGGTTGCCATGGAAACAAACCATGCGGGAGATTTAGGTTTTTTTTTCTGTAACGCTTTTTCGTGACAGTCCCCAGTGGATATCTTAATTTAGGTAACGCTTTTCGTGGACACTTTTTGGTGGACACTTTTTCGTGACGGTTTTTTTATTTCAACGTGCCAAAGTAAAGACATAAAATGTAAAAAAAAAAAAAATTAAACGTTGATGTCTTGAACTTGTCTCGGGACGACCGAAATAACTGATATTTTTTCGTTGAGGCGCATAACAGCGAAACGAACCGTGTGCCCAATATCTTGGTGGAACACCGTTTGTGACTATAAAATGTTGAACGTTCGAATTCACGTTAAAACTATTACGAACAGCCGGGCAGACGACGGCCGGGATTTATTTATTTCGGCCGCGCCGTCGGCAGTGACCCTTCCTCAGTACGCACGTCTATGAACTGTCTGTCCCGCGCACCCGCCCACCCGGGTTCGAACCGCTCCGAGGCCCCTGCCGTAGTTTTTTATTTTTTCGTTATTTCTCTTCTCCACCGCCCCGCCCGCCGCGCGTTCGTTCCCGGCTGCTCTCGAACCCGCCACGCCCGCGCCACGTCCCTTCAGACGAGGGCCACTCGTCGTTTGCGCGGTGTGTTTTTCTAACGCGCGTGTTTTATTAATAATTTTCATTTTTTATTTCCCGTGTTTTTCGCCCGACCCTCGCCCGCGGCCCGACGTCGAGTGCTCGCCCCGCGCGCACGTGAACCAGACCTTTCGGGCGGATCGAAAAGTCACGAATCCCGCCGTCGCCGCGTGACACGACGACGACGACGGTGACGACGACGACCTTTGAAAACACAAAAGAAACCCGAGCCGGGGTGGGAGGTTAGGTCAGGCGGGTTTTTTTCCTATTCCTTTTGTTCCGCACTTTCCGCACACGCGCACGCGAGTACACGGTACCGTTTTGTTTTCGGACGACGTGGTATTTTCGCGTTCGCGTTTTTCCCCCTTTTGGCAAACGCGCGACCTCGTTAAGTTAATTGACATTTTCGTCGATGCGCTTTGCGGTGCCGTTCACGCCGGAATCTAAATCGCATTCGACTCGGTGGATGAACGCCGTCGGGAACGCGGCGGAGAATTACCGTTGTCACGCACAGGGCGGCTCCTCGACGGCGTTTCCGAACGGTTCGCCGGCCGGGCCGTTTCAGATCCGTTACGGAAACCGTCGTCCACGGTCCGGCGCAAGAATCTAATCGATTTTCGTCGTTTTGTTTTGTTTTTCCCCCAGGTGAGAACGTTGTTCGTCAGCGGTCTGCCGATGGACGCCAAGCCGCGCGAGCTGTACCTGCTGTTCCGAGCGTATGAGGTAACTATGCACGACGACGACGACGCCGCGTCCGCGGGTCGGTCCCAGGTCCTCGACGTGATCGCGTTCGTTTCCCGTAAATGTCCGTCGAAGGCCGGGGACCGGGCCTCGCTCGCGACTATGTGGATCGATAAGTCGCGCCCGTGCGCGTGAAACTCGTCGGTATCTATTCCAGACTATCCACTCCAATCGACTCCAAGCGGGCTAGTCCCGTCATCGGCGTTTCGCCTCGATCTGTTCGTTTCGACCCTCCGAGCACCGAACGTTTCTATCGAATCGGGGCCGCGGTCTGGTTATCGACGACATTTTACCGATATTGACTAACCGTCCTCCGCCGGCCTTTGACGGTACGCCTCTGCAGGGACTCCGCGTGACCGACCAGGTCGCGCGGTGCGCAGTCCACTTAGACCGTCGAGAAAAGGTCGTCGTAGCGCTACGACGCACACAAATATTATTATTATTATTATTGGTTCGTCTATAGATCGTACACGCAAACGCGATATAATATTTATAACATGTAAAATAATAACGAAAACCGACACGAGTTATCTCCTCCGTATTCGAATGTGAATATACGAGTATATATATGTATCGGAGAGACGATATTTTGATTTATTTATGTTTTCGATATCACGCGACGAAATATAACGTGTTTTGCTCTCTCTCTCTCTTATCGTATATTGTTATACACAAAGAAAAAGGTTTTTTTTTTTTGTTTATACTTGGCCGGAAAAAATCAATACGTATGTATAAAACGTATTTCGAGAAAATATTATGTCCACGAGATCGTACCTGTACGTGTATATCGTCTCCGCTTCGCCTCTCGCGAACGACACGCGACGACGACGACACCGTTTCGTGTGCCGACGCGCGCGCTTCGGCACAATGTATAACGCGTTGTTGTTTTTAACGATAGTTTCAAAAGCAATTAATTTTTAGTTTTTTAGTTTTTTACAACTTAAGCTTTCGCGTGGTGTTATATCGTCGTCCTATTGTTGTGTACGACGACGATAACGCGGCGGCGGCGACCACGCAAAATCGTAATTTATCGAATGCGTATTTTTCGCACGGACGTACAGCTTTTAAACAATATGCTCGTATTGTAATGAAAAATATTAATGAAAACGAATAATACGAAATAGAAATCGTGTCGAAACGGACAGTCGTAAAACGGAAAAAAAAATTACGCAATATTTCAAAACGTATTTGCTCACTTCGAGATCCCGACTGTTTTGTAGGAACCGTGATATTTTCGTTAAACTCATAATGATATATATTATATGTACGCGTAGACGGTTTCTTTTTTCTTTTTTCATTTTCTTTTTTTCATCGATCGTTTCAGTGTATAAGCAGGTCGTCGTACTCGAACATTTACATATTACGTTCGACAACACTTATTATTCGACGTAGAATATACGTGTATTTTTAGTTTTTTTTTTTCTTTAAAAATAATTATTAACTTTCAAATATCAATAATAATTACTATAATGATCGTCTGATCACTGGCTGACTCGTTATTTCTCGATCAATCGATAATTTATCGATATTTTTTTGTTATTAGAAAAATAACAATCCGTACAAACGACGTATAGAAACGCAATTTTAACACTAAGAGGACGTCGTGTTTGTCGTCTCTATCCAACGGACAATATAAATGAAAAAAAAAAACCGCGGCGTTTACATTCAATTTAGAATTCAAACACTCGTCACCGAGCTAAACGGAGACGATAATATTTTCTAGGGACACGTCCTGTTTGCAAGTGTTAGATACACTGTCGAGCATAAAATTTACGGTCGTTCAAACGCGATCGGACGTCGGACGATGCGACGTCTTTGTCAGCCGATATTTTACGAGGCTCACGTGCGTGTCCCTCACAAAACGTTCTCCTCTTTAAACGTCCCAATAAGCGATTGTACAACACGGTTTTTTGACGTTCTCGACAATCTGCTCGAACGCACGGGGGGGGGGGGGGGGGGGGGAAATTCGAATTTTATCGGTATTCGATATTTCGACGGGACCCCAGAGTCCCGTACCTCGTTTTTCCGGATCGACGTGCGTGTCGAACAACCGCGTACGCTGCAAGTCGTTTCCGCGATCCCTCTGCGAATTCGAAATGACTTGCGTGTTGTCGTCGTTCCACGACAGCCGCCACGGTTCTAGGTCGACCGCGCGAATTCGATTCCGACGGCCAAACACGAAAATACACGCGGCGAATCCGAGTCCGGTCCCGGGTCCCGTCCGTAAACCGTTCGCGAGAAACAATCGAGTTTTGAAAACGGGCGCGTTACTGTTCCGATAATTCTACCTCGTCTGCGCGTCTCGACGTTTCCACGTTTCCGTCGTGATAGACGGCAGTTCAAACGTTTTATAAACGTGTCGCGCGCGCGATAGAGTAAAACATCAAGTCCGTCTACCGATCCCGTCGTGAAAATCTCAACACCGCCACGTCGCAGTGTCATCGATACGCGGCGGATTCGTTTGAACGTCATCGCCGTTTTACAATCGTCGTCATTTCCGTTCCTGCACGCAGCGTTCCAAGTAACGACCAATCAATTCGGCGTTTCTTCTTCTTCGGTACTCGACCTCGGACAATATGATTTTAATCTTTTTTTAAAACGAGGAGAATACGCGCCGAGAATAGTCGTACGATCCGCCGCAGCACGACGTGTACCGAGACAGCCAACGTCGGCGTGACGATAAATGCCAACAAAATTATTTTTGAAACAAAAAATAATCGACATTTCTCGTACGGTTTTATCGTTATCTAAACCGAAGAACATTAAACGACTGCCGAAACGTAAAATTTCATTTGGAGACATGTCGTTTGGAAACTCGTTTTGAAGTGTTTCGGTAACCGCTTTATATGCGCCATAGCCGCCGCGACACGGTGGACGATTGGATAGAAAACGTAAATTTTTCCAATTTTACGCTCGTACTCGGTTTATTTGTAATTTATACTCCTTCGCGTCGTTTTAAAAATAAATATGAATTTTCGAAATCGGACCCGAAGGCTGTTATCGAATCGCCCTGTAACGTAAGAGGCCGCGGTACCGTCTCGTAACAATACACAATAAACTGTTCGTCGGTTTTTATTATACATGCAGTGGAACGACGCGGTTTATTGCTGCAATATATATATATAAATGTGTGTGTGTGTGTCTATAGCTAACGAATAGAATATTAATTTGACGTGTTTTATTTTATTTCGTTTTTTTAGGGTTACGAAGGATCTCTGTTGAAAGTGACTAGCAAAAATGGCAAAACGGCTTCGGTAAGCATATCGATACAAAAGAATAACACGTTGTTTGCCGTGCACAAATCGCGCAAAACCCTACGTTTATATAACATATAATATTGTAGACAACGTACGCGGTCGCGTAGAACTTATTTATTAAAAAAATGTTATTATTATAAAAAAAATATATATATATATACAAATGTTTTTCGTTTATAATTTGCAGCCCGTGGGTTTCGTGACGTTTCAGACACGTGCTGGCGCCGAAGCCGCCAAACAAGACCTGCAGGTACGTATTATATTATATAATATACGTATAATGTTGTTGTTATAATTATTATTATTATTATTATTATTTCCCCGTGATAAACTCTTTGGGACTTTGACGGAAACTTCGTCCCGGACGTGACAACAATCGTTAAACATACTTCGGCGTTACGAAAACTTTACCTCGTGGTGTGTGAGTGTGTGTGTGTGTGTGTGTGTGCTTAGGTGTGTGTTTGTGCGTGTTTGTGCGCGTGCAGAATAATAATATTACGCCACGACGTTCCCACTGTTTTCACGTCATGTATCATATTGTTGTTATTACGCTTATCGTCGGCATATTCATTCGAAACGAACGATTTTTCTCCGTTTTTGTTTTTCGACCGGTACACGCACGCACAAGTACGTACTGAAGTAATGATTATTGTTATCACCGTTGTACGCGCGACGTCGCATTTCACGCAAAGCGAAACACGCGCACACGTATATCACGCCGAGTTCTCCCTTCCGCGACTCCGCGACATTTCGACCTGCAGCCAACGCGCGCGCCAGAGAGTTTATGACCCGGTAACTCATGACGGACGTTCAACCTGCGGACGTACCAAGTCGCCCGGCGGCCAGACATTTTTTCTAGGGGGTGGGGGGCAAGATCATGGCGAACCGATCATGGAATTCGGGTGTAAATATATGAATTATTGAAATACACGGAAAATACTGTATTATTAGCGTTTTCTGATAAAATCCAATCAATTTCGAAATCAAATTAAATGAGTGTATTCTGTGGTATATTATCTAAACGAATGCACATAAAATAAAAAACACAGCAAATACAAAAATACGTGAAATTTAAATTTTCGTTTGTTCTTCGACTGGCAGGGCAAAGATGAGGCAAAACCAAATTCGGGTAGGGCGCTTGCCCCCCTCTAGCGCCGCCACTGTCTCGCACGTTCGTCACGTGTACCCGGGGAGGTTTTCGGCGTTTTCGCCTCCAACTTCCGTCCAGTTACGCGTTCTTCACGTGTGCACACGTCCAAACGCTCGGTCGTCGAGTATTTTTTTATTTCGTGTTTTCGAGAACTCGGATGAAACGACGCACGAACAAGTGATCGATTTGTCAGTCGGTTATTTTGAACCGCGTGGGGGGGGGGGGGGTTAATGTATGAAAACGTGTGCACACGCGTTTTTGACTTCGCCCGGTCGAACGATCACGGTACGCAGTTTTATGACAATATCGAAAATATGTCGGAATCTCTCTTTTCTCTTCCTTCGTCGGCCCGATATAAAGACGCTAGTGATTCGAACGTAAACGCGGTCGACCTTTTGCAAACGAACGAACAGCGCGCGCGCGTGCACACGTATCCGGGCTGCTGACAACGCCGCCGGACAGTCTTATAGTCTTATACGTCCGCGGGGACCAAACAACATTTACGTAGACGTGTACGTCACCGGGCGGGTAGTTTCCGGTGTGATAACGTCGAGTACTTGCGATGTCACGAGTTCCTCGCGCACGCTGTCTGTACACGGAATAACTTGTTTGTCTGGTTTTTCCCTATCACGAGCTTACGGCGGGGGTTTCTTTTCTGTTCATTCGTCGGACCGTCAAAAAAAGTTATTTCGTTTGCGACATCGCGTTTACGCGTTAAAGCGGTGGCGGTCAAACGGGTGACGGAGTGATGAGGGGATATATCCCGCTCCACATGACTTTTTTGTTATTGTGTATTATTATTAACAGTATGCCGTTTATTACCTCTTTTATTACTAATAAAACATTGGACGAATCGGCAAAAAAAAAAAACAGATTTAATTTAAGTGAAAGTATATGCTTAAATTATGACTTGTGTTTACCGATGATCGAAGTTCAAGTCGAAAAATCAACCTCGTCACTCCTGCCCCCACCACTCGTTCACGAGTGAACCGTTTGACCGCCACCGCGTTCGAAGTGTGGGTATAGATACCAAAAAAAAAAAAAGAAAAAGAAAAAAACCTCACGAACCCGATTGCCCTCGGCGTACGTACACGCGCCGCAACGGTACTCGACGCGTACGCGTTTGTCCGCGACGTCCGTAACTCGTCCGAGCGATTTTCGGACGGTACAGCCCCGACGGCCAGCACTGTATATCCGTTGTTGTGTGTTCGGTTTCGGCAGCAGGGCGTCCGGTTCGATCCCGACATGCCGCAGACCATACGGCTAGAGTTCGCCAAGAGCAACACCAAGGTTAGCAAGCCGAAACAGCCCGCCAACGCGAACGTCACGCCCAACACGCACCAAGGCCTGATGCACCCGCTCACCGGACGTAAGTACACGCCGCCGTTCCGTCCGCGGAAATCCGTTTTCCTACCCGACCGCCCGCCGGACGCCGCGTGCTCCACTCTGCGCACCTGCATACGCTTCGCCACGAAGAGAACACATCGCTGACGACGGATTTCCGGCCGCACGTTTTGTCATTCCGACGCCGTCCGTCGCCGCGTGACCCACGTGAACGCGCGGATCTTCCCGGCCCCCCCCAGTCCGTCGTCGGTTACCGGTACCGGCTATTAATTCCGTGTTTTTGGTTTTGTTTTGCGCCCCGTCCAGATCTAGGCGCTCCGTTCTTCGCCGGCGCCCCGACAGAGCTGTGGCACCATCCGCTGGCGTACGCCGACATGCCGACCGCGGCCACGGCCACGGCGCTGCAAGCACGCCGCGCTCGTCCACCCGGCGCTCCATCCGCATCCGCAACAGGTAGTGTGTGACATTTTTAATTATACTCGTCCGGCGCGACACGCTTTCACGCGCGCGAAACACGTCGTTCGACACTAGTCGACAGACTACGCCGAAACGTTGTGCGAAGGGAACGTCGTGCATTTTTTCGCATATTTCTATTGCCGACGGACGGGGGCCCGTCGTCCGACGTTGAAAAGAGACTTTTGCAGCCAACAAACGATGTGGTCGGCGTCGCGATCACGGCGACCGTCACGCGCCTGGTGGCGAATTTTCGGCATGGGTTCTCAAACACGCGTTGCGCCATGGCCTGCGTGTACGCGGCACGGTGCGAGCGATCGTCATAGTCTGCATGGTTTGAGATGCACTGGTTTTCGATGATGACGGTCACCTAACCTGTTTTCGTGACGCCGACCATAGCGCAAAACATAATTTACACGTTTGTACGTCGGATTGCTCGGTGGTACCTAGACGAATCGTTCCTGTTCCTGGGCAAATTCGAAAACTGTTTTCAAGTCCCCTTTTAACGTTTACCGACTCGCGCATGATTTTTACATAGGTATCCGATGTTCGGAGAGGTCGATCGCTTATTTCTTTCGAATAGGATTTTTTCACGGCGTTCAAATTTACATTCGTTTTCCGTCCGTCGTATACCGCGAACTATATGATCCCGCGTGAATGAACGTTCGAACTTTCCAAACGCCGTAATACGTCCGATATATCCAACGCGACGGAAAATATCCGATAACGAGATTAAGTAGACTTAAAATTTGAGCGTTATTTATACGTGTTTTAAAATGTGCAGCGCGAACGAAAATATCGATTTTGTTTCGTCGGCCTAGACGGAAAATTCGAAAACCCAAATCTCGTCGCTCGTGTACGTCCGTGTTGGTTATATTTGAACAGTAAAAAAATAACAATGTTTTCTTCTTTACGTATAGAAAACACTCGGATAATTGAATAATCGGAAAAAGTGCCTTTCGGGACTACTACATAAAAAGGTTTAGGCTACCACACCCTTAAATCAATCGGTGTATATATATATAGAGAGAGAGAGAGTTACGCTACTAAGTATATATAGCTTCGCTTCAAAACATAATACTAACGAAAAATGCGCGTTGTGTAACAAACGATGCGTTTGGTTTTAACAGTGATAATGTTACACTGCACTCCGTCGAGTGTTAATTTAAAACGCACCAGTCGTCGCGGAATCGCGTACGAAAAGTCATTATTCGTCGTCACGTTTCGAGCGTTAAAAGATAGAAAAAACTAAATCGATAACGTTCCGATAACACAACGTTATTCGAATATTTCCAGTATTTTTTTATCGGTTCGTACGCTCTGGTGCCGGTCGACAACAGTGGAAATTGAGTTTTCACCCCGCGGAACAGATTTCTTTTCTCGACGTGTTTTTATAAACCCGTGAACGTAAACGACGACACATTTACCTACGCGTTTTCTGCCGTTCTTCCGGGACGCCGTCTGCATATTAAACACGCGAAATATATTCTTGTTCTTCGGCATTTTTTTTTTTTTTTGCCCCCCCGTAAATGCCATTAAAGGTCCCGTAATGCTGCCGCGCTCTGTTTCCGTTCGCTGCCGTCCGCGCGTTTTTCTCCTACCTCCGCCCGATCCGTCTGAAGCCTAACCTAATCTTTCCGCTTTGCCTGGCGGTCTCTCGCCACGCGGTTTCCATTCTAGACGTGTCCGTGTCGCCGCACGACATGCAGACCGGACCGACGGTGTTTTCGAATGTCGATCCGATCGAACTCCCTTTCCGAATACTGTCGGTTGTGTGTATTAGCTGTCGGCCGCGTTCCGCGCGCATAGTATGGTGTACTGGACTCTTGCACGGATTTGTCTTAGATTCGCGCGGAAATATTGAAATGTGTCGTGTCTACAAGCGAAATATCGATCGTCGGCCGAGCAAACCGTGTATAACATTACGTATCCAGACATCATTTATTTAACGCGCGTGTACTGCTGTTGTATGTGAGATTTGGCCGTAAATCCGAGCGCCTTCGCGTGACGTCTGCGGCAGGCGAGATGTGGTATAAAGACAGCAGTAACAAACGCCACTTGACCCGAACATAAATTTTCCACGACGCGGACCGTATAATACGAGATCATTAAACTTTCTTGTTGCAATACTCGACTGCTCTCGACTTTCTAACGACTCTCTCTCTCTCTCGTAGCGATTCGGGGAGCTTTAGGACCCCTACGATTTTTTTTTTATCTCTTCTAACCTTAGCGTTTTCAGAACTTTAATTAAATATTTTTTTATTTAATTTTAAATAATATATTATGCTGTTGTGTTTACTGTATCGTACAGGGCGTATTTAAAATTTTTTTTTTTTGGTAGGGGGATGAGACATTGAGTTATTACTTATTTCTGGTCCAAAATTAGACCTTAAAAATCGGTAATACCTTCCGAAATCCCATGCTATAAAAAACAAGATTTAGACAATTAGTATAAATAAGCATGTAGTACCACAGGTATACTTACTTTAAAAAAAAAAAATGCCTGCAATATCCGGTGGTAGGCCTGAAGCCTTTTTAGCCCCTCCTTTCCCATAAATACGTCCCTGGTATCGGACTAGGGTCTATTGAGTATTTCAGTACTACCGAGTCATTTCGGACAACGGTCGCGATTCGCGTGTCGCGTCCAGTAACGCAATATACGTATACACTCGTTAGCATCGTTTGAACGCTTGTTTTATTTAGTTAGTTAAAGTCGATGTCTACGTAATGTACGATCGACACGCGCTAACGGAACGGATAAGTATATACTGCAAATAACGCTTTGGCTTGTATTTTGGCGACCGCATATTTTTACAATTCCGTCGTAGGTGTACAATAGAAACGGACGTACGGTCGTACGTTTCGTTCAGATTATGTTTCGCGGACACGGTCGTACTGCACTTTGGTGAAAATGTCTTGCCCGCGACCGACCGCCGATCGTCGTGTAACATTATGTATGAGAACGGTGTGCCCGTGGACGTCGTTTTCCGTTCGTTTTTTACTGTCTCGACGTTATACGTCATTGTATTGTATCGCACTCAGATCGTCGACAGCTCCGAGAAGACAAAAAAAAAAAACAAAACGTTTTGGAAAGCGCGCGTCGCCACGCGGCCGCAACACGACCGTGCGGCATACTTGACACTATACGCACGTTCTTTTTAAATATACTTCGCCTGACCGCGGCCGAGCAACGAGATGCGTTTCCGCCGAAGTCGCGGACCCTTTCCGCCAGGTCTGTAGGACACCGATTCTCTTTGAATCTAAACAAAAAAAAAAAAAAACCACTTGTACCACTGCAGTGTGTGATTAGTCTCGACGACGATTTATGATCCTGAATCGTGTACCATAATTAATATGAATACTGTATGACGATCGGTGATAAGCCGATACTTACCGTTATTACGACGATCAACTGAAAGTAAATTAAAATATAATACGCGCGGGCCAATTCTCCGTGTTTCGTTATCTGTAAGGCGGTGCATTTCTTCTCGTTTCTCATTTCGATCATAACGGTTTGATATCTCGCGCGCGCCATTCGAAAATAAATTATTTTGAAATCGAACGAATGTTTTAGCCGAGACGGTACACGTTTTTTGTGTCGGGTGGTGTTTTTTTTTTTTCCCGGACTTAGCGGAAAGGGTGCGCGACATTCGGCGGGAAACGGGATCACGTGCGGCAGAGCGTAGCGCCGCGAATAGAATTGACATTTTAGTCGACTATACTAAAAACTATACGTCTTTTCGAGAGACGTTTTTAATTTAATTTTATATTTTTTTGTGCACATTATTCGTAGATATGGCATTAGGGCCGCCGCGGTTAAAAAAAAGAAGAAAAAATAATTAGTTTTGCGTAGCGTATAAATTATTACTATTATTATTATTATTGCTATTATTATTATTATTATTATTATCGTTGTTGTTGCTGTTGTTGTTGTATACGAGTGCGCGCGTGTTTTTCGCGCGACTTCGGCGGCAAAACGACGGCAAAATAATTGTGCGTAGCTTGCGGTGAAGGTTACTGTGCGTAATAAAATCACATTAGGATTGGCTCGTTTTCAGCCGACGTTGACAATGGGCCCGCACGGCCTTCCGTTCCTGCCCTCCCCCGCACTGCCCTCGCCGCCCAACCAGCAGCAGCCCCAGCCGCCCTGTTCCACGCTGTTCGTCGCCAACCTCGGTCAGTTCGTGTCCGACCACGAGCTTAAAGACATTTTCGCCAGGTCAGTAGTAACGGTAAACGACGAGAAACGACGAGAAACGACGACAAACAACACGTGTACACGAGTGAATACGGTGGACGCCGGTTGTCTGGACTGCCCGTTCGCCTAACGCGCATTAACCGAACGCGAGGCGAAAAATTCGTTAGGTCAGGACCAAACCGGTCGACGGGGAACCGAGAAAAATCGTTCGGCCGCTTCGCCCGACCGGTCGGCTTTTACTTTCGCGCGTAACGGCGATCGGCGCGTTTCGATCGCGTACGACGACCTGCCGCGAACGAGCCGGCGTGCGCCGCCTCAGAGTCAACTTGGCCAGGATGCCGGGTTAAGTCAGAGCGCGACAGATCGGAAACGCACCGCTGGCAAAATGACACGGCGAAAGAAAAACGGTCGGCAACGAAGAGGCCTTGAACCGGGACGTCTCGCGAGAAACGGACGCCCTCGACGCCGAGGAACTCGCGAACGAAATGGGCAAAAACGATTTTGTACATGTATATATATATATATCTTTAGATTCGTATGTCGACTCGTACGGTTAACAGATTAAAATGGTCCCAAAGACGAGTCCAACAAACGGCGTCCACCGTATACACTCACGTGAGAAATTATTTTGTATTATATATATATGTTTAGTGTGTGTGTGTGTGTGTGTACGTGTGACGGTCAGTGTTGTTATGTGCTGTTACGCGCGTGTGATTGACGTCAGCGCTAGTCGCGTATGTAGATAACAACGGTTTTTGAAGAAAATACGTGATGTATGCGTTTTGTGTTTTGTGTTTTGGTACGAAACCCCGGAACAACAAACGGTAAATAACCCGCGGACACCGTGTCACGAGGCCAATTCTATAACGCCGTACGAGAAAACGAGTCTGTCCGATAAACGCGGTTCGACCCGGTCTACGCTCGAGTTAAATGTAAAACCACTATTTCCAGCACCGCAGACGCACGCGAACGACGTGTTGTGGAGCACGTGATAAAAAAATTTATTCCTTAACATTTTTCACACGTCGAATGACACGATTCCAAACAGAAACGGAAATAATCAGCAAGTCTCGTTCCGTAGCGCTCGCGTCCGTTACGCGTGTCAACATTTAGACTACTGCGTAGAAACGGGGGTATAGAATAGGACCAACAAACATTCGACGAACGCGTCGGGGCGAATTGTGAGATTTACTCTCTTGCGCGTTCCCGAGAGACGACAACATCCGTCCGATCGTTTACGTTAATCATTTGATTTCATCGATCGTCATTTCATTGATCGTGAAAATAATCAAAACGTAATTGAACGTGGGCGACGTGTACATATATATATATATATTTCGTTACTCTCGTCGTCCCCGTCCAATATACGATTCGCACGTCGAAAACATTACCGAAAGCTATTCCTATTTCCCGAGCTATCCGCAGGTGAAGTTGGGCGAGATACTTCACGGAACCGGTGTTATCTACTGTACGCGCGCCAAATGTGATTAAATATTGTATCATCGTTATTGTTATTATTTTGTTTGTTTGTTTGTTTGTTTTTTTTTATTATTATTATTATTATTCCTGTACATATACATTAGACTATAGTAAAGTTGTTGTATCGTTCGAGAGCCGAAATCGCGTAAATCGCTCATTTTATATATACATATACATTTAGTGAAACATTGACGTCATCACGTGGTTTATATGTGTGTACATATATTTATATATATGTGAATTATATACAGCATGTGTTTTGTGTATAGATAACGTATACGATGTAGGATATTTTCTAAGATCCAATTTGGCCCGAGAAAATGACAGGATTTTTTTTTTTTTTTTTTTGATTTTTTTCACATTTAGAACGAGTTACAGTCAGTCAAAGCAGACGTTTAATTATTGGCCGACGGCCTATAAATGAAGACAATGATAAACTGTCTATACCCGTGTACATATACATAAGAAAACGTGTTATAAGGTGAGAAGGTGGAGGGCACGGATTTCCGTTAGGGCACAGTGTCGTAATGTCGGCCATGCGGCGTTTGCACTGCGACGCAGCGGTGAGGAGTCTTCTCCCCCAGCTCCCCCCCTCCCCCCCATCTAACCCCCACCCACCCCCGACCGACACCCCGTAAATTCACAACGGGTGTAGGCGAAACGAGTACACGGCTGCGCACGCGAACCGCAATTGTTGTGATGACGGCGAACGGTAAACCGGGCTTGGGGTTCGGGCAGTGGCGTACTTTAGTAGTGGGAGGGGGGCACAACAGGAGAGTTTCGCTTAATGCATACATTTATTTTTGATTATATGATTTGTTTTCCACAATAGAATCGTGTGGGTGTTCAGTTATAGATCTTTAATATGACTTATAAACATACAAATACCATAATTTGACCAGATTCATATTAGAAGTAATGGTTATGATCACGTTAGGACGTTGTCAATAACTATTTTATCGACGTTTTCGAACAGTTTGAAATCGTTTGAAATTTAAAATCGATATCCATTTTTCGTCATTAAATATTGAGTTACAATTATTTATTGCTATTGGATTCTTACGATTTGATGATTTTAAAGTGAGGTATTTTATATTTTGCCCACTCCCCCAAAAAAAAAAAAAAAAAAAATCATAGGTACGCCACTGGGGACGGAAGAGGGAAACAATTTACGATCAAGACAAATTGTCCGTTCGAATATAATATCACGACGATTGATACACTTACTGACGCCTATGCGTATCGGCCAGTCCGCTCTTCGCAACACGTGATCGTTTTCGTCTAAACGCAATACAATCAAAGACGGACAAGTCTAACGCCTGTCTTGTGTTGTTTTTTTTTTTAAGTTCGACGGTGTAACGCGTTTGGGATTTTATCGCGACTCGATCGTAAAACGATTAAAATCCCGAACGAATTCGCCATTTCCAAACGTTCGTAATTGACATTTCGTTTTATTTGCACGATAACGGTTAACGGGTTAATGGATTTCGCGCATTTGTAGACGTCGCGAACTAGGAAGTTAGGTAGGTGATAAGCCGGGTTTTCCACGACCAATTCGTCGAACGTCGCCGGATCGTTTTGATCTTATCGGGGCTGGTCGGGTTGAACTACTCGGTGAATTTATTATCGTGGACGCGAGCACACAGCAGCGAATAAAAAAAAAACAAAAGAAAATTAATTTAACGAAAGCTACATGAAAATCGACTGTACCGTTTTTTTGATTTTTTTTTTTTTTTTTTGGTCTGTTGTCACCTATCTGCCAGTATGAAAAAATAAAAAAACGAGAACAAACGTTTTCGCTTAACCTAGACAAACGATAATCACGACGTAGATCATACACGACGGGCGTGTAGAGAGCCGTGCGCACGGTTAATAAACATACGGATGGGTCATCGCGTATTATCTTTCGGACGTTTTTATAAGAATCATATGGGTACGGCTCATTCTATCTTTCTCATTATCGAGTCACCGTTTCTCCCGTGCCTGAAATGCCCCGCGACGCGATAACGATCTACGACAAATCAACGGACGAACATAGCGATTCCATCGGAACAACCTTAAAGCGTAGCGCCGGCCGAGAACGAGCATCATTAACGGCGGGGGTTAGACTTCTCTATTCTTGAAAATGGAGGCAGCCGGTCCGGCACGTCTGTAATCGCCCGCTCCGCACCCCGTGTCTGGCGACCGAAACCATAGAATAATATAGAAGTGACACTTAAGGCGATAACAATTTGTTTACAAAAATCTTGAGGAAAATCCTTGAAGTTAGTAACGTTTACTCCGCTATGAATCGACTGACGGATAGATGATATCCAATAGCCGGTTTGAAACGTCTATATAACAATTTAAGTCTGAACCAACAAAAATAATTAAACTTTGTACTCGCAGGCTAAATCGAGACTGCTCAGAAAACTTCTTTGGTACAGTATTCGAATACAGAATGGCAATTGTGTTAACGCATCTAGCATACAATTCAAACGTACTTTTAAAAAACCCTTCTGTATTAATCACTTTGAATATTCTGAAGGAGCAAATCGTTTAGATGATTTGGATAACGTTTTGATTGGTCTTCAAGAATCACAATCTGACGATTTAAAAATAATTTTCCCAGTACGTCTGTAAATACTCGTCCGATACCGTTAAAAATGCCATAGAATATTATTGTTAATATTATTCTATGGAAATACGTGTGGGATATCATAAATACACCGTGGTGATAAGATAATCGGCCGATTTCGAGGTCGACGAAAAATAAGTTGACCGGACAAAGGAAATCCGGAGAGTGTCGCTTCTATATTAATTCTATGCCGAAACACAGAAACGCTCCGGCCTCCCCGTCCCGTCGCAAATCACGTTTCAACGTCTCTCGGCGGCCACGTCTGTTGTGTACGATCGAAAAGTCTGCGCAATCTCTCGGAGATCGTTTTGCCGGCGCCAACGCGCGCGACCCGTGAAACGAATAACGTCATCGCTCCCCGCAGCCGTCTGTTTTCACGGCGAATGTTTTATAAATTCGGTGTTAGTTTTTGTTTTTGGTTTGATTTTTTTGTTTGATTTTTTTTTTTTGTTCTGTTTTTGTTTTCCCTTCAGGGAGTATGCTGGCCAAAAGAAATTGGACAACGTCAATTTCACGTATACTCACATGCAGTTGAACAACACCTGACAACGACCAGATAGACCGCCGGTACCCGCCCACGTGTAGACACCAAGAAGCAGACGAAAAGACAGAAAAACCATCATACACCCAACCAAACTACTACTACCACTACCACTACTACTACTACTACTACCACTACTACTACTACCACTACTACTACTACCACTACACCTGCCGCCGAAATCCCGAAACGGAAAAGACGACAAACAAACGTTTGATTCAATTCGATTTACAGTTTTTTTTTATTATTAAAACCTAACCTAACCGATGTAATAAATAAACATATATATATATATATATATATACGTATAATAAATAATCACTGGCTTTTAATAGGCTTCCGATTGTTACGAGCTGTACGATTTTTCTTAGCATACACGCGCCTGCAGTAGTTGTGTGTCTACATACCACACATAAATATATATATATATATATATATATATATATTATTTATTTATTTATTTATTTATTTATTCATTATACCTGTACACCTAATTCCTAACTCTATTCCCTAAGCTTTTTCACTGATATATATATATTACCTAAATAATAATAATAATAATATTATATATGCTTGTTTATATAGCGGGTAGTGTAAGATCTTGTTTAAGACTCATCAAATCTGTGATTGTTTCTCGTGTATTTTTTTTCTTTCTTTTTTTATGTTTCTTTTTAATCGTAAAAACTGTTCGCCCGTTCCACGTCGACGGTCGTGGTCCAAACGTTAGCAATAATAATAATATAAATAATTATTATTATTATTATTATTATTATTATTAATATTAGTTACGAAAATAAATGAGAAAAAAAACCGTAAGCGCGCTCACACACATTCACTGAATACATATCAATATTATGCTTTGAAAAGGGAATTAACGTTATAAATAATATTACGTAAATATATAAATATATATGTGTGTACTTTGTAAATAATTTTTATAAAAAGACTTGAATGTTCGACGTACGATTAAATAAATTACTGTCCGCGTTGCGCCGCGTCGTTACGTCGTCCGTAGGTCGTATTAATCTTATTGTATATTTCTTCGTTCCGACCGGTCGGCGGCGTCTCTCCGAGCACGCCGATCGAATAGTCGCTTTCGGACCGGGACGTCTGACAAAATTAACAAACGAAAATTATATTATATTAATACAAAAAACAATAAATAAAAAAAAAAAAATGCAAAAAAAATTAATACGATTGAATTCTGCAAACTATTTTTTATACGGTTTAGTCTTTTTTTCATTTTTTTTTTCTTGCCATTATATTAATATATATACGAGTAGATTTTGTTTCAAACAAATTTACAGGGTGCAGCTTGTTTAGCAGCTCATGGAAGTTTTTCTATAGGATTTTTTTTTTTGTTCTTTTGTTTTTCGTTATTGCGTATTCTCGCCTTTTTTTTCAAATAATAATATTATGATAATTATATTTAAAAAAAAAAAAAAACAAAAAACAAAAAAAAATAAATAAAATAATATTATTAAGAAGAAAGATAGATTTTTTCGGGAAACACGCGAGCTAATTAAACTTAAAAAAAAAAATTAAAATAATAATAACGGCGTACATAAAGTATCAATATTTAATAATTATTTATAAATGACAATCTTTTCTTAAGTTTTTAATTTTTTAAAAGACAATAATATAACCATTTTTTTTCGACATTTTCGTTTTCGGAGTACCTAATTTTTGTTTATATATTATATATTATATATACAAAATATATAATAATTATTAATATACAACTAAAAAAGACCAAAGATTAAGTTCTATTTATAGTTTATTGTCATTTTGTTTTTAGATATAACAAACAAATAATATTGAATAAAAGATATATATATATATATTTTTTTTTGTTCCCCATGTTTCCGTGTACAATACATGTACACAAATTATAAAACATGTATTTGTTTTCAGTGTATTATATTGAAATTATTATTATTATCCTTATATTATCATTATTATTATTATTATTATTATTATTATTATTATTATTAGCGAATAGACGTATGATTAGTGAATTACATAATTTTAGTTATTATAATTTATTTGCGTATTATTAAGAAATAATAATACCATTTGAAATACTTAAAACTGTAAGTATTTTATTTTACTTTTCGTTTTGTTTCTATTTCTATTTCTATTTTATTTATTTATTTTTTTTTTTTTTGTATATATATATATATGCGTTTGCGAGTTTCCGGAGGTGATTATCTATTATTATTTCAGATCTGTTAAACGTAAATGACGAATATGTTCCGTGTAACGCGTGTACACAATCGCCTCCGGTGTTCGCGAGTAATAGCGAATGACGTCGTTGACGTGCGCCCAAACATTGTAGACGAAAAAAACGATTGCCGTCTATCGATTAGGTAATTGTACATTCCAAAAGACGATTGAAAACAAATAAAACAACAACAAAACCCGAGTAAAAACGAGACAACTGTTTGGTTGGAAAACGAAATGTTAAACTCGTAGCGCGTACATTTGTCGACACGTCGTTCGCGAAGAAAACAAAAAAAAAAAAAAAAAATTATAATGTCCGTCCAAATTTTGAAATTCTTTTTCTTTTTTAAAAATTATTTCGTTAATTATTAGCAACTAATCAATTAATTATTAGAGTATTATTATTACGTACTATTATTATATTATACGCATCGTGTTTCGGAATTCGTAGGTTATATTTCAAACGAAACGAATAAAGTAAAACATTTAAATTTTAAGCTCAAACGGATTTTTAATTTTGTTTAACTTTTGTTTTTTTTTTTTAAACTTAATGACAACAAAAAAAATAGCCTTTCTTAAATGCAACACATACATATCATTATATACATTTTAACGTGCTGTATAGCCTGTGTATTTTTTTTAAATGTGATCAACAGTAGCCTTATTATAATCGTATTTATATATTATATATTAACCGTTAGCGCATATATTATATGAAATATATAAATGTGAAGACGATTTGATTAAACAAATAAATAGTTGTGTTTGTTTGTATGTGAAAAATTAATAATAAAAACATTTTTGTGATTTTGGTCGCCCGGACCGCGGGCGCGTACCGCGCGATACGGAAATGTATAATCGAAACATATCAATAACTGTGCCCCCCGTTAATAAATAAATTAAAAAATATATAAATATACATATATATATATATATATATATATATATATGTATATTTAATTGAAATTATAATGAAACGTCGTTGAATAAATAACGAGATGATTGATTATTATTATTATTATTATTACCACGACGACGATTAAGAGCGTCTGTTATTGAATTGTACCTACGTGACGAGAAAGAAAAAAATGAATTCATAAAGAAAATGTTACGGTAAAACTTTTATCAAATTTTCTAAGTTTGTTTATGTATATAGGTACTATTTGTGTAGTGAAATTTAGTTATGTTAAATGTGCGTATAATTTCTTCATAATATATTATTATTATTTATTATTATTATTATTATTATTATTATTATGTATTATTATTATTTTATTATTATTATTATTATTATTTATTATAGACGTTTGTTAAACGGAATTTTCATTGTTACTTTTACCGAATATTGTAATATTATGTTTTCGCTTGCGTTATTTATGGTGTTTACATATAAAAATAGGTATTCAATTACATTGTAGTTGTGGTATTATTAAAACAATTATTATTATTTTTATTACTATTATTGAATAGACGATATTATTTAAACATGTGAAAAAAATACCCTTAAAAAAAATAAAAATTGTATTTATAAAGCGATGCAAAAAAAAAAAGAAGAAGAAATTAATAAATAAACAATAAACGTAGTGAATTGAACGGGAACTGTGTTTTTTTCGTGTTCACATCGATGTGTGTGCGTGTGTGTGTGTGTGTACGTACAGAGACGGTGGCGTGTTGAAGAGGACGTTCCCGTTTCCGAACGATTGCGTGAAACTTCGTGTGCCGTACGCGCCGGTGACGAATTCGTTTCCGGCCGAATCATTTGAGTTTCTCCACCCCGCCTCCAATGATAATTATTATTGAACCGTAGGATCGTGTACTTTCGACGGAAAAGCGCCGCGGAATGTCCTATACGGATCGCAACATAAGCACGTCTTGTCGCAGACTCACGCGAGAAGAAAGAATCAACACGGCCCGCCGCCCCCCGTAATAACCAAACGTCCGGAATGGCTCGGTGCGCGTTTGGGAGAGCGGACCGTGAACGAATCAATATGTATTGATCGAGAAAATGATCAAAAAAAAAAAAACAGCCGCGGGGAAGACTCGGGACCCCGTGGGTTCGGACGTAGTTGTGCGAGATTCAGAAGACGTAGGGGGTAGAACGTGGTTCTCGACGGACCGACGAGCCGAGAACGAACAAGAAGGACGAGAAGAATATTTGTAAGGTTTGCTATCGTCACGGCCATCCATTTCTATTCGATCGACGTTACGTATTAGACGCCGCCGAGGTGTTATAGAGGGTTTAAGATGGTTTATACGTCGTTGCCGAGGGCCGGAACTCGACGCAATTGCATTTCCCCCCTCCCCCTCCCCACAATGTCTTTATACGCGAGCCAATACGTAAACACGATTTACGTCCGTGCGAAATTCAACGGTAAACGTATTTTAATTTTCTTGGCAACAAGATTATTTTGTTAAAACCGGATATTGCAAACAAACAAAAAAATTTAAAAATTCGTTTGGCCCAATCTTTCGGTTATTTACACGAATACGCTATTTTTATACAGACACTGTAAACAGGCACGTAAGAGTTTACGTGTCGTTTAAAGCATATCTTTGAGAACGGTTTGTCTATGAGAATGCCACGCGCCGGCGTCGTCGCCAGATAACGTTTCTGAACCGTTCGTTTGATGGTTTCGACTGACCCGACACAAGTCGTCGAGTCGCGAAACGAGATATCCCGGCGCACCGGGTCCGCTACGCCAGCAAAACGAATATTCGTCCTTTGGAACCGAACACAACGGTCGTGTGAAACCCAGTTAGGTAGGCCTAATCTCACACCAGATCCGGTTGTGTGCGACTTTTGGACTACGCATGAACTTTGCCGACCTTGATAACGTAATTAGCGCTCTCACGTTGAACCCAATTTCGTCATGCGATCACGTGCGTTTAGGCCGTTTAGGACTTTGCGCAATAGAAATTTGGTAATTTTTGTGATTTTGACATTTTATTAACCGTGACAAACATTACAACCCGGACGAGGATTTAGTACAAGATTCCGAAAAATTAACTCTTGCGATTCAAGAAAGAGAACGTTTGTGGAACCAAAAAAAAAACGAGCTAAAAATCAAATACAACAACCGCAGTCGGTCGATGTCACCGACAAGTATGCGCTAATGCTAAAAATCAAGCGGTACATAGTCGGCGGTTGTACGAAGTCGTTCCGAGCGTGAGATAAGGCCTTATCACAGGTAAAACGGTTGTCGCCGGTGTTCCCGGCGCGGAGTCACGAAATAAATGGCGTGTCCCAAACTCTTCACGAAACCGTATTATTTTGTTGACGACGTACGAAAAAAGAGCAGCGTGACTTTTACGCGCGACATTTAAAAACGAACGGCGTTAACATTATCGCGATATTGTCGCAATTAATTATCGTATTTCATAATGTCTGTTGAAATGTTAACGTCGACGCAGTAATCCGTTTTAATTTGTCCGGACGGAATGTAATCGGTACGCGTACCCTCGTACCGCGCATTAAAAACAACGCGTTTTAAACCGTATGACAATAACAAGTTATTATTATTATTATTATTATCCTGAACCGTTTTGTATTGTTTGAACGCGCGGAGAGCTCGTAAAACAACGAGCGGTAAACGGTGCTCGAATTGGGGGGAAAAAATAAGTAGATGAGCTCAACCGAACGGTTTAAAAACCGCGTTCCGAGTCGAAAGATCATTTAACAACAACCGCGTACAGGAACGTAGGCGTATAGATTATTCATGGGGGAATTTTTAGGTTAGGGTTTACGGTCGTCTTTTATTTACCGGAATGGTTTAGATGGAAAATACGGTTCAGCGATTTCAACATCGTCAAACACTACGGTTGACCGTAACCATATCCCGGTATACAACAACCATTACGTGCCCAAGGTTATTGGATCATATTTATATTGATTCTTATCGTAGGCGTGCGCAGACCTTTGTGGCGGGGTGGGCCAAGCAAATGTTGAATTAGGATCAAGGGCGTATTTGTGGTGTGGGGGGGGGAGGGGAGAAAGAGTTAGTCTCCCAGTTGAGTCCTTACCATAAAATTTAAATGAGCAATATGTATTTTGGAGGTTAGGGAGAAAAATGATCATAATTATTATTCCAAATATATACATAATAACTGTTGGGATTAATTTTAATTTTAAAAGAAAACGTTTTTTATTTATAATCGTTATATTGCACTTTAGTTATGAATATTACAACAAACCATAACTAAATCCCGACTGAATTTGAAAACCGTCCGTCAACGACGTTTTACACGTGAAATGCACACACGTTCAACATCATGGATCAAGGATATTTCGACTTACGTTTCAACTTCTCTTGTAATGACTTTCCTTGATCTATGTTAAGGATAATCGTAACGTAGGTATATAATCATTATATAAGATAACTTGAGTTTCAAGAAAATCGTGAACAGACCGTGCGCACGCCTATGATTCTTATTGAAATCGGGTATGATTATTTATTTAACTATAATCATCGATTTTGTATCATATTATATAGATCGGTATCGTGTTTTCAATTACGTGAGAAAGGCTTCGTGGATTCTTCGTCAGGCTTCCGGAAGATGCATTTGACTTGTCTTATAATGACAAGACGCAATCACATAATATGAATAATAATATAAAAAAACACGACGGATCAGGTTTTTCTTGTATAATGTATATATAGACTAAATCGTATAGATCGTATAAATAAAATACACATACATATATGTATACGTAACACGCGGGAAATACGATTGAAACAAAACGAAAGCGATCAAGGTGACCGTGTGCACGGACGTCAATGTCAATAATAATGATACGAACGCGCGACGGCCGACGTTATAACGATCACGTCGGACCGGCGGCGTTACGAGTGTTTTCGGTGAGGACGGAAGAAAAACGACGACGACGACGGCGACCGGACGATCGGAATTCTCGTCGTCTTGATCGCGTAAACGCGTAAGTTAATAAGCGTCGCGGCGCTCGTGTTGTCAGCGACTGCGGTCGAGGATTCAAAACCCCCCCCCAACCTATCATTGTTGTTGTTGTTGTTGTTCGTCGGATTCTTGCGCGCGCATTCGCGATATTCCGGCCGCAGAGTCGGCGTGGTGGGACGGGTGACCGAGAACCCGTACCGTTTTTTTTTTTTTTCCAAATATTCGGGCTTATCAGTACTATTATTATTATTTTTAAATAGGAAATCCCAAACACAAAACAACGTCGTCACGCCGCCGTCAGTACGTTTCCCCCCCCTCCCCCCCACTATTCGTCGGGCCTATAAATCACCAAACGCTCGCGCGTTCAACGTCACTCGTCCGGTCGAAACGTTACCGGTCGTCCGGTCGCGATCCGTTATCTGTCTACGCGCGCTTATCATATTCCCGAGCGTTCCGCCGTTCCGGTCCGGTTTCGCGTCGTCTATGTCGTGTGGTGCGTTCGTCAACGCCGTCGTCCGTGAATCGCGCGCCGTGACCACAACAACCGGCCGGTCGTTCGGGATGAGCGCGACGGGCGGACGACAGCCTGCGGCGGACGCGTCGAAAATGTGCGCCGCGCGCCGGGCCGTCGACAAACACGTCACGGTGAGTATAACGCGGTCGGCGACGGACGTTCGTTCGTTCGTCTGTTATCTAATTCCTATCGGGTGTCGTTGCAGGACGGCATGAAACTGGGCATAGGCAGCGGTTCGACCGTCGTGTACGGCGTTCAGCGGCTGGGTAAGACCTAACCGCGTCTGGTATAAATGTTGTTGTGTTTGTTTGACCCCGTGGTGTGTGTGTGTGTGTGCAGCGGAACGCGTGAAAGACGAGGGCTTGACCGTGGTGTGCGTGCCCACGTCGTACCAGGCGCGGCAGCTGATCATCGATTACGATCTGCGTCTGGGCAATCTGGACGCCAGTCCCAGGGTGAGTGATCGCGCCGTAGCGGTCGAGTGTTCGGTAATGGTGTACGGTCGGCGTGTCGTTGTAACGTTTTCAGTTGGACTGTACGATCGACGGCGCCGACGAAATCGAATCCGGTACGTTGACGTGCATTAAAGGCGGCGGCGGGTGTCTGACCCAGGAGAAGATCGTCGCCTCGTGTTCCGACAAGTTGATAATCGTCGCCGACGGAGCGTGCGTTACCCGTGTGTTGTACTCCCATCCGCTTCGTCTTAACCGTGTGTGTGTGTGTGTGTAATTATTAGTAAGGAGGTGAATCGTTTGGGCCAGAAGTGGAAGAAAGGCGTACCTATCGAGGTCATACCTATGGCGTGCAAACCGATTCAGGGAAAAATCCACACTAAATATGGAGGCGAAGCCGTTTTAAGAATGTCCGCCGACAAAGCGGTAATTATTTTTACGTGCAGATTTGCATCAAACGTCATCTATTTTTTCATTTTAATAGGGGCCGTTGGTGACGGACAACGGAAACTTCTTATTGGACTGGATGTTTCCCGACACGAAATACTGTTGGTCTTCTGTGCACAATTATTTAAAACTGATTCCGGGTACGTACCGATTTACATGGTCATACGCTTTCTCAGCGCTTAATATTTACATGCTAACGTGTTTTCAGGTGTGGTCGAGACGGGTTTGTTCATTGATATGGCGGACGAATGTTTGGTCGGCGACCCGCAAGGCAATGTACGACTGCTGAAGAAGACTGAACAGACCTTGGAGTTGTAGGTGCTTGAAACATGACAAAAATCGTATTTTAACTACGAGTTTATGAAAAATTTTATTCTCTCTAAAATCTAAGTATTATATTTTTTTTTGTTTTTCATCACCAAAATCAAATATTATCTTAGATAGAATACAGTTAGTGTTTAATGTCTTAAATTTTTTTTTTTTAGTTAGAAAATATAATTGATAATCTTAAAAGTGGAATTATCCATGTCAATTGCCATTATTTTGTTTTAACATTTATTGGTACATTATTATTATTAAAAAGGAAATGTTATAATATAATTGGTGCCTAAAAACATTATTTGATCAGAGTTAAATATTGCTGATGTACAATAAGCGATCCACCAGTGAGTTAGTTAGTCGAGTAATTTTAGTAATGTTCCAAATTACCCAAATCTATACCTTTGACAATATGTAGAAGATATATGTGATACAATATCTAAGTTAATTGTGCTTCTCATTTATTTGAGCAACAACTGTAGGACGAAACGTGCAGTTCCTGTAATTCAGACATGTACACCATGTTCGACAATTTTCTTGAAGAAATGAATAATATTTACCTATTAGCTGTTGACAACAATACAAATAATGTAAAACGTTTATTAGAAACAATAATATCATAATAAAAAAATTAATGTAATTATTTTATATTTTAGTTTAACGTTTTATTGGTAGATCGCACATTAAACCACAGCCTATATTTTCTATTAATTCAGTGTCAATTTGATTGCAATTGACTAGCACGAGTAAAATTCGTGAAAGAATTGGCATTATTCTTTATATTGTGCGATCAACTAAAGTTTTTTACAATCTGAACACATTATTGTATTGACTAAAGCGAACGTTTTGAAATGATCAACTATACCACACGTATCATTTTGAAAGGTTCACTTTTTGCCAACTGTCAAAACTATTAGTATTAATTTTTTTTTTATTATTCAAACACCGCAAAGAGATCGTTGTACACTTTAAATTGTTCTTTTGTCCGTGCGTTATTAACGTAAATCACTATACGAAAAATGTGGATTTTCATTAAACATTAAAACCGAAATCGTTATCAAAGGTTATCCGAGAAATATTCTGGTCCTTTACCTCCTTACATTTTATGTGATATGATGTTTGTATTCTTTTTCTGTACGAGCCGAATGTGGCTCACAATCACTTGGCCAACGCGGTACGAATGACATTAAATATTTTGAATCCGTCCGTCAGCATATTAATCGACCAATTCGATATTTTGATTCAGCAGATGTATATTTCTTGTTTCTCGGTTGGGAACCGTAGAAAATATTATGAAACTCTCAGTCGATATCTGTCTGTCGTTTCAATAACAATACTTTTTCCGAATCGATATTACTGAGAAGTTAATACACATGTACAATACTGTTAATAATTAGTCGCATGTATATAATCTATTAATCTCGTACTAACGTGAGTTTGACAAAAACCATTGATTTCGCATCCTTCACGTTCCGTGCAAGCCGATTTGTAGCGGCGGGTGCTGAACTATCAAGTCGTCTGACCGACGACGAACGCTGATCGTTTCTTGTAGCACATAGGTTGTGTGTCGGCCAATGTGCGTGTGTTATGTATTTTTTGAAAGAAATAGCTCATATTGTTTGTAAAAAACAAATAACCGTAACGTCTGGGATTTATTGGGTGAAATGGCGTTTTCGCGCATAAAAGTTTTGGGAAAGTCCTTGTCTGAGTGTCGCGAACAACAAGCACTCCGAACATGGGCGTGCTCAAGGGGAGGGGGGTTTAAGGGGTTCCCCCTCATTGACTTTTGAAAACATACACGTACTTAACCGTATTCGGGATCTCGTATCGGGCAATTTTCAAAACATAATTTTTTTTTTTTCTCATCAGTCGTGTGCTATTCGATAACGGTTTTAATCACGAACGATATTATGGTAATGGCCATAACCATCACACGCCCAACGTTAACATCACATCATATTTACATCGGACTCCTATTGAAACCCGGCTCCGGTTATTTATTAATCATTAAAACTATAATTATCAGTCGTATATTGTGTTAGAGGTCATTATCACGTTTTTGATTACATGTTTATGGGATAGGCTTCACGGGGTCTTCGTCAGGCTTCCGGAAGGCGCATTCGACTTATCTCACAATACGAATATTAAATAAATAGCAACTCAAACCCCCGGACACGCCTCCGACTCCGGACGTCCACGTACACGTTATTTCGTTACTGCGGCCGAATGCATGATTCTGTTGACGACAGTGTTGCTCGCGTTTCTAGTCGAACGCACGGGCGGAGTTGGCAGATTCGTCGACTTTCGAACGATAATGCGTCGTCCACGTCCACGTCGACACCATTACGTGCAGGGGCGGACTGAGACTCTGAAGGCCCAGGCGGGTAAGTTTTTAGGAGGCCCTTAAACTAACGTAATCAATACGAACAAGCGACTTGATAAAATAAATAACTTGATAATGTATCACATGAAAAAAACAATTGGATCAAAATAAAACCGACTTCGAAAAAAATGAACTAAAAAAAGTGTGAAACAATTCACAAAAATTTTGATTTTTCGATTTCGGTTATCGCCATTTGGCAACAATTGATCACGGTGTGATATGTGAAAGATAACAAATACCCGTGTTAAAAATCTTTTAGAATATCGTAATCATTTTTCTATTAGGTATATTATTTTGCGCGAGCCAATAGGCCATAATAAAATGAATAGCTTAAGGCCCGAGTACAAAATGTCTAAAGGGCCTGGGCGGGTATGGCCTCTTACCCGCCCCTGCATACATGCCGTGAACGAGCTCACGACTGGAAACTCTGTAAACGTCGCGGTGTTCGACTCGTGTTGTCCTGACCCGAAAACAAACCGCGAGTCAAACACGACCCGTTTGAACCGTCCGAAGGAAACGCAACGAAGGTTTTCGGTTGACCAAGTACAAAACATTTTTCGGTCCAATAGTTTTTATTCGGATGAATACGGCGTGATAAAAAAAAGAGAAAAAAAAAAACGTGCACGCGCCTACACGATTCCGTCAGGTGTGCGCTCCGCGTCTTCTCGTCGCCGCGTAATCGTGTCGTCCAGGTCGTCCGGTACAGACCTGTAGAATGTGAACAACGGGTCAGACCCAGATAGAAATAGCCGCGAAGACCGTCTCGCAGGAGGACAACGGGTCCCTCCGAGTTTTCCGACACGTTTGGCGAACCGATGACGTTCCCCGACCGGTTTTCCCGAAACGGACGATCCGACCTCGTCAGAACGAGGAGACCGAACGGCGTTCCGAAAAGAAACGTCCGATCGTGTCATTCTCCGGATAACTATCGAGCACCGCGCGTTTGTGCGAACGATCGACATGAAATCAACAGGCGAAATACGACAACTTAAAGTACCGGATGATTTAATGTGGTTTTTCGACTTTCGACTCGCTCTCGGCTTCCTTAAGTGTCGTCAATGCGGTTTCAAAACGAAAAATTCATAAACGTTACTCACATCGTCTGCTGTCCCCGGGACTCTGACTGTCTTTTACCGAGCGAAAACTTTTCCAAACCGTTGACGTCCGCCAAAAGTTCTTGCAGTGAATCCAAAAGCGCTTCGGCGACTATTTGCTCGTCGCCGTCATAACTGTCGTTCGAAAAGGCCGTGTCTGGAAGACGTGTTCGAGACGATATTACAGGCAGCCGACGGGTCGAAAGATGTGTTGTAATTTTAAACGAAACGACATTTATGTGCTGTTTTTATGTTCCTTACTCGGTGATCTGGAATCCGAAAATAAATCGCCCACTCTCCCCAAAATGATATCGACCAATGGCGCGATGTCCGCTAGTTTACCGGCCGACTTGGGAATCTTCGCCGGTTTCGTCGTAGCCGCATTAGCGCATGAGACGATCAACAGGTTGACGACGAGAGCACGCGTCAATAGTGCCGTGGACATTTTGTTTTTCCTTCTGAAAATCACACGGGTTTCTACGATATTGCACGGTCGGAACGTTGTGTTTAACGTCTTTGGCAAACGCGCACGAGAAACCACTTAATTTGGACGGTATGTGACGTCTGGTTAGAGGAACGCTTGAGTGCGTGGGCGAGTTTTACGGTTGTGTGGAAATGGGGCTGTCGTGGACTATATTTAGTAATTGTTTAAACTCGAGTGAACGAGACAGTGAATCACACCTATAAATGTGACGAATATTCGAAATTACTGTTTACTGTCTATTTACTTACGTACGGACCCGAATAATTTTATTATAGAATACACCAAAAAAAAAAAAAATTCAATTGAAGGGATCTATTCTACATTTCCATTGTCCCTAAATAACCTATTGCGTGGACTTGACTACATCGACCACTCGGGAAGAGTGAAATGCGATTCGGACGAAAATATTTTTTTTTTAAAATTAATCGTTAGAATAGATCTTCGATAGAACGATTACGGCTTTCCTTTTTTAATTTTGTTGTTGAACAAATGTTCCAAACCCAACATAGTCTAAATAAAAATGTCGAAAATCGATATACACAACATTCCAGAAAAGAGCTCGTCTATTTGTACACAACAAGCGATCGAATTTCTGTCTAGTTTTTAGGTTTCAAATAAAATAAATACATCGTTTTCGATCTCCTTAGACGAAAGATTAGGAACAGGATACGCAATAGTTGAAAATTTCGCTTACCTGATATTTTCCATGGAAATCTGTCTACAAGAAATTATAATTTCTACGTTTGTCGACTTTAAACAATGAAAAATCGACTGTTCTTTTATATATATATACTTCGGAGGTAGTTAAACTTGTCTAAACAAAACGTTTACACGTTTTACAATTTACCTCATCCCATTGTTATACGAAAAACAAATAACCTATGCCCAGTAATAGGTTTATTAAATATTTTATTTTTTACGCAACAACCTCGCGGCGTTTAATTTTGTTATCTTTGTAAAACCATTGTGCGATTACAACGCGTGTGTAAAATAATTAGCTGGTCATTAAGCGTGCTCGTAAAATTAAAAACCATTACCACAGTCGAGTGCAAAGTTAATTGTTTGACATTTGTCGCGCGTGTCAATAAACCGTATGACGATATCAGCGAACATCCGTTACCCGTAATTCGCGTTTCGCCAATTGAAACGCGCCATCTCGTCGATCCAGTTTCGAATACTCGTGTAAGTCCGCCCGTGAGTCGCGCGCCCCATAACGATAACTCGCTAGATAACGAGCCGGCCGGGGATGTAGTGCCGCGGACGGACGCGAATCGTCAGGTGGTCGCGGTACGACTATTGGTCATGTCGACACGACGTTGCCCACCGTTCGGTCGGGTTGTACGGACGACGGGGAGACGACGAAACGGAATCCGGTACGTCGACGTGGCGTGAAAGGCGACTTGTCCACGTCCGACGCAAGAGAAGATTGTCCGCGTCGTGTTCGGCCGGAACGACAATCGCCGTCGACGGAACGTGAGCCACTCATCTCGTATTTCGTTGCCGTGTCTTAACCGTGGGCGTGTATTTGACGTTAAACACAAGGGGATGAATATTTCGGGATGGGAAACGGAAGAAAGGCGTATCGATCGAGGTCATGTCTACGGCGTGTGCGTACACTTTTCAGGCGAACGATAAACGCTTTTAAGTGCAGCAAACGTTCTCAACACGCGTAAGCGTCGTCGAACGCCTTTTGGTTTTCGACAATTTAACATTAACGTGTTTTCAGGTGTGATTGAGACGGAACTGTTCATTGATGTGACGGACGAACGTTTGGTCTGTGAATTTCAACGCAATGTACTGGAGAAGACTGAACGAAAGTCGCAGGCTTCGGAAACATGTCGTTGATTGCATTTTAATTATGGGGTTTTAACGATTTAGTTCTCTCGTCAATCTATGTATTATCATTATTTTTTTTTTCGTCACCAAAATCAAATAATATTTTGGATTTTCAATTATTTTTTGTTAGAAAATTTAATAGATAATCTCAAACTTGAAATTATCCATGTCGATTGTCACTGATTTGTTTATCATTTTTTGTTACATATAAATATTATTATTTGATCTTAGTACAATAAGGATGTGGTGACTTACGACGTTATGGTTATTGATTTGACGTGCGATCTGTTGTGTTTATTACGTATAAAGTAAAGTAATTTTATAAATGTTTCGAATTATCAAAATCTGTAACTATTACAAAATCAACTGTAGGAAACATATTGATATACGATACGATATCTGATATATTTGTGCTTTTCCTTTTTTTGAGTGGTAATTACTGGAAAAAGTGTGGAGGTAACATAATTCAGACGTGTAATACATTTGACGATTTTCTTGTCGAAATGAAAAATATTCACTATTTATTGTTAAAAAAAAAACGCTTATCATGTAATATGTTTTTTTGTAAATTTTATTATCATATTAATAAAATAAATGCAATGATTTTGTATTTTATTTTAATATGTATAGCACGATGCCATTCGTAAAAGTATTGGAATTTTTCTGATTGATAATGTGCAATCAACTAATATTAAAACTATTAACAATCTGTATACAACATGACTAATGTAAATATTTTTACATAATTGATTATGGTACGCGTGTAATTTTCAAGCAGCTTCTTTATGTGTTCAAACAATTCAATTATTTGTGTGTCGTACATTTTCTTGTCGCTACATAACCGTGTCGTCCAGGTCTTCCGGTTCAAATCTATAAAACGTGAACAAGAAATCAAACACCGATAAATATAGCCGCGAAAACCGGCGGACGGTCTTGGAAGATAAGATTTCCCTCGCGTTAGCTGAAATTCGAAAACGTCTCCGAGTTCCGTAAAAGCGTGGTTCGTCGGCCGTTTTCCGATGTTAGCAAATCGATACTATCGAAGCCAATGGACACGAATCGATGACGTTCCCTAAATGGTTTTCGAAACTGAAATAATTCGATACAATTCAATAACTTGACGGTTGGTGTGTGATCGTCAGGGGAGAGGAATGTTAGTTAATTCAACGGATTTATCCGTACTCGTCTGAACGCGCCAGAACAAGGAGACATAATCACTTATTAGAAGTGATTTATTTGATTATAGTTGTTTCAACATTATATTATTCGATTTTGTTATCATCGAAGTAACTATTGACAACCGCACGTAACAGGCAAAGTCAAAAAAAAAAAACGGTAACTTAAGGTCCGGCATTTTGTTGTAGTCGTAAATATAGTTTCGATCTTCAACTCGTCAACGTCTCGGTCACGGATTTTTTAAGTGTCGTTAAAACCGCAGACTGTTCATAATATTGTATTTCTCTTACCGCTTGGAAATATAGTACGACTTCAAAGGACATTCATCAAAGTTACTCACATTGTATCTCCTTTGGACTCTATCCTCGGCACATTAATCAAGGAAAACTTTTCCGGTTTGTTAGTAGTCAAAAAATATTCTTGCAAAAAAATCGTCAACAGATCCTTAGCCATTTTCTGGACGCCACCATAATTGTCGATTAATATCGCCGTGTCTGGAAAACCATTCAATGCAATAATATAGCAGTCCTACACAAGTCATTTGACCTGACGACGTTTATGGGCGTGTCGTATTTATTACTTCGTGATTTGGGATTCGCTAGTAACTCGCCGATTAGCCCCAGAAGCTTCTCCCGTTGCGCTATTATCTTTTCGAGTTCTACTCCAGGACCGTCAGTTATGGTCGGGGTCGCTATTGTCACCGAAGCCGCAGCACGACAAACGATCAACAGGTTGACGACGAGTGCACACGTAAATAATACTTTGGACATTTTGTTTTTCCTTCTGAAAATCGCACGAGCTTTTACGATATTACACGGTCGTACACGTCTTGAAGCGGTCGGAATGTCGTGTATAACGTTTTTGCCGAACACGCACGAGAAACGACCTAACGTAAACGGTTTGTGACGTTTGGTTTAGAGGAACGCTTGAGTGCGTGGGCGTGTGCTACAGTTGTGTGGAAATGGAGCTGTTGTTTGCGTTGAGAAAGTGTCGTGGACTATATTTATTAGTTGTTTAATTATCGAAGTCGATGAGACAGTAAACCACATCTGTAACATCGACAAATGTTCAAAAATACTATTTACTGTCCATGTATAAATAGACCTGAATAATTTTACTACAAAATACACCAAAGAAAAAAAGTCAATGAACGGGGATCTATTCTACAATTCCAACTCCCGTAAATAACCTATTGCGTGGACTTGACTACATCGACCACTTGGGAGGAGTGAAATTGTAATTCGTTCGAAAGATTACCAGTATTTTTTTTTTTGAGCAATCCTTAGAGTAGATTTTCGATAGAACGATTTCGACTTTTTTTTACATTTTTTTGTTGAACGAATAATCCAAACTCAACATAGTCTAAATAAAAATATCGGAAATCGGTATTCATAACATTCTAGAAGAGAGGTCGTCTATTTATACATAACAAAATACATCGTTTACGGTCTCTTTAAACGAAAAATTAGGAATAAGATAGACAATAGATGCAATTTCTGCTTACCTGATATTTGACGAGAAATTCTGGTGACAAGAAATGATATTTTCTGCATCTATAGACTCGTGTTTCTCAATGTATACAACGAAACGGTGACTATTGTTATTTATATACTTCGGATGTACTTAAATTCGTCTGAACGATACGTTATGTGCCATAAATAACACATATATATTTGTCAAATCAAATAATAAATTGACAAATATTAATACAATTAACCTTATCGTATAAAAAGATATTCAGTATTATGATTTTAAAATGTGAAAAGAACACAAAAGTTATAGGTTTATTAAATGTTTTATGTATCATGTAACAACCATGCAATTTTAATATTGTTATCTTAAAAATAATGAAATGACAACTGTGCGTGTTAAAATAATTAACTTGAAATGAACTATTAATGTCAAAGAAACAGTAACTATTATTAATTGCATAAGTCATTTGTCGGAAACGTGTTCATTGATTGGTCCATTAAACGACAATAACACACGCGCCAACAATATTAAGTCCGTACTGTGTTATCATATTAGCTGTTATTATTATCTGAAATTCGCGATTCACATTTCAAAACACGCTCCCTCCTCATTCCAATTCCGAATATTCAAGTACGGCGTGCGTCGTTTACGCAATGGCCACCGGTATTCTCCACGACAACGTTTGCCGCCACTGAGTCGTGTGCTATAACGATGACTCACGAGTCGTTCAAAATGAGTCGGGAGGGCTGTATTGTCAAGTGGTTGGCGGTACGAGTGTTATGATGTTGCGATCACGTTGTAACGATTCAATTACATTGTCTGAACGACAGAGGTGACGAAAGGGAATCCGGTACGTCGACGGGCATGAAAGGCGACTGTTGATGTCTGACGCAAGAGGAGATTGTCGCGTCGTGTTCGGACGGATTAATGATCGTTGCCGACAGAGCGTGAGTTACCTATTTTATATTTTAATTAGGATTTAACGGTGTGTATGTGCGTATTTGATATGATGTAAGCAGGTGAGTCGGTTTGGACGGAAATGAACGAACGCGGTATCAGTCGATGTCTTACCCAGAGCGCGTAAACCGATTCGGGAGAAAATCCATGAAGATAAATAGAAGTGAACATTTTTGAGAATGTCCGCCGATAAAGCGATAATTGTTTTTAAGTACAATCGTGGTCAACACGCGCAAATTTCATTAAAACCAATTGCTTCTTCCTTCTATGAACTTAACACGAACGTGTTTTTAGGTGTGGTCGAGACGGGATTTTTCACTGATATGTCGGACGAATATTTGAACAGCGAATTGCAAGGCAAAAATTAAAATTTTTTAATTAATCACATTTAATGTCAATCCATTTATTACTTTTTGTTTTCTGTTTTATAATACGTCAAAATAATTTAATATTAACCAATCGATATTTATTGACTACAATATCGTTCATAAAATCGAGGGATTATTGTAATTATTACTGTTCGATCAATTAATTTTGAAATTGTTTAAAATCTGTGTACATTACAATGACTAAAGTGAGTGTTATGACATAATGAACTAAACGCATGTAATTTTATAGAAGCACATTTTTGCAAATAAAAAAATGTATTTATTTAGTTTTAATATTCGAACACTTGAAACAATTTGCTGTATATTTGAAATTGTTTTTTGTCTGTGCGTTAATAATGTAATTAATTTGTATTCATTTTATTTATTAAATTTTTAAATTGCATGCTATGGTTAATGGCTCATGTTTTTCTGTACGAGCCCAAGCTTGCTCAGAATCACTTGGCCAACTCAATACGAATAAAATTTAACATTTCAAATCCGTCAGTAAGCATTTATTCGTGTATTTCGATATTTTAATTCAGCAGATATACTGGTTTATTTTGAAATATTTCTTGTGTGTCAAATACAACAAATATCCGTTGGGATACAGAAATCGAAAAAGATCAAAACCGGTATGAAAATGTTGAATCCGAATATACTTGATTCGGCTTTTTACACACACCACGCCAAAAGTCATTAAAATTTCAACCACACTATATCGTACAAGTCATGACATTATCGACATTTATGACATGATAAATATCGTCTGTTCAACTTTTGATTGTCCACAGATCCGACTCGGTTACATGACCGCGTGGTCGGGCGAAAGTAAACACTCGTTCACTGCAGTTTTAGTACAACTTACAATCCATTTACACCGTTCAAAGAAAACGCCGAGATTTTAGGTTTAAAAAAAAATGTTTCTATCTAGTAGTTTTTATTCGAATAAATATAAAGTGATAATACATGTGTATGTGTTTATATGATTCTTCTATTTTCATGTTAAATTTCTACTTGTCCTCCATTTCAGAATCTGCACTGTAAAATGAAAACAAAAAATTAAATACCGATAACAATAGGCGCGAAGACCAGCGGCCGGCGTTGAAGAAAAAACTTCCTTCACGGTGGCCGACAATCGAGAACATTTCCGCGTTACGCATAATGCAGCTTGACAACCATTTTCCGATGTTAGAAAATCGATAGTTTCGAAGCTATTGTTTGGTTATGGGCAGGGATCGATTACGTTCACCAATTTGTTTTCGAAATTGATGCAATTCGAAAAAATTCAAGTACTTGACGGTTGGGGAATAATTGTGATGGGAGAAGAATGTAAATACAACGGAATTATCCGACCTCAATTCAAGTGAAGACACGATAATATTCAAGTGCAAATAATTGACTTGAAATAAAAAATAAAAACGGTAACTTATCCAGTTCAACATTCAGTGTAGTTTTGACTTTTAACTCATCAACGCCCGCAGCCTCATTTATTTTAAGCGTCGTTAAGACAATAGACCACATTATAAGTGATATTCGTCGCACTATAATATTGTTACATAGAATGTGTTTGATATAGTTTGATTAGTATCACTTGGAAATATAATACGAATTCAAACGAAATTCAAAATCGTTACTCACTCTGTTATAGGAATAGTGGTTGTGTGAGGCCCAGGAATCATATGAATCTTTTCCTGTTCATTATCATTCAACAGCGTCAACAGTTTTTTCAAAATGTTTACCAAGTTCGCCATAATCATATGTTCGGGCTTATTGCAATTGCCCGTTAACATCGCTGTTACTAGATGACCAATTGATGCAAAATTAACAAAATAGCCGAGTCGAATAACGTGACACTTTTGACTAAACGACATGTATTTAATGTGCTTTTCTTCATACCCAGTGATTTTAAATCATCTATTAACTGGCTGATAGTGATTATAAGATTATGCCGTCGCTCTAATATCTTTTCGAGCGTGGATGCTGAATCGTTATTTGTATTCCGGGTCGGACTTGTCACCGTAGCTGCAGCACACGAGACGATCAACAGGTTGACGACGAGAGCACACGTAAAAAGTACTTTAGACATTTCGTTATTCCTTCTGAAATTCACACGCTTTGTAATGATATTACTCGGTCGTAAAGGTCTTATGGCGGTCGGAAACGGGTGTTTTCCGTCATTGTCAAATACGCACAAGTAACAACCAAATGTGAATGAAAACTACCAAGAGTAACTGCAATGAAGCACTCAGTACAGTCACGGCAGTCTGGCGGGACTGTGCTTATTTGAAGATGGAATCTGCAATAGTTTCAAAACGAAAGTACGAAATTGACAACATAGATATTTACGAAAAACGCGATAAAATTAGTAGTTTAATCCATGAAAATTTTAATAAATTCAAACTTATATATATATAACTAAATAAATAGAATTCCTGTTTAGCTCTTGAGTTTCAAATAGTATAAAAAAAATTACATCGTTTTCGATTGTTATAAATAAATAAAATAAATAATTAGGCATGGAATACGTAATAGAACAAAATTTCGTTTACCTGATATTTGACGAGAAATTCTGATGACAAGAAACAATACTCTCTAAGTGTATCGACTTGTGTTTTTCAAAGTATACAACGAAATAGAGACTGTTCTTATATATATATACTTTGGATGTAATTAAACTCGTCTAAACGAAACGTTATGCGCTATAAAAAAACATATATTCCACCGTTCAAATAATAAATTGAAAAATTTTATTACAATTTACCTTATCGTATAACAAATGAACGCATAAAAGACATTCAGTATTACAAATTAGAAATACGAAAACAAGTATAAAGGTTTATTAAATGTTTTATGCATTACGTAACAACCGCGCGATATTTGACGGTGTTATCTGCAAAATAATTACATGATTACTGTGCGTATTCAAATAATTAACTCGAAACGAAAGTTAAAAAAAAAAAAACACTGACTCTCGTTAATTTCAAAGTCGATTGTCTGAATTGTTTGCATTGATCAGTCCATTAAACGACAATAACTCGCGTGCCAATAACATTACGTCCGTACCGTATTGTCGTATTGGCGGACATTATCGTTCGAAATTCGCGTTTCGCCTTTTGAAACACGATTTCTCCTCATTCCCGTTTCGAGTGTTCGTGTACGACGGCCACTGCGTCGTTTATGCTAATGGCCACCGGTATTCTCCACGACAACGTTTGCCGCCACTTAAGTCGTGTGCTATAACGACGACTCACCACGAGTCGTTCAAAATGAGCCGGGAGGGCTGTAATCGCTGACGGACGCAAAGGTCGACGAATTGTCAAGTGGTTGTCGGTTACGAGTGTTATAACGTTGCGACGATGTTGTAACGGTTCGATTGGACTGTACAAACGACAGAGGCGACGCAAGAGAGGGTTGTAGCGTCGTGTTCGGACAAACTGATAATCGTCGCCAACAGAGCGTGTGTTACCTGCTTTATATTTTAATTCGGATTTATCGATGTCTGTACGTGTATTCGACATCAAGTAACGAGACGAAACGTTTTGGGTCAAAAATGGATTAAAGGTGTATCAACCGAGGTCATATCTACGGTGCGCGTAAACCGATTCGGGAAAAAATCCACACGATAAATGGAAGTGAAGCTTTTTGAGAATGTCCGCCCAAAAGCGGTAATCGTTTTTGAGTGCAAACGTGGTCAACATGTGCAAATTTCATCAAATTCCATTGTTTCTTCCTTTTATGAATTTAACACGAACGTGTTTTCAGGTGTGGTTGAGACGGGATTTTTCATTGATATGTGGGACGAATATTTGAACAGCGAATTGCAAGGCAAAGCAAGACAGTTGAAAAAGACTGAACAGAAATTGGGGCATTTGGTACTTGAAACATGATATTAAATGAATTTTACTTACGAGTGTTTAATAATTGAATTCTCTGTTAAATCTTAGTATTACATTTTTTTATTTTTCGGTTATAAAATCAAATATTATTTTGGATAACATAAATTTAGTATTTTTATTTCCAGTTTGTTTATTGTTGGAAAATTTATGTGATGAACTGAAAATTTATATTATCCATGTCCATTGTCATTATTTTAATAAACATTTATTGGTATCTAAACATATTATTTGATCCGAATAAAATATTGCTATGGTACAATATGCAAGTCTACTATAGTCTGTTAGTCTATGTGATCTACGATGTTATGGTTATTGATTTGGTAAGCGATCTACTTTATCTACCACATATTACTTATGAATATTTTATTTATTTTTCAACATATTACCAAAATCTAGTAGAGCTTATATTATTATTTAGGCCATCTATCTAAATCTACATGACCTTGGATAAAGTAAAATGTCAAAGATTTATTAAATTGCGATATGATCTCTATCATAATTGTGCTTCATCTTTGCAGTCACAGGAGAAATGGTTGCGGTTCGGTGATTCAGATATTCTTTCAAGTGACTCATTGTCATATTCGACAGCTTTCTTGAAGACAGAAACATATTAACTGTTAACTATTTATAATAATATTAGAATTAATGTTAAATAGTCTTTTCAACTATTTTATCATAATTACAAAAATGTTGTTATTTTATATTTTATATTTTATTTATTTTTCATCTGTAAGTTGCAAATATATTGTATATTTTGCATAAGTCTATACCAATTAGCACTAGTTTTCATATTGGACCACAGACTAAATTTTTTAATTAATCACATTTAATGTCAATCCATTTGTTACTTTCTATTTTCTGTTTATAATACGTCAAAATAATTTAATATTAACCAATCAATATTTATTGACTACAATATCGTTCACAAAAGTCGTGGGATTATTATAATTAATACTGTTCGATCAATTAGTTTTAAAGTTTTCTACAATCTGTGTACATTGTATTGACTAAAGTGAATGTTATTACATTTACTAAACACATGTAATTTTATAGATTTACATTTCTGCAAATAAAAAAATGTATTTATTTATTTTTTATGTTGAAACAATTCGCTGTATACGTTAAATATTTCTTTGTCTGTGTGCGTTATTAATGTAAATAATCTGTATTTATTTTATTTATTAAATCTTTATATTGTCCCGTCTATATTTATACCCGTCTTGATGTCGTGGTGATGCCGAATGTTCTTTGAAGCAAATACTCATTGGAATACAGAAATCGAAAGCAATCAAAACCGGTATGCAAATATTTAATCCGAAAATAATCGAATCGGTTTTTACACACACCACGCCAAACGTCACTAAAATTTCAACTATATTCAATCGTACAAGTCATGACATTTTTTTTTTTTTACAAGCTGATTATTTAATCGCGTTTTTTTTTCACGTGCATTGGACCGTGATTACAATGCTACGGTTAAATATAATTTTTTTCACAACAGTGTACTTACGTAAAGTCTTACCGACAGCGGAGATGGGACATTCGTCGACTTTTCGACGTAACGAGACCGTAAAATCTGGACTTAGTGAATTCGATTTCAAACGATAAAGCGTTTTGTAGTTCAGTTTACTTTTAATTTTCAACGGACCCGTCTCTGTTACATGACCACGCGGTCGGACGAAAGTAAACTCGCGCCCACTGCAGATTTAATACAACTTGCAACCCATTTGAACGGTTCAAGGGAAAAGTCGAGATTTTAGGTACTAAAAAAAAAAATTTCTCTATCCAGTAGTTTTTATTCGAATAAATATAAAGTGATGATATGTATGTATGTATCATGTACGTGTTTACATGATTCTGCTATTTTCGTGTCAAATTTCTTTTTGTCTTTGGTTTCAGAAGATGTATTCTAAAATGAAAACAAAAAATTAAACACCGATAACAATAGACGCAAAGACCGGCGGACGGTCTTGAAGAAAAGATTTCCTTCATGTTGACCGACATTCGAGAACGGTCCAGCGTTACGCATAGCGCAGCTTGACGATCATTTTTCGATGTTAGAAATGCTATTGTTTGGTTATGGACAGGGATCGATTACGTTCACCAATTTGTTTTCGAAATTGATGCAACTCGAAAAAATTCAAGTACTTGACGGTTGGGGAATGATTTTGATGGGAGAGAAATGTTAATACAACGGAATTATCCGACCTCAATTGAACACGTCAGAGCAAAGAGACCGAACATGTTCTGAAAAAAAACAGCCGGTAACTCGCACGTCTACATTTGATTATAGTCGTCTCAATATTAAGTTATTCGATTTTGTCATCTTCGAAATTACTATTTGATAACTGCACGGTTGTGCAAATAATTGACTCGAAATAAAAAATAAAAACGGTAACCCATCAAGTTCAAAATTTAGTGTAGTTTTGACTTTTAACTCGTCAACGCCCGCAGCCTCATTTATTTTGAGCGTCTTTAAGACAACAGACCACATTGTACGTGATTTTCTTCTCCCTACAATATTGTTACATAGAATATATTTGTTATAGTTTGATCATTATCACTTGTAAATATAATACGATTTTAAACGAAATTCATAAACGTTACTCACTCTGTTATAGGAGTAGTGGGTATGAGAGACGCAGGTATCATGTAAAACCTTTCCTGTCCATTAATACTCAACAGCGGCACCAGATTTTTCAAAGTTTCCCCCAACATTTCCATGGCCATTTGCTCGAGCCTACCGCAACTGCCTCTTAAAATCGCGTGGTCTAGAAAACCAATCAATGCAATATTATTGCAGTCATCGAGTCGAAAAACGTGTAATTTTCGACCAAACGGCATGTCGTTAGCGTGTTGTATTTATTACATAATGATTTGAATTCATCTATTAGCTCGTTCATAGTCTCTACAATGGTTTCCCGTCGCGCCATTATCCTTGCCAGTACCACTCCTATACCTTCGTTTTGAGTTGGGGTCGGTGCGGTCACCGAAGCTGCAGCACACGAGACGATCAACAGGTTGACGACGAGAGCACACGTAAAAAGTACTTTAGACATTTTGTTATTCCTTCTGAAAATCACACGCGTTGTAATGATTATTACCCGGTCTTAAAAGTCTTATGGCGGCCGGAAACGGGTGTTTTCCGTCTTTGTCAAATACGCACGCGTAACAACCCAATGTGGACGTTTTCTTACGTTTGGTTAAAGGAACGGACGCGTACGTGGACATGTGTTATTTATGTTATTTCGGAATTGTTTGGGGGGACGGATGAGACAGTGAATCAGAAACGTAACAGTGACATTCATTTATTCACACTATTTATTGACTAACGTATATACATAAATACATTCACTATTGCGTATACAATAGAAAAGATCGAAGTATCCAAAAAGTCTCCACCCTCGTGAGCACGTCACTGTGTGGACCTAACTGCATCCGCATGCGGTTGGGCACGTTAGTGATTCGAACGAGTTAACCGTTTCACACGCAGTACATGACGATTGAGGCCGAAAATTCGACCACTTGTTAGGAACGATATGTAATTCGGACGAAAGATAGTCAGTGTTTTTTTCTAGGTAATCGTTGGAGTAGAATTTCGATTGAATTATTATATGTTTCATTACTTTTTAGTTTTTGTGGAACAAATGCGTAAAAATTAATACAGTCTAAATGAAAATATTGAGAATCAATTTCTACAAAATTATACAGAAATTTGTCATTAAATATTTTTATATAACAAGCTTTTATAAATAAAACTATACAGATAGAATTCTTTTCTTGCTCTCGGGTTTTCAAATAATATAAGAAAAAATATATCGTTTTCGATCATCATAAACAAATAATTAGGCATGGCATACGTAATAGAAGAAAATTTCGTTTACCTGATATTTGACGAAAAATTGTGATGACAAAAAATGATACTTTCTAGATGTATCGTCTCGTGTTTCTCAATGCATACAACGAAATGAAGACTGTTCTTATATAAGGAAATGATTAAATTCGTCTAAAGAAAACGTTATACTACCATAAAAAAACACATATTTGTCAATTCAAATAATAAACTGAAAAATTGTATTATTTTTTACCTTATCGTGTTACAAATGAACGCATAAAAAGATAATTAGTATTATAAATTTGAAATGTGAAAACAAGTTTATACGGATAATTGGTTTGTTTGAGTATTTTATTTATTGTGTAACGACCGTGCGATAATCAATTTTGTTATATTGAAAATAATTATATAAATACTGCGCGTGTACAAATAATTAACTCGAAATGAACTCGTAAAGTTAAAAAAAAAAAAAAAAACACTAACCTTTATTAAACACGAAGTTAATTGTTGGAACAGATAAACGCGTTAATTAATTTATTTTGAAGTCGTTAATGCCCCCACCTCACAGCCACGGTTATTATTTTACATTGCGTATACAAGATACGAGCACATAAACAATATTTTTAATGTTTTATTAAAAATTCTATGAAGAGTCCGATTGTTGTGTTATTAATACGCAGGCGTATGAAATTAAAACAAAAAACAAAAAACACGTAATCGAGGAAAATAAAACGGCTTGTAGGACGTATAAATAAATATATATACCTATACGTCGGATTCCTATTGTATATTTCGTATACGTTTCAGTGTACGTTTCAACCGCACTCGGCCTTACTTAAAAATCCGTCTTTATTATTACATCCGTTATGGTTTTTTTTTTTTTTTATCATAATATTAGTCGTAGTCGTTATCTTATATCAACAGGTGTTCCGCACGCGCACGATATTATATACAATTATTTCTCGTGTACGTATTTAATAGGTTGTATATCGAAAATTGGTTAATTGATTGTTCTATTAAAATTATTGCACAGTACAGACAACAGTATAGTTTAAACGATTAATTCATTATTTCTGTCGCATCGAAGCGATACGTCGTGTAAAACAATAATAATAATTATTATTATTTTAATCTACGGGTATTTACGAAAGACGTTCCATTCAAACATTACATCGTTCTTCGATTTTCGATTGACTTGAAAACCGAAAAAATATACGATCCGTACGTTTTATTGGGGATTCCAAAATAATATGTAATCAAGGAGAAACTTACTGGAACCGAGACATTTTCGAGTTTTCACAATTTGACGATAAAGTATAACGTACATGTTACGTAACTCAACATCTTGCTGTGTTATGAATACACGACGACAGCGTTATTTTATTATGAGTTAGTATAGTACCAAACGAATATTAAGCAATTCATTTGTTTATAATGACTAAAAAGGCTCGGAGCTTTCATAATTTCCGGTTGTGGTTTATGTTCTTAAACTCGAATGTTTCAACACTACAATACAAGTACGGGCCATGCACTCGGACGGAAGGCAAATCACGTTCGTACCAATCGATTTCGCGCATAAAAATTGCACGTTTTCATCATTCTGCATAATTAAATTTTCAATTTCAATACTGTCTGTTGACTGGCCGAGGACGGTTTTTACTACAAGTCCGAGGTAAATTCCGGCAATTTTCGAAATATTATTTCAACCGATATGTTAAAAATAGATCGTTTAAATTCGTACGAACGACGCACAACATTTAATTGGAATTATTATTATTTATGTTTTAATAGTTCGTGTAATACAAAACATTATTCGTTCAAAAACGGCGTCGCGCTTAGACGAAATAAGATACATCGCTGTATCGCGAGACCCGATTCAGAAAGCGCACGTTCCTTGAGGTCTCTATTGAACAGGCGATTCCGTACGAATGTCCACGTGTTTTGGACTTCTCTTTTTCACACAAGTTCATGATGTGATCCTTGCCGAAAAATCTGTGTGCGTCCTGTTGTTTTCGCGTTATTACCACATCATGATAATATTAATAAGGTTATCAATAATTATTAATCATATCGAAACGCTACTCAATTAAAAACCTGCAATGTCCTTGGATTACGAATCGGCCGTAATATTATTTCGGTAACGAAAAAACATTTTTTAAACGTACGAAATTTAGAAAAAAAACCTGACTCCATTTGCCTCCGGAACTTAACGGAACGGTGCAGAATTCAATATAACAATAACGTGTGATGTCTAGTAAGCGATCGGACGTATTTTCAAAATTATTTACCCCAACAGCCGATATTGGAGAACGTGAATGGGATCGGAAAACACTACGGTTGGCACCCGAAACGCGGTATTCGTATAGACGCGCGTCGTGAAACTATTGAAACAAACATAATATATCGCGGAGGCGGCAAATCGTAGACCAAATTTAAAAAAATATTATCGGTGTATACGTATTTTATTAGGCTCTTGACAGAATAATTTTTATTTTGTACAAGTGTGTAAATGTTTATTGGCACCGAAACGGCCGCAGCGTTCAAGTGGCGCCAAAATCTGAAAATACTATTCAAACGAGTTGCAAATGTAACCGCCTTAAAAATACTTACATTATTTTACGTATAATTGAAAATGGGTGTAATAAAATTAGTATGTTAGGTATATTATTTTTGTATTTTGTGCGGGTCCGATTGTATAAAAATGCGGTCAGACCTTGGCCGGGCCGTCCTTAAGATTTCCGAGGTGCGAAAATATTTGAAAGGCATCATTTCTATTCACGTGTATCTACTGCGTTTTCGACCGTTTTGTCGACGTTTTTTGTTTTGTTATCCGTTGTTTTTCATAGACCGTTTTTAAGTGTTATCCGAAGAACTTTCAAAGTATGAAAAACCGTCGGTTCGTTATCTACGTCACAGACGATTTTCTTGCAATAAAAACGCTTTTTTGGTGGTTTCAAAAGCGAGTTCTCTCGGTCTGGACGCCACGGCTATTGCCCGGCGGCGATTGCAGAATTCGTTATCGTCGACGCGTCGTTTCCGAACGGTTTCCAAAAACGCATTCCTACTCGTCCCGCGCGGATTCGACGGCGGACGAACGAAATCCAGGACGCGCGCGTGCCACCCGGCGACGGTCCGAAAGCCGGTCGGGGATACGTACGTACGCACACGTCGCCCGGATCGTCTCGTCGTTATTCAGGGCGCGAACGCTTTCCAAAAGGCGTGTTGTGCCGCGTAACCGCGTTATGTGTCGTACGAAACGTGCGCCGTATGCGTACTCGGTAGTTGCGTGCGCGCGCGTTTAGGTATCGTACCTGTTGTCGGGTCGTTACGAACGCCGTCCGCGTGTTCGGACCCGGTTCTGTTAGACGGTCGTGTAAAACGTTTCACGCTTCGGGTCGTCGTCGTCGAAACGAAAGAAGCTCTTCGCGCGCGCGCGTCCGTCTGACGAAAAAAAAAACGCGAATGTACGTCACGCAAGCCCACCACATATTGGAAATTTACATTTTTTTTTCTTTTTTTTTGCACGGATATTTTAGTATGGAATTTTTATGCGATCATTTCAACCGGAATAACTAAAAAAGCATTTGGGGGGCTGACGTGACGAACCTATACTAATATTATAATGAACTGAACACTTTTTGTGCACATACATAACACTAACTATATTTTTTAGATAACTTATGGTTTAAGGATTAAAATTAAATATTTTTTGTTAAAAATACGTCTTTATCGTTACGGTATACATACAATCTCGCTGTGCACTGTTGTATTTGATTTTTGACGGCAGTCTAAGTCTTTATCGTTCAATATATCATTTATATATATATATAATAGTTTTATTAGTGTATATTGTATGTGTTAAATCAATCGTTACTGACATTTATTAATATGGGGTACTCCCACATCACTTTTTCTGTTAAAAGCAAGTTAAATATAAAATTTAAATTATCGTAGAAATACCAATAAAATATATATATTAGTATAGGTTCGTCACGTCGGCCCCCCCAAACGTTTTTTAATTGTTCCAGTTGAAATAATCGTATAAAAATTCTGTAAATGATAGAACAAATACTTGTACAAAAAAAAATACCAAAATTCCAAAATGGGGGGGTTGGTGTGACGTACGTAAAAAAAACACGAATTTTAATGCGCTCCTGTTGTAATGCGATTGCGTGTGTGCGCGCGTTTCGAAACGACGGCAAAATTTTTTTTCGCTTTGATTGTCGTCGAAAAACTGTAGTTGGCATTTGAAAACGTTCGCCGGCACTGTGACGTAAATTCATCTCGCGTTCATTGTGAACGGCCCGAACAGAAGGATTTCGGGTCGTCGTCTCCGGACAATAGCGGACGTGTTTGTAACGGTGTGTACGGAGCGTCCTACGCGGGGATCCGACAAGTGCAATCACTTTTGTTCGACGTTTTAAAGTTTTACGTCTCGTTTTTGTTGTTTTTAAATCATTTTCATTCTCTTCTGCGCTATCACAATCAAAACACATAAAACGACATGGTTCTATTCTCAGCGTTCGACGTTCAAATCTTCAGTGAATCGGGAATTTCCTCGAAAATAACTCTCAACAATATTTGTATTTATGAGCTGAAAATCGAATACAAGATTTGCGAAATATGTTTCTAACCAAACACGTTCACACCAACGAACCGGTCAATCCCGATCGAAACGTCGCTGCGAATCGTTTTCCGAACACGACGGTTTGTTGGTTAATTTCGAAAACCTCTGTCCGAGCGACCCGGCCGAACGTACGTACTGTAGCGCGCGTTCTGGCAATTATCGACCGCAAAAAAAAAATTAAAAAAATTAAAAAATCTTAAAAAATTCGCGCACAACAAATACGACGAGAAAACGTACATCTCGTCAGGTGGATTTTAACGACGTCTGCGAACGTGGCAACGGCATTGGGTGCGTACGGACGCGCGCCGAGATAACCAGAGAATTTCTTCCGAGATGATTTATGCATATTTCCAGTCACTACGTGTGTTCACGGATTCGTTCATGTCGTGTTAACGTGCAGTACGCGCGCGTGTAATGTTTTTTATATATATATGTATAGTGATACTTATTATCGCGGAAGGTTTATGACCCGTGTACGAACCTTCTCGCGGATCGGACGGCGGCAACGGTTCAAGATAAATATATTTTTACGTCGAGATGGTTTGTTTCGTTTTGTACGGACGGAATAATATGTTCGCCGCGAGACGATAAAATATAATAGGAAACGATCATTTTGAATCGTCGTGAATCGAATTTTTTTTCAAAAAAAAAAGAAAAAATGAAACGAGTTCGTGTTTATCGTGGTTCTTTTTTTTTTTCGTCGAAGTTTTTCCTCGCGCGTTTCGATACTTACCGTCGACAAACGACTCACTCACGGTACGCCGTTCCTCGGCACGGTCGTTCCAACGACAACGAGCCTTTACGAACTCATAACTTGAGCCGACGGTGTAAAACGATTTCCGACCGGCTGGACAACGTTATCGCGAAACGGCCGCCGACTCCGCGAATAAAAAAAAGCGATTCCGTCAGGTCGACGCGTTCACGGCAAATGAATCGAAACATCGTTCGCCCTGAAAACGGTTGTACACGTACAGCGTGCCGTCCGGACCGTCTATTTGCAGAGGCTCTATACGCGAGGAGCACACTTGTACACACGAGTTATAACGAACCCAACGCCAAAAACAGAGTGGATTTTTGTTTTTTGTTCCCGTACATTAAACGCGGTTGCTCGCCGACTCCTCGTCATGTCGGAACGATATTTCGTATTTCACGTACGTGGCCGAATACGCGCGCGTTAACGTCATGATACCGTAACACACGAGTACGATGCGGACACGGCGATAACGGTCGTCTAATAATAATCATTATAAATATAGAAACGGGCCGTTTGATAACGACGCGATACGCTCGCTCGTCGTGCTTTATTTATTATTATCATTATTATTATCATTATCAACCGAGTTTAATTTTGTTCCTTTTTAATTAACGCCGCTCCGATAGTCATCGCGGGCGCCCGCGACGTCCGTTTTCGTACGGAGCGCACGCGTTCATTTACGGCGTCTCGTTTCCGGGCGACCGACCGGCGGCCGGTACGGTTATGGTACGCGCACAGCCGCCGACGGTTTTCGTGATTCGAGGGTTGCGGAGGGGGCAGAGGGGGGGAGTGGACTGACCTCTAAATCCATATCAAACACTCCCGCGAGATTTTTATAGCAATTCAAAACCGTCGAAAAAATTATACTACACAACAATATTGGCTGTCAAGTAGATTTTAATATTTTTAATTTTAATTTTTGTGTTATAACACTCATGTTTTACCAATAGAGTATAAATAACCGCAAGGAAAATATGGTTTTGAGATGTTTGTCTGTTCACAAACACGTTTTCCGCTTGAACGCCGGAACAAACTAAGAAACGTAAGATAAACCGCCTGAAACGATTTCGAGCTGCTCTAAGTCTGCCCGCCTATCGTTCGTGTTGTTTTCGCGCCTTACACCTGACGCGCGTGATAATTCACTATAACGAAGACGACATCCTCGATCCGGTCGCTGGTAAAATGTTACAAGCGTGTCCAACTGAATTTTCGCACGGAATTTTTTCTGATGCCGGAACACAGCCTACCCGTCAGCCTTCGCCCCCTCCCCCCACCCCCCGCCCATCCACCTAGATACGCAAACCGCGCCCGGTCCGTCCGTGTCTGGACGGGTGCCCGTCGACGACGCTGTGCGGTCCTACGCGTCGTACGTTCTCGTGAATTATGCATCGCGGTGCACGTGGTTATGTTTTTTTATACGTCACGGTCGGGTCGGGTCGTACGTCGGTCGCGTATATAGCACGCGCGTTCACGCGGCCGAACAGACGTCGCCGTCGCGGACGTACCGCGATAGTTGTGCCCGCGGCCTAGAACGTCCGACGACCCGTTTTTCGTCGGCGATTTTTCCTGAAAGTCCGCCGATCGGAACCGCGCCGAATACTACGTCACGGTGGACGGGGGAAGGGTGGTTAGGTTGGGTTCGTACGTAATAAACAAAGAACACGAAGTCGTCGGAACGGTGAACCAGAACTCGTTTTAAACAAAACATTCCAAACAACACACAATAGTTGACCGTATAAATGATTGAATAATAACACGGTTCCAATGGATTCACACGCGTATTATGTCGTGAATCGCAACGATTTAAACAACGCGATGTCCGCAACGGAACAAACGTGTTGTGCATAAAGTGAATGATATTCAATCGCAGATAACACATATTTCCGAAAACACGTATCGGTTTTTAAATATCTTCCAGCTCCTGTCTTCTTCCGAGTTCTATCCGCTAAACGCTAACCGACATTATTCACTAGTAAGTCGGGTGTTCGCAATCGTTAGGTTGGGTTATTGGCTTCGGATTGTTCCGAGTCGAAGAAGCATTCGACGGCATCAGCGTTTCGACGATCACGGGGCGATCATCGTCGTCTAGGACCTGACCTGACCTGACCGAACACCACGTCCGCACGTCAGCCGGAAGTTCGACGACGGCAGACCGTGTACCGTCCGTACGCTCCGGAGACCATCGTCGTTGCACGCGCAATTTATTAATATTATCGTCGTCCACGTCGCTGTTATTATAGCCGGCGGCGACGTAAACGCGACGGGGGCGACCGTGAAAAATCGTTTCGAACGCTCTCGCAGCGGTCTTGCGAGGAGATCCGCGCGTTAAACGGACGTTTGATTTCGAAACGGATCGATAACGTGCCGACGCCCACGGGCCAACAGCGTCACGATAAATGACGACGATAAAAACACACGCCGGGCCGGCGTACAGACAGTGATACGTAACGTTTTCATCCGCGTACACGTTGGTCAACTAGTCCTAGTCGGTCCATTGTCCGCACGATAACCGCGCGACGGCGGGTCCCGTTGTTTTTCGGATTTTTTTCGAACGATTCTTATGGCGGCATTGAAAAAAAACAAAACAAAAGCGAGAAAAAACGAAATCGACCGTAGTGGTCGGGCCGCGAACGGCTCGCGCGGAACGCTCCGGCCAGAGATTTGTGTTTCACGTTTGAAACCAATCGACTCCGACCGACGCCAGTTGGTTTTGTCACGCGGCAATTGCAAGGATTGCACACGCCTCGATTTCGTTTATTTATATTTTCGTGTTATTCAATCGATTGAAACGAATTCGAATCTAACCTAACCTGACATCAAAAAAAAAAAAAAAAAAACGTCCCGCACGTTATATTTAACGAGAAATCGATGGAATTTTTTCGAAAATAACGAACTTTGATTTTGATGAAAATCATACGTATTACAATTTTTTGTAGTTTTTCCGCGCGCTTAAAAAAAACCATCGAATAAAAAAAAAAAAACGGAATACTTAAAACCGGTAAGATGGGTTCGGTTAGCACTGCCGTTGCAAAAATCGAGTTTTCACGGGTGTTCTCACACGAAATGAACGTCACACGCGTACGAATACAATGCCGATCGTTAGAATTAATCGTTTTTGTTTTTAGGAATATCAAACTCTAGGGAGGAGCAGGGTGGGGGGAAGGTCTAACGTGACCGACGTTCAGTTAATAAATAAAAAATAAGTCGTTTAGAATGTAAATAATAATTAATATCCGTCGACGCGAATGCAATTTAAATCCGATCGGTTTTGTGTCATTGGGTATACCATTTGCAATTTCAATCTGCGCGTCGCGTCGCACTCGGGGGAGCTCGTACGGTACGTGCCTCCCCACGAGTGAAACTACTGCATGTGTGATACGCCTGCGGCGCGAGTAAGACGATCGCGCTATCGTACGCGTTCGTCCGTCGAAGGTCTTTCGTCCTTGGTCTATCGCCGCGCGGCATTACCGCCTGTGATTTACGGACGTTTAATACACGATATCGTATAAATACCGTATATCAACGAACCATATCGCTTTCCGCAGCCTTACGAATCATTTCAACAGTCAATACAGTTAAATCATCGTGTGTTAACGTATCGGTTTTGACGCGAATGAAAACGACAATGATAATAATAATCCCCGAATGTCGAATTCAATTAACGACTCGATTGTCACAACGTGGAAAACTGCGGTTGTACTGCTGTGCGTGTTATACAATGTACATAGACAATACTTACGAGTTTCATTTTACGCGAGTACACGACCTGCGTCGTTTGTTTTTTTTTTTTCGTAACAACGTAACACGTACGTTATTCGGTCGATGTATATAACACTGTTGTGGAGTAAAACACGGAAACACGCAAATGATGCGGTCGATCGATTTGTATTTATCGACAATCATGAACGATTTGACTGTCGGAAATTCTCACGTCGTTTAAAACGATGTTGTCGCGGACTAGGAAGCATGTGTCGTAGACATCGGCGTATTGCTTGTCGAGACTTAATATTTGTACGCTCGTCCGTTCGCGAGACGGCCGCACAAAATAATTCCAATCGCCAGTACGCGATAATACGTGTTATTACGATGTTATAACGTACTCGCGCGTATTATTTGATGATTGGCCGGTACGAACAGGTCTTGAGCATCGTCCGTCCCCATAGGCACTACAAAACAGAAGTAGGAATTTCCAGAAGGACATCCAACCCAACCTGAATATAGTCGTAAACGGTTAAAATTTCAATAAAAAAAAATCCCCCACCAACATCAGTGCACAGTGTCGAAACACACGGTTTTCACCCGACCTCTTAAACCGTCACTGTTTTCCGTTGCCGTCGAAACAACATGACGTACCCGCTGATAATGGGGACCTAACCTGCACGGCGGTCATTTTTTTAATTTTTTTTTATTTTACTGCAAGTCGGAGATGATTTTCGATTGGCGAAGTGATTAGCACCAACCGCACGAAGTAGTTATAACGGGTCACGTCAAGTAATAATTTTTCGGTGCAAACGGGTTGTTGGTTTTAGTTGGTCCAAACCTGAAACAGTACTACTAATTGGATTTCGGTCGAGTAGTAATACGGTTCGGTTTGACGGACGCACTGAAACTTCAGAAAAATCTCAATAAAAATACAATAACGATGATAATCACAAGCATACGCCGTTTCTGCGCCACGGGCCCCCTAGTCGACGCGTGAATCCGTTTCTGGGCGTAATTTACTCGATATAACACGTTTCACGACGAAACGCAAAACAATATATTGTCGTGAAATATGAATGGACGCGCGATCCTATACTCGTATACCGTACAGTGGCCGCCTGTACAAAAGAGAAACCCCGCAGAGCGCGCGATAAATTATCGTAATAAATAATACGTTTGGTACGCGTACGAGATACACAACCTTGACCGTAAGTCCTCTTTTCCGTTTTTATCATATATACTCGTATTTATGCGTACGCGCAGCGATCACACGGCCACCGATTCTCGCTTTCCATATTATTCTATTCCTAATCTACTTTTCACGGCTCGAGGTATTTTATTCGATTAAAAGCGCGAAACTCAACAGACCCAAACGCATAGTTTTTCCATTTTGTTAACACGTTAAAACGCGATATCCGACAACAGCAACAACAACAAACTAACTGGCGAACAATATTCATGTGAGTCGGATCTTCGTAAAAAAAAAAAAAAGTTATTTATTACAAAAAAAAATCGTAAAACTTAACCGAACCTATGCCGTGTACTCATTTTTTGAATATTCAAAAAAAGACAATTTCGTGCCGTTAGAGTATACATGTATATTATGTAAATGTGTTTGGTTAAAAACCCGTAGATATACGCGTCTCTTCTGTATATAAAATACACGAATGACGCAAACGCTCGCGTATCTGTTGTCTCTGTTTTACATAACGTGCGCATAATTTATGTATATCTCATTATATGTATATATTGGCAGTATACAGATTTGTCTTTTTTTTTTTTTAGTGATTATTAAACTAAATTTACCTATTCACGAGCCCCGTCGTGAACATGCGCTAAACGCCAGTGCGTGTATTGTAGTTACAAAACGAGTTACATATGTTTAAACTAATATTATACACGACCCAAACAAATTCGTTTTGAAATCAACGTATAACGTGTTAAAAAATGCAAATCCACGCCGGAGCACGTTCAACGTTCTCGTTAGTAACATTTATTGGAAAAACAATAATAATGATTATCGTATAACAATAAAGACGCTTCAACAAGTATTCGAAGCGATTGGCGCGATCATACAGGGAAACTTTAGCGCCCTCAAATATTGTTTGGTTATTCTAGTTCCGATATTTTCAAGATTTTAATTAAATTTTTTTAAATTTAATAATATCGTTTCGACCAGTTTACCGTACTGGACCGTGGACTGTTTTTTTCACAAAAAAAAAAATAGATAGCAGTCACAGGTCCAATAAGTTCAGTAAAATGCGATTGCACCTTCTCCGAGTAAACTTGGTTATGCTTTGACAGAGATTTAATGCGTTAAGCGTGGAAAAATATTGTAAAATTCATTTGAAACCGAATAAATTTCAGACGTATACAGTCTTAAAGCACTTTTCGAGTTCTTAATAATGTGTATATAAAACATACATTAATTGTGTAAGAGTTGTATAAAAAAAAAAAAGAAAGAAAAAACTAATAATACTGTCAAAAGATGATTAAATCCGTCAGCGCGGGAAATGTAGATCTCCGCGGGTTCATAAGTTGTCCGCGATTTTATCGCCTAACCGCAATCACGTGTACGAACGAAATTTAAAAAAACGTTGATTTTTCTATACTTGTGCGTTCATTTTTTGTGGTCTGCGCTAATCCGTTTTATAGAAATATGAAAATATATTTTTTCTTATCAACGTCGAATGAAAAATGTACCGTACAATAGCAGATAATGTTTATTATTAGCAAAACACCAGTTAACATCCGTTATTGGACTGTAGACGAGCGTTTGCAGCGTGGGGCCTTTGAAAAACGTTTCGTCGACGCGACGCTATCACGGACGGGGCAGACATTCTGTCGTGGTCACGGATTAACCAACTAGATTTAATTGACTGTTTAAAGACGACTTGAATGCGGTATCAACCATTACAGTTCCGACGTGTTTATTCGTTTATTCGTTCGATCGACGAACGATGAACGATGAAGTGAATTTATCCACTGTATATTTGATCAATAAATCGATGCGAAGCGTGATGTCGATAAACTACGTATAACACGGTACAGCGTGCGCGGCCCAAAACGTGAAGTCCGGTCGTTACGAACAAATTTGTGTCCCGGTCGAATTCCGGCGGAGCACAAACGTACAATAACGATAAACGCGATAACGATAAACGCGATAACGATAAGCGGCCGGTCGGGCGGGGACAGGTCCCGCGGTAGCTCGGCGCTCGCGGTACAACAGGTTGCGCCGGGGAGAGAGTGCCGCCCGGCGCTGCGGCGGTGGCGGCGGCGGCGGCGGCGGCGACGACGGCCGGTGAAAGAACCGCCGCCAGAGACGTTCTCAGTTTTCGTACAGGTGTCGACCCGCGTGCACCGATTGTCGTCCGGTTCGTTCGCCGTCCGTCTCCCGCGACGAGACGAATAAAAACCGTCAAAAAACCGACACGGACACCCGCGACGTTTATTTGGTTTTTTCCTTTTTTGCCCCGTCAGCCGTCAACCGTTTCGTCTCGCGCGACATTACCGCGCCGACCGTTTTACGTGCCGACCGACAGCGATCGCCGCCTCGGACATGGATTGTTGCCGCGGTCGGTTTCGGACCGGACGCGACACGTGATAACCGTGAACGATCAACGAGAAGAAGACCTACGTCCTGCGATGACAGGTGCGTGTTTGTTTTCCCCCCCCCACCCCCGTGTGTGTTTAGCGTTCACGGCTTATCACGTTTCCGGACGTTTGTGCGTAGAGAAGATCGCGTTTTCTCGTTTCCAGGGTTTTGACTGTCCATCAAGTCGGAACACGAATTCACGACTTGTTTTCCGGTGGCTTGTTTTCCCCGTCACGTACGTTCGTTTCGCCAAAAACACTAACGCCCGCGAACTACGTGCACGTCGATTTCGCGAACCGAAAATATTATTTGAACACGCTTGTTGTTGTTCACCGGTTTCGGCGGAACGTTACGTCGTTAGAGGACCTGTTGCGTAGGGAAATACCATTAAACATCTTGTTGTGTTATCTTGTTTATATCGTTATAGTATTATCTTATTTTCTAACGCAAGCCTAGTTAGTTATCGTGTAGCAGCCGACCGTCACACACGGTAAAGTTCACGTTAAAATAAAGACCAAATCATTACAAAACTTTCAATTGCATTCTTTTATTTCAATAAAATTAAAACCATACAGTCCGCTAAAATTAACCGAAAAACAGGACCTAACACGCTTTTCAGATCTAGTGGCAAACACGCACTCGTGTAGTGTTTCGACGTGTTTTTACTCCCCCCCATTGTTTTTTTTACCGAATGTTACTGTCGCCCAAGTGCGCACGTTCCGGAAACGTTTGCCGAAATACGATTATACTTCTTATCGAACGTTACATTTGCCGGGCGACGTTTTTTTTTTTTTTTCAAAATTAATACACGTTTAACGATTACGGCCCGTTGCCGATCGGAGAACGCAATAGGACTCGGTTTTCATCGTATTCGCTAATTTTTGATACAGATGAAAATAGCAGAATTGACCGTGAATTTGTTTTATGCACCAAGGACTACAAACACGAGATTTCATAGTGATATTTTTAATTTTTTTTTTTGCACATATATTTTGAAGTATTTTAGATTTTTCGTGCTGTTTTTTTGCGCTAATACGCATAATTTAATGGTGTATTTTGTATTTTTCGTAAATCTCGTTCACATTGAACGAAAAACGGTAGAAAATGTTTTTCGTTTATGTGAATCCGTAAGAAAAACACGCACGTCATCGTCTCGTATTAACCATGTATTTTTTAAAGCTGTTTTTGCTGAATACGAGTTTCGAGAGCTATTCGTCGCACGTTCTTTTGAATCGCGATTCATCGAGCAGACGACGAACAGGACAACTGGCCAACCAGTTGTCGACCGTTAACCGAACGAAAAATTCGATCGCAATACATCGATCACCGCGTGTGAGATAGTTCCGATCGTCGCGTGGTACTTATACGATCCGTACGTCGTCGATCCTGGACACGTTACTCAAATCGTTTCTCAACCGGTTACAATCACTTCGGGATATACAAACCATACTCCAACCGACGATTCGGCCGATTAGACGGGGTTAATTAACGTGACAACGCACGAATTCGATTGTCGAACGTGACAAGTACGTACAACGGCTACAGCACAACGAACGTGTTTCGGTGTTCCGCCGTGTATTTTTAGACGAAACGGTTTGAGGTTTTACAGAAAATGTGCCGAATACCGTAAAATACCCGTTCGACCGTTCGAACCGCCTACCACCTGCCCGTTTAAAGGTCTTTCCACCAGAAATCGAGAGCACGTAGACATTTATTTGGAAGAAAAAAATGTGTCCGATTCCGAATTTATTCTGCGTGTTTTTTTGAGCGGCCAGAACCGGGTTCGAGTCCTGGCAACGTTCCGACGAGCTATGGCGATGATGGCGGAATATGTAAGACCGGAGAACGTAAACGACGACACCAGCTTCACAACGTACCCCGGGGGGGGGGAGGACTTGTCCGGACGCACGTTGTCGTTACCGGCTGCGCGTTTCGTTTGCGACCCGTACCACGAGAAACGTGCTTGAAGTTTTTGGTCCAACGTTTTAGTCGACGGTTTTGCCGAACTCGTCGGCAAGACAAACTCTCTTTCTTTTTTTCTTGTCTGCTCGACAAACTACAAACCGGGTTCCGCTCAGGATCGTTTTGCGGAATTATTGACCGTCGCTTTCAAGTTTAACTTAACTCTAACTAACTTCGACGTCAACTCGCTATCTTTTTTAGGCGTACGGATGTTTTTTTTTTTGGTTCGACTTTTTCCGTAACGTACTCGACGATTTCGCCATTCCGCGGTGCCGGTTTTTACACGCACTCGCATAATAACGAAATTACCTACACACAATGTGCGCGCGGTGCAGCTGCAGTCAACCCGTAAACCGCACCGTGCGTTTTATTGTATAACAATACGAATACGAACAATATTATGAATAACTGCGACAGCGCAGTTTCGCCGTCTCTCGTTTTCTCGCACGTTCGGAGGTCTGTTTCTTTTTTTCTATTTTTACCCGACACGGGCACTTTCGATCGCGCGCGAATCGTGTACACGCGCTGTGGCAACAGGTATCGCGCCACATCCGCGAGTACGCGCGCACCGTATTTACGTTTTTTCGTTACCGTATATAGCCGACCGTAAGCCGACGGCGTACTCGGATTCCAGTATTGTACCTACTGTGTGTGTGCGTGTGTGTGTGCGTGATTTCCGTGCTCAATGTCGACCGTGTCTACTTGTTTATTTTATATTATAATATATTATTTATCACCACGCTCTCCTATTTCGGGTCGAGGGGACGCGTGTCGACGACGATTCGGGCGCGCTAACACGCACAAGGTCTGTTGTACGCTCGTATATTGTAAATACGTATCTAACGACGAAGGCTGGGCGAGTCGACATTTTTACGGTTTTTTTTTTTTTTTTTAGTTGAGCGAGATTATTCGTATTCAAAAAATTTTCCTCTAAAAGTCTTTTCGTTAGCAATAGAACGAGATTAGATGAGTCTTAGGCCAACTCGACGTTAACACGTTAAGTTTGAAAGAAAGCAATTTAAAAAAAAAAGTGTTTACCAACTTGACTTTTTTAACTTGATGATTTCGACTTTCGACCAGTTAACGATAGTATGTTCAAATAGAGTAAATGGATCGCGATCGTTTTTAAACACTCACGGTCCTTATTCGCGCGACTTCACGCGTCTAACCATATTTGGTCAGTATTTCGTATACCGTATGTGGAATATTTCTTAAAATAATTAATTCTTAAAAAAAACACGACACTGCTAGTTAATCGTCGAATACGTTTTCGTCAAATTTTCGAATGTAAAGCGCATGACCGGACGATCAACTGGAAATGATCGCCAAGCAAATATTAGTTATTCACTACACGCGCCAATCGCCATCACTCTCGACATCCGAACAATTCCGTACGTGTTTTTAGCGTGTTTGCGGAATACTGTTTGGCGATAACAACCGTTGTGTACCACAATGCAAAACACCGAATTGCGAATACTATCACGGTAAATTATTGAAATATACGTTTTACTCCGCACAAGTCATGAAATGTCTACTCTGCCCGAGTACGCGCGTGTCCGGCGTATCACGTTCGAGTACGAATTTTCGAACGTCCAGCGCACTCCACCAACGTCCCGCATAACATATCAGACGTATATTTATCGTCGGCGCGTGCAACGTGTTTAAATCGCTCGAATACCGCAGACGCGCGCGCGTATATTAACCTAGAAACGACCAGTAGACGCGAGCAATCCGGCCGTCTGCGTTTCCAAACAAATAATAATAATAATATTACGATTACCACTATCGTGGCACTTTGAATGTACGTGCCGCGTCCACTCAGCGAAAGCGTTCTTTTCACGGATAGGTTTTCGTCCGTATCGTGTAATTTATTTCATAACGTTTCACGTGGTAAAACCTAACCTAACCTCATCGTACATACCGATCGTTTGTTTCGTATTTTGTAGTGTAGTTAAATACGGAAAATAATAAACAAATAAAAATCGCACGTCGGACGTTCCAACAATTGTCGATAAATACGAAATAAATCACACGTATATGTAAATAAATAATATATGATTACGGTCTTATCCGACCAGTGTTTCTTTCAGATCATTTTCCACAGAGGGGAGGGGCATTTAAAATATTTTTTTGTGATACTAATTATCTTTTTCTGTTATTATGATTGTAAACAATATAATTAAATACACAAAATTTCCCAAGTTTAACATACACGCATAGTGTTATTATTTATGACGATTGTAGATCATTCACCGTGATATCAAAATTACATTTTTCAAATATTTGATATGTCTATACTATTCTTCAAATTGTCTCCGCGGGGGAGGGGGTCAGCCCCCCGGAGAAATGCCTGAAAGAAACACTATATCCGACGTCATCGGTCCGGGAGAGAGAAGACGAAGAGTCATCGTGGCGGCGGCGAATGCTATGCGAAGTGTGTGTGTGTGTGTGTAAAGACGAGTCGCGGATGAGCAAGGAAGAAGAAACGTTTGGATTATCAGCAGCCGACACCGTTTTGCCGACCGGGAATCGCGACCGTTTCGAAGAGTTTTTTCTAAAAAAAAAATTTTGTGTTTTAATACGTTGTAGCTGAACACGGCGCGTGTTTACGGTAATAAATTATGAATCGGCCGGACGCGTCGCGTCGCACAATAATAATAATTGGTCGTAAATCAAATTTTCAGTAATGATAATATTACGTTCGTACGGAATACGATCGGACTCCATTACACGTCTGTTTGAAATGCAATTCCGTGCAGGTATTTAGAATAATTTACGTTATTTTTAACTTCAGATTTCGAATATAATAATAATAATAATAATAATAATACGAACGCCGCGGCGTACTCCGTCGTTTTCTCACGGCCAGTAGGTACGTTTAAGTTGCGCAAACGCGTATACATATAATATTATGAACGGACTCGCGATCAATCAAAATCGCGATTCGTGACAAATGAACACTAGATCTTGTTTGGTTTTATTTATAAGCAAATCGAAATGAAAAACGAAACGTTTTATACTCATTTTTCAAAAAGAAATTTAAAATATTGAACAAAACAGTCATTGCGATTGTCCGATCCCCGTGGGACACACTTCATACGTGACCGACATATTATTGTATTTCTTGTGATTTTAAATGAAAATGTAATTTTACACGTTAAGTTTATACGACGTTAAGTGTACACGAATCAATGAAATGTATATAGCAAAAAAAAAAAAAGTTAATTTTTTGATTAATCGAGTCAAGTCGACTTTTAACTCAACCTAATCAAGTCATATAAGTTAATTTAATTTCTAAAACAGTTTAGAAAACCGTTCTTGACAACTTATTGACCATACCTATCCAATTAGTTTTGTCATTAACTTTGCCCATCCTTAAACCTCAAATCGTTTGTATCGCACGTGTGTACGTTCCGATGACGATAGTGTGTCGATGAGTTAAGTTTACGTAACGCGTGAACTTACCAGTTTTCGTCTGCAATGGCCGACGATAACCTACTGACTGGATTTCATACGCCAGTCGTAAACAAGGAAATTATTTATTATTATATTAATAGTAAGACTTTCTCGTGCTCGTTCCGCGAGAACCGAACGCGGCGGCGACGACGACGACGACGATGACGGTGTGTAAACCGTTGTTGTTATTATTATCATCGACAGAAAAAAAAGACCGTTCGTAGAACCTCAACGACGGCGAAACGGTCGTCGGCGCCCGTCTTGACGGTCACAAGCCGTTCGAAGATACGACGTGAAAATAAAAAACGATAAACCTTTGTACACGTGTTTTTTTCTAATTTTTAATACGGTACCGTAAATTTGTGAATATCATTTTCGGCCCCCGATGTGCCGTCGTCCATAGACCGCTCGGTCGCGTCTGTCATTGCGCTGTTTTGCGTTTTTGTTTTGAAAACGGTCGAAAATGTTCTGCGGACGAGATCGTGTGAAAAATACACGCGACCGGGAAAACGTACGTGTTTTTCGGAACAACCGAGCAAATAAACCGGTCGCGTTCGAGCTTATCAAAACACGAGCACGTCGAAACGTCAGAAACGTTACGATTATTCCTGTAAAACGTGCACACGAAAACGTTTGTCGTTCAACAATATTTCCGAGACGTTCGATACGTTTTCGTTTTAGTTTTATTTTCTCAGCTCGTTTCCGATATCATACGAACGTCTTATCATCGGATAAGACAGCAATAAAAATGACCGACGAGCCGTACACGTGTGAAATAAACGTTTCGGACGGGTACTCGAGAACCCCTCGTACGGCGTACGTTAACGTAGAGATGAAAAGCGACAAACGCGTGATGTCGTCGATGCGCGTTATCACCGGCGGTTCGGTCGGAGTTTTTTACGGGCGTATGTGGGTCGCGTACGTATGGGACTTTGCGCGACGGACGGCGCGGACTACGGAAAAACGCGTGTCGTTCCAGGTAGAAACCGATTCGACTTGGTCGTTTTCAAGCGAGAAAAATACGCGACCACCAGACTTCATTGGCACGTTCGTCGTGTCACGTCGTTTTCTGCATCTCGGGTCGGGCGAATCGTCGTCGTAAAGTTCCGCGTGTGCGGTCGTTCCTCGTTTGGGCGCAAACAAACGAATCTCATCATTTCCGGCGTGGAACGCCGTTTTAAATGCTCGTTTCGTCGTGACGACTGTCAAGACCGTCGGTCACGCGAAACGTTTTCGATTGCGGCCCGTGGCTTATACGTTTTCTTCCTATTCAAAATCGGAACATCGTACTTTCGACTCGGCCGAAAGAACCGTCAACTCGTCCACACCGTTCGCGTATATCCGAAAATGTGTTGGGTCGATAAGTCGGTCGTTTGACGCTTTTAACCCGTGAACGCCGATTACGTGTTCCTCTTGCGTTACAGATTACTTTCCGTTCGGCACGCCTTGTGGTTAACGTCGTTTTGACGGCGTGAGTTCGGCTATTGATACCACCGGTCGTGTTACACGTGCACGGGTAGACGTTATGTGCGTTCTACGGACGGAAGTTCTTTCCGTTTCGCCGTCCTTTCTTTATTTCGTTTACACGATATGTTTAAACGGTCCGATGCGCCCCGCGTGTTACGGTTTCGAAACGACCGCGGGGGCGGTCGACAGTCGGCGACGGGTGGAACGAGTGAAACAGATACGATTATTATTATTATTATTATTGTTACGTGACGTGCGCCGCGCCGTCCGAGAGACGGTGGAAACGCGATATGTCTCTGGTCGATTCAATATCTATATATACGTTGACGTTACGCAACTGTTGTCGTTGTCGCGCGTCGTCGTCGTCATCGTCGTGGTCGGCAAAGTCTTCGGACCGAAACGGAGCGAATCGTTTTTACAGTGAAAAAAAAAACGTCCGGTTTTTTAGACGTGTACGTCGACGAAACGTTCTCATACCCGTCCGTTTATAGTGTCGGGGAATTTTTCTCCGACACGTGACAGAACATTATTTTAAAACCTAATCCAACCTATCTCGCCTTCACCTCATCCGACCCAACAATAACCCCTGTTTATGATTTATAACGGACGGAACGTTGTCCCAACAGTAAGGTGTGCGTGTTATCGCACTTGATAAATATACGTTGAATTGAAAACAAACATATTGGCGCCGAACATATACTCAAAGAGGGACAGCCTTTCACCCCAGTTTAAGGTGGGTGGTGGTCGGCTGTTCGGTACTAGCTCGTAAAGTATTTTAACTTCAGGTGATATGATTTTTGTTGGTAAGTTTTTACAAATTAATATTATAATTTATAACCTATAGCTACGACCAAGTTGTAATAATGATGGTATTTAGGTTAGGTAGGTATAACAAGTGATAGCAAACAGGCCGGTTTTAAGGAGTCATAATGAGTTAAATTTATACATTTTAATGGTCTAAATGCAAGATAATGTACAAGGAAATTTAAGTTATGAAATGTTTTATTGGGTTAAATTTTCTTAAATTTCAATTAAATGTTAATGTCCGAATAATATAATATAGTAGTTAATATTTAATTAAATGTGTTTATTAATGTACCTCGTTATATTATATAAGTTTGCGTAATAATATACTTATTTTATAAAATATATATATTAGAAATCAATGTCTGTGGTGTAGCGGTGGGCATCCCAAAGTAAATTTTGCCCCTCCGATTTGAATTTAGTTCGCTGTATCGGAGTAAACAACGCTCGACGTGTACGCGTTTCGGCCGAAAACCAACCGTTCCTTCGCGTTTTTCACGGCCGCACACTTTCGTCGTTCGTCGAAACGTGTTCCTGCAGAACGGCGACTCGACCGTCCAAACGGGACGATCGTTCGAGAAGCGTCGGGGTCGGCTACTCGGTCTTCTCGTCGTCGTGCACGTCGTCGTGCAAGCGCCAGTGACCACTTCATCCAAGTTCATGTCCGAGCCCGACACGGTCAAGTGTCGTACATTCACACCGTGGTCGACACTCGCGGTAGTGTTTTAGCGAACCGAGAGACCGTTTTTCCGGCACGTTCTGCACCGTACGGTTTGGCCGACGTCACGACGCTCGGTCAAACGTGCGACCATCCGGCCAGCGGGTTTCACGGGCGTTTTTCCGAATCGGTCCTTGCCGATTCCTCCGCGAAAAAACGCTTTTCGTACGCCTACCGTAACGTGTTGCGGCGCGCCCAGACAGCTCCGGCAGAACACTTCGAACGGCGTGTCGTGTCGAAGCAACGCCGGATGAGTTAATGTGAGACCGTTTGGTTCCGTCAAGTTCGGAGTTGAACATCGACCGCGGGAAAAACTATTTTACAATGGACACAAATAACCGGAAAAACCTTAATGACTCAAACGTGCGTTGCTCTTCGGCACAACATCCGATTCGATTCAAATGCTTTTGTTTTAATTTTTTTTAAAAAACTAGTATTTTTTCGACGTTTACACGAGTGTTTTTCGTAACGTTTTGACAAATCGCTATCGATTTCCGTCGTTTTCAAACCGGCCGTATAGTGGTCAAAAGCTTCAAAAGATTCAAGGAGATTACCACAACGGTATTTGTAAACGTTCGAAATGTAAAACGTCGAAGGTAAACAACATATTGTAACACGCGTTCGCGTCGATCGGTGTTTGGCGACAACAGTCGGACGGAATCATTATCGTTGTGTTTATTTTTTATTTAGTGGAAAAGACACAGTAGACACACAATTCTGTACAACGAATCATTATGATAACAGACGGTACCATAACACGAATCGCATGATAAGGGAAGTCGACCATACCCCACACGTATCTTGGACTGTATTCATTTTAATGTTTTTTTTTAAGATAGCAATTTTTAATCTGCGAGGTGGGCTCTTTGGGTATACGATCAGAAGACACGGTCCGAATCAAGCGGCTAGTCATTCGGTGTTAATATCGCGTGAAAACGCTTGCAAATGCAGTCTTGCCAGTTCGTTGGCGGTTTTTATTTGCGAGTCGTCGTGTGGGGCTTGGACGGAATCACCGCGCGATAACAATATATAATACAAGACGGAATCGATCGCGCGTCGTTCTCACGAAAATCGGAACCGGCGAGAGAACGCGACGATAATGGTGATAATATGTGGGTCAGCGCGTTTCGTCGGTTCAACGACGGCGGCACGAATAGTACATGCACATACACAATAACGTACACATGGCGGCCGAACGCGATTCGAAACGTTTTCGCCGCCCGTGTTTCGGCGCAATAGAAATAATGTGTGTAGAATACGATCGTTAATCATAAGCACAATAACAACATTCGGGTGGACGAATGAATTTTTTTTTTTTTAAATTTTTCTTATGCTTTGAAAATACTATTAGCCTCGACAGTTATCTTAGGGACTACACGGTTTGCGGGGAGAGACACGAAAAGAAAAAACGTAAAACAAAGTTAGGCCTGAAAACCCGAGAGGCTAATGAAAGATAAAACGGATAGGATGTGAAGTGGTTGTTGGGAGGAGAAAACACGTTTAGCGTCGAGCGGAATATCAGAAGAGTAAAAAAGGCGGTTCGGGCGTGCGCCGAATCTCGAAGATGATTCGGGACCGTTGAAAAGGAGGTGTGATGTGTGTACGTATCGAGGGGTTGTTCGAAGAAAGTTTGAATGCACGAGAAGGAAGCGAAGAGTGGCCAGAGCGAAGTCGAGAGAAGGAATATACGGATTTTCTGCATAGACCGAGATTATGGTCGCGTTTCCGTTCGAGCGACGGACGATTCGAAATCCGACTTGGCGCACACGCATCACAAGACGGCGTAACGCTTTCGAGGAGACTGCACTGCTTGTAGTGCGAACTGTGTTATGCGATCGGAAGGCGATATACGTGCGACGTCGATCGGCGAGTCGTTAACCGCTTCGTGCGGACGTGTACAGACGATCCGATCGCGGGGAGAGAGTAAATGCTTTCGGCTAATCCGACTTGTAGTTTCGGTTGGAGCGTAACGACTCCGATTCGATACAATGACTCGGACGTTATTAAACGGTCCTAAGTGTGGGGGCGAGGGGAGAGGAAAACGTTTCTGTTTCTGTTCGGGAAACGAGAGACGTACGCGTTTTATCCGTCTAAGCGTCCGCACCGGGGTTCGTTGTCGGCTTCGACAGACGTATGACCAGACAGCACGCGGTGCCACGTGCGTTTGTTTAATTCTCCGGAAATCCTCTACCGTGCGTGCTGGCATTCTTGCGGGTTCGTCTTGCGCGGACATCCCGCTTCGTCGACGAACGCCACGGCGACGTAGCTGACGCGGTTTTTCCACACGGTCGAAATTGCGTTTTTCGTACGTACCGAAACGCGTTTCGGTCCCGTCGCTGTTGGGCGCACACGGCAAAATAAGGAACCACGAGATTTCCGTCCTACTCGTAATGTACGCGTTGGAAATAGGCCGCGCGTGTGCACGTTGTCGCGCAGGTGTTCCGCTTTTGTTTTCGTTTCCCCCTCATTTACCGTTCCCCCGCCGCCGGACGTCAAACTGCATTTGCGGCGCACACGTGAATTCCTACCGCCACTAATACTATGAATAATAATAATAGTAATACCGTCCGCGGGTTAGGCACGAACGCGAGACGCGTGTTTCATTTTTTCCGTTGAATTTCAAACCAATTTTTCTCGACGGCGCCCGTCGACGGAAAAAAACAAACGACAACAACAACAACACCACCACCACCGCCACCCGTCGGACCGTTACCTTTCCACGGTGTTTTCCGGGCTCGTTTTTTACGTACGCGCGTCTGCTGGCTTAGAAGACAGGCGCGGTTTTTCGTTTGTTTTCGAAAAAAGAAATTCGAAAAGGTGTTTTACGACCACGGTCGAAAGAAAAAAAACAGGCGACGTCGTCTTGCACTCGCTGAATATTATCGACGTGTTGTTTTTTTTTTTTTTTGACTCGTTTAATATTATTCCGTTACATGTTGTGTTGTGCAGCACTTGGTACCCTCGCGGAGTATAATACGCGTGACGCGAAACTCGAGTAAACCCATAGAAAAAAAAAAACAACAACGCTTAAACGCGAAAAAATAACAACAATTATAACGACATCGACGAATTTACATTAAAAAAAAAAAAACATTCAACGAAACTCGACGCCGGACAAATAAATGTCGTGCTATTGTATTTCGCATGTGCGGATAGTAATTGAAATCGATCGCCGTCGTCCTCGACATTGACCGTGCGCGACGGTCGCTCGTGTCGTACGAATAATAATCGTACGGATGAGTTTCTCGCCGACGTCGCGTGAGTGTCGTTGGCTATCCGTTTGTTCTTGAAAACCGTCGACGACAGCGAAATGTGGTCGCGACACGCAGCGCCGGGGAACGGGCACAACACGTTGTGAGTACAGACTCGAAAAATCAATTATCTCTGATGGGTATCGTTTGATTATACGTGTATGTGTAATGTTGTTCGGCTCGACGGCGGCTAAACGAAACAACGTATTGGCAGTTATTCGCGAAAGTCCGTCGAAACGAGCACACTTGAAGATCCTCTGCCATCCGTCCGTCCGGTGCATAAATGTAGGCTCGCGTGAGTGTCGTTGGCTATTCGTTTGTTCTTGAAAACCGTCGACGACAGCGAAATGTGATCGCGGCACTCAGCGCTGGGGAACACGTTGTGAGTCCCATAGTGCAGGTGCGGACCGGCCGGGCGGGTAGGACCTCTAGAAATTTTGTACATGGGCCTCGAGCTATGTTTTTTGTTATGGCCTGTTGGCCTACACGAAGATAATATAAACAGAAAAGTCATCGCGAAGGCCGAAGAGATTTTTAATATTCGTCATTTTCCGCGCCGTGATCGTTGCCGAATGCCGACAGCCGACATGCCGAAAAATCGCAGTTTTTTGTGAATCGTTTCACACGTTTTAGTGCGTTATCACGTTATCAAGTTATTTATTTCATTCGAAACTCTTGACGTCGAGTCGCTTGTTCGTGTCGATCACGATGGTTTTAACTCATCCCCCGGTCCCGCCATTCGGAAACTCGAAAAATCAATTATCTCTGTTGGGTTTTGTTTGACAACACGCGTATCCAACCGTCTTCGGCTCGAGGTAGCAGTAGTTATTTTCGATCGGAAACGTACTTGTACATCCGTTCATAGCGTGGGTTCTGTCGTGTGTGCGTGGAGATTGTCGGACGAAGACGAGTTAGTCCGGTCGGAGTCACGTCCGCCGCTTACGTACGGTACTACGCGCACGGGACGAGAAAACGACAGTCGGACGAACAGAACGAAACCGACGGCCGGATCCGAGGAAGGCCGTTCTTGTACGGGGTGGTTCGCCGGGGTCGTATCGCCCCGTCGCGACCGTCTTACTATTTACGTTAGAATTTTTTTTTTTTTACGTCCAGACGACGAGACGATCTCGAGCTTTGCGAAAAAGTGAAATCGGCCACAGGAAATCGAATCGACGACGACGGCCGTACGGCGTTCGATCGCGTCTTCGACTTCCGCGGTACACGGGCGCCGGAGAACGGCGTTTCGGTACGTTTTCGAATTGGCCGGGCCAGTTTCGGCGCAGAGCGATCCGGTCATACGGTTCGTGTGGCGTGGTAACTTACTAACCTAACCTCGGCCTCGGCTTCGGATCGGTCGATCGTTCACCCCTTTGGACGGACGGATCACTCCGACGGACGTTAGAGGTCAGGTTAGGAAACGTACTTTGTCCGAGGAGCACACGGTCTTAGATGATCGAGGTCTGGTCCAGGGGTTTGTCGTCGTGTCCGCTGTTTTAGTACTTGTTCATAACGGCGCGAGACGTTTTGTTTGTTCGTTTTGAGGATAGATTGTATTACGTTGTGGCGCCAATCAATTATTCAGTGATCGGTTAGGTAGGACAACTCGTCAGACCGAGCCGAATTGAATCCCGACAAAAGATGATTCGAACTCGTCCATTGGGTTATCATCAGCGGTACACGAGTCGGCGTCGAAACGTTTCGTTTTCGTCTTTCTTTTCACTCGGGCAAATTCACAGAAAATGCTCAAATTATTGCATCGAGTTTCGTATGACACGCTTATGTTTTGTCGTCGCGACGGGTTTATTACGTGCGTGACGAATTTCCAGACAAATTTCTAGGCCAAAAACAATATTACAGATAAAGCAACGAGACGAGAAGGAAAACATTTCGAGATTCTCTTCGGTTAAACGATATTATCATCTATAACGTCTCCCGTGAGTTTTTCGTATCCCGTCGTCCGGTGGATGAGCGGCTCGGACATTCTTATGTCTTGTCGACAAAATAATTTTAATTTTCTACACCGTCGCATTATCAAATCAAGTACAACCATAATTTTTCCTCTCTCTTCTTGGCATTTAACGAATTGTGAAATCGTCGTATTCGCCGTGCACGTGAATATTGACAGATCTGTTCAAACAATTGCGTCGGCCTGTCTGATGGATTCTCCGAAGTGTCAAAAAAAAAAAACGGACTTCCTGCCGTACATCGGTATCAGTACCTACCTTGATTGCCCGGAACGTAAAAAGATGCCACACCCGTGTCGCTACAGCGCACAGATCCATTTTAATCGTCGACGCGAATAGCAAGGAGGGTTTAAAATAATCAAAATGATTAGTGTCCTTGAACGGACGAATCGATGCAGTACAACAACGGATCGGCGGACTTGAGGGTAAAGGCCCAGGTTAGGCAAGCGTTACAATGTATGAATGGACATTTCGGAATGTTTTTATGAGTATACAGTCGTCTGGCGTCGGGAACAACAATCGTGATACGTCTTGTCGTGGAAAAATACAAAAAAACAATATGTACCACCACGGTAGTACGTACGCATAAAAACGTTTGACGATTGATTCACCGCCATTGCAGTTCCGATTAGCTGGTCATATTCGCGTTTAGACTTTTCGGTTTGTACGATCTGTGTTGGACGTTTCTCGTCGTTCGAAACCGTGTACGTACTCAAAACATGGCTAGGAACGGAACGCGAATGAGGAACGGCGAAAAAATTGAAGCCATTCCTCGGAGATTTCGGGCCGGTCGCGCAGACGGTGTACGCGCACGTACACGATTACACGGCGATTTACAGACAATCAATCAATTTCAACCGGGGGGAAATACGAACTGGACGCATTATCGTGTATTGAATTCTCGTTTTACTCTCTTGACCGCGGAGACGGTGACGGGGACGGGGGGGAACGTCTCGAACAGACCGTTCAACATTCGATTCCGGTCGAATGCGGTTTTACGACGCTTAACACAATATGTTTGTTACACGCGATAGTTCCGATATTACTCACCGCACCCCGCTCGGACGTACCTCGTTTATACGTACGTGCACACACAAACCGTATCGTTTTTCGTTTTGACGGTATCCGACGAGAGAGTAAAGAGTCCGCCGACCGAGTGAAACCCACACTGTACGTGTGCGCACGCGTATCACGCGTCGCGCGGACGGGTTTTTCGACAGTGCCGTGTGAATAATTCGTCGTCGGCGACGATTTGTGTTTGGGTTTTTTGTATTTCGCGTTCCGGACAAGACGCGGCCTCCGAGAACGGCATAACAGCGTCTGGTAACGTTCTGGTCGCGCGAACGGTTTGACCCGATCGGCCCCGTTCGGCTCAAACGATCGTTACGCCTCGAACAATCAAAACCGAGAAATTGGCCAGCCCCTATTTCGCGAAACATTCCGGACATTTAAGTAGATTTATTGTTCGTGACTTTGCAGTTAAAATACTTGAACGAAATACAATTTTTAAAATCGAATTTGAAACCCTCCCAAAACAACATTATCTTTTATTTGGATTTGCTTCTGCGTGCGATGAAATTATGCCTTAAAAAAATACGACACAAGCCATAATAAACATATTTATCACTACGCATTTTTTTTTTTTTGAAATTCGTACTGCACACTGAACTAACCGTACGTGATTAACTTTGACTCGGTTGTATTCTAATGATATCATCGTTGTTATTATTTCGCGTGCGGTCTCGTCTAATGCGAGCTGCTGTTTTCCGTTTCGGAAGAACAAATAATTACTCGTTAATAACAGCCGAACAAATGTTATCTATATATATAATTGACGTTTTACGAATAATTCGTTTCCTTTTTTTTTTTCGCGACCAAAACAACGTTAATTGAAAAAATTTACTCGTAAAAATATCGCGAAGGTTGAAATGATAATATACAAAAATAGTTTGAGCAAACTAAATCGGCGACCTCTAAGTAACGTGATAATAATTAAGACGACCTTGGCGAGCACGTTTTATGTATTTTTATTATACTGTTTTGCGGCGTTATGGACGACAACAATCGAAATCGCGCACAATACTGTGAACTTTTTTCGTGTCCGTACATAATAATCTAATATTCCCCGTAATTTCCGATTTCGTATTGTTTATTCCATACAAACTGGTTCCGCAGACCGAACCGATCGAACAGTACTCGCCGCGTCATATCGCATGGAACTCGGCGGTTTTTTATGTATATATATATATGTATTTTTTTTTTATCGTAATGCGTTAGGGTTTATTAAAAATGTATAAATCCATTACCGCGGCCGACACTTTAATAAAACATTATAAACATCATGTTCGGACCCGATGTACGAAACGTCGGCCGCGGTAATACTATTATTATTATTATTATTATCAAGGCTGCGCTTGTTTTGTCGATGATCGAGATCGTAACGCCGTGCGAAAACGTGTTCGCAGCGGGATGGTGGGAGTGGTGGGTGGGGGTGGGGGAAACGAAAAACAAACGCGCGTTAGGTTACGTTCCGAGCGAAGCGGAAAATGAGAAAACTTCAACCGGACTTAAATTGCGTTGGAAAACGTCGCCGACAAGCACGTCGAGCTGGCCGTTTTAAATCCTCCGGATAGCGGACACGCCGCGTCACACTCGTTATCGTACACGATTTCGGTGGACACCGGTCGACTTTAATATATATGTGTGTGTGCGGATTCGCACCAGCCCACGGTCGGCTACTTTTTTTTCTTTCTTACAAGTACGACCGGTAGGTTCGTTCGTCGTTGTCGTTTCCATATTATTATTATTATATTGTCGTCGTCGTCGTGGTTCGCGTTAATAAACGCGATTGTCACAAACGCGCCATTATCAGTAGAAGAAGGTCCTTCGCGAGGGGAGAGCTGCCAGCCTTGATACGCGGATATACGTACACCTGTGTAATGGCGGTACACACGCGAACGCGATGCCCGGCGGATAATTGCCGGCCAATTAAGAAACGTTAAAAAAAACCAAAAAAACGTGACCCACAACAGCGCATGCGGGTCGAATTTTTATTAATTTTTTTCCTATTATTTGGTTATTATATATCGACGAAAAAAAACCACTACGCGTGTCTATTATGACGTTTCGCGATAGCCGAAACGCTTCGGCACAATGAGTTTGCCCGGACGACGTTTTGGTAAACCGTTCCGGTCGGCTATCATTATTATTATTATTATTATTACATTATCGATCGGGTTCGCTATACGATTTATTTATTTTATTATTTTATTTTTTCATTCTTCGTCGTTGTACTCGCGTACACGTGTAAAACGTATTGGAGACGACCGGACTATTTTCCGACGTCGCATGCGGTCGTGAGGCAATCGGGCGTGCGACGAGCCAAAGAACGCCATTTCATTCACGGTGCGAACGTCAAACGCCATTTCTCTAACGACAACGGTTCTCTGAGCCAGCCCCGTTCCGACGAGCGTTCGTCGGCGTCCAAATCATTACGACTCTAAACAAATGTACATTTTAACGTACTCCTCGACGAACGACGATTTTATTCGTATTTTATTCAATTATTTTACACGCTGTCATTTTTTTCTTTTTTTAACGATCTTTATCTAACAAATGTCATGAATACAATACGATCGTACGTGAATATCGCCATCATTACGATTGTACGACGGATTTTTAAACAAACTGCAGCTATAGCTTATATTTTTCAAATTTTTTACGCATTCCGAATACGTTTTGGTTTTGTGATTCTACTGAAATATGTCGTATACGTTATCTCGGACGTACCAAACAGAAGATTAAAACCATTATAACATTATTATTATTTATTTTCCATATTTTTTCCCCGTTCGTTACGCGCGAACGTTTAATTACGCGTAACTTACTCCTCAATATATTTAAATATAATAACCTCATCATTTTTTTTTTTCATTTTTGATTAACTATGCGTGTTTTGTCGTCTCCCCCCCTGGCTATTTAATATAACGTTCGCTCGGACTTATATTACGTATATAATTACCGGACAAATCGAATCGCTAATAAACTAAGAGATATACGTATATATATATATATATATATATTTATAATTTCTTACGGATAAAACATAATAATAATAATAATTACAATATCGTGCAGTATACGTTCGTTTCGATCGGTTTAATATTCAAACGAGAATAAGTAAGATCGAGTAAAAGTTTACGCGGGGACAAATTATCGTCGCGCTAAAAACACGTTCATAAAGAAATCAGAAAAAAAAAAAATGGAAAAAAGTAAAATTACGGGCGTGTCCTCCGTCGTGTCCCGAATAATCGACGATGACGGAGAACCGTGTACGATCAACGACTACGATTCATGGTCGGTCACGCGATCGTCTCCGTTTTGATTTAATTGAATTATAAAACCCGCCGTCGATTTATACGAGTGTATATTGTATACCGTATGGGTGACGCGCGTACACGGTTAGGCGCGCGGCGATATTAATTGCGTCGCGTGTGCTATTTTACCCGCGAGAGAACGCATTGTTTCCGACGAATTCGTGCTTTCCGACATGACATTACTGCAGTGTACGTATCGCGAAATGATGGTTATGCGCGTTCGCGAGGTTATTGCTTTTCCGTAGCAAAAAAAAAAAAATGACAAACTACATCCAAAGTCTTCTCTATGTTCTATAAGCTCGTCGATGGGTTTGTTTTATAGGACGACCGTATGCATTTCGGTAGTCTCTCTCTCTCACTCGTTTTCACTCTGTTGATCGACCTGCAGTCGATGAAAAAAACGTTTAAACATTTTTACGAAAACAAAGCTAAAAAAAAATCAAACACGCGTGTTCACCGTCTCCGGTGAAAGACCGTCCGTCACGTCACGTCTCGTCGTCGTCGTCGTCGTCGTCGTCGTCATCGGTATTTAGGCTTCGGACACACTGGCCTCCATTCATGCCGCCGTGTGTTTACTTTTCAACGCGTAGACGGCTACGACGACCGCGACGGCCTCTAATGTAACACAACGGTATCGATCGTGTCGACCGATTTGGAAACGTTAAAAAAAACGCCGTTTTGGAAACGACCGGCGTCGAAACCTGCGGCGTTCGGATGTGTAAAACGTTTCGGCATTTCGGAAAAGGATCGCGTGTAACGCAAAGAAGTCGTGTCGCGTTGCCGAGACTTGGTACGAGAACCGAACGATTGTTTTACGATTACAGCGTTTCAGCCGTCGTTTATTGCGAGTGCGTTGTGTGTCTAATTAATTTATACTTTCATCATTTAAAATGTCGAAAACACAAAACTTCGAAAGTACGTCGAAGAATTATCCGATACGGTTTTCAAGTCCAATAGTGTCGTATTTTATCAAATTTTTCGTTAGCGAATTTTTAATAAATCAAATGCATATTTCACCATTTTTCGTCGCATATAAATCCTAGCCCTGTGAGTTATGACGTTCGAAACGGTATGCGACGACGTAAGTCGCATCGTATATATGGAATTTTTTTTCCTTTTTACGAACCTATATAATGTACTTGAATCGTGACGGATATCCCGTGTGATCAGTAGAGAAATTGCACATCGCTTTCGTTTTTTGCCGTCGCCCTCGTTTATTAATGCAATAATAACACGTCCAAAGCGATCGCGCGTGCCCGCGCGCTTCAAATTTAACCGGAAATTTTGCGTTTTCGCGTCGAGTCTATCATAATAATACGGTTCGCGTAGCGCATCGTGTTATATACGCCGTGAGTGTAACACACACACACACACGTTTGAAATAATTAATTCTCGTGCTCGAACGGTTCGTGCGACGATTATCGGCGGTTATGTTAGGTCACGGACCATCAAATGTCACGCGACGAATTTAAGGTAGAATTAACAAAAAAAAATACTTCACGTATAAATATGCGCGCACATTCACGTACATCGATAACAAACACTGTGCTCGTACACACGGCGGAAATAAACATTTTCTAAGGAAATTGCGTTTTCACCAGAAAAATAACTAGAATATGTATATGCCAGTCGTTTCGACAAATACACACATTGCGCGTTATTCCTAATCTTAAAATAACATAACGTGTGTGCGTTTGTTTCAATTGTTTTTTGCAAAATTTTGCTCGAAAATGCAATAGGCTTAAAGAGTCAATGTTTTCTCGTAAACGAGCGAAAAATTTACATTCGACATCGTTCTACGACGACAAGACTCGGAAATTACATCATTTGAGGGTGGTGGCCAACGACGAAAGACGACGTTGTGTATGAACGACAACTCGCGTCGGTACTCGTAAACGGATAATTTCTACGTACGAAGAAAACACTATATTTACCGCGTTCGACCGGTATTAGATGATCTCTTCATATAGGTACATTTGTCCTGCTACATCGTATGTCCATTTACCGCCGACGGCCGTTTGTGCGTTTACCGGAAATACTGGTAATACCGTTCGACACGGCTAAACGTATTTTTATAAATTCCGTTTACGTTTCGAAAACCTCACGCAGTTCCTCTGCGTAACGGGCCCTGCCGTCCGTTCGTATCCTCGTGTACGGCGTGAATTTTTTTATTTTTCATCCAGGCTATATGTCTCGAGAAATATACACACGCACATATATGTATATATATGTATTTTTTTTTATTTTAGAAAATCGTTCCGTTTCTATTTTTCCCCCATTCCTAATTTGTTACGAGTCCGCGTGATTTAAATTATAAGCTCTCGAAAATCGTTCGTATGTATTTTTACACGGTTTGATGAATATTTCGCCAAGACCAGGCGAAGTGACACTGAAAATTTACCCCATGGGAGACGCCTTATCATGCATTTTTCGACGTTACGGACGCGTTTTGTTGTTAACTGTCGATTGATATTTTCACGAGAAAACTCGTTTTGTTGAAACGAGAGATAATTAAGCGCCGCGCAGTATGTTCGCCGACCGATCTCGTAAGCATTCGAAAACCTTTCCCCCCGGGCGGAGTGCAATTCAAGTGCATTCTCGCGTTCTCGCGTTCCGTTCAAAAAGTCATCAGAGTCACAACGGAGGTTTACTTTCGTCGGTATTTTATTGTCCGCGTCACACACAATGCGCGCCGTTTCTTACGTTGTCTGCGGCACGCAAACGAATCGAAACCGTTTCCGGATAACCACCGCGTTAGGTTAGCGACGGCGAAACGCCGGGAATCGCGAGACCATTGATAATATCTTTCGCGTACACGGGTCTATGACGTCAACAGTCGTGTCGTGCCGTTATAATGTTTTCAAGACGCGTAGACTTTTCGTTATTACTTCTCGCCGGTCGTCATTTGTTTCTATATTTAAATATGCGATTTCGTACGGCATTAGTAGTTGGACGGACCCGTGACGTTAACGGCTTAGGACTCGGAAAATCGCAAAAAAAAAAACCCCCCACTCGTTATTTTCACCCATTTGTTTAGCACACGCGTGTCACGTTAACTGCGGACATTCCGACGGCTTCGTTTACGTTTATAGTCGCCGGGAGGAAAAATGATTTACCTCGGACGATGACGAAAATCACGCGCGCGACGTTCACGATCGCTAAAGTTCGTCCGAACGATCCCGGCGTTCCAAACGACACCGAGTCCGGAAAACATCGATCGCGTTCCCGCGGGACCCGCGGTCACCGTACGTACAGAGACAACAAACATTATTGCGAACGCGAAACGCGACGTCACTCACAGTTTACACGGATCGCCGCGGTAGCAGCCTAGTCGGATAACGTTTTCCGTTCGAACTTGCGAAAACGCTCGCGGAATACAATCGCGTATCTCGATTTAAGTAGGTTGTTGTTTCCACGTGTATTATTATATTTCCCGCGATACGGCGGTTTCAATATAATATACACGCATATTATGTGTACGCGCGATAATAATATACCCGTTTTGCGCCAGACCGATGCATATAGGCGTTGGTATCGTGTGCGTTTCTTCTGTGTCATTACGTCCGATCGAGTACGATCGACCGACCGTATTATTTATATATATATATATACGTATTACGTTATTATTGCTACTGAGTTTTCGACTTCGGACGTGTATGGGTTATACATTTCAAGTGTTTAAACGACTCGTGTGGAAAAACGCAACGCGCGCGCATTTGAACGCGGTCGCGCGAGTGTCCTAATTCGCGCGGGACACGCGATACAGTACGCGTATACGACGAAAAATCACTCGTTTCGAAACGATTTTATAATCGTGGTATTCGCCTCGACAACCAGTTGTGTCGCCACGTGCTTTGGTCATGGTAACCGGTGACCGCCGGACGTCCGACGTTCGAATTGGTCCTTACACGTTACGGATTCGCTAGCCGAGTCCTACCGTCCAGATGAATTCAACGTCAGTTTTTCTATCGGAAAATACCGCAAACGTTTAAACGAAACACGAACGTTTTCGTGGGTATACATTTCTGTTTTTCATTTGAAAGTACAAATAACGAGTGTTGAATTCCCCCCCCGGTTTCTACGCGCGATTTGTAATTACTTGAATTCCTGTACATTAAAATATTATTATGCACATTTACGCGATAACACGTGTCTTACGGAGTCCGGTCATTTCGCCCGTTAAAACATACATTCGATCCACGGTTAATAATCTCGTTATCAATCAAGTATCCGTCGTGACGAGTGTGTTGGGCGGTACACGCGCAGAAACCTCTGAGAAAAAAACTCCCCGGGACTTTGCGTTCGAAAAAACCTATCGGGACGACGTTACCGTGTGTAACAACAATAATATACTAAAAAAAATAAAAATCGTATAGAGTCATGCGCAATGCACGGTCGTACTGTCGGCGCGGCAAATGCGATTTTAACGACGTTAAGACGTTTAGAAAGCGCGCGCGCGTGGGTCGCCCCGTCTCCGGACGGAACGACTACCGGCGCGCGGGACACATTATACATTCGACACACGCGAGACGAGAAATCCTATTTGATCGAAAAGAAAAAAACGATGCGAACGCCGTCGTCGTCGTCGTCGTCGCGGGTTTAGTCTGAGAATTTTCCCGACCGCCGCCGCCACTCCGTCCGCGACATTGTTTCCGGCTCGGACGTGCGCGCGCTTCCCGTACGGCCGCGTGTCGTCCGCGTGGGCAGAACACGTGCAGACGTCGACGTCGAACACAAATCGTCCGGACCGTCCCGATCGCCGACCGTGAAACTGGCGCAAGGTCGCACGAATCGTGTCCGTCTCGGCGTTACAAACGGTTTTCGGCGTGACCCCCCCCCCACCAGCGGCTAAGTTATGGGCGGGGGGGGATGACGGGTATATATGAGGCTTTTGTAAAATAATACAAATTATAAAATTTTACACACGTGTTATACAGTAGTGTTTTCAAAACAAACAAAAAACATAAACCCGTGTGGGCGGCGAAGCCCTCTACCCTATGTTTGCCCGACAAATTATCTATCCCCCTCGCCTCACAGAACGTAATCGTAACCGCGTCACTGGGCGTGACGTTTCCGGAACGCGATAACGTATCGGAACGGAAACGAGTGAATCCCAAACACGTTTATCGATAGCGAACAATCGACCGATTGACGATACGTTAACATCCTTCACACCGTTCGCTACGATTGAAATGTTTGTCGTTTTGCGAAAAATTTAAAATAAATTCAAACTGACGTTCGGCCGAAACAATCAGTTGTCTTTGCGTCGACGCGATAAATGAATTGTGTATCACGTACACACAACGCAATATATTTTCCCCTCGTCGACTTAAAGCTTGTAAATCGCGTCCACGTCGTATTCGTTATTTACCAAACCGTGAAATATTCACGTCGTCGACGGGATATATATTATATAGGTATTCGCTTATAAGTATGCCGAACTTTCACAACACACACGCGCACTTGTGTGCGGCATATTTCTATTAATTTTTATATTCATACACCTGACCGGGAGCTGCACATTGTTTTCTCTTTTCCCGTACGTTACCGCGCGCACAATTATAAGCGCTCGTCCGATCCGGGTAAAAGTCGCGCGTCCGTCGTCGAACGCGATGTACGACCTGACGTTTATTCCAAACGGCACAATTCTACATATTGTTCCGGTCAGAAGACGCGAGTCTGTCGAAACGACGTGGACAGTGCGATCGAAATGGTTCGTTCCCGCCGCGACCGGCGACCGTGGACGTTCGTCTCTCTCCTCCTCGAATCGGCATTTCACAAGGCGCGGGGGACCGGATCGATTGCGAAAAACACCATCGACGCGCGGTCACGTAACGTTTTCGTTTCGCAACGCGACTTCGACCCGGTCGTCCCATATTAATGTGACGAGACGAGGGACCATACCCGGGATACCGCAAAAAACCCGAACGAAACAATATCAGACGATCGTCCGTGGAACGTGTTTCGACACAATTGATCCGTGTGATCTCGTGTGATCCCGTGCGGACGGGCGTCCGAAGACAAACGTAAATACACACGTTTCCGCGAGGAAAGTCGGCCGTACGACGCTACGATGAGATATAAGTCATTGGACGTTCTCCGCTCGTTCGACAATATCAAAAGTAACGGTTCGCCGGACCCGTTGTTCGAAGTGGTCGTCCAAACATAATTTTTAACTCGTAAAGTGGATACATTCGTGACGGGCTTTTTACGAAAATCCCGAAAATCAGCCGACGTAGTTGTACGAGCACGGTCGGATGAGATTTTCATTGAACGCAGTTCTGCGACGCACGTACTCGGCACTACGACGTCTAGAGTCGAACGACTCGTGGACTTTTCTCCGACAAGCCGGAGCATGATTTGCCGTGAACGTCGAAAAAATAAACCGTTATTCGAATAAGTCGCGCTGTATTCGGAAAAAAAAAAAAAATAAATGATGCAAACGCGTTGAAATCCTAGTCTTACCGACGAGGTACCTATATATATATATGAACCCGTCTGCCAGTTTACGACAAGTAAATTATTCAACAGTGACGTAACAGCGTATAAGTATGTAGGCAGGCGACTGCGGCGATTAGGACGGTTAATTGTGTGCGTGTATTTGTACACGGGGAACGTGTTGCAACACTACGCGGATAATCCGTTTATAGAGTGTTTTTGTGATGCGTAGCATATCGCTCGAAAAGAAGAAAAAAAAAAGAATTAGAACAATTTACAGACCTTCGCGTACTTACATACGTGTGTGTGTGTGTGTGACGATTTCGTGAGCACTGTCTACACTGTTCACGGGTCATTTATTATTTGAAAAAATAAAAAGTGAAAAACATAAAAAACGAGTACACCGCGCGTCGTCGATTGTTGTTACACATTGTATAACATCATCACTCGCAGCACTACGTGTGAAGACACGTCTATTTAGTTGATGACACGACGAAAACGGATGGATCACGACGACGCAATATATAGAATAGCGTGCTCGTACACATATATATGTGTGTGTGCGCGTGTGTGTACGAATAAGATAGAAGAATATATCGTTTCGTAATCTCGTCGAATTTCGAGAGTTTTTATTTTTATAATACATCAGCGTATAAGATAACGTAACGACAAAAGTAATTTTCGTTGAAAGAAAAAAAAACAACGACCGACAGTATTCTTGATAAGGAATCATATAGATATTATTATTATTATTATTATCATCATCAGCACAGACACGTCGATTCGATCGTACACCCCGTTTCGCAAGACGAGCGCACGCGCATTCCAGTATCGTCCGAACCTACGGTACGTGATCCCTAACCGAGTCCAAACGAAATCGCAACGGGTTCCTAATCGTAAAGTCTCGGGAACCGACGTCCGTGGGGCCGCGCGGGGACACGATTCGGACCGCGGCGTGATTACCTGTCGTTTCGCAGAGCGATTTCTCGAATCGGCGCGCGCGGAGACTTTAACGAACCGGACGGACGCGCGCGTTTTACGTTGTCCGTCTTCGCGATTCTCGTGTACGGTACGCTCGTTCGTCGGGCGATCCATGACGTTTATTCTTTCTGGAAAATTCGACGACGCCCGAAAACCGGCCTTGAACGGAAACGTATCCGGTCCGCGTTCTGTCCGGTTTTCAATCGCGTTTCGTCATCAGGACGCGCCTGTGAACGGCACGACCGTTCGACGTGACCAGACGCGGTACCGTGATGCGCCGACGGAACGCCGTTACGGCCGTGTACGGGGCGTGTACCTAATGGACTGCTGGCCGTCCCCGAGTCCGAGACGATACCGTTGCAACGCGTCCGGCTGCCCGTCAGGCCCGATCGGAAATCCGCAGACCGGGTGTACGCAATTCGTCGAGTCTCGCGTCGCGCAGGCCGAAGAAAACGTCGTTTCGGACGCGCGGCGACGAGACAGTGCGGCGGACAAAACGATAGAACAGACAGACAGAGAGAGAGAGAGAAATTATCTCATATATATATATATATTGTCAACACTCGAATCGAGTTGGTACAATGGAAATCCAAACCGGTTAATTTTGTAACTGGTAAACGTCTTCTGGTATATTACGTCGCGCTCTACTTTACGCTGAACGTAGTAAAACGTTTGTTTTCTCGTATCATCCATTCGAGATCATTCACGAAGAGATTGTTTAGTTTTTTACATGTTCGATCCGTATGTTTTAAATAGCGTTCGTAACAGTATTCCAATGCGAACTTGTATTATTTAAACACGCACGATCTTTTGGGCCCGTCCTGTCTGTTTCGGGGCCGGTACGACAACACTCCACAAGCGCGTAGGTACCGACGGCACGCGCGTTTGCTTTCGCCAATGCAAGTACGTCGTTAGGGGAATCGTCCGGTTCAAACGAATCGCGTTTACTAATCGTACACCCGTTAACGGACGTCAGGCGGTCGGGTCGTCATGATGACTAGGGGACGGATTCATAAGTATTTTTTCATTTCCGAATCGGGGCGACAGGTCATTTTACAGGTAATCAAATTTGTAAACATCATTACATATAAACTATAGACAACACAACAAAATATCAATTGGTCAAAAACGTCAACGTTAAACGAAATAAAATACGGAATAGTGTACTAAACAGATAACGGCAATAACAGGTCGGGTACTATAGGTGGCGTATGATTTGTGTTTGTAAATTTCGTCGTTCCGAAATTCTGCCAACATTTATAGCCTTGTCGTTTGCGGCTTGTAAGTTTGTTACGTCACAATTGATCGGGCATTCGTTACAGTTGAATAGTCTGCGACATTGTCTGCGCCTCTCCGCATACACAGTTCGTGTCTTCCCCATTTGTTCATGTTCTCTCTCGAACGTCCAACTCCTGTACGATTTAGTATCCTCCAGACCGTCCATTTGTTGTTCGTGTCCCGGGGGTAACTTCTCTATGACTCCGTGCTCTCTACTTCCCCATAATTTTAATCTAGCCGTCGCACAAGTACGACTGACCTCGTGTATTACGCGACGTCATCGTGCGCGTTCGTATGTGATATTTGTTGCCCGGAAATTATGAATAGATTTCTACGGATCAAACGTTTCGTGTTCGAAAACATGTCAGGAAATCGCGAGTAAATATGGAATTCGTCCGAGCAGGAGGTTAGGTGAATTTCGAGCGCGACACGAGCGTAATAATAATCAGTCACATACACAACGAGTTATTGTTATTTGGTTTGTCGCGCCGGCCTCGAGCGCTTAGAGTGTTGTTGACGTTATACGTAAAACGTCTGTAGGTCGTTATATATTTTAAGTGGAAAATATATAACGGACCCGGTCGGAAATCCATTCGACCGTTCCTTACGTATACGATAACACGTAATTGTCGCGTGTTGCAGGAGGTGTCAGTATGAACGCGACGACGGCCGACTGCGAGCTGCTGGGCCGCGGGCCCGTCCAAGGGTCCGCCGACTCGGACAGCCTGGCCGCGCTGGTCAGACAGCTGTGCAAACAACAGCAACGGGACCGGTTGCCGGGCCGCCGGTGCACGGTGACGTGCAGCCGCGACGCGGGACTGGAGATCGTGACGCGGGGACATCAGCAGCAACAGCAGCAACAGCAGCAACAGCAGCAACAGCAGCAACAGCAACAGCAACAGCAACAGCAACAGCAACAGCAACAGCAACTGCAACTGCAACGGCAACAGCAACGGCAACAGCGGAAGCGGCCGGACGACGAGGGATTCGAGTCGGACGAGGACCTGGCGTCGCTGGGCTCGTACGAGGACCCGGCCAAGCGGAAGGCCGGCGCGCTGGTGGCCGGCGCGGCGTCGGACAGCGCGAACAGCAGCGGCGTGTCGGAGGACAGCGACGACGCGGACGCGGCGTCGCTGAAGGGACAGCCGTCGGCCGCCGCGGACGCCGGCCACGCCGAGACGTACGGGCTGGCCGACGTGGCGTTCTGTCACACGGACGCGGCCGCGCTGCCCGGCGTGGCCGTGTGGGTGATCAAGACCAGGCGCGCGCCGGCCGCGGGCCTGGAGGCGATCGTGGTCCGGGGCCGGGACGACCGGCTGCAGCGCGTGTGCCGGGCGTACCAGGAGCACAGCAGGAGGCTGAAGCTGGAGCCGAAGCCGTGGACGGTCGGCCAGCCACAGAGGCGCGCGGCGGTCGCCGGCGTCGTCACGCTGACGGCCGCGCCCGAGCCGAACAGGTACAGCCTGGTGCAGAGGACCGACACGGACGGCGTGACGCACATCGAGGTGACGTCGGCGCCCGCGGTCGCGTCGCCCGGCACGCGCCGGGTCCGCGGCGACGGGTCGTCGTCGCCGCGGTCCAGCATCATTAGCATCAGCACGCCGGAGTCGCCCGGGCCGAAGGCGCGCGCGGGCCGGCCGCTCGGGGACGACGACCGCGACCGCGACGCGGACGGGGACGTGGACGGCGAGCGTCCGCCGCAGAGGCCCGAACGGAGGAAGTTCCACAAGGCGAGCGCGGGGCACGGCTGCGACGACGGCGACGGCGACGACGACGACGACGACGACCTCGGCCGGCGACAGAAGGTGGTCCGCGGCCAGTTCATCCGCGTGAACGTCAACCATCCGCCGGAACCGGACCGCGAGCGCGCGCCGGCCGCCCGACCGCGCGAACCGTCGTCGTCCGGGAAACCGTCGGCCGCGGCCGACCGTCTGTGGTCCACGGCCGACTACGACCGGCTGGACGGCCAGTACGAACAGCGCCGGCGGTCGGCGCGGCCCGGCGCGAACAGCCGGACGCGGAGCAGGAGCACGGGACCGGGCCGCAGGCAACAGCACCCGTTGCAGCTGGTCGCGCCTGTCCAGCAGCAACAGCCGACGGCGGTCGCGTTCGCCCGGTACGCCGCGAACGCGGAACAGCCGCACGGGCCGTCGTTCGGCACCCGGTTCTTCGGCAAACTCCGCGAGATCGCCACGGGCAACCACCACGACGCGCAGCCGGCCGCGTTCCGGCGACGGAACAGCGTCGGCGAGTCCGTCACCGCCAACTTCCATCAGTACTTTGGCCATCACCACCACCATCACCATCACCATCAACAGCAACAGCAGCAGCAGCAGCACGACGTGCACCGGCACCGACAGCAATACCAGCAGCCCGACTGCCAGCGGCCGCAGCCGAAGAACGGCGGCCACCTCAAGTCGGTGATCAAAAAGAACAACCAGCCGTGCCAGCACGCGTACGACGAGCCCAAAAAGGTCACGTTCAGCGCGTACGCCACCGTCCAGGTGGTCGACTGACGCCGTCCGTTACCGGTAGGTTACCGGGATCCGGTATGTGTGTGGCGCGGCCGCCCGACGACGACGCGACGTGCCCGCGCAAACATAACCGCGAAAAGGTCATAGAGGAAGAAGAAGAAAAAATGTCCGTCCGGACGCGACCACCGGTGTGTTTGGCTCGTGCGCGTGTACGTGGTCGCCGGGTCCTTATCTGCCGAGCGGGAGACGAGCGGGTTCATTATCATTATCGATTTTCGTTTTCGTTTTTCGAGAAACGCCGCGGTTATCAAAACGAAAACGGTTTCGGAGATTTTTGATTGATCGTCGATTGTTCGCGTCGTATACTCTAATTAAGAAACGACATGTGTATGTAAATCGTCATCACCATCATCATTATTATTATTATTATTATTATTATATTATTATTATCATTATTATCATTATTATTATTATCATTATTATTATTATCATTATGTTCAGATTGTTGCTCATTCAAAAACGAAACGTTATTGTATAATTTTAATTTTTGTTGTAAGTCAATTTTATGGTAAGTGATTGTAATTAGTAATTTAATTTCCTTACTATATCTATCGATTACGTTTAATTGTATTTTTTCTCTCCCCCCCCCCCCACACAGTGTTTTGACGACACAACCGCGTTTTGTTTGCGCACGCGTTTTCATTGTTAACGATTCGTCGTTTTTGTCGTTTTATTTATATTTGTCCGCGAAAACAACTCGACCGACGCGATACGCCACGACGTGTAAACGACGCTAGGAACATACACTATACGCATTACATTACCAGTCATTATATATGTATATATAGTATACCAGAGTTTTTATTGTTTTCGACGGACGGAAGAAACGTTCTCCACTCCTTTGTGTGTCCATCCGCGCCCGTTTTTTTTTGCTTTTGCTTGTTCCGTTCGTACGTCTGCGGCCACGGACGCGAAGTCGACGTCCGAGAGACTGCTAATCACGCGGTCCGGCCGGCACCGTACGCCGCAAAAGGTGGAAAAAACGCGGATTTCCACGACCGAACGGAAAATAATGTCGGGTCGACGAGTTTCGCCCGTTTAAACCCAACCCGACCTGTGTACGCGAACGTGTGTACAATCAAACCGAACGCATTCCGGAAAAATAAATTCCGTCTCCCGAAGAGACGGACTGAATCCACTGACTTGCGCGACGGTCGAGAGTTGGACAGACGGACGGTTACGACGATTTTTAACGAGTGTGACGGAGGTTAGGCGTGTGAACATATATTCGAGGAGATAACCGTTTTACGCGGGGAAAAACAAAACCAAAACGAAAATGCCGACGAGTTTTCGAATATGTCACTCGCGGTTTTTTCTTAAACATTTATGATATTCGGATTTGGAACGGTGACTACCACTTAATCGCCGAAGAGAGAAAAAAAACATTATTCGCTGTATCTAATCGGGCGAATCTCTGTATTAACGACAACCTCGTTAGTACAATACGTTATTATTATTATTATTATTATTATGTGTAGTTCGTATAACATTATGTACTCGCGGCGCCTAGAAACAACTGTTACGCGATTTAATATAACCTGATCGTGATGACTCGAAGATAACGTTAAATTACCGATGTTTAAACATTCAAGGGGGGAGCGCTTATAACCGGTATACCTGGGGACCATAGATAAAAAAACATGAAAAAATGATATATTTGACATTATTATTTTGAAAATTTTTATTATCATTAATACCTTATTGCTATATCAAATACCTACTTGATAATGGCAATTTATTATCTTGTATATCACTTATCACAGAATAATATTCATTTGATAATTATTTTTAGATTTACCCACAGGTATATACTACAAAACTGGATATCTGTAGCAGCACAAATTGTCGATAAACAACGTCGTTAATTAGCTAACCGTTTGGAAAGTTCAATTTTATTAGTGATCATCGTGTGCCGGTGTATCCCCGTACAGCGTGAACACATTATAATTTTTTCTTATGAGTTGTGATAGCAAATTATCATACGATTGACTTTTACGTATTATTATTCTTACTCAAATTTAAATGGGTTTATTAGTTGCTCATTTATATAACATGTTGTAGAATGCTATTCTATAAAAAATTGTAACGAGAATTTTTTTTAATTGAAAAAAAATAATACGGATAGAAATCAGATTATATATCGGTGGTAAACTGTGAGGTGTGGGATACCCACGGTTTTCCGATATAGAATATTTCATTTGGAACGGTATTTTTAAATTTCCAATCGAGCTCCACTACTTTATATTTTACAGTTCGAACACCGATATAGACGCGAAAAAAATAAACAATTAAACAACGACAATAATAATAATGAAACGTATTATATATTTTATGGCGTACGTGTGCTAGTCTGGTTTAGTTTTCGTGTTATATTCACGTGCATAACAGTATAACGTCGTGTACTGTGGTGTGGTCTTTGGTTCAGCGCGCGGTTTACGGTGACGAAACGACACGCGTCTGTTATAGTTTCGAATGTACGCACAGTTCAATCATGAATCTTTGTTTAATTGTTTATTCAATAACAAAAAAATCCGACGGGGGTTAAAGGTAATAAAGAAAAAACAGCCGATCTTATTGTTTCGTTGCGTGCGAGAATTATCAGACAATTAAAAAACATTTGAAAAATAACTTTCATTCAACACGTCTGGAGTAATAAAAAAACTAATAAATAAGGTTGCCTTGATTTCATAACCCTCATAACTGTAACGTGAATGATGTTTGAAAGACGGAAATATTGATAAAAACGTCAGATATCGCAATGAAAACGGGAAGAACGTAAGAACCGTCTGAATTGAACGATAAACGTACGTCTGATTATTGAAAGACAAAAACGCGTTTTCTCCAAATGCACAGAGACCTAATTACAACGTGTTTCTTAGTTATATATTTAGTGTACGGAAAATAGACAATCGGCAAAGTATGACGTGCCTAGAAGAAGAAAAAAAAACACGGAATTAAACGAATCCTCTTATACACTGTTATGATGATTACGGTAATGTTTATGCACTGAGAAACGAAAATTATATAACGCGCGTTCTAATCGTTCGCGTGAGTATTTCGTAATACGCTACCATGTGTACATTATAATATTTAAACACTTCCTTTTCATATGCGAAAAAATAAAAAAACAGTGTAATATTCTTTTTGGCGTTCAATTTGTGTACGCGAGAACCGTTTCGACAACAAACGACCGAACGAAAAATACGATACAATTAAAATTTAAAAAAAAACACACACGCACACACGTAGGCCATACCCGTTTCCGCTACGTTTGACATTTTCGTTTTGTCGTAATCTACTACGTTTTTACAAACAAAAAAATAATTTATTTCGGACGGCGGAATAACAATACGTCTAAACTATACCCGCGAGACATACTGTTTCGAAGTCGATTTTAAATACCGGTGAAAACCGTTGAAAATCGAAAACGTAGTAGAATATCCAAATCGGCATCCGCCACGTGACAATCAAATATTCATGTTGTTAATATGTCGTGGGAAACGACATATAAAACGTAGAAAATAATTGCAAATGGAATTCGAAATCAACGAAAACTGATCGACGATAACAATATTTAAAATACAAATCGATATTCAACGTTTCGAATCGAAACTAATAGTTCTCAAAAATCGATATTGAAAATCTGAAAAATTGAACAATACAATTAAAATTTAAGATCGAAACCGTAATAAAATGTGTTTTTTTTTTACCTCGAAACCAAACCGAAATTTAATTAAAAACATAAAATCGAAATTGAAATAAAAAAAAAATAAATATATTTGAATTCCGTTTCCGAGCTTTGCACTATTCTGTTTCTAATTTGTTACATGAAGACGGGCATCAACTAGTTCATTAGTTAATGTTGAGTCGAAAAGCATAAAAAATATTAACCTGTTAATACATACCTAGTTATAATTTGATGTTAACTTATTACACTGTGTAATCAAGACGTCCGTGAACAAGTATTTATGTAATTAAATTTGTCCGTACAAAGTTAAGTTTAAGTCAATTGAAAAAAAATAACAATTTTTAATGGATATATTATTATTCATAAATCCTGTTTAGTCATTTATTTATTTTTGTCTCAATTAAATCGACTTGTGTACGTTTAAACGAAATGGTATTTTTATTTTTTTATTTACAAAACTACAAATCACACGTATTAAAAAAAAAAAAAAATCAGTTTACTTTTGGCCTAACCGAGTCAGTCATGCGTCAATTAACTGTTAAAAAAAAAATAAAACTCATTTCATCAATATAATCTTATCTCCAACATCGTTGTTCTTACGTATCGCCGCCAAACGATATTTATCACGTCGCCCGTGTCCAGAAAACACGTTTATTGACGTTATACACGCGGACGAAATGTCGAAAACAGAACATGCAATAGAAGTCGCTGAAAGCGTAAATGACGTTTTCGTTGTCGTCGAAGAAAACGGGATCGTGCGAGCTCGTGAGCGGACGGAAAAAGACGAACATAGTCCGAGTTGACTGTCGTCGTCGCCGGCCGAAAAACGTTATTACACAAATAGTTTGTCGAGTGTGTATTAACGCGTGTTGTTGCGTTCGTATTATATTCGTCATGGTCAAATCAAACGGTCGTCTGCGCGTATTTCAGTGTGTGTGTGTGCGCAAAACAATGAAAGTTATAATTTCACCGGAGAAAGGTGTACACGCCTAGCGCGGAAACGCGGAGAATCGTACAACAATCGGAACATCTTCAAAACGTTAATGAGTATTAAAGAAGAAGAAAAAATAATAATAATAATAGTAGTAAAATATAAATAAAATAATAGCGTCGTGGAGCGTAATGTGCGGACAGTGTTTTAGGAGGAGAGGAGATTCTATTATACGTGTAGACGCCGACGACGATGATATTCACGTTTTATGGGTTAATAGAATATATATGTATATGTGTATGTGTGTGCATTAATAATAACAGCGAGTGGCTGGACGCAATCGCCTTAATAACACCGCGGCTTACGGAAGTCGTGTGCGCCTTATTGTGACGGTGCGTGGCAAACGACCGACCTGTACCAGAAGTCCGCGCAACGTGATAATAATAATAATATAGAATTTTGATATTATAATTAGTTGTATACATATATATATACACGTATAAAATATGTTATCGTCGAGTCACGTGATGTATAGAAAGAACGAAGAGAAAAGCGGTCGGAGACGACTTCAATAGATAGACCGTACACAACGGGGGTCGGCAACGGGCATTTCGTTTTACACGAATTCCGATTGATGCGGTTTTACGGTGAAAAACGAAAAACGCGTGAAACCAATTGCCGTTCGGACACGGTGTTCCGATGGCGAAATGACTTGTGCGTACTATCACAACACGCGCGTGAAGTTCGGGCGCCGTCCACTGTGGGATTCGTTTCCGTGCAGTGTCGTTTGACTGTCGCACGTCGAAAACTCGCGGCAAAGCGTGCACAATGGGGTGTAAGCCCTCGGCGTTCACCGCGATACCTGCGTGCGCGTGACCGTGCCTTCGAACGCTTGTCGTCCGCGAAAACGTTGAAAAAAAAATCTTCCGGGATCGCGTCGCCACAAGTGTATAAAAAAAAACCCGAATGAATAATTCAACGTTAAATAGCGTGAGCACGTCGTCGGCTGGCACACGAGGCGAGCGAAACAACCCGTAATCGTGTTATTTATTATTCGTCCGTTCGCATCGTTCGGGTCTGCGATTGTACCGTATTACACGTTCGGCGACTATACGCTATTTGTCTTCTGGACGCACGTATTTGCCACGACTTCCTTGTTTTCGACGTACGTGTATACATATATGTGTGTGAGTTTGTAATGAAAAAATAAAAATAAAGGATTACGCTACTTATATATATATATAAGTAAAACGTTTGGTGTAGCTTTGCGCGTTAGGTTAGGTATATATGCAAATATCCAGACTCCGATATAATGGATCCCGTCGACTCGTTTAATCGACTTCGGTTGAATTTACGACGACGCGCGCGAATATTGCGAAACGAAATATCGTGAACACATATAACGAATTTTTTATTATTAAATTAATAAAATCTCGACGGCAAGGTCGTTGGCCTGTTCTTCGGAACTGTTCACATTCAAAACATCATATTTATTTCTTATGTATACGATACGGTAAAATATTTAATAGTGCTCTGCAATATATATATATACATATATCTTATCTAGATACATCAGGGAACGAATATCCAAGGCTGGGCAAATTAATCATTTTTTTTTTTTTTTGACTTGGTTAAATGTTAAAGTTAATTACAAATTCAAATAAATCAGCTGAGTCGACTGAACACTAAGAACGCGAATGTAAAAATAAGTCGAGTTCACATTAAACCAAGAGCAAAGTAAGTCGACTTAACTTATTTGAATACTAATAGCCAACATTTTTTAAATATCTAATTGTCATCTAAGATATAATGTACACCGATCTAGACAAATACAACGTTCAGTTCATGTCTATTTAATATTATTTATTTTTAAATTCATCATAACGATTATTATAATAATAATCGGTTTTGCCCCACAGCATTATATTATTTTTAGCATAAACAATGTAAACGTTCGTCGACCAACAATTTCAGAACAATTCGATTCGATAATATTATCTAACACACATTACGTTTTTTTTTATTTTTTTATTATTTATGATTTTCCTCTCGTGTGTTCAACTCGCATAAGTACGTGAAAAATAGGGACATAAGTCGTTTATGTTAGCTATACCGTCACAAATATTACGTAATGGATTTGTCATTTCTATTCGTCAACTCGTCGCACTCTACGATTTAAGATTTTTATTTTGTTTGCATTATTTTACACACTCGATTACACGATCGTCGGCGAGCAAATAAATCGTTTTCGAATTACAACGAACTACTACGTCGTATTAATACGTGTGCACTATTTGTGAGAACGAAACACTCGTAGTGTACAACGTCGATCGTCCGCGAACGAAGGATGATAATATTATTCCGTTTTATTTGTATTAGAATAGAGAGAGAAAGCTGAGCAAATTGTTGCGCTAGAGTTATTTTTATTCGATTGTTGAAAGTGTGTAACAATTTTTTTTTGCCCACTGCACGAACCACGACGAACGCTACAGTCTTATACCGTCCAATTTGAACGCACAACTCGATCCGTCAATCAAACGTTGTGTGTGTGTAAGTATTGAAAAATAATATGATCGGAATTAAATCTTCTGAAATAATCCGTCACAGAGAGAATCGATTCGTTTAATATAATGTTTTCGACGTCGAAATTAGTTTTGCGGACACCCATCGTATATTACATATACGGAGGTCAATCAAAAAGTAAATTGCGTTGGCCCGCGAGTCAGAAAGTACTACTATTTTTGGACTAATTTATTTTTATTGAAAAGTACAAAGTAATAATTTATTTTTTCAACTAGGCATTTCCAAACTCGCATAGAGATGTGAAAAGTGTAGGAAATCGTTTGACGATTAAGTGAGAAAAATAGATTATTATGTGTACTCTTTTGTATATACAAAAAATAAAATTCAATAATAACAGTACATTTTGACTTATGATCCAATGCAATTTACCTTTTGATTGATCTTCGTATGTTTATAGATACAATTTCGTATGAATATTTAGAAGTGCATCACACAAGTGACGCACGCGCTCGTGTATTCTTCGTGTACGCGAGTAAAGCAAAAGTAAAAGTATGACGACGACGCATACGTTATACGTTATTTAGTAGATTTAGTTCTTAATCGCCTAGTGCATACGAATATGTTATGTTCCAATTAACAATATTGTGATTTAATACTACGATTTAATGGTGTATGGACATTGCGATCTATATGTTTTTCTTTTATATTAACGCTTAACGTGACGAATGATTATATTTTAAAGTGAACCGCGGTCGACTTCAGTTCCACTTTATACTGGCAAAGGCGCGTATATTGAATTACGGGTTGTTCGAAGAGTAATGCGAAATTTCTGGACGCGGTTTTTACTTACTAGTTTAGGCGATTCTTGTAGGCACGAGGTCATTGAGGATTCGTATATAGAAAGAAAGAATGTAAACAGATAATATAAAAATGTATGTGTTCGAACTTATTGTCCTAGACTTTTGAAAAATCTGTCCTAACGGGTCTTTCACTGTTTCTCTTAAAAACCACGTAAAAAATCGTCAATTTTTAAGACATATTTATAGCCGACGTTCTACAAATTAATAATTTAAACAAATGATAAACAAACAATAAACAAATGTAATACATATATTTGTACGTACTGTCTCTGTTGTTTTCACGTACTTATATATATATATATACGTAGTGACGGCTCGTGGTCGCTGATGGGAGGAGTGCAACTATAAATACGAAATAGTCCTCTCCCTTCGGATTAAAAAAAAAAAAAAAACGAAACGTCTAATCATTTAGCAACGAACGGCTCGATCGTTTCCTGTCGCACGGCCGGAAATAGTGCTCTACGTGCTTATGAATCGTACAGGCCGGGAACGAAAAAATTATATTATTATTATCGATGATGATATATTGTGATTTTATTGCGTTAAGGCGGTGCCGCGTGACACCGCTGCCTGTCGCGGTTTGGCGTTTTCAACGCGTCGAAACCGCGTCACACGTTGATTTACACGGTGGCGACGGTGACCGATTAATATTTTTCGCGGGCCATCGAATCGAAAACAAAATTAGAAATATCGAAATCTTTACGTATTTAGAAAACAAAATGCAGACAAACGCATGATTTAATAATGACTGTCGGTGTGAAACATAATCGCGGTACCCGACGGTTTCGGACCGGTCTGGGTGCGTGCTGGATGACGTGGCTTATGTAGGCCGAACAGACTTCCAGAATCTAGATGATACGGATAGTGCGACGTCATTATCTGACATGTGTACGCGAGCGCCCCGGCGGCTTCGAGAACATTCGCGTCGGACAATTCTCTTCGCCTCGTCGGCGGGCCGATTTGAAAATCAGTTCGCTGTTTGCTGTATATTGTTATTATTTCACTCGTACCCAATAAATGATAACGTTTAAACAAATAATTGCATTTAAAAATACATTTTTCTTTCCTTTTAATTTTAAGCGGAGGGTGCAATCGTCCTGTCGTCCAAGCCACGATTCGCCACCGTATATATGCGATTTCATACATTTACGACGAGACGGAAACACGTTCGGACAGAAAAGAAGAACATAATATTTTCGGTTTCATTCAGAATTAATTCGTAGATCGTGCACTACTAGAAACGATCGTGCGTGCTACATATACGTATATACGTATACATGTATACGAGATCTACGAGGAGTCCGAACTGACTGGATCGGTCGGTATAAAATGTATACTCGTATTATAATGAATAGCGCGCAACTATTGCAGTACGTATTAATACACACACACACACATACACACGTATATATATTATATATAGAGTTTCGCAGTCACGAAATTCATGCGCCACATAAACGCGTTTAAATTATATATATATGTATACTTGTACGCGTACATTATTCATCGTATTATTATTATTATTATTATTATTATATTGTTATTTTACACGACTACGAGAATTATTTTCACGCGCGCTTGTATTTTTATTTTTTTTTTACTTTTTTTACGGTTTTCCGAGTTCAAAAACAGTATATATATATATTCACGAGAAGGTGGTCATCGACTAGTTGAAAAGTTAAAATCGATTTTAAAAGATCATTTTCAATTTGCTAAGGTTATAGAGTTTTAGTTTTTAATGTTATTCGGTAACAGGCGTTTGCGACACTAACTAAAAAAATATTGACGTGTTCGTAAGTTTCAGAGACTGTAGAAAATCGACGACGTAACTTAAATAACGATTTCTGTAACACAGATTTTCTTTTCTATCGTTTTGTAATGCAGCTATTTCGGATTTCGCAAACTAATTAAAAATAAAATTACAATTTGTTTACATTTAAGTGTAAAAGATTGCAAAGAAAATCTAAAACACAATAACCGCACCGCGGGAATCTAGAAATTATTACGAGAAACAATGAAATGAAATATCAGAATCGAATAGAACAAACGTCAGAATCTCTACAGTGGGATATCCCGTACAAACGCACACAGGCCGATTTAAAAACTTCGCGCCTAATAAACATTTTAGTCTACGAGGCGATAATCAATTTTTTTTTTTTTTAACGTCAATAACACTTAACACACTCACACGTACCGTGCAATACGATAACAAATCTCCTCGCGTAAAACCGTTGAGTGTTTACATTTTTTTTTTTCGGCTTTTATACGTAATATCAATATAACTAAACGGATTTTATGATCGTCGTTCGGCCACGTAATGCAACGTAATAAAAGCGTACGCGTCACGAAACAGGTTCCAACGTGAAAATGCGTATAAAACTATTATGTTATGTATGGTATCGTGTATCGCGTGGCCGTCGGAAAGTTACGGACGTACTTATAGTTATACGCGTTTTTATTTTACGACGTTTTTGCGTTGAAAGCGCCGGTTTATAGTCTGCGGATAAAAATCGAAAAAATATCCACGCCCGTCTGCGCGGAGTCAAAGCGCCGAAGTGTTTTTTTTTTTTAATGTACATTGTTCAGAAACGATATCACGTCTCGCGTCGTCTAGGCAAAGCGCGGAACTACACACGCAGCTCGAAATAGAAGCGACCGAGTACCGTGAACGGTGAAAAATTCCGAAATCGTTTTTAATGTCGTCCGACGATCGTTGTATGGTCGGCGATAAAAAAAAAACGCGCGTGATCATAACCGTCCGTCGTCAGTAATAACCGGTTGTCCGCTGGAAACGTCGGAACTCGAACTTTATGCGACGTTCGCGGTGAAAACACAAAAGAAACACGTCGCTGACACGCGTCGAGTGGTGGTGGCGTTTCGACTCCGACTTACAACGAAACGACAAAAAAACCGGAAACCCCGCGCGACCCGGTCGACCTGTTCCAAAATCGTGGACGAGGTTAGGTGCGTTTTGGGCGGATAAGATGCCAGGGGTTGTCCGTCGCCGAAACGTCGCGTTAGGTTAGGTTTATTGACGCAATAACGTTATCGTACCTACGCGTGTGATAACGGCCGGACGCCGTGCGATCGGGATAGAAACCTCTGGTACGCGTCCGTCGCGGCGCATCGGTTCTACAACAACCCGTTTGTAGGTCACGCGTCGTTCGACAGATAACCTCTCTTACCGGCCGTCCGCCGACGATCGTTCGGCTTCTGGCCCACGGCCCCGCCGTCCGAAAAGCTTACCCGGCCGAACCCGGAACGCGCCCGATCGACGTTTGATCCGTTTAGAATTTTTTTCGTTCTCTCGCGTCTCGACGCGCCGACGGACGCTTTTTTCGAAAACTTCCAACACCGTCCACAACAACGCGCTTTTCCATTACCGTTATTGCTACGTACGTACGTCGAAAAGGCTACGCGGCAGTGATGATCTAAATCGTAAAACGTTCTGTAAGCCGAAACGAAGAAATCTTTGTTTCGCTACCTGAATACCTTTGAATTATATTGACCTATCTGCGGTCCATAGTAAAAACGATAATAACGTTCTGTGATATTATTTATTTATTTTATACTGCGTACGACTTGCCGGCGTCTATACCTTGAACAACAGACACACCAAACCTCAAAAACACCAAAAACAGGTAACGTCATATCAATTGGTATATTTTCCCGTGAAATGTGTCAACGTCCCAGTATCTAAAACAATGCGATATGACAGTCGGACGTCTTCAATCATCTGTTGAAAACATTACTGTCACGCCTGTAATGTGAACTTTTTCCTGTTACTGTTACTTAGCAGATCAGAAGTCGCGCGAGATCGCGTTCAAAAAATCATTTCGCTCCGCATCCGAGCGGCGCGCGTACCGTTTCACCGGAGACTTCGGGTCCGTGCTGTTTCGCCGGACAACAGTCGAATAGGACACGGTTGAAGAACACTTGCAGACAGGACGTGATAGAGATGCAAACGACTGTGCGCCAGACAGCCGGACACAGGATTTTCAGGATTTTTCTTCGTTTGGATTGACGCCCGACCGTCCGCCACCGTGTTGATGATTGCGTCGGGGGCATCGGACGAATCCGTTGCGTCTGAGGAGAGCGCAAAGCGGTCCGACTCCAAAACGAAAAGCCAAAAACCGTCCGACCGAGTAAACGCGGACGCTCTGCGTGGACGGTATAGTGAACGTAACGGCGACCGCGGAGGAGAGACCGCGGAGGAGAGAACGGATCGAACGGCAATCCGAAGAACGTGTCCGGCCGCACGGATATCACGTATATGGATGGGCCCCGTTCACTATCTCTTTCGAACAAGGTCAGCCTAACCACCGGCAACGCCGCCGTCTCCCCGGGGCGTCCGAAACGAAATCATCGTTCATTATACGGCAGTAGTAGTAGTAGTGATAGTGGTAATAGCGGTAGTAGTGGTAGTGGTAGTGGTATTAGTCACTAGTTGCAGTCCGTAACAGCGTTCGAAACGCGCATATTTCAAATGCGTTTTTATTTATTTCTTTTCGGTGAAAACACATTGTCGAGCGCAAACATGTCGTGAACATTTCTCACGGCACGCGTGACACCGGCGGACACGTTCGTTTCTATAATTTTACTATCGTTAAGCCGTCCATGGTCCGTACGCGCGTTGAACGTTATCAATCGTGCGTTTCGAAAAATCATCGAGATCGCGACCGTACGAAAACAAGACGGTCCGCGCGGTTAAAAACAAGTTACGTGGATAACATCTACGAGACCGTCCGTCTCCGTGTTTACAAGGAGAGTCGACTAATTTTTTCTAACCCGTCGAATCGAGTACGGTCAAAAGCCCGCTGTATCGGTGGGTAGGGGGGGGGGGAATATTCGACTTTCGACTTTAATCGATTCCAATCGCACGAACTTTGTTCTTATCGGGCTCGACGAGTTTATCCAGCCGACGTTTTTATCGTCGACTCTGACGCGCTAACGCGTGTTACGAAACACGGACTACGCGATTTGTCCGCGACCGAACATAACGTTTATTGAACCGAAATGAATACATTACGCTGTGCGGTGGCCCGTTGCGACATCGCACGCGGTCGAACCTTCGCGTACACAACGGAACGTCCGCGATCGTATTTCGAAAACAATTACCAAACACAATCGCACACGTGTACAGACATATTTTCGTATATATAGTACATTTCTCGCGGAGAGATTCAATATTCGCACGCGAAGAGGCAATCGGCGTATCTCAAGGGGACGACTACTATATATATGTATATATTACCTGTGTACGGTCTCGATCGTTTAGTGTCAAAATATACGTGTTCCCAAGGTGAGCGTATAAAAACACTCATTAGCAAAAATCAAATAAATTACAAAACGTTTTGCGCGCCGCCGCAGACTGGTGTTTGTTTGCGGCGAACGTTCGATTTTCGACGACGGTATTCAAACACGCACGACGAATTTTCGTTTTTTTTTTTTTATTTCAACACGAGCTGCGGTACATCTCGGAAAATATAAACCGGGGGAGAGGAATTGTTGTTGGTTTTAAATGGCTTTTTTTTTATATATATATACTGGCCAAAATTTTTTAAATCGGACACACCTGCGATTTCGTGTTTCTTTACACTTTCATGGGAATTTTCACACGTCGATGAATATTTCCCGAGTGACACGACAGCAATCTAACCCGCTCGGAGACGGAAATATCGCAAATATTCCAGCCCGGTGTAGTTAAACGTCCGTTGTCGTCAGAGCGCTTCTAACCGCCGTTATAGATATGCGTTATAGATATGCGTTATTGCAACAACGTTACCGTTTTCACCGCACCGCGCCAAAAGCTACCGCTACGATTACGTTTCTAAACAATAGTAAACGGAATATCGTTAACATTCGTTTTTTTTTTTTTTTAATTCTGCATAAGGTGTAAAAAATGTAGATTGCCGTTTTTGCCGTTTCGAAAGGGGTTATACGTAAATGATTTTTAAACGAATAAAAAAAAAAAAGTCCAAGTAAAATTTGTTTAAAATCTTGAGCATATATAATAATCGTCGGTTCGTGACGACGAAATCGTCCTGTACATATGGAATATTGTAAGTCACGGATTGCGTAAATATATACTGGCCATATATAGATACATTATCGCGTTATAACTCACAACGTAAGGTCCTATTGCTACTAGTTTAGTTTCATTTGCGAACAACAGTCCGTACACAATATAACATTTATCATTACCAGCGTTATGGTTTCGTGTTTTATAATGATTGAGAAACACAGGAAATCGCCAAATATATTTAATATGCAAAACGCGTTTATTGACAACAAATAATATACTCGTAATGATCTTCCTGTCCGGTGAGCATTTCGACGACGTAACGCGACAATATTGTGCAGTATTGCAGTATAACGCACGAATATACAACGCGCACACTGCAGCATATTGAGTTTATGTTTTTTACATACCGCATACCCACGACGGTTTCATCGTTTCCGCGTCAGCCGGAGACGGCGCCGGGCTGATTGGACGGTTTAGGTCAAGTGACCGATCAACATTTGGTTTTGGTCTCGTCTGCGTCCCACATGCTATTGTTATTGATACAAAAATACTCATTGAATCCAAATAAAAACTGATGTACGTATCCTAATAGATTGATCTAACATTCAATATAAATTTGAAAATAGCTTTTCGCGATCGTGTTGGATTTTTGGCTCGGTGTCAGACATTTTCAATATTTGAGTTTTGCAAAAAAATAAAATGAGTTCAAAAATATGTTTGAATACAAACACTGCTATTCACTGTGCAACTTGAACTCGAGCATTACTCTATTTATATAAGAACAGTACGTCCAAATATTTGTTGCTTTTAAAAACAAATCTATTTCAGCTGTCGTTAGTAATTTTTATACCGTTTTTATCATCATAAACGTTAAAATTCCTCTCAACTTAAACGCTGGATGGAAGGCGAGTGTTACGTGTTTTATGCAAATACTTGATTAATAAAAAAAATCAAACTCCTTCTCGTTAAACAAATATTTAGAAAAAAGTAATGACACTTGTACAATAAGTCGGAATTATCGTATGAAAAAATATTTTTCTCGTTCAAAGTTCGTACAAATCGATTTAATGTGTCTGACGTACACAATTTTATATTTAAAAAAAAAAAAAAGAACCGCGCGTTTCGATAAAGGAACTATAGGCCGTACGATAATAAACAGTGATGATCCAAAAGCCTTCATACGATTTCAAACGTTCAAATGCGTGTTCCACGAATGAATATAGGGGTGGGAAGGGTGTACTGCAAACTATTCGTGAGACAAGTCGAGTCTTAAAACGGCGCGTCCAACGCCGTGCAGCGTCCTCGCTGTACTGAATGTCCCCTATCCGACTTAGCTACCAAACACGACGTCCGTTACGTCGCGTCACGTGATTTGCGGCCGTTGTGATCCGAGTTTCGATTCACGTCAGCGTCTCATCCGGAACGGACGTGCCGTTTCAAGACTCGACCATCCCTTCGTTTTCACAACAATAAACATGGGTTTTCGAAACAGGACGATGACTCCCGCGGAATCGCCTTGTGCGCGCGTATAATACAGAGCCTGCCATTACATAGATTATTATTAGGTTTGTGATGAAGTGTTTACCCACCGCAGTGTTTTATCTGCGGCAGCTGTATGCGTAACGCAACGATAATAACAACGTGTATCCAATTTTTTTGTTTTTTTTTGTTTTTTGTTTTTTACATTGCAAACGGAGCGAGGCGAAATGGAATCTCATTAATTTACAAAAATGTTTTTTTATTTTTCGTTTTTTTAACGTTCCGTAACATTACGACCGCTCATTCGAATATACGTATATACGTATATTTATTATAATAACATTATTTATACCATAGCTGATACGAGACGTTTTGTATATATATTCTCATCAAATATTATACCGTGCCGACTTATATTGTCCGAAACATATAATTTTCTGTCTAACATCTGTACGCGCAACCTACACATATTATAGCGTTTCGAGGAAATCACTTTTTCGTTTTTCGTAAACGCGACATTTTTTTATTCATTTTTTTTTTGTGTGTAGTTTTATTACGTTTAAAGCTCGATTGACACTCACACGACACCGCACGACACGACACGACACGACACGACACGACACGCACTCAGTTGATTCCAATTTTCGTGTCCGAAAGGTCGGAAATTGTTCCCAACATGTTTCGAAATTAAAAATTTAAAGATTTGGCAGTGATGGCATTATTGCTCGACGCCGACGAGCAGAAAAATATTGACCGTGCGGTAGTCAAAAGACGATCTATATGGGTTCACGATATTTAAAAAAAAATAAAAGTTGATGGAGAACATGTAACTTTGTGTGAAATGTTGGAAGACCGTGAAGAAAAAATGTTTAAATATTTTCGAATGTCCAAGTACAAATTTAATGTTCTATTTTAAAAAATTGAGAATAATATTTCCAAACAAAATACGCACTTTCGAGAAGCAATACCTCCAAAAGAAAAATTAGATTTAAAAAAATTATAAAAATGATTATGAGTACATAAAAATATGTATATTTAAAATAAATTAATTCCTACAGGCACCGACAGACCGACAAAACATTCTTTGCTCGAATGTTTTGTCGTGTCGTATCGTGTCGTGCCGTGTCGTTACGGAGCTTGCCGGATCAGTATGAATTACCGTATTAAATTATATTGATAGAATATTTTGTCGTGTCGTGTCGTGCCGTGTCGTGTGAGTGTGAATCGGGCTTAAGTCGGGGACTTTTCATGCAAAAAATTATCAAAATACGCGCAAAAAATGTAATTATGGTTGCTGGTGCATTCGTGTGTGTGTGTGTGTGTGCGTACTAAATGAAATGTATTTATGATTACGTCGATTCCGTCAAAAATAGCATTGGATATTAAATATATATATAAACATATAGTTGTATATTTTGATAAGATTTTTGCTTAGATAAACGCACGTTTAAAAAAAAAAACGACAATACAAACAAATATTTCGTTTAAACTGTAGATTTCGCTTCGGTTCAAACCATATTTACCATTTTTTCTCGTTCGTAAATGTAAATACGTACATTCAACAAAGCCTGGAGACTAGATTGTACGCGTATAGGTAAAATAGGCACCTTCACGAATGTTCACAGAAAACTATCAAGTGCGAGTTTTATAACTTTTAAACGGCGATTACGGTAAGCGAGGACGGACGCTGACAAGTAGATAATACGTCTAGAAAATATTTTTTTTTTTTTTTATAATCCTAACTTAACCGAAGCAGTTCGCGATAACGATTTCACGTTCACGCCGCCCGTTCGGCGTTCACACGGTCGCGAACGATCGGCGATCGATGCATCAAGTCATCTGCGGATCGTAAAAAAAGGTTCCGACGCGTGCGCGCCGGACGATACGTCGAGACGTCGAAAACGATGAAACGTGTCCGACGAGATTCCGGTCGAATATTCTTCTTCGTCACGACAGCACGCGTGTAGGTCCGCTGGTCCGGGCGCAGTCACGCCCGACGTTGGAACAGCCGTTTCGTAGTGCGTCCGGATCTAACGAGACGCGTGATGGTTATTTTTTTTCCCCGTTTCGTTTTTGTCGTTTCCGAAACTCGCGAAAATACCTTCTCCGACCGTCAAGGCAGAAGTGTAAACCGATGCGCGTCGTACGCCAGAGACACGTAGGATCAAAACGATCACGTCTCGACGGCCGAGAAATAGCAGTTACACGGCGCGTCCGATTTCAATAAAAACGGTCTTGGCATGCGCGCCAACGTTCGTCTTCCACGCGCACGTCCGAATGTTATTCGTGTTCGTCAATTGTCTTGCCGTTTTACGGGCTGAACACCTTTTTTCCGACAACTGTCCGAATCAAACGTTCGCGACGGATTGAAATGGACATTTTCCCGTACGTAGGTATTGTTTTTTCCGCCGGCTGTAACGCGCAGGAAACGTCCGGCCGAAACGTTTTGGTTGCGATCTCTCGTCAACCCCGTCGCGTCTGGGATAGGGTCAGTTCTCCATACTTTTGATAGGAGAAATAATTTCAATTTTTTCTTTTTTTGAGGTTACATACCACCACACAAATTTATAAAATTATACAAATATAAATTTAGTGCTGATAAATGTACAACTCTGCATTAAATATATGAAATAATGTATGTTACTAATGTATTTGAGTATTTGATGTGTAACGGTTTTTAACGGTCATTACAGTGATACAGTAATAAAATGTTTTATTATACCTATAATATTTCATATGTTCATGTAATATAAGTTTTTAAATTTTTTATGATTTAAAATTTTGTTTAAAGTGAATTTCTATTTGGTTAATACTGTAATATTGTATTGTCTATGTAATATTACCGTTTATAATAATCATTATTTTATAGTTCTAATTGTAGAAAAAGTTAAACATTAATTGTTATTTTCGACTAATTAAAGGTTAGTAAATTTATTAATGAACATTTGGAACGTGGGATTTTAATTATCTATGTCGGTGTTCCTACATCCGCAAAAATCGGATATCGAATTTTTCTCTTATCAAAAGTATGGAGAACTCACCCTATCCCGTCGCGTCTGGACGCGGTGGTCGGTTCTGGTCGCTAAAACACGTGTGAACTCCGGTCCGGTTTCGAACGCAGGCTCGCGGGGCGACTAGTGGGCGACTAGACCGAACGAGAGTGATCTCCGGCCGGAGACGGATTATATAGATAAACGTGGCGGGTTAGGTTAGGTACAGTACACTTTGTACGGAACCGCGACAAAACGGACCCCGTCGAACGAAATGTTTTGCCGGCGCGACCGGACGACGACGTCCGCCGCGTGATATCGATTCGCGATCCACTTCGTAAACGTATCATTAATTTTATGGACCTATTCTAGATTTCAATCGAAGCGAAACAGCTGCGCGTCTATACGTATATGTATATTCGTACGTCGCGTCGCAATAGCTGTACGATACCTAACCGTACTCGTGTCCGTTAGCGCCTTCTTTTCGTTTTCGTTTTCGTTTTTTTGTTTTGTTTCGCTCTCTCCGCTCGCAGTCTTTATATCGTTGTGGTATCGCTGTCGCGCGACTCGCGACCCAGAGAACTTCCTCTACGATTACGATCGCGTTCATCGACGATTATTATTGTAAACACACCCGTTGCCGGACACGCACGCACAGTGCATTTAAGCGCCCTTGGCGATAAATACAATTTTTCACGTTTGAAAATTTTGCTTCTCGCACTTCGCCGAAACGTACTTGTCCGTAGCGAATCCGTGTGAACACAAAACACCGATCGCCCGGATTGTTCACGTGTTTTTCGTCGTCCGACTCCGGTATGCCGATGGCCAGCCGGAAAACACGGTTGTACGTTACGGTCGACGCGCCGCGAGTAAATCTGTTTTCGCTAAAAACCGGTAAACAATTTTTCGAACGATCGCGGTTTCAAACCACGTATTGACGACGCTCAGATAAGTCCAAACGAGAATAAAAAAACGTTAACCGTTCGTTATCGACGTTATTATAACGTAGATCGATTACAATTTAGAACAGTTGTGACTCGTCACCGTCGACATTTACACTTGTACTAATACCATTTTTAAATTATCCACAGTCGTCATTAATGTTGAACTTTCAGAGAATATTATGCTTTTTTACGCCCTGTCGAATTCAACCTTTCCAGTAACGAAATGCATTTGAAATATCAACGAGTACGTATAATTCATATTGCCTTTTTGTATTTGTATTTTTTATTAGTAGAGAGTTTTTTTTTTACGTTTTTTTTTCATTTAAACAGACTCTTTATTTGTAATTTTAAACGGAAAAGTAATTTTTTATGTAAATTAACAAATCAAAAATGTATACAAATAATTAACTTTTGGATTGGCTGGATAGATTTGACTATAATCTGGTTTTATCTCTTAACTATATCATAACTAGTCAAGTTATAAGTCAATTGACTTTTGACCGTTTAAATGATCTGCACTTTACGACTTAACTTTATCAAGTTAGTTTTAACATCAACTTGTTCCTCCTTAACGAAAAACTATTCACATACTGTATTATATTATCCCTGCGGTTAGGTTAAGTACTTTAGAAGGCGCAATGATCAGTAACAACAACTTACGATTTCTTTTTTGAGAAAGCCAACGAACGATTTATTTAATATTACGTTTTTCAAAATCATTTTTGTGACAAAATCGAGTATTAGGTGACGACAATCACTGTACTCACAACACGATGTTTAATGTAAGCCGTAGTCAAACTCTTCACGCGAAGGAAGTAAATGCTAAACCTAAATGATCAATAATAACGTTCGATCGTCTTTGTTTTGAAATGATGATAACGTGTATTAATACACGTAATTGAAACGTGAGAACGTAATTATATTATTATTATTATTATTATTTGTTTTGTTTTCTCGTTCGAACGAAATTATTATTATGCACGTTACAAATATATTCGAATTGTATTTTCACGTACGAGTAAATGACACGGACGTTCGTTACGCACTTCGTAAACAGCATAATATCGAACAATCGAAATGGATATAAATACAACAAATAAATGCCGAACTCTGTTTGCTACATTATCATTATTATTATGATATATTGCGTCGGGAGGAGACACCCGTTCGGCAACGACAAACGATCACACGTTATTATGATATGATATATTATCGCAACACGCGTGTGTCGTCGTCCGTATGTTTTGACGTGTCGTACGTGAACAACAGCAGTAGTACACGATAAAATAAATATTTTAAAGAGCCGACGACAATTCGGTTTCACGCGGTTTATTTATTATTTTGTACGTTACTTGTACGAAGAATGCAAATAGCATAACATGTTCTAATTATATTTACACACTTATGCGTATTGTTATTTATCATACTCGTACAGTGTTTAGAATACCATTAGTCTAAGACATAAATCGAGAAAAAAAAACCGTTTTTCGAAATGACAATGGCGTTTTACGCGCACGTGTGTGTGTGTGTGTGTGTCGTGAACGTCCATAAAATATGAATTGCCTTATTTCGAAACGTATGCATGTAAATGGGTATTATAACGGAAACAGTACCGTTTATAGTCCTTTTGTGACGGCCGCTCACTAGGCTGGGCATTAACGAGTAAAAATGTTAAGTTAGAAGTCGTTGTTTTCCGTAACTTTTCACACAACGAGTTACTTTATGCTTTAACGTAACATGCCTAAGCCACCAGTCAAAATGATTCCACGTGATCCGGTGTGTATGAAATGTCCCACTCGATTGAAAGTCCCTTTACCCTGTCGTTCGTCCAGCCGCTCAGTTCTTTTCACGAACTCCAGACGGCCGTGCCATCTTTTCCGTGAAATCGTGCACCGTACCGGATCATCAGTGACATTTTTTTCTATCCGTTTTCAAAGATGAACGAATGAAAGTGGCCTTTGTTTTTACTGTAATTCGTATCCGATTGTATGAAAAAAAAAATGAAATCGCGCGATTTTATGAAATATTAAAATTGAAATCATTCAAAATTTGCTCGTGTTTACGCGTTGAAAACCTGAGAAATGTCCTGGTTTTTTTTTTGTTTTTACTGTTTGCTAGACACGTCGTTACAGATTCCCCACACCGAAATCGTCCGGAGTAAATATATATGTAATAACTATACTGTTATAAATGTTTTAACAATTACCTTAGGTATATAAATAATTGTTTCGTTTCTCGAAATTAAATAACTCGTATACAAATTATAACCAGCCCAATTATACGATTTACACTTTTGAGCGCGCAGTTGCCAGTGAGCGCAACACGCCGATATATTATTATTATAACGCGTAGGCAATTGTAATTATACACGTGGTTTTACGTGTCGTTTTTCAATAAGCGCGTTATATTTTTTACGTGTTTTTTTTTTTTTTTGCTTCTTTTACAGTTAAATCGACGTTGTGTATTTTTCTAAAACAAACGTGAAAAAAAAAAAATGACCACGCGTGTAGGTCAACAATACATTACACGGTTTTAAAACTAGTCGAGCGCGCGCTCTGGCGCACGTTATACATTGTACGTATTTACGTAACGGACGCACGATACGTTTTTTACAGACCAAAATAATAACCTCGACACGAGTGCACGACGAAATAATTGATATAATATTATATAATATATATATATACTACTGAAAATCGAAAACAGTTGTGTTTTTGGTTTTCACGTTTTCGCGTTTTCCCGTTTTAAGGACGTTTCGACAAATATATTTGGCTGTCATTCGATATGCCACCTACCTCTATTTCGATTTTCGAGTTGTTAATATTACAGCTAAAAAACAGTCATGTATTCTTTGTATAACGTGGAATTAAATTAATATAGTATAAGCGTTATACCGCTGAGATTACCTATCTTGAAAGATTTGAAAGTTGAATTCAAAAATATTGTTTGTCTTGTATAGCTTTGTAATGTTTTCATTATATAACAAAACTGTCAATAACATTTTCGAAAAATTAACTTATATTTATAAATAATTGCAACGGCGTGAAATCATTGTGCGAATTGTGATCGTCGATACGAATTATTCAAAACATTTTTCACGTTAAAAAATAGCATATCTCAAAAGTCGTCGTCATTTGTTTTGAACAGTAACTTATTTTATATTATATATATTTTTTTTTCTCTGATTTTTTTTAGTTTTGTTTAAACGTTAAATTCCGTCCTTTACTGTCATTAAATACCGAAACGAATTGCTCCGGTGGCGTTATTACGATTCTGTGATTTTGTCGCGTGCGTGAAATCAGCACCACACTCATAACATACTTAAAACATCGAAAACGCATTTTTTCTTAAGGATAATTTGGAATTTTCGGAATTTGAACTAGTGCGCGTTGTCGTTGCGTAAAAAATTAATGATTAGTAGTGTAAGTGCACCGTGCACGTAACTGTACTAACCGCACGCGCAAGCACATGTCACGATGATTTAGACAGAGTAATAAACATTTGATTATGACGAAATATTTGAATGCTTCTTTTTTTCTAGGTTATTTTGGGTGCAGACTTATGATCAAATGTTACAAATGTTCAAAAATAAACATATTTTTTTGAACGTGGTGTTTTCTAAAACGTTGAAAATCTACTTCCAAAATGACCTGGAAAAGCGGCTGATGTAAGTTTCGAATGACTTTTTAGACTTGAATTCGGCTCACATTAAAAGGTTAAATTTTTTCGTCTAGCTTTCGGGTCTGAAACGGTAGAGAAATCACCTCTAACAAGCAAATTCGACGCTTTTGACACGTTGTCGAGAAACCCGTTAGAATCTCTGAGACGTTTCGCCTATCGAAACACAAGGTGTGGAAACATACGATGTTCAAATGTGCTCGAAGTTATCAAGCGCCTGATAAGCTCGTCACGGGTGTAGCGGCGACTTCGAGTTCACGTTAACTCGTCGGATCGATTATAACGAACGCGCACACTCGGTCGTCTCGAGAGGAGTAAAAGGATTATTATTTTATTCTGTTTAATCGAACTGCGGAAAACCCGATCGACAATAAACGCGTGTGCCGATTTCTTCATCGCGTACGTCGTAACACACATATTCATTTGACTGACATCTAACTCGTCGGTCGTTTTCCAGCGCGTACATTTATATATATATACGAGTATATTTAAGTAATCGTACTACATCTAGATGTAGCAACCTAACCTGGCTCACACACAAGATTTGACCACTACATAATTACACGCACGTTACCATTATTTAAACCGTTACCGAGATACTCTGTTATTGTATATTCCTCTATATGCATTATGACTGTGATATTCTGTGCTTATATTTACGTAAGTATACGACGCTTGTCGATAACAATGTTGTCCAGCGACCGGACGCGAAACGAACAAGAAGTACTCGTACTTCGGACGCGGACGAAGAACAATATATTGTAAATAACAAAATACGACGCGACGTGTACCCGACGCGTCACGCGAAATTTAATCGTTTTTAAATCGATTGCGTCGTAAAACACGTCTACGCGGCTGTTATTTAATTAAAATCCGTCGTTGGCATTTATATAACATAGCGTTTATCATTCGCGACGCGTACGTATACGATTTGTACACACCTTCGGACGGGGAAAGAGCGTGCGTACTGGACATTAACTTCTCCTCTAGGACCGCGTTCTACGGTATGTAGTGTACAAGCAGAGTCCAAATATTAGCCAACGCCCTGAACAAACGTCGCATAGGTAAATGATGAACGATATTCCAAACAAATCAAATTTAAAAAAATAATGATAACACGCGTATTGCCATAAAATGTCCGAACCTATGGATTTGGCAATAAAAATGAAAACAAATCCGAGAACTGTACAACGTAATTGTACGGGAAAAACGAGTGAACAGAAAACTAAAACCGGACACTACACCGGTCGCTCAAAGAACCTGGCCGTGACGGTAATTTTGAATTCGAACGTGTGAATTTTTCACGTGATGTAATCAATATTTAAAAATGTTGAATTATCAGTGTAATGTATACCGGAATCGTGTGGATGGTGCGTGTTGAAATTTCGAAAAATAATATGATGACGGAAAGCAATGACAAAAGGTCGGTAGGAAGCGGAGGTTTCGGGATTAACGTTATTACCTGTTATGGTACATAACATTAAGCAGCACTTTTCGGCAAATCGCAAATACGATTAGAAACTCGTTGAACTTAAAAACTATATATATAATATTATCTACGAGTCGCAAGCGTACACAAATTATAATTCAATTAAGGGCTTATACAGATGAATTTCTCGTTTCCAAAACGAGTGTTCGTGTGAGTACCGATATATTCTATTATGTGTTAATGAGATGTTTTCGCGTAATCCAAAAAGTTAATAACGTTATTAAAAAACGTATGTTTTCAATAACAAGTACCCTTTCCTCGCGGACGTTTGATTTTTCTATTTTCAAAAAGAGTATTAAGACATGACAAAAAACCAATTTCGTTTGATGTGATATATGAAATGACCACTCGAGTTCTCGTGTGAGTATCTCATAGCGAACAAGACTGAACATTAAATTACTTTTAACGCTTTACATTTTTCAGAAGATAACTTTTCACTTAATAAGCTGATGGTTTTTTTTCAACTTAACCTGTTAACTTCAAGTCAATTATTTAAAAAAAAAAAAATATTGTTCGTATAGTGTTTTTGGATTACTAAGCAACGCTGAAAAAAAATGTTTAAGCACCGTGTAAATTCTATCACAACGTCAAATGTCACGACATGACTTGCGATTACGGACAGCGAAAAAGGTCGAGTACGGCACACGAACTTGGGATCGAATTCGAACGTTTGTTTACGTGAAGACGCACTAGTATTTTTTTTCCTTGACTTTGACAGATTGTCTATTCCGTTTTCGACCAGAGTAACGCGTCGGACTTAATTGTTAGGCATTCGTTGGTCGGCGAGACGGCAATTGCGTTATCACCGACGAAAACGTGATGAAACCCGTAAATTTTTTTCGTGTCCGCCGCACTACGAAACGTACACGCGCACGCACAATAAATGTGTATTTCTTTCTTTTTTTTTGACGCGGTAACGCGATCGCGTAATCTCTAGAAGACGTTCAGAAACGTTCGTACGCGAAACGACAATACTATAACAATATGCCTTTGGTTTTGCAGCGTGGTTGTTGCTCGATTTGGAAACGAGTGACTTGGACGCGTACTACGTTCTCTTGAAGATGGAACCTGCAACGGTTCTGAAACGTCAGAATAAAACCGACGACATGGATACACCCGAAAAACACATCGACAACAATATCAAGATCCAACTTGGAAACGCTCGGCGCAGACGTACGGTTCGCGATTAGACCGCGCGAACGGCGAAAATGCGGTCACGTTACTTTTGTTATCACGGCTTATCGCGGCGCTATTGTGCGCGACCTCCGACCGGGGGGACTGCGACGGCCGCGGTTTTCTCGCGCCGCGAGTACGGAGAAACTATTTCGGCTTTACCGTGCGCGTCGTGATAACACGTCTGTACGACCGTGTCGAAAGTGCCGCGGGTGAGTTTTTCTCATTGTTCGTAAAGCGCGTACGCGAATTCCGGCGTTAAAAGGCCAAACAATCTCGTTCGACGGAGGCGCGGCGCGTCATAACGCGGACCGACCAGATGGTTTTTCGCTTGTGGATCGCCGCGAACGCACACGCGCTCGTGCCCAGTAGACCCCGGACAAAAGAGCGCTCGGCTGGCGAATCCCGACGGGCGACGTTCGTTCGCGCCCGAAGAATATTCGGCGGCCCGTTGATTTCGAGAGCCCCGGCGCGCGTCGGATGATAAGAAACGATCCGAATCGCCGGCGCCAGAACGGTTTTTGGAAAAACGATTTGCGACAAGAACGATTCGCGAGACGATCCGTCAGGTGGCCGAGGACCACGCACGCGACAAACGAAATAACAACAACGCCGTCGGCGTGCCGATTAGTGTTGCCGACAAACGATCCGGTAGGTTATCGTCGGGGAGTCGCGGGCATCGCATCGTCCGGGAGAGGAGGGAGCACCGCGGACCGGAATAAACATGCGTTTTTGTAGTTTTGTGAGTGTTCCGGACTAAAACGGCCTGGATCTCGTATACGTTGGCTTCGACGGACGCGAAGTCGATATACGCGCGAGAGCGATCGGTTCTGAGGTGTGTTTTTTTTAAATTTTTTTTTTATTTTGGTCGCAAAGACCCCGACAACACAACCGGTAAGACACGGTATTAACGCGTGACGACCGGAGGAGAATAATCCCGAAAAACCATCGGGTCGATTAGAACGCAACGGGCTCGTGACTTTTTTTTTTTGAAAATAATACCCAGAGCGTGGGCTACGCGCGCGCGTGTCATGTTCGTATAGTGTACGACGGGTCACAATCAAAGACGCATCGCGTGAACGAAACCAGTAAAACGTCTCCGATTCATCTTAAGTCCGGACGTACGGCCTGTGGCGATTTAATCGTGCGAATCTTTTCGGCACGTTTTACGAAACGGGTTTGATCTGCTCACACGAGTCCTCGTGGGATATTGTGCCTTATCGGCGGTGTTATCACAGTGTCGTCGTCGGCGAGTATTAAAAAAAAAAAAAAAATAGAAAAAAAAAACGTTCAAGTGATCCTTGAAAAAGTAACCTCTCGAGAGTGTGTTTCACTCGCACGCATGTGTCGGCTTCGAAATATTTTATAGCGATTTCGCTTCAGACTTGAAACACCAACGATAGACGTTTATCTTGTTCAACGTTATCACGACCGAGCAAAAAAAAAACGTCTCGTTATTGCGTGCCGTCGGTCGGCGGACTCGTATAACTCGAAAACGTCAAAAAACACACCATTGAATTTTGTATTTAGTTGATCGTAACGGAACGCAGTGGTACAGTGTAGACTCTGGTGTTTACAACGAGAACATCGTGTCCGCATATGGCTGGAAACGATCATGTTTTTACGGTGTTTAGAACTTCTCTACGCTTTTATAGCCGTGCGATACGTTCGACCATTGATCGTTCCGCCGCGGCGGATTCAATTTAAAACGTTATCGGTCACTCGAACTGTTTATTTGATATTATCATTTTTTGAATGTTTTTATTGTTTTTAGTACGTTATTGCCATTTATTATCTTAAACATCATTCATTTGACGATTATTTGCAGATTTACACACAGATATGTATACTATAAAACCGTTTTGATAATCGTTAGTGATCATCGATATTTATTATCATACAATTGATGTTCACATATTATGATTCTTACGTAAATTTATATGGGTTTATTAGTTGTACATTTATATGAAACGTCGTAGAATACTATTCTACTAAAAACTATACAGAGAAAATTGTAATCGGAAATTAATTTAGGTATATTGATGGTGAAAAAGGGAGGGAGGGTTGGTGTGGGATGTCCAAGGTTTTCGTGATGTCGAATATTTCGTTCGGAACGGCGTTTTTAAATTTCCAATTCGAACACTGCATATATATAAGTGCACACGTTGTGTACGACACGCGTCATCGTGGGCGAGAAAACAAAAAAATGTAACAAAAAAAAAATGCTCGTCTCGTTACGTCGTGCCCGCGCGCAGGACGGGGACGGGGACGGTTGACGAGCGTCGATAAATAAGAGCTAAAAATCGGGCCTTACGTGTTGTCGTGCGTACGTGTGTACGGCCACCGGATCGTCTCGGGGCCCGGCGTTAAGACGATGGCACACTATAACGCTGAAAAACTGAGGAAAAGATAAAAGCTGACGGGGGTTTTTTTTCTTTAAAATTAACCTAACCGGTCGGAAAACGCCGAAAACGGTGCACGCGTCTCGGCGAGCGAGTTTGATTTTTCGCGAAAACGACCCAGCGAAATGTCGTACACATCGAACACATCGAACCCATTTCGTCACCGAAAAGCATTCAGCCTGCGTTAGGCCAAAAGCATTACGTGCTACGCTAACCGTTTTATAAACCGCGTTTTCGTTTTAAAACGGGTCCGGACGGTTTAAAAAGATTTTAGAATTTGATAAAACAAAAAAACAAAAAAAAATGCAACGATTTCTACAGCGACGTAAACTATATATATATATTTTTTTTCCCCCGTGTAAGTAGTAGACGATATCAGCGTTCAGCCGGACGAATACGCACGCATAAAAAAATTGCAAAAAAAGCGTGAACTCCACGTGTTCCGCCGTGTTACGCGTTCCCACCGAAATTCGGTCCTATTCAAGGGCTTGACCGGTTTCGAAAACGTTTCTCCGTTTCGAGCGCCGAATAAGCTTCGAAGTATGTCTGGAAAAGTCGTGACCTCGTGAAATCTTGTGTAATCGGACGGTAACGGACGAAAGGTGCTCGAACACGTTTTCCGAATACGTTTCGTTCGTCCGACAACGACTTGGTGTCGCGAGTGTCATGTGAATTCGCCGCGAGCCAACGAATCCCAACGGCGTTTACACGGAAACATTTCCCGAACGACCGACCGAACCGTCGATTTGGTAATAAACCAACGTTTCGCCCGTTCGCGTATTATTTTTATCGTCACGGCGGCACTGTGCGCGTTGTCACGGTCGGATTCACTACAATTTAACTCCGAGCGGATCGAGACCGGAACAGAAACGAACGAAAAAAAAAACCTAACAAACGCGCGTTGATCATCGCGTCGGGGACGCGGTGTGCGCGACTCGAATACCGTGTGCGGATGCGACGAAACACGAACGGAGTCATCGGCGTTGTTTTCGTTCCGTGTGTTTTTTTAAAAAAAATAAAACGATTCGAACGGTTTCGCGTACGAGGCGTGTTCCCAAAACCCGATAGAGACGAACATCGTCCGTTCGTTTTCAGCCGGGAGATCGAACCATTTGTTTTGAGAAGCAGAGTGAATGATTGTTGTGCGCGACTCGTACGCAGTTATGGGCTTGATCGAAATTGTAATTAATATATACGTGCAAAACTTATACGTACGTATCTAACCACGTTTGACTTTAAAACTGGTATTGTACTGTCAACAAACGTTTGAACGCCTTTTGAAAAATTTGAACGATTTCGGCGGTTAAATGCACGTTTTTAAAATTCGAAATTTGTGACCGATTAATTTTTCGTACGTCATTTGAAGTATTTAACTTCTTGATCAAATATTTGTTAAATTTTATATAAAAAAAAATGTTTCCAAACGACATAAAAACGTTCAAACGATACGTAAATATAGCGATTTTCAAACGGTTAGACGAAAATATAATTTTCGAACACCTTTTTGGACGTTAAACGAAATTCAAACTGAAAAACGTTTTCCACGTCCGGTCGAAACGTCCGTGACATTAATCACGACGATATTTTATAATCGTTATTTAGTTTACGATATTTTGTTTTCCGCGTATAAGCTAATAAAAAAAAAAAAAACCCCATATGATTCTCATCGTTGTGAGCGTGATGACTATATATTTTGTGTGTAGAGCGTCATAATCGCAAACGTTTTACCATTCGCGTGTGGTAATTGTTTTGCCGTGGCCGGTTAAAAACTACAAGGTTACGATAATCTCGACGGATCTCCGAAATACGTTTGAAATATGTTCATCGGCGATTATCGTATTGTTATTATTATTATTTATGTTGCGCGTAAGAGAAACGGAAAAAAAACACGCGAGTATTATTACACAAATTGTACGCGATAATTAAAATTTAATCGTCCGAAGTCTCGGCGTCTTACGTTTATTCGATACGCGTACACCGTGTTATCGTGTCGACGTCCGATCGGTTATCGAGACTCGTCCGCTAAAAAAACACTCGTCGTAAACGCTACTCTGCACGGTACGTCGGAAGGTTAGGTTAGTACCCGGACAACGTCGATAAAGAATTGATAAGCTCATAAACGACAAACGTATTGCGAAAGCGGCGGTGTACAATCAACGTCGATTGGTCGACCGGCGGCCGGTTACCCAGCGGACGCGTTTGCAAAAAAGGATTTCGACGAGAAACAAACCAAAATAAACATATCACGACACGACGACGCCCACATTCGTTTTTCGAAAACGGCACGTGAAGTCGACATCCGTTGAGTAGTCGGGGTGGCGTTCGCCGTCGCGAGATAAGTCGATACATATCAATCGCGTCGCACGTCGCACGTCGTCGACGTTCCGGTCGACCGTTTCGTATTCCGCGGCGATTCACGAGCCCCCGCGGTTGCTCACGTCTTTTTTCTCTCTTTCGTTTTATTTTTTTTTACGATTGCGCAAGTCACCGCCGTAGGTCGCGTGCGTTCTTTCTCCGCTCTTTTCGACCAAACGACGTCCTCGTCCACGTACGCGAAACGACGGACGCGCGTTCCAAAGACAAAACACGAAAAACCCGACGTCGCACTCGTATTGTGCGGAGACGACGATCTAACGATCGTTGGCGGTCCGGTCGCGCCATTTATTTAACAACGCCGTGGAAAACGGACGACCAACGATTCAACTCTAACGACTTAAAAAAAAAAACGGACACGCGGTCTACGTTTTGTTTTCGAGTCGTCTGAGATTTCATTACGAACGTTCGGTCGATTTTTTACGTACGCGTTTCGTTTTCCATATTCTTTTTAAACGATTTTCGATCGCCCACGACTCTAAAGAACGTAATAAAAAAGGACGGTTATAGTCTCGAGTCGCGTCAGAATCTTACATCCGATATGAGTACTTGTGGATTAAACGATTTTTCGTTACAAAGTTTTACGATCACGTTACTACGCGTAGAAATATTTTTTACAAATAGACAATTTCTAAACGTTTTTTTTGACGTACGGACATCCAACGCGGTTTTAATCACTTAATTCTCGGAGAATGTCGTACAATGTATACGTCCCCGTATTCCAACGATATCGTCGAAACGTCGTTATTCACAATTCGTGTTTTGCGCGCGTCGCGAGCACGAAATTTCCGTTGACACGTTTTCGATTTTCAACGGCCTACGACTCGAATGGAAAACATCGATGCGTATAACGGAATAAAATCTCCGAAAACGGTCAGCCCAGGAAACGTTGAACGCATCGGTACACCGCCGCGCGGACTCGCGAGACGAATCGTAAAACGACAAATATGTGTGCGACGCGCCGTAAACAACGGTCCTGCAATCGCAACGTTACGACGTCGGCACACAAACAATATGGTTTATCGGTCGAAAACATATGTGCATGTGTATACAGGTAGTATATTCACGGCGATTTACGCGTCGTGTTATGGTTAGTTTGAGCGCCTGTTTCGGCGTGCACATCTCTCGAGCGAACGGATTATTGTGATTTTTTTTTGTTTTATTTTAACGACCGTATTGAAATTAAAATCAAAAAAATTGTCCTCTACTCTCAATGTCGAACGATAAACGTATACGTCGTTCTAAGCGCGGTACACGCGACCTTCCGTCTCCACACCGCGAAACGTGATTTATTCATTAGGAAATTATCATATCATTATTAACACGATGATACGCGATATGCGATCTTCGGGCCCGTGTACCTAACCGTGTACCTAACCGTGTACGACGTTCGCGTACAAGTGCGAATCAATCCGTTACAATGCGACAACGTCGATACAGAAACTTACGTCCTGAAATCGTATGATACGACTCGTGTCCTGAACCTACGCTCGACACGATCTCCCACATCATCCACGCACACACCAGCAGCAGTCCTCGTATCACACCCAACAGCGTTTAACCACTTGTTCTTCCTTCAACGTTCATTTCCTGAACCGTTCTTACAGCTTCCGCATTTACTCTGCTCAAAACACGACCGAACCATCCGAGGATTCTACTCGCTCTCGTCTGATCCACGATCGACGCTTCTCATATGTTTTCTCTTGTATGTTCATTCCTCATCCTATCTGTTCTTGTCGCTCCACTCATCCATCTAAGCATTTTCATCTCTGATACACTCATTCTATGCTCTATTTGCTGGTCAAACGCCCAACACTCTGTACCATACAACATAGTTACACTCTTAAATAACTTACCTCTCAGCCTCGTTGGAATTCTCTTATCCGGTCTTTGACCGCGACGATATGAAATCGAAAACAATGGCCCGTACGAGTCCAATGTCATACGACGAGGAACAATTTATACATAACAATAATAACAATAATGTAATATTAACTGTATGGCCTAAACCCCTTTAATTTCTTTCTTTTTTTTTTACTATCGTTTGTATCAATGAACTTTTTTCACAGGTAATATATTGAATGATAACTTAAAATTTCAATTAATACTAATAATAATAGTTATAATAATGTTATATCAATAACATCTGAAAATAGTTATATTCGCTTGAACTGATTATTCTAGTGGATTTTGGAATGTATTTAGAAAAGTATATATTTCATTTTCTGTTGGATGTTTAGCTCTTAAAATAATTCAAAATTTTTTATTTTTTTTTTTTAATCTTAAGAGAGACAAAAATAGTTATTTTGTGCAAAAATCATACATTTACATACAAAATTTGAACTTAAGCGCTAAAAAAAGAAATTGTGATTAAGTATATTTGACATTTTTTGTATATTGTTAGTATGCCATACGAATGGTCAACTTGTATGGAAATGTCAGGTTTTGATTCTAAAATTTATATTTTTCTTATACATAAAAAACATCATCTCGAAATATACGAGAAATTTACGGTTTAGGTACGTGTACTTTGCTGTCGGGTTTCAACTTGACAATTAAATAGGTATCACATATAATAGGCGGGCCAACTTCGGAATTCTGAAAGTTCGTTCCAAAAGTCTAGGTGATTCGCAAATCGCATTGCGAGTTTTGATACTGCGTTATTAAAACGTTTGAAGTAATGAGTTCACTGTTTCTCATTCGAGATCTCGACCACGTTTTATTTCAAATAATCAAAGTGCTCGATCTTAAAGATTGTTTACGATTTCGAGTAATAACGTTAATTTCTTAGTCGTTTTTATGTATAGCGTTTGAGTGTAGTTTAAAATCGTTTGCAACGCAAAAGTATCAACGAATCACACACATTGTCGCCATAACGGCGACCATATCGTTTCCCGCCAGCAGCTACTGCAGTAGTGAGCGCGGGCTAACAAACAAATTTCAAATGTAACGTATTGGTGCTGTGGAAAAATAAAATCGCCGTCGAAATAAATAGCATACGCGGAATTCCGGTTTGTTGTAGTCGTGACAAACGCGTGTTGATTTTTGATTTTTTCGAAACCGTCGGGAAAGGAGAACTTTAAACCGAAAGCGATTCACGCGTTCTTTTCACGTCAACACGTATAACTGTAATAAACTCTGACTTCACATAACACACAAACACACACACACAATACGTCTAATTCTAATGCGTATAATATGTGTGTACTGGATTTCTATTGAAACGAGTAACCGTCGCCGCGGTGTGTATACCATACAATATAATCCCACAAAACGAAGTACAATGCGTTTTGTAAACGTTTTAATTAAACAACTGGTGTACGAAGAAATACGCGCTGCAACGTTGTTTCCGCCGTGACTCGTGTTGGATAACATTATATTGTATACGGTATGATGTATTACATGCGTTGCTTTCTAACTCGATTCGACGGTTTTTTCCGTTCGACTTAATAATGCGAGACTGCCACTCGTTGAAGAAAAAACCAACCTAACAAAAAAATTATTATTATATAATAATAATAATTATTATTATTATTATTATCCATCGAGTTTTATATAATTGTCATCTGAATGGACTTATTGGAATCCGTACGGATTCGAGTTCAGAATGTCCGACACTTGACGAGTGTCGAAGAGATGGCGAAAATTATTTTTTTCATACGCCGCTTCTATATATATTTTTTTTCCCAATCGATATCCGCGATTGCATCTCGTAGTACCGTCGTTCCGTAATGTTCGTTACGTCCGTACATACGAGTAACAATATCGCGATTAGAGAAGCGCAGCTACGTTGGTCAATGGATTAAGATGGCTCGGGCACGTGTTGAGGAGAGAAGAGACAAACACAGGCAGGGTTATTGTCGATGGAAACGTATGTAGAGAGAAATAGAGAAACGGGTGGTCGGATGCGGTCGAGAGTTGATATGAAGAGGACCGGTGCGTGCGTCAAGGACGCGCGGGAGATCGAGCCGAGTGAAAGTTGTGAACTAAAGCGGCCAACACCGGGATAGTTCGGAGAGAAGGAAGAAGGAGAAGAGAATCTGTGTTGGTCCTAGGGCAAAAGCCGCCGCGTACGTACCGCGGCCTCAACCCGCGCTTACGGTTCGGTTTGCACAACACGCGGCCGAACCGTCTTGACGACGGTCCCGTATTGAAATCGTTAGAGAAGCGCGGACACGAACAAAATCTCCGATCCGAATATCCGACGAAAACGTCGTCGCGTCCCGGTGCGCTGAAAACGGTGCCCGATTGCCCTGTCACGTGCGTGTTGTCCGGCGGAAATCGACGGGCGTTCGCGCAAATATCGGATGAAGCCGGCGGCGGAAACGACGGCAACGGTACACGTGTAGGAAACGCGTGCGCGTAGGTTAGCGGCGCGGTCGTCCGATCCCTTCGCGTCGATAATGAGCGCGTGTGCGGTCTTGTGCGGTCGCGTCAGACATGGTTTTGAACGGACGTGTCCGATTCGTTTCGCCGCCGTTCGAACCGAGTTAACGGCGAACAACACCGAGTCGGAGTCGTGAACACTACTACTCTCCTACGCGTTTCGTTTAATCCGTTTCAGAAGTCGGCGGTGAAAAATAAAAAAAAATACATAAAACGCCCTTCAATAACAGACGTCTCGACAATTCGTGGTTAGGTCTACGTAACGTTCAAAAACAAACACCGGCACACCTGTTGACGCTGCTGTTCGACGGCTCCCGTGACTTTTTCAATACCCGCGCGCCGTTTGTACGTTTCCATTTGAGCTCCGGCACTTTGTATTCGCCGATTCGAGCACAGCAGATTATGAAAACGTTCAAGTTATATGCTCCGCAAGTCGGTGTAGCGTCGTGTACGCGCGATGCTCTGGTACAATATTACGATCAATTGTTTATCGTCATGACGCGCTCGCGGTCTTACGTCACGTGTACTATTCTCCGTGCGTGCGATATCAACGCGCAGCCCGAGGCCGAAAAATTAATACGTTTATGCCAGTCGGTTTCAGTCGCGGCCGCGCGCGCCCAAATATTATATTACGACGTGTCGACTCAATTACACGCGTAATCTAATACCGTAACGTTATAATTTTGATACCGATCCAACGGACGTGTCGCATGAATCGCGTGAATAAAACGGGCTGTTCATATTTTTTGTACGCGCGTCGTTCATGTTCGACGGACCGTCGATGAAGGTTATCGGAAAAAGCTTCGTAAGTTTGTACTTCCGACGAACGTGTCCGACGAACTTGCTTCCGACACGCTTCGGACGAGAGAAGAGAAAAAAACGGACCAACGGGTTTCGCGACGTCTGGAATGAGAGCTTTTCACGCGACGAAAACAAATAAAAACCGTACGCATGTCGAAACGTAAACGTTTCGTTCGCCGTTCGTTTCCGACCGGAGGCCGCCGCGTCCGAAAGTCGTTCTTTCACGCGTTATATTGCCACCGTCGTTAGGAGGACGCCGCAGCCGTGAGCGTTGTAAGTAACCCAAAAACTATAGGCGACTCTGCGGCAATACAAAAAGTACGGTCTTACGGTGAGCTTAGTTTTAATCGAACGGGAAAGCGTGCGCGGAATGAGCATCGAAAGGTCGACGGGGTAATCATCCGTATTGTTTTTTTCTAATGGTTTTCTGCTATATCAGACAATTTCGGGAAATCGGATTACTGGACGGCCAAACCGTTATCGAATCACCTCCGTACTCTGCCTTTGTATTTAACAATGACACTCAGCGTTACGACTGCTATCGTCTACCTACGTTCGTTCTTATTATGTGCGATCATAATCGTCCGTCGGCCGATCGACAAAGGCGACCTTATATGGATGAAATCGGTTAAAATGCGTTTCCATAACGCGCGAACGCAAACACGACGCAGACGGTCAGCAAATTATGTAGATGCCCGTACGCGTCTAATTGGCAGTTTTCGAAACGGTCTGCGGTCGCCGCCGACGACGACGTTTTTATCACGCGCGCGCCTTGGTAACAACATCGAGCACTTCACCATGTAAGGTGAGCGCGGCGCGCGTGTGCGCGTACGACACGCCCGTGAGCGATGTCGTTGCGTAAAAAAAATCGGTCGTCTTAGCGGGTCACTGTGGACGATTGGCGGGAAACAAACACAAAAAAAAAAAACGTTTGATTTTTTTCTTTTTCGTTCGACGAGACCGAACAAATGCAAAAGGCGACCGACTTCGACCGGCGCGAGACGTGTTCTCCAAACTCGCTCGGCAATACAAACACAAACGATCAGCAGACGTTTGCGAGTACACGGCTTCCGCGTGATTATCGACCGCGCTCTGAACCGTTCACGACGTTCAAACCGACCGTCGGAGACGATAATCGTGTTTCCGGAGACGTACTCGGTCGAAAACGTATTGTTTATGATTATATTCACTTAACCCAACCGTTAAAAAAAAAAGAAAAATGGAAAAAATGTGCATTATCAATACAAAAACATGTGCTACGTATTCGACATGGACGCGTGCACATACGAGATGATTAACGACGAAGGATAAAGAGGAAAACTAAAATTGTCCGAACGAGCTAGTGTTTTGCGTTCCGTGCGTTCCGTTTCGTTATCTATTATGTAACCGTCGCGTCGAATCCGGCAGACACTCGGTCGGCGTCAGTGCCGTACAAACGTATATTTAGAACAGGTGTACCACCGTATGACGTTACGGACCGTCAACGAGTAGAACAGTTAAGTTTCGACTAACAGTCGAATGTTTCGAGAAGTTCGTCGGTGACTTGGGAGACACGAGACTGCGAAATCTCTGCGATTCGAATTCCGTCCGACTGTCCGTTCCGGCGCTCGATCTAACCTAACCTCTAATTTCGCCGCGATCCCGACGAGTCGACGGCGTCCGACTCCCGTCTTCGTCGCGCGGCCCCGCGTAAATTCTCCGCGCCGTTTTCGAACGTTCTTTTAAAAACCGTCCACACGGGTTGACGACGCGAGGCCCACCGTGCTCGGCATCGGCCAGACCGTTTCGAATGCCCCGAACACCCTCTCGGAGACCCGACTCTCCGGAGATGAGCATCGTGACCGCGTGAGAAGATCCAACGCGCCCACACACTGCTGTACACTGCTGTCCGTGGTGAAAACGTCGACCGATGGAAATCGGGTTTTACGAATACCGTCGTTGGACGGCAACGTTAGCGGGTGAAACCAAAACCGACGATGAAAATCGTATTGGACGCCGATATCGTCCAAACCGGAATGTTTATCTCTGACTTCGGAGTATACTTCGTGTATCCTAACCTTCGCGCACGTAAGGCGGCCGCTAGCGGAACAATACGGTTCTCGAGGGGGGCCGAACAACCGCCGTCGTATAATATCTCATTGTTATTTGCCGATACGTGTTATTAAAACGATATCGATCGGCAAAGCGTTGTTTTGTTTTCGGTTTTTTTTACGTCCGATCGCGCGAGACGACCGTGTTGTACATACACTCGCGTAATAATTTATTACGTACGGTTCCGGAAGAAAGCGCGCGGGCACGCGTGTTGAAATAACGGACACCGTTCGCGATCGCGACGTATAATTTCGTCCGGGAACACGGTGTATACGAAAGGGACTTACCGGAATATCGTGTCCGATCGTCCAGGCAGAGGCGTGCTCAGGAATTTCGAACGGGGAATCAATCGAAATGTTTTCTATTATTATTCATATCACGCGTTGTTATTAGACAAGACAAGTCAAATGCATGTTCCGGAAGTCCGACGAAGAGTCCATGAAGCCATTTGAACCCTCAAACACTCCCACCCCCCTCCTTGATACGGCCTTGCACGAAGCCTTTCTCGTGGTATGTAATTAAAAACATGATTAGTGACCTCTAACATGATATAAAACTGATAATCATAGTTTAACGATCAGATATTAACATGATCTTATATTAACTTTGGGTACGTAACGGTTAGGCTGTTACCATGGTATCATTTGCGATTAAAATTATTATCAAATAATACAGGACCAATAAGAGAAAAAAAATAAGTTTTTAAAATTGCCTGATATCAGACACGAGATCTAGAGTACGGTTAAGTACGTGAAAATCTATATATTTTTAAAAGTCAAAGGGGGGGGATGAAGGGTTTGAACTCATAATCCTTCCCCCCCCCTTTAGCGCGCCCGTGGGTTTAGGGATTTCGACCGGGCGGATACGGCACACGCGAAGACGGAACGCGTAGAACGTTTTTACAGTTACGAACCGGTTTCGTCGGCCGACTCTGTCGTCCGATTGGAAACAACAAAAAATTAATCGACGGACGCACACACGACGTAAAACGCGCTCGCGTGTGTAACGTACCCGTACGGACATTTTTTTTTTTTCGAATCGTCATTATTTCACGTTTCGAAATTTAAATATATTCTGGTAATATAAACGCTAACGGTTAACCGGACGCGCGGTTACCACTATATTTACACGCCGTTTGACAAACAAAACTGTGTACTACGAGTCCCGGTAGTGTTGGCACTGCGTTGGTACAGAACCGTTAAGTCGGCGTTTTGTTGTTTTTTTTTTGTTGAGAAAATCGTGTTCGTTCGTGTTTCTCCCGCCGCGAACGCCTCCCGACGTTTGGTCTGAAAATAGGTCCGTTTGAAAAATTATCCGTACACCGACGGCGCACTTGAAAATGTTCTAAAAGCGAAAATTCCCGCCGTTCGTGCGCGTTCAAATAGTTTTATTTCGTTTTTTACTTTTCCGTCCACGACTCGCGCGTACGTGGGTTTTATCGTTTCACGCGTTCAAGCGTTGTTATTATTGTTTAGCGGCGGAACAATCGGACATTTCCATCGGCCGAATCGCGATTATTAGCGACGAACGCGCGCACGCGGGTGTGGTCAGGTATTTGTGAACGGCTTCGAACGCGATTTCGTTTATCCTAACCTATCCGTTACGTATAATATACAGTGTGGGTGGCGCGACGTTCTCAACGGGAATCTCTACCCGCGGCCATGTTTTCGGTTTCCGCTGGCACGTGAAACTAAAATCCCTCGCGGCTTTCAAATAATACGTGCACGCGAAATTCGCTAAATGTTTCCCGTGCGTAAACGGTTCGATACGCGTTCGTTGGGATATATAATTTAATTTTTAAAAAAAAGAAGCGAGCAGGATTGATGACGACGATATAACGTCGAGGACAACCCGTCAATAAATCGGTATATATAATAATTGCGCGCGAACGAACAATTCGAACGAACCGCGCGAATCGCGATACGTAAATGGGCGAAAAAATAAATAAAAAATAATGGAAATTCACGTTATACCGAGTTTCGATAGCGAAAAACCGATTGCATCGTAACGAGCAGTTTTACTAATTGTAACCTTAACGCAAGTCGAAATGAACCGAGTCGTACGTTGTAATTGTATACTGTGACCATTTATTGCGTTCGTTCGATCGATCGAAACACGAACACGCTCACGGGTGTGTGTTACCAGTGTACGCTGTACGGCCGAGGTAAGTATTTGTGTTGACGTTTAACCGTTTTCGTAAACGCTACGGAAAATAAAACTCGTTTTTCCTATAACGGTTTCGGACGGGGTTTTTTTTTTTTTTGGGGGGGGGGGGGATTTTTCACGTGACGCACATACAAAACCAATATTCCCGTAGAAACATTATATCGATAATTATGTTCGGCGTTGTCGAGCAAATCGCATATCGTTTCACTTGTAATGATAATACGCAACCAGATCAACGGCACGCTTCTTCCACACGTGAAATAGTGTTCACAGACAACATAGAAAGCGAGCCACGAGTGCTGTGGAAGTCGGTTCGAGTGGACGTCGTTAGGACCGTAGTATTATTATTTTGATTGCATCCGTTGCGTTCGAAAAACTATTCCTTGTGGTTTTTCGAAATGTAAATTTCACACACTTAAAAAGAGAGTTAAGGTCGTAGAAATTTCGTTAACATATTATACATAAATCTAATGTTGTGATAAATGTTCAGACCGTAAATACAAAAAAAACAACACGTGCCTAAGACGAACACGTTGAAAATATCACCATTTTTTTTCTTTGCAATTTGATTGTAGTTTTTTCATGAGAAAAACGTGTCGGTTCAAGTACCGGCCCGCAACGAATAGCAGTGACGTCACGTATAAAAATCGGATAATTGTTTCGGAAAAAAATAATACCGACACGTTCTTCGCTTCGCTCGGAGTTCAAATGGAAAACAACGGACACGCGTTTCGCAACGTCGACAATGTCACAATTCGGCCGGCGGGCACGCGAGAAAACCGAAAAAAAAAAAATCAATTGAATAACAAACAAAAAAAAAAAACACCCAAGAAAAAATTACGTCCGCGCGCATACGTCGTGTGTTATCCGTCGATCGATTTGCCAATCGTCTGGTCCCCGTGTTTATAAGTCGAATTACACTGTACGGCCTGACTGCGTATGCGTCGTATTGATCGCACGTGTGTGTGTGTGTGGTGATATTATGTTATAACCGTCGTCGTCGGCGGTCGGAGGAGACGGGGTCAAACGTGCGAAGTGAAGCCGACGAGTAGTTTTCACCGGAGACGTTCTCCCGGTCGTGAAGTCCGTCCTTCGGTTTTTCGTCGTCGTGGCTCGGGCCGCAACACGCAATGAAACGATCGTAGGTTTGATGATTATCCGAACCCCTCGACAACATTAGATATTAAATTATTATTTCCACGACGACGACGACGACGCGAACACAACTGTACGTATAATTATACGATACGGCGACGAAGACCTTTCGCCACACTAAACGCGCGACGCCTCGCGTTTCCCAATATATGAAATGTACTGCGCGCATACACGTATGTATACACCTAGTCTTGCCATAAGTCATGTCTTTCGCCACAAAGAATCAACTTTTAATGGTTCGATATTTCGACGTGGTTTAGACTAGGCTTTCTCCTCTAAAACACTACACAATTCGGTAGTCCAAAGGATTGAGGTCTAAACTTCCTCGAGCAGCTCGAACATCCAACCAGCGTTGTGTCGTTTTTGCTTTATGTGTAGGCCCAGTGCATTCCATACAAACAAAGTATCATTCAAACGCTTTACTGTATTTTTTAAAATATCACTTTGGTCGCTCGAGTTTTGACTCCTTGCTCACAGAAATGCAATTGAGCAACGCCCCCAAAATGACACACCTCACCAAACCGTCGCTGAACCTGGACGAAGTCCTCTTTCCACGTCTTTGAATTTTTCAACAGCTTCCCGAGAGCTATGAACATAAACTCTATCATTTTGACGGTTGAATTTTCCTTCTACATTATAAGACTTTTTTTTCTGTAAAGAGGATTTGTCGGTGACCGTTTTTAGCGTACTGTGTTGAAGTAACTGCTTTGCTCTTGTCGTTCTAATTTGACGTAAACTTTCTGTCAACCTCTGACCGACACTTCTTCGACGAGCACCAAGGCCAAGGTCTTCTTTAATTGTGCGTGACATGGTTCTTGGTGACATTTTCATTTCTCGAGCCGTCAGTATTCGTCTCGTCGAACCGTTTAATGGTCCGGTAAACAAATCGTTACGTTATTTTCAGCGGTTTCAATAAGTTAAAAACCTAACCTAATGGGAGTTTTTTTTTACACTTAAATAACGCGATCACGGCGATACGATTCTCTTCACTGCTCCATTTCATGTTCACTGCGTGACGTGAAAACTCGTACTAAAAATAAAAAATAGTAGATAAGTCTTTCGGTCGAAATCGTACTCGAAAACAAAGTCATTAGCACTATCGAAAAATATTTCTAGACCAATTGACAGAACTCACGGGCACGACCTGGAGGTGGTGCGAACGGTCGGAGACCGTCCGTAAACCTCGAAAACGAAATCAGACCACACGCCGAGAACGTAATGTCACGCGCGCGGGACGACAGAAACGGGAAACAAAAGCAAAAGTGTTAAATGCCGACGATCCACGGCCGCGGACGAGGAGAATAACAATTGAAACGAACACGTTACTTTCGCCGTTTCGACTCCTTTCGGCCATATTACAAACGAGTCCGACCGGTTTTTATCACATTATTTTCCGTCGTCGAAACGCGAAAGCTTTCGACCATAATAAATTATGCGCGCGCGGCGATTTCAAAATCGGAAATTTCACGTATAGGACGAACTACGAGACGTTAGGCGTAAAAAAAAACCCCTAACGTTAACGTGGTGCACGTGTTCATTGACCAAAAAGTCTTCCCGTCGCCTCTATCTGTAGAGCTTATCAATACCCGGTTGGTAGCGGTCGCCGACAAACGCGCGACACGTTTGGCACCGGAGGCATGCGACTGGAAGGAAACGAGCGTCTCGCCCACGCCGAGGTTTTTGTAATCCGATCAACGGCGTTACAGATTTCTTTTGCTTTCCGGTGTTTTTTTTTCTTTATGAAAATGAAAATGAAACAAAATCGTTTTGTGAATATTTTTCAGTCTGTCTCGGCCCGACAAGGTCGTTTTTAAAATAAACACGATTTTCTCGCGTTTCAAATCTGACGAAGACTCTTGAATCGCTCCGGTGTACACGTCCACGGGTGTAGGTTAGGCACTCGTTCGCTTATATATACACGTTATATAAAATAAATACAAACATATAACCTAAAGAGCGGTAAGATACGGTAACGTACACGCGCGCGCGATCGCGATCGCGTAAAACATGCAAATAGCACGAGGCCAATGAGATAACAACGATAACGATAATTGTATTTACATTGATAACTTGCTGCGAATCGATTCGCACGTCGCAGCTACTTCATCTGGACGGTAAATAATATCTATACACATATATAGTGTTAGACGCGCATCTCATTTCGGAACACACGAGACGCAACGCCCGTTTTCTACATACGAATACGCGGACCGCGTTGTCGTTAGATTAATGTTGTTTGAATTCGTACGAGTTCGTACATTTTCGCCACACGACCCGACCTCTAAACCCGCTGATTCTCGGTCGCGAGTGATGGTTATCCGCGTTACGTTCAAAAACTCGGCCGGGGCGGATCGACCGATTGTTTTGTCGACTCGTCCGACTGACTTAACGTCAAACAAACGCGATTTCGGCTAGAAAAAAAAAAATCATATTTTCCCTTTCGATCATTCAATAATATCGTCGCTAATTTAATACGACGACTCGTCGAATATCGTATGTTTTCGCAAAGCCGACCGGTTTTGAAGTCGCCGAACGTCATCTGGTCACTTGGCGAGTGGATTTCATCCTGCGTCGCGGCCAAACTCGTTACGCGCGCCCATGTTCAAACACGACTCGTCGTCGTTGTTGGCGGTTTTGAAGTTCCCGTCCCATACGGCACTCGAGGTTGAAATTCGAACCGTCCACAGCCGTAGTTGTCATCCGCGCGTGCCACGTTTTATCGTGCCGTTCGGCGGTATACAAATGGAGATTTTTTTCGAAACCGCACGCCGCCGTTGCATTCTGTTGCGTTCGCGAAACGCTGGCGCGAACCCAGTGGATGGCGCGGAGGCCGTGTTTCATTTCGCAAAAAGTTCCCGATGAGAACACTCGACACGAATTTTGAGTTACACGCGTACGGAGCTGTTCTCGAAATTCGCGACAACGATGGACGACCGAGACCGTCTCGATTTTAATATTTATTCTAATCTGACGTAGTAGATTTTCCCGTTACATTGTTTTCGGATGTATCCATGTGTGTAGTTTTGGACTGACGTTTCGGACTCCTTTCAGGGTCCATCTTCAGAGCGTAGTTACTCGGTCGAGTGTTGTTCAGGTCTGTTCGACCGTCCCACAAAGCAAAGCACATGGTGTTTTTGCAAAAACGATAAATACGCTTGACATTCCTCCTCACCACCTCACACGTCGATATTCGTCTACGATTGAATTTCCGGGTGCGATGAAATTATACGCACCATCCACTATGTACACATTGTACACACGCACGCACATATATATGTTTATTATATTGTTCGACGTGGGTCTGTATAATTGCACACGCGTACACAATAGGCGTATGCGCGTCGCCCGCGGCTAATTATTATCTAACGCGGCGCGTCCGTACGGCTGGTGGTTTTGTTTTCCTTTGAAACATATGAAAGTTGTTTTTCGCCCAATCCGTTTACAATCCGAGATGTTCGTCATTAAAACCAAACGAACTTAAACGAAAAACAAACGGGTCGAGGTTATACGTAAGTACGTTTATATACCCAAACCGTTCTTTAAAAAATATAAATCGCGTGTCATTGGACCGTTTATAAAGAGTTTGCCCACGCTTAGGAAGGGGGGGGGACACCGTTCGTACTTATAATTCTTATATATATATATACGTCTGAAGTTCGTGGGCTTCGAGGGACTCGTGGAGAACGCGCGCTCGTTTTACTGCGACGGACCGTATTATATAATAATACGAACTGGCAAGGCCGAACCACTTAAAAATCAACATTATGTTACTTAACGTTTTTTTTTGTTTTCGTGATTTTAATTTCTAACTTGATCAATGACCATTTTTCAACATTGACGAATTTACTTCATGTTAACTCTGTACAAATATAGGCATCTAAATGAAGTCATGTTTTGTTCGGAGTGAAATGGAAATGTTCCGATGTACGGTTTTTACTTTTTAGTGTTGGCCGTTTCCATAGACGTCAAGTTTTGAAAAAGGCGTGTGAGACTAGCATTTAGAACATGACTAATATAATATAGTGATGAACTATAGACATTTAATTTTGATTTCCTAAATAAAAGATCAAAAACGTATCGTTTTCACTATGAAATATTTTAGATTCTGAATGAACCAAAGAGGGCGTATCGGTTTTACAATGACGTGTTTTTTTATTTTGCCTGTGAACACTTTTTCGTGTAGGAAGAGTGCTCGATCTTGACACGCGTTACTTTTCAGTAGAAAATCGCATCTAATCGGCACTTTATTTCACATGTTTTCCATTTTCCCAATAATTTGCAGAAACGTAATTAAAAACCCGGTAAGTCGGTCGACATATTCGTTTTGGACAGATGTAATAACTCAACAAAACTTATCACACTCATAATTGATAATCAACTGCTAGCGTTGCTAAGATTCTGTTTCCGAATACAACGGTTTTTCATTGCTTTCGAAATAATAATGAAACTCTAAAGGCTCTGTTTAAATGTCTCGTATTTGAGCCGACACACACAACGACCGCAGCTTTATTACCTGTTTATTTTTAATTTGAAAGAAAAAAGCGACCAATTCGTAACACTTTCACACTAAACTATTATTATTATCATTTTTATTGTTTTACATGCATATAAATAACAAAAAAAAAAAGCTTGAATTACCCGTTTAAGAGAGCTTCACACCAGTTTCACTTAAGACGTCTTTGAGAATTCTCTGGGATTGTTAACTCGGGCACATATTTTATTACAGGTTTCGCACGGGATGTAAATAAAATATTAAATTTTTAATTGAAGAAGTCTTGTACTGTAAAGTATTCGTACAATTATAACGCATATGAGTATATTATAATGAACGATTAAGTTATGTTTAATTATCGAATACATTCTCGTATACAACATTGTTTAAACTAATAACGTATACATATAATATAATTTTTTGTACAATTAATTGTTGTTTCCCCGTTTTGACTACATGTGAGTCATGTAAGTTATTTAATTTAAAATTCACATTACAATTAGATAGGCCAGCTATATTATGTTGATTCTAGTGTGAATAATAAATATGAAAAACCAGATCTATAACCGTTATCACTATCACATATATATATATACACAAACACAAATTCTGGTTTTATAAAAGATCGGATCAAAATAAATAATTTTTATTTAACACACCTAATCATCGTTAGGCGACTTTATATACCGTAAAATAACTATAAAACGATGTATTTAAATTCGATGAGCTCATACGTACAGATTTAAAAATCTCGTTTCGCCAGGAAAGGTCGTGAAACCATAAAATATATACATTTTATGTACCTATAATATATTTAAATTAAAATTAGAGGTTATCGTTGTATAATTATTAATCGTTATTATAATGTTGCGAAAACAATTTTCGTATATATTTTCAGTTAAATCAGTATTTTCAGATTACGAGAAAATTTAATCTATACCTATACAATGTTCAAGTTGGAATATATTATCAATAAAGACTGAATTTTTTTAACTCGTTAAATCAATTTAATATTAAAAAATATAAATTAAGTTAAAAGTTACTTAATATTTCTTTTTAACTTCAAACGTCAAAAATCAATTTAAAAAAAATAACTCAATTTAGTTAAAAGATCGAATTTTCTAACTAGTAACGAAAAAATAGCATCAGGAATGAGAAAAAACATCTTATATTTATATTGTCTTCAATACTATTGTATGTTTAAGTTATCAAACACTGTTTAAAAAGTACTATAGTATTTAACGTAGCCTTATCGTTAACTTGATGTTAAAGATACTTTCGTTATACAATTAACTTGAAGTTAACGCGTAAGTTAAAAAAAAATAAAATAATAATCACAACGTTTAACTCGTCGTCAATGTTCATCCTATCGGCGAACAGCGGAGCACTTTAGATTTTTTTTCCTAAAATACCCGAATGAATAAAAAAACTTAAAAAATACGGTAAAATCAATGATAAACAAACGGGTTTTAAATTAACGAGTCGTGTGCGTAGTGTACGTCATCTCGTGACCTACCGATATCGAAATATGTGTACGTCTAACGCGTAAATTCACAGCCACCGTTTTAAATTTATAAAAATACTACAATACGATCGTAGATCAAAAATAATAACTGTTATGATAATGATATATAGTGTTGGCCGCACGACAAGTGAGTATGTATATATATAAACATATAAACATATAAATATGTAATGTACGTTGTCGATAAATCCGGAACAGATACGAATACGCGATCCATATGTACGTAACGTAAAAGTATGTCTGTGTGTGTGTGTGTGTGTGTGTTTGAGTATACAAATAAATATATATTTTTATAACTGTTTCGCATATAAACAGTAAACAACTGTTGAAAAATCGATATTAAAACGTTATTATAGTATTATCCGTATCGAATCGGCGTTTATAAAATGTGTGTCTGTCGGGCGCGTGATAAAAAAAAATTAAAAAAAAAAAAAAGGTGTAAATAGAAACACACACACACCAACGCATACAGCACGCTCATCCGATAAGTATCCGCATCGGAATTCGATATTAGGTCGTATATATTAGATACAGGGCAATTTTTTTTTTTTTTTCATCACGAACGAATAACTCTTGTCTCGATATATGTTTTTCACACATTCCGTTCTATATTCCTTCACAGGTTTAACGTTTTCGACGTCTTATCACATTTGCTTACAACTTTATAATCATCGTCACTGGAGGCGCGCGCCTATACGTAAATCAGCCGCCAAACACGGGGTTTTGAAAACGATCCGCAAAATCGCCTCCCGAAATGATTTCCAAACGAATGAAACGAATGATTTCGCTTAAGTTTTCCGGCGGTTAGTCGCCGGCTCGTGATCGAATAGATCACCATGCGCGTACATTATATACGTATGAGGACTTGAAATCAATAACGTGATAGTCGCCAAAAAGTTGATTTTGAGATATTCACTAGTTTTAAAAAAAAAAATCGGAACAAAATGTTGAAAAATACATGTCAATAAAAATGTAAGGCCTTTTTAACAACTTATACTTATCACTACTCATGAAAAAACCAGTTACGTTACCCCCCTCTTTATTTAGAAAAATAAAGGTTTTGGGCAAATCCATTTTTTTTCCAGCTCATTGAAGATACAGTCTTCGTTTGCACCACGCCGAGCTCGTATTTTTTTATTTTGAGCCAAGAACATTTTCAAATTCGAAGACTCCTTGTATTGCTGTATCTCTCGTCTGCTGTTTTTTTTCTTTGTTTTTTTGTTTTTTTTTGTGTTGGTGTTGCGTTGACCATGAGTTTTACTTAATCAAGGCACGTAGCGCGTTTTACACGTTATTGGCTTTGGGCTTCGTACGCGGAACGTTGTTCTGGAAGTAAGCCGATTTTTCGTTTGTTGGCACACAGCACGTTATTGGATTTCAAGTACGTACCGCACAAATATCGGGAGACCGGTTTACATTTATCGGAGTAGCCGCGGAATCGATTGCGCTTTGACGCGACCGCCGATGAAAGTGTATACACCGTCGAATTTCATCCGAACAAGTTTAGCTGTTCCAGAAAAATCAGAATTAAATACACGCGTTGTTTACGTGGTAAAAACGCGATCCGTGCCACGCTCGTTCGCGTGAAACCGCTTTGATTCGTCTCGTTTTTTTTCTATTTTTTTCTCGTAGGAAACCGCTTAGAGGCCAGGAACCGCGTGAGCCTCGCTTCCGACCAAACTTTGATTCGTCTGCGGCGGAACGGACTTACCGCCGGATGGAAATCGTACGTAACGTACACCGCGTAGAACACGGATGGCAAATAGGATTTTATCGACGTGCCGAATAACGTACAGTCCGGCGACATTTTTTTCCACCCGTGCCAGTAACTATTTTTATGAACACAGTGTATGTTGTCTAAGACAACTTGTAACGACACGTGTTGAACACGGGGAAATGTTACAAAATCTAAACACAAAAATCAATAAAACATAAGTTACGAGTATTGAAAGAAATTATAAAAAAAAAAAAAAATCGGCTTTTACTTTTTGTTAGAAATCGTTTGCTTCACAATACTTGAAAGATTTATTATGCCGGGCCGGCATGTTGTCGATTGCAGTGTTATGCATGCCGCCGAATCTTCCTCTGTTAATCGGTTTCTAGTCTTCGAACGTACGTGATTCAACACGGAGAAGAGACTTTCGCAATAGCGAGTCGAAAAGGAAATCGATAACGACGAGATCTTTCGACAGAACAAAATGTATCTGTAAATGCTATTCCACACTTCCGATATCGTGTTTTCGATTTGAGTTTTAAGTCCGTGCCACTGATTTACGTATGAACGACCGAAAGAATAAGACGGAGACGTCCTAACGTTTATAAACTCGCACACGACCGACGAGAACGACCAACGAGAATTCCGCTGTCGTTTGTTTTTAATGTAATTCTAAACGACGCGTGGCCGCGTCACGTCGCGTCCGTTCCCACCGGTCGTCGGAAGACTGGCACGCGACGGAAGGCAACCAAACACGATCGGTTCTGTGGACACATGTCGTCCAAGGTTCTATGGAAGTATTTCAAAGTGCCGTCGAAAATCCCTCCCGTACAAAGTCCTGTGGCACGTCTTTGGTCTCCGCGTGCTCGTACGTGACGACGGATCCGTCGTCGGCACTCGAAGACTCTGACGATTTCGGTCTATCTCCGTCCGTCTCCAGCCGTCTTCGCGACGTTTCAACGCCCGCCACGCGGGTACGTACGTCTATACATCCGCGTGTATAGTCTTTGCGATTTCGCGTTTCCGAAAAACGAGCCGTATCGACGGGATTAACAGAGTCGTTTTAACGGGCGATAAAATAATGTTACGCGTGTTCGAACGTATTTTGTGCCCGAAACAATAGTTTATCGACGTCGTAGATCGTGACTGTTCTATTTTTTTATCTCGCATGTTTATATATCCGTGTCCGAGTATTTTTCTCTCCGCGTTTTATACATCCGTCGTGATAAAAACCAAACGAAAATACGTTGAGAATACTCATTCCACGGAATTCCGACTTCGTCTTTTTCTCGTGTCGCGGTCTTCGTATTCCATTCACTTTCCAACTTAACCAACGATTTGTGTTGCCTTGTACGAGATATCGGTTTTTTCAAATCATCCGCTGTCGTTCCAGTTTCGGTTTCGTAGTCTGTTCGATGTATTCCATGTCGACCGCGGTAAACGACTTCCAGACGATAAAAACATTTCATTTCGTCCTTCCATATCACGGACGTGCCAAAAAAAAAAAAAAAACATTTTTTAATCAGTTGGCAGAAATCACTGCGAAATTCAAACACCAAAAAAAATAATAAAAAATATCGAATTCGATTTTGTCAAAATCTGACGTGTCCGCAGTGAGTAATGAACACGTCTCGTCGGAAAACGAATAATCGCGTGAACAGACCGCGCGGAGCGCACTGCCTTCTGCCCGAACGTGTTCACCGACTGTGGAAAACCACACGACAGAATATTTGTACAAAACCGATACACGTCTATTAACTTCATAGGAACATTATTCGACGTCGAGTCGCTCGGAAAACATCTCTACGTAATCCGAGGGGGCCTCTGAAAGGATTCTCGCATACTTACGACATTCAGTCGCGTTATTCGTTCGACGAGATTACACGCTGAACGTACATTATCGTATTGTGCACGCGTATAAATATTGCTTTTAAAGCGTATATTTCGTTAGTACGGGGGTGTGCTCGAGGGTAGACGGGACATTTCTATCGTTTTGAGAATACATATATTTTCGAATCATTCAAACGGCATAATAAAGCTTTTAAGTAAAAAAAAAAAAACGAAAAAAAACAAAATGACGAATTAATGATTTAATTGAATTGAACGAAAAAACCGTCCCGTTCAAATTCGCTCGCCAGAATTACGAATGGTGTTATAGTTATAATATATAGATTGAAAATGTTCGGTTCGCAATCATAAACGTATACGAGACGATACTTGAAATCGATATCGAAATCAGTGACGTGATTTCAATATTTTCTAGACCGTGCCAACTGAAAACCAATATTCCCGAACTGCCGGCTCCAACACATTTTCGTATATAGTTTGTGTGTCGACAGACAAGAGACTGAGTCGCTGAGAGAGAGAGAGAGATGAATGACTGCCAAAGTGTCAAGTGACGACTACGGACAAATACAGACGAAAACAACGAATAACGATAGAAATATGTCTCTATAAAATTCGACGGCTGAAAACGTCAATAATCATTGAATGGTCAGTGGGACGTCTCACAAATGATGGGATATTACAATTCGTTTTTAGTATACCTTTATTATTATTATTATTATTTTTGTTGTTATGCATTCACCGCCTGCAGGTATACACACAATGTGTACATATCTTATTTTCGCGGGCGTATACGTATGATGCATATCACGCGTGCTCGCCGAATCGAATGTTTATTTTTTATCAATACACTATTGATAAACGATAATTTCGAACGGGTGTCAGCACAAAAGATTGGATTTTACTATATCGGTAACGGATGACGTGTCGGCGATCGATGTTTTTCACGAGAACTAAGCGCTGGACTTGGCCAAATGCCTACCCCACTGGTTCGGGTACGAGAATCGTCCACGGGAAACGTTTCTGGTAAAACATTACGGATAAAAAAATTTTCGCCGATTTTCCCGTGCGGACAAATTTACGAGCGAATCGTCGGTAACAAACACGAACACGAACTCCAAGCGACTTTCTGCCGGACGGTTAACGACGACGTGGATGATTTATGCACTCGTAAAACGTCGCGCGTGTTTATTACGTTTGACTACGAAACAATCGATAATTCATATTTTTGTCCACCACCGCCACATACGCCGTACGCGACCGGCGAGTGTTTACGGTACGCGTTTTATTGCGCGCCGCAACAACACCGAAAACAATAATAATCACGAGAACCAGCGTGTACTCGTACAAACCGAAATCACGTTGCGCAAGCGTTTCACGCGAGTTCACAATCGGTTATGGTTTTTTCGGTTTACGACCGTGCGTATACACATTGATCGTGACGTTTCAACACGGGCGTGCGCCCCCGTTAGACACGACGACACCGTGGCAGTCCGCAGAGTATTTTCGATATCCGAATTATTATCGCGACGCGGTCCGAAGTGAGAAGACAGAAGAAACAAACAATAACGAGCGTTCTACCATTCCATTAGGTACGCGTGTGTATACGCTTTAATTATACGCGCGTACGTGTAATAATAATAATAATAACAACACGATATCGTTAGACGTAACAACACGATATCATTCTGTGCGGAGCTTTATCTCACGCGGCGTATTTGTTAAATAGCACGTGCATTTCACCGGATTATATTTATATACCCACAGTCGTTTCCGGTGTAACGTAGGCGCGTGTTTTTTAATAATTTTTTATTATTTTTTTTTCACGAAAACGCCGACAACATTTTTCTACGTTCTAAACCCGCGTCGTCTGCGAGAAGACGCGCGTAGAAAGTTCTGGGGAAACAAAAACCGTATCCCGCGGTAAACGTTCAACGCACACACGTGCGGTCGACTATATATGTGGTTCGTGCTAATGGTAAAATTCGCGTTAAACGCGCACGGTCGTGTATATTATGCAAGCTTTTAGAACCCACTGCAGCAGACGTACAACCGTAAACGTTTATTGACGCGTTTAACATAATTTTTATGTGCGCGCGTTTTTTTTTTTAACGGACCGTCATTTATATTGCCGGTATTGCTATGCTGCAGGTGTGTATCTAAACGTGTATTTTTCCGTCGCCGTGGCGACGGTATATACCTGTACACCTGTCGTGTCGTCCGCGCGAATTGGGCTGAGAATTTAACGTCCCTCACGCCCAAAAAAAAAAAAAAGCCCAGTCAGACGTACCGTGCAAATATGGCTCGTCGTAAACAGTCGAAACCGTGCACTTGGGAAAAATGTGTTCAATCATAAGTAAAAATATTCGTTTTCAACAAACGGAGAAAAAAAATGGTCAGAGTTTTAGTAAAAACGTGAAAAATCGAAAATCGTATACAAAGTTAAAAAAAAAAAAAAATGAATATCGATTTGAGAACGATCACAAATCGTCGTAAATAATAATAATATCGAAATAATCGCTATCGGACGAGCGTATCAAAAATTAAAACAATTATGACGTAGACAATAATCAACAAGCGCAAACACGGCGTGCAGGTATAGTGTACTTATCGGCGCACGTCGTAATGAAACAAGTGGTTGGCCGCCAGTTGGTATATTTTTCAATCGCACAGAAATACTATACACCGTGTGAGAACCGTTGTACTGGTTTACCGACATCACTTCTCCGATCAATAATGTGATCACTGTCATTAATCTTTACCTCGTCAATACGTGCGGATTGTATTACGTGAAAAACAAAACAAAAAAATTCGTGCCGGACGCAATGACGCTCATAACGATTGTGATAAACGCATTGTGATCGGAAACGGTAGGTCGCTTGTTTGCGTGGATCACGTTGGTTGTAAGGCCTCCCGAGAACTTACCGTCGGGGCCATCGATCGGCTGGTTATCCGCGAAGAGGTATTTCTCGTCGACGGCGACGGAACGAAAAGCGATACGCCCCCGAAACCGAGTCCGTCTCGACACGATCAAAAACCGACAACGTGACGATTTCGCTCGCAACACACACACGCGTATATACTCGTATACACGCGTTTAGATCACGCGCGTGTCGGCGTGTAAAACCGTTCAAGTGTTTCGACGGTTTAGTATTGTTCACGCGCACAAACATTTCGCAAACGGTCGTGTCCGACGATCGATGTTAACGGTATTGTTATCGGTTAGCGGTTTCACCCCTCGCCCACCCTACCGAGGCAGAACGACGTACGCGTTTCAATTGAACGAAATGTTCCGTCGTTCGCGCGGCGGACTTGACAGCGCGCGATCGGCCCGGTGGTAGAAATCGACCGTCCGAAGACGAGCGTCTTTTCACAGCCGCGCGGGTCCGTCCGAACCCAAGACATTGGCGACGAACCAGCGGCGCCGACCCGACGCGAAAAAAACGTACAACGACGACCGCCAAATCGATCTGACGCGTACGCGCCGCCGAGGATCCGGTTACGTCCGTAGATCGTTTTCGAATCCACGCCGTTCGTGTTTCCAGCGAACGCGAACCAACGGGCTCCCGAACGGAACGGACGGACGAAAACGGTTTTGTTTTTTCATTCACGAAAACGTTTTCTTACGCGTCGTCGTCGTTTTCTGTTGTTCCGCGGCGTTAACGGCGACGCCGCGGTTTACGTTTCTGACGGCGCCAGAGCGACTTTTTACCAACCGTCCAGAATCGTTCGTCTCGTGTTCCGCGGTACGGCGAGAAGGTCAACGTGTGCAGAGACGACAGTCGAAGTTCCGACCGGCTCGCCGACACCACGCGAACGCATCTTCTCGGGTTAGAGACAGACGGGAATGTTCTCGTCCCGCCGCCAGGCCCCCCCACACGAATTTCTCCGCTGTAAACAAATCCGGGCCCTCGTCGTATATTAGTATTCATAGTGATTTTGACATTAACTCTAGTTTTTGCACAAAAGGTACCTAAAATGTTGGGTACACAGCTTCTTCTACTGTCGCACGCCTCTATTTAGTCATCCTGAAATACGTTTGGAACACAAGCGCGCTAATGTAGTGCGGTTTAGCATATAAGCATTTTTTTTTTTTAAGCATTTACGAATAATGATAATGAAAAAATAAATAAATATGATTATATATTTGTCACCGTAGACGCCAAGTAGCCCGACCTTATGAAACGAAAACGATATACACACGGGTCGTTACGAAAAAATTATATAGCGAAGAAATCAAATTATTTTGTACACCGACATTGTAGTAAAGATACTGGGGCGGTACTGGGGCGGCGCGACTCGTTCTATTTTTCAAATCTAATAAAACACGTATGCGTTATGTTTCCCGCCCCCCCCCCCCTCGGACTCGCAATCTAACCTAACCTCACAAACACGCGCGAACGAAAACCCGTCGTCGCGGACGCGATAACGCTGCGTGGTGTCGTCGAACGATTTGGGTGCCGGACAAACCTGACGAGGACCTTCCGGCACGTGTCCGGCGGAGACGAAAAGAAGAAAAAAAATGCAAACAACAAGAGCGTTCGTATTTCCCGGGTGCCGCGAGACGAGACGGAGGAAATCGGCCCGTAGACTGCCACGAGGTTGGACACGACGTGTCGACAAAAAGGAAACGACGTCGCGTTTAACGTCGTTGACCGGTGCGATTGCGATGTGTCCGCGACGATTGAACGCGATTAACGTAAAATATTACGAGTCGGACTGTGTGTGCGTTTTTTCTATTTACTTTTTTTTCTGCCAACCACACGTGTGTGTGTGTGTGTGTGTGTGTCAGAAAGAATCGAATCTCGTTGTTGTTGTTTGTTTTTTTAATCTGATATTAACGCATTTGGATTTGCAAAAAAAAAAAAACTTTGATTTGAAAGCGTAACTAATATTAAAGCGCCACAACGAGTTTTACCTCGTTTGGACTTGAAACGCGTATGAAATGGTCTGAAATAAAACATAAAAATGTTTCAACAAGAACCATATCGACAACGAATCCAACAGCTATAGTTCAGTTATGAACCGATTAGGTCGTTTAAATTGGTCGATGTATTTGAAAGTATTGTCGCTGTTTTGTTAAAACATTTGATTTGAAAACACTTGATTTCCGCGTTTTCAAATAATTTTTCTCAATCGTTATATTTTTCATAGTTTACAAACCTGTTTTCGCCATCAAACGTAATTCTGAATTTAACGAATATAATTTTCGGAAAATCAAACATTTCCACGTTTATTAATTATCCTGTAGAATTTCTGAGTGGAGACCGAACGAAACGAACATTATTCGAAAACGGTTAATTTCGTCATCATCAAAAAAAAAAAAACGCATTCGACGGAGAAAACGGTGAACATTTCGCCCGTCCGGTACCGTTCCGATTTTTTACCCGATCGTATGACGCCAAAAAAAAACGTATGCGAACGCCCCACCGGTTACACGCGAATGACCCTAACGCAGTATACGGTCAGTGCGCACTGCAATTGAAATAAACGAATACAAAGTGCACGTCGTATATAAATATATATATATATATAATACGGTGTTATCGGATAGATACCGCTGTGGGGTTTTCCACGACTGCGAAGAAACGAGAAATATGACTTTGGCTTTTTTAAACCGTATGCTCATAACGATACACACGCGCGCGCACACACACTTACGTATATGTATATTCTATATCATCGAAAAGAAAAAAAACTAGAATTATTCTTATCGTAAACACATCGGCGTTAACGAGCGACCGGCCCGAACGAAAAACTGGAAACGCGCGCACTTGTAATTAAGATCGTGTGTACGTAGTATCGCGAATCGTATAATATCGATCGGCTGAAAACAAGACGTGCAAATCAAACACGACGTGTTATAAAACGCGCGCGGTAATAAAACGTTCCGTTCATAATGTAAGCCGCGTACGGGAAATTGTTGTCGCGTGATTAGATATATTATTTTTTTTCAAAATTGATTATTCAATTAATTAAAACGTTGTTTTTTGTAATAAATTTCGATTTTACATTCGATCTTCGCCTGTATATATAAAAATATTTATTTATTTTTTATCGTTATCGATGAAAACGTACAATCTATAAACATACGTCAGCACGATAAGTACACAATGACCGTAATGAATTTCACGCGTTTTTCCACATTCTCAATAGTTTTCATTACAAAGTGTCCATAAAATCACAAAAATAAAAAAAAACTGGTAACATATTCATATCGGACAAGTGCAGTTTTCATGTTTAACATCTATTGCCGTTTTAAACGTAAAATATTTTACAATATACTTGTTCCGCTAAGAGTCGTTTTTCGAAAGCAACGATTTATCCTTCAAATTTGCCATCGTTGTAAAATTATGTTGTACCGGCTGTGATAACGGACTGGCCCACGTGACCACTCGTTCGAAAATCGACAGTTAGCGTTTACTTCTTTGAATGTTTGCATTTTTAATTTTTGATAAAATTAAAAATTATGATTTTTTCTAAAAACTTATAAAATGTATACGTAAAAAAATTAATATGGCTTGACGCTTAAGAAAAACAGAATAAAAACGAAAAATATAATTTTATTTCAAAAATTTTTTAAACTGTTTAACGTAATTTAAAACTAAGTTTAGTGCGTTAATAGAATATATAACGTGCATACGCTTATAAACGTACAAATAATAATAATGAAATTTAAAGACGCACGCGCGTCGTATATTCAATATTTATATATAATTTATATAAGCGTTTTCGCGTTATTTCTTAAATGATTGTGTGTTGTAATATTGTTATCGTCCGGATTTCAATAATTACAGGTTTCGGGTCGATGACCGTCGCGTATCATATTATAAATGCGGTATAATATGTTTTATTTAAAGCGCGTTTCGTTATTTTTTATAAACAAAAACAATATCGTTAAAATTGTTGTTGTTATTATTATTATTAATTCGAAACGCACGCGTTTGTTCGCCGAACGTGTAATACGTTCACGACGAGGATCGCACCGAGAAATGATAAACTGATATAGCGGGAAGGATTTTAACGAAAAAAATCCCGAACGGTATACAATTTACGTTCTAAGTATACGGTATCGCGGTTTTTAAAAATAATAGATTGCAGGTAGTTCGCCGCGCGTGTGCAGTACGGCCATTATTCCGTGCGTCGCTTGTTCCGAAAACATATATTATACGGTTTCGTGTGTGCACACCGGAATCTTCGCGGAAACTCGATTTACTCATTTTCATTTCGTTCCCATTATTATAACGATCGATCGATCATCCGTCGGAGTTACGCCGAACAAATAATAATAATAATAATAATAATAATATTAATAATATAACACACGTACGCGCGACGACCTTGTCGAACGTATAACAAATCGTTTACATCGGCATTACGGGTATTGTAACAGAATATTATATTATACGATATGCAATAACGACGCGTCCGTCAAATGTGTACCGCGACGGACGTTAAGTCGTTTACGTTTTTAAATTACACGTCACCGTACCGATAAAATATACACGACTGTATTGGACGTACGCGCGTACAGATCGTCATTATAACTCGTCAACGGTGTCGAACGATCAGAGAGACTAGACCGGCGGCCCGTGCCCAGACGTTGCGGAATTGTTTTCGATTTTTCGTTATTCGCATTATTTGAATGGACAAACAGAAACGTGATGTTTCGATTCGCCACTAGTCAATGATGTCTTATGATTTCGGTCATCGTGCGCCCTGATAAAAGATTAACACTTGACGTCGTGTTACGACTTGTGTCTTGAACATTTTTTTTTTTTTTTTAATTGATTTCTTAACTAATAGAAATATACGTATTATTGTGATCGCTGAAACAAGGAAATCGCACACCTTGTTAAGTTTTTACACGAAAAATATCAGTGTATAGAGTTTTTTTTTTTACTACTAACAAATAAGCTGTCGTAAATATAAAATCAATTATAAGTTTATACTGTTAAGTGCTACGGGGACGTAAATGCTATTACAATGTTGTAAAATTGTTGAGTAAGAGTATTACTGTAAAGATTTTTTTTAATTTTTTTCCTTATTCAGTTTTTACTCGTTAGAACATTCAAAACGTCGAATATTTCTTATGTTTTTTATGGTATTTATTTCTTTGTTTTTATTATATTAAACGTTAAATGAAATTCGAATTGTGTAATGTTGTGTTTCGATACTGTTTAATTATAAGTAGTAACTAACTTTGTGATTAAAATATTCGACTAACGTCCATTTTAATTTATCTATACTCACGCACAAAGGATACAGATTACAAAAAAAAAACAAATAACGTTTCAAATATTTTGGTTTTCGAATGTATTCTTTACTATAGTGCAGTGGTTCCCAAATCGGGCGATATTAAAGTCCAAGAGAGCGTTAGTATGGTTCAAGTGAACAATAGTTCTGTAAACGCAATTCGGTGGCTTTGAACAAAAAAAAAAGAATGTCCCTCGCACAAATAGAGCCGAGCGTTAATAAATTGATGAAAACCCATCAGATACATCCTTCTCATTAAAATTTATATTTATTTTTATTTTTATTACAAATAAGTCGTTAAAATATACGTCCAAAAATAAATAAATACGTTGTTGTATTTTTTTTTTTTTTATACTTATCGATTAAGAGAAAATCCTGTGATAAGGGGGCGGTGAGATTTTTTTTTTTGTAAGTGGGCGATATAGGAAAATAAGTTTGGGATTCCTTGTTATAGTGCATATAACTATTGTACATATAGCCATTTTGTACTTTTTTGACATTGGACGCGTGTGTTCAGCGAAAACGATCTCAAATAATAACATGTTTTGATTTTTAAAATACAATATGTTTCGTGAGCACACGTTCTCCCGATAAGAAAAAAGAACCCGTTTTTACGTACGAACGCAGAACAGGCTGTTGGTGGCGGAAAACTACGACTGCGCTACGGGATCGCGCGTTAATAAAGATTGTTTGCACTATGTTAATAACAATTTTCGGGGGAAAAAATAAATAAAACGAACCGGTACACGGAAATGTAATCTCGATCGTAATTTCACGTGCAATAAATATAAAACTTTTTTAGTGTTTATCTAATATCGCCTACGTGAGACCGAGCCCCCTACGCGTCGGTCGACCCGCGATTAAACCTAACGGTTACGGTATACTCGTATGTTATGTTACTATACGATTCGTCGGACGCGTCTGCGTTTTCTACGTGTTCCAAATATTACGTGCACGCGTATGCGTGTGTTGACGCTAAAAACGAGTCGTTCGCCTTGAGAACGGACGTTAATAAAATCGACTTAAAATCGAACAATATTATTATTATTATTATTATACAATCACAGCGCAACACAACTTTTCTCCGACACCTTTTCGTTGTTTTTATAATACGTATTGTCGCAATCGTTTTACGTTATAAATTAAAATCACCTACGCGGCTCACAAGGCTGTCGACTCATCTTTTGCAGTCTCGGAAACCCGTTTCAAACGATTAAGTTATTATTTGTTTTTTTTTTTAAACCCTGTTCACTTTAAGAAGCGACCCGGTCGGTACAACTCGCGCGCAATGAATATAACCTAACCCGACGCGATAAGATATTTTTTCGACGGGGCGTCTTGGACGCGTTTTACCGTAAAACCCACGTTGACTCGTAGATTTGCCGTTCTTCGGTCAGTTTTCGTGCTGTCCGTAACTGCCGACATCTCCGGCTTATCCCGTAACTCGGCGGGGAGACGTCCGCGTTACGACTGTTGGACAAACGAAAACGTCCGTGATTTCCAGCCGACGTGTTCATGAATTATGAATTATCAACGCTCGGCCGATCGTACGAAATAACACACGCGCGCGCGCGCGCGTGAAAACCACGTGAAATGTTTAACGATACCGTACGACGTGGGCATCGTACGATCGGAAATCATTGCGGGCCCGGCGCCGAACGGAAAACAAGAGTGTATAATACGTATCGTATTATCATTATGACGCGTGTACGCCGCGCGCGTACGTCGTCGTTGTTATTCGGTTGTTTATTTGTTCGTCGACATTAACCTTGAGAGCGAAGACGCTTCGACCTTGATGGCGGAGACCAATATACATATACATATATATACACGACGATGATTCGCGTCCGCCGCACCAGTGGCTCCGCGTCCGTTGTCGACGCCGGAGGACATGACTTAAAAAAAAAAAAACGAATAAAACTCAAAGAACGTGAACATAAAAAAGAACGAACCGAACGCGAGAATTTTCACCCGGTCGCTTTGTTCGTAAACACGCGTAATATATAACACAACACGACGTGTGCACGTCGTACGAGCAAACCGCCGGCAAGCACACGAGTACGATTCGCTCGCGTAACGTACACGCACGCGTACAATATATTCGAAAAAGGCAGTGAAACCTCCCGTCCGACGCGTCCTCGCGAGTCCAAGTCGTTACGATTCCGAAAAACGCTTTAGAAAAAAAAAAAGTGTACTTGGATTTCTTTTCTCCCGCGTACAAGAACCGTGGAAAATGTGCGAGTGTGTTAAGTCGACGATTACACTATTGTTAACGCGGCGCGTTTAAAAACATATACTCTCATCGAGCGTTAAGGATTTTTTGTTTTTGTTTTTTTCTTCAACGACAAGAAGTGAAATTGTTATACTTACAGCGTTTATAGAACAGTAACGGTCGGAATACACGCGATTCGTTTACGAAAGTTTACGGCCGTGTACAATGCGTCCCGCTTTGTTTTCGCGTAGAATCTGTTAGAACGCGCGAACAACGTGAGAAACGTCTTGGCGATTATGTTACCGAGATACTCGTATTATAATCGCACGCGTTATGAATGTCCTGTTTCGACTAGTTATTAAAAGCGAGAAGATCATATTTAAAAACACACGAAAAAAAAAACAAAAACCCAGAGATTATGTTCTCAGTTATGACTCGCGTATGGGCGACGTTCTCATTCGGAACGAACGAAACTCGACAAACAGTGAAGTTCGGTGCGATTCGTTTTCGAAAAGCTAATAATAATAATACGTGAACGCGCTGGACGAAACGTTTGAATGGACGTCCGGTACGCCGCGAAACGATACGATCCGCATTCCATTCCGTTACGAACGCGATGTGTAATCGAAACGCTCTATAATCGCGTAAAATACGATGTACATGCAGGGGGAGGGGCCTTAGGGGTCATGACCCCCTAGACGTTTTGAACTGTACGCGTAAATAGGTTTTTTTTCCAATTTTTTTCTAAAAGCATATTTTAACACGACGCGGACGCGGTGAATGCACCTTTACGAAATATCGATCGACAACACTGACGTCTGATAACGGCAACGATGCACATCATAGATAATAAAGGAATTCTTATTTTCTATGATGAGAATGAATAACGCGATAGGTGCGTGTCAGCAACGGGCGTCCTAGAACAATATGAAAACCCGATTTATAAAATAAAGATAATTTTTACTTTTTATTGTTGAAATTAAAATGTACAGTTCAATATATACATATATACTTTTTTGAAAATCGTAAAACAAAAGAAACCACAAAATTGATTATGAAAAATCTAATGGACGTAATTATCAGTTGCCAATAATTAAAATCACCTTACACTTTAAAAATACTTAATACTCGAGGTCCACCTCCTAATATCATGGAATATAATAATGTTTGTGGTAAAAACCAGGTTCCTTGTCAGTTACAAGTTTGTAAAATGCATATACACCACCAACCACGTTATGCATTTTTTTTTTTTTATTGAAATTTGATGTTTCGCTTGGAAACAATCAACCGAAGACACGGATATTTATATTTTAATGGCGTTTAAAAAAATATTGCCCCCTCCCTCAAGGTAAAGTACTGAATCCGCCGCTGTCTACACGCCATGTACATTCGGTTCGTATTTCGAGATCCGCCCTTTCCAGAATCACGGACGCGTACGACTGCGTGTTATCGCGTCGTTTCGTACAGACGTAATGTCCACCTGTTGATTCCGATCGTACGTGCACGCGTGCACACGCGTCGTCGTAGTTTCTCGACTGGACATAACCGTGACGCGCGACGTCGGTACGCGTCCGGTACGACCGAACGATTTAAGTACGACGTGTGCGCGCGCACGTACGCGTACGAAACGGACAAAAGGAAAAGGAAAATGGGTTCGGCCGAGACCACTGCTGGGCCGCGCGGTCGTAATGCAAAAAACGTTATGTTTTCACGCAGCAAAAAACACGTCGTCCGCCCCGTCGTCGTGGCGAGACTTTTGGCAAAACGGGTGTTGGGGGTGTCCGGGGACGAGCGCGATTCCGATCGGACGGGCGCGTACGTGATTATTCGCGCGCGCGCGCTGAGAAAACCGCACAGTAAAATTTCGCTCATTGCGATTAGCAAATATAAACGTGCCGATGACTTCAATCGGTTCAAGTCAGACGCCCCCCCACTACCGATACCGTCGTATGTGCGCGCGCGCGTCTCGACAACGTCGTCACATCGCCGTTAGGTTCCAATGACCGGTGAATGTCGATCAACCGCCGCTGTTCGGTACGATTCGTGAGAGTCAATCAGAGTGCCGATTCTCTCAAGACTTTGGCGCTTGACCTTTAGACTTAACCTGACCTGTGCGATCCCCCGCGTCGTCAAGTCTCGGACCACCATTGTAAATGGCGATGGATCTTCGCCCCCGAAAAAAAAACCGAACAAACCAAACGAATCGTAATGCGCTCGACCTAACCGCCCGCCGTCCTTTGTCTAACCTAACCGTGCGATTTCGACAACGGCGTGCACCGAAACGTCCCGACCGTCCGCGCGAGTACGAACGTTCCGCATCGTTCTTAAGCGTGACGCGCAATTGAAAATTAAATACAAAGTGTCTTTAATATTTGGTCTGGGAGTGACTAACTTAACGCGCAGCGTTGTCGTAAAAGTACATCTAGAGAACCGTGAACGGCGGGCAACGGTCCGCTATTGGCGTCACGAATAAAAAATACGAATGTGCGTTGCCATACCGAGTGTCATGACGTTCATTGTGCTCGTGTGTGTTTTTTTTTTGGGTAGCGAGAAGAATCGAAAAGTGAAATTTAAAACGCGGCCAATTAGTATATCGCGCACGCATAAACGTAATAATATGAACGTAAACTATTTCGCGTGTTAAGTACTTGATACGTATACATATATATACGTGTGTGTGTATAACATCGCAAGGGGTTATAATCGGAATAAAAATTCCACGCGGATCCATTCCGGTTCTCATGCGTTGTTCGTTATCAGTTGGGCGCGTGCTTTCTCCGCGGCCGGGCGACTACAAGTAAAACGACCTGCGACTACAACAGAAACAATTAATTAGACGCGATTGTTTCCTTAAAAAAAAAACGAAAACAAAAACGAAAACAATGTACTATTATTATGGCGGGCGGTTGCTGCGTCGCGCGACATAACGTCCGTGTGTGTTTCGTTGTTCGCGTCCGCAACAGGTGTCGGCCGTTTCCCCGGACCGTTCGCATGATAGCGTATTTGTCCGTCGTGCGCGGGACCTCGCCCGTTCCGTGATAATACGGTTTCGCGTACAGACGCTCGCCTGCGGCGTGGCTATGACCACCTAACCCGACCGGCCTAATCGGTTTGTGCGGGCCGACCGTTTGAGACCGTACGTCGGGAAGTCCGTTTGAACAACGCGCGACGGACGTCAGGTTTTCGGTTTTCTGTTGAAAACAAAAAATAAAACGCGCCCGCGGAAACGGTCTGACAAGCTAATAAACGACACGCGACACATGAACGAGTCGACCGGTGGTTTTCTCGTAGCGGACGCTCCGGGAGCACTTACCAACGCGTTGCAGCGACGTCATTTTCTTGGAGTGGAAAAACGAATTGGATAAAAGCTTTGTGTAGTTAACGTGTGGATTTTCTTGTAGTATTGTTATCGTTGTTTATCGAAATGTCTATAATAATATTTAAAACCCGGAGAACCAACAAACTATAAATATATTATATAATAATAACATTTAATAAAAAAAATTCGATTGATTATTGTTGAGGATAAGGTCGAAACGATAAGTAATGTGATTATATATACATAAATTTGATAGAGAATGTATAGAATTAAATTAGAAAAAATATTAATCGAAGGTCTAGTTAGGATGCAAAAAAAAAAAATTGCCGTTTCCACATGATGATCGAAATGACACGTATATTCCTTAACACGCTTAATTCAGTTAACTTTCAGTTTAAGGTCGTTTATATAAATTACGATAACGAAGGTAAATAAGTGAATTTTAGAATTGAAAAGTCAATCCTAACCTCATCGCTCGTTGTCCGTAACAAAATGAATGTAATTTTTATAATACGTAAACCGTGTATGTTGTTCGGGTTTGTTCGGCGGAAAAAAATAACCGTCTAACAATATTATCGCATCGTGACACGATTCGTACCTGTGTACACGCATTCGACGAATATATGCGAACGACGTATTATTACATAAAAGAAAAAAAAACAACAACAACAACAACAACGACAGCAGCGAATTTGAGTATTGGGCGAAAGATTATAATAATATAAAATAAAATGAAATAATCATTGCGTGTTCGCGGGTATTGACTGTTAAGTAAAAGTAACATACGCGAACGAACGATAGTCATCGTGCGATTGTGAAATGCCGTAAACACATAATGATTCCATTATCGTTGCATCATCGTAAACACTGTTATTATAATCATTGTTATTCAATGTTATTTCGTTAGAAACGTATTCACCTAATGAATTTCAAATATAAATACATATTGTGATATGTACTAAATTTCGGGTAACGTCGAAACATTGTTTACGTGGGTATCTACGAGAACTCTGGCGATCGAATGATTTGGAACGTATTGAAGCGACGTACTAAACACGACGTGAGGTGTAATATTTGTGCAAAAGTATTTCCAAGTCATTTTCGGTATTCGAAATTCCGTACGTACACGTGTATATCGCGAGTAAAACGTTATCCTGATGGCGGACATACGTACGACGTGCGTTGTAAAACGTGTAACAGAAGAGTAGCCGCGCACGGCTGTATATAACGCGGGTTTTTCAATCACATTTTCGTGTACGAATCGATCGGATGGCCGAACGACGACTTTCGACATTCGTATACGTGTATGTAATACGCGTGCCGCGTGTCGAGAGAACGTCTAGTAAGTAATATATTTCTTTTCTCGATATTCTCACACACACACACGATTCCGTCGTCGTACATATAAATATATATATATATGTAAAGCCTTCGGTTTCGTTCGCATACGTTTCGAAAGTGTTCATCACGGTGAATATAAATCCAATATTTTTTCTATTTTTTTTGTTTACTTCGTTCTCGACGACGACGCTCACTGTTTGTACGGATTGGCCGAGTTTCGCCGAACATTCCGAAAAAACGCTCGTAATCAAATCGTACATCGAATAAGAACCGCCGCGGTCGTTTTTATTACGGCGTGTTGTCCCGGCAACTGAACTCGTTTCCGTTTTGCTCGAACACGTTGTACAAATGCCCAACGAACTTCCTTGAAACTCGAACCGAATCGAAGAAACGTATTCCCTCCGAGCACGGTATGCATGTGTACGGCATCGTTTAGAACGTTCCGAGACCAAAGCGAAGAAGCATGTTTCGCGTGAAAAACTTGTATTTTTTGTTTTTTTTACCGGCCGTCCGGCTGCTTCTTCCGTCGTTTCTCACGTAAAAGGAGGTTCATACGACGGAAGGATGACTACGACGTTTTCTCATTTTATTTGAAACACTTGGGCGTACAGATAAGATAGCGTCTTAAAAAGCGTCGTAAAAAGTCAAAAGGTTACGTCCAAAGGCGGGTCGGTTTCACTGTTGTAGTCTTTTGAAACCCGCCAAACGTCCGACCGCGAAACAGAGTCGTATAATTACTACTCGTTCTTAAACGTTCAACCATTTTCTGATTTATATTCTTTACAAACGGACGAACGACCGATCTCTTGGGTTTTCTATTCGACAAAAAGCATTCTGCGACGTGAACGAAATTACCGAAAAAACTATCCGACTGTGTAAATCCTACAAAGTAGTTTTGACGGATATTCGAATATTAAGAAGAAAAAAATTCAAATGCATTCGTTTGAATAAACGCATCCAGTGGCGGCGCTAGAGGGGGGCAAGGTAGGGCAAGCGCCCTACCCAAATTTGGTTTTGCCCCACCTTTGCCCTACCTGTTGAAGAACAAACGAAAATTTAAATTTCAAATATAACAATAATGTTTCGCTGTGTAACTCGTATTTTTTTTTATGTGCATTCGTTTAGATAATACACCACCATTTAATTTGATTTCGAAATTGATTATATTTTATCAAAAAACGCTAATAATAGAGTATTTTCCATGAATTTTAATAATTTATATTACACCCGTATAGACGGGTTTTCACTAAATTCCATGATCAATTTGCTATGATCTTGCCCCCCCCCCTAGAAAAAATGTCTGGTGCCGCCACTGAACGCATCCTGAACAGCTACAAGACCGTACCGACTGGCACGACCGACAACACGCGCGCCCTCACAACCGTAAATTGCCTATCCAATACTCCGTGGAATACGTGCGTTTCCGACGCGCTTAAAACGATTCCCGATTCAACGGTACCAGAGCCGCGCTCTACACGTGCTCTTCGGACGTACCGGACGAACGGCCCGCGACCGGTAGAACGCGCGCGTCGTTTCTCCCCGGGGTGTTTGTAATTATTCCTGGAGAACCGTCCGCCGCTTTTTCGTACTTGCCATTGCAAAATACGTCATATCCGTATTACTCGATAATCCAATGCCGGCAAATAAACGATTTTGTTGTTGTCATCACCTGCTGAGACGAATTCGAGTAAACAAAACCAACACGAGTCGTTCGGTTCGTTTTTTTTATTTAAATAATATCGAACGACTCTGAACTGTCGAGAAATCGTACAACAGCGTACGCGTTTAAGGTAAAACCGTTTTTTTTTTTTACGTTTCTGTTTTCTTTCAGATGCCGGCCAACACACGAATACGACGACGCCCGTGCCACGACGCGCCGCAGACAACCGGTCCTTCGGTTCGTGATTCGGTCGACGGTGCTCTTCACCGGTATCGGCCACGGTCGTTAGTATCAACAGCATCGCAATCAAATATCGTTATCGTTGCTGTTGTGTGTTATTATTGCCGTGCGAGGTTGGCCGGAAACTCGAGACCACCGCGTGTATCGGAAATCGTCAGCGCCAGGCGGCGAGCGTGGACTAACGCGATAATAATAATAATATTATTATTATTAGCAGTAGTAGTAGTGGTATAGCGACGACGTTTCGTCGTACAGATCGGTACAAATGAGATATCATTGTCGTACCGTTGAACCGCAGCAAACCCGTCTGGTCACGAGAAGAAGATAACGCTTCCGGGGCAGCACGCGGACGCGGATCCATATCTACAACGACGACGATTTAAGTTACCGTTTTGGAATTTTCATTATAAGTGCGGATGAGTACGCTGTGACGACGGCGTAACCGGGTGAAATCGTAGACAAGCAGTGTCGTTATGTCTTTTCTCGTTGTATGTTAGAAGTCGGTCGGTCAGCGGTGTACACGGTGCCTTAATAAAACATTGTTTGTTCGTCCGATATATTCGGTTTTATGTTAAAACGATGAAGGGTTATCAAACCGCCAGACGAAAATCCGAATGAACTCGCGCGCGATGAGATCGAATTTGTCAATATACCTTTATTCGAACATCCATGAATAAATAAAAATTATCTCGTATTTGCTTTGGACTCTACCGTGTTACCTACGTATATGTGTTTCATTCGTGGTTAGGACTGTTCGAAAAAAAAAGAAAATAATCCCGGATCCGCGGCTGGACGGTACACGTTGTCGGCAACAGGTAAGTGATAATCTATGCCGACAGCGGACGGTTAGGTATCGTGCGCGTTCGCGAAGGAGTAATTTTGGAGCGGCCGCTCCCGGTTCGAATTGGGTGGACGACGCCGTATCTATGGACAGACTTATCGGTGAAAATTGTCGGTCGGAAGAAAACGAAAGCCAGAAAAAAAAAGGATACTATTTATTTTTTGTCGTTTAGGTTAGGTTAGAGGCGTGGGCTTTTGCCGGCGCGCCCTCAGTCCTTGTACGAGTGTCCGATACGAGTGACGCGCGAACAGTTTGCCGGCAACGCGAATTGTCGTCGCCAGAAGTCTAGTTTTTAATCGAAAATCCACCACAAAAGGGAATACGCGCGTGTCGGCGTCTCGCGTCCCGTGGCCACACGCACACACGCACGCACACACAAACACACGCACACACACACGCGCGTACACGAGTGAGCGGAGTCCGGCGGTCCCGAGCAAGACCCGCGGCACACAATGCGTGCGAACGAACACAATAACAACGTATTATATACGCGCACAGACCGGCGGAACAATGACGAGACGGAGGTACGCCGAAGAGTACGTCCTGTTATAATACGCGCGTGTGTATGTGCGGTCGGCGAAATACGTCGGCACGCCGGCGGAAAACGGACACAATGGCGGCCGCGGCGACGAAAACGGGTGGTCCGGTCCGTCATCGTGTTGTTGTTGTTATTATTATTATTATTATTATTATTATTATTGTGACGAGGAGGACACGGCGGTACGTACGGTAGCCGACCATCTCGTATGTCTCGGCCTCTTGACGGTTCGCTGCCAACCGCCGAATATAATGTACGATTATTATTATTATTATTATTGCCGCCGCGGACATTGTGCGGATCCGGTTGACCGTGTGCACGTGAGCCGTATTGCTGCGGGGGCGGTCTTCGTCTTCGTCGTCTTCGTCGTCGTCGTTGTGTAAGTGCACTCGACGAGCGTCTCTCGTGCTAATCGCGCGCCGCGGTGGTCGCACGACACGTCTCACGTGCGTCCCGCCGACTGCTGCCGGTTTTACGCGAGCGGAAACACGGACGCGTCGCGACGTTGTGCGTGTCTAACCGGGGCCTCGACACTCTTGCCGGTCGAACACGCTGGTCGTGAACAGGACGTCGGCGGGTTTAGACCGTCCGGTCCCGGGTACCGCGTCCCGACGAAGATCGAGCGTGAGAATCGGCGAGGCCGTCCACACGATGGTGATAGAGAGAGAGGATACGACGGACTTAGCGGATCAAGAACGAGGGAAGGGTGCACGGCTCTCGGGGAACGTAATACGGGGCGACACGGCGGCACAGTGAGTCTCTACAACGTAATGCCGTTCTTCGGGAGCCGGCTTACTGAATGGATCGAACACGCACGGACATGAAGCGGCAGCGAGTGGTCATAGGACTTATTGTGCTAAGATTCGTTATAGGCCGTCGTAGGCACACATAGACGGGCGAAGAAATACTATTGTACGGGATACCTTCGTGTCTTCCAGTATTTCTATTATTAATCTAATTATCTCTGAGCGATTTCTTAAGAAAAAAAAGGTAAACGCGGCTTCCGTGGGTGACGGATAACGGAGTGCTCTCTGATAAGTGACAGCGGGACGGGAACGTCTCCTAGCTAAGGGGGGGGGAAGTTAACCGAATGCAGTATAAACTGGTGGAGCGATGAAACCGAGGAGGGCGTTCCGGACGACGTCCAAGCGTTCGGGCAACTGGTGGCCGGGTGTTGCGGCAAAGCCCGTTAGACAGAAAAATAACGGAGACGTGTTGTCCTACCGATGACCGAGTTGGATTTGTGCGGGCTGGGTTTCGCCACGATTCGCATCGACGTGCAAATGCGGTATGAGCTCTCGTAAGGTCTTTACCTGTTGTACCCTTTGAGTGGCGCCTCGCGCCAATAGAGGGTCAGTAAGTTACGACCATGACCGGCCAACGTCAACTCAAAACCTAGTTGGTGCCGCGGGAGCGGGGAGTCCGACTGTTAAGCCGCTCAAGTGCCCCGCCAGGTCGAGGGGGTCTATCTCGGCTGTCAACGTGGTGGCGGGGGAGGAGGGCACCGGCGCTAGATGGTAAACAACGAATCACAAGATCCAGCGCGAGGAAACGGTACCAACACGGCGCTAAACTGTTCGCTCGGAAGGACCCGGAGGTCCGTAGATGACTCGGGGGACAGATTAGGATCGAGTGTTGCTCTGTTGCACCTCTTGAACGACGCCGATCACTAAATGTGGGTTTCAACCGAAAACCCGATATTTACGCACAAGCGTTTTTTTGTCCGAACACGTTTTTGCGCTTGAGCCCATAATTCGAGACGTTTCGACTTCGAACGCGAATCGGTACATTTCGACGGTCGTACGACGACTGTTCGGAACGACCGTTCCGAATGACTACAATAATCAATACAAACCTGATGATAGTCAGGTGACACAGCGCGCGTCCGAACCCGATGTTAACCGAAACCGAAACGATCGCAGAGTTACAATCGCGCCGTGTACGATTCGATAGACTTTCGAACTCGACGCGCATACTTGTTAACGGTTTCCGTTGTAGCGTTTTAGGGTTATTCGAAAACGTAATCGTCAAAGATACTTGGACGTACAAACAATTCACACAGCGACGCCGAAACACGGTTTGTCGAAACGATCTCCTGTTTCCCAATGTCCCCGCGACGTCGGGTCACCGACGGCAATGACGTCACGAGATAAAACAAACCGATCGCGCGCGCTTCAACGGTAGCGTCGACACATGGACGCCGCGCAGATTAAAAGTCGATCGCGGTTTTCGATTTTTTTTCCGTTTTAAATAAATCTCCGTTATATATATATATACACGTGTGTTTATGCATTCGTAAAGTTTTTATTGCATTCGTTCGCGGACGGTTTAAATTGATTGGAGTTTACCGCCGCGTGCGGTTCGCAATGACGTGCCGACGCGACGCGCGAACAAACTCATACTTATTCGTACAATTCTCGCGCGTCGCGAACGTGATCTGATTAAATAAAAAGAACTTTTTAATTGAATTCCCCGCGAATGTCGTTCGACGCGTTTAACGCGGTCTCCCCCGAGTATAAGACCGAACGGATCGAACGCGTTCGCGGTCAAAAAGGCGTGTACTCGCGAGACGTGCGCGGACAATCGTTCGTGATTTCACGGAGTATGCGATCGTCCGCGGGGGTTGTCCACGATGGTTGTCGGGAACGATCACATGGGACAGCGTTGGTTTTTATTGAAATTTTCACGGACGATTTTCAGTCTCGCCGAGTGGACCGACGAGATCCCAATTTTGTTTTTTTTTGAACCGAAACTTCTTTGCAGAGGGTACAAACGAAAAAGAATAGATTTTCTCGAGGTAAGTTGAGCGTGCGCGTCGTCTCGAGCGTGCGTCCTCCCAAGTTTCCTACCGCGACTGGCACCCGTGATCCGCGGTCATTAGCCGTCTGCACGCACCGGCGTGAACAACTTTTCGTGTGTTCTTTTTCTTCGCTTCGCTTCGTCTACGTGCCACACAGGCCGGTCGGACTTAACATTGGTAAACCGAGCAACCGATCACAAAAAGTATCCAGCAGTGGCCTCGGCCCGTACAGTCCATATATTTATTCACGTGGCGACAGGCGCGAATCCAAGGGGCGATCGTCCTCCCCTCCCCCCGTAGACTCTTGTTAAATTTTTTTTATTAGTATCGTTTAATAATTCTAACTCTTATCTATGATACTGTAGAAAGACAATTTGTACAAGTTGTAGCTATGAGATTTTTAGGGGTTTTAACGTTTTCGATAACCAATAAAGATAAATACCTCTTTTTATCAAAGTACGTATAATTGTTTTCGTATATGTATCGCAGTTTAAATTATTGAAAGATACGTGAACCTTAAAAACTGATGGCTTACGCATAATATAATGTACCTACCTGGTATGGCTCTTAAACATCTCGAACATCTCCGTAGAGGACAATAAATCGTTCCGACAGCAGCCACAACCGCCACGCGATTCGACATTTGATAAAGATACAAAGACAGACTTTATTGTTTTGTTTCGGTGTATCGCAAACGATTTCCAAGCAAACGTTTTGGAAAATATTTCATTTTCTCGATGCGACAAAAATGCGAGGATTAAAGTTGTTTCGATTAAGATGCCCCCCCCCCCCCAGTAAATAAGTTCTGGATCCGCGCCTGCGTGGCGGAATAGTGAATGTTTAATGACTTCCATGTACGTTTTCGAAGATCAAAAAAAACATCAAACGTTCCAAAATTAAACGCTGAAAGTTTTCGCGAATACAGAACACGACAGAAAGTAAAACAACAACGTCAGTCAACAAACATACGTCGAATCACGGTGTCGATGTGAACAATATCCAATACAAACCTAATATCCTGTCGGTTGAACGGCTCTGGAACAAATTTCACTTCGTCCGCGCGTACTCCGTAACACACGTGATTTTCATTTTAAATACGGTTTCGCTGCGTTTGCTTTCTGAAAATTTTGATCGTCGAAATACAAATGTCGGTTCACTGCTTTACTAACTACGCGCTCTTTAAACGTTTAGAACTAAATAAACAGAACAATTAAATATTATATATTACCAGAATTATTTTAATTATCAGATTTGAACATTTTAATAACATTCATAGTTCGACAATCAAAATTTTCAATAAAAATAAACACTAATTAAAGCGCCCATCTTCGCTGATACGTATACACGTGTATATACTTAGAAAAATAAAAACTGTTTTTTAAACATCTATTAAACGAAAATCGGTTTTTTATAATTTTTTTAACCAAAATATTAAAATAAAAATTTTATCAAAACTATTTATTGAACTTTGCAGAAAAAACACTAAAAAAAGATTAATGATAACGCGATGGCCAAAGGATTAGACTATTGTCTCTGTTTTCGAGAAAGTTCGAGGTTAACCATAATTACAGGGAAACTCGACGAAATGGCCGCAACGACGATGAAACGGAATAAAATAATTAATAATTATTTCAAAGACACTGTATATTTACGTATAATATATACACATTATAATATGTACGCGCGTGTATATAGTAACAGAATTAAGAACATAAGAAACTTGTAGTGTACATATATATATATATATTCACGTTACATCTATTTGTTACGCGGTTTCTCTAACGACTTCGACAAAAGTTTTCGAAAACAACTCGTTTAAAAAAAAATTTGTTAATTCTCGGGTATCCGTAACGTCTCTCGTAATATGTTTCCGGTCGACCGCAGAACCACCGAGCTAATGGCCATAGAGACGCAAAAAAAGGTCAACGAACAAAGAGCTCTGGACGCGCGGTGTAAGGAAATAGACAGGATGTGCCGGAAGGCGGAGAAAATGTCGTCGATCAGAGATCAACAGTTCAAGTTGCTGGACGAAGAAGACCGTATGAACGCGTTAAAGGTGCGTACGGATGAGGTTTAAATGTCGACGCGAATTTGAATCTGGATGAAATTCAGACCGAAAGTCTCGAGTCTCGCGTGTGCCGATTTTTTTTTTTTTGAAGCCAATTGAATTATGTCGATATTTTATCATCCGGTCGAAACGTTGCTAAATAATAGGAATTTCGCGTTGGTTCAATAATAATGTGCGAACAATATCGTCTGTAAACACATTTAGGATGAAAAAGTGTTTTTATTAACTTGGCCACATAAGCGTCCATATCCCCCGATAGATTGTTTAACATAGAAGGTGTTTTTAAATAATCTCCTAAACTTTACTGCTGTGACATTTGATGGGACCCTATTACGTGCGTTTCTCTGTTCGATAATATTATTGTCGTAGGCCAAAGAAGCGCGAGAGAGACAAATGGAGGAATTGGAACGAGATCAAAATCTCGCTCGAGCCATGGAAGATTTGAAGCGTCGGGAAACCGCCGAAGTTAAAAACAAGTATTAACTATACAATATCATTTTAAACGTTTTCCGATACGATTTTACCTATACAAACGTTTCGTTTGGCACAGACAATTATTTCAAACCAATTGTCACGAACTTCAACGCGTCGATAAGCAACTGAGAACCGCTTACGCGCAGAAAGAACTCTTGTGTCAAATAAAAGAGAACGAAGCGTTGAAAAAAGAAGAAAAAGTCAGAGAATATTATGAAGATTTGAAAATGATCGAATCTGGTAAAAGCGATACGGCGACTGAAATAAAACGGATAGCCCGAGAGAACGAGTTCAAGTCTGAGTATAAAATGGCGATCGAAAAGCAAATGCAGGAGATGAACGAGAGAAGACGGCGAGAGACGTCACCGCCACAGCTCGGTTGTTCTGTTGTCTTCGAACCGACTGAAAATTGTCGTAAGCTGAAACAAGATTTAAAAATAAATCGCAGTGAAAAAGAAACGGAAGAACTCAAAAAAATTCGAAACGAATTAAAGGAACGCGAACGCGAAGAAGATAACAAAATGGATAGGTAGGTCGAGAAAAAAGTATATTATATGATAGTTGTCATCTTATTACATTTTTAAATCTCATTTTTAAATTGAAGTAATCTCCAAAGCTAATCAACCGATTTTAATAATGGCTACATAGATGGATTTACCAGATCCTGCGGAATGCAGTAGGCTATCATTAATTTTCTTATCTCATTGTAATCGGATAGAACAATCTCGAATATAGAGGTTTCGTAACCATAATTTCGGAAACAATAAAATATATCACTACATTGTCTAATAAACTCAGTGTCGGTGGCAAAAACACATGACTTCATACAGCGAATTGTGCTTTCAATTCAAACGTTTACGGTTTCTTCTGAAAGTCATAGTTTAGATAAAAAAAAGTCCACTGACCGCGTAGATAAAAAAAACAATTATAAAACCGATACTAGCTATGGGAAATGACAATAGATGAAATATATGAAAGAACCCAAATGAGCTTCCAACTCTTCGTGAATTATCGTTGTGCGTTTTTGTACGTTTAGGCGTATAAATGAATATTTAACGGACGTAGAGAAACGAACGAAAAATCAAGAGGAAATTAAAAACAAAATGAACGAGCGAAAGGACAGGGTCTATAAATATTTAGCTGATAATTTGATATCTTCGACGGTAAACAAAATATGATAATCACTTAAAATATATATTATACGCGATGAAAGAAAATGGATTTTTTTTTTTTTTAGACGGACACGTCGGAAAAAGATGAAATACGAACGGTTTTAGCGCGAGAACAACAGCGAAACGCCGTTTGGTTGGCGGAAAGGAGGGAGAAAGAATTGAAAAAACTGCGTCAGGAAGACATGTTAAAACAGAACGACATGCAATTGAAACTGAAAGAAGACGGACGAAAAGACGAGAAAGAAAAAGATCTCGCCGAAGCCAAGAAGGTAGCGTGTCGAGTATACAATCGAACGTGTTGTATTCGTGCATCCTGTTCGTAGCACTTGCAATCCTACCGAGAACTAAACGCGGTGACGGAGAAAAAAGACCGCGACAGACGGCAGGCGACGATCGATTACAGAAATGACTTAAAAGAATTGATCGACGTGAGAAACGATCTACGAATTGAACGGAAAACGACGGAGAAGAACGAATTCGCGCAGGCTGCTAACCTGGAAAGGCTGAGGTACGTCTGATGTTATTGTTACTTTCTAACCCAACCGTCGCTGGCCGCGTTAAGTCGTTTAGATTTGTTTGTGTTTCCACTCCTATTGTCGCAGATTGGAAGAAATCGAAAAAGAACAGAAAATTCACATTGACTCGCACGCGGACGCCCTCAAAGGATTCTTTTCACCGCCGAAAAATTATTGCTCGAGAAATTATGAAAAGTGATAATAATATGCGTGAAGTATACTTATTATTCGAACAAATAAATAAATAAAAAAATATATATGACTTTTAATATTCCTCTAAAAACGTCTAACTGAATTACTTAAGCCAGTTTATAATAACATTTAACTTGTCCGACTTTGAAAAATGTATTTATTTAATTTTGATTTCTTACCCTTTCAGTGTTTGTTTTTATGTTTACATAAAAAAAAAATCTTATTTTGTTTAATTGCTAAATTTGAACTTTTAACCGAGTTGATTTGCGTATTTTACAGAGTTAAATTTTAACCGGTGAGATTAACAACAACAAAGTACAACAATCAACTTTTAATTAAACTCGACTCGCATTTTTTTATATTAACATAGCTTAACGAGTTAAAATAAAAAATATATTGTTCGATTCGCTCGCCCGGCATTGATTGACAATATACGTCTGTTGCGAAAGCGGATGATCGCACGCAACTATTCGTTGAAAAAAAACATCGGAGACATTTTTGCAACAAACCTGACCGCGTGTACGACAATACGCGATCTCGATTCGCTGACGACGACGACGACGACGATAATTACGCGCAGAAAATAGAATCGCGTAACGTTACTAACTCGGTGAAATAATCATAAAAACAATAAATTTACATTTAAATTGGTTTCCGCGACGCGAGAACGGAATTTTTTTTTCATTCAACTCTTTATACATAACCAAAGTCCGAAAATGCATTATTGTCGCGTGTCTGCAACGGACACCGCGCATTGTGTCGCGAGCGAACTCGCGATTTCGGTACGGCCGGAACGGGTGAAAAGGGCTGTTTCCCGTTGTTCGAAAAATCGAAATGAATACGAAGAAAAAAAGTTAGTAAAAAAATAAATAAAAAACGAGCGATTTGATATAAAAATCGAATATTTTATCGACGATTTTACCAGTTCACGAGAGAACGAAAACGAGTACGAGATAACATTTCACAACGTTCGTAGATATTGATCGATTGTCCAGCGACTGGTGTTTTCCACTCTCGGAGCAGTTGTCGAAAAAATTCGAATCTACAATCGAATAAAATTCTCCGGTACTCGAGTACTCGTTAAAAATACACGATTTTCGGAACTTATGACGTGTGACGTCGCGGGACGGCGTTCCCTCGCTGCAGACGACGTTTTGACCGTTTTCGGCGGTCCGCCGCCCCGCGGTAAAGGAGTCGGACAAAACAGAAAAAACGTCAAGTAACGCCACGGCCGCGAGTCGGACGTGTTCTCCTCGCGCGCCCGCGGAAACCAATTTAAATGTAAATTATTATTTTAAAGCGATATAAATATGTATTTTCGATTCTATTTTCGAGTCGGCCAGATAATTATCGTTTAAACGTCAGTCGTCCGTATTTTCATATATACACGTGTGCGCGCGCGCGTGTCTATAAAACCGTATAACGTACAAAACTAATAATAAAAAATAATAAAATAAATACACCCGACCCTAGGTACACGGGCTCGTGCGCGTTCGATAAAAGACCGTTTTATACGTTGGGACAAGTGGACCGCTGTGCGCAGGTAAACGAACCGTGGTATGCGCTACCGGTGTATGCGTTGCGCGCCGCCCCGTCGCGAATCTCTCACCGGTGGCCGTACGCGGCGTTTCTCGAAACGAAATCGAAAATGAGACGGAAACCGTTTTGGACGGACCCCGACGTAGGACGTCGAAGGTGACGGACGTGCTTGGGGGGGCGGGGACGGCCGTTGTCGTAAAAAGTCGGTTCGGAAACGCGCGAACAGGAACGCGAAACGAACGTACGAGAATCGGCATGTTCGACTACGTCCGCGTCCGTAAACGAGAACCTAACCTCTGTCGAGACAAACGCGCGTGTACGACGAATTCGGACGCGCGGTCGACGACTTCGCACGCCATATCCTCTACGCCCGGGGGCGGTCAACTTTAATCGACTCGAGATCGATTTTCGATGCCGACGTCGACTTTAATAAACGATCAGGTCGTCTCCGACCGGTTTTGAAGTTACCAGATCGGTATTCAATACGATTGTATTCACATCGAAAACGACCCGCTCTGCTGCCGACGATAATACGGTTCGAAGTAGAGTATTTACACGAGCCGACAACAGTACTGGGTGTTGTACGTACCGTCAGATTTTCGTCGTTTTTTTTTTAAATAAAAACCGAAAATCAAAAATCGAAAACGGTTTACGGTCGGCGTACCGTTTTCGACTGAAAGCTACGCGAAAATTCGAAAATTTAATTCGCGAGAAAACGTTGAACCCGTCGGCCGGTTTTCTAGGTGATTGTTGATTTGTCGTCGTTTTAAATCAAAACTATGTCGCGTTGTTGAACGTTGGTTGTTCCGGTGTACTGAAAAAAACTCTGGCGAGTGTGCGACGTTATATGACGTGTAAGAATCTAGTTTTTTGCGATTTTTCCGTTTCGAATCGAATGCCGACCAGACACGATTTGCTGTACGACGTAAACGTCGGAACGATCTATACAAATAAGTGTTCACGGGCGAAACGCATCGTCGTAAAACCAATACATTCTTCGCTCCGCTCACATTCCAATATATGTATATGTATAAAAGCATATGTGATGAGTGTTCGTTGAACGGTTTCAAAACGAATAATAATAATAATAATAATAAAATACAATTGGTTTCGAACGTTGGCGGACGATGTCTGGTGGCGACAAAACGAGTCTGCTCGTGTGATATCTATAGAGTGCAGGCGCGGATTCAGAACTTATTTACGGAGGGGGGGGGGCATCTTAATCAAAACGACTTCAATCCTCATTTTGTCGCATCGAGTAATGAAATATATTCCAAAACGTTTGCGATATACCGAAATAAAACAATAAAGTCTGTCTTTATCAAATGTCGAATCGCGTGGTGGTTGCTGCTGCTATCGGAACAATTTATTGTCCTCTACGGAAATGTTCGAGATATTTAAGAGCCATACCAGGTAGGTATATTATATTATGTGTAACCCATCAATTTTTAAGGTTCACGTATCGTTCAATAATTAAACTGCAATACATATATGAAAACAATTATATGTACTGTAATTTATATAATTGTATGTTTATTGGTTATCGAAAACGTTAAAACCGAAAAATCCCATAGCTAAAATTTCATTTTAAATTGTCTTTCTACAGTATCATAGAAAAAATTTAACAAGAGTCTACGGGGTCTAGAGTCTCGCCCCCCTCTCCCTTGGATCCGCGCCTGATAGAGCGTGTTCATTTGTATTTATTGTTTCGTTTCTATTCCGAAGTGCACGGACGACACCGTTCCAACGATTTTACAATTGACATACGTAACTCGCGCGGATATCCGTCTATAATAGTATCATACGTTACAATCGAAATATTTTACGCGCGTACGACCGGTCACTTCAAACGGGGCGGTATCGTGTGTACGTACACATCGTATTAAGTACGTACGTACGATGTGCGGCGTCATTGTCCGTATCATTTTTATGAACGTGGCCGCACAGCGCGGCATTACAGAAGACGGGCCGTGTGAAGGCTCGTTCTCTCCAACGCCCGTACGCAACAAACTACGTGTAATCACGCGACGACGACGATTACGGCTTTAATTTGACGTCGATAACTCGAACGCCGTCGTCGACGCCCATAATGATAACTGACCGTTATTGGCATGGGCGTGCTCAAAGGCACCTAACCACCTTCGGCTTTCGAAAATATATTGTTTTTACGTGCTTGACTGTTGTCTAGACCGCATACCCGATATCGGGCTCGTTTCGAGTTTTTTTTGGTCTTATCAGTCCTGTATTGTCTGACAATCGTTTCAATCGCGTGTTACGGTAACGGCCTAACCGTTACATACCCGAGGTTAACATTAGATCGTGTTTCTATCGATTCCTGTTGAAATCGGGACTCGTGATTATGTCAGACGTCACTAACACGTTTTTGATTACATTTATCACGAGAAACACAAAAGGCCTGTTATAATATATAATAAGACGTAATATATATGAACTAGCCGTATAACCCCGCGTTGTCCCGGTTAGACCGATCCGTTTTAAATAATTTTGTTTGTTTTTGAACAACCCGCGCAACTACGTTTGCCCCAGTGTTTAGAATTTTTTACATATTCTATACCTACCGTTTTCACCCCTTTTACCCTTTTCGATCCCGTTAGGGATTAAATTTTGGAAAATCCTTTCTTAGCGTATACCCACGTCATAATAGCTATCTGTACGTCAGCCCGATCCGTCCGCAAGGTTTTAGTTTTTTACGGATCGGTCGGTCGGGTTTCTCTTTTATACGCGTACGGATAATAATAAAAAGCATTTCAAACCCCAGCCACCACTCCCATTAGAAATCCCTCATAGCACGCGTCCGGGTACAAGTACAAACGACGATTTTCTCGGCGCGTCGCGCGTTCCACCGTATACGGTTCGAGAAACGAGCGTCTTATACGATGCGTACAGTGGCGACACCAGACATGCGTATCGTACGTCTTGTAGACAGACGACACCAGTGGTTTTCAGCGTGCGCGCGCGTCGAGCCGTCACCGCCGGCCGCAGCCTAACCTAACCTAGCCGCAGGCTAACCTAACCTAACCGGAAAATGGCGGTAATAGTGGTCGAATTTACAACACGAGCGCGACGTGAAAACCGATCGGTTCTCGTTTCGCACGACGTTCCCGACGCGATGTCGATTATCGTCGTTCCGGATCTTTGGTCGTTGGCGTTTCGGGCCGCCGTGCTCGTCGTTTTTACGGAATCGCCGTCCGTCGCACGACGTGCTGTAACGTGTCGATGGTTTTTTTCTTTGGTTTTTCGCAATCGGAACCGGGCCGCTCGAAAACCACGTCACGACGGTCCGAATGTGTCAGCGGCGGCCAACAGGCCGATCGCCTAACCTCGCTTTCGTCTTTTCTTTGTTTTCTTTTTTTATGTTATAAAATATAATATTTGGTCGTATAAAAATGTGTAAACACAGTCGCGTTGAATTCAATCCGGTAACTTCCGGTGTTTTCGGATCATTGATTATGTGAGACGAACATTTTTTTTTTTTTTTTGGTCATTTAATAAATCGAAAAGTCGATGTCGACCATAACAATCCAAAAAAAAAAATCCGTCTCAAGTCCATCAAAGTTAGAACTTTAAATTTAGAACGCGAACAAAACGGTACATTGACGTTTCGGCTCGTGTGGTGGCGAACGGTCTCAATACATCGGTTTGTTTATTTTCTCGAGCGTACGGAAAAATGACGGTAACGTGTTCATAAAATTGCGTGAATTCGTCAACATATTATTCGCTCTGGACGCGTGCTTTATTTTGTATTCGAGGTCTGAACATTCATCACAAACTCGGGCGTAAAATGTTTTAACGGTATTTGAAAAATGATTCTTCGCGTGTTAATTTCGAATTTCCAAACAACGAACAACTATAAACACAGTCGCGTTCACAATCGGTTTTTTGAATGCAATGATTAGTCATTATTTTTAAATTTGAAACGATAACACCCGATCAAATGATCCACTCGCATCCACAGCATCCACGACTCCGTTACATTTTTGTTTTTTTTAATCACTTATTCGTCTATTCATATATTCATATATGTGGTTCCGAAAGAAGCGAAGAATTTGTCAGACAAGTTTTACAATTATGTATTTTTCAGACGATCTGTACACGTGTTTCCGATTCCCCGGACTTTCTTTAAGCGACCACCAGAAAATTACAACAACAAAAAAACGAAAATCAACGAAACTGTCGGTGGTTAGGTTTTTATCATAAACATTAACTGCAACCTAACTACTGTAGCGCCGCCCGGAATATCGCCTTATCGTTGCTTCCAAATACAATTCTACAAGCTCCGTCTGAGTAACTCACTTGAGTCCACGACCGTTTTAGAATTTAATTTAGAAAAAAAAAACAAACAAACAAACTGTCAAACGGCTTATTTTATTTTTGTACGTTTAAAATACAACAGCGTATCGTAAACCGTACGTCTAACAACTGTTGGAAATCGGATTGTCCCTGTACACGTTATACGGTTAACTGTTTTTCGAGGTTATCGCCTAGGTTGGGTAGAGGCGAGTGGCGAGTGTTGGTGGTGTTGGGGGGAGAAGTGCTAATTACACACACACGCCGCCGCCGCCGACCACGAGGCTCCTTCACACGGTCCGGACAACAATGCGCGCGCGTGTGTACGCGTGTAAAACGATGACTGGCGGCGACGGGCAATGTCATGAAAAAGTCGTTTGTAAACGCTACTATACCGCGGTATACGGTAACGAAATCGCCGGAGTGAAAAATAAATAACTGAAAAAACGCCTGGTCGTACACGAACGGTTAAACAGCCGCCGCGTTCAAGAACCGATCAACACGCACCGGTCGTATTATATTATATTGTGTTGGCGGCGGTCGGGCCACGAGTAAAAACGATAATGAGCGTCGTATTCAACGAGGCTCCGGTAACGGGAAAAACGTGCTGGTCCGGCGCGACGGCTGTAAAACAGAATCCGGAAAATCGTCGACGAAATAATAACGACGACGACGATAATAAGACGTAGGACGGGATATCCATTCGTGATTACGGTTCGTCCGCGTCGTTCGCGTTGCACACCTGTGCAAGTACGAGACCGCGTTACGGTTTCTCCGTCGACGTAGCTCGTGTCGTCTGAGCGTGCTGCAAACAAACAAAGATACGGATAGAGAAAACATTGCCACTACCGCCGGGTCGCGTGAACAGACCAACGAGTTTCATTAATTTTTGTTTTGAAAATCACAGCGTCTCGGTTGTCGGGCGAAAACGGATGCGACCGAATTGAACGCGAACTGACGTGTTTGAATTTTTCACTCTGAACTCTGATAACAACGAGAACGCAACGATAAACTCGACCCGGTAGCAGGGGCGGACTGGCAGGGCGGGTAAGAGGCCATACCCGCCCAGGCCCTTTAGACATTTTGTACTTGGGCCTTAAGCTATTTATTTTATTATGGCCTATTGGCTTACACAAAATAATATACCTAATAGAAAAATTATTACGATATTCTAAACGATTTTTAACACGAGTATTTGTTATCTTTCACATATCACACCGTAATCGTTGCCAAATGTCGATAACCGAAATCGAAAAATCAAAATTTTTGTGAATTATTTCACACTTTTTAGTTCATTTTTTTCGAAGTCGGTTTTATTTTGATCCAATAATTTTTTTTATGTGATACATTATCAAGTTATTTATTTTATCAAGTCGCTTGTTTGTATTAATTACGTTAGTTTAAGGCCTCCTAAAAACTTACCCACCCGGGCCTTCAGAGTCTTAGTCCGCCCCTGCCCGGTAGGGTTCGAAACCGGATCGTCGACTCGCCCAGCCTCGTACGGACCAAGCGGCGCGGTTTGTACACGGTAACCGTACGAGTAACCACCTAACCTATTTCGTTAGCCCTCGACGGCGCGATTCGTACCGTACGCGATGTGGTGGTTTTTTTTTTTCCATTCCTTTCGAAAAAACACTTTTCAATCGCGCGCATTACGCTCGGCTCGGATTACAAAACAACGTAACGAACCTAACCGATTTCTCGGACAGAGTAACATTATATGGTACGCTCACGCTAACGGCACTCGGATAAAAATCAAACCCGTAATACGAAAATACGATACGCGCGTCTGTCGTGTACACATTATCAATATACGCGTACAAACCGAACAACAATAATAATAACGATAGTAACGATTCCGTGTTATATTTCGTCGGGTTTATTCATATTCATGCAGCACGGGTCTAACTACGCACGGTGATTTCTTTTCTTTTCATTTCTTTTTATCGTCTGTCAGCGATCGAATTATACCTCGGCGCTTTTTTTTTTTTTATTATCCGTCTACGAACACTTTGGAAATTGTGTTTAACCTTAAACGGTAACTCGTGGTTTTTTTCTCCGCGCCGTCCCGTACGGAACCGAGACGAATATCAGTGCACGTTTCTAATGAACGAAAAAGTAGTATTTTCGAAGTGAGCCCGCTTTTATTATTAATTTAACTGAAACGCGCGCGTGACGTCTACTGTCGACCGGCATTCCAGTGGTCGGAGGAGCCGCTCGAAACGGCCGTAGGGACGATTTCGTTCCGTAAGTCGTTGACTTCACGTGACGTTCTGTGGCGAACGATCGATCGTACGTGAATAAACTACGTGAACTGTACGTTCAGTGTCAGTGCGTGTCCGTCGTTTTGGACGTTTGGGTCAGGTCGGATGCGGAGCGGTCCGATTTAAACGAGAATACCATATCGAAATCTAGGTTCTAAACACAGCTGAGATTTAGGTTCAAAGCTAGTATAAAAATGATTAACGCATTTAAATTTCAAATTTAGGTTTTTTCTTCTGGAACGCTTTTTCGTGACAGTCCCCAGTGGGTATCTCAATTTAGGTAACGCTTTTTGGTGGACACTTTTTGGTTTTAAATGTGCCGAAGTAAAGACATAAAACGTCAAAAAGAAAAAAACCTACAATTTTCGTACGGAAAAACGCGGACGGTCTTCGCGCAGACGAAGATAACAAGGTGGACGTATTATTTTCGGACCGAAACGAGCGGACGGGCGGACGGGCGCCGTTTGAAGAACAAACAACGTCGACGGCCACAGTGCGTCCCGCGGCGGTGGGTCCGGATCGGTATCTTGCGCCGTGACGGGTTTTTTTTTTTGGTGACAGTGACGACCACCGGCGCCGGGTCGTCCGTCTCATCCGTCTCTGTACCCGTCACGACGAAAACGGACGCGGCGGCGCAAACGCTGTTTAACACGCGCACCCGCACGCGCACTCGTTACGTTATTATCCGGTCGGCGAACAACACGTTTATCGTCGGACGTTAAAATCCGAAAAAATCACCAGACCGGCGACCGACCGTGTTCGGCGGACGGGGTTTCGTTTTTTTCTCTCGCGGCTGTTCTCGCGAAATCCCTAACCGATCGCGACGATGTTGCACTCGAATCGCCTCGCTTTGCCGCCGCCGTTCCGCGCACTCGTCCAACACCCGTACCCGTCCCGTACACCGACGTCTCGACAACACTGAAAAGCGACTTGCCTCGTACGTTTTCTTCTTTTTAAACATACCTACGTTTGGTATGTGTTATCCGCGGTACTTATTACCGTGAACGGTTAACACGTTTGATGCGATAATTGTTATAACAGAAATATTCTACCGTCCCGCCGTGGAAAACGCGCCGGCTGCGGGACGGGCCGTAACCGCAACTGGCACCCTCGACGGGGTACTAGCCCCACTAGACGACCCACTAGGGTTCGTAAACGTACGCGGGCCGATAAGTGACCGATAAGATTTTACCTGTAGTTTTCAAACCATTGAGATCGAACTGATTAAACGAAAACAGCCGTACGGCGAACACGACGGCCATTGTTTTCGTGTTCAGCGTTTAACGAGCTGTGAAATGCCGTCCAAATAAAATTCTTCGGTTTCCGTCGTTTAACTGCAGCTTTGACTGTCACGTCAGAATCGGATTTCGTACCCTTGAGATGTTCGTTAAGTCTCGGAGACAAACGAAAAAAACTAAAAATCCTTTAAATCCGTACTGTGGGGTGGACGAGGAATAACTTCGCTCTGCGACGATTCAATCGTTTCCATTGTGGCTCGGCCGCAACGAGGTCGCGCGTTGTCGTGGTGTGTGTAGGAATCGGCGAGCATTCGGTCTGACACGCTTTGTCATTTTTTTAAGTCCATGAAAAAGTCAAAGATTTTAAGTTCACGTTCATTAAGTCGACGTTTCCCGCGACAAGAAATTCAATTACAGCACGCTGTTCGAACCGCACGTCTAAGGAGGTCGTCATTTTCAATCACGTACATTTCTCACAAACAACTTTACACGGTCGCGATTCGGCACACGATCAAACCGACGGCGTTAGCTATGAAATTTTCATAACGTCGCGACGACGGTCGAATCCCGCGGGCCATAACGTTTCTAGCGTTTCCAGCACTCCGATTTCAACGTCGCACACGACGGCGGAACAAGTTTATTTTGGGTACGGACAAAACAAAAAAATGAATTATTCGTGTAATTATTGGCGACGAACCTTCCGATTATTTGCATTTTCGTATCCGTATCGTCCGGTCTAACGCGTAATCGTCACGATAAGAAAAACCTGTAGTGTTACGCGTGTTTGTATAAGTACTTTTGTCAGTCGGTTTGTTGTTGTTGTCATTTGTCGAAACGCCAAATAAAATTATCGTACGGTTTATCATTAGGCGTAGTCCTTGCACGTGAGCAACAACGGCGAAGACCGTGTCCAACACATAGGCGAGAAGGGCTTTGCGGCCGCTGATTTGAGAAAATCCCATTGCCTAACCCCGTTTTTTGAGGTTTGACCGTAGAGGTTATGACGCCCCCCCAAGAGCCGAATCGATAACGCCAAACGTTGTAACACTGGTGCTAATAACCCCGTGACGAAAACGCGACCAGCACGCGTTCGCGGGACCGAACCGGTCTGAACGTAAAACGCGACACGGCTTGTTCGTAACGGGATTCCGGACGTGTGGGCGCGGCGAGTCACGTCACGCCGTATCTCGGTCGACGATAATCCGTCGTGGCGGTTATCACGCGCGGCGACGTCGGCGTGAATCGTCGCGACCACGTGGCGAGCAAGCCGCGATCCGCGACGACGAGTGGCTCGAGGGAACACATCGAACGAACAGCATTGTCGTCGTCCGGCAGTCCGTTTTACGACCGCGCGCGAGTTGCCCGCGACCGGTGCGAGTCCGTTGTGTCGTTGTGGGGAAATTGTTTTCGCGGCGGATACGGGACGCGGTACGACGACCGCGGTAAATTACGAATTTGTCTGTTGCGAAACGCGCCTGGTCGTTAAGTCGGCTTCCCATCGCCCCCGTTTTCGCTTGCGTGCGCGTTAAGGTCCCGTTAAAACGTTGTCCGAGATGTCCGAGGAAACCAGCAGGTCCGTAGTTTTTGGAAAAAAAAAAAAAAATCGTTTTTTTTTTTTTAAAAGACGTTTTTCGTTAACTCGCGGAGGATCGCGCATTCCAACGGAGAAAACCGTATGTTTCGTAAATTACATTTTCGCCTCGTTAAAAATACACCGACGAAAACCGATTTCCGTCGTGAATTGATTTTTTATTTCGCATGTGTATGGCTGATGTACGTACAACAATATGTACACACTTATTTGTAGTCATTAGTCATAGTCCAATCGATTTCGAAAACGTATAATCGTTTAGTATTATTATTTATATATATATACATATACATAGAGTACTTAAAACTTGGTAAACATCAGCCTATAAATGATATTTAAAGAGCTCCGGTTAGAATTGCTTTTCTATAGTTCATGTATGAACGCGACACGATTTGACGTTGTCGTACTTCTAATCAATTCGAATTAAAGATAATATTATCACGTAGTGTTTAATTAATTTCGTAACTACTTAGACGTTTTTTCATCACAGCGCGGTTGGTCGTTACTTCTCATTAACGGGTATAACTCTAATAACTCGTTGTGATAAAAATAAAACTAAAAAAAACGAAAAAAACACTCGACAGTCGATCGAAAAACAAATATTAGATACGACAATTGCATTTGATATTTAACGGGAGAACACCGTTCTGAGTAATTTCGATCATTTTTCCTTACGGTCGGGCGGAATTTGATTTGACCAACTTTTGGCATTTTACGGGGTTACACAAAACAAGAAATTAATTTTGTGTTCACGAGGTGGAAAATGATTGATAATTACAATAAAACAAAACTGTTCAACTTAATTTTGATTACATCATTTTATAAAACTCGAGTACTCACTGACAATCGATAATAACTGTGTTTGCGTCCCAACGGATTACGATTTTACAATATGGATTTAAGAACGTAATCGAATTAGTTTTTCAAACATGGCTTCATAAATTTCCGACGATTTCGACCCTAAACAAATACATGCCACATGAACAAAAAACTGTTAAGTACTTGAGCACGTAGCTAAACGTATCGTCGCCAAAAAAAAAAACTGTCTGTTTTCGTCACACATAATGTCCAAATTTACTTTGGGTGTAAAAATCGATATTTTATTTTGTTCATAAAAAAAAAAATTGTCCTCTCTGTCGACACATGACACGTTTTTAGTTGTTTACACGATTCCTCAAAAGGAATACGGTTTACATTATTTGAACAAACATCCTAAATACAATTTTAGACGATTATTCGAACACGTATTCTAAATTCTTTTCAAAACCACACTTTTATTAATTTATGGACTTCTAAAGTCCATCAAGTCACTTGTCGCATACATTTCAAAAGCATGTTAGATAATAATACGTATAAACTGCCGGAAATTTCATCTCATTGTTTTACTTACTCAAACAAATATTATCGACTTTGTTTAAAAAAAATTACTCTAACCGATTGTATAACCTCGAACACGTTACGCCGCTTCATTTTTAAAAAATTTAATTTTAATATATATATAAGAATATAATATTATTAGAATATAAATTTCGGAAACATAGAAAATAAAATTTTAAATCGTCCAATAAGGTAATTTATGCGTGGCAAATAAGATTTAACTTCCATATAATATACACAAATACAGTACTTAATCGAGTTCTTTATGTACACGTTCAGATTCAAAAACTTCGCGATGTGGGTTTGTGTCCAAAATATAACATATTTGCAAATGACGTATTGTTTATTTAATTCATTGTGAAATTTTTTGTAAAAAGATTCTTCATTTTTCGTTTTTAGATTTAAATCCGTACGTAGTGCATAATTACGGAGGGTCATTCACCAACTTTCTGAGCACAACGTTTAGGAATGTTCGGATATCGTTAAATTATAAATAATAAAAACCGGAATCGTCACTATAAAACAGCCTCAACGAATTCCAAACTCGTGGGAAAAAAAAATCTTTGAATTTACTATACTTAATTTACATTTTTTTTTTTTTTGTTGTTCCAAGTTCTCCCGTCTTGCGTATCCGTTCTCGACCTGAGCGTACCACTCTGAACCGAGTGCATAAACAACCCATTGTTTGTACATTTGTTAACATGATGTCGTGTTTCGACCGGAAGGTTCGTGAGCGTTATGTTTATTACCGACCGACTTGTAGTGTTCCTGGGAAGACGTGATAGGCGCTCGTCCGGCGCTATCATCGCCGTGGGTGTGCTGCGCGGGGCACGTCTACCCTCCGGCGACCGGGACACGGGGATGTTTTTCCGAGACTCTCGACGTGCGTCGGTTAGCCCTCGTCGCGAAAACAGCTCCCGTTCATCCGCCACCGCGTGACCGATCTCGACATAGGATCGCGGCCGATGGAGGGGGGTGGGGGGGCGGTCGGTCGGTCGCGCGTGTCACGTTAGGTTAGGTCAGGTTAACCTGGTCGGGCGGCGGACGGCAATCACGCGTGGTCCCCGCACACGTACGAACGACAAACATCGTGCGACTCGGACGGGTCCGACCGGAAAAACGCCGCGACCTCGTTTCAGGGTCCGACGCACGTTATTTGCACGGGCGGACACGCGTATATTCGAATGTGGTGGTGGGGGGGGGGAGCGCGTGGCGCAGAAATCGTAAATACAATTGCGCTCGGAACATGTCGGCCGCACGAGACGTGCACACGTCGTAAAATATCGTACTGGAATCGACTGGATTTACATTTTACGTCGAATGCGTCCGGCGCACGGGTTTTTGTCGGCGATTCGATTCCGAATAACTCACACTCGCGGTCGCCACGCGGTGTGTCCGACCGTCTGTCCGGCGAACGACAACGTGTTGTTTGTTTTTTCGCCGTACCGGTTTCCGTCGAGTTTTCCGCGAGACTTTTCCGTACGATAAAAACGGCATTTGGGTGTTGATTCGCACCCGGCACACTCCGAAACCTCGGCCCGTCAACGTCTCGGCGAGTCGCGTCGCGAGCGGACCGCGAAAACCGTCAGCCCTTTCGAGCCACGGATCTCTTGAGAAACCGCTCGGAAAACGCGTATTCTTCACGTGTGCGCGCGGTCACGTGTGTGGCGTTCCGGCCGGTGCCGCGCGCCGTAACGATTGTCGTACGGACGCGGCGGCGCGGTCGGTCGGTCGGAAGTAATTGGTCGGGACCGCGCGGCCAATGGCCGACCCCGTTCCAACGAACCCCGCGCCGCCGTCCGCGATGTTATTATCATTATCATTATTATCGTTATTATCGTCGTCGTCGGTGGCGTGACGAACCTTTTAAAGACGAGTAGCGGACTGTTTTTTCGCCCCCTCTATTGCAAACGACTGAATGAATATTAAAAACAAATCAAATATTTCGTATCGCTCCCGAGCACTGGATTCCAGGCAACGTTTTTTTCACCAAATAACTCCAGTACAACACCTAACCTGACCGCTCGATATTATTATTGTTCGTTATTTCAGAACGTATGGCTTCGTGTGTCTATTTGTCGTCGATCGTCGAGAGCGGTTTCTTTCCGTCGACTTTCCCCGTTCGACGTGACCGACAAAACGTTCGTGCCTTTTAGACCTAACCTGACTTTTCATCACGTCGATTCGTTCGGTTTTGTTTGAACGTTGTTCTTCGCGTCGTCCCGTCTGTCGATATCGTCCGCGCGCGCGCGCGTCACCAATAAATTCTTCCTAAAACGACGTACACCGATAACGTTGTTGTTCAAAGCTATTTTCGCTCGGGTCTCATCCGTCAATCGCACTGTCCGTCCTGTGCGTTTCGCCCGTTTTACTGTTTTAGATAATTTAGACGATTGGATTCCGCATTTACGGACGAGGCCGTGGTCGAATTATCGTTGTCGTTAATTGTCGAAACGTACAAATCATCGGCTTACACGCGCACGTAAGAATGAGTTGACAACCCTGGTACCGGCCTTTGGATTAGTCGGTAGTCAACGTCCCTAGCCTACTGACCGCTCAGACCAGTACGTCCCGAGGAAAAGGGGAGCCGGATTTTTTAATAATAATCTGAAGATCGGCGAATCGGTGGAAAAAGCAATCGTCTCTCTTTTTTTTTTTTGTATTCGCTTATTAACTTTTTGGTGACGCGCTCCCTCTAGTTCGTTCTGTTTTGGTCGGTGGGGCCTTTTGAAGCCAGTCCGACACTGTGCACGGTCAACTCTTCTTGTCACGTGCGTACCGTTATTATTATTCACCGTGAAAACACGACCATCGTACGAACACGATAACACATCGCCACCGACCACTGCTTATCCGGCTGGTCGACGGTCGAATAGGTTGCGCGGCGGTAAACGACGTCCCGGTCGTCACTGTGGTCGTCGTGATTCACGATGTCGGTTCAACTTAAGGGTCTGGAAACCGTGTGAAAAGTACGTGTAATCAGAGTAACGCGTGTACTTGTACCCCGATCGGTGGTAGATCTAAGGTTGGGACACGGAGGCGTGTGCTTGTTTGTAAAGAGATAACACATAATGTTCGTTTTATTTTTTAAATCCGAAACCCATTTTTTTTTTATAAAAAATATTAATGTGCATTAATTAACCACATTGACTCAACATAAGAACACCACGAAAATTGTACGATACACGACAGAATCGCACGGTAATATGCCTAAATTTTTAAAAAAAAAAAAACTTCTGGACGTTAAATGCACGGATAATTTTAATACGCGGAACGGACTACGTGTACACACGTGCATGTCAATACACGTACCAAACCGGGAGTCCTAGTTAAAAATACGTCTTCCGTACGAGATACTCCCGATAAAATCGTCGATGACGGTATTATAATCTGACGAGATCGGAACGAACGACGAACACGGTCGTTTTGAAAACTCAACATCGTATTTGTAAACGTATTTTCTAGTCCCTCGAAAATTACGTCACTGACCGGAAAATTTGATATTTAACGGTATGTTGGCATGAGCCCCGGAGAAACGTTTACCATAATAATTGTACGTCAAAAGTCAAGCCCAAACTCGTACCGTAATGTGTCGTTCTTACGTTCAATTCTTTTTTTTTCATTGTAATCGTTAAAATATTTCGTTTTCGAAAATTCAGGAATGAGATGTTTTTGTATTTGCTTTCTTCCCGCCCCCCCAGAAATATGATGCGATCCACACTTATATATATATATATAAGTACATTTGCCGCGTCCCTCTTTCCACGTATTAATATCTGAGCATGGATTCGCGTGAGCATTTATATATAATTGCTCGCTCTCGCGCGTTTTCCAAAGAACATTTATGTTCGCGTTTTTCTATAGGCACGCGTTTAAAAAAGAAAATATTTCTGTACGCGTTCGTTATGGAACGAACGTAAAATAATAACGTGCATATAAATATATATATATATACATTACAGGATCAAAGGTATACGCGTGTGAATAGCTGAGACTTAAGTTCGGTGTAAAAAAAAAAAATATTTTATCAAACGAGATGTATTCGTGTTTATATACGCGTATGCCGTTTTCCAACTAATGACCCCGTACACCCTTTGAATTTCGCTAAAATATATATATTTTTTTTTTATGTGACTCGCAATTATATAATAATTATAACAACGAGGCCGCTCGTTCGTCGTACGAGCATAAAAACCGTAAAGAGATTTAATTATTTTGCGTCGTAAAAGTCTACGTGCAACTCTCTCTCTCTCTCTCTCTCTCTCTCTATACATACATGTCATGTTATAATCATTATACAGTTATAATGAATCGTCATTTTTTGTTTTTGTTTTTTAAATTCGTTTAACGCGCGTACAATAAAGTGCGGTACGTCGTGTACTTAAATACAAGGCGACCAAACGTCCCGTTTTTTAGCGTTACTGTCCTGTTGTGTGCTGGTAAACTTCAAACGGAAGGATTATTTCTTCCGGTTTTTTATTTTTTTATTTTTGTTTTTATATGATATCGAAAGCAATCGTTTGAAAATTTTCACCTTTTCGTTATATGCAAGTACATTTTACGTCGGCGAGTCGCGTTTTACACACCCGCGCGCGCCGATTTGTAAATTCGAACAATAATAATAAACATATAATTTCTTGATAGTTTTTTTCTTCAGAGGACTTGTAATCTCGTCGAGACGAATACGCGTTCAAGTCAATAAACACGCTGTTACGTGTGCAAAATTGAGATTCTATCATTAACTTCCATCGAACGCATATCGAATATAATACGCTGTAAATGTGCACCTATATGTCAAAAATAAATATAACGATTATATCGGTAAAACGTGTATTATAATACAGGTGCGAAAAATATATAATAAAATATAACAGAGCACTTGTGACTGTTTTATACTTAAATTTATAAACCCAAAATCACAAAATATTACACACTTTAACCGCGTACACGTATTTCAACAACTACGTTGTCATCATCAATAGTTCGAGCAGAACAGCGGAAGTAGTTCGCGCTGATAATGATGACAACGTAGTTGTTGAAATACGTGTACGCGGTTAAAGCGTATGATATTTTGTGATTTTGGGTTTATAAATTTAAGGAAGATATATATATATATATATATCTGTATTGTTATAATGTTTATTTTTCCGATACGTCCGAAAAGGTTGACATAATGGTACTGTTTTTCCCCTCGTTTACAAATTAAATTTTTTTCAATCAAACGCATTTTAACAGTATATTCATACATGAATAGTAGTTCCATACCTACAATAAGAGATTGGCATTTTACCTGAGCGCGTGATGTGTAGGGTAGTCCTTCACTGTGTTAAATTCTAGGAGCGTACAATATAGAACAGGTATAAGTAGTTAGTAAAGCGTATCGGAAAAAAAAAAAAAATTCTACGGGATTGAAAACAGGAAGCGGAATCACCTTTTAACGTTATAACATAATGCCTATTGTAAGCTAAGTATAGCGTACATCGTATGTCGTTTATGAAAAAGTAAAAATAAAAATCATTGTCGATTTATAAAATATATAATGTTTGGAGGCCTCTCTTGCTCCGACAAAACCGTGAGACTTTGGCCGGGCCGATTTTTGTTCTGTCTTTCTAGAACAATACCGTTTTTGCGGTTACCGTTTTCGAACATTTTCTACCTGTCACTTATTCGTGATACGTTCACAGGATGAATTTTAATTTCAAAAAACGCCCGTCGACTTTTACGTTATGTTGTCTGTAAATGTTTTATAACGTAATCACTACCTTACTTAAGTGTTTAAAAAAAACTTCGATTTTTCACTTTTTCCAAAACAAATTCGGTTACGTTTCGGGTAATGAATAGGAATTTTATAAATATTGAAGTATCACATCAGAATATTCATCAATTCACAATGTCCAAAGTGCATTCATAGTCGTTAAATGATCTTAAATGGCATTTTTGTTGCAAATTATTAATGTAACGATTATACTAATAAAATAGTAAATCATATTATTTATTTAAAAAAAAAAAACTAAATATTATATGAACAAACAGTTTTATTTACATTGGTTATCGATATAATGTTAGAAATATTTTTTCCCCGGGGCCGCAACGTATGATAGCTGGGCCGACGCGGAAATGCGGCCGGTCGATTTCGGACGTCGCACGGTACACGGACGTTCGGATCGATTGGGATGTCCTCGGCACGTACAACGAAGCAGATGCGTCCGCGTTCGAACGCGGGCAAAACGCGCCGGTCCGTCGAACCTTGACGCCCAAAACGGCAAAACCATTGTCGGCGGCGTTCGCGTTCCCACCAGGTATCCCGACGGCGTCTCGCGGCGTCGCGGAAAACGTGAACCCCCCATGGGCCGCGGGTGTTTACACCGAGGGGGTTAAGCGCGCGCGTTCCGAACAATGAATTTTCCTCGCCCCACCCGGTTGTCCGCGGCGATTCGAACGCCGCGCCGGAGACCCCGTGCCCGCGAGTTCCGCTCGTGTATAACGACGTGGCCGTCTGTTTCCTATGTTTTTTTTATTCTCCGCCGCAACGCGGAAAAACGTTTCGGGTTGTACGTCCTGATTTTTTGTTTTTTTTTTTTAATATACTCTCCAGCATAAAAACTAAAAACCGTAAACCCACAGATCACGCGGAGTCGGGAGTACAAATACGTCGCACGCGGCACGACGGCTGTTCCGTTAAGTCTGCGTAGCCGTGACCGTTTCGGGCGGGATTTAGTAGGTAAATAAAAATCGATTATACGTAGCAAAAAACACACCCCCCCTGAAAATCATTTGACGTTTAAAAAGAAATTATACCGCCAATTTAAACAAATATCAAATAAAATAGCGAGGGGGATACCATGGACCACCTATTCATCCCGACCCAGCGGCGTAGCCATATGGGCCGGTTTCGTGTATACGTTTGAAAAATTCGTTACGGAACAGAGCGCCCTCGATTGTTATCGATTTGTTTCGCGGTAACTTGTCGGAATGAACGTTATCCCATTAAAATGTTTAACAATCGTTACGGGGGAAAAAAAAACCAATAAAATTATTATTGTTTAATTGTCGAGTATTTTTTAAAAAAATTTTCGGCCTTCCGTTTCGAAAACCTACGGCCCTAGGGTCCACAAACCTTTCGACGGTAACGTCGCTTGTGTTGGAATACGTTCGTTACGATGACTTTATCGAGGAAAATCGTGTCCGATTCCCGCCGAGCGACGGACGTTCACGTTTACAACGTTATGACGGTTCGCGGGAGACGTTTCGTCGAAAACCAAAGCGAACCCCGGCGATCGATTCTATGAATCCAGGTGCAAGACCGCTGTCGGATGCCCGTCCGACGTACATGTACTACTACTATTACCTTTCGTCCTGTCGGGACGCGTGAGTACAAACGACCTCGTGTGTAATTATCGTTTGCGAATGTTTCACGATACACGTCACGCGGTAAATCGAAATGTTTGACCGCCGTTCGAACGATTTAAACGCGCGTACATCGGTTTTATGGCGTTCAGCGTGATAAGGTGGTGGGTGGAAAGCGTGATTCAGTTCAGTGGGCGAACACCCGCTAATCATCATAACAGCATGGATCCGCACGTTATGTTTAAATCAAAAAGTATATATAATAAAATGCTCACCGCCAAAGGCTAAACATTAACGTGACGGGTAGTAGTAAAAGTTAGATTGGTCTTTGTTTTCAACTCGGCGTGTTAATTATTTCTACAACAGTACCTTGCGTTGCGTCATCTGAATCCCAATTTTCGTGACACGAAATACGAAAGTGTTTTCATCGACAAAACGTGGATTCAGTGGCGCAGGAACTATTTTTCACTTGGGGGGGCAAACATTTTAGATTAATATATAATTTTTTTAATATGTAATACATAAAGACTCTCACCAACATGTTTATGTAAATATAATAATTATATAAAATATTTAAGAAAGTATGGAATCAGTTAAATATACAAATAGATATGAAAAATATAATACTTCATAGTTTTTTCTTAATAGGCTTATATAGAATATGTGTGTGTGTGTGTACGTACGTGCGTGCGTGTATGTTGTGGTAACATATTTATAAAGTTAATTAATAAAAAAAATAACCACATATTTGATAACTAACACCTGTACAAGGAATAATTAATGTTGACAGTATATAGATCTTTGAAATATAATACTATTAATAAGTATAAATTTATTTAATACTTTAATGAACTAAATTTTTTAATATAATAGTCTTATTTATTTGATAAAGTATTATACAATACTATTATTATTAATCAATATTTTTTTTAGAAAATAGCATAAAAATAAATTAAATATAGAATTAAAATATGTAAATTATCATTAAAACAAAAACCTTTTTTAAATATAATGAAACAATAAAATTATATTAAAAACAATTAAAATAATTACTAGAAACTAAACTTAAAACTGTTAGATATACAAAGTCAGGGTGATAAATGATTTTTATTTATAATAGAAAAATATTATAAAATAAAAATATTCAAATCAGTATTAAGAAACAATATTTCCAAATGTTGATTTTCTTTCTGATGTTCTTGAAACAAATTCTTGGGCAATTGCTTTTAAATCAATATTAGCTGTAATAGATTTATGGACATGTAAAATCATTAGATGAGTTAATCTCTTTTGTGTCATAGTAGATCTCAAATAAGTTGTTAGTCTTTTTAATGCACTAAATTAACGTTCAGCAGTTGCTGCAGATGTTGGAATGGTCAATATTAATTTAATAAGTTTGGTAACTTCAGAAAATAATGTATCTTTTACATTTAAATATTCATTTTCTAAATTATTAATAATATTGGAAATACTTGTGCTACTAGATACTATAGAAGGCAACATAATAAGCTGTGCATGAAGTTTATTAATATCAAAGTCTTCACTCATGTTATTCAGGCAATAAGTAAGTTCTTGGTGAGTTTTTATTGAATTTTGATCTACAAGTATATTCTCTAATTTAACCAAGTTTTTTAGGCCTTGTTGATCAAAACGTCTATCAATTTCATTTGTTAAATAATCAATTATTTCAAACATATCTTTCCTCAACTCACATTTAAATGTTAATTTTACAGGAGAATTATCTGTGTATTGGAGTCGTTTGGGTGGTTTTTGAATGCGCTTTATATATTCATGTGATTCTAATTCAAATATTTCAGCTTTCAATGTTGTCATATCAAACATGTTTTCAAAATATTCATTAGATCTGAATGATAAGAGTGTTTTCTTCAATGCATTTGCAGCTTTAATTGAATCAGTTGCATAATACTTAGGATTTTGTAACAATTTTGATAGTTGTTCTACTGGACCAAAAATATGTATTGCAATAGTTAGGAAAAACATTGTTTTAAATTTTTTTAATTTTTTCACATATCCCTTAAGTGTTGATTTTTTATCATCTGCTATACAAATACTTCCAGCTAGCATTTCATCTAAAGTTTTTTTGAACTCTTTTGTAGTTGTTTAGAAATGTTGTCAAACTCTTAACCCTTACAGACCATCTAGTAGGACAAAATGGAAGTAAATGTTGATTTCTACTATTTAATTCAGAGGATTGACATGGTTCTAACACTATATTTTTATAAATGGTTTTTCTCTTAGCAGATTCAAGAATAGTATTTGACAAATTTGACCATAGTAAAGGTATCGCACATGGCACTATTTTTTCGTGCAACTTCTTGTAATGCTAAATCTAAAGAATGATTACTACAATGTACAAAACAACTTTTAGGTTGAATATTTTCAATTAATGTTTTAACACCATTTATTGTACCTGACATATTAGCTGCTCCATCAAAACAATGTCCTCGTAAATTTGATGTACTTAGTGTAAACCGAACCAATATATCTTTTATTGTTTCAAAAAATATTAACGCTTTGCTATCAGGGGTGTTATACAAACCAGTAAATATTTCATGAATTTCAAATTTTGAATCAACATATCGAATGCACAAAGAAAACTGTTCTGTAGCAGAAATATCAATAGTTGAATCAGCAATTATAGAGAAATATGTTGATTGCTTAATTGATTTTATAAGTTCACGCTGTACTGTTAATGACATTATTTCCAATATTTCATTTTGAATATCTGAACTAAGCCAGTTATTCCTTTTTCGCATCCAAGATTTTAAGGATGGCAAATCTTGACATCTTTCTTCTAATAAAGAAATAAAATTTCCTTCAGTATTGAAATGACCTCTAATACTTAATCCCATTTTACTAAGGTATTGCAGTGTACTTATAATTGTTAATAAAGCTGTAGATGAAATTTTTTGTTCTTCCAATTTTTGTTTTGATAATAATGAAATTATTGGAATTTTCATATTTCTATTCAAAAGAAAATGTAAAGAATTCTGGTGCATTTTACTATTTTCATGTAAACGAAATTTTTCTAATGCTTTTTTCCAATTATTAAAACCATATAATAGAAAAGATAACTCAGTATGATTCTCAAGTTTATGATTTGTCCTTTGATAAAATGAAATACAATCAAAACAAAATGCACGATCTTTAGATTCATCATAGTGAAGCCAAGTATGTGTTTGAAACCACTTTTCACAAAATGATCTTTTGTTGGTTTTTGGAAAAATAAAATTATTTGATGGTTGATTTTTTACTTCAATTAATGGGAGAATTATATGAGTTGTCTTTTGAATCTTTGATGATGGAGACATGTTAATATTGTTTAAATTCTGTGATGACTCTAACTCCTAAAAAATTATAAACACAGTATTACTTACTCTTTGTTTATAATTTTCTGTTTTTTTACATGTTCATAGTTAATAGTTAACAGTTATTTTAAAACTTTTAATTTAATTTAATTTTAAATCTTCTGTAAATGGTTGCAATAATTGTATTGACAATTTTAACAAAAATTAATTTACTTACTTCCTTAGGATCAGGATTATCAATAACTTCATTGTCTATCCGATTTTTAATCAATGAGTGTGATATCGACATTAGATTCTGGGAATTTCATATTACTAATGTCCTCAAGAGATTTACATACATTTTCCTAAATTAAAATGATGGAATTATGTTAATGTATAAAAAAAATGTTAAACGATTAATTGATAATTATTTTAATTTATTTAAAATGATTTATAAAGAACCACTTACTGGGCATGTTCTTAAATTCATATTTTCATTATTTGATTGATTAGCCGACTTTTTAAATAAATATGATATGTTGTAACATGATTGAGCTGCAATTTGTAATTTGGTTCTTTTTTTATCGCATTCATTGGCAGCCTCCCTACCTTTATGTTTTTTCGAATTCATTATGAAAAACTTCAACAAATAACGCTCAATAAAAACTTATTTCAAATTTTAGTTTAATAAAAACACAGGTCACAAAAATGACTGTCGTTTCTTATTATTATGATACTGTTAATATTATGCTGTTATACCTAGTTGTTTTAAAATGGAAAAATACGAACTATTTTTAGATTTTAGTAGTTCAAATGATCGCGAGCCAATTAGCAAGCCATACAAGACAGGGTTTTCCGTCGGTTTTGTTCCTTGACCGATGAAATCGGTCGTGTAAGAATGTACGTATATGGACTAAAAATACTACGTACACAAAACGAAACGTTATCGCTAAATATATTCTGACAGATATATTTTATATTTGAATTGTTCGTGTATGGTCGGCTATCGTTTTAATATCAGCCGCCACTAATCACTATCATGACATGTCTCCCCACATGCCACATCAGATAAAATTTATAATATTAAATTATATTATATTTTAATTATTCAGTACTTTTTCCTATTTCATATTCATCAAAATTCATTAATTACATAAAATCCCATGTTTACATGTTTATAATGATGACTGTTAATTTTAACCGAGGGGGCAAAAGTATACCTTTGCCCCCTCAGAATTATATCTGGGGGGTCAACTGCCCCCTCTGCCCCCCCTTCTCCGACGCCACTGCGTGGATTGGTGTATTATTAAATATATATATATTATTTTTTTGTTGAATTCAACACTAATTAGTCGCAAGAGTTGAAAACAAAAGATAACGTCGTTTTGTAAACTGGGACGGTATCACGACACACGCACATTTATATATATTTTGTTTTTTTCATATCACGAAACGGTCCGTGTAATGTCGCCGTGCCGTACGGGACCAATTAAATGTGTTCAAATTGTCGTCGCGATTAAATGTCGTTTGAAGCCGAGATCTCGGATATCGAGGCCGGAATTCGCACGCGTTTTTGTTTCGTGTCGGCTCGTCTTTCGGTCGTCGCGCACTGCGGAAAGTCGGGCGGGTGTGCAGAAAGCGAACGAAAACGGACCCCGGCCGAGACGCGGACGTCTGAAGCTCCCGTGACACGTTCGGTTAGTAAATGTACCGTGACCGTCGGTGGACGCGGCACGATTCTCGACTCGTTATTAATTCGCGCATTGTGCGACGTTCCCGTTTCGTTTCCCGAGGACCGCGGAGGACAGGACCGAACGAAGGAAAACGACGCGGTCGTCTACTGAATCTAGTCTCTAGTGATTTCAACGTGAATTCCGACGTTTTATTTTTCATGTTTTTTTTTTTTTTTTACCGCCTCTATAAAATATCAGTTTAATATCAAAATCAACATTTTTTTTTTAAAAAGTATTCACGACCAGCAAAATAAGAAATCATCATTATCGTTGTTTTCAAACTTCCGCAAGCCCCGCACGCCTACCGACGCCAAGCGGCCCGATAACAAAAACCAACGTACGCACGGGTTGTTACCGAAGATCACGCGATAAGAAATCAAATTGTAGTGAACACGACTCGTTTTATTTTTCCGATTTGAATTAACAACACCGTTTGTGGGCGGCCATGCTGATAACGAACAAAGTCTGTTAACGCGCGCGCGCGCGACTTGTTGTTGGCCGTCGTAATCGTTTTGCGTTCTATCGTCCGGCGTCTGGCCGTTCAATTTCGCAACAAAAGCTGCGCGCGAACACCGTGCAAGATCAGAGCGTGAAACGCCGATGATGACGTGCTCGAGGTTAGGTTAGACGAACAGACAGGCGCGCCGGGACAACATGCGGTCGTGCTCAGCGTTTTCACACGTTCCTTTCGCGGACAAAAACAACGGCCGCGGACGGTCTCCTACCGTTTTCAAACTCGTATGGAAACGGTCGCGCGCCGTTCGCCGGGAAATAATTGTTGGCCGACTGTCTGTGTGCGCTCCGTACGGGACTTGCCGCCGCGCTACGGTACCGCACGAACGAGACTGGGGAAGACGGGCGGTCGTTGGCTGGGGTCGTCGACCCGGACGACGATCGGCGGCGGTCGCGTGCGCGGTTGCGACACGAGTCATGTGCGTAACGCGGGCGAGTGACCGACCGGGGGGAGGATGAGACCGGAACGCGTTCGGGACAGGGACAGGGATAGGGATGAGATTCGGCGGTCGTCCTCTTGACGAGACCCGACGCGACAGTCCGACACTCCAAGACCGGGTAGACGCCGATCCGAGATGGACCTGGGCAGCCCGAGTCCGCAAAAACGAATACCTTACCTCGCGGCCGGACGAGTTTTGGCGCTAGTGACAAGAACGTAAATTATGTGTGCGTGGGCGTTTCGTGAAACGTCTATCGGTTGTTCGTTTATCCGAAACACTCAACGTTTTCCGAATTATTATCGTTAGCCTGTTCACGACGATGTGCAACGATAACACACCGTTGTTCGTTCTGTAAAAAGAATACCGCAAAGCCACCACGCGCGGTGTCCGAAATGTCCGAAATACGATCACGTCGCCGTTTACGCACTCGTCGGCGCGCTGAATTTTCCGCTCGTCTATTATTTAAAACACGCGACAATCACGATCCCGTACACGTCTTTGTGCACGATAAGCACGTACCGTCCGGCCGCCGTGGTACGCATCCGGTACAAGCGGATGGTTCGAAATCATGTCCGACGAAACGAATAAAACGCGCGATGGGATCAACGGCAGGCGACGCGTGGACAGAGCAAACAACACGCGGTGCCGACCAGCCGGACCCGGTCTGTCGGCGCAGATCCGCGGCGACGGTCGACGGAAAATGACGGCGCGGGTCGGGCAGACGTGATTCGCAACGTCGTTATCATCGCGGCGCGCGTTTCATCGCGCTCGGCCGCGGGGTCCGGCGTTCGGTGCGTGCCGCGGGGACGCGCGCGCTCGCGCGCCAGGGATCGACGACGGCGCACGGGCTCCGCCCACCCGGGCCGGGGCGCGCGAACGGGCGGACGGGACGGGTCGGCGGGGGTGGAGTCTGCGCAGGGCGCGCGTCGCGGCCGCCGCGCCGCCGCGGAACGAGACGCCGGACGCGGCGCGCAGTCGTGTGCATCGAACCGGGACGACGCGGCGCGCGCGCGCGTTACAGACACACACCGCCACACGCGCGCACAGTCGGTTCGTCGCCTCCGTCCGGACGTACGCCGGTGACCGGACGACACATTCGCGCGGACGCCCGACTCCGACACGCGCACGGAGTTTTACCCGGTTTTTTTTTTTTTTTTTTTCCCCCGGTCGCGTTACCGTTACCGTGTTTCTGCGCTCGCGTCGTCCCGTCCGCGGACAATCGCCGTATCGCCGTCCGTCACTACGCGTTCGCCGGAAGCCGGAAGCCGCGGTCCGCGCGTCGTGACCGTTCCGTCGGCAGACGATCGCCGTCCGGTAAGTAACGCCATCGTTTCCGACGGTCGTCCGTTGTGTTGCGCCGAACAGTAGTTGTTTGAAATCACGCGAAAACCCGTAGAAAACGTGTTCGATCCCCCGGGTTTGTCAGGAAACGTGTTCGAAAACCGCGTGCGGCCTGTCGTTCGAGGTTGGAAAAACGCTTTTTTATTTAAAAAAAATCAAAACGTCGGACGCCCCCGCCTTTCGTTTTTGAACAAGGCCCGTATTTCTCGCGACATGCCGATAATACGGCGTGACGGCGCAACGTGTGTTTTCTCGCACGTCCGACTTATCGCCGACCACGTATCAATTACGTATCGTACACATTACAACACACTAAACAATAATCGCCGATATAAACTTTTCTATATATATATACACACGCGCGCACGTGTTTACGTTTATCATATCTGTCTAATTAATTGTCGGCGCGTACGCATATTGTGCGTGTGTACCCGCGCGTTACGATCATTATCTGGATCAGTCTAGACGTGGTGTCTGGCAACCTTAGACCGACCAGGCCGTAACCGTTCGATACGACGACGTGAACGTCGTAGTGTTCCGTACCGAATCGAACGTCCGACGGCCGCCCGACAATTGGCCGTTATCGGCCCGTACGTCCACCCGCCCCGCGTGCAAACCGCCACCAAGGTCGTAGTCGTGTGCACGTGCGCGGCGGGTAACCGAAAAGGTCCCCGATATGGTCACGCGAACGTTACGGCTCGTCGAAACCGATAAGCGTTTGCCGAAACGCTGGCGTTGAAAAGATTCCGTGAGAAAATTCGAGAAAAAACATTCAACGGCTCTCCCACGAACGTGCGCGGCCGTCGCGCAATGTGCGTTTCAGTTATTCGCGATCGCTACGGCGTGTCCCTAACCTAACCTCGAATCGTCGTCGTCGATGAACACAAAAAGAATGGAAATTTTCGCATCGATCTCGTCGACACGTGGGATGGTAAACGACCCGGAGTGTGTGCAGTATATTTAGACTTGCTGCGGTCGGCGAATGCGTTTACCCACGGTCCATAGAGATACCTACGTTAAACAATTGTTATCCGCTATATTACTCGGCGAATTCACATTGTCGGTGAACTATCGAGATCGACCGGTATACATACGTATGTGTTAAAAAAAATTCCTGTCCCGTATGTGCGATACGTGCCGTCGATACGCGATTTGAATTTTCGTTTTCCTATAATTATTCGTTTTCGTTTTCAATCAACGAGCTCGTTTACTTACCGTTCTTACGGTTTCCCGAAACAAAAACGAAATGACCGAATGGTCCTATCATAAAATTTCGTGATTTTCGTATCGTGATTCATACTCGAAGAGATAATAATTTATATTATAAAATTCGACGTTAACGATTGTACCGTGTTACATGTTTTATTATCAATCTGAATAAAAAATTCGCTTTCAATAATATTATGTTATTTGTATATGAATACATTCACACACGTACTGAACGCGTGTTAATTGTTGCAAAAAAAAAAATATTACAATAATAATAATTTATACAGCGTACTTATAGATTTTTTTTTTTTAAACTAATTTCGCTATCTTCAGAATTTATATGTTTTGAAATCGTATTTTGTAAACTGTGCTACGATTTTTGAACAAAGTACCATGTATAATAAATATTCTCTCGCATAACGTTGATTTTTCGGAAAAAAAGATATTTCTCAATAAATATATATTATTATTATTTTTATTCTATAACGATTTATTTATGTAAAATTGAACAAATTACGTCGTAGGTTGCACAGGTTTTTTTTTTCATTTTTGCTTATATTACAATAATGCAGTTTTTTGTGCACGAACGTTGTGTATTGGCCGTTAAATATGTTGATTGTATCGTATCGGTAGTGATCAGGTTATAATATTTAACGAACCGCCAATTATAGAAGAAGAAGGCGAATTGTTGGTGGTTTACATATTTTTTTTTTTTTTTGGAAAACCAAATTATTAATTAAATACAAATAATTATGTTTTTTCAAAGTCATGATGGAATACCGCTCTGTATTCGAAAATGAGCTTTGGTTCATGTGTCGAACGTCGATTTTATGATTCGCCTTCCGCCTTCGTCGATACAATCGTATTATTACGTACACGTACGCGCACAAATACACGTTTTATAGACGAAACCCTGGGCTTCCGACAATCGCGGAGAGTATATAGCCCGTCCGTTGGTTTTTTTCTGTTGTTTTTTTTAAACAAACGTGCGCGTCGTCAAAGAACCGTAGTCAACGGTTCCGTTTTGTACGCGAGCGTTATTACAATAATAATAATAGTACGATCCGTTCGGATTTACCGGTCCAGGCGATCCACGGGCGGACGATCCGCGTCGGCAGGACGTCATCGATTACAAACGGTACGCGGTGTACGATTCACCTACGCGTGCGGTCACGGGGGCCGAGATGTATTTTTTTTGTTCGTCGCCGCGCCGGCAAAGTAAACACGACCGTTTTGTCCACCAGCCCCGGCGTTGGCGCGTTTGATGTGTTTGCGCGGGCCGAGCCAATAATAAGCTCCGCTCGTTTTCTACGCGTTACGGTGTTATTTGAACGGCGGATCCAATTGCGCGGCGCGCGCTCGCGGAGGGGGGGCCCGCGCGTACACACGGGGGCGATAGGCCATTTATTACCGAATCGCGTACCGCGTGTCCGATGGCCGACGCCGTCGTTGTCATTCGATTTCGCGTCGTTATACGTATACCGCGCGCGTTCTCGCGTTCGTTCGTTTTTTTTTTTTCCATCGATCGATCCTCCCCGCGGTTCGCGCCCCCTCGACAAATGTAATATAATAATAACAATACGCGTACACGGATACATTTAACCGAATCATGCGGCTTGCACGCGGCATAAATATTGTCCGTCGGGTTTTTCCATTCTTACGACACGACGACAATAAAAGAACCGTTTTTTTTGCTTTGTTTTGTTTTGTTTCCATCTCCCCGCGAACGAGCGGGTTTTTTTTTTTTTGAATATTAGAAAACCGTCCCGGCGCGCGCGCACCACACACACACACACACACACACACGCGCGCCATCTGCCCCGGCGTCGCGTCGCGTCTCCATTGTCGGCACACCATTGCTAGGTAAATATTGCGGGGACGGCCGTCATGGCCACGAACTCCGCGTGTGTGCGCGTGCGTGTACGATGCGGTAGTAATAATAATAATAATAATAATACGTGCGCGTAAGAAGACGAACAATAAAAGAGACCGGGTGCGCGTGTGCGTGTGTGGGTACGCTCGTGTACAATAAAATATATTATTATTAGCTCGCGGTGCTTGACAATAAAGTCTCTGCGGCCGGGACGGTCGCGGGGATGGCGAGTGGCGTGCGAGAGAGACGTACGCGGACGGAGACCGCGTAACAATAAGAATGTCGAATTGGGGGACGAGGGGGGAGGGGACGGGGGGACGGGACGCTTTCGGGGCGGAGTCGCGTAAAAAAAAAAAAAAAACGTTTTTATTCGTATCGTACGGTCGTGTCGACGTCGTACGACGTCGTCGAATTGAAATCCGCGTACCCGGAAATTCGATTATTGTTGTTATCACTATCAGGGCCGTATAGAAATTTCGTACTCGGGCCCACTACAAAATCACATACAGTATTAATACCAGATAGAAAAATTATCGCGACGTCCTAAAAGGTTTTCGATATTTGTTATCTTCCGTGAGCCGAAACCGAAGAATCGAGATTTTCGTGAATCATTTCACACCTTTTTCGCCCCCCAAGTCAGTTTTATTTTATGTCGTACGTTATCTAGTTGTTTATTTTGTCGTGTGCGTGTCACGTCACCGTGAAAATGTCGCGAAACGAATCGCGCGATTATTGAACGTCGATTTTCAGACGGGTATCGGAGTTCGACGACGACGTCTGGTCTCGTCGATTGTCGTAGTCGTTCTCGGCATCGCGGCACTTATTACCGTTCGATTTTTCGGTTCATCTTGGATCACAAATGTCGACTCTCTTAGTGGCCTTCGCTCGATCTCAAAAACAATTCTCTAGCGTCGGTAGAATACGAACAACGTCGCGGTGAAACGAAATTGAAATGTTCGACCGATAAATGTACATGTCGTGCCGCAACGTGAAATCGGTAACTGTAGACGTCATCAAAGTTTGCCACGCCAAAATAAAAAACACCCACAAACGCGTAATAACACAATTGCGTTGTCGCCTTAGCCGTTGGACGGAATACACGAAATTCCAGTCGATTCTAATAGTTTTGAAAATATTTTTTTACCTGATTTAGCTACGATCCCGAGTCAACAAGTAGAGCAATTGCTATTGTTACTTAGGAAACGACTTACTGTTTCCATCATTGACGATAACATATAACATGTCCGTATACAAGATGTCCCGTGAACTCTGCCGGTTTTAAATAGCTTCGTCTGATTTAGAAAATATACATTTCACATTAATAATTCGTGATTTCCTCGGTGTCGTACGAGCACTTAAGTCAGAGTATACCGTACCGACGAAAAAAAAAAAAAAAATCTACATTTCCTCGTCGTATCCGTGATAATATTATAACACGCGTTTCGAGGGTACCGAGTTTTCAAAATTTCACGTGGCCGTGAGAATTTTTAAAATTTTTATATATATGTACGTAATAAACTATAATAAATCAGATATTTTCATTACTTCTTTTCAAAAGTTCATGACAGTTTTCATTTAGTATACGCGTTACGATTTATACGTATACACACGTTTTTTTATTGGAATTATATTATACTATATACATATTTAGTAAATATACTCGGTGCCCTTGACACGTCATGTATTACGTGTTGCATGGAAAATATGCATAATATTGTCGTCGATGAATTAACTCACGTGAAAACGTTGTGTGTTGTTTTTGTTGAAGCTTAAACACGCAGAAAATGCCGGAAAAACATTTCACTCAACTGGAAGCCGCTCCGAAAGTAATATATTCAATATAATACATAGCTAATATTAACGAAACCTAAACGATTATTAAGTATTATTTAATTTTAATGCTGAATATGTTATGTGTAATACGGTCGGATCCGCGACGTCGTTAATCGTTTACTCGTCAGCGTCAATATTATGACGACCACGTTTGACAGTGTGGGATCGATGAAATTGTACACGGGACCGACGCGAGCGTCATGGAAAATCGTTTCGAAAAGTAGTTTATATTAAAAAATAAAAACATATGATATAATCGCGAGGCGTCGACCGAGAAAGTCGACGATTTCGAATGTTTTGGCGCGCGACAGCGTGAAAAACGAGCTGTGGATACGTAGTCCGATCCAAACCCCGAGAACATCGTACGTCGTCGATGGCGTTTCGCATTTGAAAGAACGAAGCGATCCGGTTATTGTCCACAACGCAAGTGCGCGGCGCTGCGACATTTCGGTCGCGAAAGATTTTCTTTTTCTGAAAACCCATTATTCGTTGTAGTCGTGAACATGTTTTTTTTGTTTTTTCAAAGACGAATTGTGTTTGAACGCCACGTGCGTCCGTCACTGCGTGTACGTATATGAGCACGCGGTTATCATCATTAACGCGTACGCCACGCTGTACAAACGATATCGGCAAAACGCCGACGACGGCCCCGAAAAACCGGTAAACGCGTGCGACGTAAACCCCGTAGACGTTCAGAAGTGTGCGCCACACGTCCCGTCCTACGCTCGCTACGTGCGCTCATGCGCTATACGCCTTTAAACCGTTATTCACAGCGAAGTCGCGTGTCGGTCGTGCGGTAATCAAAACGCGATTGATAACCGCGGTCGCGGGTAATTAGTGCGTAAATCGCGTACGCGAAAAAAAAACACGCGCGCGCGCACACACGTTCGCGCACGGTTCAAAGGGATTATATCGCCGGCGCGTGTTTTCCATTTTCGTCTCGTTTCCACCCGCCACCCTTTTCTTTCTTTGCGCGGCGGACGAATAAAAACGAAACGACAATAATAATAATAATACTATATACCCTTAACGAATATATATTATTGCGGCGCGCAATTATATTTTTCCGTCGCCCCGCCCGATTCGAGTGTATTTTATCCCGAGCACGTAAGAGTCGTTTTCTTTTGAAGTCGCTAATGAGAGTTTGTCCTTCGTGTATAGGTGTACGTCGTGCTAACAGAGCTGAAATCTATGACCGATCAACAAAAAAATGAAAAAAATGAAAAAAATGAAAAGGAAGGGGGTACGGTTTTCGCCATACAACGTTTTAAACGATCGTCGGCGGTTTTTTTTACCGACCGTGTACATTACATTTTGTGTACACACGCGCGCGAGTCGAGTGCCCACTTGCTTTGCCGACGGTTAAAAAAACTTATACGTACGTACGCACGCACAATCGCTCGTGATCACCGCAAACACGCGCGCACACACGTTTTGACACCACTTTTTACGTGCACACGAGTGTAATGCGCGCACGTGTATGCACAATATAATATACGTGCGCCGTTCAAAGACGGACGGTCGACATTTTCGCTCTTTATTCTCTTGACGATAAAGAAAACATGTACGTTATGTACGGAGTCGAATAAAATCGAAAAAACGAATGGCCTGCGACACAAAAGCTTGTCGTGCGCGTTTGACGATTCGATGTTGTCGAAGCAGTGACGTGTACGAACGTATATTGCCTTTGGGCCGGTATTGTAAGCGCCACGCAAAAGAGAATCTTTGTTTTCACGATTCCGTATGAAATATTCTCCACGCGTTTCGTCCGTTGCCTATATTGACGTTTAAAAAAAAAAAAAAACAGTAACTCGCGAAGTTGAAAGTTTAAAGTCGTCGAACGGATTTGACGAGTCGTGTAAATTCAACGTTAACTTTCAACACCGTCCGGTCGATAACGTGCGCAAGTGATTCAGACGCGCTCACGCAAAACGCCCGACAAAACGACGCGGTCGGAAACGTAATGTCCGCGGAGTAAATCAATACCGGCGGGCGTGTGCGAAACGCGCGGAAAATCATTCACCGGCTACGAATTCGCGAATACCAACGCCGCGGTAACGCCGTTTCCACGACGCGGTTTTCGTTATGATAAGCCGTTCGCACGCTACAACGCTTCACTTCGCCCGTGCCGTCCGTTCGCACGATAATACCTGACCGTCGTTAACATTTGCGGTTAGTTTGGTCGTCGGGGTTTTTTTTATTGTTTCTCTCCCGGTCGGGATTTTCGGGTTTCGCAGGTATGCTCCTTCATTGTACGTTCAGTGTGTCGTTCGGATTGACGTTTGACATCGATACGTGTGTGTGTGTGTGTGTGTGTGTATAAATACTGACCGGAAAAAAAAATTCACAACTCAAATTCTTTATTTGTCGCCGTCTCGATCTTTCGATAATTCGCAAACACGTTTATTGTTATTTGTTGTTGTTATTATTATTTTTTTTTTCGATACTCGCCAGTGTGTGTATAACATTATTCGACCTGAATGAACGGCTCGCTTCAGTAAGCCGTACGACATATATAATACAGGCGATCGACCGTATTCGGTACGGAAGGTTTTAAGGTTATCACGTATTAACGTTCTATTATTTATAGTATTAACTGCGTTTCTCCGAATCTCTCCGGGTTCTATACATATATATAAACGAACGTGTCGTTTACCTACGTTGTAGATACACACACATACATATTCGTTTTCGGGGTGGCGCTAACCTATTATACATCGAAGTCCGGGACCGCGACGAATCGATCAAAATAACTTTACGTTTCGGTGGAACGATCATCACGATCACCAAGCACGTCAACTAACATACGAGCATATGTCCGAACATTTCACGTTTTCTCGACTTGTTTTTATTTATTTTTTATTTTTTCAACACTATGTTTTTGTCTGAAAACTCGCTCGGCTTTAATTATTCGTACGATCGTTTTCCACGGTTAATCACTGTTGTGTAGACAAGTCTGCGACGAATCGTTGTTACCCCGCACATTACCTACGCGTGGTCATTGTTATGTTGTTTCAAAACGATATGGCGGAAACGTTCGATTGAATAATAATCGAAAAACACGCGCGATACGAAATGATGACGTTATCGGGGGCTTTGTTCAAAAACCGAAATCGCGTTTGGAGAACACAAAAAAAAAAAACCACGCGCGGCGCGGCTAATTCGGTTTTCTTTCCCCCGGGGTTCTCGCGACCGTCACGCCCGGACATATGTCATGTCCGGCACCGTCGTGATTTGCGATAAATGATAACGTATTCCGGCGCGCGGCGTGGTCGGACGCGTATCGTCGTATATAATTAGATATGATACGGCGTAACTTTCCGTTTTCGATCGAATGACTTCCACGCGAAACGCGTACACCAGCGTTCCCCCTCGAAACCCAACCGTGTGCGGTGTACAATGTGTCGCGTGTAAACGTTATTACACGTGTGTGTGTGTGTGTGTGTGTGTGCGTATAGAGTTTTAGTTTCGGGCAAATGCAGAACGCGGGACCCTATTCGCGATATTTGGCCGGACACGCGATTCAAGTCTTCCGGCGCGGTAGTCTTACGGTATTTTAATGGGCGCGCACTCGCAGGGTCTGTAAAACATGAGTCATCGCGGAGGGGAGAAAAATATTTTTGGCTTGAAAGCGTAAACCGGCATGCTACACGTTATGTGCATGCACACCACTTAACCGACTACTTTCGTCCGTTGCCGTTGTTGTATTTTACGCGATATAAATATATACATTTACATTTACATTCACATTGATTGTATCGCGTCGTTCGTGTTTCAGGTGTTGGGACTTTACGGAGGAGGGACGTGGGGGTCCGTCAAGACGTTGCTTGGAGCCGGAGTGGGGGGGCTCGGGCCTTTCCCTTGCAGAGAGAACGAGCCCTTCTGGAAGATGCCTCACAAAGGTAAGACACGTTACACGATCTCGACGATACACGCGCGGTATCTGAGACGCGTTTAATTGTTTGCAAATGTAAAATACGTTAACCAATTCGAATATACATGTACGTCCACGCGTCTCGTGTCCATACAGAAACATATACTTGTTTTCAAAGGCACCGCCTCGTCCATTCCTTCAGCGCGTGCCGAATCGGGTTCGAAACAACTGTACACACACACACAAATGGTCAACGATTTCTCAATATAGGTAAATGAAATGACACGTCGCGGGTTGTAATGTAGAAATCGACTTTCGACGTAATTGTTTTATATGCACGACTCGTTTATTCGGGACTTTGGTTGTTGTCTCGCAGTCCTCGACGTTTACATCGATTAAAAATAATGATAATTTATGGATTCTCGAAACCGTATAATTGTGTATATATATATGGTATATATATATATGGACACGACGGGTATTAATAACGATATAGGTTAGGTATTAGATTATATTACAAATCGGATGTTCTAAATCGATATACCATATGAAACGCGAGGATGGACGTCGACCGTGTTAATGTCTTAACTAAACTAGTTACGTAATTTAGTGTACGGGCAACTTGTTAAATTTTTTAGTGAAGATATCTGCGAATGAGTATTGTTATTTAGTTAATTTTTTTCTCGTACAACGTTAAATTGGAGTAAATTAAAACACCGTTGCTTCAGAGGGGGAAAAACATTCTAACGATTATAAATTGTTCTCAAATCCGGATTTAGGTAGTATCTATCTATTTTTCTCTAAATTATAACTATTATTTTGGAATTTTTAACGAAAACGTCATATTTTATTACGTACGAAATAAAAACATAAAAATCAAAGATATACAGAAAACAATTTCGCGTTAATTAGTTAAGCCATAAGTGAATTAGTTTTTGACTTTGAGTAGTTGAAAAATCGCTCGTATTAACTTGACTTTATATCATTAACTTAGACCGTCCTCGATAAAATGTCTACGTTACGGATGACGTTGGGTAATGTCGACATCATCCGGTCGTCTGGGCGATGTTTGCTATGACGAATATCTTAGATTTTGCTCGGGGTAACGTTAATAAACAGATATCGTATGAACGAAAACAAAAGGTTAGGATTGAAGCGTAATTAATGACGTTAGCTGAAATATACTGAACGTAAAGTATTCGAGTAAAACTATTGTAAGGACGTTTTCGGTATTTGATTTGTAAAACAGTCATTTCATGAGGAATCTCTGATTCCAGTCGAACGTATAAAAATAATAATAATAATACGTCTCGCCGACACGTCGACTGTGCCAGACGGTCGCGGCGCGTCACACGAAACAAAAATGTAAAAAAAAAATAAAAAAACCAAAATCGTCAAACACATCGTTGCGGCATGATTAATGGACGCGAAGCCTTTCACGGAACGATTTTCGATCGTCGTATGTCGTTACAAAAATCTTTAAATCTCGCGAGAGATCGATTTTATACCGCGTATGCATATATATATATATATTGTGTGCGTGTGCGTGTTGTGTACGGAGTGACGCTTTTAATGACGAGATTCGATAAAGACCGGTGGGGGGCGGGGGGTTGTGGGCAGGGAAAGGGGAAAGGACGAACATACACGAAACCAGTTTTAATCAGTTGACATGTGACACTGAGTACACGAAAGGGATCCGGGAGGGTCGGACCGTGTGCGGTTGTATAATATTATGAGATATTTTGTCGGGGCTCGTTTAGGTATATCGTGTTTCAACGTTTTTATTTTCTCGTCGTTTCTTTACCGCCTTGTTTACGTATTTATATGTTTTTTTTTTTTTTACGTCGGCGCGCGCGCGTACATTTCGTGTGTAGGTAAAAAAAAAAAAAAAACCAACAACAACAACATATACACATATACACACACACACAAAGGAGAAACGTCTTAATAACCTAACCGCGCGGCGTCGTCGTACGTACTTATAACGCACGTAATACACAAAAACACGTAACCGACGGTGACGTCCTCGTCCTCGTCTAAGCTCGCGTATAAAACGCACAAACGCGCCGCAGTCCGGTTTCCCGACGTCGCTCGTCTGCGCACGAATGTCATTAGCTTTTGTTCGGACGATCGCGGCGGCGCGACGATCGATCCTCTCCGTCCGGACGCGTAATTAATAACGCGTTGCCGCGGCGTGTTTTTCTCCGTTTTTTTTGCCCCGCCGCCGCTTCCACCGCTTCCACCGTGTCGTCCGTATCTTACGCGCCCGCCGGGAGCTCGTGGTGTTCCCCGACTCGATCGTCAATCCACCGCCGTCTCGGTCGTCCTCTCGGACATCGCGTGGTCTCACGCGGTCCGTTCCGCGGTTTGTCCGTGTCCCGCTCGTCGTTTCTTTGAAATTTCACGTGAGATCGGACCCGTAACCGCGTTGACCTCGATAACAGCGGTACGAATACACGTGGCGAACCACCTTCGGTGGACGGTGCACAATTGTCGACGGACGTTCCAAAACCGTGGCGTATACGAGAAAAACACACGTCCTGACCGCCCAAGACGGAACGCGTCGTCGGACGGTCCGGACGTGCCGAAACGGCTCGGCGCTATTCGACTGTTGACGCTTTCGCCCCCGACCCGGGGCGTACGTGTCGACTCGGGATTTCCCCCGCACCGTAAATATCCCGCCGGCTCGTTTCGCCCGCGGCGCTCCCCGGGACAGGTGCGCGCGCGTGGGCGTGTTGCAGAATAAGAGGCTTTCGCGGAGGGTTGCGGCGCCGATTTCTCCATCTCCGATTATCACACCCGCGCAACAATGACGGCCGCGTTTCTCGGCGCCCTGTTACACGCCTTCCCGCACGCGTCGCGCGACCCGCCGAGTCCGTTTGTTTGTTCATCCTCTCGGTTTCCCCCGCCCATCGTCGGCGGCCGTACGCGCGAACCGTGTCGTTACCGAGGTTACCGTGTCGCTTTCGCGACGCCGCTTCCCCCCACCCCCCCCCCAAGGGGGCTCCGCGTTTTTTACGGACACCCCCCCCGCGAGACGAACTCGGCCAAACGGACGAAGCTGCTCGAACGCATCCTCCGAGGCACACCCAGAGCAGACACATTCCGTGTTAGATGCCGGCTCGTCGCGCTACTGTCAGACGAAAAAAATATAATCGAATTTTTCGGAGCTTACTCGCGTAAAGTTTTAAGGGATGTTTTGGTCTTTCGTTTCTTCTCGATAACTGACGGCAAAGACCACGAAATTGCGACGACGTAAATACGATTTAACTAGTCTTGCTCTTTTGGCGTGCGGCCGGCCCAATCGATTCCGCCGGCTACTAAATCGGTACGCACCACTACTATCGCGGTAACTGTTTGTATCCAGTCGGCCGTTTTTCGACCATTTTGACGGTACGTGCAAACAAGACGCGAATGTAAGTGTTGCGAAACGTATGAGCCGACCGGGCCGACACGCATAACTCTTTTGTTCGAGACCGGAAGTTCCGGGCGCAATCTTCAAATCCCCTTGGACGGTCGTTGTTACGGACGGTACGGTTTTAGCTTAGCGCGAGCAGAGACAGCTAAACGCATCCGATCGAATAAAATGCACGACGGAGTCTCCGTTGTTTCTCCCGCGTGAACGATTTGATTCAATAATAACGATTGATTGTTTACGTACTTTACGAAAAAATAACGTTTTTCGCCAACGAAACAACGTGAAAAAATGTATTGACGAACTTGTCGTGCAAACAAAAACGTTCCTCGTGTCCACAATGCGCGTCGTCGTGGTCGTCACGGCTTCAAACGGCCGTACCCGCGACGTCCGTTCGGCCGAGCGACGCCGCCACACGCAACATTACGTACACTCGGGGGGTTTTTTTCCGAAATAAACGAGTGTCGATTTCGTCACGGCTGTTCGAATCTAAACGGTCGAAATCGTTTCGCGTCCACGTGTCCTTGTCCGAACGGCCCAGGTCAGTGGCGTATTTAAACGGCAGTTTTTGAAATATTTGATATTCGACGTTTCGATTCACACGCCCAGTGTATGTTATTATTTTATAGTTACAAACATTTATAAACGTTAACGTAACGTTAGGGTTTAGAACATTTATTGATTAAATATTACTTTTACACAAAACATTGACATACGTGTTAAAAGGGAACGGACATGTCTCGGGAAATTGCTCGGTTTTTAATTTTTTACACGCAGCGAGGAGGTCAGAGAGAGAGGGAGGGGGGCGACAAAGTTCCAAACACGCCGCTGGCCCGGGTACGAGTCCACGACGTGTCGTTCATTCGTCTTCCGTAGACCAGAAGTTCTCAAACTTTTCAAGCCAGGCCCACCCCACTTTGGTCAATCGCAGACGTGAGCCCCCCTCATAAAAATAATTTTAATAGTCATGTTTAGAGTACCAAAAAGTTAAAAACAAACAACAAATATAGGCTAATATTTATATTCACATTACAAATTTATTTTAAAATAAAATGTATTTATTATAAAAGGTTTTAATCAATTTAATGTGTTTGACTAAACACATGCCAACGTCAGAAAATAAAATGTTATTCGAAACGTAATTTGTACAATAAAACATGTTAGTACCAACAATGGGAACGTTAGTCACACTTTAATTATCAAAAATTATCTGAAACTATCTTATCATATTTTCTGGCAACTGCTCCTGTCCCGATTTAAGGTAACAATTACAGATAACATTCACAAAAATTATTATCACGCGATTATTATTACGCAAATTTCACAAATCTTTTTCCGTCCTACCAGTACAACGTTGATTTTTAAAATTTTATTGCGCCCCCCTATAAAGCTTTTGCGCCCCACACTTTGAGAACCTCTGCCGTAGACAATGCCCGCCGTTCTCCGTCCTCGTCATTGCGGCGGCGGCGGCGCGTAGGTGTCGTCGGGTCGTTAAATTCGCGCGGGGCAGGTCGCGCACGCGCGTACTTACGCGAGAGAGGACATTAACGCGCGCGGCCGCCGTGTGTTGCCGTGACGACGGGCCGCGCTCACGGTACGCGGCGTATCGCGTCCGTGCGCCGCCCGCGTTTCCGGTCGCGGCGGTGCCGTTCGGGGGTGGAGGGGGGCCCGGACGTTCCGCGCCGGAAAGAGAAAAAAGCAAAACAACAACGTTTTCCCGCCGCGGGCTGGCACGGAGCCGAAAACCGACCGCCCGTCCCGGCGGCGAAAAACAGATCGGGCTCAGAGACAAAAACTTTTTATTTTTTGCACCGTCGCTTCCCGAAGGAATGCCGAGTTTCTGTGCAGCTCCGGGACGTCCGATTCGTCCGATCGCACAACGATGTCGACGGAAACGGTCGGTTCATTATTGTCATTCTCCGTTTTCGTAAAACGACGTTACGCAACCTTTTAGCCGACGGCAAACGCGCGCGTTTTCAAACCCGACGGACTCGAGTGGCACGAAAAACGAGAATACACAACAACGATAACAAACACGCACACTGGCGGCTCGTTTTAAAGGTATACGCCACGTGCATGTGTACATACGGGCTTACACTGGAAAACACGACGGAAAGGGTCGCCGCGTATAATAATGCTCGTATTTATTTATATTATTATTATTATATCCACCCCCGTAGGTCGTCGTCGACCGGTCTTCCGCGGTCGGCCATTGTGCCGTCGCGCCCTTCGTACAATAATAATAGATATCAATTCGAAAACTGTCGTCTTAAGCGGTTTTTATTTATTTATTTTTTTTTTTTTTTTTTCTCTCTCTCTCGAAAAACGAAATACATTTCGTATACAATATGTATACATCAACCGATAAGCCACGCCGCGCGCACAAAACACGAGACGGCGTATACCGTACAACGTATTGTGTAGTTTCGACGTCGTCTCGATATCGTTTCACGAGCGGTACGGATTTGTTTATTATTGTCCGGACCCGCACGGCCGGGCGAAGAAACCGTCGTCGAGACCGTCGCCGACAGTTTTACCAAACCGCTAACCTAACCTATACACGTATGCGCGTTCGCGTTATTCTATGAAACGCGCATAGTTCCCGTCAACGTCGTCTCCCTCGCGCGGCACGTGCACGTTATGGGTACTGTGCACGAGGCCCAAACGCTGTCCGAAGGTTGATTTTTTTCCACGAGAGTACCCGTGTCGAAAATCCGTCGGAAACATCCCCGCGCGTCACTTGTAGTCGTCGATATCGACAATAACGATGTGAAAAAAACGCTTGTACGTATTTATACGGGTATTTACCGCTCGGCCGGTTAGGGTACACGTGAATTCGCTAAAGCCGCGGTGGTCGTGGTTCATAATATAATATACATAAAATAGGTACATTACATGAATAATTTTTCATCTCAAGTTGATATAATTGTTATTTAAACAGATCATAATATAAAATCTAAATTTTTGTTTTTCGTACTTGCAAATCTATTGATAATATTTTCTACGGAGGTATCAAACTCACGATGGACATTTAATAATGCAAGCGCTACAAGCCTTTCTTTTGTGAACGCAATCATGTTTTTAATCTAATGTGCAGTAATAGAAGTAGGACTGAAAAAGCGATATTAAAATTAGTTAGCAAGTTTAAAATATAAATAAACAGTATATTCTAATTTTATTATCAACGACTTTATGCAAAGCAATAGCCAATATCTGTATAATACTATACGCATTTAAATTATTAGCTGCGAAGAAAAGCTGCGTTCATCCGAAGCAACACTAGCTGGTATACAACCAAGACAAGTAATTACTTATGAATCGTAGGGAATACTAGTGGAGAACAGTTTTCGAGAGATGTCCATACATTTTTCGGCAGTTCAAATCCTGAAATAAAATTATCAAGAATTTATATATTGCTTTTATAGTTGTAAGCGTCATGAGTAATTCGATCGATCGGTCAATAATACATTTACATACGACAGAAATGCACGTGTGCAAATTCCCATGAAAACATATTCTTGAAGAATATATTTTAGTCGAAATCGTTGGTTGCCGTTCATTGAGAACCGAACGTTTATGTAGGTCGTAACGAACGAGGGTCGATGCGGGTGAAAAACTTTGTGAACAAAAAAAAAACCCCCGTACAGAAAATTATATTTCGTTATCCGAAGTAATCATAAAAAAAAAAAAAAAATCGCTCTGTACGTACGTAAAACGGGATCCGTGTTGTTTTATTCGTCGCGTTTTCGGACTCACGCGGCGATAATCTTGTTACGTTCGGCGAGAGAACAACATTTATTATCGTGGATTTATCGTTCGCCGATTTAGCCGTCGAAATTCATATACACGAAAGCACGTCCCCGACAGAGAAGTGTCGCGCCGCGACCGGACTCGCGAGCCGATTTTCCACCCGCTGCGGTTCGAGTGGCTCTCGCGGTGCCACTCTTCTGTTCGCGTCGCGTCGACGGCCGCCCGGTAATTCGCGCGCGTTTCTCTCTCGAGTGTTTGTATATATATAAATAATCGCGAGTCTGAGTGCGTATCGCGTCGTCGTCGCGTCGCGAAATGAAATTCAAAAGCAATAAAATCCGTTTTGGAAACGGGTTGGCGCGTGTTGTAAACAGTACACGCGCGCGCACAGTAGCTGTTGTGTTGTACGTTATTACTTTGTCGCGTGATAAAGGGGTTGTCCTGCGCCGACAAACAAGTGACAAAAAACGTACGTGAGTACACGCAATATGCCGACGGGCACACCCGCCGCCGAAGACCTCTTAAACTATAACACACGTATTGTACAATCCGTTAAGACGATTTCCTCCGAGCCCTCGCCATGTTTTCCTACACACACACAATGCCCTCGGGAACGTACGAACGTATAGTGTTTTTATCGTCTTAACGGGCCCGCAACGGTCCCGTCGAACACACTGCGCGAGATCGGATTAGGGTTTTGTTCTTCTCGTCCACGACACATACATTTGCCGCCTAACCCAAACTCCGGGCACAGTCGTCGTTATTGTGTGATCGATATCGAAAATCACGGTTCGAAACGACGTCTAGAAAATCGACAACTACACCTGGACACGTGTTCAACTCGACCGCTCATCGCCGTCAACGTCGAGTCGTCTGCGCGTTCCGGTAACGCCGCGTCACTAACAAATGGCATTCGCACAACGAAAAACGGCGTGTCGACTCGATTCTCTCTGAAAAAAAAAAAAAAACCCCGTTAAAATCGATAGATAACCGATCGTACACGTAAACTCAATAGTCGATCGCGTTTGATATTTATCGGAACGCAATACATTCACTGGCGTCGCGAGTGTATTAATATATATTTTCGAAAGCACGTTTGTGCGTGTATACATTATAAGGTCGTCTCGACGAATCGAAACCCGGACCGGACGAAACCCGTTTTTTTTTCCGTGTATTTTATATATATATAATGTATACGCAGTGTATTCAGTCACACCGATCGAACGTGTGTACACGCGCACGCACGTGTATTTCGTATGGAAATGTATTTTACACGTTTCGACGGGTATGGGTAATTTTTTTTTTTCTTTTAAGAGTTATCATAAAAATAATCGTATTATTATTTGTTGTTGTTTTTTGTTCCGTTTTAATGCGTTATAACACGCCGTCTGATCAGTTGTAGCGTGTACGCGTGTGTACGTTTTTTGTGCGGCGCGTTCGTTTAATATAATTATTTTATAAATTATGATTATGATCATCCACCGTATCGTCCCGACCAGTATTTCATTAAACACGATAATACGCGATGTTTTTTCGTCGTCTCTCTCCGTCCGTCCGTCCCCCCCCCCCCGGGCACCAAAACGCGCGCACCGTCACGCCGCTCGGACAGTAATCCGGAATACGGTGTTCGAAACATTTTTTCAAATAATATTTTCAGAAGATAACAAATACGATTTCAAGTCGAATCGCGCACGGCGTAAACGCGTTTAGTCGAGGAGACCGCCGCCGGCGTGTTTCAAACACGTTCGTTTTCGCGTTGCCGTTCATAACTCATCAACGTTACGCTATCGATCGCTAGACGAAAAACGGCGACCGTTCAAAGCTAGTCGAATTCACGTCTATAGTTCAATGGCGGCAATCGATTTTTTTGGATATTTTTATACCGAAACCGTGTTTCGCCTCGCGGTGCCGTCCGAGAAGTAAACGATTACCATAGGTTCGCTTTGAACAGCCGAATTGTCGTCTGGCTATTTACGTTTAAATACGGCACGAAAACATATACCGGGTCGTGCCGCCTGTTGCCGAACGAGTTCCATCATCTACTACGCATTTCGCCAAAACAAACGGATTTGGATTTGTTAACGACCAGCCGCGACGTACGGCAATAGTCAACCATTTTCGTTTATTTATTTTTCTTTTCGAAATAACCTCTTGCGAACCCGACAAAAACGGTACGGGCTTATGGTAGCTACAGTATTATATAATATTAATTAATACGCCCCGCGATTGTGTGTGGGAATGCTCGCAGTCGGTGCTGTCATCGGGTGTGTGCGTTTTTTCTCCTTCGTCTCTCTCTCTCTCTCTCTCTCTCTTCACTTGAGTGACAGATCCAATTTGCTTCCCTACTCACAAGCACACGCACACACGTATATATATATATAATAATAATACTCTCTCCGAACAATAAAAACCGCTACTGTATATCAGAAAATACTCACCGCTTCCACACATACATATACATATTATACAATATGTGTGTACGTACAATATTATAAATATAATAATAAATACAAACGCGCGCGTAATAATATTTTCGTCGCCACGGTCGGATAAACACTATAAAATATATATATATATAATATTGTGCGGATGAGTGGGTGGGCGGCACACACACGCTTTGCAGACGTTACGTAGTCGTGTTTTTCGCGTGGTGTGGTCTCTCCGTCTCCGTATATATATATATATATGTATATGATATTCCACCCTCGACAACGCGCTTTCCGTCGACAACTCGTGATTTCCACTATTTTATCGTAATCGTTTCGCGACCGTTGCCGTATAACAATAGTAATAATGTTATGCGACGACGATGACTCGCGAGAACGTTCCACGAAAACGGACAAGTGTTAACGAACGCATCGGACGGAGAAAAAACACGGCGAGCGTTTCGGGGTTTCTTTTATCGGTCGCGTTTATGTTTCATTATTCGTCAACGGCGTCCGTCCGGACCGAACGGACGGTAACCGCGACCATAGGCGTGCGCACGGGGGGGGGGGCAACTGCCCCTCCTGCGGGCTAAAGTTTTCTTCCAAATATAGTTTTAAAAAAAACATGATAATATAATTTTATATTTTTACATAATGAATAATATGTAAACATAGAGTGCGCGGTGCACGATGATTTTGTGTAGTCCAACTTTAAGCAAACCACAAGCGATACCGCGGTTATAACGAGTGTTCATAAATAAGCGGCAACACTTTTCTGCCCCCCCCCTGCCAGCAAGGTCCGCGCACGCCTATGACCGCGACTGTGCGTGAATAACGTGACCGTGTTCTTTCCGCAGACGATTCGGACCACTGTAACATGACGGCGGCGGCCGCGGCGATGGTCCAGAGCTCCGCGGCGCTGTTCGGCTGTTCGGCGGCCGGCCACAGCGGCATCAACCAGCTGGGCGGCGTGTACGTGAACGGCCGTCCGTTGCCGGACTCGACGCGACAGAAGATCGTCGAGCTCGCGCACTCCGGGGCCAGGCCGTGCGACATATCGCGCATACTGCAAGTCTCCAACGGCTGCGTGTCCAAAATACTCGGCAGGTGAGCGTTTCAGCCGAAACGATACGCGGCGTAGCCCTTAACCCAACCTATGGTCCGCGAGACATCATGCGGTGGTCCGCGCGAGGCGTACCTATAAAATTTTCAAATATTTCAATTTGGGCGTGTTACAAATATTACGTACCGACAATCGTTACCTAAATTATGGTGGTCCGTGACGTATCGAAAGTTATCCGAGTGGTCCGTAGTGTCAAAAAGGTTGGGAACCACTGCCTTAACCGAACCGGTCGCCGTAGACAAACGTCACGAACGTTCCGCGTTCTTCCCCCCGGCGCGTTCTTCGCCGGACCCGACCGGTCCAGGCTTCGACCCGAAACGTTCGCCTTCGAACTCGACCGCCGTACAACTGTGCTCGTCCGCGTACGCGGGTCAGGTTAGGCAGCCGGGCCGAGCCGCAAGCGATGCGACGTGACCCCGACCCTTATCGACGGACCGAGTGGTTTCAACCGTTCGGCGAATTCCGATATAAAAACACGACCTTGTGATTTGACCGGGGGGTGCGGATAACACGAGATCGGCATCGGCCCGCGGCGAACGAGACGTACAAACTCACAAGTCGCACGACAACGTCTCTTGTCACGGCGTCCCTTACGTCGTCATCACCGCGGTGTCATCGTCGTCATTGTCGTTACAGGTATTACGAAACCGGTTCGATCAAGCCGCGCGCCATTGGCGGCTCGAAGCCGCGCGTCGCCACCAACGGCGTGGTGAACAAGATCGCCGACTACAAGCGCGAGTGTCCGTCCATCTTCGCGTGGGAGATCAGGGACCGGTTGCTGTCCGAAGGGGTGTGCAGCAACGACAACATACCGAGCGTGAGTACACGTCCCCCGGCCAACAGGTTTACTATTGCGGGAACGTCGGACGATCGTTCCGTGTGGGGTTTTGTATCTTTTTCTGTATCCGACCGGATTCATACAAACGTCAGTCACGATTACGCGATATTCGCAAATCGACTAGTAAACGATATTATTCATGTTCTCGTTTCGCGACGAACGCCCGTTGAAAACCCGATCGGCGTCGACTGCTGCCGTCTCGCTTATCGTATCGGAAATGCACGCTGGTCCGCAGCAACAGCCGGGTCATTTAGGTCACCTAACCTAACCTAACTCGGAAGTCGATCGCAAGCCCGTTCGAAGCGGGCCGGCAGGTTTTCGCCCGCAACGTCTTGTCCGGCTCCGTGCCGTTCGACAAGGTTCGACAACAGTCGTCGACTAGAGGCGAATGCCGACTTCGTTTTCAAAAAAAATATTAACGTGGTTTTCGGTGAATTATCATTTTAAATGGTCGAATTCTCGTCCGACTTTTAGGGTTTAAATGAAAAACGATTGCACGCAACCTAACCTAACCGTTTCCGATAACACGTATGGGATACGTGTGTAACTAACGCCGCGAAGCCTGTCGAATGTCGATAATATTTTTATTCGTGTTTTGTATCGATATTATAAGTCGAGTATTTCGAAACGGCGTATATCATTACGATCGTACGGGAATATACAAGATATTCTATTCATTTGTTGTACATTATTCGTCGCGTACAAAACGACAGCGGTGCCTCGGCATGATTTTTATTTCGCGCGGTTCGCGAAACCGGGTATGATTTTCGGCCGGAGGGTCGAACGAAACGAATAACGAACATAGGCAAACCGATCTGGTCAATGGAACGGCCCTCCGCTCGCTCGTCCGCCGTCTTCAGCGTTCGGTCGCGGCAAAAGATACACGTCTCGCAGAGAACAACGGAATATTTTTTCATCTTCTTTTCGCCCGTCTCCGGTATATAGTCATGATAATAATACGTCCGACGCGCGTACCACTTTTGTTGTTAGTGCCTGCAATTTTCACGGACCGTCGCACACAATCCCAAACACAATGTATTTAAACGCGCGCGCGCGCGCGCGCGCTTGTGTATAACACACGTTTCGCCTTTAAACGTATCGCGGAATTATTTTTTAATACGAAAGTATAGAAGAAGAAAACAACCATGTTCTATATATGAAAAAGGAATCTTTTTTTTCTTTCTTTCTTTTTTTTTGTGCGAGCTACTGTCTAATACACGCGGTATATTATTGTGTCTCGCGATCGTCATCCGGTCTCTCGTAGCAGCACTCAGGTACGACGACGACGGCGTCGAGCTGACCGTAAAGAAGAATGTACATTTTTTGTCGAGTGCCACTCGTACGGGTACGAGGATCCATTTATATGGCCGTACATCATTATACGGTATTACGTGTACACGACGGACATATATTTTTCCCTCCCGTTTTCCGCGCGCACACGGGCGAGCACAATAATGCTGCACAGTTGCATGTTGTCGTCGTCGTCGTCGTCGTCGTCGTGCGTTTTCGAGTAGGCCCCGTGTGATAAACTGCAGCTGTTAAGTACCACACACACACACACACACACACACACACACACACATATATATAGAGAGAGAGGAAGGTATACTACGTCGCTAACGGTCGCGATCTCGTAGATAGAGTCGTCACTCGCGCGTTTTCAAGTACACCTGTGGAAAGACACCCGGTTGTATACGACGCGCTGATATTAACCGTGATAAACACCGGTAATTTTCGACAAATCAAAGACTCTCCGAGCAGTTGAAATTTTTTTTTTTTTAGTTTTTCGATATTTAAAAATATACATCTCATGAGAAATCAATTATTCCGTATTAGGTTTATCCTAGGAACTAGAAAACCGGTCTTAAATCGTTCTACGCGGTGTTCACCCGTCGGGGAACAGTAGGTTTTCCGGGTCGTCCGCGGTAACGCGGTCGTAGACTCGCGGGAACACTCGAACGCGTTTTAATTGGAGTGCGGCCAAGGGAATCGACGACTCGTACGGACGGAGTCCGCAAACGTATTTTACACGTAATTAATACGAGTTTAATAAATGCCATACGGATTGTCGTCGTCGTCGTTCACGCAAAAGTCCTAATAAAATAAAAAATACACACATATTTATATACACGCGATCCGTACGGAAAAAAATCTCGAAACGCCCTCCGCGGTCGAGACGGGACACCCCGTCGCGGTCAACCCTTGTGCGCGCGCGTCTGAGAACCGCACGTATCGCGTACGCAGTTTGTTCTGCACGTATTGTTCACGTGGTTTCGCGGCGCGGGCTTAAGTATATTTTCTCGCCCGCGCGCGCGCGCGAGCACTTCACCGCCCGGACCGCGGTCCTGATGACGATGAAGACTCGAGCAGCGGTTAGGTTAGCAATTATTGGTGGAAAACGCATACCGCGCGCAGTACCGATGCCAATTATTACGAGTGGAAAAGAAAAGGGATTAGAGTTGCGGGGAGGGAAACAAAAATCTAGCCCGAACCGGAGACAAGAGCGTGTTCGAGTGGTCGTCGCAGCGGTGACTACGCGCGGATGTGGGCCATTAAAAAACTCGCTTTTCTCCCAGTTTCGTTGTTTCTCCTATTTCTACTTCTCGTTCGTAACGCATCGTCCGACGGAGAACGAACGATTCGATTAGCATTTACAGCACGGGTTGGGTCGACCGGACGTGCGGAGTGGTGTCGCCAAGGGGGACACGGGGGCCGTTGGCATTTTTTTTTTTACAATGGTATACGTTAAATGATACCACGATAAACAAGAGCTTAGCTCTAGCTAACGTGAACAAAGATGTTACCTAGACTTTGAAGATATCGAGAAATACATTTTACCGGCTTTCATAAAGACATCTCCAATGAAGGACACATACATTGGACTGGACAGCATAAAAATATTATTAAAAACCCGTTTATTCATTTAATTTTTTTTTAGCCCCCGCCCTTGAAGAAATCCTGGCTACGTTACCGTGTGTGCGCGCGCGTGTTCAGCATAACGATTTATCGAAACGATAAAAAACGCAGAGATTACGGTGGCGAATATCTCGTTCGTCGTTTTCTCCCGTCGGCCCGTAAACGGTTCTTGAAAATCGTTATTTCGGTTCGCCACCACGGAGTCCGCGGGTGTACCGTATCGTAAAACAATAGCGCCGTGTGTTTCCGCGGGAACCGAACGACCGTCGGAGTGGTTGGGCGGTTGGGGGGGTTGGTGGGCAACGTGGGTCGCGCGAAGCGTGCGCCCGCGCCGCCACCCTGTCGATACGGATCAATGTTTTTAGGCTTTCCCGTTTCGGCCATGTTTTCCCGCGACGCGTTTCCCGACCAATCCGCAATAATTTTCCACGCCCCGACGGTCGCCGCCGCCGCCGCCGCCGCCGCCGCCGTCAGCGTTATTCTCGTTATGCGCCCGAGCGTGTGTCCGCCCGACCGACACGGAAACAGACCGGCGCGTCGGTCGATTTTCGTGGACGGTTAGGCTCCCGGACCGCGGTAACGGTTAGGCGCTCGGCGAAACTTGTCGGTTGGTAAAAACGGTGGCCAGAATCCGGTGGACGGGACCCGGAAGAAAACCAAAGCCACACAGCGTTTTTCGTTTGCCCGTTCGTCGTGTTTTCGTGTTCGGAAAAATAGACCGCTCCTTGGTCACTGAACGGTTCGCCCGCGCGAAAAACGATACGCACGCCACTCGTGAACGGGACCGAAAGCGTTCAACACCGTGTTAAATACACCGCGAGATTAAAGTGTTCGACACGAGCGTGAAGTCCGACCGATTGCGCGTGATACACAACCGAAATACGAAACGTTTAGGCGCGTGCGTGATAATCGACCGCGGTTACCCGATTTTCGGACCCGATCTCCGGCGCCGCGGAGTTTCCCGTCCAACCCGTCCGTTTACGTGACGGCGGCGGCCCCCGGGGTCGGGGGCGAACGTCGGACGTCGGCGCGGCCGAAGTCACGTGCGCGCGCGTCGTAGGAAATCCCGTCGGGCACGCGAACCGGGGTCAAACGTCCGAGAAGCCGTCCAAGTCGCGGTCGTGTCGGTCGTCGCGCCGCGCGGCTTACGTGAACGTCAACGGCGCGTTTACATAACGGAAGATGAAAAAAAAAAAAAAACAATACCGGGGACGGACGAAAAGACGAATCGAATGCGCGCGTTAGGCTATTTGTTATGCGTTACGCGGCGCACCCCACCGCGGTTGACGGTCTTCTTCGGTGTCGGGCGTGTGCCGGACGCGCGTACGAGGGCGTAGACTTTCGTCCGGTCGGTCTCCGCGGTTTTCCACGATTCCCGACCTGACCGTCGTCGTTTTGCCGTGAAAAACGAAAGCGTAACGCGAACAACGCGAGCGTTCCGAAGAATCGAGTGTGTTTGAATGCGTTACCGGAACCAATTGAGTGCACCGGGTTCAAACGAAACCGATATAGCGGGCGTCCTCGAGAGTCAGAGGTCAAGCTGGACGGGGCGCGACACCTAACCTAACCTAACCGACGCCCAAGACAACGACGGATAGATCGAGTCAACGAAGACCTACGCGAATGGTGAAACGTAATCTAAACGTTGTGGAACGAAACGATACGATTTGGATTACGGCCAAGTCGAAATCCAAGTCTAATCCGACCTATGATTACGGGCAACATAGAACAAATGGACACACGTTGTGTGTCTTTCTGTGTGCGTACGGAAACGATGATAATATTTGGTTTCGTTGCCACGACGAGATGCAATTTTTTTTCCATTACGGGAATTTATACGAGTGAAATAATAATTTCATACAATCGTGAATAGTAATATTGTCAGAACACGAATACATAAAAAATAAGGGAAAAATCAATTTGGAATAGACAGCGATATCCCGCAGTTGGTAAAGACAATAGAGAGAACGATTACTCGTGGTAACATCGGCATGGACGCGGCGATATCACGGACTTCGGGAACGCGGCAATCAGTGTAGGGGTGTTCCATCGATTTCGGGTGCGCAGCGTATTTATCGGATTAGTCCTGTTATTGGTACCCTCAACGCTTCAGCGCGTCGATTCGGCCTGTAATTTTGCCGACTAAATAATAATAAATAAATAATGACGACGACAAAGAGAAGACATTTCTCTTTTTTAACTTTATATTATATCGTGTGTCGGACCTATTGTCATTCAAATACGTTCGAAGACTGTGTACGATAAATATATATTTATACATGCGGTTTTATAGAATATAATGCGCGTCTTTCGCCAACCGTTCCACCGCAGGTTTCTGCCGTACGCGCGGACAAAAGAAACTCTCTCCCGTCCGGCACGCCAATTAGTTTGAAATTATTCCCACACCCCTTTTCGAAAATTGCACCCTGGAGATTTTTTACACACATATATATACGATTTTTTATTCGGTTTTTTTGCCGTTTCTCTCCTTTCCGCGTCAACCTCCTCGCTATAACCGCAAATAATAGGCTTGTCAAAATTTAAGGCCTATTGTTGAAACCGCTACTTCCAAAAGTCCGCGAATACGAATTTTAATCGGATTTTACACTACGAAGAGAAAGAGAAAGAGAGATAGAGAGAGAGAGAGAGAGAGAGAGAGAGAGAGGAAACCGCACCCGTTAATTAAAAGGCTCAACGCTCGCGCGCGCGCGCGCACGTGCTTTTGAATTGAAATTATTTTACAACGATGAACTCGAATTAAATTTAACGTAAATGCGTTTTACATCAAATATATATATTATATTATATAACAATGGTTTAATAATTCATATTCTTAAACCGCGTATAGTTTAAAAAGTATTTTTTTTTTTTGACATTTTTATTTTCTACATGTATTTTTTACTGAACCCGCTTGAAAACGCAATAAAAAAAAAAAAAAAACGTAATCCCATCGTATTTTCTAATTTTTTGTTTTGTTTCGTTTCGTGTTTTTTCTATCGAAACAGTTTTCGTTTTACAATCGATTTTCGACATTTTCGTTGCTGACGACGACAACGTTACGTTCTAATCCGAAACGACGTGGTTTTGGAAAGCGACGTAAAGTGCCGTAAAGGACCTTCGAAAACTATTTGGGCTATAGGGCGAAGCGAAGGAGTGATGTTTTAGTGTTATCTGTTATGGTGAACGCACCACTCACGTTTCCGCGCTCGTCGCTTGGATAACGCGAATAATATACACTACGACCATTAACAGTGTAGAGCGAGATATTTTGATCAACGTTGTACAAGTAATAGTTGTGACGATAACGCGCAATGATAAATCAATGTTATATCGGCCGTGGTGTGTGTGTAATCTCGTGACGTACGTGGCATAAAATGTCTCGTCAATCATATTTTATCACGAAATCGATTTTGGAAAACATTACGCATGAATAATTCGTGTGTGTGTGTGTTTTTTTGATAAAAAAATTTTTTGTACGCACACGTTTAGCCCCTTAGAAAAGAAATCGGCGAGTCCAGTCAGCGCTATCAGCTGCGCGCGATACGGACTAGGCGATGGGGTACATATAAACCGTGGTACCGATCCGAACGGGTTTTCCCGGTTAACTTCGGTGTTCAGGGCAGTGGCGTAGATACAGGTAGGGGGTGCAAGGGGTTTACACCCCCCCAGAACTCTAAAAAAGCTTGTCCTCTTCATTTAAAATGTTGAAATATCATTTCATTGATTTTGTGCACACGAAGCTAAAATTCAATATTCGTAAATACATTTATTGTAAACATAAGTTGTTATTATAAAATATTTACTATCTGTTCGATAATATTCTAATTTTTAAAAGTTCCTTTGAACCCCCCCCTAGAAAAAAATCGTGTCTACGCCACTGGTTCAGGGTGAAGTTGACCGTCGACGCGTTGACTTCACGCCGGACCGCGGAACAACGGGCACGGCCGTCGTTTTCGCGTCCGGGCGACCGGTCATAAAAAGACCGCGGCGGGGTCCGGAGCGAACGGAAAGGTACGGGGGACGGCCATGACAATCGCGGGCGCGTTCGCCCCCGGAGCCGTGCGCGAGTCAAACGCAGACGGCCCGTGACGTATCAAAACCACTCGCCGCGGTCGCCGGTCCGCCCGGGTCTTCCGGTCGAACGGCCCAGAAGAATGTCGCCCGTAATAAAGATCGGCTGATTAGCCCATCTGGCGTTGGCACCGTCCTCGTCGTCGTCCCCGGCAAACAATAATACCGCTGCAGAATGATTTCGCGTCTCTCGTCCGTCCACCCACCCCACCCACCCCACCCGTCCACCCGTCCACCCACCCACCCACCAGGGTCGTCCGCGTAATGCGTTTAGACGGTGTCGCGCGCTCGCCGTCCCTCACGCGCCGCACGCTGTTTAACGCGGGTATTTATTGTATTACGAATCATTATCATTCGTGCCGCCGGAGATTACTGACGCGCGGGCCACTTGCATTATCAAATCCGTTTTCTAAAATTCGCTCGCGCACACGACGCGCGCGAAAACCCGGCCGGCCGGAAAACGTCGTCGCCCCACGTATGCATTTTTTTCCCCTCCCCCCGTTTTCTTAATCCCTTCTCGTACCCTTTTCGTCCGTGCCCCTGTCGCGAGAGCGGTTTCCATTCGGTTTTTTTTTCCGCGCGGGCCCCCTCGGCCCTCACGCGAACGGCTTACCGTCCCGTCACGTTAATCGCATCAGTTCGAAACCGCGCGCGTCCGATCCCGTTTCACGCCGCCCGACCCGTGACCGTCGCACGTTTAATCTCGCGATTTCGTATCGTGCGTTTCGCGATAACTCGCGTCTAGTCGTGTCGGTCATCCGACCTGCACCCGTTCCGATCAGTCGACTGTTCGCGCGAGTCTCAAACGGCCTTTTCGACCGTTTACGTCGTACACATGATTCCCCGGACGGTTCATTATCATTATTGTTATTGTTATTATTGTTATTATTGTTATTTCGTTCGTAAAGTTTCGTCGCGCGGCATAATTCGTCGTCCTATAAACGATATCACCGATACGCGTGTCCGACGCCCGTCGTTTCCCCTTCGCGACCGTACCCTAGCCGCGTGTCCCGTCCGACGATTCCTAGGGTTCTAACGGGGTGCGGGACTCGGGGTCGAATCGTGTTGGAAGCGATGGCATACATCCCTCACAGGTCGTTGCGTATCCGTTTTGACGGTATGCCGTTTGTTATTAGCTGTTTGACGATAGAAACATCAATCTTAACGTAGACACTTTTCGTTTACGTAATGATCCGATGAAACTATTCCCTGTCGCAGATTGTATTTATTGGCCAAAAAAACAAAAAACAAATAGATTTAATAAAATTATTTAATAACGCGATCTTACATCCTCAAATTATGACAAGTTCGTGTTGAAAAATCAGCCTCACCACCCCAATTAATAATTGATTTGACCGTCACTGATTGGAAGGATATTACAGAATACTGAATACTACCCGATACGTTGCACGTCGCTAAAGTCAAATTTCTTTAACACGACTAAAAAAACACTAATAATAACAATATGATATGTATTAGAGGTCTTCAAGTAACTAATACTCACAACTCACGTGGAAAATAGCACGGCATAGAACCACAAAAATGCATTCGGCTTTTTTAAAACACTGAACTAGGTTGGTCGTATTAATTGAATAATAAAGTCGTTGTGGTCGACCAGTTGCGATACGAACACGCACAGTCGAACTGTGTACGACGAAAACGTTCACTACACTTCGGAAGACGCTTTTAAATACTGTCCCGTCAAGAAACGAAGATCGTCTTGGTCCGGCGGCCGAAAGTCGTGCCACGGTGAGACCGATCGAATCCCACGGGCGGACACGTGACTGTCGGGTCCGGCGGTTTAGACGTTAAAAACGCGCGGGCCAAGTGCAACACAATACGACTTCAGAGAATTCGGCTCCTCGACGCGTACGAACGGGGCAGTGAGTGAAATGGTGGTCGTTCGTCGGTCGCCGCTCCCAAACGGCTCGTTGCCGACCCGTCCGTCCGTTACGCGTTCCTCCGTAACGTCGTTGCCGCCGGATACCGTGACCTCGTGACCACGTACGCGGTACAAGTCCCGACGTGGTTTCTATCCCGTAGGATTTATGTCCGGGCGCCGCGGCCGCCGAGAGAGAGAGCGAGAGAGCGCGAGTGAGACACGGAGTCTTATTATATTATACGAGCAGCCGTTTACGTAACGCAATTACACTTAACGAGTACGACGCGTTTCACGGTTCAAAAACCTTCGCGAGTCTTCGGGCAGCCCTCGTCCGTGTATATACATATATATATATATACGTGTGTGCGTGTGTGTGTGTCATAATATTATAAAGTAATATAAGGCGAATATATACGTACGTACGCATGTGTAATATACGACGCGAGTAATTTCATTTCGCTTCGCTTTTTTTTTCTACTCGGACATTTTGGCGTATAACGCTCCGGTGCGCGACGTAACCGGATTAGAATTTTCGTGTTGAACGTCTCCCTCGTACTTATTATTATCGCCCTTATCGCCAACTGGAAACCGCGCGCAGTCGTGCCCGCCGATTCGAAGGGAAAACTTTTTTAAAATTTTTTTCGCTCCTTTACGTGTCTCTTCGTCGACGACGCCGAACGCGACGCGTACGTTTTCTGGGATTTCCGATTAAAAAACAAACCCACGGACAAATCCGAGTCTCGTCGACGAAACGACCACTTCAAATTGTTCCAGCAACAGTTCACGTTTTCATAACACGAACGGAACTCCGGATCGTCGACAAGTAGATTGCATTTTTTTTTACGGGAAAATTTAACGCACGTCTTCTTCGGTTTGTACGCGTTGCCGCGAGCGTCGTCGTTTTCGCGCGGTGAAATTTTTCCCGAGTCCCGGATCGAGCCAAACGTGCGTCGTCACGGCTCTTAAGACTCCGGCGGGGACGATTGGAACGCGTACAAGTGGGAACACGCAATATAATGCATCGTATCGTTTCAAACACGTCACCGTCGTTCGGGGTGTCGCGCCACGCGAAGGCGAACGCGTCCTCGGAAAACTCACGCCTATCGTCGAACGGGTCATCGACGAAACAGATCGAACCCGCCAAGAACTCTGAAACGCGTGCCTCGCCTAGCCGGCCGACGTTCAGCAACCGGACCGCGGAACCGTTTGGGTGAAAAAAACGAATCGGAAAATCGGTCACCGTGCGTTGTATATGTTCGCCTGTTCCGGCCAGAGACGGATGTCGTTTCAAAGGCTCTTTGAAAGGGACGACGACGAAATAGGTTAGGTTTTGCCGAGTGCGTTATTTTAGGCCGTCGAAATAATTCATACGGGACGGACGGGCGGCGGCGAAGACGATAACACTTGTACGACGGTCGTAGAGAACGTGGCCTATTACGCGCACGCGCACGAACTCGTATGTTTAGACGTGAGTATATTGTGATGCGCACGAAAAGAGCGTGCGAGAGGGAGGGCGAGCGAATAATAATGAACTCCGGTTGTCGGCGGAGCTGAAAAACAAACAAATATTTTTTTTACCGTTCCCCCTGCTCCCCGGCCGGTTCGTATGTTTATTTTTTTATTCTTTAAAGCTCGCAATTACCGCGCGAATAAAACAACTAGAAAGTATATCGCGCATACGTACATATATACGTATACAAATGATGTATGTCTAACCCCACCGAATACGTCGCACGCACACCCCGTTTTTCTCTCTTATTTATAAACGTTCTCCTTTATAACGTAAAATGTTTGTTTTATTGTGTTTGCTCAATGACTTGGCCAGCCAATACTTCATTATACGAAAGCCGCCGTCGCCTTCGCCCTTCGGCCCCGCCGCCGCCGCCGCCGCCGAAGCATTTGTCCAAATTAACACACCGATTTGAACGCGAACAATAGGCCGACGGACTGATTAAAACAAATTTTTTTTTCCACGCGCCCGTTTTCTCCAGTCGACCGCGTCTCCTGTATGTCGACCTCCGTCGGCATAACAAATTATTATTATCATCGCACGTAACGCGCGTGTTTACACGCGATAATCAAAAACGTGAACGTGCGCGTCGAACGACCACGCACCGAACTGCCGCACCGGCGTACGAGGTCTGTTCAAAACGTACCGGGACGAATGTTATTGCGACTAATCTGGACACGATCACGGTTTGAATTATGAATATATATATATGTATTCTCCGCGTATTAGTGAACGTTTTAAATGAAACCCGAAGTCGCTATCTCATCTCAGTTTAATTTTACACATAGTCGAATCCAGTCGGTTTGTTTCGTTTCGCGTTTTCGACATGTCCGAAATTAATGAACAACGATTTTGCTGATCCTAATTTCATAAAAAAAATTTTATTTTCGTATTAATTTCAATATTCTTCTTTCTTTATAGGCGTTTACAGGCCATTTAGGCCCATTGCCGCCGCAACCACTTGTCTCCACCTGCCAGTTCTTGCCCATTCTCTATTCCAAGTTCCCATCAAGTCCTTGACTGCTCTATCCTTCCATCTTTGTCTAGGACGTTCCCTCTAGGCCTCCTTGTGTTTGGCTTCCATTCCGTAACCTGTCCAATTGGCCATGATTAAAAAATCGATTTTAATATATATATATAAAAGTTTTACAATCGTAATGATTGCTACGCCCGGCGCAGACGCGACTGACGAAGACTCGAACAAACGAGGACCGGGGGTGCGGGAGAGAGAGGGTGTTTTTTGCACGTAAAGAACGTAAAAGAACGCAACGGACCAGACCGGCCGAGTGCACTTGTGAAGCCCCTAATGAAACGACCGCGTTTTGCAGGTGTCGTCCATCAACCGGGTGCTGAGGAACTTGGCCGCGCAGAAGGAACATCAGGCGTCGTCGGCGCACCAACCGGGCGGAGGCGGCAACGGTCTCGGCGGCGGCGGCGGTTGTATCGGCGGCGGAGGCGGAGGAGGCGGCGGAGGCGGAGGCGGCGGAGGCGTCGGCGGCGGCGGCGGCGCGGCCGAGTCGGTGTACGACAAGCTGCGCATGTTCAACGGGCAAACCGGTTGGCCGTGGTACGCCGCGCCGCCTCCGCCGCCGCCGCCGCCGCTGCCGCCGTCGGCCGGCGGTCCGGGCGCGCACGGCGGCGCGCCGTCGCCGCACCATCCCGCGCTGGTCGGGTCCACCGGCCACCATCCGGGCAACCCGGCGGCCGCCTCGCTGGCCGCGGCCACCGTCGCGTCGCTCACCGCCGTGTCCCGCGACGAGATCCACAGGAGAGGTAAGCGTCACCCGGTCACCCGAACCCGTTCGAACGCTATACCGATTTAGCAGCGCCGTTGTCCGACTGTCACACGCTTGTGATAACACGCCGTTTTACGATTCCCGAGTTCGGACGAACTACGTTGTTGTCGGTATTTACAATCAATACGGAGTCACAACTGTCGTTTTGAACCGTGACTTTAAGCGTATCGTCTGTGATAATAAATAAAACCGTTGCCGTACGATTGACGATGTCGATTTCGTTTTTTTATCTATTCCCGCGTTAAATTCAATTTGAAGTTATTTGTTTTTTCATTTTTTTATTCATTCGGTAATCTATAAACGACGTCCGACAATTCAACTGACGACGGCGGTTTTACGGAATCGGCATTAACACGAGAACCCCAAATTATCGTTTATCGTAACGTAAGTGTCCCCGGTTATCAACGTTAATCAACAGCCAATCGAATTGCAGATCATCATTGAACTCTGTTCAACTCGCTGAAATCGGCGGGTCACGTAAACTTCAGTTTGCACTTGGTTCAGCGAATCGTAATACGCACTTTTCGATTTAAACTCGGGACCAAAGACGAGCCCGATGGAATAACGATCAATTCGTCTTGAACGGGATCTACGGATGTCATTAATATTGTTTTTAAATTGTATTGTTCTTCGATCCCGAGCCGAGCGACTAACCCGTTTTACCGCGACGTCTTGGTTTTGTCTGTGAACGCTTTTCTTGTAGAAGATTTCTTAGCCGGTCGGTGCTTTGTCCGACAACCTATCTTCGATTTCCTCGATCGTTTACGCTCGTGCGCACGGAAAGACTGACGACAATCGCAAAAAAGCCGGCGAATGATCGACCGAATTTGGTTTTTTGTTTTGTTATACTCCCAAAAAACAGTATTTCCAAGAGATATATAAATATCTGTTTTAATTGGATCGATTACGTGCTGATTAAGCATATCATTTCGATAACTGGAAAAACGTTAACGTATAGGACTCGCGTACGCCGATAACAAATCTTTCGCGATCGTGTCGTATCCAACATTTAGGTACGATAACCGATTCGGATGTAGCCGTTTTGTCGTTTCCGCTTTTTATTTCTATACATATATATACATCAGTATATCAACTTTATTGTTATACCGTCGAAGACAATGTGTCGGAGAGGGGAATTGGATAAAGTTTTCTTTCCGCGTGTACAAAACATAGTGGAAAAACTTTACTCCTCTTCTTTTCGAAATAAAAGTTATCGTTCTCAATACAAGTCTATCATACTTATATATATATACTTTTATGTCCTCCGTTAACTCGATATAATTTATCGTCTTTTGTATTTCTGTCGTGTGTAATCCAATCGGTAGGGTTCGAAAATCCGAATGTTGTCGACGTGCGCCAGGTTAGCGCGTATCTGGTCATTTTTTTTTTTTTTACTTTTCATAGTTTTCGGCGATCACGATTTGCCGCAACGGTTCGGCGAGTATTTGCCGACGAGTTTCCGAAGGAAGACAGAAAGAAAAATATGCTTAAAACGCAGTACCGATTCGTTTGCATGTTTTCGAACTTAATTCTACGTTAATTTATATTTGCCCAACAAAGTCTCGAGTGGAAAATATCATAAATAATTTTTGATAACATTCATAAGAAAAATCGACGGCGCATATTTCACGTGAAATAATGAACCCTTCATGTCGTAGAACACGTTTTACACATTTATCAACGTTGTTTCCGTTTCTTGACTATCGACGCGAATCACAATTCGACTTTCCCAATGACGTTAGCCAAAAACCCTATTAGAAATGCGCCCATTTACTCCGAAATGAAAACGCGCCAAATTAATTCTAGTTATTAAAAACGGGTTACCGAGATCTGCAATAATCGATGTGCGAACTATATGCTTTTTAACTTGTTGTCTTTCCACCGATGCTTTTACGGTCTTACGAGGGACCTTTCGCTGCCATTACTGCATACCACCCCCATCCGTCTCCGTCCACACTAACTTCGATACGATTCTACACTGGCAGTTATCAATCGATTCGTTTAGCCCCGTTACGAATTCGGATGGCGAAAATAACTCGTGATGGTTTTTTCCGACCAAATGACAAGTGTTGTGAACTTATCAGTGCAACATTAGCAGTCATCAATCTAACCTATCCAACAAATGAGACTCTATAATTTGAGCCCAAAAAAAAACACTCCAACAAACTTTTGCACTGCTGGTGTGAACTTAGCAGTGCAAAAGTTCAATTAAGTATACCGGCGAAATTAAAGTCCAACAATATCCAACAAATGACCAACAGATTTGTTGGATGGGTTAGATCGGTGACTGCTAATGTTGCACTGCTAAGTTCACAACACTCAAATGACAACGTTATCGCGTCGCGGTCGGTCATTAGATAGGTGTGTTCGTGTACACTACTTTTTCAGTCTGCGCGCGTCGAACAGTCGTGCTTTCCTACGCGTTCGTTAGCGAAACGATAGTGTAGATAAACGTAACGAACCGATCAAAAAACGAAATCGTGAATCGGCCGCGGATTGCACTCCAACCGGTTACTCCGGCGCACACGACCCCCCCGAACCACGTACACGAATCTATTTAATTGTTTCGTTTTGATTCTCTGCGAGTCGTAACACAAAAACATACCGCGCGAAAGTTAGACCGTTATCAAACTGAAACGGTTTTATCAAATATACGTATAATACGTATCTTCGGCGAATTCGATAACAAAAAAACAAAAAACAAACGCGTTTTAATTAATTTTAACGTGAAACTTTAATGTTCTACTCCGTCGGCGAGGTTTTCGTTCTTTCCGATTGTTTTCGTCACTGTACACGTGTCTGTACACGCGACGGTTCACATTCATTTAGTTTTTTCATTTTTTTCGCGAGAGCTGAATTCCGTCCGCATTTACACACGCTGCGTTTAACACGGTTTTTCTGTATAACACATAAAAGGAATTCGTCGCACGCGCGTATTCAACTTTAAAACGTACATAGTGTATGATACGATCGTGGACTTTATTTTTTTTTTTTTAATTACTGTTTTTGTTATTTTTTCATAATTCTCTCCGCCCACGGCGAAGTGATTCGGGCGTACGTACTCGAGCTAAATCCGTTTTCAAAAAAAAACCGCGTGGATTTTCATTTATTGCGAGCGCGCGTTTCGTTTTAACGCGAACGTTTTTTTAATCATCAACAACAACATTTGTTGGCGCGTCAGGTCCTGTTCTCACGCGGTCGTCGGTACGGCTACACGTCTAAAAACGAAAACCGTCACGTCTCGTGTCCCGCAGACGATTACGGACGCGGTAAGTTCTGTCCGTTTTCTTTCTGTCTCGCTTCGGTCGCCTGTGCGCGTAAGGTCAGGTTAGGTTCGGCGATAAGACGGATTTCGACGCCGGGCGGAAAACGAACGCGGACTTATCGATCGCGCGTGTGCGTATTCGTTTTGAAGTCGGTGCGCGCGGGGGCAACGGCACGCGCGTTCAGAGGAACAGAAAATCCGAACGGCCGTCGAACGAAAAAAGCGAGTGAAAAAACGACAGCGACGTTCTTTTGTTTTCGTTTCGACGGGACGGGAACGGCTGCGGCGGGCCACCCTCGAATCGAAATCCGGTTACGCGCGTCGGGCCGCCGCCGATTTTCCGGGAACGCGTCCGTCCCGCTCGACGCTCGACCCCCAGTAACCGCCGCCGCCGCCCGCCGCCGTCAAACGACGACGACACCCGGGGCTGGTCTTCCGGGCCGGCGCGACGGTCCCGATAGGCCCGCGCCGGACCCGCCCACCCGTCGGGCGAACGAGGGTCGTTTGTCGTTACCGCACCCTACGCGCGCGCACCCTCGCCGCGCCGATTGATCGCGCGTCGCGCGCCCGTACACGTCGCCGCCGGTCGGAATCGAGAGCGCGGCACGGATCGTTAACGTTGTGGACCGTGATCGCGGACTTAAGACCGTGCGACGAGAACGTTCGGCGGCCGCGGGAGGACTATGAGGTTATGAGGACTGCACTGCCGAACGGTGGCCGCGGGACCGTAATCGAGGGCCACGGGAAACGCGGACTCGCACTGCTTGTTATCAGCGGCGTGCTCAGGCAGGGGGTTATATCCCCTCCCTCGTTGTTTATTTTTAAAAACGCAATAAAATGTTTTCAATTTAATGGTGTTAAGTTAATTGGTATCAGTGCGTTATATAACTTAAATTCATTTTGATTATAGAACAATAGACAAATGCACACAATTATGAGCTAGAAACATAAACATTCGAGTTTTTCGTATTACCTTATAACATCCCCCCCCCCATTGAAAATTCCTGTGCACGCCGCCGCTCGTTATCATTTGTCGACGGCCGTTCGAAACGTGACGTTCGACAGATCGACGATAAGCCGTTGCGGGTCGCGAGCACGTCGATTGGTTGAACGAACCGAGAACGTGGACCTCAACGTTAACACCCCCACGGTCACACGTTTACGCGAGCGGGGTTAGGTTTTTGTGCGTTTGGGCATCGGCCGCGCGACGTGTTCGCCCACACGAGTACACCACGACAACGAATACGTATCGCACGGAAATTCGCACCGACCCACGGGTTAGGTTAGGTATTTTTTTTCAATTTAATTATTTTCAAAAAAAATTTTAAATTCAATTTAATTTTTCAAAAATAATTTTTTTGGTTTAATTCAAATCGTCCGATTACCATTGACAGTAATGACAACGTGCACGCGTCGTTTACTCTGTGCGATGCCGGGAGAACGTAACACGTCCAGCGTTTTCACACGGAGTTTGGTGTCCGCGTCGTTTTTTCGATGTTACAAAGTGCGTTTGGTTAGGTTAGGTTAGGCGAACTTCCGGTCTAGGGTTTTTTACGGACGCTTTTGGCCGACGTTTTTCACGTGACTCGACAATACCGACAATGATTCGCCAGGGCCGGTCGACGTTTCACGCGTACAATCGAAAACCCAACAGCACCGTTGGCTTCATCGGTCGTTTCAGATTCCGGACGTATAGGTTTCACAACGATTCGTTTTTGTCCGTCTAACTTCGCGGTCGTACGATTCGTACCTGCCGATCGTTGCGAAAAACGCGTACTACGGTCTTCACGGGTTTGATCTTCTTGTGTCGATTCCAAAAACAATCGTTTCGAACGCCTGACCGTTTTTACCGGTTATTGATTTCAATAAATACGTATGCTCACGTAAGAACGCGTTAGAAAAATTGTGAACGGTCTTCGGCTGAATTCTATACGATTTTTCGACGTTTGAAATATAATGCGATTTTCCGTTTTACAACCCAAGTATTGATAACGTAACGCAACGCTCTGCGGTTATTAATCATGATCGCGATACTATTTCTCGTGCGAGGCTCGTGCACACATTAGACGAATTCGAATGTGACGTTCGTGTTTCAGCTGCTGAATTGGCACCGGAGAGCACGTCCGATGGTAACTCGGAGCACAATTCGTCGGCGGACGACGATTCGCAACTAAGACTTAGACTGAAAAGGAAACTGCAAAGAAACAGGACTAGTTTCACCAACGACCAAATAGACAGCTTAGAAAAAGGTTAGTCGTGTGCGATAATGTCGTACATAAAATACATTAGTTACGTTTTACAATCCGCCGACAAAGAAAACTCCTCGTTTGCCTTCATTGCGCGCGATGACCACACATTCGAGTCGAGCAAATAAAAACTAGTCACAGGGGGCCAAGTCGGGCGGACATTGGAAGTTGTGGTGCCACTGGTTTAGTTTTAGGTGCCGAAAAACGTAAAAAAACATGACTTTGATTTCTGATCTTCTATAAACGAACGTTCTCTATCGTAGTCATTCATTTATACGTCTGTCGCAGTCGTCGATGGTTTTAAATTTGTTTTCGAACGGTATCATCTGTCCGTGATGTCGATCGGTACTTTGCGGAACGTCGGTCATCTTCAATGAAATTACGGCCTTTGTCGAAACGCATTCAAGACAGAGTCAAACAAAAGCGTTACAGTGATTTAGAGAATTCGTTTAAAAAGCAAACTCCATCAACCCAAAAGTGTTCGTGGTATCTCACCGGTTTTAAAAAGAAACTCGACACGCGCACGGTCGTCGACTGGTCTGACGAGATAAATACGATAGATTTTATTCCGAAACATCGGAAATCGGCTGGACATTATCATTGTTAGGTCGGGTTAGGCACGCAGGGTGTTTAGTCCGGTCGTTTAATGAACGCGCGTCATGATGATATATTTGTTCACTCTTACGTAAACCTATTCGTATCAGCCGTCACGATCGGTCACGGTCGGCTCAGATCGTATACGCCAAAATGACAGTCTTCGCGGTCGAACGGCGAGAGAGCTGGGCGCGACCACTCGCAGTAAAACTAACCTGACAAGGCTTCCTGCCCGCGCCCGCCCGATTCGCCGACGTCCGCGACCGGCTGACCGACAATCACATTATTCGTTTCAGAGTTCGAGCGGACGCACTATCCGGACGTGTTCGCCAGAGAGAGGCTGGCGGACAACATCTCTCTGCCGGAAGCCAGGATACAGGTGAGGAATCCCGGATTAAAAAATACAGACACGCGAAACACCCGGGTTGGCCGCCTGCCGATCGCGTTTCCGCGACCTAGACCCATCGCGAAACGGACGGACGCCACGTCGACATGTCACCGGGTTAGGTTGGCTCGCCGAGTCGAGTCGACAATGATCGCCGTGCGTTCATAATTTCGGATGGGCCGCGTTCGCGCGGCCGTCCGGTAACCGTTCGGACGCGACGAGAACGTCGGACGGCCGAGGCGTCGGGCCGCCGAGAACGCGGATTTTTAAGATTAAATTTTTCGCCGTCCCCGAACGAACCGCCATGTCGTACATCGCGCGCCGCGGCGGGGACCCCGTGAAAATGTTCGCCCCGCGAGCGATATTTCCTGCGCGGCCGCGACAATGAAAACCGCGGACGACACGGTATTGATTTTGGAAAAGAGGGGGGGGGGAGGCGACTCGTCCGCCGCCGCGGTCCGCACTGTGCGGTCGGCTGCCGCCGGTAACGATCCCGTACCTACGCGTGATAACGATGATGATAACGGTGATAATGATATGTACACCGACATTCCGGCCATTGTGTTTTTCGCGTCACACGGAACGCACGATCCGTGATAGATTTTCGGTATTCACCCGGTTTACATCGGCCCGCGAAAAACAGATCTACGTCGAAACATACGAGTTATATAATTAGATATATAACTCGACGTTCCGGTGTATTTGTGTGAAAATAGAAAAAAGCTTTTTCTCAAAATAGTCTGAAAAATCCGGTTTCGTCGTCAAATCTGGTCAGTGTGATACTGTGCAGGTCATTGAAACGGCGTGGTCTGTTGACGAAGCTGATGGGTCGATCTAATCACGTTTAGACGAGACATTGTGAAACGGCTAGGTTAGGTTCGGATAGACGATGAACAAACCCCAGTTGCCGCTCGCACGCCCAACTCGCCGGGCGTACGAGTATTTTTTTGGTTTTGTTACCGAAAATTGAAACCTAACCTGAAATGAGATCAAAAGTTCGATGACGTTGAATAAACATTAACGTCGAGGCAAGCGCATCACACACTTCGAGGGGGAACGATACATTTGTAGTTTCGATTTCCGGCGGTAATAACAAATCAAACGTACGACATCAAAGCCGGACGAGAATTCGAAACGGGTAGGCCACGCGGGGGCGGATCTCAATATTTGGCGTTATGCGTGATTTTCGCGGAGCCTTATTGCACATGACGCGTTGAACTTGAAACGATGCGCTTTTAACGATTTGACGTTCTGCCGAATGCAGAAGCCGTCCGCCTCGCCGCTCACGCCCAAGTGGAAAACATCCGGTTCGTAGACGCGCGAACACGGCGGGCAAATCTAAATGTCGCGTTCGGACGTACTCACGCCGCCCCCCGAAACCGAAAAAGACCGTTTCGCGCGACGACCCTAAGCCGATCCGACGTTTATTACCGTGGTCCGGGCACGACGCACAAAACGGTCGGCTTCGCGCCGGGCAATTTGGCGACGGTTCAATTACCGGGGCCGGTCGCCCGCCACCGCCGCCCGAGTATACCGGGTCAGGAGGGAACCGCGCCGGACATCGGGTGAGATATAGAGAGAGATAGAGGGAAATAGAGTCTGATTAATCGCCGCGCGGACCGCCCTCGCGACGATAAAAACCCGTACGCACATAAATCCAACGTGCGCGCGAGTGGGGGACCTAACCTAACCGACCACCGGTTTTCAACTTATCCCGCGACCCCATAGATCCCTACCAGCCTGTTGAACGCCGCCGTCCGGACGATATATTTTTCGTCGTCGCGCTCGTTTCGTGCTTATTTTCCTTCTTCCACCCTCTTTTTTTTTTTTTTTTAGTCATCGTTTATAAAACTCGACGAGAAAACGAAAACATCGAGTGTTCGCACATCTAGCCGTCTGAAAGTCAAGAACGTAGTTTATCTACTCTATTTTTGATGACGTTAAAACGCGTGTAACGCAATATTGTGAACGAGTTTTGTCAATTATTTCCCAATCATATATAAATCCGTATATTTCAACGGAAACAAAAACACACTTTGCCGCAATTGTAAACGATGTTCGAAACGAGCGAAGAAGTACACGCGTGTCGGACGCACGATATTTGCATGCGGCCTGGAAACGATTTCGGGAGGCGGTTTTTTTTATTTCATTTTTCCCGAGGGGTCCGAGACGAAACAAAGGCACCCGCGGCTCGCCACCCCTTTTTCGGTTTTAACCGCGAGACGCGTTTTCTCGGGCGCGCGTGAATCCCCCGGCCCGGACGTCTCCAGGTGGAGATCCCGTGCGCGTGAATGTGACACCCGGTTTTAAAAAAACCGCCGCGTCGCAGCCGTCTCCGCCCGATCGTTCCGTGGAACGGATTCCAAGGTTAGCGTGAACTTAGATCGTCGACGACCCAACCGACCTAAACTAATGAACAGCCGTCGGACATGGTCGAACGTTGGTCCGTTGGACCGCGATATTGTCGCCAGTCCAGGCGTCACGGGAGAAAGAAAAAAACAGCGTTTGACGAGCGAACCGATCGCGTTCGATTTTCGTTCGTATGTCCGGCAACCCTCGCGGGACTGGAAAATATTGAACGAATCCGATCAGATTCGACCCCGTACAAACCAGACGTTTAAAAAATGTGTCTCATTGATCGTTCGAAACGAGACGCGGTTTGTTCTCGTGTTTCACCAAGAATGTCTGCCACACGAACGAGTAATGTTTCGAAATGAATTCGACAACGAAACCGTTTGGGAACCGTGTGATTGTCGTTGGCGGAATCGGTTTGGGGACGCGAGTAATAGGCTTATCGAACGCGTTGAGACGTTGTTAGCTTACGCGAAACCGCTACTCAAATCGTGAAACGTTACGAGCGGTTCGTTTTGTTTTTTTTTATTTCGGGTGGACATTAACGGAATTGCACGATACTGATACTGATACTGATAATGATAATGATAATAATAATAATATCCGCGTGTACGACCGTCAGTCATTAGCTAAATTAGAATCGCTCGTTCACAATAACGTGTACGCAAGACTCGCCACACGCGCAGACTTACCACTCTCTCTCGTCGTATACACACGCGGTTTTTACACGGACCGATGCATTCGGTCAATGGGCACGTATATATACATCTACTGCATACGTCGTAGTCGTGTGTACACCGGGTACGCATTCGAAACGGAATCGGTTCGCGCGCCCGTTTCCATGCGCGTGTAATAAATCCTAATGGATACGCAATTACGCGCTCCCGTTTGCCGCCGGCCCGTACAGAAATCATACGGAAAACGAAACGCCGCGTATTCGAAAATCGTAAAAACGAAAACAAAAAAAAACAAACGAAACAGAAACCCGTCCGAGACAATATGCTGTTTGTATTATTTGCGTCGGTTCTATTAGCCTAATGGTGGCAGTGCGCCGCACGGAGATCCACGCGAACATTTCTGCCGTTTCGCATATTTTTTTTTTTTTTTTGGTTAGGTTTTTTTTAGAAAATCCGAAATATCCACCTTAACGATATACTTTCGGCGCTGAACATTTTTCTATCCAAAGATTAGTCGTTTTATTCTCTACCGATAAAAGAAATAATCGCGATTCTATTAAAATTATTAGACAAAAAAAAAAAAAAATAACAATAATAATACGACAAAAGTTATTTGTTAGATTTCCGTTGTTTTTTTTTTTTTTGAAATCGAACTCGGTAAGTTAGTTTTTATTTCATGGTTAATTTTTTTGCCGAGCGAATCGAAACCGTTCACGTCCGGTATTAACCCGAACCGCAGTCAAAACATTTACCGATTCGCACGCACGACATTGGTTGAAAATTACGGTTTAACCTTCAAACGACTGACCGGGACCGTTTTACGTGTGGCTCTCGCAGGTCTGGTTCAGCAATCGCCGAGCAAAGTGGCGACGCGAAGAAAAGTTGAGGAACCAGCGCAGGGGCGGCGGCGGCGGCGGCGGCGGAGGACTCGACCAGCAGAACGGCACGCCGGCCGCGCTGTCGTCTTCGTCCGCGTCCGTCAGTCCACCCGCCGTGGCCTCGTCGAACGCGCCCGGCGGCGGCGGCGGTCACAACAACCGACTCTCGTCCATCCAAGCGGCCGGTTTCAACCACATGTACCAGTCCATCTCGCAGCCGATCGCCACCATGCCCACTGACAATTACGGGTAAGTCCGGAAACGTCTTTATGCGTCTGGTTTTGTACTACAAACATTTCTTCGACTCGCCAAACGACCTGATTACAATTGATTTGGCCGAATAACGTGATTTCGACCCTCAACCCGTCAGCTTAACTCATCCGACGAACGTTTATTTGAACAAAAATCGCAAATCGTACGAGGCACGACACATTTCGCTATCAACCGTTTAACATTAAACACGTTATGACATTCGTTTTTTTTTTTGTTTTTAAATCCTGTTTATGATTGTTTCGTCGTTCTCCGCGACGTTTGTTGTTGGATTTTCAACCGACAACAACAACGTGTGCCCGAGGTTAGATTAGGACTACATCGCCCCAACCGATTACCGTCATCGTTTATCGTTCGAAACACAGAAACCCCACGTGGTCTGTACCCAACCACAGAGATTACGCCGTCGGCGCCTTCCCGCGGGCTTTGGCTTTGCCTTTGGCTTTCACGTTGCCTGTCCATGGCGTGTCGCCGCTCGGGACCATATCGTGGAGGCCCGTCGTTTGCCGGGACTGCAGATAGGTTTTAGGTTAGGTCCTCTTCGTCGGTTTCGTACTTTCGACCGTGGTCGACCGCGAGAACCCCGCCGGTCGTGTGACGTTTTCCCGTTCCGCGTTTTCAGCTCCATGTCCAGTATGGTGACCGGCGGCCATCACCATCATCACCACCATCATCCGGCCAGCTCGTACCCGTACATGTTCCATCACCCGCCGCCGGACTCGCTGTACAACCATCCGGTGTCGTCGTCGACGCGCGTACCGTGCCAACCAGCACCCGCGCACTCCGTCAACGCCAACACGCATCCGGCAGCGTATCCGACTTCCACGCACCACGGGTCCAACACGTCGCCCGGAGCCACGGGTACAGGTAAAATAATACGCGTCTATACATACATATATTCGGTGTTGAGTTCAGCCGTTCGAAACATGCGTTTTTAGGGTGGACATCGGAAATGTGTTTTGATAATTGCGCGAAACGTAACACAATAATATGTACGACGTTATCGATTATAATTTCAACACTTGAAATTCGAAATGATTTCGGCAACTCGCTTATGAAAGGTCGCAGACGGTCAAATATACGTCCGAGCGTCGTAGATCTCGTTTGAAGAATCGCGTGCGTCATATTTCGTTACAATAGCGTGGACGGGCCGTGACGCGAATATCGTCGGTATCAAGAGTGTCGATTCGATGACGACGTTTCTCGTTTTTCACCGACTCGGTAAAAAACCCGACCGACGGTCGTCGCGACAAGAACGATACGGACGTTTTTGTCCCGAAAAAAATCGTAGGAACGCGCGCGTACGAAAAACACATTTGTTTTTGACGCAAGTGCCGTTTTTGTGTTCTCAGGCGTTATATCGGCCGGGGTGTCGGTGCCGGTGCAGATACCGTTGAGCCAAGCCCCCGAACACACGTACTGGTCGAGACTCCAGTGAAACAACCAGCACGAGGGGAACGGGCGCCGCGTCGCCGAAACGAGAAAAACGATACGCGCGTACGTTGTTGTCAGGACGACACGATTATTATGATTGATTCGCGCGCGTGATCTAAATTTTTTTTTTTTTGTTTCTTTTTTTAATTTTAACAAACGTGAAATATTTTTTAATATAATTATTATTAATACGCACGCACGCACGCACGCACACGCGCGCGTGCTGTAAGATAAATATTTATTATTTTATAAGTAATATTTTTATTGTATAAATTTATTTATATTATTACACTTACTGTCTAGATATTATATTATATTATAAATCATAAGCAGCGCAAAACAAAACATGAATCTATCTATATATATATAAAGGTAGGTATTTATAAACGTAATTGGGTACATTTTATGAGTATTCAGAATGCTATATATATATATATATATATATATACGTACACTACACAACAACCAAAAAATATTCCGAACACTTAAAAATACATTTAGTAGTAAACTTATACGGCTTTACATTTTTCATTTTTTTTCAAAATACAGCAATAGATACTTGGATAAATAGCATTTTTATTAACGTTAAAAAGAAAACGCATTAAAAAAAAAAACAACTTGAAATACTACCCAAGTATAAATATATATATATTTTAACGTCAATTCGCATCAAAGGAAGTTTTCGTTTATAAATAATATTTCGTAGTATCTGTATAAATATGTAATAACTCTCTCTCTATATATATATAGGAATCTCGCGCATATCTAATAAAATAATATAATATAATAAAAATGTTATTTTACGATAAAATATAGATTCTAATAGTTATATATATATATATATACACGTGATCGAATTTTTTTTTTTTTTTAACTTGTACATTACAATAATAATAATAATAATAATAATAATAATAATAATATGTCGCGCGGTATGGTGACGTCACGAATCACGAGCCCGACGGTATTGTTTCCGAAATGTGTATAAATTATATAATATATATATATATACATATTTATATAAGTATGTATGTCAATAAACGAGAATCATAAATTTTAAAACGTGTTTTATTCCAGTTTTCCGTCATTGTTACAAAACAAATGTATTATATTTTAATTAAAATCGCGTATTCGTGTGATGGCGAGGCGTGTTAGGTTTTACTCGCGATAGCCGTTGCAGTTGCGTGTGTGTACGGTACGGTAGATATGTTAATATTTTAAATAACACGAACTCTTCTATGCGAGAGTCGACACAACGGGGTGTGTGTGTATCGTGTACTTCCAAGCCACAGAAACCATTTTTAAATGTATTTTTTAGACTTGCGCTGCGAAATGCGCGGTTCGTCACCGTTAAAAAAACGCGAATACGAGCGAGGCGATTTAATGTATACACTCGGTTTGCGGACAACCGAAAACCCGGTATGTATACGGTTGGCTTCATTTGCCAGACTTATAGACCTAACCGTCAAGAGTCACACACCGACAAGTAGAAATGCGTCTGACGGACCGGAGAAGTGCCTATTCGATAAACGTGTATAGTTACTCGGCCATGCAAAGGTCGGCGAACACGTACCGCGTGGAGTTCGCGGTCGCGTCATGGTCCGCGGAAGGGGGAAAACCGATGATCGTTTTTGTTTGGGGTTGTTTTTTACCGATCGACCGTTCTTTAATATTGTTAAGTATTGTGCACGGTCCGCCGTGCGTTTGTTGTCGCGTACGTGTAAGTTAGAAGTCGAACTCGGAGGACGTGTTTCACCGGAAATCGTAACGACACAAAGCTATCAGTAACTATTGATATATTCATCGATTGACGTCGTCATCGAGAAACGGGTCCGACGTTTTCATTTGGCCTCGGACGTTGTTTTCTACTGTTTGGCGTGTTTCGCAAATTCACTGGACGACTTTTGAGAGCGTTGTGTTTTTACCGTATAATACGGGATATTCGGGGGGTTTTTTTTTTTTTTAAACACAGAGTTCATTTAGTTTACGTCAATACGTGTGAAATTCGACGGGTCGTAGTGACTATCGACGTTAACCGTGGCAGAATAGTATGAAATATAACAGGCGAACGCACGGGTGTGCACGCGACGAAACGACGAACCGCCGTTAAACGCGGCGTTAAAAAAAAAAATGTAAAATCAATTTAAAATGGTAACTATGGTATTTAAATGAAAATTTCACAAGAAACGATATCATAGATTGATTAAAATGATTAACGCATACGAGTCCGCGTTAAGTGAGACATTTTATGTCTTATGTGTGAACATTTTTTTTTTCAAATTCAAATTTAAATTTTTTCAAAACCGAAACAATGGTTGCAATGGAAACAGACCGTAAGGGAGATTTAGGTTTTTTTTTCTATAACGCTTTTCGTGGACACTTTTTGGTGGACACTTTTTCGTGACGGTTTTTCATTTTAATGTGCCAAAGTAAAGACATAAAATGTCAAAATCAAAGCGATAAAAAATTCGATTGGTCGAAAAACAATATTAACACGTTGATTTGACGTCAAACGCGAGAGGGAATAAATCGGTAAACCGTACATTTCCCCACCCCGCCCACGACAATTTGGATTTTCCCGATTCTTTTTTTTATGCCAACATCTGGCACGTAATTCGTACGAATCTGTACGGCGCCGGGACGTTGAGAAAAATTGATCTCAGTACGAGTGGAGCCGGGGAAACGGTTTCCTCAGCTCCGCCCGCTGTAAAAAACAACAATTCTCGGATTTTTTTACCCCGTGTCGACATTTAGTACGTAATTTGTAGCAAAAAAAAGAAAAACTTTTCGACATTTCAATCGCGTTACGGTCCGAACGAATTCGGTATTTACCGGTACCCACGCCACGTCACCGACGCATAATAGATAACACGACGACGCGATACGACGGGTACGGATAGGTAAACAAATAAAAAAAACACCGGTGTGTATACGTGGACGGACGTGCGCGCCGACCGAGTGGACCGATTTGTTTGACTCGTCGACACGAGAAGTATGAGGAGGTCGGCATCGTAATTTCGTGCACCGGTTACGACGACGACGCGTTTTAGTATTTTGTTTGAAAACTTTTCACGGCGCGCGACGTCGACAGACGAAGCGATATTAATGTTCGGAAAAGGTTTTCGTTCGCCGCCGACAAAAGGAAAACAAACATTATGGTAAAACATATATATATATGAAACACTAAAAAAAACCGACTACGACTGCACTATTTTGTGGAATACGAAACGGGAATCGTCCCGACAGGACGGGTACGGGAGGAGACACGGGACTAATGAAAAACGCGCGCGTACACGTGTACGACAAAAGGGAGACGAACGTTCGAGAGGGAGAAAATGGACGCGGGGTCATAACAACAGCGAACGGTATGTGTGTGCGTGTGCACGGGATACTTATATTCACGACGGATTGTAAAAACACGCGAAACAGACTTTGTGCGCGTGTGCATACGCTTTGTGTTATACGCGAGGAGGGCGAAACGTAACGAAAAACCGGGGCGACCTTATGTATTATATAATACGTACGTACATATTTATGGTACGGATATATATATACATCGTGCACGCGGAGAAAAGTTTAAATATTTACTTTAAATCGCGAGTAGAGATAAGACCGTACGTGCGTTGTTATCGTTATTAGTGCAAGCGCTCTAAAAATCCAACCGCGGCCACCCATACGCCGTTTTTTATTAGAGGAAATAAAACCGACAACGGCGCGCGTTATATGCTACTCGTCGTTAGAACCGATTAAAGACTCGTTTAACGTGATCGCGTGGATAAATAGATAACGGAGATATCCTAATACACGCGTGGTATACGATCATGAGCACGCCGTTATTACTCAACTACAGACATCGCGCGACACGTGACACGGTGAGATCGAAAAGTTACGCGCATCACAGTAAGTATATCGGTGGAAAGAAAAACCGGTAAATTTCTTTCCCACCCTATTAAATTTTTGTATTTATATTTTATTTACGTCGTGTGCTCTCAAAAACGTTGCTCTGCTCGGTATAACGCACGCACGAGCTGTTTTTAACATGTCTTGGGGCTACTCTGTGGAAAGTAGCCTGTACACCTCTAACGTCGTTAACCTATTAAGTTCTATACAGTGAACGCGGATGGTTTGGGTTAGGTAACGATAATATACAAATCGCAAGATTTTCCGTAGTTTTTTCTGAAGTCTTACTCGAAAAATGGTTTAAAGTTTAAAACTACAAACAAAACCAGATTTGATCGATTAAATTCCTTCAGATTGTTGACACGTGTAAGCGCACGCGGATAGTAGTTAAGTTTTCTTAATACACTCGCAATCGTTCGTCCAACACTCATTAGAAACAAATGGGTTTTTGATCAATTTAAAAAAAAAATGTTTGTTGTAAATATAAATACACACACACATATATATATATATACAACAAACGGTTTCGGAACAATATTTAAATCGTATTTAAACGTTGTGTTTTGGATTTTTCATTCGTCCGCGATGTTTAATCCCATTACTTCATCTTAGAAAATTACAAACCTTCACAGACGTTTTTCAAATTAAAAACACGCGGTTTCCCGCCAAAAAAAAAAAATTCTCGTTTGGTGCTAAACTTTACAACAGCAAACATCCCGTTCACTTTCACGTTATAGAAACTTTTACGATATTATATATATATATGATACTATTATGTGTGCGATACGTATTATGCGTTAATTATAGATTCGTAATTAATCGATTCGTAGTTTCACTACAAAATTATTTTGTCGAAATAAAAAATGGAATAGCCGTACGTTTTAGATCCGTCAGTATAGATTGCGTTTTAATTTGCTTTTCAAATCAATAAACAGTCATATTCAAGTAAGTATATGCGCTTTTTAAGCAATATAGTCGTATATGACAATATAAGACAAAACCTGACGCATGTTGCGTACGTCAAGAGGCGATTTTAGTTTATTTTAAAGTGAACATTTTATTTGAAACTAAATCGACTTTAAAAACGTCATTAAGATTAGTAGGTTTTAGTAGGTTTTCTCGATTTTATGAACAAAATTAAACTCGCAAATCACATTTTTTTTTCTTCAAAATTTATACGTTAGTTCGTAACTAGTGTACGTAGACTCGAATAATATTTATAACATACAAATATGTGAAAAATGTAATCAATAGATCTTACGGTCGGAATACCTGAAAATTTCAACAAACACTAAATCGTCCATTTGTCTCCAATAAATCCCATCGTTCACATTAAGTTTTACTATCGAACACGACCTGCCGCTATTCGTTTTCTTCGACCAATATAATGTTAAAATCGTTGTACCAAGTGAATCTCGTGAACGCGGTTTTAGTTTTTAGCGTAGTAGGTGATTTTCGAAAGTCATTGCGGAGGAGATTCTCAGGAGTTGCCGGACATAAGATATGTGTACAACACGATTACGCACACGTTTGCAAACTGATGAGATTGGAAATGGACAAAATCGTCCGAGCAACGGACTTTGCTGGCAGGGGGGGGGCAGAAAAGTGTTGCCGCTTATCTATAAACACTCGTTATAACCGCGGTATCGCTTGTGGTTTGCTTAAAGTTGGACTACACAAAATCATCGTGCACCGCGCACTCTATGTTTACATATTATTCATTATATAAAAATATACAATTATATCATAACGTTTTTTTAAAACTATATTTGGAAGAAAACTTTAGCCCGCAGTTGCCCACCCTGCCACCCCGTGCGCACGCCTATGGTGACCGGGAAAACGACCGCGTACGAAATACAAAAACAAATCTTCAAACGGTTTTGTTACGTCGTGAAAACAACGGCAACAGACCGCCCGCCGTACGGAGTGTATCGCAAGACTGACGGCCAAAAGCACACGTAACAATATTCTCGGGCCACGCGGTCGATTGGGCAATTCGAACACGGGGTTCGTACGACCGGTTGACCCGCACCGTAGACGGTATCATTCGTTCTATAAATAGTACCCGGCCGAATTTCGGAACTTTGCAAACCATACAGACCGCGCTGTACACCTGTAGTATCTCGTGTTATCTGGTTCTAATTTTGGACCGGTCGTCCGCTGATTTTCACCCGGGGGTTTTTCCTATCGGCCGACTGTTGAAAACATTGTGTGCTCAATCGATTCCGTACGGTCCGTTTAGTGTACACCCGTACTCGTGCGTGTCGCGTCGTTTTTTCGCTCGGACGTGTTTTAAAACGCCAAACGTTAAAACTATCTATTTCGTGTAAACTTATAGGCTACGTATCCGAGTTCGGCGAAGAAGTATTTATACGCGAGTGTATTATTTTGTCAATTATGTGAACGTAAGTCAATTGTGACAGTGGAAAAAAACAACAGTTTCTTACGAGCTACCAAAAAAAAAAAAACAGAACTCTTTTAACGTCGATTTTGTGTAAAGCAAACGTTCCTTTTAATAAATTATCTAATCCAATCTTTCGACAATTTCTTGAAATGCACATCAAACATCCGATTCCGGATCAAACCACGGTCAAGAAAGTTACATGTGAATGATGTATACAACGAGACTATGGAAAACATTCGGTCTACATTACCGTCTAAGCGAATATGGATCACTATCGATGAAACGACCGATGTCGAAGGACGGTATACTGAAAATGTGATTGTAGGTAGTCTTGAAGCCGAACAATTAGAAAAAACAAATCTTTCCACTATCAGTCAGCTATTCGACGAGTCAATGGGTATATTGTGGCCGAACGGAGTACAACTAAGACGCCTCACCGTAAAGGCAGCGACGGCTCTCCAAGTTTTCTATTCCAAAATGTTACACGTGACGTGTGGCAGCCCATGGTTTGCACAGAGTAGCAGAAAAGGTTAGATCTCATTTCAGTACGATGGATACGTTAACAGAAAGCGTTAAACAAATATTTAAAAAAGCTCCAAGTCGGTTACAATTATTTTAAAATGAACTTTCTGGAGTAAATTTGCCACCAGAACCAATTATTACGCGATAGGGAACTCGGATATCGAGTAGGATATTATTGCGAGAACATACAAGCTGTTCGTCGCGTTATTGGATTAGTCGATCAAGAAGATGCGATTAGTATTCAAAAAGCAAAATAAATGTTTAGACAAACCTGATCTTGAAAATGACTTGGCACACATAAAATCCAATTTTTCTATTTTAACTGTAGCCGTTGATAAATTGCAAGCAAAAAATCTGCCCTAAGCCACATCATTAAATGTTGTTGAAAATATAAAAGAAACATTTAAAATATTAAATGGTGAACAAAGTAAAACTATACATCTCAAATTAAAAAACGTTTTAGAAAAAAATAGTGGGGTTGTCTAAATTAAGACAATATCCTGGATGGCGAAGAAAATATAAATATTGGTGAACTACTCGGTGAACTTTCATATAACGATATTGTGTATTTCAAATATGCACCAAATTGTATCGGTGTACGTCGAACGCTCATTTTCGATGTACAAAACTTTGTTGGCAGACAATCGCCCAAAGTTCAAATTTGAAAATCTGGCCAAGCATTTAGTAATTCAATGTAACATACAAGGTAAACATTTTGAATCGCTTACTTTTTATTTTAAATTTTTGAAGATAATTAATTGGGTAATTTTTTTTACAGCCCAACAGGATTCTGATCGGTGACTAAATGATTTCAAAACTTAAATACCTAACTATCTATAATAGTTTCAAATTTGTAAGTGATCAACAAATTTCCGTTATTTTTATCGCATATTTACCCATATTTAAGGTCATATTATAGCGCATATTCATGCAATTTCAAGTGCTCCAAAATCCCAACCCTGATAACATGTATTACAAAATAAAACAGCCGTTAGGTGCACGATGGCCACGGCTCACTTTTCGTCGGGCTGTATTATAGTACTATAGCACACCAATTCTTCGTAGTCTTCATAGTTTCTGGTACACACATTTTTTTCACATTCTTCATCATATGTTGGTTGGTGGCTGTTTAATTGATTGGGTCCGGTTGACGACACGAACTCTTCGATACATCGGCGCCGTCCGGTATATCAAAAGTGCATTTTCCCAATATTTGATATTCCTCTACTATACTTCAAAATTTTTTGCCGGGGAGGCCTTGGGGAAACGCGTGAAAGAAACACGAGGGCGTATTTCGGGACTCGGCGGCGAAACGGTTTCGGTTTTCGTTTCCGACGTCGTTCGCCGTAACGTTACGTAACGGCGGCAACAACGGTAGCGGCGCGCACGGAATTCCGCGCGCCGACAGTGCGGGCAGCTTACGCGCGCGATAACCGTGCGGACGGCCGCACTGCGGAGGCGGCGACGGCCCGCGAACGACAAAAACGAACACGCGAGAACCCCCCCCCCACGGGTGCGTACGGGGCAAAACGCAATTGCGTCGACGGAAGTCCGCGAAAACGAAACGTTACGTTCGCCGAGCTCGGCGTTTTCATCGATCGCCGCGACCGACAGCTGTCGCGGGGACCGTGTGGCGACGCGCCCGCCGCCGCCGCGTCAGTCGTGCCCCCCGCACGGTCCGCCCGACGCGGCGCTCCGTGCGATCGATCGGCGGCCGTGCGTGCGGGCGCGTGTGCGTGTGCGGGCGCGGTGCGTGTGTGTGTGCGCGCGCGTGTGTGATAATGAAGTGCCGCGGAACGGTCGCGGGCGAAACGGCGGTACGCGGCGAACGCGCGACCGGCCCGACAGTCGGCCGACAAACGTGAAAACACGAGCGCGCGCGCCCGCGTCGCGTCGGTGTGGTCGTTTTTCGGTTGTTCGGATATTCGCGCGACCGAGCTAGCGAGCGAGCGAGCGAGCGAGTGGCGGACGGCGGACGTCGGTCCGCGGGCGGATCTGCGCCGAGCGCGCGCGGACGGCCATGGGCAAGGACCACGACCTGGTGATCGCCGCCAAGACCGGCAACCTGAACGCGGTGGAGAAGATACTCGTCCAGAAGGCTAAGAGGACGGGCCCGTTGGCCAGGTGAGACGACGTTGGGTCGGGTCGCGCACCCTGCGCTTATACACTCGCCGCCAGATACCCACAACACCGATAACGCGCGCGGAATGTACACGCGGGCTTCGATCGAACCCCGTCCGTTATCCGCCACACCCCTGTCCAACGCGGTGTCGTCCCGCGCGTATTACCGCACCGATGTTTATACAATGGTTTCCCAAAATCTCGTCACGTCGTTTTCACCCCCTCCCCTCCCCCCCCGGCTCTCACGTCGGTTCGTACTTTAAAAACCCCTGGTTTCACACTGGGCGGCTATACGGTAAATCATCGTTGATACGCGTAATCGATATCGTTTTCCTAATACCCGACATTCCGGCGATACGATCGTTTTTTTTTGCTTTCGTTTCAATCGTCCGCGTGCGTGCGTGCGTGTGCGTAAAAGGGTGTGTGCTCGCCACTCGGACGGAAATCGATTTGCATCAGGACGGGAAAATCGGCAGACGGTCTTCCGCGTTCGGGACGGGGAAACAAACCAAACATCACGGAACACCCGCGTGTCGGCCAAACGTTTTAGATTCCGTTGTTATTGACGCGACGCCGTTTGCAAACCGCTTCTTTTGTACCGGGTGGTTTAAAAACGTTGGCGACGAATTGGCCGAATCGCACACGTTCCGCCTCGTAACGGATTTCAGTGGATTTGAATTGAATTTTTTTTTTTTAAATACTTTAAAAAACACCGAAAACCTGATCCGACTGTAACGGCGAAAACGTTAAAATCGGACCCGAACTGTTCGCACGAATCCCGTCGGATTCGAACGAGGTTTGGACTTGCCACATTGTTGGTTGGACGACGTACCGTCCTGCAACCTATTTACGATGAACATCACATGCATGTGAAAACTAAAGTTCGGTTCTTCTCGCCGACCGTCGTTGTTCGTTCAATAACGTTTTATCACACAAAAAAAATGCGTTGATAAAAGTGTATTCCGATCCTTATCCGAAACAATATATCTGAATATACACTTCATGCCGTCGCTGTGACCGACGTTTAATAATCGAACGTCCGAACGAAAACCGTATGCCCGTGCATAGACACTTAAAATTTTATAGTCGACTTGAAAACGCTACGAAAAAACTTATGATAATATTCCGAACAGTGTTTATTATCGTCGAACGATTAATTGTGGATTTTATTGATTTTTAATCGGGTCTCGTGGCGTTAATAAACGGCCGCTCCGCGGAGATCAACAAGTTCCATGGAGTGTACCTTGTACGCACACATGTTTATTTAATTCAATATTCGCCTGTACGACTGCAAACGGAACGTATTACGCGACCATCTATAACGTGCCCGTATCGCTCGTAAATATGCGTTGTCTACGCGGCACAGGACGATGTGTTTTATCGTGTTTTCGTTCGTGCGCTTTTACTGTGAGTACCACCGATACGGATTTCGATTGACCGAATCGTCTGCACGAGATAACAATATTGTATGTACACGAATATATAGGTCGATATCTGACCTCGATTCACGAGTCCGGGGAGCGTCTTCGGACCGTGATAGTGTTTTACGTATATTCCTATATATACTCTCCGAAACGATTCAACTGGTATAGTTTTCCGGAAACGAATCTGGAATACTTACCGATTCGAATAAATGTAAATACTATTTCCGGTTTTTTTTTTTATAAATAATTTCTGAAAATATTTTTGTACACAATCTTTCGCAAATATGCGTTCAAATAAGTGTTCAAAGACCAAATAATGATTGTTTTAAAAAATATTGTTTGCTCGTTGATCACGACTTTGATGAATTGAATAACGCTGTCAATGTCTAAGTTTATCCTAACTTGTACAAACGTATTCAAGTATCCAACGCTATACTTGTAGCGTAAAAAAATTGGTTTAGAAAATAAATATGAAACAAAATCGTTACTTCTGACGCATTGAAAAAGATTTAGCTAATAAAATCGAAACGATAATGTACGAGTATATACATTTGTATGGACGAAATGTAATCTATACGCGTCAAAAAGTCACGGAGGATTATTATTTCTAAATTCATAATGTAGAAAAATTATCGTTACTTAAACAGAAAATTTTAAGTTTTAACTAAGTCAAATCACGTTTTTATTAAAGTTGATTCTTGCCTTATGAAGTCGACAAAAATAAATATACGTAACTTTAAACTTATTTCGATTTATATATTTTTATATTAACTGAACTGTGTGAATTCAAAAAATTAGTCGACCCGGACAGCCTTATTCGTTATCGACGGCACACCACAACAGCTGGCAACGCATCTTATTTAAATAAAGAATAAAAAAAAAATAATATGATTAATGACGGTCGTCCTAAATAAATCTCGTAAAATATTAAAAAAAAAAAATTCTAACCGAGATAAGGCTCGCGACGTGTTTCGTTATTTCCGTTGTAGATTGTCCACGTGCCCAGACGCACGCACGCCAAAATCTTGTCGCACATATTGTGTTCGTCGCGACGGACTTTATAATTAAACGCGCACGTAAATACATGTCTACGTTATTTTAACGGGATCGCGGAGAACCGGGCCGAGACTCGAGTTGACCAAGCGATTATTCTGTTTTGTTTTTCGCATTTGTGTACTGTCGTTTTCGAATGTTCAAATTAAAGTAAAACGCGCGTGTTTGTTTGTTGGTTTTTTTTTTAATAAAATTAATAACGGGGCGTTCGACATTTTTCGAGTGTCAGAGATCTACTCGTTAATCTCCGTTAACACCCTACGTCCGATGTCGAAAAATAGGTTCGATTTTTGTGCACTGCGCCCTCTCCGGACGACGCGTAATATATAAACATACGGCGAACGTCGTTCGCGCTTGTAAACGGATACTTTGTCGTGGGTCGACGGAACGGAGGTGTACGTTCCGTTTGATGAACATATAGCGATTGTACTTCGTATTGCGTTTGACTTTTCAACACTCGAGTACAAAACAATGTCATACGAGAACAGTAAAATCATTGATAATCTGTATTTACTACAAATTTAGATGTATCTCGGGATTCGATATATACGTTGTCTGTCGGACCTTATAATATACAGTAAAATGTTCTGTTCCGACAAGAGTAAATGTTACGATATTGTTGTTGCTTAAGACGTGACACACACACACACATATATATATATATAGACTCGTGTTTAATATTGGGCGGACGAAATATTTAAATATTCCAAATTCGTGTTTCAATCATTTATTCAAAAACTTAATAACACAGGCGACGGTAAATAATTGAACGATATTAGTTGAACACTACGCGTAATTGTAAATACATTTTCATTTCAAAATTAACTAATCGCTTGTGACTTGTTACTAAATTCAAGTGACTTGTCTCGCGAATTTGATATTTATATATTATAAATTTAATATTGAAATTTGTCATATTGTTGCGTGTGCATTTTTATTTTCTATTTTTTTTTTCGTTAGTATGTTTTACAATTGTTTATTATCAGTGTCATAATAACTACGACTTTAAATAAGAACATAATACCTATTATACAATAATTTACATTTTTCAAACCTATACGTCATAATGAAAGAGATCAAATAAGCAGGGAACGTGCACGTTATAAAATACAAATAAACGCAGTAATAATAATAATAATAATAATAATAATAATAATAATAATAATAATATATATAAACGATCACTGAGACGTATTGTAAAATAAACAAACAATGAGTAATAACTATAATAACGTTTGTGTTATATTATTATTATTATTATTGTTGTTGTTTTTACGAGATATTACATTGCTGCTACTACTGTGGCAGGAGAAAAGTCAAGCGTCTCAATGCCTAACCTTTTATAAATTATGTATAGTATTTCTAACATTACGTGTGCATTATATTTAATATATAGCCTTGTGGTTAGAAATATCAATCAATTTAACCTCTTAATAAGAAGATGCAACACTTTCGTATCATATCAATACGTGCACACTGTTGGATATTATATATCTAGTCGCCTACAATATATCGACTAGTCGTTTCACACACGGAACTTTTACAAAACATGTCCCCCTTACTTCATATTATTTTTAGTTCAAGGGTTTTCAGACTATATTATACGAAACTCGCAGGTATAAAATATTTAATTAAAAATAATAAAATTATAAGCAACTTAAAATATGACCAGATACTATTTTATTTGTAATATCCTAATTTTATTTAGTTAAACGTATTAACTAATTTGCCCAGTCTTGTGTGTAAATATATATATCGCATCCACTTAGTGAAATCGTTCTTTTCAGGAACTAGATGTCCAGATCATGAAATATAATACAATTACATAATATGGACATCCAGTTCATGAAATGTACAAGTGAATTATCCACTATACGTAATTAAATAATTAAATTCGTAATTTAGATTACTCTGGAAAGATTTTTATCCATATTATATAATTCATTTCATAATATACATATCCATTTTATGAAATAAATACTCGATTATTTTCACGCTAACATGTGAATACCGTTGACGTTTTCATGATTTTGTCTTCAGTCTCGTGTTATAATTTGGACGCATTTCTATACAAGAATTTGGAACTAAGTATGTTGTTCTAAAAGAATGACTCAATAGTGGTTGTTTAAGAATGTCATCTGTATCATTTATAATTGCTGACCAAGTAAATCAGAATAAATTGTTTTGTATGCGTGAAATGATGTGTAAAATTTCAGGGCGACAGGTCATGTTATTCATGCAGAGCGTAAACTCTTATCAATCAAACAGACGTGTTTAGCTGCACGTTAAAAAATTAATATAATTAAGTGCAATATAATGAACAATAGTTTTAGATTGATTTAATTGACCAACGTATCGAAATATATTATTTCATAAAATAGATGTCCATTGTTCACATTCCGTAATTTCTGTTAAATTTCACCATCTGCATAAATTTCATAATCTGGACGTCCAGTTCATGAAAAGTGGATGCGATGTATTAAGGTTAATGTCACATAAATGAAACTTTATAGTTTACAGCGATCGTTGAATTTAATGTATATGGTGTGATCGAAAATTTACAACTCGTGATAAATCAGTGAATTTTGATGATTCATAGAATAATTAGATTATAATTTAAAATTTGTTATCACAAACAAAACTATTATAATTTGTTGTACGAAATTATGTATCTATAAACATTCAGACTTTATTTAATGAGACAACATTAATAATTGTTTCTTATTAAAAAAAAAAACTATTATTATTTCTATTATTATATAAATATTTGCGTATAGTGCTAAATGTAAAACAAAAATCAAAATTACAGGGGAAATTAACTAATTTTTTCAACTCGATAAGTTAGTATAAATAATAACCTAACAAACAATATAATTTAATAATTTAATCTGTGTGAATTAGTATGTATCCAACAATTTAATTTTAGTATATAGTTAAGAAAAAATAGTTCCTTATTATTATGCTCACCATATACTTAGTTATCTTAGTGTTAACAACGTTTTCTTCAACGAAGACCTTATTTTTTTGGTAATTAGTAATTTTTCAGGCAAAAAAATAATTCTAAAACTTAGGGGGCCTTGAAAATTTTACATTAAATTTAGGGGGCCTCAAGACAAAAAAATTTGAGAATCACTGGCCTATATCATTGATAGTTTAACTCAATTAAGATACCTTTGTATAAAGTTGATTCGAAGTTAACAGATCAAGTTAATAGTTAATTACTACTAATATTATACCTATTATGCATTTATATATAGAAATGTATGTACGACTATAAACATTTTTCCATAAAACGTTTCGTCGAAATTAAAAAGTTTTATCGTTGTTTTTGTTCTCGTATAGTTTAAGAAGAGGCGCGGGTGTTAATACTCAAGACCAAACTGGCTTTACTGCATTACATCACGCTTCATTGAACGCCTACAAGTAAGTCGTTTGTTCCATTATAGTTTAAAAAGAATTAAAAATAAATGGATAATAATTTATTCGTTTAAACACGCATTATGTTCTCATATACAACGAGTAGACTAAAAAAAAATAAATAATAATAATAGTCGAATTGCGTAGGTTTTTTAAACCGAAATTAAATAAAATGAAAATATATAGAAGTAAGTATGCAATAACTAGAGCCGTGCATTCATTGCAAATACAATTTAAAATTTTCTTATTGAATTTGGAAATTTTTTTTTTTTTTTCATCGTATTTTATCGTATTTTTTCATCATGACGCTTTTATCGATTTTCGTCTTTTCAAACATTCGACATAACTATTGCTGTACAACTTTTGAAAGTTATAAAGTTAAGAAAACAACAACGACTTTTTTATGCATTTCATAAAATGAACAATTTTAAACGAAATTTCGCAATTATAACTTTTAATGACCTATACACAGTTTTTTTTAAAAATTTGATATAGAAATAAAGGAAGATTACATTTAGAGGTATAATGTTGTATAAGATCTAAAACTTCTTATTTTCTAAAACATACACTTGACTCATCTGACCTTATTATTTCCTGAAAACTCTCATTAAATTATACGTACAAGAATCTTTTAAAGTTGTCGTTTTTTATGCATTTTTTATGGGCTTTTTTATGTGTTAAACTCACAGCCATAGTAATTTCGAGACGGAAAGTCTAAGAACTCAAATTGGAATTTGTTTTTTCTTTTTTTTTGTAAAAGTCGTAAACGATTTTCTAATATTTCGGATATATTGTCAGGGAAATCGTCCAACTGCTGTTGTGCAACGAAGCGTCGACGAACGTGGTCGATAACAAAGGTGCTGCAGCGTTACATTACGCGGCATGGAGGGGAAACGTAGACATTGTCCGCTTGTTGCTCTGCCACGGGCCGTCAATACCCAACGTCAATCACATGGTAATTTCACAATAATAATACGTGCTGTAAATGGCCGAGTCGTATTTTTGACGCGACATCCGATGTGCAGACGAAAAATCGAGAAACTCCGTTACACTGCGCCGCCGAACACGGTCACTCGGGAGTGGTCGCGCTCCTCCTAGAACACGGTGCCGATCCCACGATAAGAAACCATAAGCACGAGACCCCGTTAGACTTGTGCGCACAATACGGAAGGTAGGAGAACACGATATTGTAACACTGTGGTCAATTGTAATTTTTAACGCGACGCGGTGTCGCGGTCGCGTCAAGTTCCTGACTGAACTTCGTGCGGGGTTTTAACAATTTCGCGAGTTGGAAGTCGTCCGTCCTCGCCCGATGCGTTTATGAAAAATGTGATTATTTGCTATCCAAGGTTGGGCGAGTTAATGATTGTTTTTTTAACAAAAAACTCCAATCAGTATCAGTTATGGTAAAAGTTATGTGATTACTGTTAACATAAGTTACACATTGAAGAACATTAATGTTTCATTTAATTTAATCATTTACGTTTTTTTCGTAAGAGGAAAAGGGTAATTGCCTTCTATTGTAACCAGTTTTACAACGAAACAAGTATATCGCATTTATAAACCTCACATACGACGTGGTATACTTGCAGTATTTTGAACTCAACTAAACTATTATATACTTATAATTATTAATTCGTAATTCGTGTTGCGATAACCAGTGAAAGTTGTGTAGAACAAAAATCGATTTATTTATAAAGATACATTCGTATGTACGTTATACTTCGTTATCACACGTCACGTTTCAAGTGGAAACATTACGGTGTATAATATTTTATTTGAATGCATTTTTTTTCTATCTTGTTGCTTATAACGCGTATTTATATTGTGACGATTAGACTGGAAACTGTGGAACTAATCATCACGAAACGACCGGAACTGATAAGATCGTACAATTCTCGTGCTGCGGGCATAATGTTTGCGCACACGCCCTTACATTTAGCGAGTCGAAACGGTCACAAGTAACGATTTGTTTGTTTTTGTTTTTGTTTTTAATTATAAAACAAGCGTCCAAATCGGTGCACGATCAGCAGACGTTATGTAATTTCATACGTTTCCGTCTAGGACTGTAGTAGAGCTTCTGTTGTCGTCTGGAATGGACGTGAACGTCCGTACCGGTAGCGGCACCGCTCTTCACGAAGCCGCACAATGCGGCAAGACCGAAGTGGCCCGAACGCTGTTGGAACACGGCATCAACACTCACATTAGGGACATCCACAGGCGCACGGTAGAAGATCTACTGAAACAATTCCCGCCCAAAGCCGGTCCCGCCGTGGAAATTACGGCCATGCTGCAAAGTACGCAAACGCGCGACTAATCGTGACAACGATGTATAATCTCGATTTATTCCTGTCTGGACCTGAAGATCACCAGTTCAATAACAACAACGAGAGCGACATGGAAACCGAGAGGAGAAGTGAAAACGGCGATCCTGCGCCCGCGCCACCATTGAGTAGTCCGTACGAAAACGTCTTGTCGCCCAGCCCGTCTCCCACTCGCTGGGAAAAACACAAAAATCGTCGCGTGTCGGAATCGTCCGCGTAAGTCCGTTTCGTCAATTTCAGTACAATATAGTACTGTTGCTTTGTTTTTTGTTTTTTTTTTTCATTCAAAACGTTCTCTTACTTTTAAATCGCGTACAATCGCTCACGTGAACATCATCGTGACTGGTGTAGGTTTTCCGACGGTCATTACCATTCCGGCCGTTGGTACAAAAACGAGCCCACTCCGCTCTCCAGGTCCTTTATAGAAGACCGGAGCTTTCTCTCGGGCCCGGAATTGGACAACGTGAGTATAGGTTCGTCGACGGCTTCCAGTGGTCATCGACCCGTGTCTTCCTCTTTCTACTTACCGATGGGTCCGGGCGCATCCAATATTTCGGTGAGTGATACGGCGCGCGCCCGTGGTCGTCCTTGCGTTATCGGTCGTGTGCGTACGTGTTTGCAGCCCGTGGCGTCTAAAAGACTGACACCCGCGGCCGATTCCCCCTCGAGGACGTCCTCGACCAACAGCAGCGGACCGTACGAGTATTTGTACTTTGCCACTTCCGGCTCGCCAACGTCGAACCCGAACCGCCGGGGAGACGTGTTGCGCCGGGAAAAGTCGGCCGATCAATATGTCGAGATGAGACCGCGGCCGTCGTCGGGCGAGGAGCCCGTCGCGTTAACTTCGATCTACCAGAACGTGCCGATACGTACGACAAACCCGCGGCGAAAGTTGAAACGTCACGATAAAGACCCGAGCGCCATATTGGCGCGGGGCGATTTGCAATTCAAACGCGTCGCCATAGAGCCCGCCACAACTAATCAGGTCATCGTGTCCGACCACAATGGATTTATCACTACTACCATTTCGTCGTCTCGAGAAAGTTTACTCGACGACGACGACACGCCTTCGGGTGACTGGCCTCTGAGCCCTACACATTATCATCAAGCACCCACTCCCGATCATCCGCCGCCGTCACCTTTTCAAGCGGAACGCAGCATACACGCGAGGATACGACCGTTAAGTCAGGTAAAGTACATTCGAATTTCGGTTTAGCGCCAATAAAACAGCATGCAACAAATGTATCGATCTAGTAGAAATAACACTCCTTATGACATCGGGATTTTCCAATACAGATTTATAGTAACCTTAAAAGAAAATCGAGAGATATGGAAACGGAAATCGAAGAGGATTTATTAGTTATAACTTGGGTGCCCGAGCCAAATGTATTGTTGAACGATAAAAGTGTGTCCACCAACGAAGAAACGCCCGTAGAAGAATTCGTGGGGGATGCTACTTTTGCAGGTCGGTCAATGGGCGGTGAGGGGGCTAGAGAATTATAGAAAAATTAATATTCTTTTATTAATACCCGTTTCGAATATAGGTCTACTTAAGGGATCAGTGAATAGTAATCGGGCTGAAAGACCGAAAACTTTACGTAAACTACGTACGGTATACGATCCTCCGGTCATGTCCCAATCTCCCGGCTCTGCGGAAGACCAGTCGAAAAACTCTAGCGCCATGTTGAGTCCGTTTGATGAACAAGAGGAATGGGCAAAGATATCCGATTTGATAACTAATTTAGGAGGTGGAAACGCCAATGAATCTATGTGTAACGAGCTCGAAAAGGAATTCCAAGCAAGACTAGGTAACGTGCGCTAAACGGATTTTGACAGGGAACAATATTGTTAACATAGATGATTTTAAAACATTGTTTAAGGTTTAAACCGATCGGACAGTAAAGAAAAATCGCAAAACAACGGCAATAATAGTCAAATTTCTGTTGAATCGTGGTTATTTGGATTAGGTTTCCAGGACTTTGTTAATGCGTTCGTTGAATTCGGCTATGACAATCTTAATTTCATTGTAAGTACTAATGTGTTACACCGATAAAAGCTCATTGACTCACAAATCTGAACAAACTTATTAAATTTAATGTTTTGAGTGTAATACTTAACAGAGTATATGTTTTTGAAAGTAACGTCATTGATTTGAATATTACATTTTTAGTGTGGCGTATTAGTAGAATCAGATCTGAAAGCAATGGGCATTGAAAACGAAAACGACCGTTCGAAGATTTTAGAATCCGTCAACGATCTACCGTGTTTGGTGAAAGATTATTGGTGCAAACGTTACAACAAAGATACGCCCGAAGCGAAAAGCAAGTCGATCGCCGATCTAGATCAAGCGGACGACGAAGAAAACGTGAAACAGATGGAAGAATGGTTGGCCAGCATCGGTCTGGCGTGTTACGTGGACACGTTCCGCAAACACAAGTACACGGACCTCGAGCGAATAGCGAGAATCTGGGAAGTGGAACTGACCGCGGTGCTGGAAATCACCAGACCCGGTCACAGGAGAAGGATACTGTCGTCCGTCGACAACAGCAAGTCGCAATTGCTGCAAGCGGTCTCCGTTGACGACGGTTTGAACGATCTCGGCAACGATCTGAAGCAATTGGTGAGTTCTCTATTATAATAAGTCAGTATTTCAGCAGTAGATCAAATACAGCCCTTTTCCGACCTAACGATACGTATGGCCGTGTAACGAACATCGAAACACGCATCCCGTTCATTTCCATAAAATCGCGGTGAAAAACGTCCTGTTCCTAACACATTTTCAGCGGATAGTACTGATAGAAATGACAAATGTTTTTATTGTGGAAATGTCTTGGTGGCGTTATTTTTAAGACGAACGTCCTTTATCGAAAATCGATATCTATCGAATTGTCTAAAGATGATTTGGAACGGGAAAGAGTTAATTTTACTAATTTAGTACATTGTCGCGCGGACGTTACGTTAATTGTATTAAATTTTTGGCGGCACGCGTCGCGCAGAAAAACAACATCAAGTCGCTCAAAGACAAAGTCAATTCCAAACATTCTATTCACGTGGCGTCCGGCACGGCCACGCTCCGGCACAACCCGAAAAAGTCCAGACACGCTCCACTCCCGCCGTCGCAGCACAACCCGTCGAGTCGCAACAACGGCGACCTCGTCATCAGAGGACCTTCCGAACTGCTCTTCGGCGTCCCGTCCACGCTGATCACCCAATGGAGACACCAGCCGGCCGCGTTGGTCACCGGCAACGTCAAGTACATCGCGTCGGTAAGTGTTTCGAAATCACATATACACACGAATGCGTATGTTGGGTGCATATTTAGAAATTAATAAGACGGGACTTTTGTTGTGGTCCAACTCGTGCCTAGACTTTTGCACCGTACCGGTCTCCAAACACCAACATGTTTGCTCATATTGGGACAATACTGTGTTTTAATAATTCTCCATTCCATCAATTTTACAACAAAAACATAATTATTTGACTTGAATGTCGATCACGAACCATTTTTGATCACCGTAACAGGATTATTTGACGATCGTTTGTCGTCGTTAGAAAGTTGCTAACCACGGGGGGGAAAACGAGACGATTAACGATATTTCAATATTTGTATATTAGCGATGGACGAGTAGAGTCGGGTGGGTTATGTTTATCGGGTTCACCGTACAGTTATTGACACTGCACATACTGTTGGACGAGAATTTCCCGTCCAGATAATTAGTCATTAGTTGACGAGTTTTTACCGGTAAAAATCATTGAGCACCGGCAACACGTACCGCAAATATACCGAGCACACGTTTTTGATTTGCACGCAGTATCTGGGGTCGACCGAGGTGAAAGAACCCAGGGGAACCGAGTCCACTAAGCAGTCGATACAAAAACTCAAACACGCGGTGGCCAGCGGCGCCCTGCGGACGTTGCCCGAGGTCGTGCTGGTGATATCGTACCGCGGAGTGATGTTTATGGACCCGGTGTCCAGCAGTCTGGTGTGCGAACACGAGATCCGCAACATCGACTGCGCGTGTCAGGACGCGGACGATCTGAACCATTTCGCGTACATCACGAAAGACCACCTGACCAGCTCGCACTACAGTCACGTGTTCAGCGTCGCGTCCATGGTGAGTCTCTAAACGATCCATAATCCGTGTTGTCCGACATCTAAATAAATTGGCCAGCTGGCTCAACATTTAGTGCTCTTATTGGTTAGGTTAGTTAAAAAAAAATAGGAATACGATTATCTAATTGGTATCTGAGTTCGCGTCGAAAATGGATTTACAACCGCGACCCGAGATTGTAACACGACCGCGTGCACTGAAATCGACGAACGTATTCTCGCCGGTCGCGACGTGTCCGAAACCCGATTCGACTCGCACGGAACTTATTCTCAACTGATCGAGGGCAACTAAACGCGCGCACGTTTTTCTCTCCGGTCGCACATCAGACGTGGACCATTGGCATAAAGAAATTGATATTTTCAAAATTCACGCGATAAAAACCATGAAATTTTTCCAATTTGAGTTTTAACGTTGCAACAACAAACGTGGCATCCATTTTCATTGTGGTGTACATAAACCCGTTTCATTTTTCGTCGACGTTTTCTTAAGTGTTTAACGACCGAGCGCCCGAGCGTAATTTGAATAGTAAACAAGAATTCCGGCCGCGACGCACTTGCAACTCGATCGCGACCCGACTTGTATCGCGATCGAGTCACGGCCGTGAGTCGCTTTGACGAGAACACATTTCAACCCGTCTAGACGAATAGCGTACGTGGACGCCGTCGATTGTAATTACCGTTGCTACGTAAACGTTCGACTCGACCGGTCGGGGCGGACGACATTCGAAGTTAGTTTTCGAAATTCCTCACCTGTTCCGTTCGAATAATCGTCCCGGCGTGTCGCGTTTTTGAAATCTCTTTTCCGACGAGTTCCGGCAAGTTGCCCTGGCGTTCTGGAAAAAAAACCCGTTAAAAAACGTGTGCGGGCGCGATGTTTTGGCAAGACGAAAAACGGCCGATCGCCTTAACTCGGAAAAATCGTCCGCCAGCCTCTGCTAGGTACGATATATGGACACGCACACATACAGACAAACGGCGCGTTTTCGTAAATAGGATCAGGCGACCGAAATCATTCTGACGCTGGGCCAAGCGTTCGAGGTGGCCTATCAGATGGCGCTCAAGGGTCAGACGGCGAACCGAAACAACGGTAACAACGGTCACACGAGATCGCACTCGGCCACCAACCACGTGGTGCCGCCGATCGGCGCCGGCGCTCGGGAAGCCCGTGCCGGTTACCATCAGCAGCACGCGAGGTCCCATTCCGTGAACGAGATCAAAGTGAACGGCATGCAAACGGCCGAGTCGAACGACAAGTGTTGAGTCGGACGGTTTTTTTTTTTTTTTTGCGAACATGTTATCGATATCAATTTTCGAAAAATATTATTGAGTTTTTCAAACAGTTACCAAAAATATTTTCGTATTTTCCAATGCGTTTGTTTATAAATATAAACGTGCGCGTATATATATATATATATATATGTAGCACAACAACGAAGCAATTTTATCTCTCAAAGTGCTCAATATTATTATAATTATCATTATGTAACGTGACAACGTGCTTGACTAATATTACTCTTTATACATATATTTGTATTACGTAAAAACTCAATTTAGCGAACAATCGAATTTTTTTTCTCAAAACTATGTTTTCCTTCAAGCGTATTGGCTAGTAAAGTTTTATTGATTATAATATAAGATTTTACGGTATTCGCATTCGTAGCTGTTTAGATAATATCATAGCCTAATTCTACTTAAATTCATAATTCGTATTTTATTAAATAATAATTTAAACTCAAAAGTTCACTAACTAAATAACAAATTATTATTATTATAATATTAATATTAGATAGGTGCTAAGATTTTTACTGTTTTAATCGGGCGTTCCTATTCGACTTAAACTAAATAAACTGATAATGGGCGTCAGCCGTTAAGAAAGAAAAAAAAATAATAAGAAGAAAATCGAGGCCAAATTTGATTTTACACCCAATTTTTTTGTGATATTTATATATGATAAAGCGTTTTTACATATTTGTTTGTTTTTTGTTTGTAAATACAACCAACTGTTATCTCGGTTTATTTTTTAATTGTAATATTTTTTATTCAATAAGTGAGGATGCAAACACCAATCTTCCTTTACACACTTTAGAATAATACAATATAATTATTATTACCTATACCGTAATTTAACATATCCTCGTGTGCGGAAACGCGTTCAAATCTCTATATCATCATATTTATTCGTCTCTCTTGCGCCGCCATCAACTATAGCAATTCGATTCGTCGATCGTTGTTTGTTTGTTCGCTTTTAATTGTATTCTATCGTAGACGAAATATTTACTAGATATATAAAGTATAACTTATTTACGATTAGTCGATTGCGGAATATAACACGTTATTATTATTATTATTATTATTATTATTATTATCATCATCATCATCATATATGTACACGACCGTTGCTTATTTTGTTACGTATGTATCTTACATGTTTGTTAATCCATGTCACTGAAATTAATTTTGTTAACCGGTTGTGAACATGTGTGCCATTCTATACAATCATTGTTGTGAAGTTTAACCTCCAAAGATTAAAAAACAAAAATCCAAGAAATATACTTTCGTGTTTTACGTTGACGTGAGTGCGTTATTTTTTTGTTCATTGACTAGAATCTAGTCACTAGATTGTCGTCCTCGACCACGTGTTTCCGTTTCGAATTATTGTCGACACCGACGATAGTGATAAGTACGATTTTAGGTTAAACGCCGATCAACGAGTATCAATACAATTGTGGGTACGGAACAGGCAAGTAATATTTTATAGATCTTGAGAAAATCGTTCAAATATATTTAATAACACACAAAAATTAAACGAGCGGTAAGTGCTGTGGATTTCGGTTCAAGTTTCGTGTTATTATTTTGAATTTTAAATCAATGATAAATTCTAAAAAACAATTATGATCGACTCTAGTAGGTTATTATGATTAATACATTTTACCGTAAATACAATTTTAAACGCTTGAAACATTTTTTTGATTTAGTCGATTTGTATTAATTTTCTAATTTATATAGAAAAATATATTTTAATTTTGTGTTCAAATTTTAGCTTGTTAACACAAAAACTGATTATCTTAAAAATTTTAAAAAAACACCGTTTTATGTCTTTTTTTTTACAACTTCTTTATTAATTTTTCCGTACGATTAGAAAAACTGTGAATAACTAGGAATAACGATTTTTTACCGGAAAATAGAGTCGAAATTAATAATCAGATCATTCGTATCATACAAAAAATGTTCACAGACAAAAATAAAAAAAAAATACATAATTGTGAAACCAATAAATACGATTTAAACAACTCTTCAAATATATGATTTTAATATATATGCTTGTCTCATAAAATCATTATGAAATTAGTTTTTCACTTACTACAATATATTTTTTAATTATTTAAACTTTGACAATTTCCATTTTATTTTACCTACTTTATGTATATAAAATTGTACATACATATATTACTTATTCAGTTGTAAAACTTCAAGTTTTTAAGTCGCCTGGAATAGTTCGAAAATTCACTATTTCGTGTCGGAAAGTTTTGAACGCCTTGGCACACGTAAAACTCTGGAGTCGTTTCGCGTATAATATAAAATATGTACAGAGTGATTTTTTTTTTATCATGACCGGCTTCATCTCGGGAAATATAATTAATATTTTTGTAATTCATCGCACGTTGCGTTTTCGAGCCACAAAGTCGGTCGAATAAGGGGGGTTTCGAGGAGACACGGGAATATTTTCGGTTGCCAAAAACTGATCGATTGAAATTGCCGTGTGACAAGACGCGTTGTCGCATTTTCGCGCAGATTTTCCGAACATCTCCAAACCATTGGTCAAAATCTGATGAAAGTCGGTGTGGATTGATCCCAACCGTTCTCCGATCAGTCTGACCGTCAACCGATGACGATGTTCTCGTCATGTTTCGAAGTCGAAGTTCATCTTCGATCGACTCTCTGCCTCCGTCTCACTGTGTCCGAGGCGAACCCGGATAGCACACCGTCGCCGTTTGCGTGTGGTCACAACAATCGCCACGGACCAATACGTGACCCTAGGCCAGTTCAAATCCGTACCAACGGCTCGTCGGATGTTCACCCACAAACCTTTCCAAACGGAGTCGCCGAGTGTTGTCAGACTGCACGCCGCTACGCTGTCCGTGCCATCGCACTAGTTACACGCCTCGCATATACTGAAAAACGAAAATTTCCGACACCGAGACCGCGCGCGTCGTCTCCGAACGCAGAGGTCGTAAAATAACCGTTTAATATGTATTGCGGTCGACGAACCACGACGTAGACTTTTGCGAGCCGATTCCCGGGCCGGACTTGGTCGTCGGTGGAATTCATGTCGCGCGAGAACACGACAATAAAACCGCGTGTATTACGTTGTGCGGGGTGCGGCTTACGGCGTCGTACGTGATGTTTTTTTTTCAGATTTCGATCGGGAAAAACGTGAACTTTCTTCTCAAATGTAAACCACCGTTTTCTTTGACGGATTCTTGTGGTGTTTGTGTTTTCTGAACGTTTTGGGCGATCGAAAAATTATACGATTTACTACTAATACACGATCGTTTCCGTTTCAAACAACTGGAACGACAAATCAACATTTCCCGAACTGTTTTCATTTTATTTCTGTCCGCAGAAATATATTTCTATATTATTATTTATTTATTTTTTTTGATACGCCCGTATGTTCGTAACATTTAAAATGGTGTGTAAAAAAACACGTGTCGATTTCGTCGAACTTCCATTCCGCGTTAAGCAAAAAGAACAGAAGAAAATCGCACGTACATGAGACGCACCCTGTACATACAGACCACAGCCGTACCACGTCGGGTGCATCGCTCGGCCGAAAACCCGTACAAATATTATTGTGTATTGTCGAAGTTTACACTGGCGGCGGCGGAAAACTCGTCCGAAGAGTGTAATTAAACGCAAAATACGTATACACACACACACACACACATATATATATATATTGTATGCTCTCTCGTAAGTCGTCGCGTATATATTATTATTATTATTATTCAAAATGGCGTAATTTTATATCCCGTCGCCGAATGGTATTTCGCGCGAGCGCGGGGCGAATTTGCATTATTATTATTATTATTATGATTATTATTATTATTATTATTATTATTATTATTATTATTATTGCTGGAGACGACTGCTGCCGTCGCAGACGCGAGTGGTCGTCGCGGCAAAGCTGGAAGACGAGAAGAAAGAACTCCCCGAGGAAAAAAAAAATTAACGACAGCGCGTCTCTCTTTACGAGATTTCGTCGCGTCTTTTATGTTGTAGCCGCGTGCGGTTTCCTTATTTGTTATTTTATCGGTTTTTTTTTTTTGTTTTTTTTTTGCATTCACGTTTGCGTCGATGTAAATATATGAATAAAAAAACACTCCCGTCTCCGTAAAAACACGTCTCGTCGTCGTCGTCGTCGTCACTGAAATAATCTACATATTATTTTTATTACTGTAGCACTACATAATTTACCGTTTTTTTTTTTTCTCGTCTGTAAGCATTTTTTCGTATAAAAAGAGTGCTCCGCGCTTTCCGGTAGCAAATCGTATCTGGTTACGGCAATTTTTATTTGACACGTTTTTCGGGTTTCTCGATAGTTTTCACAAACGCACGGCAAATCGCAAATACAAAACGATGAAATCGTCCAGTTTTGGACAATTTATCACAAGCTTAGACATATCATATCGTCGACAGTTTTTTGGAAAAAACATCGTCACAAATTCGTTTTTCGATAGCAAGCCCGTTACCTTTTTGTGCGCGTTCAAAAACCATTGTAAATTTTGACTCTTAGAACCGAACGCCAACAATACTTTGACTTTTAAAAATACGACGAAAACAGTTAGTTTTTTTGAGGTCATAGAAATTCGTTGGTTTTTTTTTTAATAAGCAATATGTCCGATAAAGGTCGTTTTGTTTCATTATTGTTATTGTTAGCCGAAAAATAACCAAACACAAGAACAAAGACGTATATTCGTTTCCCGGTTTTTTGTTTCACGAATGTTCATTTTTCGTGAGTAGAAGTAAACACGAATCCGTGATGTCGAATAGTACCGGTTCGCGTGTATTACGAGGTTCGCTAGTATCGTATACTTAAAAATAAACAATTAGAATATGCTCGAATTTTAATGTCGTTGGAAAATGTTTTTGTATTCCGAATCGCAGTTGAACTAGCTATTTACGTACTCGGAAAATCGGTTTTTGAATGATCGAAATGTTATTTATCTACAATCATCTCTACGCATCGGGCAGACACTTCGGCCTAACTGAAAACGTCTTGTGGTCATCGGTTTGGACACTATAGACACGCGCACAGAGGACAAGACCGCACGCAAACAAAAACACAGGTAAACGGTGTCGACAGACAAGTATTAGACTGCACGATGCCAACCGAACCGAAGGCATCAAATTCGATCAATCGTTGTTTTAATGTCGAAACAACAAAAAATAATGATCTCCGATGGAATCGCCGAAATCGACAATTGGCGTTTACAAATCGCACACGTTCACTGCTCCGTTCCCCAAATGAGTTTTCCCACGCCCGACGGCCTCGCACGCCCGCTTTCGGATTTCGCGAATTCCAACGCCACGCGTTACCGACCGGCGGACGGCGGACGGGTAAAACGGTTTGTTTTCGCCGAGCCGCGCGGAGTTGGCGACTCCACCGCGAACGATCTGAAAGCAAAGAAAAAAGGCCGTCGCCACGTGAACGGGGGACAGAACAAAAAGTCGACGGGACCCGTGGCGCAACACGAACGGCGCGCAGCGTTCGAGTTTGTAAAGCCGAAAACGGGGACGCGAACGAAGAAAGCACACAGACCTCCGGACGCAAGCGAAGTGCATAACGGCGCGTTTCATTCCCCTTTCCCGGATAGTCGGTGCGCGCGTTTAAATACACATAATACTCATCTCGCTACGCGTTGCTTTGTACACGTTTTTTGTTTGTTTGGCGTTATTATTATTATTATTACCGGTCGCGGTATGTACGCCGCGCGGGGCGAAACGAAATGTTTTGAATATCGCGGTGGTCATTAAGGGGGAGAGAGAGAGAAAAAAAATACGAATAAACCGCCATAAAGACGAGGTCGAGACGGAGATATGTGACGCGTATACGATTATTATTATTATTATTATTTTGATTAAAAGCGTTCCGAAAGAATGAGTAAAATATACAAACGAAAACCGCGCGCGTATGTATGTATGTATGGCAGAACTATATACTAAAACTTACATACAGAAAAATTACGCGACCGTAAAAAAAAAAAACGCGCGATGTTATTATTATTTTTTGTAAATGATATGGCGAAAACACGAGTGCGACGATGATCAAAAAGTTCGCTGAACGGTCTGCCGCGCACGTATGCGCGAACTAGCGAGTACTTCGGGTCGCTATCAATTATTTTTACAGTTATTATTATCATCACTCTGCTCGTGTAAATTAATAATAATATATATATATATATATACATTAGTAAACAGCTGCCCCTCTAGTCCTCTTTCGGAAAACGCAAAATAGTAAATTAATCAATAAAACCGAAATGCAAAATGCATTTGAATAGGCATATGTATATTCCGTCGCACAGTCGGTGAGTAAGGAGGTGAAAAATCGTAAATCAACGTAACCAGTTGTTATATGCATAACAGGTAACGTGCGCGCGAAGAACGACCTGAATTGTGCTGAATAATTTCACGTTTCAATTCGAATAGACAAATAACGATCATGTTATCAAACAATTTTTGTGTTTATTAACATTTTTTTTTAGATGACGTGTGTTTTTCTCTGTGATTGTCCGTGCGAACACCAATACTCTTTCGACGCGGTACGGAACGAGTTATAATTTCATTTGAAAGTAGTGCGCCACGACAAGCAGTTCTCGTTAAAGTTGACCGATCGATTTTCTGAACATACGAAGAGCATCGTTTTTAATATCCGTGCAAAACTATTCGAAATTAAAAAAAGGCGGGCGTTAGAAGGAAAAAACAACGATACACGAGAAACGACCATCGGACGTCGAACTTAATCCTAACCTTAAATCGCACACGTAACTGTTTTCGTCGGCGTATGATAATATACTCGCGACCTGTACGCACCTTACGACCAGGACGGATGGGTCGGTACGGGATCATTGTCTGTTGTTTACTCGTCCAATATACCGAAGCCATATCTCGGCCCGAATGAACCGCACGAAAACGTCGTCACCGTGTAGTCCCAGTATTCGAACGTTTTATAATCGATGCGATCGTTGCGTTGGTTTACGTTTCGAACACCCGCCCAACCGTTTAAATGTATATATATATATTTTGTCGAGGACGTTACGAGCCGCACGGAACGTTGTGATAACGTACGGAGATAACGAAAAAAAAAAAATTACAATTACACAAACACGCGAGGAATTCTCCGCGTTGTTGTTCACGTACAACCGAACGCAAAACCACGATTACAGCAGCAGCAGCGTGCGTTCAGAAGTTAAAACAATTGGCATATTTTCTTTGGGCCGGATACCCCGTCGTCGTGCTGCACGTAATACGTAACACGCCGCGCGCACAATAACAACAATAATAATAATAATAATAATAATTTGCGAAAGATAAAACGGCTGACAATATCACGGCACGTACGGCAATTATTTTTGAGAACAGCGACCGCGCGTTGTCGTCGATCGGTCGTTTTCTCGGAGAATCTGACCTACGACCACGTGCCAACTCGTGTGACGAGCTAATACGCGCGTTTAAATCCGTTCAATCACGGTCGAAATAAAGTCGAGATAAAAAAACAACAAACCGAAGCCGTAGGGACTTTGAAGCACGATTCGAACGCTGCGTTACCGATTTGAACCGTGCGTTTAAAAGCCGATATCAACACGCCGACGAGTGAAATGCAGCGACTGAAATCACGTTGAAGTACGTTCGAGATTGTTTCGCCGGAAAAATATCCCGTGAAGATTTAACGAACAAAAACTCATTTTGATCCACATTTTATTTCACGTTTTTCCCTGAGGTGTACATTTAACCAATTCAACGCTTCTAGTCGCAGACGTGAACGTTTGCATAACACGTCACTGATTACCTGTTTTCGTCGTATATACGGCTATGCCGCCGAGCGCGTTTCGAGTGTTCCGGAAAAACGTCATGTTTCGAGTTCGTTTTCGAGAAAGCCTTGAAATATTTAAAAAATATATATATACACGTGTGTGTGTGTGCATACATAATAATAATTGGTCTTTTTGACGACGTTAGCATTCTGCGACATTCTGCGACATTCACGACGGATATGTAGCGATTATTTTATTTACGAGAGAACGACTGGCGAATGTCGCGGTTACTTTGTCGGTGGATATCATTCCATAATTGCGCCGTTAGCAATTATTATTTGATTGTTAATAACAATAGGCCACGTGGGTGCTACGAGTTCCGAGCACGCGTTGAAATCGTTTGGAACGTAAATTACGAGAAGAAAAAATAAATCACCTTTTTTTTACGCTATTATCCATAATGAATATTATTACACGTGTGTAAAGTGCGAGAACCTATCCGTTTTCATATTGTTGATGACGATTTGAATGCGTCAGATGCATTGGATGAAATTTCAAGCGTTATACGATTGTAATTGATTTTAAACGTTTCGTTTATATTTCAGTTGAGATTACAGAAATGGAAATTAATTCGAACGTTTTAGAAAAATATAGATAATAGTAGCGTCGTTAAATCTTTCCGCCACGTTGGTGTAGTTAAATTTGTAAAAAAAAAAAAAAAACAATTCTACTTCAACTGAACATTTAGTGTTACGATCATGGTGCCAAACAAATATCTCGTCTGATAAAAAATTAGGCGCACCCTCGTCCGAACCACTTGTTTGCCTACGGCGCATCATTGCTATTGACGTTGAGATACATCCGTATTATTTTTTCAATTATGACGATTCCGTCAATTTCCATAGATATTGGTTCTGATTATTCATTTTCGATCTATTAAATGATTCAAAACGTTAAGTTTATTGGCCAAACAGTGAAGCAAATTAAAATTTTGAACCTCGGATCCTCTTTGAATTCAATAGCTCAAAATAAATAAACCACGATATTATTTAGCAATGATAGTAAAATCAATCGTATGTGTAGTATTTGTGCGTCGTACTCCCAAAGGCACGTTTTTTTCGGTATGTAACTCTAGTTTTTATTAGTAAATTCTATAGATCTGTAATTGATTTCGGATATTTAGAGCATATATATATATATATATTCGTCTGGTGAGTATTTTTGAAATAATAATAATAAGCTTTTTTAAACAATGTATATATACAGGATGTCGTCGACGGTTATGGAGTTTTATGATTTAAAAAAAAAAAATGTATTTCCCACAAGATTATATTTTTGCAAACGACTTTCTATATCAATATTATATATACCTTTCTATCTTATATATATATATATAAGCAAAACATTTTTCCGATTTCTTGGACGATTATATATATATATATATATTGGTTATTGCGACTCTGTAAAAATCATCGTTTTCTTTAAGGAATCTTCCCGCCGATATATATATATATATATAATCGTCGGCAAAAAAAAAAAAAGAGAAAGAGAAACGTTATCTACAAAATAAAATGAAATAAGTAAAAAGTATAACGTTATTACGCTTATTTCTCTGCCGTTTATTTCCGATAGGGTTTTTTTTTTTCATCTTTTCCATATATATATATATATATATATATATATATACGAAATATATGATCGCGAGCGTGTATATCTATATGTTATATATCGAGTTTTTTTTCGCCATCATTTTGTATTTTGTATTTTTTTTTAAATCCAGCTCGCGCTGCACAACAACTGCGATCCGTTCCAGCGTAAAGATTTATTTTCAGGGGTTGCACGGTCGGCTGGGCAATCGCGGCCGATGGCTAGATACATACGACGATTGGAAATCGAAAAAAAAAAAAATAATAATAAAACAGGGATGGTTAAGGGACGACGGAGAGGGCGAACCGCCTTCGGCATACATACACACACACACATATATTATATAAGATGACGATGATGGAAAAGCCAGAGATTTGTATATATATATATATAATTTTATTTTTTATTTTATTTTTTTTCATTCTTTCACCTTGGATAAACGAACGTTTTTTGAATAGCAATTCCGCAAGAACGATGACTCGAGAATAAACATTATATATATATATATTTATATAAAAAGAACGAAACGTCAGTGAACTGGTATCAAAAAAAATTAATTTATATATATATATAGAATTAATCTCGGAGCAGGAGAAAATAAGAATAATAAATGAAATACGAGAATTCGGGAAAACTTTGTTTTATTTTATTTGAGCTTAATATATTATTATGTTTTTTTCAAAAAAAACAAAAATAGTAACCGCACATTTCGTAAATATATATATATACCTATGTGGACGATTTAAGTACTTAATGTATATATAATATTATGGTACGAGTTTTCAATCTTTGGATCCAGAAATTAAGTTTTTCTTTTAAGCCGTTTATATAACGCTTCTTACGTATGCTCCGACAAGCGAATAAAATTATATTACGAAAAGTGTCGGCTTAAAAAAGACTTAAAAAATACTGTATCTATAAACATTTCGAAAAATATACGTTTTATTGTTTTTTAACGCGGTATAATTATGCGACGTAAATTACTTATAAAATATATACTACTTTCGAGTAATTTATTGTCTCGAAACATACATAAATTAAAAACTTGTAACGAGAAAATGTTAATAACTGCACTACGTTTGTGCGAATTATATAGTCTTTAAAGGTCATTTTTGTTTTTTTTTTTAACTGTTGGCCAAATTATCGACTTCGCCGCGCAGTGTTTTCGTCCGTACACGTGCGTATAAACATAAACTAATTGCACGTTTTTTTTAAATCATACATAAACAATATTGAACTCTCGGGTCTCGCGGTCCCAGCGGCATTATCGTCGGCATTGAAAACACGTACGTCTCGGTGTATCGACAATTCGAGATCGGCAATAAACGTCAACGATTTCGTGCTACTTCTCTGTGCGATTGACTTCTCGTCGTTCGCTTTGTTTTGGATTTGTTTCGCGGCCGAACGCGTGTCGTGAATATCGTTTTGACAAAGTTCGCGTCGACCACGCGGCACGGTTTCCGCGGCGTTTTGAACGTAATCGTCCATCGTAGATCTCTTATCTTACGAAGCGTTGACGAATCCCTGCGTTTGCCCACGTTTCAATAAAGAAATCGAACACGCAAAACACGCACGCACACACACAGAATCGACCGAAATCGCATATTATGCACTTATAGTATAAATAAAAAAATATATATATTCGTACACGAACGCGCGTGACGTATCCCATTGTAATCGAACGCAAATGCAATATAATACACGCACTACTACTATCATATATACATATATACGCGTATATAAGCCGCGATCCGTGTACACGCGTATTATAACGGTGTGATACCTTTGAATTTAAAATCTCGTTGCGTTTAGGACGCGGGGCAAAAGGAAAAAAAATCCATTACGACGACGCGACACCGAGTACCTCACCCGTTGTATACGCGCGTTTTTCTCGAATCGAAATCGAAATCGATATGTATATATATACGGACACGCGTTGTACTTAGGCGCGTAAACCGTTAACGCGCGTGTTCTCCGGAATAATGGTGATGGGGAACGTCTTATACATATATAATGTGGGATATCGTGGTTTTTTGTTGTTGCTGTTGTCTGTTCGCCGGCTGCTCGTGTATACCTGTATTGTGTGTGTACGCGTCGGCGGCGTTGCTGTCTGCTGCACTCGACACGTCCTCCGCGGGTATATTATACATATAATATCGCGCGATCTGCGCGGGACCGTTTATGGTGATTGAACATCGACGAAAGGGCCGCGCCGGCGCAGGTAGACGCGGCGCGCCATTATCATTATCATTGTTGTTATTATCATCGTCGTTATTATCATCGTCGTTAGCAGCACGCGGCGGCTTGCGCGTGATCGCGCGCGGACAAGAAGCCGAACGCGCGAAAACGAAACACCGGCGGCGGCGGCGGCGGCCGGGACACGGGGACACGGAAAAAGGAACGCCGCGGCACCAGATGTCCCGGAGAAACGCGCGTAAGACCTAACCTAGCCCCCCTGCGCACCGGTCTGGTACAATACCGTACACGGCTTCATCGTCGCACGCCTCGTGACGCACACGCGCCAACGCGCCCACGGTGTTAGGTCGCCAGCCCGCAAGATAAGGGGGGGGCCATGTGCCTCCTCCGCCCAAGCCGTTTGAGTTGTAATATATATTTCTAATTGTATTTAGTTTTTTAAATCATTCGTTCGTAGAAGTTCCTGATAATAATAGTTCGAACGTTTTATGATCCATTTATCACGTCGGCCACCGCAAAACTGTGAACGTGATTTACATAAAAGTAGTGGTGTTTTTGATAAGACGGATTATTTGACTATTAACAATACTATAATTGCGATAGGTACATGAATTTTATGAGATTTATTTGTTTTTTTTTTTCAGTGTCATAAAAAAACAGTAGGTAAATAATTTAGTTTGTAATAAATTCATATCGAACACAATAAACCAATGTAAAACACTTAATGTGTATGTCATTTCTTATGATTTATATACATATGTACGCGTGTATAACTTATAAATATTTTGCCCCCCCCCCCACCAGTTGATGTTTTTGCGGGTGCCCTTTCGGCCAACACGGTTTCGACGTCCCGCGGATTCCGTTCGGTCCTGAGCGGACCAAACGACCCAACCAAAATGTGTTATCGGAGCTACAGGATGTTTCGGACCACTGAAACACGATCCGGTTCGTAGTCGTGTTTGTCGCAGAATCTGTTTTCTGTTGTGTTCGACTGCGAGCGGGCCGAGGAGAGAGTATTGGTTTCGCAAAACGAGAAATAAAATTGTTTGTACGTCGATTTTTTTTTCCCCTAATCGGGCTGACAGGTCATTTTACAGGTAATTAAATCCATAAACATCGTTACATATAAACAATAGATGACACAACAAAATATCAGTCAAAAAGTCAACAGCTATAAACAAAACAAAATAAAATGCGAATAAATAAAATATGGAATAATAATTTACTAAACAGATAATGGTGGGTAATAATTGATGGCGTATGATCTGTGTTTTTAAATTTCGTCGCTCCGAAATTCCGCCAACATTTACTGTTACGTCACATTTGATTAGGCATTCGTTTCAGTTCGGTAGGTGCGACATTGTCTGGGCCTCTCCGCATACACGGTTCGTGTCTTCATTCCCCCATTATTTCAGGTTCTCTCTCGAACGTGTCCAACTCCTGTACGATTTAGCGTGTCCTCCAGACCGTTCATTTGTTGTTGTGTCCCGGGGGTAACTTCTCTTCGACTCGTTCCTTGTATTCTCTGCCTCCCGTGATTTTAACCTTGTTGTCTGCGGGCTGTCTTCCGATTTCTTCGTGCACTTTAGCAAGCTCACGTTTGATTTTAGCCTTTATACCTTTCATCCGCGGTCTGTTTCGTCCGTTCTACGTCACTAGCGATTTGTCTACGTACGTGTGGTGGCGCTATTCCCGCTGGAGGACACGCTTTTGTCTACTGGCGTTGGCTTTAAGCAGCCCGTTATAACGCGTACAGTTTCATTTAACGCGGTATCGATTCGATTCGCGTGTGTCGATCTATCCCGCCGGGAAACATAGAGCTAGTGCAGAGATCCTGACCTGTTCCACTTTGAGCCAACCAATTTTCGCAACAGAGTATTTCTAGCGCACCTGTACGTCGATACTATTACGTTATTCAAATGTCGGTGTTGTCGAAGAAAAAAAGAGCGCTTGATTTTGAAGAATGAAAAACAAACGCGTCGCTTTGTCCCGGTGGTCCTGACGAGACGACGGACGGGAGAATAGAAAACGCGAAACTCCACTACATAATAATTTATCAAAAACGCGCGGCGGCCGCGCGAGTCGTTCCGGAAGCTGGACGAGAAGTCCGGGAAGTCGTCGGCCGCCGGATCTCGACACTGTTCCGCTCCGAGTGCCGCGGCGATTGTCATGTAAATTCAAAGATATTGCTCTTCTCTTTTTTTTCACTTTTTTTTTTTTCCATTACTTTTATCATCTGCCGGATGCGAAAATTCAAAAACGCGCCTCCCCTTTTACAAAAAAAAAAAATCCCTTTACAATGTATTTATATATATATATATGTGTGTGTGTGTGTATATAAAGTGAGTGAGAGAGGTAGAAAGATGTACATTGTTGCGCGATTTTAATGACCCCGCGCGACGGCGTAAAGCTCGGCCGCCGGGAATGACGTCACGGTTTAATACCCGAGACTTCCGTGGGGTTGGGGTCGTTCTGGCCTATTGACACCGGTGATCGAGCGTGTGCACGATGTGTGCGAGTCCGTGTTACCGAATTCACTGGCGGTTTTATACTCCGCGGCCGAAACGCAAGCGCACGCACACACCGACTCGGAGAGAACGGCCGGCGTGGGCTGAACGATTCGAGCGTCTAATCTATAGGAGGAGAACAAAAATTAGCTTTTTTCACGTTCCGGCTACGTTTCATCTCACCTCCACCCCTCGCTATTTTTTCCCGAGACGATAAAAAAAGGCAGTAAAAACAAAAAAAAATAAAACGCCCCTCCCCACTAGAAACGCGTTTAAAACGATCAAAAATACCGTCCAACGCTACAGGAAAAATGCGGTGCGTAGCGTATAATTATTACCGTAGAAAATGAAACGGCATTCAAACCGTTTTGGGATTTATAACACGAAAATAATTTATCCGAATCCTAATGTGAGGGCTGAGGGCGACTTCATACTCGTTCGCGTACGTAAACTGACTTGCCGCGATCAAACACTTCCCTTACCCGAGAACATTCTATCCGATGGTCTTCGTGAAAAGCGCGATAAACGAACTCAAAAGTATTCTTGATTTCATAGCACGAAATGAGAAAGGAAATTTTTTTTTTTTTTGTTATTAGGATACATTAGATCGTCTTAGAAAAACATCTCTTTGAACAACTTCCACCCGAAAACATATATAAATATTTCGAATAATAAAACGTTACTAATAACGTTCGAAACAAAGTGAAAATAATTATAATTTACAATGTTTACCGCGCCGTCCGAATATTAATAACAATTACGACGCGCGCGCAAATTAAAACGGAACGGTACTGGCGAAGTGCACCGACCGCGATAATGTAAGACAGTGGCGTGGGTATTAAAAGGATCAGAGCAGTGATATTTTTTCTAAAAGTCATTAGAATACTAATTATACATTTTGGAAAAAACAAATTTTTGTTTTTCATAAAATCAAATCCAAAAGATGTTTGTGACGATTGTTCAATAATACGTTTACGATAATTGTTATCATTAAAAAATACATCTGAAGTACTTGCCAACGAACTCATGTTATAAATCGAAGAGAACTAAGTTATATTGATATGATTGTATTAGCCGGTCGCTACTCGCGTAAACAGAATCGAATGTGCTTTACAGACGCTTGCTTGACACGTGACTTACAGTACTGAATTATATAACATATAAATAATGTATTAATATTAAATTATATAATACTCACAACACGGAATTCGGAAACAACGGTCGCACGTAAGCAATTCCTTTGGAACGCGTTACACTCGACGGAGAATAACGGCAGATAGGCGGTTAGCGTGGTGACAACAAAAACGATAACGAAAACCACTACGACTTTTAACAAATAAAAATATAATTTTGAAAATCATTTGAGATGTATTGATGTTGAACGATCAACGTTATTTTCCCCTTCGATCTAACGCGTAAGCAGTGCTTGCACGCCACGTCGCTGATACAACATGTATGTATACGTTATTTGATTGAACGCGTATTTATACGACTTTCCGACGCGGCGAAACGGATTTCAATCGGTTTTTGTTTTCTTTCATTTTTTTTATTCGTCGTGATCGTTTTACGGACGTTTAGAGACCGTTATCAAAATGATATCTTGCGTGAACTCTCCGACAATTCCCGTCCGACAAAAATCAAAAGTTCACGCGATCGTCACGGACGATGTGGTACAGTGGCGAAAATATTACATATACGAACAAACACCGGAACGAAACGCGCGAGAACACGCGAACGAAAAACGTACGTGTACGTACGCGGCACTCCGAATTTTCACCGCGTCTCGCGTTCCCAACAACAGCATTTTACACTCTGACTTACCGCCGCGCGGATCCAAGGGGGGGGGGGGCAAGGGGCGATCGTAGACTCTTGTTAAATTTTTTTATTAGTATCGTTTTATAATTCTAACTCTTATCTATGATACTATAGAAAGACAATTAAAATGAAGTTGTAGCTATGGGATTTTTCGGTGTATCGCAAACGATTTCCAATAAAACGTTTTGGAAAATATTTTATCGTTCGATGCGACAAAATGAGGATTAAAGTTGTTTTGATTAAGACGGCCCCCCCCCCCCCCGTAAATGAGTTCTGGATCCGCGACTGGACTTACCGCCGCGCGCTGACAGTTTGCGAATTAGTGTGATAACTACGTTCTAACAGGACTCGTCCGCAGGTCGCCGTCGACGAAAACGTCTCGCGTCGTCCGTATTTAAACATCATATCACGCGAAACCCGCCGGCCGTGTATTTTCGGAAACTAATTAAAACGTCCGTCGACGGGGAACGCGATCCGCGAACGACCCGCGACGGTTAAGTTCGTTGAGTGCACACACACATATATATATATATACACACGTATGTACGCGCGATACTTCACGTCGGCTCGTGAAACTTTCGTCTGCCCGCGCTCTTTGTTTCAAGGTTACGCAAACGTACCCTCCCTAGAAATATTGATTCCGACCTAGCGTCCGCGATCGGAAGTTTTCTTTGTTTCGAGTAATACCGGTTTTGTACAATTCGTTAAACGACTGAAAAAAAACCATATATATCAAGCAATTAAATGTTTATGCCGTGCGTTGAAACGAAATATCTTATAGTTTTCCAATTTTTCGTGACGTGGTTTTAACCGTATTTTGTGTGACGCGAGTTTAATTCGAGTATTTGTTTTCGAATTGTTATTGAGCAACGGGCGAAGAAGCCTAAGGGCAAGCTAATTAAACAAGAGATAATAAATTATTATGTCAACTATTATGTTTAAAGTCAAAATTAAAAAAAAATATATATATATATATTGACTTAACTCAACGACGAGAAAGTTTAATTTCCATAGAAACATTCGTGCGCGGCGCGTTAACTGAACTGGATAGTTATTTAATTGTAAAGAGATAAGTTCGTACGGTGAAAATGTACATTGATCAAGTAAAAAAATCAAACGAAAAATTAACGATCTTTTCGATGTAACGTTAACTTATTGACTGGCCACCTTTGGTGTTCGCGTCGTCTTCGGGTCGCCTATATTTCGTTTTGTTATTTTTTTACATGTTTTTTTTTGTTTTATTTTGTTCGTTTTGTTCGCCACTCCTATCCCGTGTGTCCTGGGCAGGACGAAAAAGGGTTCATTGGCTCATTAGTGTCGTTTGCCCACACACGCGCGCGCGCTCACTTTGTCCACGACAACAAAATCATATAATGGCCCTCAGTTTCTTCTGACTCCCTCGCTCCCCCTCCCCCCCCATTCTCACTGTACACATATATATACATACATACATGTGTATTGTCCGGGGCTAATAATATTATCGTTACACAATTTATAACAACGGCTCTATACGACGACGATAGCAGCAATAATAATAATAATCATAATAATCATAATAATCATAACGACAATATTTTGTGTACGTCGAAGGCCGCATAATAAAATGATTAAGGGCGGCGGGTGATAAACGAAGGGGACGGGGACCCGACGATGACTGGCGACACGTCTTTTCCCCCTGCGACCGGGACGGTGCGCGTATAGCGAAATTTCGCTCTCCGGCCGTACCGCGTGCATATCAAACCGCACCGGCGGGTGCAGCGAAAGGGTCACGGCGTGCGTGTCTGTGTACACGCGTACACGCGTACGACATTATCGGAAGGGTTTCTGTTTTCTTTTATTTCGTTTTCGTTTTTTATTATTATTATTCGCCCCGTCCACGTCATAATAATATATCACGTTATATCCTTCGGCCGCCGTCAACGCCGCGGACCCGCGGGGGAATATCGTCGTCGTTATCGCGCGCATAATAATAATGACGTGTACACGACGCCGCGCCGGCCGTTTTCTTGTCACGTTGTCGCGCGCGTTGTCCGAATTCTCACGAGCAGTCCCCCCCGCTCGTGCGCGGACGGGCCTTCGCCCACTCCTCACCAACCAAAAACCAAAAACCAAAAAAAAAACCGCGTGAGTTACGTCGGCTTTTTCCCGGGCTGAAATCGTTTTCGAACAGGAAATAATTCGTTCGGCGAAAACCCCCCACAGAAACCGTTTCGAAAATGGATGGAAAGTCGGTTCGGGTTTCCACGGAGGTTATGCGAAAAGTCAGATTGAACTCGCCAAGACCACTCGAACGGATGACAGCAATAGTTGTGAACGGCACAACACGCGAGCGCACTCCGAAAACCGTAGGTCATCCGTCGATGGTCCGTGGTGGACCGGGCCTGGCAGAATGTAGATTTTTTTTTTAAATCATAGGTTATACATGAGCGTTGCTATTGCGGTAACGGTATTAACGCCACGTATATATATATGTATACGTATTTATTTTTTTTTCAAACATCCGTCTAACCATCAAATCGATTACGCGCCCAAACTGAATTTCAAACGAATAGTACGTCGTAAAAACGCCGGAGGATATCATTATTTTCTCACACGGAAACGCGTTCGGAAATTATTGACGAAACAACGGTTTACGTGCGAATTCTCCTCTTTTCCAAATAAATGTTTGAAAACAGACGAACGTTCTATATACACACAGACATTTTAAATTTCAATATGTTATATTTTTGAATTGTAACGCGTATTTTTTTTTATCTCTGTATATATACACTCGGTTGATTGAATAGGAAGCTTTTTTTTTAAAAAAAAAAACCTTTATTTAAAGACATGTATATAAAACAACTCGTGTGTTGCGGCTATGTACAATATGCGAAATTACATTTCAGTAAAACTTTCATCTCTTAAAAAGTATTTTCGACTCGATGAGTTAAAACACTTACCATATATATGCATATATTATGATTCTGTTTTATTTCTCTCGGAAATTGCACTACACACAAATGTAAATTTCGCAAATCTAACCGGACTTATTCCAGTCTTATCTTTCGTATCTGAATATATATATATAATTCAATTGATAGAAATATGCGTATTATCCGTATCGAAATTATCGAACTTGCCAGAAACGCAGTAGAAAACAATTTCTAGTTTAGAACTATTATGTAAGTATTAAGTATCATCATCATTTGTTTTGTTTTTATTTCAAGTAACGTTTAATTGAGTGAATTTTCACCAACAGTTTGTTATTATAACAACTAATATATAATCCAACCGAGTCGCATTATTTTGTGAAAATTACAATTGTTTTAGTTTAAATCGTTTTAGCGTGAACGCAATTTGAAACAATTGAGATAATACATTTTGCGAGTTAACATAATTAATCGTTGACCGCGGACCGGCCCGTCCGAGTAAAAAATTCTGTCGCGGCCACTGTCCGAGGGATCCAAAACAATTTAGTCACGGTGCCGCGCGCTGTGAACGTTTTCAAACAATACGCGACGTGCTCGGATATGACAACACAATATCATTAAACGGTGTCCAATTCGAATAAACTCGTTGGTTTAGTCGAAATCGTCCGCGTGTTCCGCTTCGCAAAACGGACGTACAAAGTACGTAGTGTTGTAGTCGCTTTTTTATATATACATATATTTTTTTCTTTTATCGGCGCGCGTGTGTACAGAACTCAATTTCAGTATTAAAAACAGAAAGATTCTCTTTTGTCGTGTATACACACACATTATAACATATAACACCGTACCTCCCGTTCGTCCGCCGCCCTCGCTCTGCGGTCTTTTATGTCAGTCTCGCAATAAACACAATTCCAAACTGTGTGCGTTTGGCACATCGCGAGGACATCGCCCCGATGTATTATTTCAGCTCCGAGGGGTCCAGGTTCAGTCACCGTGAAAACGTCGCTCTCGCCCCGTACCGAAACACATATAGACGAGCTCCGTTTTTAATGAATCGCTCTCTCTCTCTCTCTCTCTCGTCTCGTCTTCGTTGCTCTTTCCCTTTTCCTCTTCCGCCGCCGTCCGACCCCTTAACGTGTATTCGTTCCTCCGTCCCGTCCCGCTGATACCGGTTGATACCGTCGTTCGTTTTACGTCGTACAAGCCGTTCGAACGAGTGTGCAGTATTTTGTACACACTGGACACGCACCAACGCTTAAATGTCGACCGGTTCGCCCGAACTCGGCGACAAAAATCGATAAACGTCCGCTTACATAATTTCGTTTAACAACATTGAATAACACCGTTACGAAGATCGGCGAGATTTCACAACACCCGGATGTCGGGAATCGGAGTAAAATACGATAACATTTTTAAATCTCGTTAGAATACACGTGCGCAGTGCGCGTGTGTAATATTGTTTTGGGTCTGTTTTGATCGCGTTGAAATATACACTTTACTGTCTACTAAATCCAGGCCGGCAGTTATTACGTTTTATAACTTTACACTATGACTTTGACTAACAACAGCCTCGTTGACGTCGAAAACATTAGTCGCATGTACTCGTCAAAATCGTTTTCTTTTTTTTTTACGTTTCTTCTCGATTTTCAACGGTAACTTGTAGCCGACGATGTTAACCTGACACTATTCGAACCGACCCTATTCGGTCCGGGCTCGCCGAAAATATCGAGAATTACGCGCACGTCTGCGTTTCACGTGAAAATCTCCGGACGACGGGACATTCAATACGACCCCGCGCGATGGATATTGTATCGAGTCATCGGGGTAAAAAAAAAACCAAAACAAAACAAAAAAACCACGAGAAACACGAAAAAACGCGAGACGACGGAATAGGTGGATGGGGGACGACGGCGCGGCGGCGAAAGGTAACGCCGCGCATTACTCGCCGAGACCAAAGGATGCCGCGCCGATACACACACGCACACGCGCACGCACACGCGTGTATTGTTGCGCCCCGGAGAGAAAAAGAAGACGACGACGACGGAGAAAAAAATATAATAATAATAATAATGAAACTAAAAGAGTAACGTTCAGAAGGATTACCGACTCGGCCGTATAATAGATACGTATACACGCGCGTGTGTGTGCGCGCGCGTGGAAGAAAAAAGGGAAGACCAGAAAAAAAAAACACACCGAACATAATATAGCGCGCGCGCACGCACACCAACAGCCGCGCGGCGGCGACAAAAGGCTCCGGCGGCGGAGAACGTACACGCGGACGGGGGAGATCGCGTTCGTAATCGTTGTCGGCGCATCTTCTCCGACGTTAACACTGGAGTGCCATTAAACACCGCGACAATGCGGCGGCGGCGGCGGCGACGGAGGTTAGGTATACCCGACCCGACCACGTTATACCGCGCGTCCTGGCACGTCTCGGGGGCCGGGCACGTAGGGTCCGAACTGCAGGCATAGGCGTGCGCACGGCCCCCCTCCTGCGGGCTAAAGTTTTCTTCCAAATATAGTTTTAAAAAAACATTTATAATATAATTTTATATTTTTATATAATGAATAATATGCAAACATAGAGTGCGCGGTGCACGATGATTTTGTGTAGTCCAACTTTAAGCAAACCACAAGCGATACCGCGGTTATAACGAGTGCTCATAGATAAGCGGCAACACTTTTCTGCCCCCCCCCTGCCAGCAAGGTCCGCGCACGCCTATGACTGGCAGGGGGTTTCGACCGGAAAACGATAACCTAACCCGCGGCGACCGTTTGGAACGGACGGCACGCGCGTCCGGCGAACGAGTCGACGGAGAGACGGAATGGCGGGCGCGACGGTCCTGGTCGGGTCGGGTTTCTTCGCGAGAACTCCGTGAAAACGTTCCGACGGAAATCCCGAGTACGTTCGAACGGACGGGTTCCGGAACGCGCTGGACGTCGTCGACGTTATTTTCGGAATGTTTTCGCCGTTCTAATGCCCGAGAACCGTCCGTCGAAACGCGGTCGTGTACGCGGTTGGGAGAACGCGGTACACGATTTCCACGTCCGCCGACCGCGTTAAAAAACGAACGAAAATCTTAAACGAAAAAAAAACGGCTATCGAACGCGACGGCGCGGACAAAAGCGAAAAATGCCGGTCGGAGGGCGTTCGCGGACCCCCCCTCTTTGCGACGGCGTGTCGTGCCGGCCGGCCGGGGTCGCATTCTTCGAGCGCCGCGCGTTTTCGACGCCTCCTCCGTAGCGCCGCGCTTATTGTTTCGCGAACGCGCGTTTTTTTACGCATTCCAACGCTCGCGCGTGCCCACGGGAATGCAATAACGGACGCGCGTTTCCGACCACCACGCCGGTAACCGTTTACACGGGATATTTATTACGGCCCCGCGGCTCGCGTAAAGCACAAGCCCGCCAGTGTTGTCCCGTATTGGACGCGTCGGTTTTTTTTACACGTTTACACGTCGCAACGAGGACGGAACGATCATGATGACCTCCGCGCGGGAAAGTAACAACACCTTTCCAACAATCACTTCCCCGCAATAGCCAAAACAACTCGCGTGGAGTTGTGATCGGTATCCGATCGGGGCGCTGCTAACCGATAATCGTTTTATGCGCTGAGAACTCTATTCAAATCCAAGTTGTCGTCAAGGAAAACAAAAGAACGTCTGTACGTACGTTACGTTCGCCCCGTATCTCGGCTACGACGAGAGGTGATGATGAATAACCACGTCTATTTGAGAGAAAAGTTCTTAGAACACGGCATACCGTGATATGGTGAGAGTAGAGAGACCAAGGGGAAGACAACGGAAAAATTGAAAGGACAGCGTCAAGGAATTGTTAGAATAAGTTCGAGTGGACTGGGGGCAGGTATATGATAGAGAGCGATGGAAGGAAGTAGTTTTGGTGGCCAAAAGTCTAAACGGCTCGTAAAGCCTACAAAAAAATTAATAAATACACATCAAAATAACCATTTTAGATTTTCAGCGAAACGATTATTGTTCTTACACTGATGTGTTGTTTGTTTTGTGTCTGTGATCACTTTTTCGTGTTGACGGAGTGCTGGGACGGACGGTGACATGCGTTACGTTCCGGTAACAAATCGTATTTAGTTGGCGCTCGATTTGACAATTTTTTTTTCCCATTTTTCCCATCGATTTCATTGCGCGCGATGAAAACAACCAGAAAATCGCAAAGAACAAAAAAAGACTCTGTAAGGTTGTCTACGTGTTTGTCTCGGACGCGAACGTTTTTCGTATTTCGTACAACATCCATCGATTACGATCAATCACAATGCTATCGTTTTCGGATTCCAAACGATAGCAACGAAACTCCGGCCTAAACGTGTTCTCGTCCACTTGTAACCCGTGGAGCGTCGTATAAAAAAAAAAAAAAAGAGAAGAATAATAATCAAATTTACGACGCAGAAATTAAAAAAAAAAAAACCCGAAAACTAAAAGCTCCGTCGGAAGTCTTAAAACGACCCGGTCGCCGCGCGTAAAGTGCGTTTTCGCGCGAACGCGCGTACACAAACGATTATCACATCAAAGCGGGCGGCGCGGCAATCGTTAGACGACGATCAAACGGTCCGGCGTTAGTGTCGGTGCCCGCGTACAAACAGCGCGATGAATGGCGTTCATTAGAAACGCGTATATTACAATATGGATGCACGCGCGCACATACATAAATTCGTCATAATTACTTTACGCGTGCGGGGAGATACGCGGGGGACGCACTTGACGGCGGGCCGCTCGTCGACTTCGCGCAGACTGTCGGCCGAGGGCGACGACGGGTGACGGAAAAGAAGTTTAAGTCGCGGACGTCGTACGACGGCTATTAGTAGCGTCGTGTTTCACTCGGTCCCCTTCGCCGACGTCTACACGCGACCCTCCGCCGGCCGTGTGCTCGCGTGTGCACCGCGAGACTCGGATCACGACGTTTTATTCGCACGCGTTCACGTACGTGGGGTCCGATGACACACACTCTCTCTCTCTCTCTCTGTACTACGACTGTATACACGACGATTTTATGTGTGTGTGTGTGTGTGTGCGTGCGACGATAATACTAATCATATTTGGCGACGACAACAGTTGTCCCCGTTTTATTTGATCTCGTAATAATATCGCTTGTACGCATTGTTATTGTTTACGTACGTACGCGACGAACAAAATAAATACTCCCGTCTAAATGGATTGCCCGGCGACGACCACCCGGTCGACGATAACGCGGCCTCGCGTTTTTCCACGACGTTTCCCCAACAACGTTACGGGACGATATGTTATTATATATATATATTGTTATATGATGCAATAAATGCGCCCCGGAATCAATTGATTAACAAGTCGTCAACAACGGGAACCGGGCGACCGTCCGAACCTAACCCGACGTGTGCGCCGCGGACACGTCGGTCGGGCGCCGAGAACCGGTAGTTCAAAACGGTAACAAGACCAGCATGGTACTTAGCATCGGACAATTACTTACCGTTTCCAACGGGATTGGACGTACACGTGCGCGTTGCGCGGGGACAACGATTCATCGGAACGCGTCACTACTAAAAATCTGGTTTCCATCACTTCCTGCGACGTACGACGTCGACGTTCGGTCCAAACGTCATTATCGACGCGCCGTGTCGACTGCCGTTCCCGGCGAAGACAAGAACACGTAACGTTAGCGGCACTCGTCCCGTACCGTTGAAGGCTGGGCGGGTGGGTGAGATGGAGAAACGAGTCTTAAAACGCCTTAACAGGCACCGCGTAAAAGTCTTTTGGTGTGTGCGTTCCGATGTTTCGTTCAGACGAATTCGAAACGGCTTCCGCGATCGACTAGTGGCGGTTTCGCACGATTGCCGTGTCTGTTTTGCGAAACACGCGCCGAAACGGGTCGTCACCGTTCGGAACCGATCTGTCCGACGGAATCTCGACGCCGTTTTAATACGTTCCACACGAAGACAACGGAGAACGTCGAACGCCGCGACGACGATGCAGACACGCCGAATAACGAAAAATCACACAAAAGCGACGGCGTTTTTGAGCAAGGGCGTACAGACAACGTCCGAACAGCGTCTAAAACACCCAGTGGGGCGTAATGTTCCGCGTAGGCTCGCGTCCAAACCAAAGTTATTATTCTCTTTGTACGCCGACGCGTCGTTTGTTTCGGGGGTCTGCCGTTTGCATACGGCGGACCTGTCGGTTTTCGTTAATCCGTTCGGCCGTGTGCGCAGCCCGGCGACGTACACGGGACCCGCGACCGATAGTTATCAAGCCCACGGGCGTACACGTTTGGTCTCGTCTTTAGACAATAAAAGGTAAACAAACAAACAAACAAACAAAATAAATATATATATTCTTGGATCGTCGATGCGCTCGCATTATAAATTGTTGACAAAACGACGAGGCCGAGCACAGCGGCGTACTTTAGGGGGCCGACAGCGGCATTTGCTCCCACCCCATCAAGAAGCATTTTAATTCTTTTGCTTAATGCATATTTTTATTTTTGATTATATAATTTGTTTTCCATAATATAATCGTGTGGATATCACGTTATAGAGTTCTGGTATAACTCATGAATACATAAATGTCGTAATACGACCAAATTAAAATTAGAAGTAATGGTCATGATCACGTCATCAATAACTATTTTATCGACGTTTTCAAACCTTAAGACAGGCGACAGCTGATGTTTAAAATTTTAAATTTAAATCTATTTTTGTCATTTTATATTAAGTTACTATTATCTGTTACTATTGGACTTTTACATTTTAATGATTTTACAATGAAATATTTAATATTTCCCTCCCCTCCCTTAAAAAAATATGTATATATTTCTCAGGCAAGCCACTGGCTGGGCAAGTTTACTCATTTTCTTGATTCGACGTGTTCGATTGATACACACGAGAAAATACAAACGCCATCTATAATTTGTCAATTTCGGAGGTTAAAAATCAATTTTAAGAAGAGAAGTGACACGAATGAGTAAATAAGAGCATGAAAACCCATTAACAAATGTCTTAAAAAAATGTTCGTATAACGTTTAATACGAGGATCGGAATATCTGTAGTTAAAAAAACGGTCGGTATTAAAATTTGATATAAATTATTATAATCAAGTCCCCGGTCACGTTAATTGCATATACTAAAATGTAAAAACCTCACTCAGAAATTGTGTATCGCCCTTCGAACAAAATTGAACTTAATTGAAATACCACGTTGCGTTAACAGTCGACTCAAAGTTACGACGTTAAATGTTTAATAAAATGGATGTTAATTAAGTTCAAGGAATTGACGTTCGCCTCGTTTACACCGGCGTTATTTGGATATTAATTTGGAAACGCGATCGAACGTTTCATTCTGTCAAACCTCCCGATGTTGGATCTCAAATAGGAGGTCGGCTCCCAAACCGCGTGTCTCGACGTGAATTCGTCGTTATTGCAGGCTGTCCGATTTTATTCGATATATTCGGCGGCGCAAACGTACGACGATTCGTCTTCCGGCGGATTCAAACTATCGTTGTTGACGTCTAACGAGTAAAACCATTGGACTTTCGTGCGCGTATTCGACAAGTGACAGGACACGTCGTTATTGTTTGTCGTTTTGTTTTCCAACCGTGTCGTTTTCATCGACCGTTTTCAAAACCAAAAGCCAAGAAAATATTCGCAATCAGATCGTCTACGTTCATACACGATATCGGACGCCGCGCAACGGTTCACGTCTTTTGTGTCCGAAAACCGGTATGCCCGGTGAATTTCAAACAAACACCGTCAAACGTTCACAAACCACGTAGGAAACAGTGAAACGGGAACAACGAACGACGAACGTGATAAACATGGTCGGTCACACACGCGTGTGCTCGTATACCAATCACAACGATAACCGAAAAACGTACGACCAAGGTTAGGTGAAAAGCGGCTATCCGTAATCGTCCAGTAACCTAACCGCGTGAAAACGCGTCATACCCTCCACCCACCCACCCGTCCACCCACCCGCCCAACAGGCCGGACGGCGAGAGAATGTAAATCGATCACCGCGAATTTCGTTGTGCTCGTTCGGCTCTCGGCGCCATTGCGTGCGCGCGCCGTCACGGTAGTTTCGCAATACGCGTAGACGACGGGGCCGGGGCCGGGGGCGGGGGCCGAGGTCCGCGGCGGGTAGGTAGTAAACACTAATCAGTTTACGAAACAATTTGCTTGGCCGTCGATGCGTGCACATCCCGTCAGATAATATACAATTTCCTCGTAATTGAGTTGTTCGAGGCTACCGGTTTATGGAGAGCCCTTCAAACGCAGCCCGCCCGGAGCACTCTTGAAAATATGGAATTATTACCCGCGCGAGCGGGACGCGGACGGCGCGGACGGGTCTACGGTGGGCGAGGGGATGGGGAACGACGACGACGACGACGACGACGACGGGACGCGGCGCGCGCAAACGCGTACGCGTACGGGGGAACGGGGAAAACCGGACGGGGACCGGCGGAGACGGCGGGACTTTTCGCCGATATTGGGAAATACGATTTCGGGGGGGGAAAAAAAAAAAAAGAAATTAGAAATCGCGGGACCACGACGACGACGGCGGCGGCGGAGGGAACGACGTCATATCGTCGGTACTCACGTTAAATATATACTTCACATCATATTATCATCATCATTATCATTATTATCGTATAGTGGTACCGTTTTCCCGGGAAGGTCGAGACCGCTAATTCGATATGTATTGTTCTGATGACGCGCGTACGTATAATGATTTCGCCGATCGGTTTCGCGAGAGAGATTTCAGCGAAATTTCCTACGAAAACCATTCACACACACACACACACACATGTATATATGTACGTGTACTAGCGCGTGGTCGTCCGACGGCGAAACGTCATACGCATCGAAAACCCCGTCGTATACGGAAATGAACGCGATCGACTGACAAACGTTAAGACGGTAATCCTTTCTTGTTTTTTCTTTTTTTTCGGCAATCGGATTTCTACACGTCTGTGCGCCACTACACGACGTATCGTTTGGCTTTTTAATTTCTTATGTCGGAAAATACGGGTTTTTTTTACGCTTTACGCTCGATTCGACATTTGTCCGGTTGAAATTTAGAGGAAATAAAAAGAAACTCGTTGTTAACATCTTTTTTTCAATATCCATTCATTAATTTTCTATGAGTTTTTTTTTACTAATTCAAGCTAATGAAAATGTACATTTACCGTAGTATGTACTATTAACATATGTTCATTCTCTGAACTTCGAAAAACGGTAGCAGACAATAAACACCAAATATTAAACGAAGTTTTTGACGCCAAATTTTTTTTTTCTTTTGCCATAATTCGGCTTAACAAATAGGAGCCGTGGGTGTTGTGAATATGTTAGTGAGAGGGTGTTACTCAGACAACGATTTTACAGTTGTTATATTATTATTTGGAGTTTGAAAGCGACGATAAATCATCGTGTTCGAAAATCGTGGTGGAAATTAGGAACGACGCCAGTAGCGTGTTGTAATAATTCATGAACATGATAAATACTGTCAAAATATTGTACACGACTAAGCTTGTATAAGATATTCAGCTTTTGAAAAAGAATATATTGACAATTTCGATGGTTTTATTGTTTTTGTTTTGAAAATGTTGAATTCTTTTTAACTAAGAGAAAATGGAAAAACGTGTCAAGCAAAGTATCTCCACTAGATACAATTCACTACCGTGAAATAACGTGTGTCGAGATCATCCGAATGCTCCGTCTATAAAGTTTTCATAAAAAAAAAAACATTGTAAATTAAATAACATAGCTAAAATTGCTATTTCGAAGTGTATAAAAAAAATAAAATTATGATTTATTGCCTAAAACCAAAGTCACTGAGTTTGTTGGTTAGTCCCGTCACACCCTGTCATATATTATATATTTATTGTAAACAATACGATTTACGAACGATGAACATGCCGTGTGGCAATGTAACGTACTCGAAACATTTGTGAAGTTAAGTGTGAATTCGTGTCTACACATAATACTGTGCAATGTGAATTCTGGTCAAGTTATCAATAATAATAACGCGCGTACATTCTAGTAATATATCCACAACAATCACGACGCCAAATGTCCGCGTCCTGCGAAATTTCACAAAACGTTTCTCTACGTATATGTGTACGTATTTATTTATATATTTTATTAGTGATTACAAATCTCTCGAGAAAACTCATCCCGAAAATCACCATTTCCGTGTTAAGTACAAAAACTTGTCCCGGCAGGAAAAATCTCACGTCTCGTAGAATTGTCGGTTTTTTATATTTTTTTCTTTTTACAGGTTACGCTGCACTTTGATTTTCAATATTCAAATTTCAGAAACTGCAATGAATATCTGAGTAATTTTAATTACGACGAAATGTAGTTTCAATGTAGCGATAATCAAATGTTGATAAAACGTTACCTAATCATAGAACACATACAGTGGCGGCGCTAAAGAGGGGCAAGGTAGGGCAAGCGCCCTACCCAAATTTGGTTTCGCCCCACCTTTGCCCTACCCGTTGAAGAACAAACGAAAATTTAAATTTCAAGTATTTATGTGATTGCTGTGTTTCATGTGTTTCGCCGTGTAACTCGTCATATTTTTTTTGATGTGCATTCGTTTAGATAATACACCACGGAATACACTACCGTTTAATTTGATTTCGAAATTGTCTTTCAGTAATTTATATTTCACCCGTACAGACGGGGTTTCACTAAAATCCATGATCAATTCGCCATGATCTTGCCCCCCCTAGAAAAAATGTCTGGTGCCGCCACTGAACACATATCACTTTGACTGCGTTAGGTTAGTTATACGAACGGGAAAACGGTACGGCAGATAACGCGCCATCTGTTCAATTCGTACGAATCGATCGGTCGTCCCGAACGGCAATCCGTATGATGACGAAAAATTAAAAAAAAAAAACCCCCGTACCGTATTAAGTGGAGCGTTGAACGATTACGAACCTAACCTCTAACCGTTCGTGTCGTTACGACTTTTCCGTCCGGGGCAAAATACGACGCGTGTACGTACATATATACATCTGTACCCCGGAGGTAACGGACACCACGTCCGTTTTCGGAGAAATTCAGTTGGCTTCACGTCCTTGTTGTACGTTGTTCGTTCTACGTAAAGGTATAGGAGGGGGGCGCCACGTTATCAAAAGTAACGGAAATTAAGGAGACGAAAAATAAAACCGTTTTCCGTAGAGGCCAAGGACACCACGTGCGCTTGACTTCGAGTTCCCGTAAAATCACGGCGTCCTTTACCTCCGGGGTACAGACGCGTGTACGAGTACACGGACGGCGCGCCGCACACCCGGGAACGGGCGACGTGTAATGCCGTCTGGTAATCGTGGGCCGCTCGGGTTAGGTTTTACTCGACTTGCGGAAAAGTCTCCGGAACGGCCACACCGGAAGGCCCGGATGCTTGGCGGGGCGTCCGACCGACCGACCGCCGTTTACGCGCGCACGCCGGGACCGAACACGCGAACCGTCGTACGCGGATGTGCCGAAGATTAATGGCCCGTGGTTCTGGCGGAAATTTATGGTCGATAAGTCTGCCGCAAACGGTGTGGTGGGTGGTGTGGTGGGTGGGGGACTCGTCGAAAAACGTGGTGCGCGAACGACGTCATTTACAGGACGACGGGCGACGGGGCCGCGTGCCGCACGGTGAAAAACGCGCACGCGACGACGTCGTCGTGGCGATAAAAGGAACGCGCCAAAACGTGTCGCCCGAGTCACGGTCGATTTGTCGGCCCGCGTAAACGCGTTCCGCGCACGCACGCGAGCAAAGCAAAGCACCGGGGGTTTGTACGCGTATTGTTCGGCTCTACCCGGCCCGAAAAAATCGTTACCGCGACGTTCCCCCCCTATAAACGCACTCGTTCGATCGCGAAACGGTAGACAACTCCGTAATCGATCCGCTCGGAAAACACGAACGCGAACCTGAACCCGTGACCCGTCCGTCCGGGCGTCCTTTACGTCGTCGTTTCTTTGCGGCGAACGGCGGCGAGAGACGTCCAAACAACAAGGGCCGCGCGTTACGTTGGGTACGAGACGGACGGCGCAAAGCGAGTTCGCTAGACCGGCTTCCAAGACTGCGCCCAGTTGAAACCGCCACTTGAAACCCCCGAGAATTCGAAATACCGAAACTAACATTCGGTGGCGTCCGTACAAGTGACTCGAACACAAGTCGACTTGTAACGGACAAGTCTGAATTAACAACAAACACGGTAAAAATCGACAAAAAAATTTTCTCTGGAGGTCGGTTTTCACGGCGGAACGCACGATTATAGGACCAACACTAGATGGGGTCCCGAGGATGGACCACGGTAGCATGCATGGCCACACAAGTGGACGGGTCCTCTCCCGTATCAGGGGGACCAAGCACGCAACCGGCGTTGCCAGCGCACCACGGGGACGACGTGATAGTTCCACACGGGTACCGTGAGGGGGGGAGCTGAAATATGAGGTGTCGACAACGGCGTCGTCTCCTCAACGGCCAGCTGCGGGTCCACACGATTCCTCACGGTGGGCCCCGACGACGAGACGCGACGAGTTTGTGGGTGATCCTCGCGAAGCCGTGGTCGTCGGGTTTTCGGTTCGAGTACACGCCGAACACCACAAAACCACCGCAGCGGTGGGACGGTGGTGCAGGGTTAGTACTCATTTATAATACTCCTGGTTACGGCGGCGTCACGGGGAGTGAGGGGCGTTTTGGTCGCCGCGCGTGCGGGACACTGCGTCGAGGGAGGAGGAGAACGGGGGGCGGCGCGACGCGCGGCACAGATCCCATGTTCTCGTCCCGTCGTCACCCGCGGGAGAGGGTCATCATCGGTTTCGCGGGTGTCGGAGAACAGGGAAAGTTTTGGCGAACGCGCGCGCGCGCACGAGCCCTCTCGCTCGGCCGTCCTCCCCCGCGCGCGTGTGCCGACGCAGCGGCGACGCAACGGACCTGAAAAGGAATTCTCTTTCGAAAAACCAATTCTCCACGCCCCACCCGGCCCCCGGGGCACAGACGCCACCGCGGCCCCGTCCCGGGCCCTTACGCACAACGCGATCGTTGCGCGCGACACGAACGAACGTCGTCCAACGCTCCGTTACCCCGGAGAGTGTTTGTTCGCCGTACGGCGAGAATGGTACGGTTCCGCGCGTCAGACCTCGCGGCCGGTTACCGCGGACCGACCGTATATATACCGGGCGGTCGCGCGGAACCGTCACCGGGCAGAAGCGGTTGCCGTCGTTTCTGGGTTTAACGGCGCGCTTTAACTGACCGACAGATCGCGCCCGCGTAACGTCCGGCGCGTGCTACAGACGCGAACGGAACCGAACGGGACTCTCGCCAGCGTTTTCTTTGCTTTTTGTACGGTTCGCGGGCCATATTTTAGCGTTCAGATTCACATCGTAAGACAAGACGAGTCGGTGTACCGGCGGCATTGCTTCCACTGGTGATCGAGTGATAGACGAACCGTCCGGGAACCACGAGATTCGCTGCACCCAAACCAAACCGTCCGCGCCCGTCCCGTTGACCGCGATCTCAACAAAACGTGGATCACGTTTCGCATCCATAACGTCGGCGCTCGCCGTTGTCGGACGCGACCGGTACGAGAACACCACCCGACTACCGAACGGGTACTATTTGGACGGTCGCGTTCACGCCGTTACGTTTGCAAACGTGCGAATTCAGAAGTGTAATTTTTTTTTTTTTCCGAAATTACAAAGGTCGGCGTATCACAGTGTCCCACGGTCACGTTTTGATCGATAAACGTTTGTAAAACATCTGTGTCGACTCGGGAACCGAATATCGCCGTTTTCAGTCGTGTTAGGTTATCATCGTGTTGGCGAACGATAATTGTCATTGAAAACCGTCTGTACGCTTTGTGGGCAGTGTGTCGCGTGTGAGCTGTTCGAGCATGAAAGTACGGAAATACTTTTTCGTGTATCGAACACTAATTCAAATCGTATTTTTTACGCACGCTTATTTTGGATTTTTTTTTTGTTTGTTTCGTTTCGTTTTTCCACATTCATTGTATATACAGTATATACAACATCGAAATATTATTCAAGTCGTTTACTAGTGCGATTATTAAAAAAAAAAAAATACTAAAAAAAATATTACTATATTAGAGAATAAATGAAAAAATTACGATTCAAAAATTAAAATTATATTTTATAAAAATTATTACGTACATATTAATAAAAAATTATAAATTATATATGATGAACATATTTATTATTTATGAAAAAAATTTGTAATTTTGGTTTGTTTTGAATTATGTTCTAATATTCCGGAAATATATTGCTCGTACTCATATTGTACATTAAAATTATTACGTTGGAGATGAACAGCTCTCCTTAACACGTCTAGAGTTTCCAAAATCTCTTTGTTTGATGGTCGTTTAACATCGTTATCTATTACGATAGCTGTGCCAGGTAATCAGGAGTGTATTTATAACTCGCACTACAATAACGATAATTGCGATAAATGTAAAATGCGATAAAATTTGTTGTTCATACACACATTATAAAGCACGAATCGAAACCAGTTATAACCAACAAAAAAAATATTGTAATTTTTGAAAACCAATTTATTTCTAAATGTTAACCAAAAATGTTTATTTTCTATCATTTTTTTTATGAAGTTTGAGTCTTATAAACGAAGCGGTGAGTCTTATTTTTTTTAATACGTCCGGACCGTTCCAGACGATTTTGAGTCTAATGAGCGACTGAATCTTATATCAGTGAGTCTTATAAGCGGCGTCCACTGTATATAGTCACGGACAAGTAAACCGGTATTTACAGATATACCAAGTAAACGTGTTTTTCGATTGTTCCCAATAGTTTCATTAGGCGTAATTAAAAACCGACTAAAAATAGCAACAAGAACTGGTGAAATTGTTTACATATTCATTACGTATTCAAAGTCATATAACATTTTAAAATTTAAGATTTTGTGAAAATGTACGATTTTCCACGTCGTTTTTGTGATCTTTCGGTAGTTTTTTTCATCAGCTATAAACTAAGTTAAATTATAGTGTAAACATATTAGGTTGATACGAACTTATTAAAGTAACTAGTTAATTTGGTTGACCTTGAAATGTATTAAATTATGTGCAATCAAAATGACTGTGAACAAATGACTATCTAGTTAACTTTTTCATACAAAGTTAAATTCAAATAAATTGAAAAAACTGTAAACTGTTAACTACAACCAATTATAGTCGTTCTATTGTAATTTCAGATGGAACGGTAATTTTATCATATACGAATTAAAAATATACAAATCAAAAATATGAACAAATACGGTTTTAACATTTGACTTTTAACTAATCAAAAAAACTGTTCTTGATAACTTAATTTTATCTAGTGAATTTTATCATCAACTTTGACCATCCTTGAAGACAGTTTCAACGTACATATAGACAACGTTTCGCGGTAAGTTTAATACTCCTTGTTTGTACTACTGTAAATAGATATAATATTTATATTGTATACTAATACGCGTTATGTTGACATTGAATTTTCACGCACGCAACGTGTTGGAAGTAAATTGTTGTATTTATTTCATTATCGCAATTCGAACGTAAACAATCGAATATATACGATAGTAAAAAAATATTTTAAAAAAACCTCAACAAACCGCCTTTCATCGTAAAAAATACAATTGACGGATTTCTTTTTTCATGACTGAGTAAACTTACATTTCGTGTAAATTTCGGTATATTCGTTTTTAGAGCGTTTCTGCCGATTCGCGGGATTAACCACCTGTCCGTATGTATGTGTATGTGTGTGTGTGTGTGTATGTATGTGTGTGTGTGTGTGTGTGTGTGTTTGCACCGCGGTGAGCTTGTTGTAAAAGAAACCGCCGCCGCCGCCGCCAACACCATCTATACATATTTTAAGCCTCGAGCCGCGAGGAGCACAATGAAAGATTACCGACTAGAATTATTGTTATTATTATCATTACTTTTTTCTTTTCTTTTCATTTTTTTTTTATTATTATTATTTTTTTTTTATTATTACTGTTATGCATCGTGTAAAAGATTTCTGCAGTGTGTATATACACGTAAACGCCGACAAAAGTGTCTCTTGGCGCGTGTATTTTTCACCCTCTCTCTGTAGATATATATATATATATATATATATTATGTATAAGTATACACACACAGTCATCCCCAAACGTGCGGCTTTCACGCTTGGGCGGAACGTTCGCATTTTTCGAAATCGTTTGCGCCGCGTTACATCTGGAAAACACGCTTCGAACGCGTCGAACATGTATATATACATATATTTCTAAAGCACCGCGACGGGACAAAAAATAAATAATAAAAATACACGACAATGGAATTTCACTTTCCCTCCTCACCGTCTCGGTCGTGGAATTTTTGTAAAACCGCTATGTATAATAATAATAGTAATAATCTTTCTACCCGGCGATCACATCTCCACCACCGGTAGATCAATTTTAAACCAGTTTTACAACGATGCGTTTTTGTTTTTTATTTATGTCTGTGCCAGTCGCAATCGACGGACGCTTTTTCATCTGTACAAGATATAATGCATATATTTATTTTTAAAAGCACAGAATGGTATTTCTGCTTTTATCAATGATATACATATATCTGATATTTTACTATATCATTAAAAAAAAAAAAAATCCAAAAGAATCGAAATTTCCATCGATTATCACCACATATAATACTCAAATAATTTTTTGTTTTACTAGCACCTATTAAACTTCCTAAATTATCATTTATTTTTGTAGATTACATTTTTATAAAGAATACATTATTTTTAAATATATTTTTTTATAAAATAAATCACATTTCAAATATTTATGTCATAAAATATCTGTTTGTTTTTTAACGTGTACTGATAATTAATAAAACAAATTAACGAAATTATGGAATTAATTAATTCATAACCTGGTTAAATTTTCATGAAATTGATAAGTTTTTGTCTGTATTGTCCGCATATATAATATAATATCATAGTGTGGGGAAGACGTCCATTTTATGAAATAATATAACTCAATAGGTTGATTATTTAAATTACATTAATCATTCACCAAAATAAATAACTAAAAACCAACTATAGAAATATAAAAATAACGTATAAAATACGTGAGCTACATGTTAAAAGTAATTAAGTATATTCACATAATAGTTTAAAAAAGATTTAAAATGTATTTAATTAATCGACCTATTGAAATATATTATTTCATAAAATGAATGGCCATTGTTAACATTATAAAATAAATTACTTACAATATGGAAGAAAGCCTATAAATTTCGAGAAAATTTATCTAGCTTATGAACTGATTGATATTTAATTACATAAAATGATAGTGAATCTGTCCGTTTCATGAACTGGATATCCACGTCCCGTGATTCCGATAAATTTCACAACATGGACATCCATGGTACAAAGTTCATAAAAAATACGATTTCACTAAGCGGATGCGACATATACTCGTATATATTATAATGAGAAAAGAATCGATTTAAACAGACTTGCAATTAACATATATATATACATTCGGTGATATAATGAAGTGAAGTCGTGTATACTTAATCCCGAATTGAAAACAAGAGGAAAAACACATAAGCAATTATTTACGAGGAAGGAATAATAATATAGACAATTACTCGCGGTGGCGAATACAAATCGTATACATGCATACTATTATTTTGGACTTTGAAGCGCAGCGCGAGACGAAAACCGTACGAACCATGTACATATGTATGTAAAAAAAAAAATGTTTCTTTACATAATACGTACATCATTAGAGTTCGACGTGGAACCCAGGGGTGTTGAAATCGGTGAATGGACATTTTTTCGTCAAACGATTGCTTCCTAACGCCACAGCTTTTATCCAGCCCATGGACCAGGGCGTAATTGTTTCAATGAAGAAAAATTATAGAACAAGTGTGTTTAAAAAAAGAATTGAAGAGAAAATGATCTTCGAGTCTTTTGGAAAGATTACACGATTCTTGATAGCATTTATGACATAAATACTGCTTGGAAGTCAATTGAGCAATCTACGTTAGTCAAGTCTGGAGAAAAATTTTACCAAGTAGTGGAAAATACTTTGATAGTGTATGCAGAGGCAGAAGAAGAAGTATCTGTTTTTTATTTGGCTAATTTTGCAAAATCTATTACTGTAGGAGAGAATGTCGATAAAGATAACATCGATGAGTGGATAAATTGTGATGTCAATGATTCAGGCTTTGAGCATTTGGCTGATGAACAAATAGTAGGTAGAGCATTAGGTACGGTTTCGGAAAGTGAAGAAGAAGAAAACGACGAGGCACAATGTACAATAAAGCCGTAGCAACCGTGAACCGGTTTAGCCATGAAGCAGCTCTATAACACATTGACGGGCTCATTCAATATCTGGAAGAACAAGACGATACAACCTTTTGTGACAAAATGTTGTTGAAAAAATTTCAACCGCAAGTTAAAAAGAAGTGTTTTCAAAAAAAAAGTACTAAGACTTGTAGTTTTTTTGTCGAAAAATAAATATACATATATATCATAAACGTTATAAGAACGTTTAAATAAAAATAAAACGTGTTCTAATGTAATTTCCCTCAAATACAATTTAACATTAGACGATTTAATTCTTTTAATAATATAATAATAGCGATTTCGTCTCGATTTGAATTTTGCGGATTATCCGCTGAATTCGCTTATCCGTGGATGCCACGCCACCCTATTCCGCGGATAATCGAGAGTACACTGTATATATACATCGTTATATCGCGTGTATATTTAAGAGTCCGGCACTCACGGGTGCGTATACTTGCCTAAGTATAACGATATTTACATTCTATCCATTCGAAACCACACGCTGAAAATAATAAATGTTCGCCACCGTGATTGATGGACTCGATGAATATTAAACGGCACGACGACGGTTCGAAATACTTTTTTTAACACGAGTTCTACGGTAGATAATAAAACACGTACTGGCCGATCAAACACAAATCTATATGCGTTCCGCAACGTGCCGCGTGAATTGTAAATGCTATCGAAATATATTTAAATTGCAAATAATCGCCAGGCGAAATCCGTACCTTCGGAAACAACGTGAAAAATATATTGCTTTATTGGTTCGTATGTCAAAATGTAACGTTGTTTATTTTGTCACTTGACTTTTAACCAAAACCGATATATTTGAATTCTCGGTTGAACTCGGTTAAGAAAAAAAAAATGCATTTTAGCAAGGTAAAAAAACTTGCCCGGTCCTGGTTATTGTTATTATTATTGTTATTATTATTACACACGTGTATATTGTTTAAACGACACGCCCAAACGTGTAAACAAATGAAAGTATGTTTCGGGTCTCAAAATCGTGCGCAGCCTTTGAAACAAAAACAATATACGCGTCGTGGACCGCACACGGTGCGACTCGACCTCGGGCTGCAATAAAACGCGGCGGTCCGTGAACGCGAAAAACGTGCGTCGGCGGGCGGTCGCCATTACATCGCAATCGTCGTAATAACTATATTACGATCGACGATCTATATGTGTGTGTGTGTATGTGTGCGTGCGTGTATGTGTGTGTGTGTGTGTGTGTGTGTGTATAATATGTATAATATTATTACACGCGCGCACGCACACACACACACACATGTATTGTATTTGTAATGCGTTTAGCCGAGACTCAAAGTCGCAAACCGGCAAAACGACGACGTCGCAATATTAGATTATGGTCTCCGCGACCGCAAACTATGTACACGACATAATACACCCCCGGGGACCTACATATATGTGTGTGTACACGCGCTTTGATGTCCCCTTTTTACTCGTGTCGGCCCGCACTTGTACAAACGCGATGTATACATATATTACGTCTTGTACATTATATAATCATAATAATAATAATAATAATAATAATAATGATAATAATAATAATAATAACAATAATAATAATAATGCACTCGGAGGCATAACTGCGTATAGTAAGTTAAGTCCGCGAGACCGATAATAAAGTTATACGAGCATCCCCGCGGCGCGCTTATTGAAAACAACGGAAAAAAAAACATCCTCGTAAAGACTTTAACGACTAACCGCACATATGTGTACGTGTATATATATTGTGTGTCCCTCGTGTATCAGGCTGTAACATTTTTCCCATCGCTTTTATCGTTTTCCACTTGAAATTAAAAAACCATAACTATGGATGATACTCTCAATTTTCAATCGATTTACGTTCTGTTTTTATATTTTCGAAATCATAGATCTCTTTCGTATAAACGACGAAAACAAAATTAAAACGCGATAAAACTCAAACAAAATTTATACATCAAAGTGTTGAATTTCAATTGTTTTAACTTACTGATTTATACACAGCTCTAAGTTCTGCAGAGTTCAGTTTAAGAACTATCCGATCAGAGTTGGACCCAACTCTAATAATTTGTAGTCAGTGGCGGATCATGGTCATTGATGGAGAAAGTGCGACCTTAAATATGAAATAGTCTTCTCTTCGAATTGAAAAAAACCCCGAAATAGCAAATAATTTAGCAGCAATCGTCCGTGTGTAAATAAAATAAAATAAAACGTGCTTATGAATCGTACAGGCCAGGGTAGAAAATTATCGTTGATATAACAGATTGACTGCAACGTGTATTTTTTTTTTTGTATCCGAAGTAATGTCCATACTTGTCATGTACAAAATTGTTTGTGTTATTCAAAAAAAGTTTAAAGCTATAATTGGCAGGAACTTCATTTCAGAACACGACACTAGTTTGGTAAAACATCACGTATACAGTAAAACGTACGCCAGAACAAAAATGGTAAGTAAAGGTGTAAACGAAAATCTGTACATTCGGTTTCTGGTCAAAAGTCCGGAAATATACCGTGGCTATCGACCTGTTAATAATAGTAAATTGTGATTTTATTGGTTGGACGGATGGTTGCATATGAAAATGGTTTGAATGTATATGCACGCGCACGAACGAACACGACTAAACGTGTTTTCAGATACACAACTTGGACAACGTGACTTTTCGTCCCTACATGTCATGACACACATGTTATGCGCATTCGGCCTTCGTACATACAAGAAACAATACGTCAAAAAAAAAATTATGTTATTATTTTACTTGCTCCGATTTTATTAATATTTGAATAAACAATTAAATTATTCGTACATTTAAAAATAAAATTAAAATGTTTCCTTTTCTTTAATTTCAAGTAGGGATGCCTGTGAGTCAACATTGTCCTGTCGTCCAAGCCGGGATTGTAGTATTTATCACTATATCGTAGTCGAATTTGAGAATTATACATGTTTTGTGGATCAGTTCAATCAGTGTAATGTCACGAATTCCTTTAACTTTCTCGTGAGTTTTTCTTTCAGAAAAGTCGAAATAGTGTTGTGTTTGAACGGAAAAGAAATTGTCGCGTTCAAATTCAAGTTTCTCCACAAATACAAATAGTTGGAACCGAAATTCCAATATGTTTTTAAAAAATAATATGTATTAAAAGCTGGCCGGAGCGTGCACACGATTCGTATAAACCATAAATGTAGAACGCTCGTGTAACCGAAACTTCAAGTGACTTTGTAGAGGCTATTGATTTATTTCACAAATCAAACACGTGACACGTCGTATCTCGTCAATGTACGCGCACGTCCCCTCCCGTCGGGAAAATCTCCAGCACGTCACCGGCGCCCGGCCGTACACGGCTAACGCGTGTGGGAACTAGGATATTGGCCGTTTGACTTTTTTCCGTCCGTTTTCCCATAACAATAGCGTTGTTTTTATATTATAATAGAAACGCATACAATGTATGCCGACGATCGCCGCGCCGTCACGGCGACATAGCGTATACGCGCGCGTAATCCGAAGCCGCCGGTTATTACGATATTAGTTTTTAATACTTAATTTAATGCAGTCAACGACTTCACGGCCCGACCGTCGTCCGCTGCAGCACGGTTTTTAAACGATACGATTGTTCGTGTATATACATTAAAAAAAAAATTACGAAAAAGGGACGTGTCAAATCAAAACAAATATATACAATATTATAATAAACGCGACGTCGCGACGGCACGCGTTCGGGCCCGTACGTATATATTATTGAGACGTCAAATCTCGCCGCGTCCCTTTGGTGGAAAAAAATTATTTATATATATACACACGCGTATTAATCGTCCCCGTCTGCAAACGATACTCTCCTCCGCGCAAGCGAACGTACGTTACGCGAAATATTAAAACACGCGCATAAAAGAACCGGACACGTGTAAAAATTATTGTCGGACGTGCGCGTGCAGCGACGATCGTTTTCGGTGTGAAAACTTTTTTACACCCCCTCCACCCCATTTATGTATATATATATATATATACGCACGTATAGCCGCCTGTATCGCCACTCCACCGTCGATGGCGGAGGGGGATGACAAAAAAAAAAAGAGATATATGTGTATGCGCTTTGACCGAGGGGTGTAGGTGCAGAAAGCCGGTTTGATTTCACATCAAATTAACTTGTCATACTCTATACACACACCCGTTGATCGGTCGCGCGCGTTCGACGCACGTGCTCGGACACGTGGCCCGCCCCTCCTCTTCTCGGCCCGGAATGTTCGGGGAGGCTGAGCGTTCTCTTTTCTTTTCATTTTTTTTTTTTTTTTTATAGTGATATTGCGAATGTATCCGCCGACGCGTGAAACGAAAAAAACAAAAAGAACAGTGGCAGTGCGTGCGGATGTACTTATAGGACACATTTTATACTCGACAGTCTTTACGAAAATAAACCACGCCGCGCCGCCGCCGCCGCCGAATTTGTCACCAGATTCATCGACGACTATTATTATACACATCACGTATAATAGTCTTTTGTTCGCAGCTCTCTTTACATATATATATATATATCGTTTTGACGTCATACCGCGTATTGTATACGATCGCCGTCCTCCTCTTCCCGTCGCGCGCGTAACAAAGGCCGTTTTATAGATCCCGTCCCAAAATGTTTCACCCACTCGTTACGCACGTGAGATGATACGCGTACATTATATGCGTGTAATTACAATACCGTATACTGTGAACGCGTGCGTTCCAGTATACGGCTGTGGGGGTCTCGGCCCTCCGAAATTTCAGAAATGTTTTTGAATTTGTAATTTGTCACTTTTTGAACGATCAAACGAAAAATATAACGCTTTATTTTATATGTTTCACGCATAATTTATAACCGTGAATGTGATCGTAGTCAAAGATATTTTATGATTACTGCCGTTGCGTATACTGACAATATTTTAGACGTTGTACAACGATACATTTGTTCAACACCTCAAAATTATATGTTGTCGCGAGTGCATCTCAGGCAATACTCTAATTATGCCGTTGGCTGCACTTACATGTGTACATATATATATATTTTTTTTTTTTGAAACCAGTAAAGTATTACGAGAGTGTTCCAACACCCAATTTATGTGTCTAAGAACGATTTTAAGGGTTTGTTTTTTTTATTCGCGTTTTGCCACTGAATCGACAAACATTATATCATCACGATAACACGTTTCGAAAATGTCGTAAGAAAATATGATTATGCTTTTGACGATATAAAAAAAACAAACAAACATAACGTTCGAGTAAAAAACAACATAAAAACAAAACGTCTTTCGGAGAATATTATTTGCACAACATTGTATATAGTACAATATCGTCGAATAAAATTTAATCGACGCTAGTAATTCGATTTAATATATATACACATACAATGTACATATATATATCGTGACGCACCACTACACCAGAACACCTAGTAAAATATTATAACAGAAGTTCTATTCTGTGGGTTGGATGGAGTGTGTGTGGGAAGAGGGGTTTTGTATCGTCACGTTGCAATAATATTACATAAAAATATAATACATAATATATATATAAATGAATCAAGTAGATAACAAAACTCCATAAAAAAACAACAAATCGTATTATAAGATTATAACGTAATAATAATCGTCGTTTACGCGTGTTTTTATTGTATAATCTCTACGATTAACAAGGGAAAAATAATATTTTCGTTTTTTTCCCCGTATTATTTGTTAGACGGTACAACGGTTTTTATATTTACTTCGACTATAGTCCATGCCCACGATCATTACATTCGTATACATGGTTTTCGTTTTCGAACGTCAGTAATTATTATAATATTATTAATATTCCCACATATTATTATAGATATGCACGTTTCGCATTTAGAAAAATCACATTACATAGTGTATTATACTTAATACGGATCAAACATACTTATAAACTCGAAAACGATTATAGTACATCGAAAACGGTATATATTTTTGGCTTATTTCAGACCTGATAGCTAGACGAAAATTCGATCATCTAAACTTAAAGTGGTCTAACGTTCTAAATTATCAAAAAAAAAAGACAATTTGTAAAAATTTGTTTTTTAGTAGAGAGGTCACGTTTTATCAGTGATTCCCGTGGAAAATTTTCTAATTTAAATCCAATAATTCGTATCGATTTCAAGTAATATCATATACATGTACAATTTATACTTCTGAATTATATGCATAAAAAACAATTCAACATACATATCAAAATTCGCATCCATAACTCTGCACAACTTTTAATACGTGTTTTTAAAGAGCTTATGAAATTTCAGTTTCAATAATACATTTCGATCAAAAATAATTTATTAATATTTTACCTTGCTGATCGATTGATTTTATAAAATACACATTAATTCACATTTAAACAAAATTATAGCATATGTTTGGTTAGTCAAAAAATATTTATAGCATAAGCAATAAAATAACAATAAAACTAAATTTAAAACTGGAATCGTCAATAACGTCCTCACAGAAACCCATACTTTGGAAAATAAGTCTTCCGTTTTACTACTTAAATCAAATTTTTGTTTTTTTATTTTAACGAGGTATGAGCAATTGATTTTAGTGCCCTTAATATAATAGCCCTTGATGAAATTAATATTTAACGTGTAAGTATTTATTTATTTATTTTCATAAAAACGTCACTTATGCTTTCTGGGCGAAAACATGTGCATCATTTGTGGACGATAATTGCATTACGTACCGTGAACGATACGAAAATTTTTAAAAATTCACGCGGTAGTCGACGCGAATGTCGAATAGGGGCAGGGGAAAAATGTGATAATAATAGCATGATATTCAAACGGTCCACAGACCGGGTTGCGTAACAGCAGCTTTAGTATATACACAGTCGTGTCGCGTCGCTGAGCACGCGTGTAATTCTATTTCGTGTGTGTGTGTGTGTGGTGTGTGTGTGTATATATCGCGCACCGAATGAGAGAGACGGTATTTTTTTCGCGTCACTTCAACAAAAAAAAAAAAATTTAATTTTGTTAAAATTTAATTGAAAGAGTAAACGTCGTTTTTCCGTCCTCCGGTGTACGTACGGCTTTCATATTGCCATGCATATGGATATAAAGCACCGCGGTAAAAAAAATGAAAAAAAGGGTGAAACGTTGCGAGACGAGTGACGACGAGTTTTGTATTAAACGTAATTTTTATTAATTTCATTTTTCTTTTCTTTTTTTTTTTGTTCGTATCAATTAACACGCTGGTGTAAAAAACGGGCCGGGTCGCCTCTTGTACGCAATTGTGCACGAGTGAATGGAACGGCGGCGGCGGCGGCGGCGGCGGTTGTGCGTTCGCTAGACGACCAGGGGAAGGGGGCATCATCGCGTATGCGCGCACGCACGCATATTTACGTACGGGAGCGTGCGAAATCAAAATGGCGTCAGTTTTGAAATTTCGCAGCTGTTATACAACACCACCCTCCCCTGTTGGTCGCGAGCGCGCAAAGTCCCTCGGGGTGGGGGCGGGTTGAAAGACGTGCGCGTGTGCGTAACACACATATCTATAAACACCCTCGCGCGACAGGGCTCGCGGGTATATGCGCGCGCCCTCCTCCTCACCCCCCCCGCCACCGCTCCGCTACGCGCGTATACGCGCACGTTCGAAGATTGTATCTTTCACGGTCCAATGAAAACATCGCTCAATACCGGCTTAACGATCGTACATATTGTAATATGTGTGCGTTTGTGCGTGCGTGCGTGCGTGCGTACGTTCGTGGCGGCGAAGCGCTCGCAACACTCCGTTGCCCGTGCGTCGTCGCCCGACGGTACCTCGTGTGTGTGTGTACGCTCACGCGTCGCATTGCTCTGCGGGATACGCGCGGTAGTGTCGAAAACCCGAACCGAACGAACACACCTGTACCGTAAATACGCGCGCGTATCGCGTATCGATTGTACACACGACACGAGTATACATACAATATACAAAAGTACGTGTACTTTGTCCGCCGCCTTTCACATCCTTTCGGGCCGGCGGACCCGGCCACGACATCAAACGTTTTGCCCGTACGACGGAACGATATTATATTATATTCACGAAAAGAAAAATACACACGCGCACACACACACACACATATTATATATATATATATGTCTCCGCCGACAACGGACAACAACGATAACAATGATAACGATATATACTGCGCGCCACCCACGCGTTTACACGTTCACTACAAACACTGTACATATACGTTGCGTTTCGCTAGAATATCTACGCGCCTTTTGAACATTCCGCAAGTGCCTGCAGTCCGTGCGGTGTTGTCGTAAAAAATATTTCTTTTTTTCTTTTATAATATTCAAAATACTACTAAAATGATAAAAGTGTTTCAGTGATTTTTAAGTATTTTTTTGTTTTTAAATAAAATATTTCAAATGATTCAAATTCTTCTTCTTCTTCTTCTTCAACAGCTTAACGGTCCGCTAAGGACTTGCGCTGCCACTCTCCATCTTTCTCTGTCCAAAGTCCAGTCTAACGTCGCATTCCCATCTATCAGTCTCATATCTTTTTATACGGTGTCTTTCCATCTTGTTCTTGGTTCTAACAAGTGGACGTTTTTTTTTTTCATATAGGTCATAAAGCTCTTCATTGTGTTTCTTTTCATATAATCCTAAGTTGTCATTATATACCGGTCCATATATATTTCTTAATAGTTTTCTTTCCCATATAGCAAGTTTTCTATTGTCATCTTTTGTTGTGGGCCAAGTCTCACATCCGTAGGTTACTATTGGCCTAAGGTAACTTGTGTAAAAAGTAATTTTTTACTTTCTTGATAGTAGTTTTGATCTCAATAACTGTTAGAATAACACCTATTTCCATTTGATATTCTTTCTTTTATTTCCCTATGCATGTTGTTACTGCTGTTTATATTAACACCCAAGTATTTGAAGTTATCCACCTTTTCAAATGATTTAAATACTAAAATTAAAGTTGCCTTCATTTGGTGAAAAAAATTATACTTTATACTTGCAATAGATAGGAAATCAAAATAAATTATAACATATTGTAAAAATATAATATATCGTATGATACAACTGTATACTTAAAATATGAATAATATAATTTATTCCTATGCTTAACTATTGGCTTTTTGAAGTGAAACATCTTTATAGAGGGTACAAAAAAAGGAATTTTGCACGTCACAGTCGGCCCGTCACGATACTCGAGATTAGTTGCGCATACGCGTTGTCTCATTTTAGTTGCAGCCAATAGCGTGTGAGCAGACCGTTTGGCTGTCCTCACTAGTCTTACCGCATCTATCATCTGTGCACCCACACGTGCCGTGATCACGTCAATTGCTGTTTAAACACACACGTACACGCATCGGGCCAAATAATATAAGCAAAAGTGCCAAGACCGTCTTGTTTTTGTTAACCACTTTTTGTGTGTTCTATTTGTCTTTGCTTAATTTACATTACTATATACACTAGGCTGGTGGGAATTAGGATTGGGAAACCAAGTAACCGATTTCAAAGAAACTAGCAGAGGTGACCAAGAAAGCTTTTTATTGATAAACAACCTCTGCTCGTACAATCCCTATATATATTTAGCAAGCAGAATAGAGAATATTTAGTGACTCCCATTCAAATTTTTGTTTATTATATTCCAATACAAAACTAATATTCAATCGGTTGAATGATTCTGAAAGAAGTTGTATTTCCTCCGCGCCTACTCGTTACACGTATGAAATTTGATGACGTTTAAAAAGTGTAATTCTTGAATGAAACGTAAGATTTTGCATGAAATATCGATTTTCATATTATAAAAAATACCACCAATATATTTTATTCGTACGATAACAAAAAAACAAAAATATATATATATATGTATACATAGTCCCATCTGGTGATTGCTGTGACAACCACTATTATAATAACGACGAGATTCGTATTTAATAATAACCATTTGGAATTCAGTTGAATATAATTTTGACCGACCACTCTTGCTCGCTGCAATAATAATTAAAGTTCTTATTATTATATTACATTTTCGAATATTTCAAATCGATTCCATTACAATTAATAATAATTCATTCAATTATTAACTATGGTAAGTACAAGCTTTTAAGGTTCAGAGTATATGAACGTATTATAAAAGTTTCAATTACTTTAAAGGAATTTAATTGCAAAACAAAGAAAGTGACGACAGCCTCCTCCATGGAAATCGAATCCATGACAAAACGTTCGGATTACCAACGATTCCTTGATCAAGCCCGGTGTCTGAGAACGCAGATGAATTCGTCTGATCCAATCGAAGACGGCGCGATGTGTTTCGGTTGTGTGGTGTTGAGAATGGAGTTCGGGAATTACGTTGTGAACGGCGTAGGACCTACTTCAGACGTAATGCCATACATATATACGATTTATTATAATAACGGATTGAGTTGACGCGATAAATATATATTATTCCCGGGTACAGATCGCACACGCGAACGCATTGACAAAGATAAAAAACTTGTTGCGTCAGCAGTTGGGCTTCGTCAAGTTGTGCCTGGGCGCGGTACCTATGGACAAAGGAAACACCGATGACTTTCTACGCGACGCTGATGTCGTGTTGAATTCGGATCGTGTAAGTCGTACATAGAAATACAAACTGGAAAACCGGATAATTATTCGTGAACGGAATCTGAGTATAATCGATCCGTCTATTTTTTAGTTCTCGCGAAAACACATAGATTATTTAAAGCTGACGCGACGGTTCATCATGGAAGACGGCGGACGGACCGATTCGGCGATGACCACACTTCAAAAAGTCACCGCGATCTTAGGAAGTTTGGTCACGTATGAAAATGTTTCAAGTACCAATACGTACATTGTAAAATGTACGTATAGCAAATACTGTTCCACGGGCATGGGTCTCAACAACAAAGTACGTATCAGATTCACGTTACGTACGCTGTTAAATATATAATCGATATTGTAAATAATCCTCTCCGACACATTCTCGTCCGGACCATTTAGGAGGCGAAATGGCAAGCCGCCGTGGAAATGCTACATACATTGAAACAAATATGCGGTTTCAAATTAATCCAAACCGACGTCAATCCGGATTTTGAGGGGCCAGCTGTCGGATCCATGTTCTTACGAGTGAGTATAATAAAATATAGGAAAACTTACGTCAAAATATACGCATTTTTTAACGTTTGTTAATTGTCGCGTATCGTTTCAGTTACCGGAGTCCAACCGGTTCAAATTAAGAGTGTTGAAACACTTTTTAATTACGCCTCATCAAAAAATTTCGTCGGAAGATCATCTGCGCGAGATCACTGCTCTTACGGATGAAACTCTGCAGTATAACGTGCGACGCACCAATTCACTTCTACAAGTGCAATACGCAGTTAGTTACTGCAGTGCGTCGGCGACTAATGTTGACGAGACGGTACGTACATGATTATTATATATTTATCAATATATAACAAGTTATAATGTTTATAATGGGGGAAAATTATATTTATATTTATATATGTTTTAGATATGTAAAAACCTATGTTGTGTGAAAATGATACTCGCGCTCCACAAATGGTGCGGGTTCAATTTTACGGTGAGTAAAACACAAACATATAAAATATATATATGTATAAATGTTGTGGGATATTTGATCAATATAAAAATGTATTTTACAGATCAAATATGAAAATATTAAGAAATATTACATACATTTGAATGGAAACGACGTAGACGAAGAACAATGTTATAAAGAGAGTAGCCTGGACATCGAAAAACAAGAAAAACTACAAGATGATGTACAGGTTATTAGAAACACAAATATTTCAGAAGACACAGAGACGGACCAGAAAATAGTAAAAGATGTGGAAATATCCGTCGAAGTAATGTGTAATGGAAACGAAGACATAGGCGTTTCCGATATAGACCACGGGAAATCGCTTGTGACGACTGTGGATAATACAGTTAAAGACAAGATACGTGAAGACGACGTAGATCTTACCGAGCACAATAACGAGATCGTTTCGGCTAAGAACAAAAAAGAAAATTACGTTGACTCTGGAGAGGTACATCTAAAGCCTCGCAAATATTAGATTTGTTAATTCATCGTTTATTGAAATATCCTTATAATTTTTTTTTTTTTATTTTTTTTCTATGCACTTGAATAAAATTATTTTTAATTCTCTTTATTGTTCGTTAATAAACTATACGATATTTCATAGAATGTACGATCGGACGAAACCGTTTCAACACCCCAAGACGCCTCGACGTGCGAAAAACGGTTAACTGTCCATAATCCAACAGAAAACGATCGTGTTCAACACGCAAACAAGCCACCGTCAACGCCAAAGGAGAACAAATATTTTAAGGTATTTATTGGGAATTCATCACTATATAATAACGCGCATTTCTTACAAATATACTTGACTAAACGATTAATTTACGCTTTTGAAGCCGATGACGTTGAAATGTACTCGTATGGAAAGTCAATCGGTCTACTGTCACACAAAGTATATTACACTACGGCAAGGAGACCTAATGGTATAAACGAATCGAATCTTTATTTAAGATTGACAATTCATAATTTCTTTTGATTGTGTCAAATCGTTTATTTTTTTCATAGCCCGAACATGTACGTAATTTAATCCGGCAGACCGTACCGGCTATTAAAAAAGCTGACGAGTTGCTAAAATTAAAAATATGCCCTTTGCCACCTTGGAGTCGAACGCGTACGTTTGGTCAGGATTACATGGCGCAGAACGACAACGATTCCGAATACGGAATGAGTACATTCGCTATACTAACGAGAATCAACGTAAATAACACATATAATAATAATTATAATAATACGTCGTTTTAGAATGATCGGTGAAAATATATTGTAAAAAACGCGCGTTTTCAGAAACTCGTGAGAAACGCAACGGCAATCCTCAACAAGATCACGCCAGACACGTTCTTACGTTTCACGGCCGAGTTGTCAGATGTGTTCGTCAAATCTTTGTCGACGCAAAACTTGTGTTTCGAAATCATTTTAGATCTGCTGATTAAGAAGGTTTGCAGCGCGACATTAGAATCGCACGTTCGATAGATACATTATAATTTAATAATGCCGGACGATGTTGATGTATATATTTTAGGCGGTAGACGAACCGATCTATACCAACTTATATGCGAAACTATGCCGAGCGATGTATATGCTGGCGATACAAGACGGACACGGAATGTTCAGTACTATGTTAAATGCAAAACTGATGGAAAAGATATGCCGAGGATTGGACATTGATTTCACCGAATATGGGAAATTGACGGATTACAAAACGGAAATCGATACGTGTGAAGACCATGTGAGTCAACAATTTTCGTTTTCCCCTAAACGCCCAACGCGCGTATAAAACACTCAAAAATTCTGAGTGAGAAGGAAAGGACGAAAGTGTATTTTTGCGACTTTCACTTTTCTCGAAGACTGGGAATACGTAGGTGTTTGAAATACAAAAATGTAATGTTGATTCCAAGAATTTGACGCGTATTTAAATTAACTGTACGTTTAAAATTGTCGGTCCAAACAAAACGTATTCGTTACTAACACTTACGAGAAGTTAATACAACATATTACCAAAATGTAACTTTACTGGAAGTCAGTATTTTATTATTTAATATTTACCTGCCGTTCACATTTAAATTATATAATATTTACAAACGTATTTTATTAATAGTGTTACATTGAACTTATAATATCACTGAGTTATTTTTATTTTTTTTTTTTTTTTTTTTACTGAATATTTTAGGACACGCGTTACGAATTTACGCTTGAACTGCAGGAAATGGAGATGGGATATCGCACGCACATCATTGGCTTGTGCAGGTAAAAATATCTGATGATTTTTTTCATATGGTACATGTTTATATTAAATATTAATTTCCTGTAGGTTTATCGGAAACCTGCATTTGACGAAATATTACTCGGCCGAAATCGTGTTTAGTTATCTGGAAAGGTTCTACGCGATTTTCAACGATGCATCGTTAGAATGTCTGTGTACGATGTTATCGATCGTGGAACCATCCCTGGAAAAAGTAACGTTTTGAAATCTATTTCAAGCAAAATGTTGTCTTGACTTATTTTATTATTTATACAATAATTATAGTAAAATATTTAACTTCACTTGAATTTTAAATAATTATCTAAACTTATCAGTTTCTTTCTTTTTATTTTCACAATATGTATGATTATAGCTTATCCACTTAACTTTCGTCTCTTCTGAGAATAATGTCAATTCACTTATTCGGTTAAGATATAAATGCGAAATTACATGTGCAATTTTCGCATTCGAATATAAAAGGTATAGTAATTAACTTATAAAGGTCGAATAAGTGACGTAAGCTTAGAAACAAACCATTTAAGACGATTATGAATTAAATTTTTTATTGGTTAATGTCCTATTTCGATTTCGAGTTTTTAAAAATACATTATAAAATTTATTATATCTCATAAATTCCAAAACGTACGTTATTTATTTGTTTATCGTTTCCAGATGACGAATTTGATGACGTTAAATGCGTACAAAAGCATGTTACGAAATCTAAGGATGCTGGTAACGATGCAAGATCCGTTTGTGTTGTCGTTATCGAACAAGGCAAAAATTAAGATAACCAATTTTTTCACGGCGAGGGACATGAACGCTGACTTAAATCGTCCGGACTGTCCGAAATGCATAGAAGAAACGAATGAGGACGTGGTTAATTTGTTTGGTGAAGCGAGATCACTACCGCTCAGATATTGTTTGCAAAAAATTGAAACGAAAAATCCTGTCGTTACGAAAAGTCCGCCGTGGATGTCTGCGTTGACCAGCCGGCCTCTTAACGTCATTGCTCCACATAATGTTGTGCCGTCCGATAATAACGGTAATGTTCGAAAATTTTTCTCCTCCCCCTTTTTCTTCCGACGTACGCGGTGTAAAAAATTTAATGTTACGAAAATCATATCCAGAAGACACAAGCAGCGGTCCAACGGAGATATCACGTCTTGTCGACGGCAGGAGAGATTTCATTACCAAACCACGGAGTGATAATCTCCCGAGAATATTGATAAGGCAGATGCCGCGGGAAGACGGACAAATTCGGGATTCGGTGGACGGTACGAAACCTACGATTCGCAAAAACGACCGCACCAACGACAGTGCGGTAGCGTTGGCGAAGACGGCAACGGCTACGACGACAATGACGGCGACGACAACGACGACGACACGTGGTTGTCGACCGCAAGATTCCGTGTCCGTTCCGTGGCGTGACGTCAATACTCGGGAATCGCGTGACAGGCAAACGCGAAAGGAACGACCGCTGGAGAGATGGAACGTATTGGGCACCGCGGTCCGACGGCAAAACAGTGCTGTGAAAAGCACAAACGGACGACAGTGCGACGGGAGGAAAAGCGGTGTGGCCGGAACAGCGTCAAATAGAGCGACGAGATCAGCTGCGGCGCTGCGCAAACGAGAGGCCCCGTTTGACCGTCGAAAACTGTTCGACCTGTCGTACTGGAGCAGAATGATTAACGATTCGCTGATTGAAGAACTAGAGTTTGAGAATAATAACGTCGTTCCTAGAAATGATCGTCTCCAGTAAATCGTAAATATCTAAACGTATTTGACGGGCCGTAATTCTTTCGTTATGTTACCGATTTCACGTGATATGATCGTTAATTTCTATTCGTTCTTTCCAGCCCGACAACGACTCGGGATGACCGCGGCCACCACAGTCATAGGATTAGGTGATATTTAATATTTTATAGGGCTTCGTCTAGGTAAGCCGTCTCATACCAACACTTCGGTATGTCACGTGTTATTTATTATTGATAATTTAATCGATGTAGTTTACATCTATTTTATTCTACACATGAGACCTTCGATAATAAAACTTTAAGAATTTCATCGGGTCTCTTCAGATTTTTGCTTTCCTGAGCGTATAGCATCAACTTTTAGTTGAGAATCGCCAATGGTGTGTCCTGAACGTTTTTATGGATGAAAGTATTTTAATACTTTTAGTTCAGTCGAGAAAAACCCAAGAACTAAACTCAAAAATGAGGTACCTTTTATGTCCCATTCTTTGCACTGCGTAATATTCTAAATTGTATACAAAAAAAATTAGATAGTAATACAATATAGATAAAACGCGGTAAAATGTACGGTTTTGGATATGAATAATTAAATAATACCGTCATATTGAACAATTAGATAAGATAACATAAGAATAGTCAAGGCAGTCAATGCAGTCCAGAGCGATCCACTCCAGTCTCGGCCAATTTGTACAAATATTGCCTGGCGTATTTCTCACATTTTGAATTGATGAAATAAAGGTAAAACCTAAATGTTCTGTTACTGTATTTATGTATCATCCTTAGGATCAACGATTCAGTGTATTTTAATATTAATCGGATCAAAGGATAAAGTACACCTTATATTTTTATTCGTGTTTTGTCATTGTGACAAAGTTTATTCACTATACTTATAGAATAATGGTATTTATTTGGTTACAAATGTTCATTAATAAAATTATTAATTAGGGTCCTAGAAAGAAGGACAAGAGTGTTGCGCTGACATTAATGTCGTGCCAGTAAACGCGCCTTCGCGAGGACGCTGTGAGGGGAAGACCGCTTCCTCACGATGTTCCGCAGGGAAAGACTTACACTTCTGATAATGCGTCACATAGCAGTTTCGTGGCAGGCGACATGCAACACGTGTCCGATAACGAAGAATTTTTCACAATTGTAAAATAATATATATATATATATATACATTTCATAACAATAAACTTGTTTTTACTTTACATTAGTAAAAACTACTCGAGCAATTTTCTCGAATAATGCGTTCTATGAACACATCGTATTTTTTCCACGATGTGCACGTACGAAAATCTTTCATACGACCGATTTTACGGAAGCGTAACGAACATGTGCAAAGAACGCCGTTGTACCGCCTCGTGACGATTGCTCGAGTGCCACGGACGACAGTTCAATAGTTTTCCGGATAATGCGCTTTTTGCTCACTGGATACACTCGACTGTTTCCCATATTTTTCTTCGTTATCATTTCATCCACTGCCCCTCCCAACTCTTTGATCCGCACTCCGCCTTCCTTTTTCCATACGGTTGGGTTGTGTGTCTTACAGCGCAGCCCTACCAAGACCAGACCTGCCGGATTGTGGTGGTGATGACCTAATCGCTAATTGGCAACAAACATTCTGGCGAACGGTTATTTCGTACGGATTCCTATTATTGCCGTATTTGTGTTTGCGCCGAGCGATTAATAATATACGCCCATAATAATGGTATGTTATATTATATTCATCACACAATTATCGTATGGTTCAGAGTGTCGGCGGTTGACAAGGAATTAGAGCAGACAATGAGTGTAGCAGACACGAGAATGTTTAGATGGATGTGCGGACTAAGTGTAGATAGGATAAGCAATGAATCTGTAAAAGATTTCATAAGAATAGCTTATGATCGTGGATAAGACGAGAGGAAGAATAGACGCGGGAAGAGAAAATTCGGATGCTGTAAGAACGATTAGAGAAATGAACGTTGAAGGAAGAAGATGTTTGTTATATGTGATATGAGAACTGTTGGTGTGTGAGTAGATGACGTGGGAGATCGTGACAAGAACTCAAATAACTGATATAGAGGCGAGATAGAAGAAAAATTTATATTTATGCAAACATACAAGTGTGTGAAATTACATTTCTATAGTTTTCCGTAAAAAACTAACGTGAATGTAAAAAGCCTATCTGTTCACATATCCGTGTATACTAATTTTTTTGATTAATTTTCGTATAATTCCAATATTTATTTATATAGCAGAATAAAGAATATTTAGTGACTCCCATATACATTTTTGTTTATTATATTCCAATACAAAACTAATATTTTATCGGTTGAATGATTCTGAAAGAAGTTGTATTTTATCCACGCCTACTCGTTACACGTATGAAGTTTTATGACGTTTATTAAGTGTAAATTTTGAATGAAGTATAAGATTTAGCATGAAATATCGAATTTCCTATTATAAACATGTAGCATGCCAAAATTTAAAAGTAAATATTATGTCACGTAACCCAGTACGTTTGTATATAGATCAAATTTAAAGAGGGAAATGAAAATTGCTTACTACAGCCTTCAATTACAATATTCTTTGGCCATTGTGTTTTTCAATGTGTCGAGTGCGTTTGAAGGAAACGGTCTCCAATACTTATGAATTTGTTTTTTGTTGTACAAAATATTTAAATATGATGGCTTAAGTTGTAAAACCGATCTTGTCTCAAGACCGTCAGTGAACGAGATGGAGACGTCGGCAACATCAAGTACATAAATGACAGCAGCAACAACGACAACAACACTCACAACGGGCTCAATAAATAGATAACTAAAAAACAAAATAATGTATGTATGCTTGTGTGTAATATCCTATTTCTTTGTCTCTTTTTGTATAAAAACATAGGTTTATTTAATTATTTTTTCATATATTTATATATGGTCCCATGTGGTTATTGCTGTGGCAACCACTATTATAATAACGACGAGATTCGTATTTAATAATATCCATTTGGAATTCAGTTGAATATAATTTTGACCGACCACTCTTAATCGCTACAATAATAATTAAAGTTATTATAATTGCATTATATTTTCGAATATTTAAAATCGATTCGATTACAATTAAAAATAATTCATTAATTTATTAACTATGGTAAGTACACGCTTTTACAGTTCAAAGTATTTAGAAGTATCAAATCGGATTCAATTATTTTACAGGAATTCAATTGCAAAACAAATACAGTGACGACAGCCTCCTACGCGGAAATCGAATCCAAGACAAAACATTCGGATAACCAGCGCTTCATCGATCAAACCCAGTTTCTGGGAACGGAGATGAAGTTGTCCGAACCAATCGACGACGTCGTAATTTTTTATTTATTATTTTTATGTGCAATTGAATAAAATTATTTTTAATTCTTATTATTGTTCCTTAATAAACTATACGATATTTCATAGAATGTACGTTCGGACGAAACCGTTTCAACACCCCAAGACGCCTCAACGTGCGAAAAACGGTTAACTGTCCATAGTCCAACAGAAAACGATCGTGTTCAACACGCAAACGAGCCACCGGCAACGCTAAAGGAGAACAAATATTTTAAGGTATTTATTGGGAATTCATCACTATATAATAACGCGCATTTCTTACAAATATACTTGACTAAACGATTAATTTACGCGTTTTGAAGCCGATGACGTTGAAATGTACTCGTATGGAAAGTCAATCGGTCTACTGTCACACAAAATATATTACACTACGGCAAGGAGACCAAATGGTATAAACGAATCGAATCTTTATTTAAGATCGACAATTTATAATTTCTATTCATTGTGTCAAATCGTTTATTTTTTTCATAGCCCGAACACGTACGTAATTTAATCCGGCAGACTGTACCGGCCATTAAAAAAGATGACGAGTTGCTAAAATTAAAAATATGCCCTTTGCCACCTTGGAGACGAACCCGTACATTGGGACAGGATTACATGGCACAGAACGACAACGATTCCGAATACGGAATGAGTACATTCGCTATACTAACGAGAATCAACGTAAATAACACATATAATAATAATTATAATAATAGTCGTTTTAGATTGATCGGTAAAAATATATTTTGGAAAACGCGCTTTTTCAGAAACTCGTGAGAAACGCAACGGGAATCCTCAACAAGATCACGCCAGACACGTTCTTACATTTCACGGCCGAGTTGTCGGCGGTATTCGTCAAATCTTTATCGACGCAAAACCTGTGTTTCGAAATCATTTTAGATCTGCTGATTAAGAAGGTTTGCAGCGCGACATTAGAATCGCACGTTCGACAAAAACATTATAATTTAATAATGCCGGACGACGTTGATGTATATATTTTAGGCGGTAGACGAACCGATCTATACCAACTTATATGCGGAACTATGCCGAGCGATGTATATGCTGGCGATACAAGACGGACACGGAATGTTCAGTACTATGTTAAATGCAAAACTGATGGAAAAGTTATGCCGCGGATTGGACATTGATTTCATCGAATATGGGAAATTGACGGGTTACAAAACGGAAATCGATACGTGTGAAGACGATGTGAGTCAACAATTTTCGTTTTTTCCTAAACGCCCAACGCGCGTATAAAATACTCGATAATTTTGAGTGAAGGGGAGAGGGCAAATGCGTAATTTTGCGACTGACACTTTTCTCGAAGACTGAAGTACGTGGTTGTTTGAAATACGAAAATTTAATAGTCACTCCCAGAATATTTACGCGAATTTCCCTTAAGTGTACATTTAGTATTGTCGGTCCAAACAAAACGTATTCAATATTAACACTTGCGAAAAGTTAACACAATATATTACCAAAATGTAACTTTACTGGAAATCAGTATCGTATTATTTAATATTTGCCAGCTTTTTACATTTATAATATAATATGTACAAACGTATTTTATGAATAGTGTTACTTTGAAAATATTATTATATCACTGATGTATTTTTATTTATTTTTTATTTTTTACTAAATATTTTAGGACACGCGTTACGAATTTACGCTTGAACTGCAGGAAATGGAGATGGGATATCGCATGCACATCATTGGCTTGTGCAGGTAAAAATATCTGATGATTTTTTTCATATGGTACATGTTTATATTAAATATCAATTTCCCGTAGGTTCATCGGAAACCTGCATTTGACGCAATATTACTCGGCGGAAATCACGTTTAGTTATTTGGAAAGGTTCTACGCGATTTGCAACGATGCATCGTTAGAATGTCTGTGTACGATGTTATCGATCGTAGATTCATCCCTGAAAAAAGTAACGTTTTGAAATCTATTTCAAACGAAATGTTAGCTTGACCTATTTTATTATTGACACAAAAATTATAATAAAATATTTAACTTTTTAAGTCGATTAAAAATTAAATTTTTAATTACTGGTTAATGTCCGTTATCGATTTCGAATTTTTCAAAATATATTATAAAACATGATATTTCATAAATTCCAAAACGTATGTTATTTGTTATTTATCGTTTCCAGATGACGAACCTGATGGCGTTAAATGCGTACAAATGCATGTTACGAAATCTAAGGCTACTGGTCAAGATGCAAGATCCGTTGGTGTTGTCGTTATCGAACAAGACAAAAATTAAGATAACCAATTTGTTCACGGCGAAGGGATTGAACTCTGACTTGAAACGTCAGGACAGTCCGAAATGCATAGAAGAAACGAATGAGGGCGTGGTTAATTTGTTCGGTAAAGTGAGACCTCTACTGCTCAGTTATTCTTCGCAACAAATTGAACCGAAGATTCCAGTCGTTACTAAGAGTCCGCCGTTGATGTCTGCGTTGACTAGCCGGCCGCTGAACGTCATTGCTCCACATAATGTTGTGCCGTCCGATAGTATCGGTAATTTTCGCTACTTTTCTTCCCCCTCCCTTTTAAGGCTCTGTCAAATAGAACGCATTATTTACGCGCATTATTCACGTCGCGTTATGGATCGTCGCGTTGTATTCAATTACAAATCTTATCCGCCGTCATACATGACTCGTCAGCATGATTAACGTGGCGCTAAAACGCGACGCTAGAACGCAACGTTGTACAAAATTACAAAATCACGTGCGATATAGCGTTATATTTGACGTTCAGAAATGAAGGTGTACATATGATATTATGTTATTAATTTTCATTAAATTAGTGTTATTTACAACTGATTACATAAGAAATATGATTTGTTTTTAATTATTTATTTTTTATTGCATACCTGAGACAAATTACATGTCTTTCTCTTGCGGATATTGGTTTCCTACAGTTTGTAGTAATTTTTTCAACCCTTGGTAAAATCAGTTCGTACTATTCTTCAAAACTATCCTGGGACATCCAGAAGTACAAATAAAAACGGTCTTCATGTATCTCCAGTTTACGATATAAACGATGGTATTCGCCATAATTTTCTCTATTTTTATTTATTTCATGAACCGTATTCGCTTCATCATTTGTTCATTGACTATCGGCTATTGCATATAAAAGTAAAAGTTCGTCTGAACTACTGAACATATTTTAAATGTAAACTATACCGTCTAAACGTTGCAAATGTACTATCAACACCGCTATATTATCAACTACTATTAACCTATCAACCTATTATGACGCGACGTATGTAACGTTAATGGTATCGTTTATAACACGACGATAATACCGCGACGACAATAACGCGTTTTGTTTGACAGAACCTCTTTCTCCACCCTCCTCCCACCACCCACCAACGGTGTAAAAAATATTACTAAGAAAATCATATACAGTAGACACAGGAAGCAACGGTGAAACGGAAATATCACGTCTTGTCGACGGCCGGAGACATTTCATTACCAAACCACGAAATGACAATCTCCCGAGAATATTGATAAGGCAGCCGCCGCGGGAAGACCAACAAATTCGGGATCCGGAGGACGGTACGGCACCAAAGATTCGCGAAAGCGACCGCACACACTACAGTGCGGCAGCGACGGCGACAACGACGACGACAGCGACAACGGCGACGACAACGACATGTGATTGTCGGCCGCGGCGTGACGACAATACACGGGAAACGAGGGACAGGCAGACGCGAATGGAACGATTGCCGGAGAGACGGAACGGACAGGGCACCGCAGTCCGACGGCAGAACGGTGCTGTGCGCGACGCGGACGGACGACAGAGCGACGGGAGAAGAAACGGCGCGGTCGGAACAGCGCCTGGAACAGCGGCCGGTACAGCGACGAGAACAGCTGCGGCGCGGCGCAAACGAGAGGCCCCGTTCGACCGACGAAAACTGTTCGACCTGTCGTACTGGAGCCGGATGATTAACGACAGGCTGCTTGACCAACTAGAGTTTGAAAATAATAACAGCGTTCCCGGCAACGATCGTCTCCAGTAAATCGTAAGTATCTAAACGTATTTGACGGGCCGTAAGTCTTTCGTTATGTTACCGATTTCACGTGATATGATCGTTAATTTCTAATCGTTCTTTCCAGCCCGACAACGAGACGGGATGACCGCTGCCATCACAGTGATAGGATTAGGTGATATTTAATATTTAATAGCTCTTCGTCTAGGTAAGCCGTCTCGTACCAACACTTCGGTACGTCATGTATTATTTATTATTGATAATTTAATCGATGTCTTTTACTCCTATTGTAGTCCACGCATGAGACCTTCGATAATAAAACTTTAAGAATTTCGTCGGGTCTCTTCAGATTTTTACTTTCCTGAGCGTAGGGCATCAACTTTTTGTCGAGAATCGCCAGTGATGTACCCTAAACGGTTTTTTATGGATAGAAATAGTCTAATACTTTTAGTTCAGTCGAAAAATCCCATGAATTAAACGCGAAAATGTGACTAGGCGCGAGGTCGCGTCTGGGGACACGCCACTCAAAATTACTTGTTTGAAAAGCATTTCTCGAGTACGAAAATGTTTTCTGATTACGGCGCGTAACAGTTATAGTATAACAATGCGCAGTGTCCAGCGAATGTAATAAGTAAGCGCCAACGCCGCACGTTGTTGCGTCCAATTGTTCCGCAATTGTTCGTTGGCTTCATAGTTAGCCGGTAAAAACTTTAATTTAGACCGTCTATAACATCATTTTTTTTATATTTTAAATTATTAAAATTTAAAAACAATGGTGAGTTCGAAAAACAAAACTAAGCTGTTCGCCCTTAGAGTTAGTTATAATTATTAAACAACAATAATGACATACATAGGGTGCCTAACAAAAAACAAGACTAAAATTCTTAAAAATCAGATTCTTTATTTAGAAGAAAATTAACGTTATATTCTTCTCGAGATAATGTCTATCGTGTAGAACAACGCACCGGTCCCACATCCGGTACGCATCTAAGAACGAATATTTTTGAAGATGTTTAAGGTACCCCTCAACGCTTTGTTGGACAAAATAGTCTCACTCGTTTTTGGACGCCCTCAGTATAACAGTTATCTGAAAACAATGATCCGAAAAACGATTCTAAGCTATTCGCTAGTAGTTAATTGCTGTTTATGAACACACGACACACAATACAATTTCTATAAAATTGAACACGGTAAGGCACTCAAAATTTAGAACAAATGAATAGTATACGTGGTCAAAAATATAAATGCAAAATCGAAACTCCTAAGCGTACAGAATACCAATTTGAATATTTGAAAATTTGTTTTGGGTTTGTTGAAAGTCTTTGCACACAGTGGGATACGTTTAATATCCCTTTTTGTGCACTGCGTAATATTCTAAGTTGTACATCAAAAAATTTAGATAGTAATACAATATAGATCAAACGCGGTAAAATGTACGGTTTTGGATGTGAATTAAGTAAATAAAACCGTCATATTGAACGATAAGATAAGATAATATAAGAATAGTCAATGCAGTAAATCCAGTCCAGAGCGATCCACTCCAGTGTCCCGGCCAATTTGTACAATGTATTGCCTGGCGTATTTCTCACATTTTGAAAAGATAGAATAAAGGTAAAACCTAAGTGTTGTGTTAGTGTACATTTTATATTAATATTAATAAATTTAAATAATTTAATAAATTTTATTATATTAAATTAATATATTTAATTTAATTTATATTTATTTTAACATATATTATTAGTAATTACAAAGTGAATTCACTATAACTATAGAATAATGGTACTTATTCGGTTAAAAATGTTAATTAATATAAGTAATTTAAATAGTTTGGACAAAGAGACTCCGGACAAAGAAAGATGGACAAGAGGAAATATTGCGCTGACATTAATGTCGTGCCAGTATACGCGCCTTCGCGATCACGCCGTGAGGGGATGACCTCTTCTTCAAGATGGTCCGCAGGGAGAGACTGACACCTGTGATAATGTGTCACATAGTAGTGTCGTGGCGGGCGGACATGCAAAATGTGTCTGATTACAAAGAATTTTTCACAGTTGTAAAATAATATATATGTATATATATTTTTCATAACAATAAATTTGTTTTTACATTACATTAGTAAATACTACTCGTGCAATTTTCTCAAATAATGCATTCAATGAAGACGTTATATATATCCCCCCTTATGACCATTTTATTATTAGGTGTTATTTTTAAAAGTATGCTGTTCATAACCATTATATTTATAATAAAATAAAATTATATTATTAAATAATAAAAAGTAGCTTTGCGTTCGTGCCTGACACAGATGAAGTTTTGGATGAAATAGCAAAAAAACAAAAATTTAATTTAATAATAATAAAATTACTTAAAAACGTGAACTATATATCATCAAATGATTACTAATGTTTTTAATGATCAGAGTTTATGTTAAAAAATCAGCCTCGTCTTTCCCTCCCTCCAATGGCATAATCATTTGACCGCCGCTGGTACAATAATGCACACGTTATCGCAGTAATAGTAGCTATATCATTAAGACCTACCCAAAACAATAACAACAGCAATAATAATACCCTAAAGACCTACACGAGTGCTTTTCCCCGAGTACGAAACGGGCGGCTTACGCAAACGCGGTGTCTAGTGGCTGCCGGTAATGGTTTTCGTCGCATCAGAACAACGATTGTACGGTAATGTCGAAACGAAATCTATAAAACCGTCGATTGGTCTCTCTCTCACCGTCACCGGTGACGACTCGCGCGGTTTTCATATTTATTTCCACGTTGCGCAAGTACAAAAAACTTTTCCCTACGACCGATTTTGCGGAAAGGTAACGAACATGTGCAAAGAACGCCAAATACATGTGCAAAGAAGTTATTTTTCTTCCGTAAAAGATTAACGTGAATGTAAAAAAAACTATCTGTTCACATATTCAAGTATCATAATTTTATTGACAAATTTTCGTACAATTCCTCTACTTACTTAACTAGCAGAATAGAGAATATTAAGTGACATGAAAATTATTGACATTTATAAAGTGTAATTCTTGAATGAAACGTACGATTTTGCATGAAATATCGGTTTTCATATTAAAAACTATACCACCAATATATTTTATTCGTACGATAACAAAAAAATAAAAATATATATATATGTATATATAGTCCCATCTGGTGATTGCTGTGACAACCACTATTATAATAACGACGAGATTCGTATTCAATAATTTCCATTTGGAATTCAGTTGAATATAATTTTCACGGACCATTCTTGCTCGCTACATTAATAATTAAAGTTCTTATTATTATATTACATTTTCGAATATTTCAAATCGATTTCATTACAATTAATAATAATTCATTCAATTATTAACTATGGTAAGTACAAGCTTTTAAAGTTTAGAGTATATGAACGTATTATAACAGTTTCAATTACATTAAAGGAATTTAATTGCAAAACAAAGAAAGTAACGACAGCCTCCTCCACGGAAATCGAATCCATGACAAAACGTTCGGATTACCAACGATTCCTCGATCAAGCCCGGTGTCTGAGAACGCAGATGAATTCGTCTGATCCAATCGACGACGGCGCGATGTGTTTCGGTTGTGTGGTGTTGAGAATGGAGTTCGGGAATTACGTTGTGAACGGCGTAGGACCTACTTCAGACGTAATGCCATACATATATACGATTTATTATAATAACGGATTGAGTTGACGCGATAAATATATATTATTCCCGGGTACAGATCGCACACGCGAACGCATTGACAAAGATAAAAAACTTGTTGCGTCAGCAGTTGGGCTTCGTCAAGTTGTGCCTGGGCGCGGTACCTATGGACAAAGGAAACACCGATGACTTTCTACGCGACGCTGATGTCGTGTTGAATTCGGATCGTGTAAGTCGTACATAGAAATACAAACTGGAAAACCGGATAATTATTCGTGAACGGAATCTGAGTATAATCGATCCGTCTATTTTTTAGTTCTCGCGAAAACACACAAGTTATTTAAAGTTGACGCGACGGTTCATCTTGGAAGACGGCGGACGGACCGATTCGGCGATGACCACACTTCAAAAAGTCACCGCGATCTTAGGAAGTTTGGTCACGTATGAAAATGTTTCAAGTACCAATACGTACATTGTAAAATGTACGTATAGCAAATACTGTTCCACGGGCATGGGTCTCAACAACAAAGTACGTAACATATTCGCGTTTCGTACGCTGTTAAATATATAATCGATATTTTAAATAATCCTCTCCGACACGTTCTCGTCCGGACCGTTTAGGAGGCGAAATGGCAAGCCGCCGTGGAAATGCTACATACATTGAAACAAATATGCGGTTTCAAATTAATTGAAACCGACGTCAATTCGGATTTTGAGGGGCCAGCTGTTGGATCCATGTGCTTACGAGTAAGTATAATACAGAATAGGAAAACTTACGTCAAAATATATGCGTATTTTAACGTTTGTTAACTGCCGCGCATCGTTTCAGTTACCGGAGTCCAACCGGTTCAAATTAAGAGTGTTGAAACACTTTTTAATTACGCCCCATCAGAAGATTTCATCGGAAGATCATCTGCGCGAGATCGCAGCTCTTACGGATGAAACTCTGCAATATAACGGGCGACGCACCAATTCACTTCTACAAGTGCAATACGCAGTTAGTTACTGCAGCGCGTCGGCGACTAATGTTGACGAGACGGTACGTACATGATTATTATATATTTATCAATATATAACAAGTTATAATGTTTATAATGGGGGAAAATTTTATTTATATTTATATATGTTTTAGATATGTAAAAACCTATGTTGTGTGAAAATGATACTCGCGCTCCACAAATGGTGCGGGTTCAATTTTACGGTGAGTAAAACACAAAGACATAAAATATATATATGTATAAATGTTGTGGGATGATTGATCAATATAAAAATGTATTTTACAGATCAAATATGAAAATATTAGGAAATATTACATACATTTGAATGGAAACGACGTAGACGAAGAACAATGTTGTAAAGAGAGTGGCCTGGACATCGGAATACAAGAAAAACTACAAGATGATGTACAGGTTATTGTAAACGAAAATATTTCAGAGGATACAATGACGAACCAGAAAATAGTAAAAGATGTGGAAATATCCGACGAAGTAAAGTGTAATGGAAACGAGAACATAGGCTTTTCCGAGATAGACAACGGGAAATCGTTTGTGACGACTGTAGACAATACAGTTAAAGACAAGATCCATGAAGACGACGTAGAACTAACCGAGCACAATAACGTGATAGTTTCGGCTAAGAACAAAAAAGAAAATTACAATGATTCAGAAGAGGTACGTCTAAAGCCTCGCAATTAATAGATTTGTAAATTCATCGTTTTTTGAAATATTCTTATAATTTTTTATTTATTATTTGTATGTGCCCTTGAATAAAATTATTTGTAATTCTCTCTATTGTTCCTTTTTAAACTATACGATATTTCATAGAATGTACGTTCGGACGAAACCGTTTCAACACCCCAAGACGCCTTAACGTGCGAAAAACGGTTAACTGTCCATAATCCAACAGAAAACGATCGTGTTCAACACGCAACCGAGCCACCGACAACGCCAAAGGAGAACAAATATTTTAAGGTATTTATTGGGAATTCATCACTATATAATAACGCGAATGTCATACTAATATACTTGACTAAACGATTAATTTACGCGTTTTGAAGCCGATGACGTTGAAATGTACTCGTATGGAAAGTCAATCGGTCTACTGTCACACAAAATATATTACACTACGGCAAGGAGACATAATGGTATAAACGAATCGAATCTTTATTTAAGATTGACAATTCATAATTTCTTTTGATTGTGTCAAATCGTTTATTTTTTTCATAGCCCGAACACGTACGTAATTTAATCCGGCAGACCGTACCGGCCATTAAAAAAGCTGACGAGTTGCTAAAATTAAAAATATGCCCTTTGCCACCTTGGAGTCGAACGCGTACGTTTGGTCAGGATTACATGGCGCAGAACGACAACGATTCCGAATACGGAATGAATACATTCGCTATACTCACGAGAATCAACGTAAATAACACATCAAATAATAATTATAATAATACGTCGATTTAGAATGATCGGTGAAAATATATTGTGAAAAACGCGCGTTTTCAGAAACTCGTGAGAAACGCAAAGGCAATCCTCAACAAGATCACACCCGACACGTTCTTACGTTTCACGGCCGAGTTATCAGCGGTGTTCGTCAAATCTCTGTCGACGCAAAACTTGTGTTTCGAAATCATTTTAGATCTGCTGATTAAGAAGGTTTGCAGCGCGACAATAGAATTGCATGTTCGACAAACATTATAATTTAATAATGTCGGACGACGTTGATGTATATATTTTAGGCTGTAGACGAACCGATCTATACCAACTTATATGCGAGACTATGCCAAGCGATGTATATACTGGCCATACAAGAAGGACACGGAATGTTCAGTACTATGTTAAATGAAAAACTGATGGAAAAGATATGCCGAGGATTGGACATTGATTTCATCGAATATGGAAAATTGACGGGTTACAGAACGGAAATCGATACGTGTGAAGACCATGTGAGTCAACAATTTTCGTTTTCCTCTAAACGCCCAACGCGCGTATAAAACACTCAAAAATTCTGATTGAGGAGGAAAGGATGAAAGTGTATTTTTGAGACTTTCACTTTCCTCGGAGACTGAGAATACGTAGTCGTTTGAAATACAAAAATGTAATATTGATTCCAAGAATTTCACGCGTATTTAAATTAATTTTACGTTTAAAATTGTTGGTCCAAACAAAACGTATTCGTTACTAACACTTACGAGAAGTTAATACAACATATTACCAAAATGTAACTTTACTGGAAGTCAGTATTGTATTATTTAATATTTACCTGCCGTTCACATTTAAATTATATAATATTTACAAACGTATTTTATTAATAGTGTTACATTGAACTTATAATATCACTGAGTTATTTTTATTTATTTTTTTTTTTTTTTTACTGAATATTTTAGGACACACGTTACGGATATACGCTTGAACTGCAAGAAATGGAGATGGGATATCGCACGCACATCATTGGCTTGTGCAGGTAAAAATATCTGATGATTTTTTTCATTTGGTACATGTTTATATTAAATATTAATTTCCTGTAGGTTTATCGGAAACCTGCATTTGACGAAATATTACTCGGCCGAAATCGTGTTTAGTTATCTGGAAAGGTTCTACGCGATTTTCAACGATGCATCGTTAGAATGTCTGTGTACGATGTTATCGATCGTGGAACCATCCCTGGAAAAAGTAACGTTTTGAAATCTATTTCAAGCAAAATGTTGTCTTGACTTATTTTATTATTTATACAATAATTATAGTAAAATATTTAACTTCACTTGAATTTTAAATAATTATCTAAACTTATCAGAAACTTTCTTTTTATTTTCACAATATGTATGATTATAGCTTATCCACTTAACTTTCGTCTCTTCTGAGAATAATTTCAATTCACTTATTCGGTTAAGATTCAAATGCGAAATTACATGTGCAATTTTCGCATTCGAATATAAAATGTATTGTAAGTAACTTGTTATGGTCGAACAAGTGACGTAAGCTTAGAAACAAACCATTTAAGACGATTATAAATTAAATTTTTTATTGGTAAATGTCCGTTTTCGATGTCGAGTTTTTAAAGATACATTATAAAATTTATTATTTCTCATAAATTCCAAAACGTACATTATTTATTTGTTTATCGTTTCCAGATGACGAATTTGATGACGGTAAATGCGTACAAAAGCATGTTACATAATCTAAGGATGCTGGTCACGATGCAAGATCCGTTTGCGTTGTCGTTATCCAACAAGACAAAAATTAAGATGACCAATTTTTTCACGGCAAGGGACTTGAACGCTGACTTGAAACGTCCGGACAGTCCGAAATGCATAGAAGAAACGAATGAGGACGTGGTTAATTTGTTTGGTGAAGCGAGACCACTACCGCTGAGATATTGTTCACAACAAATTGAACTGAAGAATCATGTCATTACGAAAAGTCCGCCGTGGATGTCTACGTTGACCAGCCGGCCTCTAAAAGTCATTGCTCCACATAATGATGTGCCGTCCGATAATAACGGTAATGTTCGACATTTTTTCTCCTCCCCCTATTCCTCCCGTCATGCGCGGTGTAAAAAATATAATGTTACGAAAATCATATCCAGAAGACACAAGCAGCGGTCCAATGGAGATATCACGTCTTGTCGACGGCAGGAGAGATTTCATTACCAAACCACGGAGTGATAATCTCCCGAGAATATTGATAAGGCAGATGCCGCGGGAAGACGGACAAATTCGGGATTCGGTGTACGGTACGGAACCTACGATTCGCAAAAACGACCGCACCCACGATAGTGCGGCAGCGTTGGCGAAGACGACAACGGCTACGACGACAATGACGGCGACGACAACGACGACGACACGTGGTTGTCGACCGCAAGATTCCGTGTCCGTTCCGTGGCGTGACGTCAATACTCGGGAATCGCGTGACAGGCAAACGCGAAATGAACGACCGCTGGAGAGATGGAACGTATTGGGCTCCGCGGTCCGACGGCAAAACTGTGCTGTGAAAAGCACAAACGGACGACAGTGCGACGGGAGGAAAAGCGGTGCGGCCGGAACAGCGTCCGGTAGAGCGACGAGATCAGCTGCGGCGCTGCGCAAACGAGAGGCCCCGTTTGACCGACGAAAACTGTTCGACCTGTCGTACTGGAGCAGAATGATTAACGATTCGCTGATTGAAGAACTAGAGTTTGAGAATAATAACGTCGTTCCTGGAAATGATCGTCTCCAGTAAATCGTAAGTATCTAAACGTATTTGACGGGCAGTAAGTCTTTCGTTATGTTACTCATTTCACGCGATATGTTTGTTAATTTCTATTCGTTCTTTCCAGACCGACAACGACTCGGGATGACCGCGGCCACCACAGTCATAGGATTAGGTGATATTTAATATTTTTTAGGGCTTCGTCTAGGTAAGCCGTCTCATACCAACACTTCGGTATGTCGCGTGTTTTTTATTATTGATATTTTAATCGATGTAGTTTACATCTATTGTAGTCCACACATGAGACCTTCGATAATAAAACTTTAAGAATTTCATCGGGTTTCTTCAGATTTTTGCTTTCCTGAGCGTAGGACATCAACTTTTTGTCGAGAATCGCCAGTGGTGTGTCCTGAACGTTTTTATGGATGAAAGTATTTTAATACTTTTAGTTCAGTCGAGAAAAAACCAAGAACTAAACTCAAAAATGGGGTACCTTTTATATCCCGTTCTTTGCATTGCGTAATATTCTAAATTGTATATAAAAAAAATTAGATTGTAATACAATATAGATCAAAGGTGGTAAAATGTACGGTTTTGGATATGAATAATTAAATAATACCGTCGTATTGAACAATTAGATAAGATAATATAAGAATAGCCAAGGCAGTAAATGCAGTCCAGAGCGATCCACTCCAGTCTCGGCCAATTTGTACAAAATATTGCCTGGCGTATTTCTCACTTTTTGAATTGATGAAATAAAGGTAAATCCTAAATGTTCTGTTACTGTATTTATATATCATTCTTAGGATCCACGATTCAGTGAATTTTAATATTAATCGGATCAAAGTATAAAGTACACTTTATATTTTTATTCGTATTTTGTCATTGTGACAAAGTTTATTCACTATACTTATAGAATAATGGTATTTATTTGGATACAAATGTTAATTGATAAAAGTATTAATTAGGGTCCTAGAAAGATGGACAAGAGTGTTGCGCTGACATTAATTTCGTGCCAGTATACGCGTCTTCGCGAGGACGCTGTGAGGGGAAGACCGCTTCTACACGATGGTCCGCAGGGAAAGACTGACACTTCTGATAGTGCGTCATATAGCAGATTCGTGGCAGGTGACATGGCAACACGTGTCCGATAATGAAGAATTTTTCACAATTGTAAAATAATATATATACACATTTCAAAACAATTTATTTGTTTTTACATAACATTAGTAAAAACTACTCGTGCAATTTTCTCGAATACGTTCTATGAAGACTTCGTTTTTTTCCACGATGTGCACGTACGAAAATCTTTTCATTCGACCGATTTTACGAAAACGTAACGAACATGTGCAAAGAACGCTGTTGTACCGCCGCGTGACGATTGCTCGTGTGCCACGGACGACAGTTCAATTGTTTTCCGGATAATGTGCTTCTTGCGCACTGGATATACTCAACTGATTCCCATATATTTCTTCGTTATCATTTCATCCACTGCCCCTACCAACTCTTTGATCCTGCACTCCGCCTTCCTTTTTCCGTACGGTTGGGTTGTGTGTCTTACAGCGCAGCCCTACCAAGACCAGACCTGCCGGATTGTGGTGGTGATGGCCTAACAGCTAATTGGCAACAAACATTCTGGCGAACGGTTATTTCGTACGGATTCCTATTATTGCCGTATTTGTGTTTGCGCCGCGCGATTAATAATATACGCCCGTTATAATGGTATGTTATATTATATTCATCACACATTTATCGTATGGTTCAGAGTGTCGGGAGGTTGACAAGGAATTAGAGCAGACAATGAGTGTAGCAGACACGAGAATGTTTAGATAGACGTCCGGACTAAGTGTAGATAGGATAAGCAATGAATCTGTAAAAGATTTCATAAGAATAGCTTATGATCGTGGATAGGACGAGAGGAAGAATAGACGTGGGAAGAGAAAATTCGGATGCTGTAAGAACGATTAGAGAAATGAACGTTGAAGGAAGAAGATGTTTGTTGTATGAGATATGAGAACTGTTTGTGTGTGGGTAGATGACGTGGGAGATCGTGACAAGAACTCAAATAACTGAGATAGAGGCGAAATAGAAGAAAAATTTATATTTATGCATACATACAAGTGTGTGAAATTACAGTTCTATTGTTTTCCATAAAAAACTTACGTGAATGTAAAAAGCCTATCTGTTCACATATCCGTGTATACCAATTCTTTTGATTAATTTTCGTATAATTCCTATATTTATTTATATAGCAGAATAAAGAATATTAAGTGACTCCCATATACATTTTTGTTTATTATATTCCAATACAAAACTAATATTCAATCGGTTAAATGATTCTGAAAGAAGTTGTATTTTATCCACGCCTACTCGTTACACGTATGAAGTTTTATGACGTTTATTAAGTGTAAATTTTGAATGAAGTATAAGATTTAAATGAAATATCGAATTTCCTATTATAAACATGTAGCTTGCCAAAATTTAAAAGTAAATATTATGTCAGGTAACCCAGTACGTTTGTATATAGATCAAATTTAAAGAGGGAAATGAAAATTGCTTACTACAGCCTTCAATTACAATATTCTTTGGCCATTGTGTTTTTCAATGTATCGAGTGCGTTTGAAGAAGACGGTCTCCAATACTTATGAATTTGTTTTTTATTGTACAAAATATTTAAATATGATGGCTTAAGTTGTAAAACCGATCTTGTCTCAAGACCGTCAGTGAACGAGATGGAGATGTCGGCAACATCAAGTACATAAATGACAGCAGCAACAACGACAACAACACTCACAACAGGCTAGATAACTAAAAAACAAAATAATGTATGTATGCTTGTGTGTAATATCCTATTTCTTTGTCTCTTTTTGTATAAAAACATAGGTTTATTTAATTATTTTTTCATATATTTATATATGGTCCCATGTGGTTATTGCTGTGGCAACCACTATTATAATAACGACGAGATTCGTATTTAATAATATCCATTTGGAATTCAGTTGAATATAATTTTGACCGACCACTCTTAATCGCTACAATAATAATTAAAGTTATTATAATTGCATTATATTTTCGAATATTTAAAATCGATTCGATTACAATTAAAAATAATTCATTAATTTATTAACTATGGTAAGTACACGCTTTTACAGTTCAAAGTATTTAGAAGTATCAAATCGGATTCAATTATTTTACAGGAATTCAATTGCAAAACAAATACAGTGACGACAGCCTCCTACGCGGAAATCGAATCCAAGACAAAACATTCGGATAACCAGCGCTTCATCGATCAAGCCCAGTTTCTAGGATCGGAGATGAAGTCGTCCGAACCAATCGACGACGGCGTAATTTTTTATTTATTATTTTTATGTGCCCTTGAATAAAATTATTTGTAATTCTCTCTATTGTTCCTTTTTAAACTATACGATATTTCATAGAATGTACGTTCGGACGAAACCGTTTCAACACCCCAAGACGCCTCAACGTGCGAAAAACGGTTAACTGTCCATAATCTAACAGAAAACGATCGTGTTCAACACGCAAACGAGCCATCGGCAACGCCAAAGGAGAACAAATATTTTAAGGTATTTATTGGGAATTCATCACTATATAATAACGCGCATTTCTTACAAATATACTTGACTAAACGATTAATATATGCGTTTTGAAGCCGATGACGTTGAAATGTACTCGTATGGAAAGTCAATCGGTCTACTGTCACACAAAATATATTACACTACGGCAAGGAGACCAAATGGTATAAACGACTCGAATCTTTATTTAAGATCGACAATTTATAATTTCTTTTCATTGTGTCAAATCGTTTATATTTTTCATAGCCCGAACACGTACGTAATTTAATCCGGCAGACCGTACCGGCCATTAAAAAAGATGACGAGTTGCTAAAATTAAAAATATGCCCTTTGCCACCTTGGAGACGAACCCGTACGTTTGGTCAGGATTACATGGCACAGAACGACAACGATTCCGAATACGGAATGAGTACATTCGCTATACTAACGAGAATCAACGTAAATAACACATATAATAATAATTATAATAATAGTCGTTTTAGATTGATCGGTAAAAATATATTTTGAAAAACGCGCTTTTTCAGAAACTCGTGAGAAACGCAACGGCAATCCTCAACAAGATCACGCCAGACACGTTCTTACATTTCACGGCCGAGTTGTCGGCGGTATTCGTCAAATCTTTATCGACGCAAAACCTGTGTTTCGAAATCATTTTAGATCTGCTGATTAAGAAGGTTTGCAGCGCGACATTAGAATCGCACGTTCGACAAAAACATTATAATTTAATAATGCCGGACGACGTTGATGTATATATTTTAGGCGGTAGACGAACCGATCTATACCAAATTATATGCGGAACTATGCCGAGCGATGTATATGCTGGCGATACAAGACGGACACGGAATGTTCAGTACTATGTTAAATGCAAAACTGATGGAAAAGTTATGCCGAGGATTGGACATTGATTTCATCGAATATGGGAAATTGACGGGTTACAAAACGGAAATCGATACGTGTGAAGGCGATGTGAGTCAACAATTTTCGTTTTTCCCTAAACGCCCAACGCGCGTATAAAATACTCGATAATTTTGAGTGAAGGGGAGAGGGCAAATGCGTAATTTTGCGACTGACACTTTTCTCGAAGACTGGAGTACGTGGTTGTTTGAAATACGAAAATTTAATAGTCACTCCCAGAATATTCACGCGAATTTCCCTTAAGTGTACATTTAGTATTGTCGGTCCAAACAAAACGTATTCAATATTAACACTTGCGAAAAGTTAATACAATATATTACCAAAATGTAACTTTACTGGAAATCAGTATCGTATTATTTAATACTTGCCAGCTTTTTACATTTATAATATAATATGTACAAACGTATTTTATGACTAGTGTTACTTTGAAAATATTATTATATCACTGAGGTATTTTTATTTATTTTTTTTTTTTACTGAATATTTTAGGACACGCGTTACGAATTTACGCTTGAACTGCAGGAAATGGAGATGGGATATCGCATGCACATCATTGGCTTGTGCAGGTAAAAATATCTGATTTTTTTCATATGGTACATGTTTATATTAAATATCAATTTCCCGTAGGTTCATCGGAAACCTGCATTTGACGCAATATTACTCAGCGGAAATCACGTTTAGTTATTTGGAAAGGTTCTACGCGATTTGCAACGATGCATCGTTAGAATGTCTGTGTACGATGTTATCGATCGTAGATTCATCCCTGAAAAAAGTAACGTTTTGAAATCTATTTCAAACGAAATGTTAGCTTGACCTATTTTATTATTGACGCAAAAATTATAATAAAATATTTAACTTTTTAAGTCGATTAAAAATTAAATTTTTAATTTCTGGTTAATGTCCGTTATCGATTTCGAATTTTTCAAAATATATTATAAAACATGATATTTCATAAATTCCAAAACGTATGTTATTTGTTATTTATCGTTTCCAGATGACGAACCTGATGGCGTTAAATGCGTACAAATGCATGTTACGAAATCTAAGGCTACTGGTCAAGATGCAAGATCCGTTGGTGTTGTCGTTATCGAACAAGACAAAAATTAAGATAACCAATTTGTTCACGGCGAAGGGATTGAACTCTGACTTGAAATGTCCGGACAGCCCGAAATGCATAGAAGAAACGAATGAGGGCGTGGTTAATATGTTCGGTAAAGTGAGACCTCTACTGCTCAGTTATTCTTCGCAACAAATTGAACCGAAGATTCCAGTCGTTACTAAGAGTCCGCCGTTGATGTCTGCGTTGACTAGCCGCCGCTGAACGTCATTGCTCCACATAATGTTGTGCCGTCCGATAGTATCGGTAATTTTCGCTATTTTTCTTCCCCCTCCCTCTTAAGGCTCTGTCAAATAGAACGCATTATTTACGCGCATTATTCACGTCGCGTTATGGATCGTCGCGTTGTATTCAATTACAAATCTTATCCGCCGTCATACATGACTCGTCAGCATGATTAACGTGGCGCTAAAACGCGACGCTAGAACGCAACGTTGTACAAAATTACAAAATCACGTGCGATATAGCGTTATATTTGACGTTCAGCAATGAAGGAGTACATATGATATGTCGCGACGTATGTAACGTTAATGGTATCGTTTATAACACGACGATAATACCGCGACGACAATAACGCGTTTTGTTTGACAGAACCTCTTTCTCCACCCTCCTCCCACCACCCACCAACGGTGTAAAAAATATTACTAAGAAAATCATATACAGTAGACACAGGAAGCAACGGTGAAACGGAAATATCACGTCTTGTCGACGGCCGGAGACATTTCATTACCAAACCACGAAATGACAATCTCCCGAGAATATTGATAAGGCAGCCGCCGCGGGAAGACCAACAAATTCGGGATCCGGTGGACGGTACGGCACCAAAGATTCGCGAAAGCGACCGCACACACTACAGTGCGGCAGCGACGGCGACGACGACGACAGCGACAACGGCGACGACAACGACATGTGATTGTCGGCCGCGGCGTGACGACAATACACGGGAAACGAGGGACAGGCAGACGCGAATGGAACGATTGCCGGAGAGACGGAACGGACAGGGCACCGCAGCCCGACGGCAGAACGGTGCTGTGCGCGACGCGGACGGACGACAGAGCGACGGGAGAAAAGGCGGCGCGGTCGGAACAGCGCCTGGAACAGCGGCCGGTACAGCGACGAGAACAGCTGCGGCGCGGCGCAAACGAGAGGCCCCGTTCGACCGACGAAAACTGTTCGACCTGTCGTACTGGAGCCGGATGATTAACGACAGGCTGCTTGACCAACTAGAGTTTGAAAATAATAACGGCGTTCCCGGCAACGATCGTCTCCAGTAAATCGTAAGTATCTAAACGTATTTGACGGGCCGTAAGTCTTTCGTTATGTTACCGATTTTCACGTGATATGATCGTTAATTTCTAATCGTTTTTTCCAGCTCGACAACGAGACGGGATGATGCTGCCACCACAGTGATAGGATTAGGTGATATTTAATATTTAATAGCTCTTCGTCTAGGTAAGCCGTCTCGTACCAACACTTCGGTACGTCATGTATTATTTATTATTGATAATTTAATCGATGTCTTTTACTCCTATTGTAGTCCACGCATGAGACCTTCGATAATAAAACTTAAAGAATTTCGTCGGGTCTCTTCAGATTTTTACTTTCCTGAGCGTAGGGCATTAACTTTTTGTCGAGAATCGCCAGTGATGTACCCTAAACGGTTTTTTATGGATAGAAATAGTCTAATACTTTTAGTTCAGTCGAAAAATCCCATGAATTAAACGCGAAAATGTGACTAGGCGCGAGATCGCGTCTGGGGACACGCCATTCAAAATTACTTGTTTGAAAAGCATTTCTCGAGTTCGAAAATGTTTTCTGATTACGGCGCGTAACAGTTAAACAACAATAATGACATACATAGGGTGCCTAACAAAAAACAAGACTAAAATTCTTAAAAATCAGATTCTTTATTTAGAAGAAAATTAACGTTATTTTCTTCTCGAGATAATGTCTATCGTGTAGAACAACGCACCGGTCCCACTTCCGGTACGCATCTAAGAACGAATATTTTTGAAGATGTTTAAGGTACCCCTCAACGCTTTGTTGGACAAAATAGTCTCACTCGTTTTTGGACGCCCTCAGTATAAAAGTTATCTGAAAACAATGATCCGAAAAACGATTCTAAGCTATTCGCTAGTAGTTAATTGCTGTTTATGAACACACGACACACAATACAATTTCTATAAAATTGAACACGGTAAGGCACTCAAAATTTTGAACAAATGAATAGTATACGGGGTCAAAAATATAAACGCAAAATCGAAACTCCTAAGCGTACAGAATACCAATTTGAATATTTGAATATTTGTTTTGGGTTTGTTGAAAGTCTTTGCACACAGTGGGATACGTTTAATATCCCTTTTTGTGCACTGCGTAATATTCTAAGTTGTACATCAAAAAATTTAGATAGTAATACAATATAGATCAAACGCGGTAAAATGTACGGTTTTGGATGTGAATTAAGTAAATAAAACCGTCAAATTGAACGATAAGATAAGATAATATAAGAATAGTCAATGCAGTAAATCCAGTCCAGAGCGATCCACTCCAGTGTCCCGGCCAATTTGTACAATGTATTGCCTGGCGTATTTCTCACATTTTGAAAAGATAGAATAAAGGTAAAACCTATGTGTTGTGTTAGTGTACATTTTATATTAATATTAATAAATTTAAATAATTTAATAAATTTTATTATATTAAATTAATATATTTAATTTAATTTATATTTATTTTAACATATATTATTAGTAATTACAAAGTGTATTCACTATAACTATAGAATAATGGTACTTATTCGGTTAAAAATGTTAATTAATATAAGTATTTTAAATAGTTTGGACAAAGAGACTCCGGACCTAGAAAGATGGACAAGAAGAAATATTGCGCTGACATTAATGTCGTGCCAGTATACGCGCCTTCGCGATCACGCCGTGAGGGGATGACCTCTTCTTCAAGATGGTCCGCAGGGAGAGACTGACACCTGTGATAATGTGTCACATAGTAGTGTCGTGGCGGGCGGACATGCAAAATGTGTCTGATTACAAAGAATTTTTCACAGTTGTAAAATAATATATATGTATATATATTTTTCATAACAATAAATTTGTTTTTACATTACATTAGTAAATACTACTCGTGCAATTTTCTCAAATAATGCGTTCAATGAAGACGTTATATATATCCCCCCTTATGACCATTTTATTATTAGGTGTTATTTTTAAAAGTATGCTGTTCATAACCATTATATTTATAATAAAATAAAATTATATTATTAAATAATAAAAAGTAGCTTTGCGTTCGTGCCTGACACAGATGAATTTTTGGATGAAATAGCAAAAAAACAAAAATTTAATTTAATAATAATAAAATTACTTAAAAACGTGAACTATATATCATCAAATGATTACTAATGTTTTTAATGATCAGAGTTTATGTTAAAAAATCAGCCTCGTCTTTCCCTCCCTCCAATGGCATAATCATTTGACCGCCGCTGGTACAATAATGCACACGTTATCGCAGTAATAGTAGCTACATCATTAAGACCTATCCAAAACAATAACAACAGCAATAATAATACCCTAAAGACCTACACGAGTGCTTTTCCCCGAGTACGAAACGTGCGGCTTACGCAAACGCGGTGTCTAGTGGCTGCCGGTAATGATTTTCGTCGCATCAGAACAACGATTGTACGGTAATGTCGAAACGAAATCTATAAAACCGTCGATTGGTCTCTCTCTCACCCTCACCGGCGACGACTTGCGCGGTTTTCATATTTATTTCCACGTTGCGCAAGTACAAAAAACTTTTCCCTACGACCGATTTTGCGGAAACGTAACGAACATGTGCAAAGAACGCCGTCGTAACCCCACGGGACGATTGCTCGTTATTATTTCAACAAGATGTTGGTTGGATGTGATATGAGAACTGCTGGTGTGTGAGTAGATGATGTGGGAGAACGTGACAAGTGGAGATTTAGGACACAGGTGGCAGAACCCAAATAATTGGGACAGAGGCGAGGTAAAATAAAATGATATTTTATACATATATACAAGTGTGTGAAACTACAGTTATTTTTTTTCCGTAAAAAATTAACGTAAATGTAAAAAAATCTATCTGTTCACATATTCAATTATCATAATTTTATTGACAAATTTTCGTACAATTCCTATATTTACTTAACTAGCAGAATAGAGAATATTTAGTGACTTCCAAATACATTTTTATTTGCTATATTCCAATAAAAACCTAATATTCTATCGGTTGAATGATTCTGAAAAAAGTTTTATTTCATCAGCGCCAACTCGTAACACGCATGAAAATTATAGACTTTTATAAAATGTAATTTTTGAATGAAACGTAAGATTTAGCATGATATATCGGTTTTCATATTATAAAATATACCACCAATATATTTTATTCGTACGATAACAAAAAAACAAAAATATATATATATATATGTATATATAGTCCCATCTGGTGATTGCTGTGACAACCACTATTATAATAACGACAAGATTCGTATTCAATAATATCGATTTGGAATTCAGTTGAATATAATTTTCACGGACCATTCTTGCTCGCAACAATAATAATTAAAGTTCTTATTATTATATTACATTTTCGAATATTTCAAATCGATTTCATTACAATTAATAATAATTCATTCAATTATTAACTATGGTAAGTACAAGCTTTTAAATTTCAGAGTATATGAACGTATTATAACAGTTTCAATTACATTAAAGGAATTTAATTGCAAAACAAAGAAAGTAACGACAGCCTCCTCCACGGAAATCGAATCCATGACAAAACGTTCGGATTACCAACGATTCCTCGATCAAGCCCGGTGTCTGAGAACGCAGATGAATTCGTCTGATCCAATCGACGACGGCGCGATGTGTTTCGGTTGTGTGGTGTTGAGAATGGAGTTCGGGAATTACGTTGTGAACGGCGTAGGACCTACTTCAGACGTAATGCCATACATATATACGATTTATTATAATAACGGATTGAGTTGACGCGATAAATATATATTATTCCCGGGTACAGATCGCACACGCGAACGCATTGACAAAGATAAAAAACTTGTTGCGTCAGCAGTTGGGCTTCGTCAAGTTGTGCCTGGGCGCGGTAACTATGGACAAAGGAAACACCGATGACTTTCTACGCGACGCTGATGTCGTGTTGAATTCGGATCGTGTAAGTCGTACATAGAAATACAAACTGGAAAACCGGATAATTATTCGTGAACGGAATCTGAGTATAATCGATCCGTCTATTTTTTAGTTCTCGCGAAAACACACAAGTTATTTAAAGTTGACGCGACGGTTCATCTTGGAAGACGGCGGACGGACCGATTCGGCGATGACCACACTTCAAAAAGTCACCGCGATCTTAGGAAGTTTGGTCACGTATGAAAATGTTTCAAGTACCAATACGTACATTGTAAAATGTACGTATAGCAAATACTGTTCCACGGGCATGGGTCTCAACAACAAAGTACGTAACATATTCGCGTTTCGTACGCTGTTAAATATATAATCGATATTGTAAATAATCCTCTCCGACACGTTCTCGTCCGGACCGTTTAGGAGGCGAAATGGCAAGCCGCCGTGGAAATGCTACATACATTGAAACAAATATGCGGTTTCAAATTAATCCAAACCGACGTCAATCCGGATTTTGAGGGGCCAGCTGTCGGATCCATGTTCTTACGAGTGAGTATAATAAAATATAGGAAAACTTACGTCAAAATATATGCGTATTTTAACGTTTGTTAACTGCCGCGCATCGTTTCAGTTACCGGAGTCCAACCGGTTCAAATTAAGAGTGTTGAAACACTTTTTAATTACGCCCCATCAGAAGATTTCATCGGAAGATCATCTGCGCGAGATCGCAGCTCTTACGGATGAAACTCTGCAATATAACGGGCGACGCACCAATTCACTTCTACAAGTGCAATACGCAGTTAGTTACTGCAGCGCGTCGGCGACTAATGTTGACGAGACGGTACGTACATGATTATTATATATTTATCAATATATAACAAGTTATAATGTTTATAATGGGGGAAAATTTTATTTATATTTATATATGTTTTAGATATGTAAAAACCTATGTTGTGTGAAAATGATACTCGCGCTCCACAAATGGTGCGGGTTCAATTTTACGGTGAGTAAAACACAAAGACATAAAATATATATATGTATAAATGTTGTGGGATGATTGATCAATATAAAAATGTATTTTACAGATCAAATATGAAAATATTAGGAAATATTACATACATTTGAATGGAAACGACGTAGACGAAGAACAATGTTGTAAAGAGAGTGGCCTGGACATCGGAATACAAGAAAAACTACAAGATGATGTACAGGTTATTGTAAACGAAAATATTTCAGAGGATACAATGACGAACCAGAAAATAGTAAAAGATGTGGAAATATCCGACGAAGTAAAGTGTAATGGAAACGAGAACATAGGCGTTTCCGAGATAGACAACGGGAAATCGTTTGTGACGACTGTAGACAATACAGTTAAAGACAAGATCCATGAAGACGACGTAGATCTCACCGAGCACAATAACGTGATAGTTTCGGCTAAGAACAAAAAAGAAAATTACAATGATTCAGAAGAGGTACGTCTAAAGCCTCGCAGTTGATAGATTTGTAAATTCATCGTTTTTTGAAATATTCTTATAATTTTTTATTTATTATTTGTATAAGCCCTTGAATAAAATTATTTGTAATTCTCTCTATTGTTCCTTTTTAAACTATACGATATTTCATAGAATGTACGTTCGGACGAAACCGCTTCAACACCCCAAGACGCCTCAACGTGCGAAAAACGGTTAACTGTCCATAATCCAACAGAAAACAATCGTGTTCAACACGCAACCGAGCCACCGACAACGCCAAAGGAGAACAAATATTTTAAGGTATTTATTGGGAATTCATCACTATATAATAACGCGCATGTCTTACAAATATACTTGACTAAACGATTAATTTACGCGTTTTGAAGCCGATGACGTTGAAATGTACTCGTATGGAAAGTCAATCGGTCTACTGTCACACAAAATATATTACACTACGGCAAGGAGACATAATGGTATAAACGAATCGAATCTTTATTTAAGATTGACAATTCATAATTTCATTTGATTGTGTCAAATCGTTTATTTTTTTCATAGCCCGAACACGTACGTAATTTAATCCGGCAGACCGTACCGGCCATTAAAAAAGCTGACGAGTTGCTAAAATTAAAAATATGCCCTTTGCCACCTTGGAGTCGAACGCGTACGTTTGGTCAGGATTACATGGCGCAGAACGACAACGATTCCGAATACGGAATGAATACATTCGCTATACTCACGAGAATCAACGTAAATAACACATCAAATAATAATTATAATAATACGTCGATTTAGAATGATCGGTGAAAATATATTGTGAAAAACGCGCGTTTTCAGAAACTCGTGAGAAACGCAAAGGCAATCCTCAACAAGATCACACCCGACACGTTCTTACGTTTCACGGCCGAGTTATCAGCGGTGTTCGTCAAATCTCTGTCGACGCAAAACTTGTGTTTCGAAATCATTTTAGATCTGCTGATTAAGAAGGTTTGCAGCGCGACAATAGAATTGCATGTTCGACAAACATTATAATTTAATAATGTCGGACGACGTTGATGTATATATTTTAGGCTGTAGACGAACCGATCTATACCAACTTATATGCGAGACTATGCCAAGCGATGTATATACTGGCCATACAAGAAGGACACGGAATGTTCAGTACTATGTTAAATGAAAAACTGATGGAAAAGATATGCCGAGGATTGGACATTGATTTCATCGAATATGGAAAATTGACGGGTTACAAAACGGAAATCGATACGTGTGAAGACCATGTGAGTCAACAATTTTCGTTTTCCTCTAAACGCCCAACGCGCGTATAAAACACTCAAAAATTCTGATTGAGGAGGAAAGGATGAAAGGTTATTTTTGAGACTTTCACTTTCCTCGGAGACTGACAATACGTAGTCGTTTGAAATACAAAAATGTAATATTGATTCCAAGAATTTCACGCGTATTTAAATTAATTTTACGTTTAAAATTGTTGGTCCAAACAAAACGTATTCGTTACTAACACTTACGAGAAGTTAATACAACATATTACCAAAATGTAACTTTACTGGAAGTCAGTATTGTATTATTTAATATTTACCTGCCGTTCACATTTAAATTATATAATATTTACAAACGTATTTTATTAATAGTGTTAAATTGAACTTATAATATCACTGAGTTATTTTTATTTATTTTTTTTTTACTGAATATTTTAGGACACGCGTTACGAATTTACGCTTGAACTGCAGGAAATGGAGATGGGATATCGCACGCACATCATTGGCTTGTGCAGGTAAAAATATCTGATGATTTTTTTCATATGGTACATGTTTATATTAAATATTAATTTCCTGTAGGTTTATCGGAAACCTGCATTTGACGAAATATTACTCGGCCGAAATCGTGTTTAGTTATCTGGAAAGGTTCTACGCGATTTTCAACGATGCATCGTTAGAATGTCTGTGTACGATGTTATCGATCGTGGAACCATCCCTGGAAAAAGTAACGTTTTGAAATCTATTTCAAGCAAAATGTTGTCTTGACTTATTTTATTATTGATACATTAATTAGAGTAAAATATTTAACTTCACTTGAATTTTAAATAATTATCTAAACTTATCAGAAACTTTCTTTTTATTTTCACAATATGTTTGATTATAGCTTATCCACTTACTTTCGTCTCTTTTGAGAAAAATCTCAATTCACTTATTCGGTTAAGATATAAATGCGAAATTACATGTGCAATTTTGCATTCGAATATAAAAGGCATTGTAAATAACTTGTTATGGTCGAACAAGTGACGTAAGCTTAGAAACAAACCATTTAAGACGATTATAAATTAAATTTTTTATTGGTTAATGTCCGTTTTCGATTTCGAGTTTTTAAAGATACATTATAAAATTTATTATTTCTCATAAATTCCAAAACGTACATTATTTATTTGTTTATCGTTTCCAGATGACGAATTTGATGACGGTAAATGCGTACAAAAGCATGTTACAAAATCTAAGGATGCTGGTCACGATGCAAGATCCGTTTGCGTTGTCGTTATCCAACAAGACAAAAATTAAGATGACCAATTTTTTCACGGCAAGGGACTTGAACGCTGACTTGAAACGTCAGGACAGTCCGAAATGCATAGAAGAAACGAATGAGGACGTGGTTAATTTGTTTGGTGAAGCGAGACCACTACCGCTCAGATATTGTTCACAACAAATTGAACTGAAGAATCATGTCATTACGAAAAGTCCGCCGTGGATGTCTGCGTTGACCAGCCGGCCTCTTAACGTCATTGCTCCACATAATGTTGTGCCGTCCGATAATAACGGTAATGTTCAACATTTTTTCTCCTCCCCTTTTTCCTCCCGTCGTACGCGGTGTAAAAAATATAACGTTACGAAAATCATATCCAGAAGACACAAGCAGCGGTCCAACGGAGATATCACGTTTTGTCGACGGCAGGAGAGATTTCATTACCAAACCACGGAGTGATAATCTCCCGAGAATATTGATAAGGCAGATGCCGCGGGAAGACGGACAAATTCGGGATTCGGTGGACGGTACGGAACCTACGATTCGCAAAAACGACCGCACCCACGACAGTGCGGCAGCGTTGGCGAAGACGACAACGGCTACGACGACAATGACGGCGACGACAACGACGACGACACGTTGTTGTCGACCGCAAGATTCCGTGTCCGTTCCGTGGCGTGACGTCAATACTCGGGAATCGCGTGACAGGCAAACGCGAAAGGAACGACCGCTGGAGAGATGGAACGTATTGGGCACCGCGGTCCGACGGCAGAACAGTGCTGTGAAAAGCACAAACGGACGACAGTGCGACGGGAGGAAAAGCGGTGCGGCCGGAACAGCGTCCGGTATAGCGACGAGATCAGCTGCGGCGCTGCGCAAACGAGAGGCCCCGTTTGACCGTCGAAAACTGTTCGACCTGTCGTACTGGAGCAGAATGATTAACGATTCGCTGATTGAAGAACTAGAGTTTGAGAATAATAACGTCGTTCCTGGAAATGATCGTCCCCAGTAAATCGTAAGTATCTAAACGTATTTGACGGGCAGTAAGTCTTTCGTTATGTTACTCATTTCACGCGATATGTTTGTTAATTTCTATTCGTTCTTTCCAGACCGACAACGACTCGGGATGACCGCGGCCACCACAGTCATAGGATTAGGTGATATTTAATATTTTTTAGGGCTTCGTCTAGGTAAGCCGTCTCATACCAACACTTCGGTATGTCACGTGTTTTTTATTATTGATAATTTAATCGATGTAGTTTACATCTATTGTAATCCACACATGAGACCTTCGATAATAAAACTTTAAGAATTTCATCGGGTCTCTTCACATTTTTGCTTTCCTGAGCGTAGAGCATCAACTTTTTGTCGAGAATCGCCAGTGGTGTGTCCTGAACGTTTTTATGGATGAAAGTATTTTAATACTTTTAGTTCAGTCGAGAAAAACCCAAGAACTAAACTCAAAAATGGGGTACCTTTTATATCCCGTTCTTTGCATTTAGTAATATTCTAAATTGTATATAAAAAAAATTAGATAGTAATACAATATAGATCAAATGCGGTAAAATGTACGGTTATGGATATGAATAATTAAATAATACCGTCATATTGAACAATTAGCTAAGATAACATAAGAATAGTCAAGGCAGTCAATGCAGTCCAGAGCGATCCACTCCAGTCTCGGCCAATTTGTACAAAATATTGCCTGGCGTATTTCTCACATTTTGAATTGATGAAATAAAGGTAAATCCTAAATGTTCTGTTACTGTATTTATATATTATTCTTCGGATCCACGATTCAGTGAATTTTAATATTAATCGGATCAAAGGATAAAGTACACCTTATATTTTTATTCGTATTTTGTCATTGTGACAAAGTTTATTCACTATACTTATAGAATAATGGTATTTATTTGGTTACAAATGTTAATTAATAAAAGTATTAATTAGGGTCCTAGAAAGATGGACAAAAGTGTTGCGCTGACATTAATGTCATGGCAGTATACGCGCCTTCGCGAGGACGCCGTGAGGGGAAGACCGCTTCTACACGATGGTCCGCAGGGAAAGACTGACACTTCTGATTGTGCGTCACAAAGCACATTCGTGGCAGGCGACATGCAACACGTGTCCGATAACGAAGAATTTTTCACAATTGTAAAATAATATATATATATATACATTTCAAAACAATAAATTTGTTTTTACTTTACATTAGTAAAAACTACTCGTGCAATTTTCTCGAATAATGCGTTCTATAAAGACATCGTATTTTTTCCACGATGTGCACATACGAAAATCTTTTCATACGACCGATTTTACGGAAACGTAACGAACATGTGCAAAGAACGCCGTTGTACCGCCGCGTGACGATTGCTCGTGTGCAACGGACGACAGTTCAATTGTTTTCCGGATAATGCGCTTCTTGCGCACGGGATATACTCGACTGTTTCCCATATATTTCTTCGTTATCATTTCATCCACTGCCCCTCCCAACTCTTTGATCCACACTCCGCCTTCCTTTTTCCGTACTGTTGGGTTGTATGTCTTACAGCGCAGCCCTACCAAGACCAGACCTGCCGGATTGTTTTGGTGATGACCTAACAGCTAATTGGCAACAAACATTCTGGCGAACGGTTATTTCGTACGGATTCCTATTATTGCCATATTTGTGTTTGCGCCAAGCGATTAATAATATACGCCCAAAATAATGGTATGTTATATTATATTCATCACACAATTATCGTATGGTTCAGAGTGTCGGGCGGTTGACAAGGAATTAGAGCAGACAATGAGTGTAGCAGACACGAGAATGTTTAGATGGACGTGCGGACTAAGTGTAGATAGGATAAGCAATGAATCTGTAAAAGATTTCATAAGAATAGCTTATGATCGTGGATAAGACGAGAGGAAGAATAGACGTGGGAAGAGAAAATTCGGATGCTGTAAGAACGATTAGAGAAATGAACGTTGAAGGAAGAAGATGTTTGTTGTATGAGATATGAGAACTGTTGGTGTGTGGGTAGATGACGTGAGAGATCGTGACAAGTGGAGGTTTAGGACACAAGTGGCCGAACTCAAATAACTGGTATAGAGGCGAGGTAGAAGAAAAAGTTATATTTATGCATACATACAAGAGTGTGAAATTACAGTTCTATTGCTTTCCGTAAAAAACTAACGTGAATATAAAAAGCCTATCTGTTTACATATCCGTGTATAATAATTTTTTTTGATTACTTTTCGTAAAATTCCTATATTTATTTATATAGGAGAATAAAGAATATTTAGTGACTCCCATATAAATTTTTGTTTATTTTATTCTAATACAAACCAAATATTCTATCCGTTGAATGATTCTGAGAGAAGTTCTATTTCATCCGCACCTACTCGTAACACGCATGAAATTTTATGTTTATAAAGTGTAATTTTTGAATGAAACTTAAAAATTTTCATGAAATATCAATTTTCATATTATAAACTATATCACTAATATATTTTATTCATACGTAAAAAAAATGGAAAAAAAATATATACATATATATGAATATATGGTCCCATCTGGTGATTGCTGTGGCAACCACTATTATAATAACGACGAGATTCGTATTCAATAAAATCAATTTTGGAATTCAGTTGAATATAATTTTGACGACCACTCTTGCTCGCTACAATAATAACTAAAAATCTTATTATCGTATTATATTTTCTAATATTTCAAATCAATTCGATTATAATTACTAATAATTTATTCAATTATTAACTATGGTAAGTACACGTTTTTACATTTCAAAGTATTTGAACGAATCATAACGGTTTCACGTATTTTACAGGAATTCAATTGCAAAACGAATAAATTGACGACAGCTTCCTCCGCGGAAATCGAATACCAGCGATTCATCGATCAAGCCCGGTGTCTGGGAACGGAGATGAACTCGTCCGATCCAATCGACGTCGGCGCGATGTGTTTCGGTTGCGTGGTGTTGAGAATGGAGTTCGGGAATTACGTTGTGAACGGCGTAGGACCGACTTCAGCCGTAATGCCATACATACATACGATTTATTATAATAACGGATTGAGTTCACGCGATTAATATATATATTATTCCTGGGTGCAGATCGCACACGCGAACGCCTTGACCAAGATAAGAAACTTGTTGCGTCAGCAGTTGGGCTTCGTCCAGTTGTGCCGGGGCGCGGTACCTATGGACAAGGAAAACACCGATGACTTTCTACGCGACGCTGATGTCGTGTTGAATTCGGATCGTGTAAGTCGTACATAGAAATACAAACTGGAAAACCGGATAATTATTCGTGAACGGAATCTGAGTATAATCGATCCGTTTATTTTTTAGTTCTCGCGAAAACACATGGGTTATTTAAAGTTGACGCGACGGTTTATCTTGGACGACTGCGGACGGAGCGATTCGGCGATGACCACACTTCAAAAAGTCACTGCGATCTTAGGAAGTTTGGTCACGTATGAAAACGTATCAAGTACCAATACGTACATTGTAAAATGTATGTATAGCAAATACTGTTCCACGGGCATGGGTCTCAACATCAAAGTACGTATCATCTTCGCGTTTCGTACGCTGTTAAATATATATTCGATATTGTAAATAATCCTCCCCGACGCGTTCTCGTCCGGACAATTTAGGAGGCGAAATGGCAAGCCGCCGTGGAAATGCTACATACATTGAAACAAATATGCGGTTTCAAATTAATCGAAACCGACGTCAATTCGGATTTTGAGTGGCCAGCTGTTGGATCCATGTGCTTACGAGTAAGTATAATACAGTATAGGAAAACTTACGTCAAAATATATGCGTTTTTTAACGTTTGTTAATTGCCACGCATCGTTTCAGTTACCGGAGTCCAACCGGTTCAAATTAAGAGTGTTGAAACACTTTTTAATTACGCCCCATCAAAAGATTTCGTCGGAAGATCATCTGCGCGAGATCACTGCTCTTACGGATGAAACTCTGCAGTATAACGTGCGACGCTCCAATTCACTTCTACAAGTGCAATACGCAGTTAGTTACTGCAGCGCGTCGGCGACTAATGTTGACGAGTCGGTACGTACATGATTATTATATATTTATCAATATATAACAAGTTATAATGTTTATAACGGGGGAAAAATAATATTTATATTTATATGTTTTAGATATGTAAAAACCTATGTTGTGTGAAAATGATACTCGCGCTCCACAAATGGTGCGGGTTCAATTTTACGGTGAGTAAAACACAAACATATAAAATATATATATATATGTTTAAATATTGTGCGATATTTGTGCAATACATAAATGTATTTTACAGATCAAATATGAAAATGTTAAGAAATACTACATACATTCGAATGGAAAGGACGTAGACGAAGAACGATGTTGTAAAGAGATTGGCCTGGACATCGGAATACAAGAAAAACTAAAAAATGATGTACAGGTTATTAGAAACACAAATATTTCAGAAGACACAGAGACGGACCAGAAAATAGTAAAAGATGTGGAAATATCCGTCGAAGTAATGTGTAATGGAAACGAGGACATAGGCGTTTCCGATATAGACCACGGGAAATCGCTTGTGACGACTGTGGATAATACAGTTAAAGACAAGATACGTGAAGACGACGTAGATCTTACCGAGCACAATAACGAGATCGTTTCGGCTAAGAACAAAGAAGAAAATTACGTTGACTCTGGAGAGGTACATCTAAAGCCTCGCAATTATTAGATTTGTTAATTCATCGTTTATTGAAATATCCTTATAATTTTTTTTTTATTATTTTTCTATGCACTTGAATAAAATTATTTGTGATTTTCTTTATTGTTCGTTAATAAACTATACGATATTTCATAGAATGTGCGTTTGGACGAACCATTTCAACACCACAAGACGCCTCGACGTGCGAAAAACGGTTTACTGTCCATAAACCGACAGCAAAAGATCGTGTTCATCACGCAAACGAGCCACCGTCAACGCCAAAGGAGAACAAATATTTTAAGGTATTTATTGGGAATTCATCACTATATAATAACGCACATCTCTTACAAATATACTTGACTAAACGAATAATATACACGTTTTGAAGCCGATGACGTTGAAATGTACTCGTATGGAAAGTCAATCGGTCTACTGTCACACGAAATATATTACACTACGGCAAGGAGACCAAATGGTATAAACGAATCGAATCTTTATTTAAGATCGACAATTCATAATTTCTTTTGATTGTGTCAAATCGTTTATTTTTTTCATAGCCCGAACACGTACGTAATTTAATCCGGCAGACCGTACCGGCCATTAAAAAAGCTGACGAGTTGCTAAAATTAAAAATATGCCCTTCGCCACCTTGGAGTCGAACGCGTACGTTTGGTCAGGATTACATGGCACAGAACGACAACGATTCCGAATACGGAATGAGTACATTCGCTATACTAACGAGAATCAACGTAAATAACACATATAATAATAATTATAATAATACGTCGTTTTCGATTGATCGGTTTTAAGTATATTGTAAAAACGCGCTTTTTCAGAAACTCGTGAGAAACGCAACGAGAATCCTCAACAAGATCACGCCAGACACGTTCTTACGTTTCACGGCAGAGTTGTCAGATGTGTTCGTCAAATCTTTGTCGACGCAAAACTTGTGTTTCGAAATCATTTTAGATCTGCTGATTAAGAAGGTTTGCAGCGCGACAATAGAATCGCACGTTCGACAAACATTATAATTAAATAATGTCGGACGACGTTGATGTATATTTTTTAGGCGGTAGACGAACCGATCTATACCAACCTATATGCGAGACTATGCCAAGCGATGTATATGCTGGCGATACAAGACGGACACGGAATGTTCAGTACTATGTTAAATGCAAAACTGATGGAAAAGTTATGCCGAGGATTGGACATTGATTTCATCGAATATGGAAAATTGACGGGTTACAAAACGGAAATCGATACGTGTCCAGACTATGTGAGTCAACAATTTTCGTTTTACCCTAAACGCCCAACACGCGTATAAAATACTCGATAATTTTGAGAGAAGGGAGAGGGCGAAAGTGTAATTTTGCGACTGTCACTTTTCTCGAGGACTGAGAATACGTTTTAATTTCACGCGTATTTAAATTAATTGTACGTTTAATATTGTCGGTTGCAATCAAACCTTATTCGTTATTAACACTTGCGAGAAGTTAATACAACATATTACCAAAATGTAACTTTACTGGAAGTCAGTATCGTATTATTTAATATTTACCTGCTTTTTACATTTATAATTTAATATTTACAAACGTATTTTATTAATAGTGTTACATTGAAAATATTATTATATCACTGAGTTGTTTTCATTTATTTTTTATTTTTTACTGAATATTTTAGGACACGCGTTACGAATATACGCTTGAACTGCAGGAAATGGAGATGGGATATCGCACGCACATCATTGGCTTGTGCAGGTAAAAATATCTGTTGATTTTTTTCATATGGTACATGTTTATATTAAATATCAATTTCCCGTAGATTCATTGGAAACCTGCATTTGACGCAATATTACTCGGCCGAAATCATGTTTAGTTATTTGGAAAGTTTCTACGCGATTTGCAACGATGCATCGTTAGAATGTCTGTGTACAATGTTATCGATCGTAGAACCATCCCTGAAAAAAGTAACGTTTTGAAATCTACTTCATTCGAAATGTTAGCTTGACCTATTTTCTTATTGACAGAAAAATTATAGTAAAATATTTAACTTCACTTGAATTTTAAATAATTATATAAATCAATTTTTAATTACTGATTTTTTTTTTTTTTTATTTCGAGTTTTTCAAAATATGTTATAAAATTTATTATTTTTCATTAATTCCAAAATATACGTTCTTTATTTATTTATCGTTCTTAGATGACAAATTTGATGGCGTTAAATGCGTACAAATGCATGGTACGAAATCTAAGGCTTCTGGTCACGATGCAAGATCCGTTGGTGTTGTCGTTATCGAACAAGACCAAAATTAAGATAACCAATTTATTCACGGCGAGGGATTTGAACGCTGACTTGAAACGTCCGGACAGCCCGAAATGCATAGATGAAATGAATGAGGACGTGGTTAATTTGTTCGGTGAATTGAGACCACTACCTCTCAGATATTGTTCGCAACATATTGAACCGAAGAATCCGGTCGTTACGAAGAGCCCGCTGTGGATGTCTGCGTTGACTAGCCGGCCGCTAAACGTCGCTGCTCCACACAATATTGTGTCGTCCGGTAATAACAGTAGTGTTCGCTTTTTTTCTCCCCCCCCCCCTTTCCCTCCCGCCAGGGCCGGTCCAAGGTATTTTGACGCCCCGGGCAATTTTTTGAAAGGCGCCCTTAAACAAATTCTCTATAATAGTTAACAGAATATTCTGTCATAGATAATTTAGTCATTTGGATGTATTATTGTCTATTCGAATAAATGTTACACTGAAATTTATAAAATATTCGTATATTAAAAGCGCCCCTACAAAAGTAGCGCCCCTGGCAACCGTCCGGTTCGCCCGTATCTTGGGCCGGCACTGCCACCCGCCGTACGCGGTGCAAAAAATATTTCAACGAAAATCATTTCCAGCAGACATAATCAGCAACGGTGCAACGGGGATATCACGTCTTGTCGACGGCCGGAGATATTTCATTACCAAACCGCGGAGCGATAATCTCCCGAGAATATTGATAAGGCAGACGCCGCGGGTAGACGGACAAATTCGGGCGCCGGTGGACGGTACGGCACCTAAGATTCGCGAAAACGACCGCACACACGGCAGTGCGGCGGCGTTGGCGACGACGGCGACGACGACGACGACGACGACACGTGGTTGTCGGCTTCGAGATTCCGTGGCCGGTCCGCGGCGTGACGACAATACTCGAGAATCGCGGGACAGGCAGACGCGAGTGGAACGACTGCTGGAGAGATTGAACGGACAGGTCGCCGCGTCTCGACGGCAGAACAGTGCTGTGCGCGACGCAGACGGACGACAATGCGACGAGAGGAATAGCGACGCGGCCGGAACAGCGCCTGGAACAGCGGCCGGTACAGCGACGAGAACAGCTGCGGCGCGGTGCAAACGACAGACGTCGGCCCCGTTCGACCTGCGAAAACTGTTCGACCTGTCTTACTGGAGCCGGATGATTAACGACGCGCTGCACGACGAACTAGAGTTTGAAAATAATGACGTTGTTCCCGGCAACGATCGTCTCCAGTAAATCGTAAGTATCTAAACGTATTTGACGGGCCGTAAGTCTTTCGTTATGTTACCGATTTCGCGCGATATGATCGTTAATTTCTGATCGTTCTTTCCAGCCCGACAACGACACCGGATGACCGTTGCCACCACAGTGATAGGATTAGGTGATATTTAATATTTAATAGCGCTTCGTCTAGGTAAGCCGTCTCGTACAAACACTTCGGTACGTCATGTATTATTTATTATTGATAATTTTAATGGATGTATTTTACTCTTATTGTAGTCCACACATGAGACCTTCGACATTGAACTTAAAGAAATTCATCGGCTCTTCAGATTTTTACTTTCCCGGGTCTAGGGCATCAACTTTTTGTCGAGAATTGCCAGTGCTGTGTCCTGAACGATTTTTATGGATGAATAGTATTTTAATACTTTTAGTTCAGTCGAGAATAACCCAGGAACTAAACGCAAAAAGGAGATACCTTTTATATCCCTCACTGTGCACTGCGTAATATTCTAAATTCTATATCGAGAAATATGTATGATAGTGGGTCACGTAGCAGTTTCGTGGGCGACGACATGCAACACGTGTCTGATTACGAAGAATTTCTCACAATTGTAAAATAATATATTTATGTATTTTTCAAATCAATAAATTTGTTTTAGGTAAAAAAACATACCTGTTCATATTTTCAAGTATCATAATTTTTTTAACTACTTTTTATCTACTCTCTTCATTTACAATCTACATTTTAGCATATTTATTTTCCATATTATAAGAATAAGATTAAAATAATTTACATATTTTAATAACAATCATATTCATGTAAATGTACACTGCACTACTAAATGTTATGAATGCAAAATGTAATTTTAGTAACAGTTGATAACTCCACTTCCAAACATGTAATTTCCTTAAACATCATTCTTAATATACTTGAATAATATTTTCCAAAAAGAAAGTTACTTAAGAGACTATTAAAATTCTCTTCTTAGACATTTATTTAAAAAAAAATTGAAATCTATGTGCACCAAGTTATAACATTTTACTTAGAAAAAGAGAACATTAGTTTTAAGCTATGTGAGAAATAACACCAGTACACTTTAAACTAATATAATGATATTTTTTACATCAGTTGGGTTAACTGTAAAGCAATATATTATACATTTTTTGACTCCTAGAAAAACTTTAGTATAAATAATTAATTAAAAACATTTAAATCCTTGTTCTCAAATACTTTACAAGACTGTAAATTATTTTGAAATAAAAAATGCTAAATAACTAATCGCTACCATCAAAATATATACATTTGTTTTTGAACGACATTCAATTATCCAATCATTTACCACCATTCCTGGATTCAAATTTATGCCTCAAAAACATGTAATACAGTACGTGTTGGTGGAGAATTTTTTGATAATATGTAAATTACGAACTGGCTGCAAGTAAAATTTTCAAAATCAATACGAGACAAATCTGTTCTTAACCAACACACAAAAAATTATTTTATTAGAAATTAGTAACATCTACCTGTAGTTTTAGAAAGGTAATTTGAGACATGATATAATACATATTATTGGGTTTTATCGGTAACTGAATTGATAAACATGTTGATAATAATACCATCGCCTGATACATGTTTGTAATTTTTTAATTGCTACACGAAATGATCTTTCTTCATAGAAATGATTAAAACAACAACATCCAATCTAAGGTTATTGATTATAAGCTAACAAACAAAATATTTAACTAAATTAAAAATACAATATTTCCAATGTTAAACAAGAATTTGTTTGTAAAAAAAAAAAAAACCATTAATTTGTATTATAGTAAAATTGTGCTGAGTAAGAAACTATTATCAGTAATGTTTTTTGAAGGGGAAAATATATGTAAAATGATTAGTAAGAAATGCATATCTATAATTAAATATTATATTTTTAATATACTATCACTTTTGAACTACAAATGGATCATTTAACAATTATCACAATAATTATAAATAAAATGATGTAACAATATATATATATAAAAAAAAACACTATAAAATTTTTCTTTTTAAATTGAAATATTCTCAACAGAAAAAATTTTCAAATTAATATTAATAGTAAATTAATTGAAAGTGTAAAACGTCACATATTGGTCCCAAAAACTTAAGAATCCATGCCTACATCTTGCTCGCAACAGTTATGCGTGCATTAATTAATTTCGTTCAACATGTCTGTGAGTATTTTTTCAAGCTTACGAGAATCAGCTGCAAAATTTCTTATTCCCTCAGACAACTTGTCATTAGCCATTTTGTCTTCATTCATTTCCCAACGGAATTTCGATTCGTTTATCTCAATTTTTTCCAAATCAGATGCTTTTCCTAAAATTAATTATATTTAATTAATTACTGATAAAAAAAACAAAACAAAATTCAAATAAATGTGTTTACCATTCTTCACTGTCAAATATTCGGTGAGCGGCTCACTAGACAATTCTAATTCCTCAAGCAACTTAGGGCTAATTGTTAACAAATCGCATCCAGCTAATGCTTTGATTTCACCTAATAAAAAAAACACATTAAAATGATTATATTTAATTTGACCAATATAACACATACTAAAATTATTAATTTACCAATATTACGAAATGATGCTCCCATAACAACAGTTTTGTAGTTGAATTTTTTGAAATAATTGTAAATATTGGTTACGGACTGGACACCAGGATCATTTAATGGCTCAAAACTCTTTTTGTCGGTATTTGCAACATGCCTAACAAAGAAAATATCACATTGCTTCCAATAATAATCAGCACCAAATTATTTAAAGACAAAAATAAATTACCAATCTAAAATACGTCCAACAAATGGAGATATTAAAGTCACATCGGATTCAGCACAAGCAATAGCCTGATAAAGGGAGAACAACAACGTCAAATTACAATGTATACCATACTCTTGTTCCAATACTCTGAAAATTATTTACCGTAAATTTATTAATAATGTTAGAAACTTGTAATAATTATTGATTATTAACAGAAGTGATACTAACTTGGCTGCTTGGATACCTTCCCACGTAGAAGCCAATTTGATTAATATGCGTTCCTTAGGAATTCCGGCTTTTCATACATTTTAATATATTTGATAGCTTTAGTGATACTCGCATCTTTGTTAAAAGATAATCTAAAATTCTTACAAATGCTTATTATGGTTTACATTTTTAAAAAAAATGGTATTTAGTATTTTCAAATACACACACCTGGCGTCAACCTCTGTAGACACTCGTCCTGGAATCAACGATAAAATTTCAGTACCAAACAACACGACGAGATTGTCCATGGCTTCTTCAGTTTGCTCTTCAATTGTCCTGTTAGTACAATATCACTTAAAACACGATTCAATAGACTTACAAAAAAGTAGGTTAAGCCTATTGCACATAATAATTTATAACCCAGAACTACCTATCCAGATAAGTGTAAACTATAAATTATTATTATTCATTATTTTCAAGTACTTTTTTTTATAATACACTAACTTTCCAGTTAGCAACAGCTAATTTCAGAGCTTTAGATATCAAATCTTTATATTGTGGCATTTTCGCTGCAGCCAGGATAAGACTTGGGTTTGTGGTCGCATCGGTGGGCTGGTACTTTTTCATAGCTGAAAAAATGTGTTGATAAATTAATTCTAATGTTAAATATTAAATTAAAAAAAACCAGCCTGAATAGTAAATACTTAAAGTATAATCTATATTATACAAATAATAATACATGTATAGGTGGCTAAATGGAAAAATAAAATAAAATCCTAAACCCCTTTTGGATACTATTTATTCTGTTTTCAAACACCATTGCCTATAATAATCAATATTTCTGGCATTTTATAAAATTAAACATGGCTTATAAATATATCAATTAACAGTATGAGCAATCATTGAACATATTTTAATATTTACGATAAATGTTTTATGTTTAATTCTAAAGTAAAGTTAAAAACCATGAACCTACTGACCACTGATTAGTAGTGTGTTTTAAGTTTGTTTACTAGTATAACCTATTTATAATCATTAATTAATAGTATTGTATTGTTTTCATTAAACAAAACTAAAATTGTTGTTAGAAAAAAAGTGATTAATTATTTTTTATCATATTTTAATGTTTTAATGTTATAGTGTATGTATATATATCGCCTGAATTAGATGGTTTTTGTACAGATTATATTTTTTTATAATTTTCAATACTTAATAATTACTAGAATATCAAAAATTACATAGCTAATAATAGTTTAAATGTTCATAATAATTGATTACCTCTGCCCTAACAGTTATACATAATAATATTACATTACATTTTTCAGTCATAATATATTTTATAATAAACATGGGTTACAGAGTTCAAGGTCATTTACACTCGACATCCATAATGCTAACGATTTTCATATATTATTGAATGACACGAAAACATTATGCTCGAAAAGTCGAAAGCGAAAAAGCAACAGCTCAAGGATAACCAGAAGTCTACTGCTATAGAGATATTAGACGTTTTCAAACTAGTATATTTTTTTTTATTTTACACTTTTTCATATAGGTGATATACACCTACCGTGCACCAATTTCTACACGAATTTCACAATGTCAGAATATCGTTACCCACACCACAAGTTCCGTTCTCCCGCCACCGGCAGTAACGAGTAGGCCTACTTTTACTATTCAAAGAACCGGGGCGGGCGATAAATGAACTACATAAAGATAATGAAAGTGGTTACAAATAAATCGTCGTGCGCACTAAAACGGAGACGTGAAAGCAAAATCGAAACGGTTTTCTCGCCTTCTAAATACGAGACACGAAACTATAGGACACGACTAAAACGTGAAGACGATATTTATAAATCGTATCGGCGTACGTACTTTCAAAATCTCCGTGTCGGCCACGACGACGGTGAACTTTTTGAGCTGAGCCAACGACGACATTTTCGACCTCTTCGACGACGGTTCTGTCATTTTCCCACGACGGTTTTCGCAATATATACGGTACGTCCGGCCGGATTATCGACGCAGAGTTCAAATTTCAAACTTTACGGGAAAAAAACGAATCCGTTTGCGTTTATCAGCGCGCAAAGAGAGAAAAGAGAGTGAGAGAGAGAGGAACGTCAATTGTCCGCGTACGGCGATACACGATTAAATACTGTGCGCGGAGAACATAACCTCAACTCGTCGGCGGCGACGGCACTACTGCCAAATGAAGCCGACGGCGGCCGGGACAGGTTGGCAGCGGCCGATCAAGGTGATCGTCGGCGGCGCGATGAAGGTGAACGAAACTAGTTGGGAATGTTTGACCGACACGCGGATTGCGATCCATTATTATTATGCACAAGAGTACTATGATAGTAATTATATATTGTGTAAAAGTTCATTGGCGATTGACCGGTTACGGCGGAACAAAAAAATAAACCGACGACGGAATGTTGAGGAGTATTCCAATATTTTTTTTGTCTTCTAGTATATTTTTCATTAGCTACTGTGAGTAGTTAATATAGAATTGAGTCGTGTGTACAGTAAGTTTTAAGCATTTTCTTGCGTTTAAGTTATCGGTTAAATGCAACACCAAAGTGTATGCATTGTTTGAACAAAAACAAATTTCATATGAAACGTCCGGTTTATTATTTCGCGTAAATTTCTTGAAAATATTGTACAAAATATATTTCATAATTTTTTAATCACTTATTACGAACAATTCAAGGACCATTTATTTACCGTCCATAAAATTATTTCAAGATTTTTACCAGTTTATTTATTTTTACATTTCTTCAATTATTAAAACACATTTCGATTAATTAATGCATTTTTGTTGATATGCATTTGTCACCTTGTTGTTAGTGTATATTTCAATTGTTTCTCTCAAATTTAAATTTAAATAAGTGTTGGTATGCAATAAACTTAAGGAGTCAACCATTTATCATGACAAAATATACAAATAAATACTAAAAATTTTAAATGATTTTGTTTTGTAATTTCAGTTGGTATACATTTCAGTGGGTTTAGAATTATATAGTGTACATTGTATTATTGTTTAAATATACATATACATATATATATTTAAAATAATAGTATAATACAAATAATAATGATTGTAATTATTTACAGTATAAATAAAGTTGATAAGAACTAAAAAAACAGCCTAAATCACAAAATATTGTTGATAAACGATACTAAAATACAATGTTGGAAAAAAATTAAAAATAATAAAACCCAACAATTACCCTATTGTTATATAATATAACTAAAGTATCAACTATAACTAAGCGTGTAAATAATATTATATATATTGATTTAGTTCACAATAATAAAAAAGATCTAAGGTCTTCAAATATTAGGTTGTTTATAGAGACGGGAAAAAAATGAAAACAAAAGTAGAACACGCCTATAATATGAACATTACCAGACGGGGAGTACACATATTTATATTCTATGTGATAGCTAATATTGTTTCATTTTACATATAATATTTAAGTGTTATGAACATTATGATAATTATATAAATAACACGTTTATACCAATATATTTTTTAAAAAAACTAAAAATTATATACAAATTATTTTCATATATAAGCATATATAAAACACTAGGACATGGATAAATTGATTCGATGGTAACTATATTATATAAGAATGATGAACAAATTTTTTAAAAATAGAACAAAATACTGGACGAGGAACAAATATGAGTATCAATACATAGACACAAGGATATTTGATCAATACAAATTTGTTTCAAAACATTCTAAAAATAGTAATAACAATTAAAGATTATAATATTAATAATAAATTATTGAATTATTTGTTCTATTCAATAATATAAAAATTGATTGTCTTTGTTGTGTACTAGTTTCAAATAAAATTAACCAACTTATAAAGGAAAATATAAAAGTAATTTAAATTCTATGATAACTAACATTTTGATTTTTATACATTTTAAACAATATATGACTACTGTTTGGTAGTTAATATTTTTAATTATAATATAATATATTGTTATGATGGCTATTACTAACCTAATTTAATAAATTACTTTTATCACAGACATACTTAATTCCAATGTATATATACAATTCACAAATTGAACAATTCAATTATAGAAAAAAAATGTTCCCTTGGGGAAAAATAAGTCAAATTTACTTCCTAGTGCTTGAAACCGAGAAACCTTTTTCTCTTACATAATAATATTAAATAGCGTCACATAGCGTGGAAGCAGCTTCTTCCACATTCCAGTCACAGTTGTTCAGAGCCATCACACAAGCTTCTCTGGATGCCATTCCCAATCTAAAAACACCAGTTATAAATGTAATTCACTTTTTCTATTTTATCAAATGTTTTATTACTACAGTGATGATAAATTTACTAACCTTAAAAGATTATTGATTTTTAAATATTTTACACTCTCCCAAAAGTTCCACGAAGTTGCCTCCAAAGCATCCAAACATTCATCTATGGTCACTGTATTATTGAAATAACTACGGAGCTGAGACACGGAGGAATCGGACTAGAAAAAAAAATAACAATAATAATAGGTTAAGCTCCAATTATCATTTATTTATATATATATCATTTATATTTTACCGTATTCGGTTCTGGAACGACCTGATACATGTTGGGTGTCTGACTATAGTATCTAGATGGATCTAATGGAGGAATATAATATAGTGAACTAGAGTTTGAGGCGACAGTTAAATTATCAGTCTTGATGTTCGAATATAAATTGTTTTTATAATAATTTGAATTTGTCTTGATGATATTTTTATTTGACGATATATCGCTTATACACAACTCTTTGACTTTATTCTCTGCCACATTGAGATTGGCCGCATATATTGGATCCGAATCATACTTGGAAACAAATGACGACATATCGAGTTCACCTGTCGAATAATAATTGCTACTTGCCCCACTAGTATGCACACTCTGAGAACTTGAAGGACGAGGAATAGCAGAATTTAAATGTTCAGTGTTTAACTTTTTTGGAACCACATTTGGCGGTGCCAATACAACATGATTATTGGTATTAGCCTGCGCTTCTCTTTTGCCCAAACTTTTTTCGAGTTCAGCAATAAAACTCATATCAAGCTTGGGTGTGTTTGCAGGGACAGGCTCGTTATCAAGCTTAGGTATGTTTGCCAAGACGGGTTCGCTTACTTGCAAATTAGGTAAATCGGTATAAGTAGGAAAATTGTGGGTAGAACCAGCAGCTACGTCAAATATTGATGTATCGAATGGGTCAGATGGTTGTTCAGAAGAAAATAATGAACTGACATTTGTGTATGTGTGATGATAGTCAAACGATTCAGAAGTATTGTTATCAACTGAAAAAAAAAAAACAAAATGTGTGAGTAATGAACAAACTATTTGACGGTATTCAGATATAATAAACATTAATTTTTATTTTTTTAAATGCTTACTTTCTTCAACGTCAATCGGTTGATCAAGAATAGATAAACTTGAATTAATCGATGAAGAAAAACTGTTGTGGTTTAGCTGTGGTGGTGGAGCACATCCATCTAAATCGACCAAAACTTGTTCGCTGTTAGGAACATTAGGATATGGGCCTGGAGGTCGGCTGGGAGCAGATCTTAAACTTTTTTTACGATTGTCTGTAAGCTTTAAGTAATTGAATTGTTTGTTGCACGGCAGTATTGATGTGAGCACAGTGTTCTTAGATTTTTCTGCTTTTGATCGTACATTTTTTTCAACTAAGTCTATATTCCTTTTGGGTGTCGTGGTTTTTCTACTTGGCAGTATAGGAGGACCAGATTCAACAACACTTGGACCTCCTCCTAATAGATCTGGTGGCTCCATAGGATTATTTAAATAAACTTTATCGATTTTATCGTGAAAACCCCAATTATTTCCACGAGCATCGCCATGATGGCCAGTATGTATAAAAGAATTTCGAAGTGGTTTGCTGATGTCATCTGATGCTTTCCGTCTCATTACATCAACTGATCGCCTATGTATACATTTAACTTTAATTAAAATCTCTTAATTACAAGGACAAAAATAAATCAAATTTTTACATTTTAGTTTGTGAATACAATTTACAATCAACAAAGATATAAATATTTAATACTGTCTTTGTTATATTCCTAAAAATAATCAAAGTAAAATAAATGATAATGCTAATAAAATATAGTATTTTAATATATTCTATACTTTATTTTTTTCATGCTTTAGAGCTAAGACTAATTATTAAATAACATTGCTGTTTTACTGAATATACAACAATATATATATATTATATGTTTATAATATACAACACTTCAACAATTTGATTGCATATTTTTAGTATTCTTAAACAATTTCGTGCATATTTCTTTGAGTCATAAATATTTAACATTTAACTTCTTTGTCTTACTACAAAGATAAGTAATAATATAAATTATACTTTACCTAGCAAATTTTCCAATTTGAAAAGTTCTCAAATTTTGTCCTTTCCACCAGAAATGATCAGGTTGTCCATCAATAACAATAATTTTATCACCTACTTCCAAATCTAAATTAACTGAATCATCAGAACACTCTGTAGATCCCAAAGTAGTTGACGTAGCTTTAACAATGCTTGGTGAATTACTTTTTAAGTAATTCCTTATGCTTTTAAAACTTGGACGTTCGCCAGGATCTATAACCCAGCACTATACAAGAAAAACATCAAAATAATTTAAATTTGGACAGAAAAAAATATTATTAGCTTACCTGCTGCATTAATCTGTACAAATTTATTGGACAAGCTTCTGGTTGCTCAAGACGCTGTTTTTCACGAATGATTTTTGAAAGTACTTGAGTGGCATCAAGACCCGCCCAAGGTTCTTCTCCTCCAGTAAACATTTCCCAAAGCACTACTCCATACATCCATGTGTCAGAAGCATGTGAAAATTGTCGTGTACGTAGACTTTCTGGTGCACACCAAGGAAACGGTACTCTGCGTCGTTCAGTCATTACATAACAATCTTCTTCCATTGGTAATAATCGCATCAATCCAAAATCACCAATTTTCACCTAAACAATAATATATTTATCAAAACTACACTATTGTAAATTAAATAAACAATAATACTTGATGAGGTGTAGTAAGCAATATATTTCGACATGCCAAATCTCTGTGTATGCACCGTTTCTTCTCTAGATACTCCATGCCAGTAGAAATTTGTAGAGCATACTCCCACAAATCTGTTATCATAATATGACCACATTGTTTTCTTAAATAATCTCTAAGGCTGCCTAGTGGAGCAAGTTCAGTAACCATCATCATTGGCTGAGTTAATACAATTCCGTACAACCTAAACACATGAAATTACACGTAATATTAAAAAAATCATATAAAATAACTTTAAAAAAAAATAAAATTATTTATAAAAAGATATAAAAAGATAATATTATATAAAATAAATTTCAATATTTATTCCATACTTCTAATTTTATAATAATTTAATATAACGTAGTTCTCGCTAATGATGACAACATAGTTGTTAAAATACATATACACAGTTAAAGTGTATAATATTTTGAGATTTTGGGTTTATAAATTTAAATAATTTAATATAATATTAACATTATGAAATAACTGATTTTAAGACAACTAATAGTCGTCAAGGCATTATTAATAACAATTAATGTTTTTTTTAATAAAAAAAATTTGATTATAGGTATCAAACATAAAAAATAACATTAAATAAAAGCATTCAAAAGCGCATTTCTTAAACTGTCTACTTATGAATTTGTGAAGTATATTTAAAATTATTTTGACTTCTTAAATGTTTTAATAAATCTCATTTTATGCATATATCTAATTTATTTAAGTACTTGATAAGATGCACATGATCCAATGTGTGCATAGCCTGAACTTCTTTAACAAAATCTTCAAACATTTGTGGCAATGATGGTACATCTTGTTTTAGCATCTTGACAGCAACTGGAAGGATACGCCCAGTCGAAGTAGTCCATTCTCCACGACTCACAATACCAAAAGAACCATCACCAATTTTTTCAGATAACCTAAATACACAAATTATAATTTATTATTAATGTTTATATACATTTCAATAATAAAATTAATTAACATTTACTTGATATCCTTTTCCAGGATTAAACAAGTGAGAGATAAAGCTGATGGTTGAGCAAATTGAGGTGCAGAAGCATTTCTTTTTAGAGTTCCCGGAGAATGTTTATTGATCTGTGTTCCGCCCAAAATTGACAAAATTTTGTATCTTCGTTCAGTATTTTTTCGTTTTTTTACAGCTTCTAATAATCTTCGAGCTGCCGGTTTACTAATACCAATATTTTCCAAATCTTCTGGTTTAACATATTCAAAGTGAGATAATCTAGTTATCTAATAACAAAACAAAAATATTAAAACATTCTTATTTAAATAATTTACAATGAAATATTGTTAACATTTTAAAACTCACTTGAAGTTCATCAATAATTCGAGTATGGAAATGTTCAAGTTGAACATTCATTAAAAGGCCATGAAGCCATTCTTTATCGTCTCCATCGTCTGTAAGTGCCATATTCGTTTAGAGTTAACATTCTACAAGTACAAAAAAAAAAAAAAAATACAATTAAAATACTTTGAAAGGAAAACTTAGGTAATACAATAAAATAAAATAAAATTCGTTATTGATGTCTAAAACCTATGTGGTGTACATGTAGAAAAAAAATACAAAGAGAAAATAATACAAGAAGTAATACACTATTGGCAACTGGTCCTACCACTACAATAACTGGACCATATCTAGCACTTTCTTGTTTCCTAACCAACCTGTAAACTGAACTGTATATATATAACACTATAAATAGTAAACACAGGCTAGAAAGCAATTATAAGCATCATTCATTGATGAAATCCAAATTGGAAGAAAAACCCGTAGTCATAGACTATCTATCTATATACTCTATAAAAAACTATTAATGTAATATTTATAATCAACCTCATAAAAATTAAGAAATTTATATTTGATTAAAACAGAAAACTTTTCAATTAACACAAAGCAATATAATAAATATCGTCACAAAAATATTCAGACATCTAGTATTGCAAATTCAAAAATTATAAAGTAACTTACAATGTATGAGTAATTCAAATAATAATGATTGATATTAACACATAAAATTTATGACATATATAATTTTAAAATATGATGCATAAGTGAGAAACAATAAAAAAATTAAATTAAATTTTCTGTCATGTTTAAATTTGAAAATATAAAATATAATTTAAATATTAATTAATAAATTATAATAGAGTTAAATGAAATAATTTATGGTATGCTGAATACCTATTAATTAGTAACAATTATAATAATACATATTACTATTAAAATTTTAGTTTTTTTAATTATTCAAATAATTGACACTTTAACATTTATTAGATAATTTAATTTTTGATGTAATAAACGAATATAATATATGTTAGTAATAATCAAATAAATACTTATCTATTATTTAAATTAATATTATGTAATAAACAATTAGAATTTTATAAAAGATTATAAATATTTACTAAAATCATTCATTATAAAAAAAATATAATTTAAATGTTTTAAAATTCCAAAACACATAATATTATCATTATTAAAATAATTTCAAACTCAAAAATTATTATTATTATTGATAAATGATAAATGTATGAATCATTGAACATTTGCATTAAAAAAACCTTTCCTATGGGATTCATTTAATATAATGATAGATTAGTTTTTTTATACAATTTTTGTGTAGGCGTTTATTCATCAACCATAATAATTATATATTTTTATAAGCTACAATATAATAAAGAAAATCAATCTTGTATATAATTGTCATAATACATAATATAAATGAAAAAATTATTAGTTAATAACAATGTAATTAATCATAAATTAATGAATTGTTTTATAAATAAACTTCAAAAACTTATAAAAACCTATTTGTCAGAATTGATTTTTAAGAATTTTGGAATATATGCAGAAAAATATGTCTTTAACCTCATAATATAAATATTAAAATTTAAATACAATTTAAATGTAAATGTAACAAATTGTAATTAAAAATATTGTCATACATACAAATATAAATACATATATTAATTATGTATACATGGAAATAATTAGAATCATGTCACTAAAATTCAAATTGTAAAATGATAGATAAAACACTTGTCAAATAGGATTTATAATATTTTATATTCGGGTAGAAAAATGTATGTTTTACCTCAAATATAAAAATTATAAAATTAATATATAATATATTAATTTTTTTTGTTGGTAAAACGGCATATGGTCATCTTCCTTGACATTTCAGAGCCATCTGTTAGAATATCATATTATATTAAAAAATTAAATGTTTTTTAAACTAGTTTCAAACACATAGATATTGTTTAAAAATATCTTGAAAATTGTATAAAATCACTATCATAAAATATTACAAATCAATTTAATTTATCAATTTAATGAAAGCAATAATATGATTTGTAATGCTTAGTAGGCACTAATATTAGTCTAAATGTAAATATAAAAACATATATATATTTATAATAACTTTATAATACTGTAATAACTGATAATGTAAGTAACAATTAATAAATTATATTTGGCATGAAAAAAAAAATTAAAGTACCAACCATATGTATATGTTTACAAAACAAACATATATTTTTTATAGATATGTAAACAAATATTATTTTTAAATAAAATGAACTAAAATGTATGTGCAATGCATAAAAGTACTTAATTCAAATAAACAATAGTACATACCTATAATTTGAGGTAAAGGCTAGTATGGATATTTTTACTAAAATAATTAACCTTAATATTTAATTAGTTATAAATAGTTAAGTAATAACTTAATATAATAGTAATTTAAGGTTTTACATTGACTTCAAATGATGTACCTACCTACCTATCTACTAAGCAATTTTATAGATATTAAAATCTTACAACTTTTTTTTATTCGTGGCCTTTCATTATAAAACATTTTAAATTTGATTGTAGATAGATGTCAACAAGTAGACAGGCAAGTCAACTACATATTTCCTATGAATTTGGGCGTACATATTTTTATTATACAAACATTAGGTAAGTATCTAGTACTAATAAAATGAGTTTATTTTTATTAGGTTTTAAGTTGAATTTTTTCTTTAGACTACATACAAATATTAAGTATTATAAAACAAGATTGTAATTTACCATTAATGGTAAACAAATTAATTAGGATTAATTTCAGAAGTAATAATACTACACATTTAAATGTTTGGTAAATATCTAGGTAGTATAAATGCGTAAACAAAAAAAAATTAATTTGGTAAGTATTGAGTAAATTATAGTACTAATGTAATAAAAAAATTGCAATAGATACTAAAATACACTACAGATCTACTTTATTGCACAATAAGAGTATTGTGTTAGTTTAAGGAAAACTAACTTAAGAATGCAGAAATTATAAAACTTATGTATATGAAAATATTATATTATTTAAATGTTAATGTTTTACAGAGTTAAAAATATATAAGAACACATTTAGATAATATTTTAAGTGATAATTTACATTTACATATTTAATTATTTTGATTTCTTAATATTTGTTTTTCCTAATTAAAAAAAAACGAAAAAAGAATATTAAGTATAACGAATGAAATGTTAATTAGTACACCATAAATCTAAATAAATTTCAACTCACTTGACAAGGATAATTGTATTATTTATTTCATCAAACTATTTGAAACCAACATCTTCATCCATTACAATAATCATCATAGATAATTAATAATGTCAAAATTGTATTCAGATGTACTACAATAATACCAAATATGATCTATGTCTCTGTCTGTTATGTTTTATTATTTAAAGTGTACGAAAAGCTTATCTTGTAGTTTACACAAATTAAAAAGATGAAATACATAAAAAAAATATTATGTCAATTAACGTATATGTAAATTAAAAAATGTTCAATTGATATTTATCAATAAGCTACATTGTATTTTGTAATATAATTATTCATTTAAACCACGTAATTGTACAATTTTGTTAAATAGAATGTTGGTTCGCATTGGAAAGAATACCTGCACCAGGATGAATAATAATAATTGTCTACATTTCAGATGAAGGAGTTAACCAAAATCATCGAATAAACGTTTCACGCACACATAGAATAAAATACATAATAAGACGTGTTACGAAATACTCTATAGGCATTAATTTATGATGTAAAAATACATCATATACGTTGTGAAAATGACTTACCAATTTTTAGACGGTAACGGTGAAAACATTGTCAAAAAGACGTTCGTTTAATGGATCGGAAATCGTACTTAACGGCATATTTTCGGAACGGTGTCGTCGGCAGAGATAATTAAATTAGTGTTAACAAAACGGAATGTGCGAATTATCGTAGGGCGATCCGTCACGTCACGGGAAAGTCGATTAAAAATACTATTGAGACGTTTGACGACAACACGGAGACGGACGGACGGACGGACGGACGGACGGATGGACGGACGGAACGCAACGGGGGTATCCGCTCCTGGTGTGTGGCGACGACTGACGAGTGGGGACCGGGCGAGCGGGTGAGAGGCAGTAGAGGTGTGTACACAATGCGACGTTACAGCAGACACCAGGGGCAGCAGCTGCGAACAGCGACGGTGGGCGAGACGGCGTTAACGGACTACGACGACAATCGGACGATTCCCCGCAACTATCGAATCGATGTCTGCGGAACACCGCAAACGATGTTTGGTTTTTTCGTCGTGAAAAATAACGCCGTGCCGTCGGACGCCGCGGAAAATCGCGATCGGATGGTAACGCATCAATTCAAAAGCGATGCGTGTTTTTTTACACGGCGACCGACGAGGTCGATGTTCGATCACGCCGACAAACTGGTCAAAAAAAAACAACCGTCGCACACGTTCGATCCCGCTTATCAATTCCGCTAAAATTCAAACCGACGACGAACTAAACATAAATACGTTAGTACAATAAAACATGAATTTTGGTTTTAGGGCTCTTGGCCGTATACGGTACTATGTAGAAATTCGTTTAAGCGCAATTCGAATACATTTTTTTTTTTTTTTATTGACATTCGAATACATTATTGTCATTTGTTAATAATATACGACCAAGGTTACTAATAACCAATACCTTTAACACGGTAATCGGTCTACCAATACAACTATAATGTCAATTGATTGGTTAAAACAATGGTATCGCTTATCCGAATAATAATGCATCGTATCCACACACTCTCTGACGTCTGTACATTTTTCTAACGAATTTTTCTAAATGACGTTCTCGCGTTACAATTGTTCGTATTGCATAAATGCTCCGATATTTAAGTTCGATGCCACCTTCCGGTAGAAAATCGTGTTCAACTGGTACTCTATTTGACACGTTTTTCAATTTTCTCAATAGTTTTTTAAGCGCACCGAAAAACTATCAAAAAAATTGCGAAGAAACATACATTGGTATACATAATAAGTAATCGATAAAAAATTTACGAGCAACATATTTCTCAGAAGTTTTCAAGTACAATCATTTTCAAATCAAATTATAAATGAACATTTTATTTTATTCATGTATATATATATAAGTATATTAATAAAAGAATATTTACAATCTGAGCTTCATTCAATATGCAAATAAGATAATCATTTACTATACAATACAAGGACAGTGATATAATATGAGAAGAAATAAACTATTTAGTGATAAAACTCATTATTATCAAACATTTTTTTTTTTTGCTATATATTTATTCAAGTGGCACAATGAATTTCCAGGAAGTGAATTAGATGAAAGTGAGGAAATTAAAGGTTATGAGTGTGTTAGTAATTTGGAGTGTAGTCTAGAGTAGTATTTAGTAGCTAACTGTTTCGATTTGTAAATCATTGTGAAGGGTATTGTTAGATATGTACCAGAGTGCATAAATGACAAAACGGAGGGCAATTGATTGGAATGCCTGTCTAGTATGGATTTGTGAGGGTTAAGTGGCACAATCCTAAATCAGAATGGCATAAGCCCACACGGGTCTAATGAGTGACATATATATATATATGTCTTATATTATATATATAAATATATGCTGTATAGATTGACATCTTGGACTTAAGGATTGGTCGAAGGAGATTACAGGTTAGACATATATTTTATATTTACATATTATACATTTTTATTATTAATTCGCTGATATAATATATAATATTTTAACGCATCAATACAATTATTATTTATGGTATCCAAGGAACAGATAATCGTACAATAAAATTGAAAAAAACAATATATTGAATTTTTGTTGTTTATTTTTAACATATCTTTCATAACAAAAAACAAAAATGTTGTTATACACAAAAATCCAACGAGAAAAACCAATATAAAGTGTATTTATTGTTCCGTTCATTCGACCTTTAGCCACGTTATTTTTAAACAACATTTACTGCTATTCCGGTGTCTCCATATTAGATTGTGTAAATTTGTTAATCCAGATACTTTACCAAACCAATACTCGTAGCTCTGTAATATGCCCGTATCCAAATAATCTGGTCACTATAACAAATGAAACGATGAACTTGATTAGTAATATAGGAGTTGATATAGTGGTACTATCGTACTATAATAATACTAATAGTACTAAAAATTTAGCCAGCCACGGCCCCTTTTTCCACGTACACCGGATCAGACATCGACCAGACATTTGCGATTATTTATAAATGTCATTATGACGTATTTAACGTTACTTGAAAATTAAAACAAACGATTCTATTATTAATAGTATCGATAATTATCACGAAATTAATCCTTGTTTTTCTTCACTCTAACACTGACCTCTGAACATTGACGAAAATCACATAATATTTGACGTTGTACTCCCCGTTTCTATGTTACCTAAATAAAACGCTTAAATCTTGTTTTAATTTACTAGTTATTATTATTATTTATTTATTTTTTTGAATCGGCTATTTTTAAGCTTAAAAATATCCAGTCCGTAAACATGACCGTGTTTAACATATACAGTATTTCTTGAAGAATTGTTTATTATCATTATATTATTATTTTTTAATTGCACTGGTCATAAATACAGATATAAATGGTAATAAATAATAGTAGTAGTTTTCCATTCACCACAAACAAGGATATTTTATACATTCGCTGTCATTACTAAGTATTACTACACATTAATATATTAAGATATTAATCTGATAAACATTTATAGTTATACATAAATATTATGTAAAATTGAGGATACTTTAATTGGCATTTAGCCTTAAACAATAACTGTTATTTAGTTATTAAACTTATATGTACCGAAATAGATACAATAATGGCATTATTTTCATAACACGCTTGTAATGAATTTTCTATATCGGCATAGTATGTATACTGCAGATATCACCTGTTCAATACATATATGTCATAGTAATTTTGAAAGTATCAAAATTCGCTTTACTTAAATTTGTGTCTAGCTTCTAAGCATAATATGGTACCGTATCATATACCACCAGAATAATATTGCATTGCCACACGATATAAATTATAGTCAACTCAACGTACACGGACGTCGTGTCGTTGGGTCGCACAAATTCGCAATGTTTGAGGCAAAAATATATATAACACAAAATAAAAAAAAAACACCTGCGTAGGCGATGACGTTACCATACCTATATTTAACGTCCGTAACTGTACGTCTAAAATAAAAAAACAACATATATATATATATAATATTCCCGTTATGGAAGGATGTTCATGGTGGGGTGGTGGTTTGTGACGGTCGGTGAGTAGGAATTCACGGCCAAGCATGGAAGACAAAAACGATAAAACGCAAAACGCGGACTGAATCGTATTTGGGAAAACTCGAATCCGCGGAGCCGGGTAAATGAAACATTCGATGACATTTTTGAAAATTTAAAAAATGTCAATCTTCCGGGCACGCGATCGAACTCGCCGGGAGAAGTGCGCATAACCCAGCGGACCGTTACTTTGACGTCACGTACATCAGACCGTACACGTTATCAAGTCTCCGTTATCAATCAATAGTTTTCGTTCATCCATTGGAGTTCGTATTAAACATCCTAGTCGTACGGCGCGGTTTTAACACTTGTCCAATCCGCTCGCTGTCCGACGACGACTCATCGTCCGTCCGTCCTGTCTGACCGTCTGCGTTCACTGCGGTTGTTCTGTCGACTCGACGTGCCGTCGCTCATTCCGTTATCATCGCTTACGTCACACGAGTCGTGTGACGGTTTCCGTCTGAAAAAATTCTACTATGTGATTCCGTTGTTTTCGTTTTTGTTTTAAATTTTTCTTCATTTAAATAAATACGGTTTTGTCACGTGTTTTTTAATCGTTCGTTTTTATTATTTTTTTTTAAATTAAAATTTATTTTGTCGTTCGTCTTTTGTTTTGTATCTACCCAAACACTCGTATATTTGAATATCTATATCCATTATACGCCACTGAACACCTACACTTAATGAAGTGATGGCCGTTTGCAATTCAGTCGTAAAAACCGTCGTTCCCGATTACAGTAATGGTGATTGTGTCAAGTTGTGCAGCGAACATTATTGGCCACCCAGAGATGAGAACAATCAAGTATATCGACACTTGCCTCCGACTACAGACACAGTTCAGACTAAACCGTTTCCAATCAGAGGTAATATTTTTATTTTATAATTTCATAGGTATTCATTTAGAAGAAATTAATTTTAAATTGTGGATAATTAACAGGGTAGATACTGTTAAATTGAGAAATCATTTATATTTATTGAGATTATTAATGTAACTATAGCTCAAGTATATCAAGATTGATAAAATGTTTTAAATTTTATAATATTAGTAAGCATTAGAATTGTTTGAATCTGACTACTTTTTTTAATAAACTTTATGAAATTTTATCAAATATATATTATATAGGTATTATAAGTATTGTAATAAGTATTATAGTTAAATGTACAAAAATATTTGTACAATGTAATGAATATTTTGAGAATCGTTTTCGTTAGATTTTAATAGATATTCAAATAAATGTACCTAATTAAAATTATGCTAGTTATAAGTAGGCAGGTTACCCAATAAAACTTTTAACGAATACATATATTTATAATTCAGCCAAATAGTTGGGTATTTAATTATCACACGAGGGTGATTTTTTTTATTGTGAAATACCTACTCGATGAAAAATTTTAATGTACCTATTGCTAATTGTTATACATTGCCTTGAAATATACAATAATTTATTTGATTATAATAAATGATAAATGTCTGCTAGTTTAATGTTTACTTTTTAGGTATGGCCTTACAATTTATTTTAATTATAATAATTCAATATCACAATAAATTATAATTTATACTCAAATACTGTCATTATGGTATTTAGTTATAATATCTATAAAATAAAATGAACTGAATTAGTATTAAAATACAAATGTGTAATTAAATAAATGATTTACAATATTTGATATAATTGAAATAATGTAGTAAGTACTTACTGACATTAAACATTATTATATAACAATTTATTTTTTAAAGTGAAAATGAGGTTTTATTCAGAATCAAATTGGTTGAATCAATCATATAGTCTTTACTTTATTAAAAACTTGTAATAAATAGCTACTAAATAGTATATTAGAAATATTATTAAATGTTCACAGAAATATTTGTATACATTTTTAATGTATATACATTAAAGGTTTCATATGAACTACCTACATTTATTATGTATATATATATATATAATTTTTGTAACATATAATATTCTGGGAAAAATTGTAGGATTCCTGCTGAACTAATTTGTGACGCTGACGGCTTGATGGAATTGCTTAGTCTCTAAACAGCTCAGGAACATTAAAATTAACTCACTATTTTCTTTACTCCTTCATCCTCTTTGTCATGAGAAATATGTTTTTATATATATTTAAACTGTTAGGATTATTGTTTAATTGTGTATTTGCTCTTACGTTACTATTGTTATTCTAACAGTGTTAATTCTAACAAAGTTAAGGACAGTCATTTATAATTAAAATTAAATATGTTTATTGTTTAAAAAAAATATATTTCACTGTCTAAATATTTTGAGAATTTTGTATACAACATTATTGTTATTTATAATTATTATTATAATATTTTAAATTTTACTTGAGTGATTTTGATGTTCCTATGAGATTACATCTACACTTATAATAACATTTATTTCGGGTGAAGCCAGATTAGGGCGGCTAGTACTTAATATTTATGTATTACTATTCTTTTTGTCTTTGTGTGTTTTTATTTGAATATATAAATAATAAACATACAAATATAAGATAGTAATGAACTTTAGAATGAACTCGTATAAACTGTCTGCAGATAAATTTATGAATATTTCTTAATATTCATATTATCATTATTGAAAACAAGTTATATCACTCTTTTTTAATACTTATTTTATAGTAGAATAATATTTAAACTAAGATTTAAACTTATGTTAATTGTTGATCTGTAATATGCATATACAAGGTATAAGTAATGATTTAGAAATATTTAATTTACGTAGTTATAAAAATAATGGATAAATATTTAAGCGTTTTACCTATTTAAGGTTTCCTACTCTCATTTGTACATATAGTACAAAAAAGCTACTTATATATTTTTAAGTAGGTATAATATTTTAATTTTTGTAATTTATTTTGTTTTTTATATGCCTAAAACTAAAATGTTTTGATTCCCTTCTTCAATTATACATTTATGATATCTGAGAACTTCATATACTGCTTATAAACAAATGTACATTTTATCTCATAATTAATTAAATAAAAAAAAATATTATTAAATTATTGACCTTACTTTTATTGACCAAAAATGTATATTTAGAACAAAAAATGATTAATTTATGTTAATGATTTTACATTTCAAACATAGATGCCCTATTTCTAGAAAGATATTTTCAATTCAAATGTATACTTAATTTATAATAGTTATTATGAACAAATATGATGAAGTTTTAAGTTGTAAGATTATTTAACTTTGGTTTTTGATGTTACATTTATTCACATCAAAGTAAAAATTAAATAGACAATTGATAGTACAATTTTTTCTCTTCTTCTTTGGCTTATTAAAAAAAATTATTTAGGTTCTTTGTCGCTTGTATTATCCCTCTTCATTATCCTTAACTATAATTATTGATGATATTTTCATAAATGTAACACGTAATATATTTTTCTTTTTGATTAGAAATTTTGATTATACAATTTCCAATTAATGCTTAAAATGTAATGATTTCTTTTAATTACATTTATTTATAAATCAATCTTTTGATAGTATGTTCGGTCAATGTTCAAATATTTTTTCACTTAAAATTTGTTTTATAATCATTAAATTGTCAAGTATATAATGTGCCTTATTTTTTACTATTGAATTTTTCATTTTGATTTTGATTGTCATTGATGATTAATGTGTTTTTTTATAGTGTCTATTTCTTTATTCCCTTTTATATTCAAGAATCCATTTTACTAGAATATTGTTTTTTTAGTTATCATATATCATATCCTTTGTACTATTAATTTTTTTGACTTACACTTTTATGAGTTAGTTTTTTTTTGTATTTTACCAGTAAATTTTTGTTGTTTTGTTTACTTTTCTATAAATTTAATATATTTCTTTTCTTTTCCAAATAATTTTACACTTTTACAGCAAATGTATGTGTTCATTTAATTATATAAAAATATGTCTAATACATATATGATTAATAATATAAAGACTTAAGTAGATAATATAAAATAGATAAGTTAATAATTTTAAAATTGGGTATCATTTCTAATTTAATATTTTCTGGATATTGTCTATAATCATATGAATAATATTAATGATAATATGTTAATATTATATAATATAGACAAAATAGATAAAATAACAACAAAGTTGGTTAAAATATAAATTATGACCAGATTTGTTAGATACATTATATATAATATATATTTTGACTTCACACATAGAAAGTTAGTGAAATGTTAGTAATCAAATTGTTTTTATATTATAAACAAATAATATTTGTTAGGCCATATAATAAGTAAGTGATACAAAAAAGTAAAAATTAGTTTAGATAATTATGGTTTATTTTAAAAGAATAAAGTAAGGTATTAATTTGTTTATGTTTGCTATGGTTGAATTTTAGTGTAGGATGCTCAGATATTATTTATTAAGTAATTAATTAATACTAATTAAATACCCAAGTTTTCAATTTCTTAAGTACAATAAGCTCTCTTTTATAATCGACTAATATGTCTAATAGAGGATTTGTTTTCAATTGGTTGTACCTATATATGTTATTATTAAATTGAACTTTAATTCTTACCATCGAATGTATGTATTACTATTATTATTATTATTTAATAACATAGTATAGTAATTTATTTAGGAGATTAAGTTTAAAATTAATATAAAATCAATAAATTTGGTTATAAATTATTAATATTTTGTTCACATTCTTCATATCTATTTATTATAAAATAATATGTAGGTATGAGTATTATTAAAATAATTATGCTTACATAATAGTTGCACAAAAAAATAATACACTTTTTTCATTATATTTTAAAGAAGAGTTTAAGTGATACAATATCTGTGTGTTTGAATACGACGAATTTATTGAACGTTTTTACACGAAAACCACCATTGTGCATTTGTATATATGTAGTATTGTTTAATAGTAGTTTTCAGTTCAGGTATTCGTTCTTGGTGAATGATGCAAACGATTATATATTCTACTGGACGACGTGTGTGTGTGCACGTGATTGTATCGGAATTTTCGAACCTGTATAATCGTTTTTTGTATGATTTTCTGAATACAGATATACCGATTTGTATTTTATGAATGAACATTATTTTAATTCGAACCTATATTATTTAGACCTTCTTTGTCCATTAACACTACAAATACGTAATTGTTTTTTTACTAAATTTTAAATTTTGGTTTGCAATATTTTATAGCGTTCAACGATTAAATATTTTGGTTTTTGATTATTTTAATGACGTAAAATTCTTTGTTTTACTATGCATATATTATATATCTTATTATTTAAATTTATACTACATACGATTACTCATACATTTTAATTGGTATAATTCAGTGTTTACTAATATTATAAATAATATACACAACGTATATTTATTAATTAATATATATATATATTATTATTATTATTATTATTATTTTATAGTATATCATATAGATGCTCATAATAATGTTTAAAATGTTCTAATTAATACGTTGTAATATATGAGATATTATATCGAGCGAGAGAAGTAGATATAGAGAGAATATGTGGTTTCCTAACACATTATATTTCACATAATGGTGTAATTAAACCGTGTATATTTGTATTACAATCAAACAATTGTGATTCATTGCAATATTGTGTAATTTTAAATTACGTGTTATATTCATACTCTGCTATTTGAGTTGTGCTTGTTGAAACGAGTGTGTCATAAAACTATATTGAAATGAATATTACAGGGAACTTGTTCATGATATCGATTTTATATGCTATGCACAGGATTTGTTTTGTAAAACAATAGTTATGACTTTATGATAAATGATTTATGATTGTTTATGGACGGACAAAATTCAAATTCTATTATAATCCTATATTAAATGCAAGAGCCCATTTGCTACTTGTTACATTGTATCAACGCACGTGTTTTTCGTCGGTATACCTAATTGTTTCAATATATTATAATATTATATATAGATACATAAATATTTCTATATGTACGTGAATTGACTTGTATTAAATGTATTTATTTAGTTGTTGTCGGCGGGCGTACTTACTATGAATTACACGCGTGTAGGTTAACGTTTTGTGTCATCGTTTTATAATATCTACTAATTAAAAGTGCATTTCGAGACGACAACAAAAAAACTAAACTAACAGATATATTTATTATTTAAATGCATACATTTTACCGATAACCTTCGCTTTCTGATAATAATGTCTACAGGGTATTTATTGTCATATTGTCCCGGTATTTGAATTTATATGTTTATACGCTTTACACGTGTATAATATATAACATGTGTATGTTTGTAAGTATCCGTACATAATATTGTATATAATTATTTACCATGAATATACACGAATGACATTCGGTTTAATGCTATCGATGGAACGGGATTTAATGTCTTATGTTTAGCGCGATTAAATTTTTTTTAAATATACCATATATTACCTACCGACGTGGTAAAAAATATTTTTAAAATAAAGCACGTTATATTGGTGTGACGCATGAATTTACCTTCCCCCCTCTCGTTAAAATTAAAAAACGGACCGCTAATATAATTCTTAGATACATAAATTTGTTTTTATTTAAAATTGTATTCGTTTGTGTATATATTAAGGGTGGCCAACATAAAAATGTTCGTGAGCCGCACCGATAAATACAATGATATAAAGAGCCAAAAAAAAAAAAAAATTCAATCGTTATTATAGACTAGATCATTATTAGTAAATTTTTGTTTTCTTAAATAAGATGCAAACCGTAAGTTGGCTACCCCTGGTATATAGGTATTATTTTTTGATTTGCGTTGATATCTATCAACGCATATTTATTCGTCCATAACATTCGCATACGTGGAATAACTTTAGGTTGTTGTGATTATGACTTTATTTATATATATGTCTGACGGATAAACGTGATAAAATATTAATGAAACATTAGGTATATTATATGATTTATTATATTGCGCTCATTACTTTTAATCGAATTTTATACTATAAATATGTATATAATATATAAATACTAATATTAATGTTATATATATGTTACTCATAACGTTTTTGATAAGTAATCATAATTATATAACATAAATTAATGAAGTACAATATTTATTTGATGAATTTATATTCATTGTTCATTTTGTACTTATAAACTACTGATAATAATAATATTGAAATATATTATGTAATATATAAACAATTGTAATTCAAAATGTCTGTCTTTTGTTGTGTGCATCTTTCAAATTTTGATCGTTTGGTCATAATTATAAAGCCTGATGACAGGTACTTATTTGTATGGGTTAAAGTTATTTGTTAAAATTTAATATTATTTATTCATTTATAAATCTCATTTTTGCTTAACTAACATTTATTATATAAGTATATCTTTTTTGTGACTGTCATATGTAATAATTGTTAATGTTTTAGACATTCATTTATGTGTACATAACATATTGTTATGTTTAAATATAATCATATTATATAATTACAATATACAACTTTGTGTTTTATTTTTGTTCAAAGTGCAATAATCTATGGTCATAATTATAGTAATTAGTAAACCATCAATTTCATATTATCTTTCCCTTATGTTGGAAAAACTTATTATTTACATTAATTATTTATATATAATTGAATCTATAATATATATATTATTTTAATTTAGAAATTAATGAGTTTTTTACAAATATATAGATACTATTTAAATAATTTTCTATACAACTGAATATCTATCATTCTAACATATGTATTTGATTTGATAGATAAAAATTAATTAAATATTTGTATGTGCTATTTAACATAATCATTATAAATGAGTATTTTGAATAATTTTTGTTAAATTATTCATTAGGCAGGGACTTAATTTTATAAAATATATATTTAAATATCAGAAAATTTTAAATAAAAAAAATATACAAATACACATTTGTATTTTGGTATTTTAATTTAACACATAATTTATTATATTAGATATTATTCAAAGACTTTAGATATGTATAATATAAGTATATACTAAACTCAAAAATAAATTATATTAGACTATATTATATTTAGAGTATATATTGACCTATATTGTGAAATTTAAACAATATCCAATGGAATTATCTATGTTTGTTCAATTAGTGTTTAATTAAATGCATATTTTAGCTATACCTATACAAATACTTAAATTATGTAATTTGTCAATTTTATTAATTAAAATTAATTTATAGATAATTATAATTGATAGTAGTTGCTGTTTTCAGAATTTAAAGAAGGAATGTATAATCAAATTTTCTTTTGAGCTTAATTTTAACTTATGGCCTAAACGTTTAGATACATTTTTTTTACTATCTATAAACCTAAATGCATATATAACTATTCTAACATTTATAACTCAACAATTATAAGAATCACAACTTAACTGTGTTTTCTATTAAAACTAAATATTATATACATTTTAATAATTATATCTGTGTAAAAATATTATTTGTTAAAAAGCGTAATTTGTATTTTTTGTATAATATTTAAAAATAAACTACACGTATCATGATTGGAAGTCGAATTATGTACTGTACGCAATTCTCGTGGCAAACATTAAAAAAAAAACTACGTATGTTACTCTGACAGTAAAATTTTTGAAGTGCTGCCCGATTTATAGAAATCTTATACGCAAAAAGAAAATATTATCATCTAAGCTTCTATTTATAACAGTTTAACTTAATCGGTTAGTATTTTGCGACTACCTATGGTTTCAACCTGGATGTAATTGTCGTATTTCCATGTCGTACTTATATGTACAATTAATACAATACAATCCGCATATTGTCAGAATTTATTTTGTCTCTGAACCTATTTATAAACTAGTATAAATTTTGAAGTGTTATATTATTTTTACAGCTATATATAAAATTGTACTTTACACACACACACACAAACGTGTATAAATATACACGTTTAACAACTATTATAACACGAATGAATATTATATATCGACTTAATTATTTTGTATATATATGTATGTATGCTTTGAAGGAAATTTAATAGTGACTAGATTAATGTTTTACACTAAGAAATTGACAAAGGTAACGAATATCATCGGTAATTTTTCGTGTAAATATTTATTTAAACTATTATACTCCTTTCTACCAAACATTGATTCGATACATAATAGACATATTGGATGTGTTTTTGCGGAATCTCACAAATTTTAAGGGGGTCTTATAACGGAAATAGTATATTTATTTTTCCTTAAATATTTGCTCATTTTAATTTAATATAATAATGATATATATGATTAATTTGATTTAATGAAATGTATTACAAAAAATATCATTATTTCCGGGTAACGCGTGTTATTTTCCATAAAAATATATGTTTTTTTTTACTATATATATATATTAAATTTGTTTATATACGCTTAAATATGGGTTTGAATCTTGTTATACTTTGTTTTCGACACCCGAAATTGATTGCGACGCAGCGAGTTGATCAAAAATCACCTCGTCTCCGTCCTCTCGGCGCCTTCACGAAAACTTCGTTTTATTTTTCAGCAGTTTCCGCTGTGGCCCCAATGTACGTCACACACTATAATATAATACCCGCCAGTTTCTAAAATGCCTCGACTTTCGTATATATTATGTACTGGACGGATCGAACGTTGTTTTTGCTTTTCAACCTACAGTAGAAAGTATTTTAGACAAAATACTTTTATAAATATAAGTAAATTAATATATAATTTAATAAAATAATATTATATACAAAACCGCATAATAGATTCAGCTTGATAAAATGATTATAATGTAGGTATAATTGATATACAATTAAATTCGATCGAAATGTTTTATAATTGGAATTTACAATATTTTAGTCACTAAGTGGGTGGTATTGGTAAACATATTATTTTTGTTAAATACCACATTATGTTTAAAGAGATGAGCGAGGGATGAAAATGACCCTTATTCAAATATTTATAACATTTTCGAATATTTTGAACGTCATGATCTGGTGTACTTTTCATTGCATTAATACAAAAAGCCAGAATATGACTTCTAATACCGATACCAATAATATACCAATGGATTATTAATTAAGGTCGGAACTGAGATTTCATAGTTCTGTGAATAAAAGAAAAACTTTAAATAGACTATTTGTCCATACGTATACCTAAACGTAGTAGGATTACCAGATTATCATTTATAAATCGGAATATGTATGTAGAAAAACGAAAAACTTGCGCATAAAACATTTACCCATCACTAAACTGCTTAAAGCTCAAACGTGTATATACTGTATGATATATTAACGGGTAATTTTGTAAATAGACTTATAATTAAATTTTGAAGAAATATTATAATTTTAGAAATTAACAACCGTGTATAAATAATTATTTATATAAATTATATTTATCCACAGTGGTATTCGTTCAATATGTCGATTTTTCTGGTACGATTTACGAGTAAGATATTAGGCATTGTACTAAAAATCATTGTTATAAGTATTTGCGTATTAAGTATATAAATACGTATATATTAAAAACGATACGTCAGATTTTTGACTCTGAAAAGGGTCTTTTAAATTTGTATACACTGGTCACTGTTATTATTGATGTTGATATTGATATTAATGTTGATCTTTCACTCAAAGAAGAACATTAATAATAATTAGTGTACAATTTAATGAATTTAAATCATAACAGAAAATCGATAAATGAATGATTAATAATTGACGAAAAAATTATGAGAACGTCGCCTAACATATAATTGGGGAGACTAACATTACAGTGGTATTCAGCTAATCAGCCGTCTGGTTAATTTGAGTGCACCGGTAACGATGTGAAATGTACATTCAAGAACGTGCACGCACGTGTTCTCAATAGTCTCATTCGGATACAACGTGAAATCCTAAAACGTATCGATTGGTCCGGTAATGCGATAAGGATTCTGAAAATAGTTTTGAATTTGTCGTTAATTCTGCTTCAGGCCGACTTTCCCACTTTTTCAATTTTGTTTGTTTTATCATAAAGATCTTCAAAAACCGTATATTGACAGTTTTTAAATCTTTTGAATTAATTTTAGAGGGATTCGCGGAAAACAGAAAGATGTTGGAAAGTCGATGACCAGTAGATTTCACGACGGATTCAAGTCTGTTTTTTTGATCCCCGGCCCTGATCGTCGGTCCCCGTCCGTTACGGACAGCTCCCCGCCGCGTGACGATCGCCTCTACTGGAAACATCGCAGACGACGCGCGCGTGAAAAATAATAACGCGACTCGTTCTCGTCGCGCGCGCGCTAATCCCTTCGTCTCCTACTACTATTTATAAACGCGCCGCCGACTCGTACGCGTCGTACAATAGGCAGCGGAAAAAAAAAAATACAACTATACTGTTTTACTATTGAGTTTAGATTGTATATATATATTTTTATGCATCGGTACTTACCGCGTTGCAGTTTTTTTTTTCCTTCCACCTTCGCCGTGTACGACGCGACGCGACACGACGACGACGACGACGACGACGATTTAACGATTTTATACGACCTCTCCGTATTGCTGCCACGCAGCACCCCGGCCTTTTAATATACACATATACGTGCAGTACTCAAGCGCGCGTATATGCGACGCATCATACTATTAAGTAATAATAATAAACTCGCGTTCTTGAAGTGGTTTTTTCCCCGTTGTTTTCCCTCCTTCGTATATATTATAGCATATAATACGTGCCGACACGTTCGTTTCCACCGCATTCGCGGTCGGTACGGTTCGGATCGTCGTTCTCGTCGCCGCCGCGTATAAAACATCGTCCGCAATAGTTTTATTCGGGCCGTATATACTTTTTACGTTCAGATTTATGTGTTTTTCTAGTCGTTTTCCGAAAACGAAATTCCCGTCTTCCCCGCTACCTCGTCGTATACAGCTGCAGTGCGTTTGTCCACGTTTATAGTAATAATAATAACAGTGAAGCATGTTGTCCCGACGGTTGTCGCTTTTCGAGCGACAAGAGTTCATAATGATCGGTGAGTCGTCCACAAAAAAAAAAAAAAATATTTATTATACATACTTATTTTTGACCTTGAAAATCTGTGTACGCATTTGTTTTCATTAACAAAATTGTAAAATCATGTGTGTGTGTTGTGTGTGTGTGTGTGGTGTTTATGCAGCGTTTATACTGTACGTAACTTAATGGAATTTTATAGTTTATTATACGTAAAAAGCCTGTGCCCTCTGAACAATAACCTCTACTGCAACACCGCGGCGGCACGTTGTACGTTCGACGTGTCGTGCGATGTGCGGTTCCACGCCGGATTTGATCGATTCGGTATGACGTGTGGAGAGATGTTTTTGATATTTTTTCCCTTTTTCTGTGTCCGTTTTCGTCGACAGATTTTTGACGCGCTGTGCAGCGCACCCGTCTCATTGAATTCAACGTGAAAATCCTGATTATACCGCCAAATGTCGTCTTATCGCTCGCCTTATAAAATTGTTCACAAAAATACATCGTGTTATTTCAGTTTCTATTCGTATACGTTTTTGTTTACAATTATACTTTATCGATTCATTATTTGGGAGAGTCGGTTTTACATTAAAAAAAAAAATATATATATTATACGCTTGATCAAATATATACTACTATATAATCTGTAAATTGTACAAAACGAACGTTTACGAATCGTTTAAAAGTTTTTTTGTTTGAGGTCACTTCATTAAAAAAATAATGTTTATATGAAAATTAATTATGAGTTTATAGTATATATACGTTTTACTTATTTATCATTTCTTAAATTGTATGTAAATAGTACCTATTTAAAAACTATTAAAATCGGTGAAATATTTATCAAATGTGAACAATTTTCAAATGCGGTTTTTGCCATACAATTCTTAGTGCATTTGCATTAATCGCAAATAAAAAAAAATTGACAATTGTTCGCATTTGGTTAATATTTCACCAATTTAAATAGTTTTTTATCTATAATTTTTTTTTTCAAATTTCGAAAAAGCATTTTTTTAAACTAATTTTTAATATTTATGTAAGGATTATGGAATTTTTCGAAATTAATAATTTGATATAAGTATATATGTTTTTTAAGCTTATAATAGAGTTTATATATACTAAAACCGGTCATTATTTTCAATTCAAACTGATAGTTGAGTAATATTTTGTAACCGGAAAACTATATAGTAGGTAATTTTTTTTATCGTGAGCCAGCGATTATTTTCCAATATTCAAAACAAGTTGTATTTCGATATTTTTTGTTCATTGTAAAATAGTTTAAAGATTATTTATCGATCATTTTCATAAGAATAACTCCACCTTAAGCAAATGTAAACTTGATTTTTAAATGGTAATCTATATTTTTTTCTACCCTATCTTATGTAGAACTAAAATAATAAACGAACATGATTTTTTAATAATTCGTTTATAAATATAATTATTACTCAGAAATTTAGTCATGATAATCGTTTTTTGCATAGATCAGTGGAAACGTTAATACTCAAGTGGGTACATTTTCAACATCTACTACAATGCTGTCTCACTACTTCACCGTATCTTGAATTTTAAAACTTAAATTTAAATAAAATTTATTAGTCGGTAAGTCGGCAAATATTAAAAGTCACTTTCCGTTTAAAAATTTAAATTATGAAAAAATACAAAATGAATAGAATGTGCAAACAATTTTCAAAAAGTTATTACTATTTCCCGAGATATAGTCTTGTTTTATGATAAAAATATCACTCTGTATACAACTATATTCTAATGATAGTGAAAAAAAATGTAAATCGAGATCTAATTTCCATACATAATTCCACCATTTCAGTTAGGAACGGAAATTATATAAAATATTATCGAAGTTTGACGTGTGTGTGTGCAGAACTCTGCGCATACACGCGTATTCCTGTTATATTGATAATTCGATGTAATCGCTATAACACACACACACACACACACACCTATATACACACATATATACGTGCCCTTCATTTTTTTTTTCGTTTTGTACCATATATTCATGTAACGCGTTATCAAGATGTTTTATATTACGCGTCGCGTAGTGTATATACATTTAAAAAGTTGGCGTCGGTCTTTCGATATATAAATTACGCTGCTTTTAACTTTGAATTTTTTCCTCTGTATAATAATAGTAGTGTATGATGTACCTGACTTATACGCAGTACCGGATCTAAGAATTTGAACATTTGAGGAACACAATAAAATACGCACGTTTTAAATTTCTCGAGGTGTTTATCGGGTTAAAATAGTATTATAATAAAGGGTCGTAATTTATAGCACTTAAAAGCATGATAATATGCACTAAACCGTTGAAATACGCATTTAACATTTTTTTTTTTTTAATAAAATATTTTGTCTTTAAAAACCAACAATTTTACAATCATTATGTTCGAGGGAAAATCGTTTTTATTCAAATATTTCATGGCATAGATTTTTTTGACGAAACTGTGTTGACAACTTTTTTTCGTCAATCGAGTTAATAATCAAATGAACAACGTAACAACGTGGAAAAAAATCGTATGCATAATTTTATATTTATAACACGTTTATATATAAACGAAGTTGTACGTGTAAAATTAATATACTCAGGTATAATGTCAATGAATATAATTATAAATTAAACGTTTAAAATAATTATTATACTCGTATAATACGCCTTATTATGTACACTGTAGTGAATATTGTTATTTTACCTTGAAACACGCGGTTATATATAAACTTAAGAACGACGAATATAGTTTTCGGATCATTAATATATATGTATAGTGTCAATTCTGTTTTTATGTGAAAACGTGCTTTTGCATTGTATTATTATTATTATTACTAATTAGAGTTAACATGTTCATGCATTTAAAATGAAAATAATATATACAAATGTGTAAATCTAATTCCATGTCATACAACTTTATCATATATTTTACATCTTAGTCACACATGAATCCATAATTTATATATATAAACATAATTAACATTTTGTTTTATTTTTTGTTTTATTAATTGATATACTTGTCCCATGGCAATAAAATATTTTCTTTTTTTTTCTTTATCAAATATTATTAATATCATAATAATGTTATACGTCAAATATGACCTCAAAATAAAATAATACGTATAATAAATATATGTAAATTGATCGATAAAAATTGGAAAACATATGTAAAATTTAATTTATTTTCCTAAGCTTTTTATGATATCAGATTAAAGTACAAATTAAGATACTTTTTTATTTTAATTAAATATTTATCCATATTATATCTTTGAGTCGTAAATATTTTAACAAAAATATTTATTAATCTCTAGACACTTGATATTTTATTTTTATGAACACTTAAAATTTGAAAAACGACGGAAAACACAGCTATGCTAACCGTATTTCATTCTATACTTGTTTAATTACAGTCAACGTCTTATCTCCGAATATATTATCCAACACGACCTAAATCGCGGTGTAAGCGCGATTTCTATTTGCACCAGAGCATACAGTGAAGTTTATTCGAGTTCGATAACATTAATATCTAATAAGATGATTAATATTACACGTAAATAAAAACTCTGATTAAACTGTTCATTAAATCCTTTTACTATTAATTAATTAATATTGCTAATATCTATATGTATAACAATCGCATTAATATATATTACGACATTGTCAATAATGGTATTATGTAGTTGTGTAAAGCTTTTGATCTCAGCGGATTGGTCGTTACACATTATTTTTTCTCTAAACTCCAAATGTCTTCCCGGCCCTCTTAAGTTCTTGATAATAGATATACCTATATAAATAGATATTAAAGATTGTTCGCAATAAATGCCTACAAATTAAAAATAATAATATGTACCAGTAAATGTATATATTTAAAAGAATATTAAAAAAAAAATCTTAGTTATTTATATATTATCTAAAATATATATATTACTATATAGTATTCGAAATATTTTGGTATATAAGAGTTTTGATGTTTGCCGTGTTCGTATATATATATATATATATGTACCTTTATATATATATAAAGGCATTTATGAAATAAGAATTTCACTTGCAGTCCTAATAACACGCCAACAGAATTTGTCGTGACCCCATTTTCGTCTGCTGCAGCTGCACCGTATACTACTGTTACATTGTACATGCGGCATTGCACGTGATAATAATATTGTTTCGATTTTTCTTTTTCTAGGCGAACGTCTCAACTATGTCAATACGCCGCACGTCATTGCCATGGTCGGGTTGCCAGCTAGGGGGAAAACATACATTTCGAAAAAACTTTCCCGGTACCTGAACTGGATTGGTATCAACACCAAAGGTAAACAATGTATATATATATACACACGCAGAAAATCAATACAGTATTATAGAGCGCTTGATAATAAAAAAAAAAACAAATGGTTTATTATAATATTAGGACCGTTGTATTATTATTATTATTTTTTTTCTTCAAATTTTGTCCATGAACATATTTTTGTAAAGCACAAATGTTTCGATTTTCAAGTTCGATTCCACTTTGCCGTAACAATTCGATTTTCTCAATAATTTGATTAAACATTCAGAAAAAAATAAAAAATAAATAAATTACAACACAACTCATAACATTGTCGATTATTACAAAACCGGATTTCGCTTTTGATAAATTTTGAAAATATCAATAATTTCCGTTTCTTATACATAAAAATGACGAATATAATTTTCAATTTGACAAACCATATGCTGAAAATTGTATACAGTGTTCATTATATAATATTCCAAATATTAGCATCGCTCACAATCGTTTTTCGAATATAATGATCATCAATTACCTTCAAATTTAATACAATAATAATACAACTTTTAAGTTTCCTGAAAACAATACTTAAAACATAAAAAAAAAAATGTTAATTTTTTAATTTTTATTTAAAATATTCTGTACAGTAGTTGACTGAAATTATAACCAATATATATGTATATTATATGTATGTATATTTAATTATTCATATTGTTTGTGAAACGCGCAGTGTTCAACCTCGGAGAATACAGACGTCATGCAACCACAGCTTACAAGAGTCACGAGTTTTTTCGTCCCGACAATAAAGAAGCAATGGCTATCCGAACACAGTGCGCCATTGACGCTCTCGATGACGTTTGCACGTGGCTGGACAACGGTGGAGAAGTGGCTGTAAGTATGTCTTTAACGTAACGGTAGTGGAAAGTTTTTTTTTTGTTTTCAAATCGCTCTGTCTGCGATAGGCGATATTCGTTATACATATATATAGAGTGATTTTTTTTTTTTATCACACATATTTTTTTGTATGTTATCGCATAGAACTAAAATAAATAATTGAAAATACTTTTCATTTTATTATTATTCTCAATATTCCGTTTATGAATAATTTACCACTAAAAAACTTGATGGGTGGAGTCGCTTTTTGTGAGTAGTTATATCCGTAACTTGTGTCTAATCAGAACAACCTTTTTTTAAATATTTGAATGGTATACAATATATTTTAATAAAGTGGTAATGGTTTCAGGTGTTTGACGCTACCAACTCGACCATTGAACGCCGGCAATTGATATTGGACATTGTTGTAAAAAAACGAGGGTTCAAGTTGTTTTTTGTTGAATCAGTATGTGATGATCCGAAAATCGTCGAACAGAACATAATGGTAATGTATATGAGTGTATAGATTGGAATTTTATGTACTAAATATGATACAAATATGCAAATAGATTTATAGCATAATGCCTTATGTATAACTATGTAAATAATATATTTAATTTTGTTGTTATATTCTGTTTTTTTATTTAGACTATTTATAACAATTTATCAGTGCTAATAAAAAATTAAATACATTATTTGAATAAACATTAATTATTGAATCAATAGTTTATTATTTTTATGTATTTATTATCAGAACAGTAGTTGTACAGAGATTAAAAAATAATTACCAACATGTATATTGATACAAATTAATTATATTAATATTAAAATAATAAAGTCGAAAGTTTTGTAAATAATCACAAGTAGATTTGGAAGAAAAGAGAAAAGGTGGAGTTTTGGTGGAAAACAGTATTCTGGTCTTGATCTATATTTTGTTATACATATTTTTAATCAAAAATAATTTTAATAATACAACCACAATTATTTATTATTATGTTTGTATCTGCTGTTCTGTAGGAAGTGAAGATCAACAGTCCGGACTATCAGAGCATGGGTGCAGATGTAGCTCTCCGAGACTTTTTGCAACGAATAGAACACTACCAGGAACGGTACGAACCATTGGACGAACATACTGAGTCCGGATTAAGCTATATGAAGATATTCAATACTGGGGAAAAGGTGCTGGTGCACAAGCACGAAGGCCACATACAGGCGCGTATCGTGTACTATTTAATGAACATTCACATCATTCCGAGAACCATTTATCTGACGAGAGTGAGTGTTTCACGCGCCTGATTTTCTTAACCCATTAAACTAAGTTAATATAAATAAGTACAAGTTAAATTAAAAGTATTTATATTTGTCTTTTTAATTTCAAACGTTAACTTTAAAAAAGTAGTAACTTAACTTAAATTTAAAAATGTCTAATTAGCTTTAAAAAAAATAATGTGAAAAATGAGATAACAATTCCCAAAATTGTATACAATCTTCAATTCTATTATGTTTATTTTATCAAACGCTATAAAAAATAGTCGAATTTGATATTACCTATATTGTTGCTAATGTAATTAAATTTGAATACTTTTGACTTGTTAATGCCCAGTTTTGGATTTCGTATAACTTTCTTACGTTATTACATAAGACTGTGTTCAAAAAACTTCGTTAAAACTATAATGAAGTTTTTTTTTATATATGGGATTTATGTATATAATTAACAGGTTTGCTACATAATTCGGAGAGTTGTTATTTCACAGCCTTATCTTATTCGTGTGGGATTACTAAAATTTGTTATTAATTTTTTCCTATGCTTATTAAGATTTTTATTACTTATTAAATTATAGGTACAACAATTTTAAATTTTAAGTTTAATAATATATTAAACATTAAAAAAAGAATTATACGATTGGAGCAATATAGAATTTGAGTAATTTTAGGCATCATAAAAAAATAATGAAATTATAATTATGTGACAATTCTGTAATATTATATAGCATGGCGAAAGTGAGTGGAACAAAGAGGGGAAAATTGGAGGTGATTCCCAGCTATCGTCAAATGGTGTCAAATATGCTATTGCTTTGGCCAACTACATAAACGACCAGAACATCAAAAACCTTAGAGTGTGGACGTCGTGGCATCACCGGACCATTCAGACAGCAAGTGGAGTTCGGGCTCCACAGGAACGATGGAAGTCTCTAAACGAAATTGATGCTGTAAGGCCGATAGTGACTGATATGACTTCAAATCCTCCCCCCCCCCAATCATCATCACAGGAAATTTGACATTTTTTAAATTTTGTGTATAAAAATTGATCATAAAGCTATTTCGAATTACTTCACAGAAGGTACCTATATTACTAGAGCATAAGTAGCAAGGTTCTCAAATGGAAGTTCTATACATTTTAAATCACACAAGTGTACTATTCCCAAAATGTGACAAAAAGGGTACCTTTAAAAAAATATTTTCTGTCATATGATGATATTATCTTTTCTTTTTAGTCTCTACTTGGTCAGCCTCTGCATTCATTTCTCCTCGTAATAATGATTGTCTTTTTTTTTTGTCTGCCGTCATGATGTTATATAGGGCGTATGCGATGGTAAAACATATGAAATGATCAAAGGCGAATATCCTGAGCAGTTTGAAGCCCGGGATAAGGACAAGTTTGCATACCGTTATCCAAGAGGGGAGTCATACGAAGATCTTGTGGCTAGACTGGAACCTGTGATCATGGAACTGGAGAGACAGGGAAACGTTCTGGTGGTCAGTCATCAGGCCGTCCTTCGGTGTTTATTGGCATATTTTTTGGACAAAAACGCAGGTACGGGAATAACTTAAAATTGAAAAATTAATGGGTTTTAATTTTGTTGAACTTTTTTGTTCTTGTAGAAGAGTTACCATACTTGGAAGTGCCATTGCACTCATTAATCAAACTCACTCCCGTGGCATATGGTTGTAAAATGGAACAGATCAACTTTCCCATCGATGCTGTCAACACACATCGTCCAAAGCCTCAGGTTAGTTGAGTGTAAATTGACAAAAAATCGTACAATTTACAGCTTAAGCATGACACATTTTTAAGATGGAAAAAATTTTTTTTTGAATCCCAATATACTAATCATGTTTGTTCGAAATTGATATTTACAAGCGGTAAAATGTAAATATTATGTTAATAAATAAAAAAAATAACGTATTTACAGCGTTTGTATGTGTATTATGACAAACAAAGATGAAGCAGTATAACATGAGTGAAAAAAGAGAATGTATAAATTTCTATTTTTTAAATTTATTTTTATTAAACCGTTTGATTTTTTTTCTGTGTGTTTTGTAAGTAAAACAAAATTAACAATAATCATAAATCTGAAGCGCACAAAAAAAAAGGTAATGTACGTTTTTTGTTGAGTAATAACAATAGGTAATATTGTGTGTAGTAATATTTGTTCCTATTATCTCGAAAGTGAAATAAATTAAAAATAACAGTTTGATTGATAAAAATAATCGTTTACAATATATATATATATTACAGTTATTGCATCATTAAAAGTTTTGATCAATCCTAGTGTATTCCAATACAATCCAAAATTATTGAAGAAACAAAGTCGTTATTATTTATACGCTGTTATGTCCCATTTTAAAAGTCATCTAGCGTTGTATTCGAAAGTCTCGACATTATATTTAAAGTTTACTTCAATATTATAATAGTCTGTAGACATTTAAGTCTCAAAAATGTTATTGAAATCCAAATTTTACACATGAATACATTTAAAAATTGTTATTTTTACACACGTGCACGCACTGTCACACAAATTCATGTATATAAATCAATGTGTTCGTACATTCATATATTTCTGCCGATAAAACATGTATTTTGATATGTATAATAATATAAGAATTTTAACTTTAATTTAATTTCAAAGTGAAGGCAGTTATTGTTATATTATTACCTTCGTTTTTAGTTCATTTTTGAAAATAATGAGGTATATACTATCCTCAAAGTTCAATTTGTAAAACGCTCAATAAAATATATATATTTGTTTTTTATACGTTTGAATATTTTTTTCTAGAATTTACTTAAAATCGATCGCACAGAAATATGTTTTCCCGAAGTAAGTCTGAATATATTTTGATTTTACACCATTTTTTTTTTTTTTTGCTTGACATGAAAACAAAAGTTCTATGTCGTTTATATACATATGAATATGACTCACTTAATATTATCCATATAATAATAATAATATTACCCACATATTAATATTGTCTTGGCCTATTGTCCCCTAACTCTTAGCAGGTGCGTCACGTATATCTTGCACGTACCATCTATTAACATTCTGGCTTGTCTCTTCTATAATATCGCAGCAGTATATTCATTTCATTCTTTGACTCTGTTAATATTATCAACAATATTGTTACAATAGTATATGAATAAACCTTTTTTTTTTCTTACAGTAGTTGGCCACTATAAAATCATACCAACTTGTACAACCATTCCTCCATTTCTTTCTGTTAGATGCTCATTCTTTCCAGCCTGAATCTCCACCCTAATGTTTCCACATATTTTTCACTATGTCTTCCCATCTCATACAAGGTCTTTCAAGTGCAAGTTATTGTATGTGGTTATAAGTGCTGTTATTGGGTTGTTTTTTTAGTATCATGTGCAAGAATTGATTTTGACTCTGTCAATCTCCAGATTATATTTCTAATAAGTTAGGTTTTTGGAAAATTGATTTCAGTTTATTGTTTTTTTATCTTCTCCTCTCGCCGCAATCGGTGTTTTAGTTTGGTCCAAAAATCTTTGATTCGTAGGATTTTTCTCTACAAGACTATCGTCAGTTCCATTTTATCTCATTTTATGCTTAATGGCCATGTTTCCGCTCCGTATGCAATTACTGGGCATAACAGCGTAACGTGTAACTGTTTTTTCATCTTCCTCAATAGTGATCCTAGTAATTTTACAAGTTCTTAAAATCTACATTTTTGAAATTCGCGGACAGAATTCTCGATGTTTATTTTTTTAAGATTATTGGTTTTTTCTGACAATATTGACCCTATTTATGAGGCTTTCAAAATTATATAGGTTTTTATCATGCTTATATATTTGAGTATGATTACAGTATCCCGAACGCTATTAAAATACATAATATTCATATAGCTTTGCATCCATTACGAGGTTAACTAGTTAGTCGCTAGTCTAAACCTAACCTAACCTATTGCTAGATTATGATATATTATTACATTCTCACGTGTATACGCGTAAAGTATTAAACAATCTCGTCACTCCATCCAAATCTTTTGGCGGCAATATTTTTAGTGGATAATGTTTCTTATATCAACATACACTACATTACTGAATATGGCGGACATTAACTCCTAATCGTGTGCTTCACATTCTGGCTTTTACTTTTAAAAAATTTTAAATTTCACTTTTCCCGTATCTTCTTTCTATATATTTTAAACAAAAATAATAATTTGTAAATTTCGTTGACATATTTTTTTTTCTTATCTCATTTAATAAAAATACTTTTTTTAAATTATTTGGTAAACAAAAGGATTACTAATAATAGTTTGCTTGATCACCATATGCAATATTTTTTAACCTCTAAGTCATATATTTATTATTTAATATATGTCATATATTAACTTCACACAACATCAAACCTGTAAAAAAGTATACTAATAGAGTCATTCGGATATAAATATGTATTAATATATTTAGTAGTATGTATTATTTATCATCTATTAAATCTCGATACGTATTGGTGTAATGGGTTTTTTGACTATGAACAGCATCAATCATATTTTCTAAAAAAAATTTCACTATCATGTTCTGTGTAACATTTTTCAAGAAATCCTTAACAGTCGACTATGTATAGTGAAATACTATATTTTTAATCAAAATATGATGATATATTTTGGTTAATTTTTAAAAATTCAAACATTTTTCTATTGACCGCCTTTTTTAACGAATAATAATAATTATATTATTATTTTTTGGTGTCCTATAATCGAATTAACGACTCAAAAAAAAAGGTTACCATTAATCAGTGTGATTATGATATAAATGATAAATATAATTGAAAATATTTTAATCTGTGACGAGTCCTTTTAAATCGATATTTTGCAGTACTTATATTTAGACTTCGTCTACTTGTCAAGAATCGATTTCTAAGAGTTTCTCCTTCTCCCCCTACCCCATCGAGTGTATACACAAATGTTTTTACTTCATAAATTCATTGTCGCCCACACACATTCATACACACAACTGTCCGTCGATTTTTTGCGCAAAAGTGACGTTTTAATTCGTTTTGGCCGTGTTCCGAAAAAAAAAAACCACTCGCGATCTTGTTTTCACAGTATTTTATTCATACAAAGCAATATATTAAACAGTTTTAATATTTAGGTAAAGTATTCAATAAAACGGTCATGGCCGTCAGTATGTTTGTATAAAATATAATGTATATGTAATAAATAACCATCAAATTAACGTTTAAGAGAATACACATACACACACACACATATATATATTTATACAGTAGTACCATAAAATATTTGCCAAAATTGATTCGTTGACACGGAAAACACATTTTATTTCCTGTTTATTTTTTAAAAAAAGTACGAGTCGTTTTCTTAAGTGCATCAGATGGTGACAAAAACGGAGTGTAGAATATATTATAATTGCATATATAAACACGTTTTCAGCGTATTTTCGTCGTTATTTATTATTCACACTATTCGCACACGCGTGCAGTTTTCTAAACGTATTAATTGAATTAATGACAAAGAAAGGTTGCGAGAGCCACGTGGGTGTTGTAGATATTGGTTCAAATAGGACACTTATACTTTGATAAATCATTATATTCAAAAGATGATTCTGAGTGACGCTGGTAGGTTATTATAATTAATGAATAAGACCAGTGGCGTACTTAAACTTGAATTTTTTTGGGGGGATTTAATTTTAGTTTTCTGATATTATTGACTAAAAATATACATCTCATAAGAAATTAATTCTTCCATAAAAATGTTCGGGGGATTCCCCCCCCCTGGTAGTACGCCACTGAATATGACGTAATATAGAAATTAGGATATCGACGTAAAAACACATGAAATAAAGTGACGTAAATGAAATTTCAAACGCTCATAACATTGTTTTGATCAAAAATCAATTTTTATGAATTTTAAAATTTATTTAGGAAATTATATCTTTAATCTGGTATTAAATTTTTACCTCTTGATACAAAAATTTCCCCATTCAAAAAAAAAATCTTCGCGTTTTACGCAAACATTGTCCAACATTCACACAAAATTTAAATTTTAAACGATTAGAATATAAATTGTAATTTGCGATTTTTAACAATTTTCAACAATTGTTAGAATAACGTATGATAGACCTTCAATTAAATTTTCAGGCCTTCAGTCGTAATTATTTTAATTTAATTTAAAGTTTTAAAGAAATTTACTAAATAATTACCAGAAATAATTGATATTTTTAAATATGCTATATTTAGTGATTTTTGTATATTATAAAAGTGGTTAAAGTTGTCAGATCTATTGAATACTTTTAGAATTACGACAGGAAAACAAAATGTAATTCTGGAGTAATCGAATATGTTGACAATTTTTCGGTAGTTTTTTCGTGCGCCAAACAAAACTATTAAGAAAATCAAAGCGCGTGTCATATAAAGACATAATAAATACCAATTAAATACGATTTTCTACCGGAAAATGTGGTCAAAGTTAAAAATCGGATCATTGTGTTGTACGAAAATATGTCCACACATTGGAAAACCACAATGCGCGTTAATGGCCTCGTTCAAAATTTAAAAGGAATAACATAATAAAATTAATTATTTTTACTGGTTGCCGAAAACAAAAATTGTTTTAAAAAATTGGTTTTACCATTCAAATCTCTAAATGATACTATATTTGTTGTTTTCGTCGACTTTACCACTATTGTATATAATATATATTTGCATATATATTATATGTCATTTTGTTGTATTCTGTTTTTAAAGGATATGCCCGCAATCTTCGATAGCATGGGCACCAGATCGACCAATACGGTGTGTGTTTTTAATATAATAGTTTTTATTTTTATTTTGTCTTGTTTTTTTCACGTGTCGTGCGATTTCATTTTACAACATTCGTCTTTTCTTTTTTTTTGTCCAACATTATTATTTTCATGATAACATTAATATATATTATGTATACAGTCACATACACACACACACAACGCCTTATCATTTGTAGTAATTTATTTGATTTTTTTGATTTTTTATATGTCATATACTTGCATACATATATGTATGTATTATGCGAGACTTGTCGTCGTTATTTGCTAGCATGTGGCTGTTCGACTGCAAATCGATCGTCGCCGCGTATACCCTGTGGTGTATTGGTAAATCAACTTAAGGGTATATACGCAGCACCTACGCGTTAAAAAAATACGTATACTTAATGAGCAAAAAAAAAATATTTTTTTTTCCTTCCAAGTATACGCTTTACCTATATATATATTTTTAATTGGTGTTTCGCTATATTTTTATATTTTTAATTTGATGTTAGATTAACTGATTCGTTAATAAAAGCGACAAACATAATACGTCGCATTCCATAAGAATGATTTGTTTTCAACTCGGATGGAACTCGGAGAAATGTTTAAATCGGTTGTCAATCGTCCCTTCTAATCGAGACTACTATAAACCACCATCTAATAACTACCAAATTCGACGGACACTGAAACGTGTCCGAAACGTCCGTTTTTTACAAAAAACAGACATTACCGAAAAAATCCGTTGTAAATCCGCAAGCGATTTAATTACGGGCGAAAACGCGTGAAATAAAATTTGTTCAAAATCTCGGCAAATGCTCGCTGGACTTTTACATTTTATGAATCATCTTTGTAGGTTGTGCTACACCGGCCAATTTTTATCGCAACCGGTCTCGCCCAGTTTTCTGCTTTTATTGTTTACAACGTTAAGGCGTGTATTGACGAATGGTCCGCATTAATACTTGCTCTCGACAATTGAAAACGTAAACTTCAACACACCGTTTTATATCGTCCATCGGCCATATAGACCGGACTCACAGCCTCGGTTTTTTATATTCCCACGCGATATATAGGAAAAATCGTCATTCGTACGAAAATGACGCCTCCCCGCCAATACACCACTGTGGCCGGTTATTCACCGTATACTATTATTATATTTGTTTTTATATTATTATTGAACGTGTATATATATATATGACTAACATATTTGTTTTTTGTGTGTACATATTCTAGGAACCTGGATTTTTGGAGGAACGATTCAAGTTCGAGGGTAAAGCAGCAGTCGTTGCTCAGCATCGGAACGACGATAGTGCGGTCGACGGCGGTGGAGGCAAAATTGCAAACGACTTGGACCCCACGTTGCAGCCCACCTAAAACTACTCGGTCATAACTGCTGTACAACTGATCGCTATGTGTATATATATATATATATATATGTATAACTACACGATTATTATACCGCTACCAATATATGTATATACCGGAGATAGCGTTCTACCATCGCGCCGACAGAAGAGGAACGTGGCGATAATGACGTCTCAAAAAATTTGTTTAAAAAAAGTCGTTTTCCAACTTTAAAACATTATTTAATTTTGCGGACAGAGGAGTAATAGGATAGAGTAAAAAACGTCGATACTGTTTGGTGCGGGGGCAAAACATGAGGGGTGTTGTACAATTTAAAAATTTTTAATATTATGTATAATATTTGTGTGTGGTGTGTGCGTGTATAGGTGATAATAATATATATATAAAACACGCGGCAGAGACCAACTATCCGAATTTGACTACTATTCATAGATTGTATGCATACAAGTATTATATATATTATATAATCGTTACGTATGTGTACATTATTTTTTAAGATTTCATAAATACTACTTAATTTTTAGACGATTTCCATCATATTTAAATAATTGTAAAAAGTTATAATAAGTACTTACTATATATAGTTCGATTTGCATAATACAAATATTCTCTCTACGTATAAATATATATATATACAGATTAACATTAAAACTATTCAATACCAACATTTATTTAAATATTGTCTTTTTTTTTTCGTAGATTGTAAGATTTTTTTATTTTTATTCAATTAATTTACTTAAAATTTATTATTATAGTAAATAAGGAAACCGTCTGTTTTAACGTATATAATATGAGCTTGCATTATAAATATGGAAATATTACAATATTTTTAAAAAAAAAATTATTCTTTAAACAAATATATATATATATATATATTGCCTAAAGTCTATGTATATGTATTTTTTTGCTTAAAACCAATCTTATTGTGATATTTTCAACAACAAAAAAAATAATAAAAAAATAACTGAATTTTTCCTTTCTTGTTTTTTTGTATATCAAAACATTATGTTTGTTTTTTAAAATAAAGAAGGTGTTTTTTTCTTTTTTCTGTTTGTTTTAATTCCACTTGAAAGTTTTTTGTGTAGCAAGTAAGAGATTGTGATCAAACACTACAATAAGAATCACGTGTGATGGCCTGTAGATTTTACATTTGAATGAAATGTAGTGCGGATAATTATTTTGAACAAATCTAATACGTGCCATTGTGTTTCAACGTGTTATTTACACAAATTAGTGGACAATGTTTTGGGCTAGAATGTACCAGAGATACAAAGTTTTAGCGCCTTGAAAATATCCACATGTATATGTTTTATAAGACCTAAATCTCGAGTGGTCTTATTTTAATAATCATTTTTACACAAGATTTGACAATTTTAATTTTGAATTGTACAGTTTTCTATAACAATAGATACTAAGTATATAAATTTAAATACTAAAAGGAACAACAATCATAAGATTACAGTCTGCAATAGTTGAACGTCCAGTTAATTCCGATTTCTCTTTAGATTAAAAACGAAGCACATAATTTATGGTTATCAATATTTACGGACACATACTTAGAATCACACCATAGTATCTATGAATAGTTATTACAACTGTGTGTGATCGCAACCACACAGTCTTAAAAATACATTATATATATATATATAGTTGTTGATATATCTCATCATCGATTAACGACATCTAGAAATCAATTTTTCAATACGAATATACGACTAACGATTTGAGCTGCACAAATGAATGAGGTGTGGTTTCGAAGTTAGTTAAGACCAGACGATGCGGAAAATCGTAAATTTGATGGGCGAAGTTCTTTTTAAAAAACCGCGATATACCATTTTCGAGATAAAACGTTATAATGTCTAGACAATAATAAAAACGTGCGTGCGTTCTATACGAACGGCGTACATTAACGAGTTGTAAAAAAACGTCTGCCGTACCGTATCTGCGCGTTGTAAATAGTACGATAATAATATTACACACGAATTTATTTCGTTGGCGGTGCCGCGCTGGCCGTTTTTCTTAAGCGTATTTTTTTTTTTTAACGGGTTTGGGCCGAAATCAATTATATTTTATACGTATACGTACAGTGTGATGAAACGTTAGTCGTTTTGGGGCCGACCGGTAAAAAAAATAAAAACGTGTGTGTGGGGCGATACGTTTCCAAATAAATTTTATCGTTTTTTTCTCCTGATAAGTTTACGACACGTTTATTGTTATTTCTCAAAACTTATAGCGAAATATGTTGTACAAAAAACATTAACCTACAACGTTCGAGACTAAAAACTATAAAATTTAGAAATATATGAAAACCAAATGACTTAAATTACCCAAGAGACATCGAAAATAAGATTATATTACAAAGTTGTAGCAAGACCGGTGATTTTGTACGCACGTGAGACGTTGGCCGACATCGAAGGAAGATGGATGAGAAGTGAAAACTGCCATTGTTTGAAAGAAATAGTTTCAGGCGAATGTATTATACGGACTAAAAGGAACTGATCAGACAGCTTCTAAAAATTGAAGGAAACGAAAATCGAAAACCAATGGAGAAAAAACAATACGCTTGGAGAAAAAAAAATAAAAGTGTTTTAAAAACAACACGAAAAGTAAACAAATTCCTCGAAACATATTGTTCACGCCTTCGCGCACAAGGCCAAACTGTCAATTTACGACGACAAAACTCGAAGTATATATTTCTTTCAGTGTAATTGCAAATACCTTTAAAACGTTATCTATAAACCAGACCATAATGCATCGTAAGCATTTATTTTGTTATCGCGACATAATAGCCTGTGCGTGCGTTTTAACTTGGGTTATCTTTTGCACGGCCAGTACCGAATAGTCACGCGTGGATGTTGATTTGTAATATTACACTCGATTTTTTCATTTTGAAATTTAAAATCACAAATTTTTCAATATGGACATTTAAGCGTCAGATATGTACTTTAATATGCAACAATTATTTTTAACATAACAGATGTACGTAATATATATATATATTTGATGAAATATTATTTTTGTGTATAAAATATATTGAAATGTCAAATTTAGTTAGAGTTATAAAAAAAGTTCCATCGAGTACTCTGATTTTGTTTTACTTGTTCGAAACAATATCTTCAAACAAATATAAAAATGTTAAATACATGTTCCACTTGTTTCCCGTTTTGTGAAATTGAGCGCATTCTTTTCAGATAGTCGTGTCAATAGCTTTTTTAACATCGATTATAGTTATTTCTCCGTAATTTAAAAAATAATAATTCCAGTGTCTTGAAATTTCCAACAAAGATATATCATTGTATTGCTCTATTAAAAAACCAATTTTCAAAAAGTAATTTTCAATTACTTGTATCAGATCATAGTTCAGAACAAGTGTGTTTAGCTGCAGAATCAAGTTTGGTGGAATCAGGGAGGAGGACTGAAAAAAGGAAAATATAATAATTATACGTAGATATAAAATTATCTTCTCTTTGAGAATGAAGTTTTTAATTTTTGAATTTATACTTTTACGTAATGCTCATTTATAAAGATTTTTTTGTTTTCTAGTACTTTGTATAATGTCCAACTTTCTTTTATATAATATGTCTCCTCGAGTCTTCGGTAAACAGTTTAGCCCTTTCGCCAAAGCGTTCGAGTAATATAATATCTGTCCATATTAAAACGAACTGGTTCTCAGCATAGGTATATAATGAATAATACAATGAATATAAAGCGCGAGACTTTCTTTTTGATTAATATATACGCGTGTATGAATGATAAATTGTTAACTATATATAAACGATAAATTCGCGTTATATTTTTCTGTAATAATATTATAGTAAGTCTGATCGTTTCGAGGTGTGAAGTATAACGACTTCGTCTGTATATGTCTAACCTAGACGATCTTGCAAAAAAAAAAAATTTATTTTTGACAATTAGGTATTCCGAATATGTATTCGAATAGTGTGAAAAATGTTCCAAATATTTTACACTTTTAATGTGTTGAAAAAATGATATATACTCGCGTATTAGCGCTATTTGACTTTGGACTTCCGGATTAAGGAAGAGTGCGGTTAACGTTTGACTTTAAAAAAAATTATATACTAATAAAAAATAAGATCAAAAACGTCTCTTGTATGCTGTGTAGCCATCATTTTTCTATAATTACATTATACTTATTCCTAGTTTTTTAATTAGTTTCTAATTTATGTAAATTTTATAACCGGATAAATTTACTTTTTTTTCATATCTTACACAAAAAAATAAAATGTATAACACGTATTGTTCAATTAATATTTAAAAGACTGAATATAATACGTAAGTAGTGTGTATATCGACGCGTTGCTGTACCTACATTGAACAATATTTTTTACGGGTTATATTGTCTTCTGGGTTATAAGGTCGACGACATTTATTTATATATACTAACCTATATATGTACACCATATGATACCGTTCTATGGTATTTTTATTCGTTTTAAGGTTAAGCTCTGTAAAAAATGTAATTAATGAAAGGAGTGTTTGTTTTTTAATTTTTAAACAATGCGAGTAGATACATATATATAATATTATACCTACATGTTATCTGATCCCGCAAAGGATCGACGACGTTTCAACTCGAAAGACAATAAGCGTTCGTATATGATATTACATGGACATATAACGGTTTGCTAGGTATCGAGGTCAAGTGTTCTTTTTTTTCTAATCTTTTTCATATGGACGGACTATGTGTTTTAGTAAAATTTGTTTTATCGTACGATATCGTACACAGCTAGTTTAGGCTAGATTTAAGGGTTAGGTAGCTAAATGGACTGCAGCTCTTGGGAACCTCACAATGTGTGGTCGAAGGAAATCTTTGAAATAAACTAACAAATTCAGTTTTATGATTTTCATTAAGTCTGTATAAATATATGAAATAGGTGAAATCGATAGTTACAGTAAAAAAAAAAAAAAAAACACTAATTAATTTAATCGAGTCGATTTATATACACTCGAAAGAATGTTGGAAAATTAATATCGATTTTGATACAGTATTTAATGGAAATATCAAAAAAATGGTTTCCACAATAACGTAGAAAAGAGGCTGATAAGTTTAAACATTTATCCAGAATATTATTAAACTCGATTCACTTGAAGTGATCAAATTTTCGTCTGGCAGGGTTTTTAATCAGATATTGAAACCTCGTTAAAATATTTCGGTTCTTGATTTCGGTTATATTTAGATCTCAAAAATTGATTTTAAATATAATTTATGGTTTCAATTTAAATTTTGAATATTGATTTAAACTTTATATGATTTTGATTTTAGATATTGTTTTTATCATCTAGTTTTCATAAAACGTTCTCAAATGTGTATGGGTGGAAGAAGAGTAAGTAACTGAGAACACACTACATATTCTTATAATTACAACTTATGGTCGTACGAACATTTAAAAAAATTATCAACTTTTCTAAAACGAATATTTCTTAACAAATATTTTGTAAATAGATAATAGAATGAACATGAGTATAAAAACCGTGTATAGGAAAGTAAATTCGTAAAAAAAATTTTTTATTCATAATGTGAATAGTTATAAATGATAATAGTTTAGCGTTATATAGTTGACATAATATTTAAAAGTCATGTGCAATTGACTCGCATAAAATAATACGTCGTATCATAAAATGAAAAAAAAAATTAACGAAATTAAATTAAAAGCCAAGAAACGAAGGGCATTTTAAATCTAATAATTAATCAAATATATCCTTGTATATCTTATCGTACACCAACATATTGTTTTTATACATGTTTTTTTTTGTCTATTATATACGAATACATGTAATAAAATGAAATTCGCCTCGCTTTTAAATTTTAGTGTATAAATGTTAACCGAAACGTTTTTGTATTTTAAAAATATGTGTTTGTGTGTATTTAGAATTCGATTTTGTGTCTAAACGAAGTTTCCATCATGTTTATATCCCGAGCATTTTTGTCAAAGTTCTAAAATCGAATTAAATTTATTTAACACATTTATAATCGACGTAAATTAACTACGACGCTGTCAGAGTTTGTCTATTGTACAACATATTCTTCTACTCAATACAATTGACGATTTTTGTTCTTAACATAATAATCGATATGTGCTTACGTAAAAACGTTTATATTTTGATGGCATAATTTTCTATTATCTCGCGGTTTATACCAAATTCACGAGTCATCTACTAATTTTAGATTTATGCGTATAATACGTTGATTCGTTTACACGCGCGAAATAACAAACGTCCTTGATATTTTTCATCGCGCATTATTATTTCTATTGTTGTATGTTTAAATGTATAACGCACCGTACAGCTACCGTTAAAGTCTTTTATATGCAAGACGACGGTAAACTTGTCATCGTCAACGGTGTAAATTTGTTTATTATCAGAGTGATATTTTTTTTTATTACGAGCCAATCTACACGTCGGGAAATACAAATGATTTTTAATTATGCTTTTTTTTTTCAAAATACTTTTTTAACATTCCGTTCTGTATTTTTTTCATACATTTTATGTTTTCAACCTTATCGTTTATTTGTTACAACTACGATATATGTTATACTCGGATATCGTGTTCTGATGTTTAAACGGTAAAAAATAAATTTAATAAACTTTTTCTCTATTCGAAATAAATCACGCGGTTATTATTTTACGGAAGGCTCTGTTATATTGACGTTCAATATAAATGTACACAATAAATAGAACTGTTACATGATTGTACGTACGTATGTATAATCAGGTAACTAAGCTCTGACCGATTGATTTGTTGATATATACACTATATTACGAGTGGGACGGAATTAATATGAATACAATTGGAAAAGATACGTATAACCCGACCGATTATTGAAGATGTTTTGACTTTGAGTGAGACTCGGCGTATAGTACGTTGTGTGTGTTAACTATATTGTAGCAGTTCGAAAATATAGAAAGATATAATCTCGCTGTAAAGTCGTTCACCATTCATTGATATTCATTGATCATAACCATATATATATATTTACATAAGTCAATACTGTACGATTTAAATAAATATAATATCGTTATTCGTTATCATAATATATGATAATATGTCATACGTTTTATAAATCTTGTTTATACGACTTCGTTTTTGTCACGAGTACCTAAGTAATATTTATAGTTGGACGTTATATTACGGCATATTATATCTGCGACGACGAATAATATTAATTATCCGTCGGCATATTTAAAATACATTTTTTTATATGTATATATACGTTTTGAACGTGATATCAGTCGGTGTTTTGGGTGATTTTTTTTTTTTTAGAAAAAATTTTCGATAATTTATACACATTTAATATGTTATTTATACGTGTTTTCGTGGTCGAACTTGATGTGATGTCGATCAACGAGGGTAGATCGACGGTGAATCGGAAAAAGACACGGGTAATAAATTCAAATTTCACATTTTGTTTTGTTTAGAACGCGCAACGGCAGCAACCGGTAGACGAGCGACCGGCCACGCGTTTCGAGGGGGTCTCTCACGGGGCCCGCGACCACGTTGGCAACACTGATTTTCTCGCCAAACTGGTAGTGTGCCGCCGGCGGGTACACACTATACACGCGCACACGCACAAAAATCGGTCGCGTTCCTGTACACACACGCGCTACGCGCCAGTCTCTCAACGAGTATCTCCGCGTCCTGTTGTCCGTCATATGTCGTCGGTGTGCGCGCGCGAATTAATATCTCGAATCTTTGTCTCTCGCGCGAACCGCCGAATTTCCGTCCGTTTCAATAACTCAAGTCGAATCCGTCTCTACGTTACGTTTCTTTCGGGTCGTCGTCGTCGTCGTCGTCGCCGCCGCTCACAGCCACTCGCGAACACACGGTGCGCGCGCGTGAGTGAATCCCGCGGAACAGAGTGCGCGTTCGGGGTGTCGGATGTGCGACGTGATCGTGCTGTGCACAGTTGAACGGGACCAGGCGCTATGGTGAAACTGCCGGCCGACGAGGACCGTCACGACTTGGAGATGCAGGACAAACCGGACGGCGGCGGGTGCTTGTCGCCGGCCGACGAGGAGCGCGAACCGTGTCTGCAGAAAGACACGGCGACGGCCACGGCCGAGTGCAAGAACAACGGGACGGTGGCGGCCAGCCCCGACGACAACAAGAACGCCAAGCCCGCCGCCGCCGCCGCCGACAACAACAACAGCAACGGCACCGGCAAGTTCCACGTGCTCGCCGCGGCCACCAGCCTGGAACAGAAGCTGCGCGACAAGACCGGCTTCTCCAGGACGGGGCTGATCGTGGCCGTGGTCGCCGCGCTCCTGTGCGTCGTGCTGCTGGTCGCGCTCGTCGTGCTCGTGGCCATGTGGCCGCGGCCGCCGCGTCCGTTTCCCGTGTGCCGCAGGGCCGCTTGTCTCAGAGCTTCGGCCGAGGTGAGTAGTGTTTGGTTTTCCGTGGAAACGGGATTGTGGGGGATTTCGGCGTTTCTGCAGTATCCAAGTCGAATGAAATAAAACATTTAAAAAAAAGAATCCCTTACGAACGATTTTTTACGATAACTTTTTTCTATGTGTATAGTATACAACAGTACTTAACAATTAAAAAAAAAAATACTCGACGCAGTCGATTGCGTACGCGGACGCCTTTGGATGCTTACAATACTGTTATAAAACAGATACACTGTAAAAAAACACGATGATTATATTTTGTCGAGATTGATGCATGCCTAACGATGCATGCCGATGCGAGTACCTCCAACTTTCGTGGGTAGACAGACCTTCAATATCATACGGAGCGGTTTAAAAGTTAAAAATACAATTATTCTTATTCGTTTTATAAACAACAAAATATATCCTATATAACAATCAAGTTTTAATGTGGGTCTCGTTACCCGAAAGTGTCAAAATATCGCCCGACCTCCCATTCATTTTTACCGGGTAAAATGTGTACGTTTTTGCGTGTCATTCTCCTATACGGCATGAGTTACACGGTCTAGGCTTTGTCATTGGGCTGCGGTTAAGTGCGCTCCTAAAATGTTCGTAAGCCACCAAAAAACAAATCAATATGATATACTATTCAAATTTATATTGACGTACTATAATAATTTTTAGATTTTAATAAAGCTCAAACGTCAATTTGTTTTATTTATAAAACGAATCCCTTAAATCCGACGGTAAACCATCCAATAATGTGTTATGATTACGAATGTATGGACATGTTTGACAATGTTTTTTGGCGCATTTTAAAGATACGCGCTTCATCAAGCTACTATCATTATAGTATTTCATTATCACTACTGTCGTCAGAATCCCGTTTTTGTTTTTGCGTTCACGCTGTATTAGTGATCCACCACATTCTAAATTATTATTCAAGTAGTTGTCGATCTTGGATGCACTTGACACGTGTGTTTTCGTCCTGAATAATATTGCAGTATACATTCGGAAGCGTAGGCATTTTGAGTTTCACATTAAAACATTTAGTTTGAAAAAAAAAAAGTAAAAATACACGTGTACACGAATTATATACGATGCAGTCGAAATGTTTAAGAAAAATCACGACTATTACAATAGATGTAATACAGATTTGACGTCTGACTTATTGTCGGACATAAGTTTGTATTTGTGAACACGCAGACATTTTTCCTCGTGACGCGCGCGCAACAGAAAAGACGACGAGCGACTCGTCGTCGGCCCGTTTCGGCGGAGTTCTTCGAATCGGTTAGAAACGTTGAAACGTCGAAAACGTCCGTCCGTACGGGGTAGCGTGTTCGTACCTATACAGAGTTATGTGCACATGGCGCGAAGAACCCCTTTTCGTCGTTCTCGGCGGACCGGCACACACAAAAGACTGCCGCCGTCACCGCCACAGGACCCGTCCGCGCATTATATTCGAACCGACCGCGACGCACGTGAGGCCTGCGCGCGTTTGTGTATGTATGTATGTATATATGTGTGTGTATGTATATGTGTGTGTGTGTGTGTGTGTATACGATCGCGTTTGCCAGGTACAAAAAGGACGAGATCGAGTTTCTCCTCGCTCCTCTGTACAATTCGTTTTTACGACCGTCGTAAAAACTACTACGATGTCATGTGGGGTGGTCGCGTGTATTTTTCAAATAACGAGAATTTCACGCCGAGTCCTTTTATACTGCGTCCCGTGTCCGCCCTCGAATGCCGGTTGTCCAAATCGATATATATATATTGTGTAATAAATTCGTCAAAAAAAAAAAAAAGTGTGAGAACACAATTTATATATATATATATATACGATCAGTACCTTTGATTTATAGGAATTTTGAGTATTACGACGAAACGATGTAAAATTTGGATGATAGCAAATTGTTAGTACTTTATTTGACACGTTTTTCGATTTTCTCAATAGCTACGCTTGAGAAAGTTACTTTATCAAATTAAATACCATAATTAGATGCAATTTGCTAAAGAAACATGACGCATGTTAAGATCGTCCGAGCAATGTTTTTACACGTGAAGTGTTAACAAAAAAAAAAAAATTATTTTACAATAAACAATAATACAAATTAGGCCAAATTCATTCTTCGCCGTAGAAATATAATATATAAATATAAAATATAATAACTGTGAATTATATTTTTAATTTTTCTAATAACAGGATATTGGCACTTGATTATCGTACCTATAATATATATGGACAGTGTATGCCACTGCATTTGTTCGTAAAATAAGTTCGATTATATTACGCTGGTTTCAATAGAATTCGTTTTATATTCGACAACACTGGTCACTGGTATTTACATAATATAATAGTGAGCCACAAAATAAACGTGATCTATACTTTTATAGATAATAATAATAATAAAATTATGCTAGAATACCTTATATGTCTTATAAATCATTAATCATTTCCTATTTGCACAATATAATCTAAATCTTATAAAAAGAAAATATCATTTTCTCGACGAAAAAGTGAACGAAACTGTAAAAAAAACAATTTATTACAAAATTCTGTAATATTGGAAAACAAATAATTCTATTGAAAACTGATAAAAACCAACTCTACGATGCATTACAAGTTAATTAAAATTAAGCACTATATAGTGACTTAAATAATTGTAAATCTTCAAATAATTCTACTAAAATTTTGAGAATTTAATTATATGAATTATTATATTTGGCTTTTTAGTCATCGATATTATATCTAGATATGTACCTACCCTATGTTTTACCAAGTTTATTTCTCGCGACTACTTTCCGTTTTATTCAAGTTCCTTGCATGCGAATCGATATATGTTGTAAGAATTAAGAGCCGAGTAAAATTCGAATGTAATGCACCTCTGCAGCTTACTATAATATTATGTAACTCCTATACTATCCACTTTACGTTCCTCTTTCTATACCATCTCGACAATTAAAATAAATCCACTCGTGTTCATAATGAGGGTTCATCGTTACGCTATAATATTTTTTTATTATTGTCTGTTTTAATAAATAAATAAAAATTTTAAAATACCGAAGTTCCTTTAACATCTTTCTCGGATTTACTTACTCACAGGGCTGTATGAAACATTACATATGTAGTCACTGCGTTTGTGCTCAAACGAAAATGAAAACCCAAAGAAAAAAGTTATGCACGTGCTATTGAGAAAGTTTTTTATGTTTCTTATCATTCGATGAAAATCAATTTTAAAATTAATTTGAATATGCGAATTTCTATGATGCCGGAATAACGTATGATCGGCTAACTGTTTGCAATGCAAATATTAGATATTCGAAAATGTCAAATTCTTCAACGAATTTTAATTTTCCATTAGCCTTATATGACTAACGTCGTCAATGTTCATTTTCGAGGCTAATTTGTATTCAACAAAAATGAGCATAAGTGAATCTAAACGTTCTTGTGTCATAGTGCTTCTAAGTTTAGATTTTATAATTTGATCACAGGAAAAAGCCTGAATCGTTACGAAATTGTTTAAAAATGTGATCGGTCTGTAGTCGTGTTCTGCCAAACTAAAAATAATACGAATATGGTACCAATGATATATAGATAGATATCTCGAGCTGTTTATCGCAGTGATTGGCTTAAATTCCAATTGACATTTAAAAAAAATTTAATAACAAAATTATAAAAATAACATTTTAAATTTATCGATTATGGATTATTTCAGAAAACGGACTCGCATCTTCCTATCATATCCCGTGCGCACGCCTATGTATACTGAGAGGAAAGGGACAAGCTAAATGTGTTCTGTATGATTTTCGTTATAAACTCGAAATCGCGAAATCCTATCGAACATTCACCTACGAAGGAGCCTCTTTTTATTTATTTATAAACGCCTACGAGTCTTAACCCGACCCTGCGTATATAAATCCACCGTACGGTTTCCGCTCGATTAAGCTCCCGACCAGCCGAATCCATATGAATTACGAAATAAATATATACTCGCGTCTATCAATATTTCGGTAATTCGATATGGCGCGCTTAATGACTATATTATTATTGCGGTTAGGTCCGCGGCGTGTACGGGCAGGATGTCGTCGACGTGCGTACGACAAGTAGCAGGTGTTTGCCTGTATAATATATATGACATGTTTTTTAACACGCGCGTAACCGTCGAAATTATATTATCACACGTGAATATCATACATAATGTTCCTGAAATACTATTTTCCCGGACAAAATTAATATCTCCGGAAATGTTATACGCATTTACATGATTTACACAAATCACTTTTGTTTTAACCCCGTCATCTCAGAGGTTTTCTAATTAATTTAAATGCAACTAATTAACTCGCGTATTTTTTAAAACATAGTCAGTGCTTATTTAACAGTTAGCTACTCTATTATAATAAGTATTTTTTGTTTTTAGATAATTTAATTAAATCGGTGCAGTAATTTTTAAACGTTTCAAATACGATAATCTACTAGTTACATTATTATGATTAACGTATATTGTCATGGGCTTGTGTTTACTATTAATACAATATACAAATTAATTAAAAATCACAAAGAAATTAGAAATTACAGACAATTTTACATCAGAAAATCTTCGAGTGACTTGTTGTCAACGATGCTAATACGTTTTAATCATGAAATTTCATCGATGACATAAAAAAAAAAAATGAGTTTATATATGTATAGATTAGTTTAGCATATTTTAAAAGCTATTAAAAATATAACTCATAAATCAACCACAAAAATAAGTTGATTTTCAAAAAACAAAATTTTACTTTTTTCAATAATTTTTAAACATTTAACGCAAAGGTACTCAAGGGTATAGCCCAGTAAAACTGAATTAAAATGTAATATAAATGTAACATAAAATGGTTTTTTACTGGATACCTGGGATTTCTGAATAGTTTTGAATTTTGTTTTCTCGACTTCGGTATGACTGCGCGTGTAGTAAAAACAAAAAACAAAAAGAAATCGCACCGCAGTGAATGTTAATGCATATATTATATATTCGCTGTTATCGGGCGAATCAAGTTTCTTGTGCGTCCGTTATTATATTGTGTGGGTATAGAGCTACCTAATATACATACAGAAGTGGTACCCGCGGTATGTACGTGAAATGTTATTTAAACAATATAATATTCCAGTCTGTTGAATAATTTTAGACATTTCGTCAATATATATATATATGTATACCAAAAATATACAGTGTGTGTATATATATATATATACACTGTATGTTTTCAGTATACACTGGCTTCATATTAATTCGAATGAACTACTAGTAAATAAAATATCTCCATCGCATTTTATTTCGGTTTTAAACACTGGGCACGCCGTATGAAAACACATGACTGTTTGATATGTCTTAATATATACTACATTAATCTAAACATCGCACATACGTACGTGTTGATTTGTTATTATTATTATTATTACAAACACTTAAAATTAAAAAGAAAAGTTATTTTTATTTTATGCCGTTACAGTAACGTAATTACGGGGGTGACCGATATGGCGATGGATCTTCCTCAGAGTCAATTTTTTATTTTAGCAAATAACAATACCACAATTATTAAGTTTATTTTGATTGATAAGATTAATAAAACTCATAACATCTATTCGATGAACATTCGTTCATAAGTTCTACGATCTGTAGTAAAAAATAATAAATTCTATTCTGAATTGATTAAAACTTGTCATGGATTAATATAATTCTATTTTTCGACAAATCAATGTACAAATATGAATTTGTCTTTGAAATAGTACATTTTGTTTTTATTGATTATTAATAACTATACAGATCAGTAATGAACTATTAACTGAATTAATAGGAACATTTTTGACAATAAGACATATTTCTCAAAAACCCTAAAAAAATTGATTTCGTAGTATAATTTATAAATGTGAAGTATTTCATATATATTATGACAATCTAGTGATAAACATTTTTATATATTTGTCGCGTAAGTTAATTACATATTATATTTTGTCGGGTGCATCTACTACTACATACGTATGGGCATAATTGATAAACACGCAGATATATTAGCTGTGCTATCATAAATGTTATTATTGACGTTTAATAATAAATTGCGTTTGTATATATATATATTTTTATGTAGGTCACATTATATATATATATACAGTATCGTTTGGTCGAAGACAAATATTTTATTTATTTTGTAACATTTGTATTCATTATTTTTTTAGTTACTTTGACAATTGTTTTATAAATTAGAGTAAAATGTACAATGTCTTCGTTTTACAATTTATTACTTCTAATATTTTTATCCTAATCAAATAATATAATATAATGTAATAATATTTCGTATAAAATATTTATTATGGCTAATTTTGTACTCGGACATTTTTCCTATGGATATTTTATAGATCGATGTGCGAATGTGCGAAACTGTAAAATTGTAATAATTTTGTTGTATACGTGCAGACGACTAATTATGTTGTAGTTGGATTCCGTATATGATCGTATGTATATTATAATGTTTATCGTCCCGTCGTAGGTAGTACACGTCTGTGATAATTTGTAGTTACGAGTAGGTGGCTCGAATATAGCGACATTGGTGGCTTACTGATGACTGTGCCAAAGGTATAACGGACACCGTCTTCAATATCATATTGTACAAATCAAACGCGGCCGTCCCAATAACAGTATATACTGTATTCGAAAATGTACGTAGAAAATCGGCTATATAGTCATTTCACTTTTTCTATTGAATTTTGATTCAAAACTGTTAAAAAAAAAACTGTGACAATGACAATTTGCTGAAGTTAATTTGTATATTTATAAGATCAATTTTTTTATTATTATTATGGTCTATATAAATTCATTTTATTGTGTTGTTCATTACAAAATTGTGTATCAAAAAAATTCTTCAAGCGTCAAAATTGATTTGAATAAATTTGTTAAAAACCGTATAATTTACTCTTCTACTTTTTGTAACCTTGGCAGTACATAATTGTATAGTTGTCATTTACATTTAATTAAAATTATCTTCATATAAAAGAGCGTACTGTATTTTATTGTTTTTCGGCTAAGTGTTAAACATTTACAATTTTGACTTTTCAATGCATATACGTTCATTCGTTTAATGCTAAATATTTTTTCAAAACCACCTCATACCGGTTTATTAAAAACCAATCGATCGAATGTGTTCGAATTTATTTTATTTTATTTTCTTCTAAATAAAATAATATACCATTTAAATGCGTTAGTGAAGATTTGTAAAAATTCAGAATTCGTTTTCGATGAATAATAATAATAATAATAATAATAATAATTATTATTATTATTATTATTATTGTTATTATTATTATCTGCATACGAGCGATTTTCGTAATTCGTATATGTATAAAATACTCGTACATATAATATGTAATATAAGGTTGGGATTTTCAGGTTTTAATGTAGCGGAAGGGAAGTGTGCAAAAGTTGTATGTGAACATTCTTACTGTTATAACACGAAACAGTTATTTCTTTTTTTTTTTTTTGAGGGATATATTCTATAGATTGCTGACGATATTCAGTGTTAAAAAATAGAAAACGAAAAAAAATACTCGTAGCACGATTTATATTCCGAACAATCGTATAAATATAATATAATAACATTGCATAAACGACGACAACGTGCGTGTGTGAAATAATGTGGGCTGTGAGTCGTGTGTGTTTGGTTATTATACGACCGCGACTCTGTTCACATCGTCGCCGCCGTGCAGAGATATAATGTGTATTATCTCGTCTTCGTTAACCGGAACCTAAAAACACACTCGAATGCGTGCGTGCTTTTATAACTATTTTTTTTTTTTTTTTTTGCGTTTTCTAGTTTTTCCATTTTTTATCTTATATATTATATATGAGTCGACGGTCGAGCGTGAGAAGGCACGAGAAAGAAAGAGAGAGAGCGAAGGGGGGGGGGGAGGAATAAACGCTACAGTCATCGCATCTGGTCGCGTGTTAAATCATTTTTCATCTAAATAATACTAGTGTACGAGACGGATTTCTCGCAGAGTAAAAGAAAAATGTACACGAGGCGAAACCGAGCAATTGTCGAGTTCAAATGACGAGTGCGACGAATATATGTGTATATGCGCGAGGCGTATACGAGGACGCGATTCGTCATGTCCGCGGGAAACCGAGTGCCAATGACGAAAAAACACTATTTCACTTTTTTTTATTTTTTATTTTGGAAATAGCGTTAATTAAAATGTTCGTGAAAACTAAAATCGATTTTCAAACAATACAGCGGTTAGGTTAGCTTATCTGTTTTATATATTTTATTTTATTTTGCTGTATACAGCACGACCAAAGTTAATTATGTTTTATGTTTAATCATCTCTGAAGATTCACGCAGTGTTGTAATTGACATGACGCGTATATATACAGGGCAATTTTCATACATGCCAAGATTTTCAACGAATTTGATTTCAACGTTTTTTTTTATACTCAAATTGTATAAGGATTTTTTCTTATTTTATTATATATTATTTTCAAAAAATTATTTCTCCATTCTTTATACATCATAAACAAATGTAGACTTTTATTTTTCAAACAGTAATTATATTTTTTCCACACCATTTTATGTAGCACTAAAATCAATAAGTGAAAATACTTTTTCAGTTTTTATTTTCAATATTCCGTTTATAAATACTTATTACAAATTTGATGGTAGGAATCAGAAGGAACATTTAAATATCCGTTTTTAAGATGTTCTATAAAGTGTCTCCTCCAAGGGGATACATTTTCAATATCTACTACTGTACCTCTCTATTTCATCATGTGTATTAAACTTAAATGCTTATTATTTGGAAAAAATCATCGAATTGAAAAATTTATACGTGTACATTTCCATAAGCATATAAGTATCGCTAAGAATTTAAAATTAAAATCATAGATTACCATTTTAAAATCAATAGTTGACACAGTTATACTAAATAAGTGACGGGGTTAAAACATTAAAAAAAAAAATAAATAAATAGATGAAAATAAAAACGCAATGCGGAAAAAAATATAACAAAAATTATTTATATTTTCCGAGATTGTATAGTCTGGCTCATGGCATACACGAAATCGCTCTGTATATAGAAATCGATTCGATTGCGGTCACTGAAAGAAAAAAAAATTTCGTTTAATTTATATTATTGTCTCACGGTTAACCCATCGTATGTTTCTTGATACATTTTAATATTATTAACCTAACATTACAATATTGCGTCGTATATCACTCTCGTATAGTATACAGAAAATCTAAAATTTTCGTCTTTTCGTATCGCACACACACGACTCGCATCAAATTTGACCGTCCGTGTTTTGAGATTGAATTCGTTAAAAAATCATTTTTTGATTCTGAGCAAAGCGAATAAGTACCTATTGGATTCGCCATGATATTGTTTTTTTAAATTAAAAAAAATTGTTTTTATCTGTGATACGTTTTTGTGTAGAAGTGTTCTATTGGACTTGACATACGTTAGTATATTGCATGTTGTTTTTACTTGAAAGTTTTCTTGAAACGTAATTAAAAATAATCCAAATATTGGAAAAAAATCTATGTCAAGAGATAAATTTAGCTGATCATTATAAATAAATAACTTACCCGAATATTATGCGTACGTTATCGATTCACCTGTTGAGATATAATATTATGACAATCCATTTAAAAACAATTCGCGTATTTAAAAAATGTATTCACCAATACGAGTAAAAATCAACGAATCTAGATTCAATGTATATATATATATAATCTAGATTAAATGAACACCACATAATAATACATATTATATGAATTCGACTTTACCTTTGAAAAAATATTATACATTTTGTACAGCGTGTTTTCTAATTTCATATTGCACCCAATTTTGGGCTTGGTAATTGTCGAGAAAACCCCGACGCAGAGAGCAGAACCGGTTAATTGCATTATTGTGTACCTACGTATACATACAATATATTTATGTAGAGACGACTAAAAACTTTTGTTTGTTTTTTTATCGCACGGAGAACATCATCAAACCGAAATATAATGTGATAAACAACAACGGAAATAAAATAAAACGACCGGTCGTCGTGTATTGTTTAATAATAATGCCTCTATAATGCCTTTATAAATATATATAAAACACCGTTAGTGTCGAATCACGCGTTGCAGAGCAGTGTTATTTTTAGTCACGTATAACTACTACTACACCACTCTAATGTGGTGTGTGTACAAATCATTAAAAACACGTTTCTGTCGATAATGTTAGCGTGGCGGATTGGTTAGAAACGCATAAGACGAACGTTTTTTTATCCGTACGGCGGGGTGTCGACTTTGTACGTTTGTCGAATGGTTTGGGTATGTCCGCCGCAATCGGAATATGAGTATGCCTTGACGACGTGTCATCGTCACACTTCGTGTTCGAACGTGCGCGCACAGTACGAGGATATGACGTGGCGACGGATACGCGTCATTTTTTTTTTATCGACGATCCCGGAACGGAAAGAAACGAGAACCGACCGAAATCGTCGATCTCGCCACGCGTGAAGCAGAACGCTCACGCGCCCCGTATATTATATACACATCAATATATCATACACAATATATACATATATATATATAGACAAATGTATAGGTAATTTCCGGATCCAGACCCATAGAGGTGATTTAAATAATGTACGTTCGTCGTTCGATCTTCGTGAATTCCGACGGTCACGTACCACGCCGACGATGACGCGTCAACTCGGCGCCGCGGTGTACAATGCACGCATATTCATAATATATATATTACGAATAACCGCGTCCAAGGACGACCGTGTTCCATAACGTGATCTGCGGTATACATATATATATATTATATTGTACCTCGTTTATACTCCCTTATGATGTCAGTTTAATGAGGGTGACGATTTTTTAATATCAATCAGTTTATAGTCGGTCAAACCATAAATTCCTTTTGATTTCTCGTAATTTTTCTTCTTCAAAATAAAAAAAAGTATACGTCACGTCAAAATTTAAATTTCCACGGGAATATAAATGTAATTTTGGATCAAAATCATCGTAACTGAAGTATATACAGTCCAGGGAAAATTAAATTTTTATGAGTAGTAGAATTTCGTTAGTTAAATTTTTTTTTTGAAAGTTACATTATATTGTGGGTATACAATATTAGTACAAATCGTAAATATACACGACACTTCATCGGAAGAAATCGTTACGATTTATCGGATTGGCATTTTTAAAAACTGTGTACGGGAAGTCGGTAAAAACAATTTTCCCCTCTACTAAATTCAAATTTTCGCAAATTTTCTTCTGAAGATAATTATTAATGCTCAATTTGGCAATGAGCACGATCATACATTTCTAGTGATTTTCTATATAAACTAATTGATGCTATTGACTTATTTTATTTTACACATTCGGGAATCGCACATGTGAAATGTGATAAAACGTGGTCGATAAGCATGTCCTCTCCTCTTTCTCCTAACTACAGACCGGAATAAGCCGAGTACGCTACATTGAATTATACAATGAATTTTCGTTCTCTCTCGCGGACGAATTATCGCGCATTTATATAATATATCTATCACACACACACATGGACACATATATACGTGTGCGTGTATATATTTTTAGACGATCGATAGAGAAAGATAAAAAAAAAAATTTAAAAAAATAAAACACGTGGCCCTCGGTTTTCTCGAGTGGCGGAACGCACAAACACAACACGTGGCGCTGCCCGATATAATATATTATTATGTTATGTCAAAATTATCGAAAATAATAATAATAATAATAATAATATTTGCCGCGTTTTAATCTCTTCCCCTGTATTGCGGTCTGAACCGGTTGTTGACGCGTATGCGGAGTGCTCGCGCCGTCTGTCCTTCGGCTTACTATATAATACATACATAGTTTCGGTTCCGAGTGTAAGGCAAAAAAATATGTTTTGTTCGTTCTCCCTTCTCCTCCGTCGTAATTATACACGTGCGTTCTCTAGTGTGGATCCCGCGCGGCCCACGCGTGCGGATTCTTCACGAATACATAAAAACATACGGTACGTTTCATTGACGAGTTGCGAACGAATTCGTATAGTATCGACCGCGGTTAATGACGCCACAAAATAAACGAATTTCCCATTAATTTCCTGAATATTCGTGAAATCAGTTTTTAAAAATTTGATTAACATAATAAATAGTTTTTTTGTTTTTGTTTGCTACTCCTATGAACGATTTGTAAATTGTCGCTTACAACGATTTGCATCGTTCATCGATATATGTATTGCGTTTGGAGACGCCAAACAAAAGTTTAGTGCATAATAACACAAACTCGTTTAATTTTTCGAGTTTTCTTATGTTGTATGCCTTGACATATATGTTACTCCTTCTCGGAATTTCGTGGAAATATTAATTTTTTTTTTTTTAGTGTGTGTCGGTTTTGAAAATGTTAACGGTTTTTTTTCATCGTTCGATCGATCGCCCAAGAGCGATTCGTAAACAATATTATATGATTTATGTTTATATATATCTCACGAGTTGAAGTCGAACGGATAAAAATATAAACACGATTTCGTATTCGAATGCCAATACGCAGCAGATCGTTTTTAAAGATTTCGAATTATTTCACTATATAATATCTAATATATCGTTGGCGGGTGGAATTTTCAAATATAAATCACCAAGTTTATTCTCCATAATTTCTAAATTCGGATCTATCGACTGTTACGAATGCATGTATTTCGATTCGGTTATAATATTTATATTGTATCCGTACATTGGCACGGTTTTCATATATATATATATATATATTGGTTCGTTTCACCATTAATGCGTCTTATTATATGTATTAGCGGATGTCTAAAACGCGACTTACTGCAATAACATTTTTTTTTCAAGCGTACGTACTAGTAAATAATATTGTTTATTTAGCTCAAAATATGTTTATTCAAACTGTCGAGATTTTATGGACTTTGTTGTTTCTACGGATATTGTTTTCTATTTTTTCCGCAATCGAAATCATGACTAATATTTGACGTATATTTATTGTTCAGCTGTCCATAAGGCCCAATGTTGCTCAGGATATTATAAAAGAGGTGATTTTGATGAAGTATTGATAATTCAATGTTGCGAGGTACGGATGAACTGTACATTACTCTTCATGACAAAGAACACGTACGTCAGTAAGAAAAACGAAAATAATGACCATCAAGGCAACGTTTTTTTATTAAATTAGCAACGAAGCCAGATGACGCTACTGCAAATACGATACGTTTCCTGATATAAGCTTAATCAGCTATAAGTCCATTAGAAAAGTGTTCTCTGAAGCTATCGATTCACTTTGCATCTTTAAAAATTAAACCTATGAAACGCGATGAAATGTTATTGATATATGTAATATTCTCCCCCATTAGAAAAAGTTGTGCACGCCACTAGGTTAGAGATATTTTTTGGTTTTATCCAATTTTAAAATTCAATTATGAAATTTCGAAATAATCTGCTCAAACACATAATATAAAATATTATCTCCGGTTACCATTGGGTGACGTAAGTACCGCATGTGTACAACGAAATAGTGTTCGCGTATCGCGAGAAAACCATTTAACTCAAAACACTGATTATACATCGAGATAAATCCAAATCACATAATACATCAAGCGAGAACTGGCTGTAACCTTGGTCATTATGAGACTCTCGCGAAATCGAAATTCCATTATAATAGGCTCGCGAGGTTTGTTTTTCAATCGAGATACACGTTCGACGGGTCCTGCAAATACACGAGATCGTTGTAAAAACGAAGACGGGTTAACAACACGAGTATAATGTATAGTTTAAAGGACGACAAGCGCTCGTAGGTAAAACGTGTTTTCCGAAAGGAACACAAATTTTCAAAAAATACTCTTCTCGAAATTTTTAATTTTTTGAACGTCTAAAGCGAATTTAAAATTGTTTTTGTATTTTGGCAACAGAGTCGTAAAAACAATTATATATTTAATAATATTTACTTTCGCGCATGCTGTACGCATAAATAGGACATCAATCGGATACGACGACTGACATATAAACAAACGTCGCGATTTCAAAGTCCGAAACGATAATCGTGCGAAAACATTGAACAAACCATAATAAACCGGATGTGTCAAAATACGAATATATGATATAGTGAACACGCGCTCTTTTCTATTACTGTTTTATTTATTTTAATATATATAACGTGTGTACTGTGATATAATACGAACGCGACGTATAGTCCATATATATATATATTATATATACTAACTGGATTCCGGTTTTGCCCTAGTTAAAGACCAATCTATTTTTATACATTTGTTATTTATTAATTTATTTTGTACTAGTATATTCACAAATTTTTCTATTTAACTTAATTTAATTCATAATAAAACCTTGGATGATTTAACTGTTTAATTATATCTATACTATTAAGTATAAATAAATAAACAATATTATAATATATGTATAAGAAATGTGATAATCTAATATCGGTTCGATTATTTTTTATTTTACGAGTTGAAATGGTAAAGACGAAAACACGTCTCCGATTTAAGTTTTAATCGTAGACAAAAATCCTTTCGAATAGGTTTCTTGCCATTTCACGTGTATTTCTTTTACATAGACAAAGGGAAATTGTCTGGCGTGTGCCCTCCTTTCACTTCTTTAGGCAAAACATGAAAAAAAAAGGCGAAGTAGTGATACTCGGGGAAGTATTAAAAACAACTTTATAAAAACAATTTAGAAAAATATTCAATAGTTTCGTTATAAACTCGCAACATTCAAAAACCACCATAAAAATTCATATTTAGATATGATAGTCAGGAACGTGAAGCTACAATGTTCTAAAACCGTTCCTACAAATCATACTCGAACTTGGCGGATAATTATTGAGATTTTTTTGAAAAAGTTTAGGAGTTATTCGACTTCAAATTTTGTAGTACCAAGTACACGCCTTGCACTACCAAGTGCCTAGTACCGAGTATTACATATCACAGAAAACCTCATAAAAAATAACATATATTTGTGTTTGATGATTGTTTTTATTATATATTTTTTATTCACACAATTTTTAAATTGAATAAAAATTGAGATTTATTTATTTTTTTAAATTGTTTAATATTTAATTCCAACAATGTCCAACAAGTCTGACTATATGATTTGTGGAAAAGATTTAAAAAAGTTATTCTAACATTCTAGCGTCGGAATCAAGTACCTGACAAAATTTTAGTCAAGTAGGTAATTCAGGGTTGCGGTTTTTCGTAGGCATACAAACGGAAAACCCGTATGTTTACGCGTACTCCTCTGCAGTCGAGGGGCATGTTTTCAAGTAGGTTATTTCGTTTTTTCATATCTGTACAGTAAATATGTGTGTGTTATGATCTTCTACTTGACGTGCGCCACTGTACCGCACGTTTGCGGCGGTCGCACGCGACGAGCCTCGACGAAAATACAAAACGCACTGCGACTTCCCGTTATCGCGGTCGTGCGTGCGCGTATAAACTCAAGACGCGTTCGGTGTCTTTCCGTCGACCGCAGACTTCAGCGCTGCAAAGACTGCACAACACCGCGTTCGTATACACGTATGGAAAATCGTAGGTTTGCGCGGCGGCGGAATGCCAAGACCGGCAACAACAAAACGAGGTGCCCCCGAAGCGAAATGCGTCCGACTCGCACGACGCGCATATATACATTGTTGTAAATCATTCCGAACAGGTATTATTGTACGTACGGCTGCAGATATTATTGTCGGCCGTCTCGACCGTACGCGACGTTCTGTACAGGTTGGTCGGTACCTAAACAGAGGTCGTCCGACAATGGACTGAGAAAACGGAATAGAAATACCGTTTCGCGCGCGACGTATTATCGTCTGCGAATTTATAAATGTATATTATTGTGTTACTGGCAATACGAATGGTCTGATATTTTATACACCTGTTATACACACAGAATCAGTGATCAAATTGAGTGGTGCGCTAGGAGATCGAGCTGCTCTACCGCAATTGTTACCGTCAATAAATTAATTGGAAAAACGTACTGAATCGTAAAATATTTTAGTTTTTAGTTTTCGATTTAAGTATTTTATTTGATAATACATCTTAGTGTCGTAAGAATTAAATCTTATTAATTTTTTTCTTGCCATATTATTTTATTGTGTATCGTTACTTTTATTTTTACAGTTTAAATGATAAAAACAAACCTAACACTCTTAACTTAAATTAGGTATTCGATATTATTACGTAACCTCACACACGACAATTATTACGACATGTTTTATTGTTTAATTGCACAATCAATTGTACTTCCGACGGTCACAAATTACTTATACATGCGTACACATAATATATTATTTTGGTGAATCGTAAACGTGACAATAAATACGATACTATTATGTTTTTTTCTACTCGTCCAGACCATATTATGTATTATACTTACCATATTATAACATCACTGTAAATGTCATTTAACAAAGAACAATTAGCATGTTTTATTTTGTTTTTTTAAATTTAATAATTTCCAATACAATACGTGTAGTGTATGTATATTTCACAATTGCATATTTCGAATTTTTCAGTACACACCAGCGTCATCATTTTAATTTTCGGACATAAGTAGGTATTATTTTATGTTATATTTATATTATATTATTTTATGTTCGTTACGTGCATAATACGTATTGCAGCGTACGTGCCGATTGTATTCTGTTGGTCTCGGACGGCCGCGCAAGCCCGACTACAGTTATAGTTGTGTGGCGAGAAAAATTAATAGTATTTAGTTGAAAACAAACGCGAATATTACATCCACAAAATAAAAAAATCGTTTATGTCGTTACTATAATGGAATATATATATATTATCGTAGTATATTTTACTGTGGAACTTAAAAAAAACGGAAATTTAATAATTGTTCATGTCATTTGATTATTTATACGAAATATATTCAGAATAATTTTTGTAAAAATTGTTTGCACATTCTATTCTATATTTTCTTATAATTGTAATATTTTCAACTCCATCCCTTTTACGTTATAACTATCGAATATAAATTCGAGGAACAACGCAAAAATACGATACCAATACACCGATCAAATATTTAATTTAGCAATAATTAATTATTATTAATAGAGACCGAAAATAGGTATATATATCGTTTTAAAATAATTTTAGTTACAGAAAACTATTTTCAGATTCGTAATGATATATTTTTATCTTTTTACTAGGGAAAAATGAACGTTTCATGTACGTAAAAATGGTTATTTCTAATTATATATAATAATTTATAATAATAATACTGCATATTTTCAATTGTATTATTTAGTTTTTATTAAAATTCATTAAATTAAAAATTATTTGAAATGCAGTGGTGTGTTAGTAGATTGACATTTGAAAATCAAAAAGTTAATACTCCTTTTAAAGTAAAATAGAAGTGGGGATATCATTTTGAAAATGGTGTAGTAATAATAAAGAAACAAAATATTTAATAATGAAGGAAAAAACTGAATTAAAATTTGTTTGAAATTTGGTAGATAATCGCACCGGCTCATGATAAAAAAATCAAACAAAAATCGTCGTATACGTTATATAATGTAAACGGTGTGAAGGTGAGGGAAAGAGTACAACGTGACGTGATGACGAAGTGTGTTCGAAAATAATTGTCATTAGTTTTCGTTTTATTTACACCGTACAAAGTTTTTTTATCCGTCACGCGGGCACAAACGATGGCGGCGGCGAACGGAATACGAATAAAAACACGTCATGACGATGGCGGGGAACAAAAAAAAGATACGAGAGCGACGCACTCACACGTATTATATATCCACCTATCTCTTTGACAGATAAGATTACCTATTTTGAAAACACGAGACAAACAATAAAATATAATTGAGCGCGTGACAGACGATATTCGTCGTCGTATACAATAATTACGGTTATCATACAATATCGTATAGTTTTGCATCATGAATGAACGATCGGATGTCGTCCCGAGCTTGCGCGGGCAATTGACTCTGCGAGCGCTTTGGTCCGACGACTTTCGAATTCATTGTCGTTTTGGAACGCTTTACGGAATTAATTCCTTGTTTTTATGAAAAGGCGAACGTATGGATATAGTATATTTTCTTCTTCATGAAAACGTGTTTGAAACCAAAACAGCATTGTTGTTATCTTTTTATCAAGAAATATTAATCAAAAATGAAATGGACATACTTTGGTCATTAAAAAAGATCACGTTGAAATACTGATAGAAAAATACACGTAGCTCCAAGAAACGTTAATCATGTTATTAAAAAAAAAAAAAAAACAATTAATGGGTTTATTTATAAAAACGGTATAGAAATTGATTCTAAATTTAATATTGTCGATAGTTATCATTCATTTTCAACATTAATAGATTGCTTGGATTAGTCGAATAGAGTGATTTTGATTTGTGTTTACGTTTAGAGTTTGTTGTTGGGAGGGGTAGACTCGGAGCGTCCCAAATTTCCAATGTGGGGTCAGTTCGATAAAGAGTTCTTGTTGGCCATCGCCTGTGTGCGAATTTATTTTATCTATGACTTCATGTTAGATGATTTAAAGAGTACTGTGTTTTTTACGAATAATGATTGTCTGAATATTTGTGTTTGAACTTTTTTTGTGAGTATACAATCTTCATTTTGTAACGCCTAGTAAAAACCTGGCTGTGTTGCCGTAATTTGATAAATAATAAATTTGGCCGTTTGCATTATGCGCATATCCTTCTACAAGATTTTAACCTTAGTTTCGCTTATGATCTCGAACCGCCCCCTCGTTGGCGGCCGTAAATTTCGTAATTTTATGTTTATGTGTTTCCGAGACTCCATGTGTAATTTGTGTACGCCGTATTTCGTTTAAGTATAATAGCTCTATTTTATGATCGTATCAAATAAGTCAAGTAAAATTAACAAAACGTCCCCCACAATAGCAGATTTAAGGGTCAAATGTCATTCGGCAAACGAGAATTTTGATAAAATGATCAGTACGTAAATAACGCAAAAATTAATTAACCAGTCCAATGTCGTCCACCTTTGCTTGTACTTATGATTTTACGCGTTATTTTTATCGTTAAATCGGACTCGGTCGCGCAGTTTATTCGAAACGCATTTACGTACGCTCGTAAACTCCCGAACGAGAGAGTAATATTGTATTACACTATTGCAGCTGGTGAACGTCACCCCCTCCCCCCCCCATACGTCAGTTCATATTTTTGAAAATTTACGGTCATTTCGTCTTGGAATTTATCGTCATTGTTGGTCATTTATATAATAATACATATTATACGCGTTTTCCCGAACTGCGGGGTGTCCGGTTCGGTTGGCGTATTATTATGTGTATAATACAATACGCACAGTCCGGTGACCGGTTTTTCGGAAACGTGTAATTTTTCCTATTTTTTTTTCGCGTCTGACGAACAGCATTTGAACGGATTTTACGAGCACATAAAAACGTATAATGTAATGTTTTTTCGAGTGTACAGTATATTGTTTTATAGTAAAACGCGCCGCTACTACTATTTTATTACCATCGCACACACGTATATATATATATATTTTTTTTTTTTTCATCACAAAAGACAATTATTGTTCGACCTTTTAACCGACTCACGCGTACAATATAATATAACGACAACGTGATATAGGTAACGCGTTTGCGGGTCGTCTACCTCGGACGTCGCGGCGTCGTCGTCGTCGTCGAGCGCGAGCTGCAGACCGACCGTACGTTTCTAATAATATTATCGCGCGGTATTGTGCGTACAAACAGGTGGGCATTGTGTTATACTGTTATGGGGTTACGCACGACACGCGCGCCGCGCACACGTAACCTCCTATTGTCTGACGAGCGCGAGCGGCGCGTACGTGGTTACGTACAACATTATAACCTATAAACGACGGTCGGTCGTCTTCCCCGCGTGTAGTCTCCCGTACTCGCGCCATCGTTATGCGCATGTCGTCCTGAACGCATTGCCGTACGGCGCGCGTTTTGAAGCGCGTACGTGTTCTCGGCGTCCGAGGCAGACTCGCACCGGACGCCGCGCGCTCAGTCCGGTGCCGCGGCGATCGCGCCGATGCCGGTGGCGGCGGTGGTCCGGCCGGAGGGTCACCTGGCGTCGGCGTCGGCGTACGCGCGCGTCACGGATAGAAAGACGATAATTCAGCGGATCCGCCGTCCGTTTCCCGACTGGTTTTCGACCCCCCCGCCCCCCGTCCGCCCCACCGACACGTACGCTCCCTTACCCGTCCCGATTCGCAATGGTTCTCAAACCGCGTTCCGTGTACAATTCACAACGGTGTTGTCCGCGCCGTGCCCGCCGTGTCTCAACCGTTTCCTAACCTAACGTTTTACCTTTCACGAATTTCGGTTTTCCGTGTAATAATTTTTCATAGCGACGCGTTCCTGTTGAATACGTTTCGGTATTTTTTTTTTTTTTTTCTAATTTTTTACGGCGCTCCCCGTAAAATAAGTAATGGTCACTTTTTTTTCTATCATATTTTTCGAACATTCGTGGCGAAATATGACGAAGGCGGTTGACGCGGAAACCGTTAACTACAAATATATGTTTACGTTCGTTTCTATCGTATAAAATATATCACGATGTACCGTAAGCTCCTGACCCGACAAGTTTTTATTTTAATTGAAACGTGTGTGTAATATTAATGCGTAAACGTCATCGTCGTGCCGACACATGACACGGTTTCTGTACGTATGCATTCTGTATATATATATAGTGTATGCTTATCGAGAAAAAGCTCTCGTTCTCTCTCTCTCTCTGTCTCGGAAAAATTCAGGAAAATAACGATTTTCAACGTTTTTACTGTGGGATTAACATTTATATAATATATATGTATATAACATATAGACCTCGTAATACATTTTCAGGACTTCGGTTCTCAAATAGTTTTGTAATTTGTTTTGATAGTTTTCCGTGCGTATAAGGAAACTATTGAAAAAATTGAAAAACGTTTCCAACAAAAACAGATTTGATTGGATACAATATGCAAAATATTTGGCTGTGGTCCACAATCATTCGGCGTGTCGTGATATTTCCATATGTTTTTAAATCTAAGTATATGTATTTATTTGTTTTCTAATCGTAGTATTTGATTTGATTGTGTTTTTATTTTTTAAACGGTATATTATTATTTTTATTATTATTATAGTAAACATCGGAAAGGTTATAACATATTGTGATATGCTTACAATTGAAATGTGTGAATATTGTTGACGTTTCGAAAAACCGATATGGAATAAATATGGTTTCGATAAAGTATGAAATGTTACGATACGTACACAAATGAAAAACGATTGTTAAATTAAACGATTAAAAAAAAAAAAAAATGTAAATTACCGAATAATTATTAAAGAATAATATACCTTTTGTTTCACAATTATATATATAGTTTTTGGTCATTATTATAATATTGTTCTCTGTGATGTTTTTTTCCGCATCGTATGTACTGTGAAATAAATAGTAAATATAATTATATCTTCATTGACGGAATAAATAACCAGTTTACAAATTTCATGTAAAATCGTTATCGTGGCAAAGTGGCACGCGGTAATACAATATACTCCAAACAAGTATATCTCGTATTATTTTGCACAAAAAAAAAATAATGTTTCGTAATAATCGCATTTGTATATTTTTTTTATTTGTATTACAAAAATTCCAAATCTATATAGTGATATTATATTATACAATATTCCGTATTTTTAATATTTTTTTCACAAAACACAACATTAATTTAAATAACATACATATATCGTCTTTTTGTATGTAAAAAGTGTCGATTTATCCTCGGACTTGGAGCTATAACTCTCTATAATGCGTGTCTGTCTATATGTTTATAATTTTCCGGCAAAATAAGAAAAAGCTAAATTTATTTATATGAATTGCGTTTTTTTTTTAAATTGATTTTATAATAATGTAATATAAAATAATTAAATAAATGTTTAATTTGAAAAAATGAAACTTTCCGAAAATTAGCACTAACAAAGAAAATATTATAATACAAGTACATAAACGAGTAGTAAAAAAATATTCATATGTTTACGAGTACACTACTTGCGGACGTAGACAAAAATCTGTGTATGCACTATAATTATTATATTGTACGCGTAATAATAATTATTACCATAATATAATCGCGTCACACGAGTCTTATGAGTACACCACACCCGCATTTGTTGTCTCCATCCATCTAAATGGGCAATGCAAGCGAAATGACATTACGTAGAATTGAAATCATGGCGGTTACGCGGAGTTTAGAATTAAACATTTATTTGAAAAGAAGAATATTCGCGTATGCACACGATAGCAATTTTTTTTATAAAATATCGTCTGATCTTGGAGATTTCTCTTTTTTAAATAGTTGTAACTTATTTGTCAAGAATATACGGATGATATTTTACGAAATGACACGCTCGTAAATATTCTTTTCTTCGGATTTGGAGACGAACAATGTCGGGTCTGCAAATAATACGATGCTCGAGGCATGATATATTAGCGTCCCTAAAATTTACCAAAAAAAAAAAAAAGAGAAATGTCACCAAAAACGGATGACAATACCGATTGTTGTAGACTGTTTGGGAATTAATATTAATCACGAGTCATTATTACGACGTGATATCATATCCATAAGGTACAAAAATGTTTATGTTCAATTAATCGATGTTTATAGGTTTATAACAGTAGTATTTGTTGTATTTCGAAAACAAAAAGATTTCCTATATATTTCGATATGCGTTGAAATATAACGCGCGGATTTCTATTCCCAACAATCGATATTCACTTCGAATGATTCGAAATTCGTGCCAGCCGCGGGGCGCGTGGTCACCTCGCACAGGTCCCGGCTCTGATGTTAACAAGTGTTTAAAGAACATTAAGTTCAAGCTCTGCGTGATTGTTGTTTTGTTACACGTCCGTCGGATAGACGAAGGAGAGAAATGTTGGCGCGGCGGCGGCGTCCCCTCGACTCGGACGAAATCACGAACATCCTCCGCGGACCGCGCGACCCGTGACGAATTCAATTAAAACGGGCGCCCCGTGCGCGCGGCGTGAGTCGTCCTTAACCTTGTCTATTGTCGTACGCGACGGCCACGGCGACGTCCCAGTGAAAGCAGTCCGTGTTGTTATTATCGTATTCGTCGGGACGTTACGGGGACCGAAGTTAACAAAAAAAACCGTATTACTGTTAGAGGGCACTCCCGCGTGTGCGCGTTATACGTATTACATTGTATTTATTGTAACGTCGCCGTCAAGGGCGAGGCTCGGGCGGCGACGGTCGGAATATCGGGGTAGGGGAACACGGTTCATTAATCTGTTACGCGTGGCGGAGGTTGGGTTTACGCGTTGAAATTTTCAGGGTGAAAAAAAAAATAAACGAACGAAAATACGTTAAAAATATCATACGTGGGCACGACGACGGTGACGCTGCGTTTTATTTTCGTCATCGTGACGTCGCTACGGTCATTTGGACGGCTGGACCGGAACGTCTCTCGTCCGTTTCGAAAACCCCACTTCCCTCGTTCGCCGTGTGTACGCCGTCGTAACGACTACTTGCTACATTACGTTACATATGTTATTGTCGAAATCGTGTGCCGCATGTATTATAATTATTATACTACATATATATGTGAGTCGCGTACGTGACTGTCGCGAGCGATGCGAATTCGGCCGTACTTCCGTCTCTAATTTCTTGCGAAATATTTGACGTTCGACAACGACGTACTCAATTGTACAAAAAAAAAAATCAAAAATTACTTATTTAGTTTCCGAAAAAAAATAAAATCGTAATAACCATAATCTATAGCATATTATACCTACGTGCGATAGAACACAAACTGACCTAACTGATATAATATATACCGAATGATTTAAAAGTCTTCGAAAAGTCATATTTATTTCTAAAACAAAAACTCAGGAGTAAATTGATAAATAGTAGTAAAATAATTAAATTGTAATCGGATTTGTTCTGAACACATGTAATAACATGACATCTTAAAAAAGAATATAGCATAGATATTTATATCATTTGGATATATAAATAGTTTTTGTTATATATATATATAACGTCAATATTCAATACGAAAGACAATAATGCTCGGTTAGAAAGTTTTAATTCGAACACAATGGGATAAGCATATATATTTATCGGTCGACAATCAAACGCGATTGTGTAAAAATTTCATTTTGCCACGCCGTCGTTTTCATAACGACTGCGCTGTGTATGTGCTAGGTGCGTGTCTGAACTTAAATATCGGCTTCAATACTCGCGTACAAAACATAAAGATATGATGACGAACCTAACCTAAATAATGCTTTAATTTATATCTGGTGATGAATGATGAGATTGGTCTGATTAATTAGTTACAAGTCACAAAATTAAGTCATTGAACGCGTTAATTTGTTTTCGTAACTTAACGTTAAATTTCAAGTTAATCATTTTTACAAAAGTATCCGAGTTGAGTTTAACTAGCACCGATTACAAGAGATTAAAACGTCAAATGCTATGTATACAAGTAGTATTGTTTACGTAGTATTTGATAATTCAAACATAACACTATTGAAAACTGTTCGAGTAGTAGTACATTGGGAGGTATTTTTTCATTCTTCGCTATATATTCTTTAATGCTAATTAAAAAATTGTCACTATTTATTTTTGAAGTTATACAGAATAATATAAGTTATTATTGACTTAATTAAACAAGTTTAAAAAAATTGTTAACTTTCCCGGACTTGTTAAATAATAATAAGCCGACAGTACTTGGAATAAAAAATAAATAAAATAATAATTATAATACCATTTTCCATTCCAAAACCATTTTCGTTTGTGATGTTGTACAACGCCCATGACGTTCCTTTGGGTTTTAAAATCGAATCAAACTGTAGAGTTAACGATCTGTGACCACATGACGTGTACAGGAAACTCTTTGTATGATATTGTATTCGAATCGTACCAAGTACTAATTACTAATGTACGCAATGTTAATGTTCGGTTTTTTTTTCTGTTTAAAGGTTTTGCCCAAAATAAATTTTACACAATCGCCGTGTGACAATTTTAGAGGATACGCTTGCGGCGGATGGCTGCAGACCAACGACTTGCCGGCGTACATGAGTTCTTGGAGTCTAAAGAAACGAATTCAGCAAGAACGTAAGTGTTGAAATGTATTTGTAAAATATTTTGACACATAAGAATGAAAATATTCTATGTTAGTAACATTTTTCAGAAACGTATTTTGAAATTTAAAAAAATATTTTAAATAGTTTGATTTATTCCGGATATAAGATTAAATTATAAGTAATGTTTTAAACTTTATTTTTATAATTAATTATAATTGTTTGATAAAAATAGTTAAATAATGTTGACTTTTTAGGGGTTTTCTACATATGGAACGTTTTTTAAAGTGAACTTCTCGAATTAGAAACAGTGTGGTAACTGAGGACTCGCAAACTTTTATTAGGGCATTGCCTTTACGTTTTACAAGACAATACAAAAAAAAACATTGAAAGTACTGAATATTTTAAAATTTTAGTATGTCTTATCGTACAGTCGTCAAACATATAATTACATCTCGTTTGTCCGTTTTACGATAACATACAAAATAAAAACGATAATTCAAGCAGTATAGACACTATTGTGAATAATATTGTGAAAAAATTTAAATTTGTTTTGTAATATTAAAGTAATATTTTTGAACGGAAATAATAAACAATAAAATATAAAAACAAATTATACTGCAATATTTGTAAATCTTTTTTGAAGCGAGAAAGTATAAGCTGATTATCCAACGCTCGATACCTTATATTAACCTAACCTTCGTATAATAGATATTATATAATATATTATTTAATAAATGCCTATTTCAACAAAATTTGAATGCGTTTGCGACAATAAATACTCGATCGAATGTGCATAATTTTTGTATTTATATTATACGGTTCGTGTTACATTTTGTTTTTCAGAAAAAATAAAAATCAGAAACATGGTCGTTACGCTGCGAAACGTTGCCAGTTCCAACTCGCTGAACTGGAAGATGAAGCATTTCTACGAATCGTGCATGAACCTAGACAATATCGAAACGGATGAAGGAAAACCATTAAAGAAGATTATTAGTACGATTCTAGGTACGTTTTTTGTTGTTTCTGACACGCGACGCTGGGCATTAACGACTTATTAAGTCAACTTAATTTTAATGAAGTCACTTAACGTGTTAGTTTTTTTTAACTCTGTTAGTTACTTTAAAAAAAAAAAACTTAACATCAACACAAAGGTATATCAATTAAGTTCGATTAGCGATTTGTAGGTGACATTAAATAATATAGTATTGTTTACTATTTGTAAATTGTAGTATTAAATTATAGTATATAAACGATGGGAAGTCTCATCTCATTTTTCATGTTATTATTATTACTATTTTTTTTTTATTGTTTATTAGAACATATAAATTAAGTCAAATCGCTTTTTTTTATACTTGACATTTTACTTAACTTTTTAAACAAATTTAAAGAAACGAGTTCATTTGCTTAACCGTATACTAAATTGGTGGTTTGTTTTCTTTTCTTTTTGTGCTAGGTGGTTGGCACGTATTGAAAGACTTTAACGTTCACGACTGGGACCTGACTCATACCTTTGTCCAAGTACACTCGAAATATAACGTGAGTCCATTTTTTAAGATCGACGTTGTTCCCGATGACAAAGTCTCTGGGCAAAACATAATTCAGGTATTTTTCTTTTTAAAAGTTACAATATAATAACGTACATAGACAGTGTTCGCGGATATATAGTAAATTATATTATGTGAAATGATTTCAGATATCCCCGGCCGGACTCGGCTTACCCGATCGGAGGTATTATTACAGACAACAAGACGCAAAAGTAAGTTTAGTTCGTGTCTGTGCTACAACCAGAACTACAATTTTGGGATGGAATTACATTTAAAAATAAATTCTTGAAATAAAAATAAATATTTAAAAATACAATTTAATTTACACTACATATATACAATATAACATAATCGGATTTGATTAATATTGTACTTTTTTTTTTAATCTTTATACATACTCGTATATGCGAAATATCAAAAATCTTAATTATTATTTACAAAAATAATATTTTATTATTTTCATTTCATTCAAAATTTTAATTTTTAACCCGATTTAAAATAAAAAACGTTTCCAGCTATAGAATTTTAATTATTAATACAATATAAACAGCTTACTTATATACTTTTAATGTTATTTTCTCTTAGTGTCAGTAAATGTGTCAATAATTTTTTTAGAACTAATGTCAGTTATAATATATTTTTCTATACTTAAAACTGCCAAGTTTGAAAATTTATATATTACATGTGACATTGACCGTAGGCATGTTGCGTTACTTTAATGTAACATTTCATTAGTGGACACGTTTTGTCTAAAACTTTCAATAATTAAATCATATTTGCTAAGTGTATTCCATCTGTTGATAACGTTTTATCAAATGATGATTTCAAATTAATATTTTCATAAATTTTTTTTTTAACTATTCGTATCAGTTAATACCAATTATTTAATCGGTTATAATCAAAACGCCCAAAAATTAATTTTTGAAAACCAACACCTATAAAATTATAATTGGTCCCCAACAAGCCTCTCACGACGAATAAAAATATATTTTCTTCGCAGATAGTGTCGGCGTACAAACAGTACATGGTGGATGTCTCGCAATTGTTGGGTGCTACCAGTGGCGACGCGTCGATATTCAGCAACGACATGTTCCATTACGAGAAGCGTATTGCGGAGATAACGCCGGCCGGCAAACAGGAAGATCCGTTCACTTCTCACCGCCGATTCAAGTTGTCCAAACTGAAGGAGATCGCCGGAATGGTAAGAAGCATACGACGACGATGATAATCCACCGTGTATTTCTATAAAATATTTGTTTGCACGTTTATAGATCCCACTCTTGGACATACTGCAGTCGAAATTCCCCGAGAACGACATTAGCGACGAGACGTCCATATCGGTCGTGTCGCCCACTTATTTCAGTAAGCTGTCCAATCTCATATCGTCGTCGGATCGCAGGTCAGTCAATGTTGTTTTCGTATTGATACCGCCGTGAAACGTAATACTTGCATTGTTAGGGAAATCAGTTAAATGATTTATAGTTTCGGGGACAATTAGACCAAATATCAAAAAGAGTCAAACGACAACAAAAATTACATAAATGGACAAAGACCAAAACTGCACTCGATGAGCGACAAAGGATTTGTAGTAAATAGGATCTTAGTCTCCGCCCCCTTTTGCATTCTTTTTTACAAGTGTCTTAAAAAAATATGTGTAAAATATGTCGTAGTTTAAAGTCTTGTTGTCCTCTATTTGTCTACTTAGTCTGTGTTCAAAACTATAAGATGTTTAAAGAGATTAAATACAAAAAACAGGGAAAAAACAAGTTGTTAGTTCAGTTGTTCAGTTATTCCCGAATGTTAACGCCGTTTTGCAATATTATTGTATCGTCTTGATTTTTATTTCTGTATATACATACATTTCCAGCGGATTGAACGATTATTTCATGTGGAAAATGGCCGAGGCTTACGTGCCGTATTTGTCGGTCAAGTTCAGAGAGATCGTGAAGATCTACACGGCCGAGCTGACCGGCGAGAAAGATTTGCCGCCGCGATGGGAGACGTGCGTGTCGCTGTTACAAAAGTTTATGGGTTTCGGCATTGCTGCTTCGCTGGAACCGAACGTGGAGAACAAAGCTGACGTCGTCGCCGTGGTCAAAAGTGTATTCGACGACCTCAAAGAGACGATCAAATCGAACGTGGAAAAGAGCGACGAGCTGGTGTCCGAATTGCGAGACCACGTTTTGGGCAAGGTAAAAAAAAGGAAAAAATTTAAAAATATTGTCGAGCGAACGATATTAGCAATGATCGATTTGTTTATAGTTGGACTCGGTGACCGTACAAGTCGGATTGCCGGACAATATGCTCCAAGATAACTACGTGAACCAGTTTTACAGTCAGTTACCCATTCAGAAATTGGACTTTTTCTTGAACATTAATCACGCCATATCGTTCGCGACAGACTATTCGCAGATCAAACTCAAAGCCAAAAAAGAACAATATGGGTGAGTTGGTTAAACGTGGAAAAACGAAAATAATAATAGTCATTTAAAATATATGATTTTGTCTGGTGGTACAGGTGGTTGGACGATTTAGTGTCCGAAGATCCGAAAGTGACGTACAACGTGGCCAACAACAAAGTCATCATACCCATGTCCTTGCTGGCCCCGCCGTATTTCGAGATCGGCTACCCCGAGTAAGTATTTTCGTTTCTTGGTCATGCGTGTCCCGTCCGATCAAACCAGAAAGTCTTTTGGTAACTACGCGATATTTTCTCCTTGGTACAATTTCCAAATGACGTTATTAACACCCGGCCGGTGGATGCGTCGCGCTTAGGTACGTCGGACACTCGTTTCCCCGTTAGAGGAGTACATATCCATCGCGCGTACCGTCTAGTAAACCTTACCAATCGCGTTGTAATCTGGCCGTTCGGACCGTAAACATAAACACACGACGTACGTTGTATAATCGGTCCGCGGAGACGATTTCGTTTACGAAATAACATTCGCGTGGTCCCGCAGGGCTGTACTGTACGGAGGTCTCGGCGTGGAAATCGGCTCGGCCATTTTGTCCAGCGTGTATCCGCCCGGAGTGGCGTACACCACGGATGGAGTCCTGTTGCCGGTTCACTCGGTGGCCGTCAACCGGAGTGTGGGCGCCATCGTCGAAGCACGTTCGTGTTTTGGTCATTACGTCAAGGAGCATCAGTTCGAAATCGCCAACAACACCGCGCTGACCGCCATGTTGTCCGTGGCCAGTGCCCGTTACGCTCTGCAGGTAACCGTCGATCGTTTAAAACATTATTATTATTATTAACTTGTAAACAGAACCGGATCTAACCAAATGCACATTAATGGCCATATTTGCCTTTAGGCTCCATATTGTTGGTATCAATATTATATAACAAATAAAATTCTAAATAGGTAAAGTCATATATTTTTAAAATTTTAAAAATATGTAATACAATATTATACTGGGGTTTTTATTAGAATTTGGCCCAAGTTTAATAATATATGGTAATTGTCTATAATGTATTAGACTAAAATTTATATATTCACATTTAAACGATATTATGTTGAAATGTATAATGTACATACATCATCGAACAAATTGGTGTTACTTAGAGAACTCGTATATAATATAATTCTTTGATCCTGGGAAAAAAATACTTGAGTCAGTTTTTGTCTTTTCTTTTATTGTTTTATTTCATAACTTTTTCTATTTTTTTAGTTTAAATAACATAAGTGTATGTATAGTTTTATCCATGTTAGTACTTTTTATTTTGCAAAATGGGCATACGTTTTCAGTTATGTCTTAAGTCGTATAGACCAAACGAAAAATAATTTTCGAAATTCGTATTTTTTGTTTATGTTGACTTGAACCCTTATTATTTAAGCGTTATAAAGTTGAAAACAGGATTATAATTATATAATATTATGTTATTATTTGTTATTACTTTTATTAATATATTAAAATACTAGTATGTCTAAAAAAGGTTATGAGCAATTTAATTACTATTTGAATGAAATTTAGAGTTAATACAACAAATAATTCAATTTAAAGGCATAAGTCATAGCCAAAATGTAATTTGTAAACGGAGTCAGTTTAATAATATCATAACAGTATATTGTAATTAATTAATTTGTATTGTATTTGCGCAGAGTTTGTCGAAGAAAACCCAATCGGAACCGTATTACCACCAACCGGCCATGGAGTTCTACGAATATGACGCGTTGTTTTTCATCGCGTACGCTCAAGTAAGTTAAAATCTATAGCGTCTCAAACTTTAAGATTTTTATTTTATAATGCAATAACAATATTCGTTAACGTAATTGAATACCGACCGTTTTTAATGAATTGCAATGGTTAGTAATGAATGTATTAATGCTGACGAATTCAAATCTTTATCAGAATTCGGTTTTATTCATTCTAAGCGACTGAATTTTTGTCTAGCTTTTAAGTCTAAACCATTGTATTACGCGCATAAAAGTACTAAACTAATTATTGACATGTGCATGCGTGTGCGTGTAGAGTAGTCCTTACTCACACTAATAATCATTTATATCATAACGATAACACGCGTCCGTAACTATTCCAAAAATTGGCTATCCAATACCTTCTTAGAAAAAGTGGTTTCCATCCACTTTAAAAACTTTGGATCTATCTTTGGTTGCTTGGTACGCTTGACATGAGTATATTTTGGTAAAAAAAAAAGCGAATAGTATTTAATCTTCTAAAATTGTTGACCACTAAAATGTGCTTCGTTTTAGAATTATGTCTTGTGTTATAATCGTTTTCTTACCCTAAAAAAAAAAAATTAATTTTTACCGCAATTTTTAAACTTAAAACTGGACGGACAATACCTGTTAATAACCTCCTCGGTCATTCGCATTATTCGGAAATACTAGTTTATAAACCATATAATTTTTTTTTAACGTTACAGTCTCTGTGTTCGATTAAATCTCCACAACAACAAGAACTCGACACAATGTACGATCTAATGTCCGATGAATCTCTTTTGTAAGTATAATATTATACAAATTATTTTTTATTTTTGTTACTTAGAGGCGTTTCGATTAGGCAACTCATTGTTGTGTCGCGTATACGCGATTAAAACGACATTGTGTGCATGCATAATTAAGGTTGTCGGAGCTGGCCACTTATTAAAGAATAAAATGTATGTTCTTGGTTTTCCGAAAACAAATATTTGCCCGTGTTGGGTGTATTCCCAAGACGCATTGGCTCGCCGACAGCATTAAGGCGTTATACGTTTTGATTTGTTTTTTGTTATTCATTACTATTCATTATATTAATGTTTTTTTATTCAAATAGATTGAAAACGGTGGCCGATCACTCGGAATCGTTCAAAAATGCGTTCCGTTGCTCCGAAAGATCGACGAAAACGTGCAAACACGTCTACTGACCCGGAGACGAACTATGTATTACTACTTTACTACCCGCAACATACGCGGGATAGGTCAGAAACATTAAACGACGACGACTACAAATATTAGAAAACATTTTTTTTCACTATTTTATTATTGTCATTTTTTAAAAAATTTTTTTTATCGTTTACGATTATAATTCACATGAAACCATGACATCATTTTCAGACGACGAGCTTATCGCTAAACATTATATATGCACTCTAAACATACACACACACACACACACACACATATAGTTTTATAATAATATTGAAATAGTTCTACATAATGTTTACAACCGATAAACGATTTGACATGTAAATCATGTGTATGTGTGTGTGTGTGTGTGTGTGTGTGTGTGTGTGTATGTGAGCGTGTACAAGACTGGAAATGTGTATTTTTAATTGTATAATATATTTAAACATCAAATACGATTATCATTATATTTATATATTATTAGCTAGTAGTATACTAATTCGCACACAGGGTATGCAAAAACAAAAAAAATAATAATAATAATCAGATAAAACTATTTTTATAAATTATATTCTCTATATTCGTATTTATTGTACATATATTTGATATACGAGTGTTCAGTTTTAAGTTCTTATTTAATGTTGTTGATATTATGCCTTTGAAATGTAAATATGAGTTATTTTTTTTACCCTTAACAGTTTTATTCTAATTTAGATACTTAACTTACCGTATAAGTTTATATTTATTATGAAAATTATATTATACTATATAATATTTAAATTTAAAAAAGAAAAACACTATAGTTTTAAGAATTTTTCCATTAAATTAAGATTTTTTGATAAATCCGTATTATAATATTATTGTGCTTTTAAGATGATTTGAAACACACTTCTTCTAAGAAGTATTGTGAATATTAGCCCAATTAACCTTAAACTATTGGGAGATATCAGTCCTCTTAAAACATAACTTTAAAGTGAAACCTAAGAGGAATGCAATCTTCCTACAACCTCTTTTTTTGAAATACACCATGTCAAAATATGATAAATGAACAAGACGAATCGTACAAACTAAAAGTTTTAAACACAAATGTGATAAGTCAATCATCAATGTCGACCTTTGTCCTTATTCCATCACGGAATAAGGTCAAATCAAAGGCATGTAATACCAAAATCCGAATATGTTTCAACAATTATAACAATAAAATAAAACGTTTAGAGCTAACTATTGAGAAAACCGAAAAACGTATCAAATAAGATACTAGTATTTTTTCATACAAAAAAGTGTTCACAGGTTAGGTAAAATAAAAAACCACAATACATTCTTCGCTCCACTCAGAATCTAAAATACTTCAGTTTGGAATAAAATTAGTGTAAAAAAAAAACTAATAAAACGATATTGAAGATTTTTACTTGACTTCTGGTGAGGTATATTACAAGGAAAAATATACTATTTGGTACAGTGCTTACTGCTGAATTGTTACACGATTCACGTGTTATTAAGAAAAACAAGACGTTTGAACGCGCAGTATCTGACATCTGTCTACACGGCGGTAGGTAACGTACAAATATTTCCCACACGGAGTTTATGGTAACCGTACGGTGTGTCGCGGATACTTGCAGTAACACTCGTTCATATTTCCATTTATAACTGCATCTGTGCAATGACAATCAATGATGTTACGTATTGAGATAACGCGCGTTAAAGGAAGATTATTGGCAAAATGTTGTGTTGTTAGCGGAAGACCGAGAACCCGTTTTATTCGCCATTGATAACGCCAAAACAGACGCGTGTAACGATAATATTATTACGTGATTATTGTCTACGCACGTCGCGTGACGAGTTCTCCTTAAAAACGCCGAGTTCAATATCGAAAAATAACGTTAAACGCGTTTATGTTCTGACGGATTTTGAGGATTTTTTGAAATTCCATTATCTGTCATTATACGACCAAACAAAAGGAAAATTATGTTTTCTGTGCTGCATTTTAAATTTGTCCAGCATTTTGTTCTTTTCCTTTTTGCTTTTCCGTGTCTTTTTTCCTTTTCCGTTGTATTTTATGAAATTTTTGTTTCAACTATGTTATATTTGTTTTCGACAAGATAATACAATGCATATTAGAGGAGAATTAAAAAAAAAAAACCAAACACGAAAGTTTCGTGAAAAATATCCACAGTGGCTTTTGTCGTTCGGCGTGTGCAAGAATGAATATTATCCGCGTCTCTCGTTTGGCGAAAAACGGACACTTAATTTGGAAACGTGCGGACGGAAAACTAAAAAAAGAGAAAAGTAGACCGTTTCGGTCACAGGAAATGAAATCGACCGCCCATTATAGTAATAATAATACGTGTTTATATTACACACGACGGTTATTAGCCATGTTTCAAGGTGGACATTTTCCGTTTTCGTGGATATGATAGATATTTCACAGGAAACCGTCTGGTAGAAATTCTGCGAGTTAAGTATTCGTCGCAAACACGTAATCGTCCGAAAACGATCGGAACTATAGTTATTGCGTGTTTTCATCTCTTCGTTTCTTTTGGCGGCGTAATAATGTATGTAGTTAACAGTCAAAAGGTATATATACACAATAATCGATCGACTTGACGTGTCTTTTATATATATATATACTTGTATATCGTTTATTAAGTTAAAAGTTGATTTACGAAAAACGTAACGTGTTAAACAACTCAATTTTTGTTTATAATGTATAAAAAGAGCAGGGGAAATAATTTGGAAAACAAACGTTTCTCAAACGATGCGATAACGAATGGTAAAAAAAGAAAAAACACCGTAATAAAATGACATTCGAAAACTTGTCGTGCAACCGCCGGCTCGTGATAAAAAAAAAAGAAAAAAATACCGTTCCGTACAGTCAATGCAACAGCGTTTTCGAAGATTGCGAATAAAAAAATCCAAAATCGCACACACGCACAATATGTATACTATTATTATTATTATTATTATTATTATTATTATTTTTATAATTATGTGTACATAATACTTTCCGCGGCGTTATCAAATAATAGCCGGACCATTGTTTAAGTTCCGCACGTTTGTTGTTATCGCGGACGGTTTGTCGAGGATCGATCGCCCGCGGCGCACCACCACCAGCACCACCAGCACCACCGGCACCACCGGCACCACCACGGCCGCCGACGCGTTGTACGTTTATAGAAGAGGTGCGCGCGTACATTCGCCGATTCGCATCTTCCATCCCGTGTGAACGTCGCGCCGAACGGACGTGACGTGACCATGTGCGTTCGTTGCGCGTGGTGTTGTAACGTACGAAATATCGTTTGGTCCGAAGGCGGTCTAAGCGACGAGACCAATTTTTTTTTCGTTATTTCAAAAACACGATTTTTTTCTATCGTTGACAACAACATTAGCGTTTCGGCACCGATCCCGTACGATGTTCACACGGTTTGTTTCGTTTTGATTTCGTTGCACACCGTAAACTACGCACACGTCGAATGTTTTCTTCGAATGCATTTGGATTCTCGTACGCCTTAAGACCGCGGAGACACGAGAGCCTCGACTCGCTATATTTTCACTCAAATAACGGAAACGTTCCCGCGTCGTAGTATACATAATGTTTAACATTGGCCAAAAAAAAGAAAAGCATATTAAACATAAAACGATTGCGACGGCGTTGTCCGTGACACATTAAATTCTCTCTTAACGTTTCCTACGGGGGGAACGAAAACGAACAGAACGTGTTATTATTATTATGATTCCCGCGTGTCTTGGCGGTGATGTCTTCTACGATTAATTCGTACCGTTCGCAAGGCACGCACGTATCGTCTGTCAAAACGGATTGCGTTGAATTCGGTTTTCATTCCGTTCGAAGTTCCGTCGTCGAAAACTCCGTTGTGTACACCGGTGGCGGCGGTTCGACGACGTGCATCTCTGTGTACGGTCTGAAATTAAGGGCGCGTCCCATCCGTCCCGTCCGTCCCTTAGTCCCTCGTGTCGAACGCACGTGGACGGTCGACAGCCGTTTCCGCGTGTCCGGGTATGCCGGAGACTTGGATTTCTGATGACAAGAAGGTCGCCGCGGTGTACTCGGACGACGACCCGTCAACACCAAACAGGACAGGACCTAACCCGCCGCGGCCGCAGTTCAAAAATCGTGAAACAAATAAACACACATGACGGCGTACGGGACATAAACTTGAATCGTTGTCAGATTTCCGTCAACGAACTGAATTTTCGATCTCCTGACGATATCGTATTACTCGAACTTCAGCTACAACTAGAATTCACTAATAAAAACTAATTGTACTTGCGTTTATAGAAACACCTAGTTTTTACCGAAAGGTTCAGCTTCTAACTATTTTCTACACATCGTTAATATATTAAAATATATATTGAGTGCTACATATAGGACATAAAAATTAACTATTATTTATTCGTTACTTATTAGTGCGTTGTAAACTATAAGTGACATTTTGAATTACATATTATAGAAGTACTTGAAATGCGACATATAAGTTTAGAAATACAGTTTTCAAAAAAAAAAAAACGTTCTTATTGATCGTTATTAGATACACGGCGATGAGCGGTGATCACAAATTTATTTAATAATTAAACGTGGGGCTACGGCGGTGTAAGGTAACGCAGATAAGTATTGGCCTAATGAACCAAATCTGACCAATTTTAAAAATAAACGCGTACGACGGAGAAAATTATTTCTAGACCACGTTTTCCCATTACATCTTCGTTGTTGTCGCCGCGTGCGCCTTGTTTTTCACCGCTGGAAATCGGGTTTTTAATTGTTTTCGTTTTGTAAAAATCGTTCAGACGTCGCCCCGTTAAAATGAAAAATATAGGGTGCGCGAGAATATTACGGCTCCACGGTGAACAACACGTGACGAAGAGTTTTCAAAACTAGTTTTAAAATAAACCACTGCGCAGTTTGATTTATATTTCATTTAATGTATACGCGCCGTTTACGGTGCTATACATAATATTATTATAATAACATATTTTTGGAGATGAAAATCCGGTTAAAATGTATAACTCATCCTGACCACGCTACACTTAGGTAATGGGTCTCATACATATATATATATATATAGGGACGTACGTATAATGTATAGAATAAGGTTTTTAAAAATTATTACAAAACGTCATAAAAATGTGACGTAATTTATTTTTATTGTTTATAACGAGAACGTTTCAAGGTGAAAACTATAAAATATTCGATTCTCATAAAGATATCTCCTTTTCGGTTGAAATATTTTAGTTCTGTGTTTCTACGCGTGCGCACGTAAAATTAGAAAAATTAAAAAATTAAATTCGTTAACTCGAAAGGGTAACTTTAATAACACCGAATCGGATTGGTTTAAAAACAACGTCATTCAGTATTATCTAAGGTATACTTACGAGTATATGTGCATACGTTTTTCTACAAAACTAAAATGTAGATCACGTTTATTAACACGGAAAAGTCGTAAGCCGGAACTCGGAATGATAAAAATAATTCATTACTCAAGTCGTAAACTAAACGTGTTTTCTATTAAAATATTTATTAAAAAAAAAAATTAAAGAAAATTACAATGTAAACTTTATTACTTTATGGTACGAATAAATTATAAACACATTACAGCGTTAGGTTATGTTATTATTGTATGCACTTACTGTTTTCTTTATTACTTTTTTATTTGTGTGTGTGCGTGCGTGCGCGCACAAGTCTTAAATTCAATTACAATAAATATGTATTTTTTACTCGTGATGCTTGAAAATGCATTTTTCGTCGTAATATATTATTTTTGCAACATGAATATGTTTTTCGCGGTTAAATACAAAAGTGGGGTGGACATGAATCAATGACGTTTTGAAGCTCGCACACGTTTTCTGGCAAAATTGTTATATTTTTCTGTTACTATCGATCGCTTGTCGATAAGCCGATTTACTTTTTTTCGTCAAATTTTATAAATTTTCATGTAAATATTTGTCCAAACATTTTTTTTTTTTTTAATATTTGAAAAACAAATATAAAAATAACAAAATACTCGTATTACAGCGTAAAACGCAACATTCTCAAGAACAACAAAAAAGTCGTTTATTATAATATTTAATGTTATTAGTTATTATAATATTACGTAAGTTATAATAAATAACTTAATGTCGTTGCGTTTAAACAATTTCTTATAAGACATGTCCAAGTGCCGTTTAATTTTATGTTGCAACGACGTTAAAATTCATAGAATAAAATAAAATGGTCGAAAAATGTTTTTGTGTAAATTAATGATTAATTTTTTCATATAAACAAATCAAATGGACGATTAAAATTTAAAAAAAAAATTGACTTTTATTAAGTTATAGTTATAAGTATTTTGTAAACGTAAGCGATATATTTGAATAGTATAATTAACTTTAACTTTTTACTCGAACAACTTCATTTTAGTAAGTTTAACAAAAATATTAAGTATGAATACGTTGGTATAATAAGCGTGGAAAGTCATCTCACGCCCGATTCCCCATAGAGTCGTAAAAATAATTGCGTTCGCTACGGGAAAATCGGAACGGATAATTTGCTATCACGACCGCGCCAAAATCCCGGACGGTTTTATACGTTATTATATTATAAAATTCAAAACATTTATGTCGTTTTTACGACACGCTACGGACGTCTGTGAAAAATAATATCGTTTTTCGTCGACGAAAGATCTCGCGATAATTGTCGTATTCACATGTGAAATCTCCAGACACCGAAATAATCACGCGCGCAAATAATATGTACACATGTAGTGTGTGAGATCAACGGCAGTACATGTCATCCCCTATTGTACGCTCTGATTTTAATTGTGGTTTTCCTCGGAGGGTCATAAATCCGTCGCGCGTAACCTTCGCGTAATGGTTCATCCACGTGTCCGGAGGGTGTTCTTTCCTTTTCATTTAGTTACGTCGAAACATCCGAAGCGTGACGGTTATATCGAAAATAATATACAAGCGTCGTGTGGGTACATCAGTGAAATTGTGGAACGTTTCAAATTCAATTCTATAAGTTCAGGAAGTATAATTTTAAAGAGGCTATTTTTTCGATTTTCTGGTAGTTTTTTTAAGCGTAAATATAAGAAAAACTGTCTTTTCAAAATCAAATGGTGGGTTTTTATGATAATTAAAAAAAAAATTAGTTAATTTCAGCTCGCCTAACCTATCCTAAGCCGGTCAAGGGACGTAACGATCCTGGAAAAGGCGCACGCTGTTCGAACACCATCGTTTCATTCTTAATCGGTATAAAACATTTTTGTGCGTGTATAATAGTATAACGTGTGAATGAAAACAACAAAATGTTTGTACACGTTAAACATCAAGAAATTGCATTTGCCCGAAGGCGTTGATTGTGTGTGTGTGTGTGTGTGTGTGTGTGTGTGCGTGCTTGCGTGCTTAACGTATTGGAATTCGTTAAAAAAATATATATTTATTATAGAAAATATACTACTCGTATTATACGCACGATAATATTGCGACGAGGCGGAGATCCATTGAGCATATAGCTGTGCTATTCATCACGAAACCCGGGGGGAACGTATATTGATCGATTATTGATAAATAAAATCGTTAAAGTTGTCAAAACAACGCGCGTATACTATGTGTGCATGTGCCGGGAACGTGCCGTTACTTATATATAATATATAGTTTATTGTTCACGGGATGAATAATGTGTGAAATATCTTACGCTCACGTATGATCTAATGATTTATAATATGCGTTTTAGATATATCGTTTGAGTTTTTTCGCCATATTTTTACTTTCAGTAACATTTATTATTCGACCCTAATTCCGGGATCCAAATAAGGGTAGCCGTAAGCGGATTTATGTACGTAATTGTGTACACATAAAGAACCGCAATTTTTTCTTTTTGTCCGTTTTAATCTTAAGTAAATATCCGTGCGAATAAAATTAAACTGACACACAGCAACGCGACAAAATTAATATGTGTACTTTAATTCGTTATGTACTATTATTCTCAAAAGAATAACCATAATACTTATTCTGAAAAAATACATTTCACATAATATTTGTTTGACGTAAACACGTACCCGTACAAAGTAAATATCGAATTTCATGAATGTGTAAATGTCATATCCAAATATAATATATAGCTGTCTTTTTTTCATCTATTAAACATTTTCATCATACTATAATATATCATATATGTGATCGATATCGGGAAACGGGTGCTATATGCAATACGTTTATTTATGTCTTGATCGAATAAACTTTTAAAAACGAAAATTGTCGATTTTTATATAATTTATTAAAAAAAAAAACGCGAGTAAGAGTTCGAGTGTATATATTTATAAAATATTATGCAGAGTGATTATTTTTATCATAAGCCAGACTATCTTAAGAAATATAAATAATTTATTTTTTGATAACGTTTCACACATTCTATTTTCTACAGTTTTTCATAAATTAAAATTTTTTAGATATTAAAATTATGTAATACCTACTGTAATTGTAATCGTTTTGAGCACTTACGAGCTATTTCCTATTGCGGGTATATGAAAAACGAAACCACCAGACGATGGCAAGAATTCGCGTGCATACGAATATTGTTAAAAATCGTGAGTAATTCGCGCGTTCGAAACTATAATATAACAAATCACACTCGCACGTATAACGTAATACGGTCGGGAAATCGAGAAATTCGCCAAAATCCTTTGCAATCACACGGATATCTTCGGCTAGACACGTTTTATGCACATGACATGTAATATGTGTACATGAGTATATGCCAATAGAGTAAATAATATATATATATTGCTAATGGCTCGTAGGACGTTTCGCGGGTGGACCATTTTCGGCCAAAATAAGATAACGTTACAATCGCTATTCGGCCAGTTCGTAAAAACATACCGAGATGGGAATTAGGAACCACTCAAAAATAATTTTGAAATATGAATCATATTGGTTTTTATTATTAAATGTTTTCGTAGTAGGCATATTTGATACCTTGCAAACATCTCGGTCGAAAGTGCGAAAATCCGGCTTCAACACGACCTAGCCGTCAGTTTAAGTAGTGTTTGGAAATGTTGGATTTAAAAAGCTGTTTGGTCGTCGGGTCAGGACGCACAGAGGAGAAGCGAAAAAGTCGCATGAAATAAAAATCGTTTCCCACGCGCTGAGTCCGCGATTGCGATTTCCACTCGCAATCGTTCCGAGGAAAACTGTGCAGGATAAAAAAAAAACCACGCGCTTCCTCGTCGTATATGCAGCACGTGCAGTTTCCCTCGGGGTACGTACATACAATATACAACGCACATGTAATATAATAACAGTGTCTCGGTCGCGCATCTGTCCCGGAGACGGCTGCGAGCCATGCTCGTGGTCGTGTGCTATCGCCGAGGTCGGCCGATACCATCTGTTATAAGTTTTCGGTACCCGTTTCGGTGCACTTCGTTACCGTTCATTATTTATATATATGTGTGTTCGTTTCCTTTTTTCTTTTTCTTTTTTTCCGGTGTTTTTTTTTTTTTCGAGGGGGGAGGAAGGAAAGACGGTGAGCATAAACGCACCTGGACGGAGTAAATTGGGACTTCCGCGCGCGTTTTTATTCACCTGGCGGTGTCGCGGTCGACACAGATACGACGTATATACGAATTATATAGTAATAATAATACGAGCATCGAACAATCGTATTCATACGTTATTTATATTAAGGGGGTTTTTTATTTTCCAGTGAAAACCGTTAGCGTCGAAAAATCGATCGAAATATAACATTTCGTGTCGAAAACGTGATATAATATTATATTGATTTTACCGCTTGCAGCACACACTTCAAGAAGAGATGTCTCCCGCGGCAAAATTATACTCGAGTGAAATGTCTGATACGTACACATCTACGTTTTTTTTTTTTTTTTTTACCTGTCATCATTATGACGATAATATATTATCATCGAATTTCTAAAACGCTTACACGATTTTCCTTGTATTCAAGTCGAGCGACAAGGTTCGAGTCGAAAAACGTCGAGTGACGTTTCTGTGAAGTGTACATTATATTATTATCGTATTGAATCGGCCGGTCAATTACGGGGAAATGGCGTTCTTACGGAATTGTAAAAAAACAATTTTGAAAACGTCGTTGTTTTTATACTGCCGCTTTAATGTACATTAAACAGTTCGCGTGTAATTTACGCGATTTAGATACGCGCCGAGAAGTTAAAATTTAATTCCGATTCTCTTGTTTGGGGGAACGAAGTGTTTGCTATTATCGTTTTTGGGCGTGCACGCAATGCGACAGCTGAACTGTTTAGGAATAAAAATATTCACCCCGAAATTATATTTTATCAAAATGTATTTATAAACAATGTATATATATATATATAAATATAAATTTAGGGAGATGCGGCATATTAAACCGGGGGAAAAAATGTATTGTAGATAACGCCAACGTGGTAGACGGTATATTTATTGGAACACAAGCAAAGAAATAAGTCTAATTAAATTTTTGGTTTTTAAAAAATGTACAAGTTTTCACTTGGTTTACTGTATACTCGTAGTATCATAATTATGATAATAATAGTAAACAATCTGTACACGAATACATTTGAATTTAATTAAAAACCAACCACGTTGACAACATGGATGCACTAGAGACAAGAGAAATCGCGAATGAATAAACTATACATCACATATAATAATGATTTGTATAGAAAAAATTATTTTTATTCAGGACCACAAAAATCTGTTGCGCGCACGTGAATCGCGAAAATAACAAATGCGTGCAAAAATGTCGTTAGTCGACCCCTCGGCAGGAGTTCGTCGCGTCGACGCAATACGATATTATCCTTTATAATTATTATATATTATATTTTGTGAAAATTTCCACGTGACATGATAACGCGTCGCACAAAAATCGACGATTTCCGAGCAAATCGATACATGAAATAATAATATCGGAACGAGGGTGTAACGCGTTTTCGATCGCAGATGTCACATCCCGTGCGCCAGCCCGGAGGGACATTTTGACCCTCGAGGACAATGTAGACATATACTGGCGAATAACAATGCACCACATCCCTCCCACACACCCCTTCGTCCGCGACGGGGATGATATTTGCGTTTAGATTTAGATATTATATTTATTTCATCCACTCTAATAAAAGATTTCCGACTAATCCGTCCGCACGATCTGCTGCCCGTAAATAAGAATTAATAAAACCCAAAGGACACATTATGCGTGTGTTATTATTATTATTATTTTTTTTTTTATCGTTATCATCGTATTTTGTCCTCTGTTCCTCCACTATATGCGACAGTAACTCAATATCGGATTTTCCAAGTCCGAAACTCGAGAGCTACTGCTGCAAGTATACTTACGCACTCGACGGTCGAAACACGATATTCTTATTATTATTATCAATATATAATAAGTGCAAATGTAGTACCTACTTAGTACTAAGTAGTATACACACGATCGCGATAAACTCGCGGAGAAAAAAAATTCGAAACGAATGTTTTGGAAATTTCGTTTTGATACACGGTTATTACGCTGCAGAGCCGATCGTGACGACGCTATATAACACATTATATTGATACGAAGAAAAAACCATATATTATCCGCGAATACAACGTTATGAAAATAATAATAATAATAATAATAATAATAATAAAATAAAAATCACGTGTACTACCGTAGGATATGATTTGAAGAAATCGGCGCCAAGCGCGTACGACCCAATTCTGGAGTAGCGCACTCGTATATAGCCCGTAGGTATGTAAGTACGTGCTTTTAAATTTGTCTATATATTTTTTCGAAATCATATTTTTAAATCGCGATTAAAAGTCAATAGTGATTTATATAATACGCCTTGTATCACAATGTAACAGTATGTACTTAATGAAATGAATAGATTATATTTTACGAAAATGTGATGTAACTGACAATTGCGTACGTATTGGCTTGACTAACCCGAACGTATAATTTGAATTCTGGAACGGATAATTTTATATTAAAATCACACAATTTATAATTCATGAGATTGGGAATCAATGAGTTAATTTAAATTCGAATTAGTTTTAAATGAGTTATTAAACGAGTTAGGTTATGTATATATATTTATATTTTTTTTTTTTTTTAAATCGAGTTTTGACTAAACCGGGGAAATGGTGTGTTTTGCTCTGACTGAGGTGAATTGCGCGTCATGTCGTATATCTGAATACTATACGTATGGAAAACAATTGTCAAAATGTTAACTGCTATGGACTTCTGTAGTTTGTGGCCATTTCTTTCGGTAAACAATAATAAATGATTTTGATATGATCTATATCATCTAATGAAGCTAGAAATATAATCATAATAGCGGTTAGATGAGATAAGTGACAATTTAAAGTACTTGCATTTTAAATCATGATGCGGCTGTAATGAACATATCATCATTTGCCTGATCATCAGTCGGCGAATCACGCTTATGCGTGGTCTTCTATAAAGCGTCGGTCCTGTATACAATATGAGTGCGTTAAAAATCGCAGACCGGCGTTCATATTATTATTGATCATCGACAAGAACGCCACGTGCGCCGACGTGGTATGTGTTCTACCCGATATACGTATATAAAGTATGTATCGTTCGAATGCGCTCTAAAACGATTTAATGGGCTCCAACCGACACCTGCAAGTTTTCCTAAAATAGTTAATGGCTCGACACATATGTAAGTCGAGTACGAGCGTAATATTTATAACGTATACTAATAATGTGTACGTACACACAGACACGCGTTTGCGTTTACACGTTGTACGACGCGCGTAAATAATATAATGTAGGCACGTGTTCGTATAGACGCAGTTCGCAAAGGCGGAGTTGAAATTTACAATTTAATATTTTCAATTATATAACGGTTTTTGTTTGGTTTTTGTTCACAATTTGAATATTAATCGTCGTGGAATTTGATTGTTTTCCGTCAAAAACGTCATTCTACACGTTTAGAGATTAGATTCGTCAAATATGAAATTTTAAACGTAATCGTTGAAAGTGAAACTTTGAAATGTTCGTCCAATTGGCGTGTCCACAAGATGTACCACTGCATAGTTTTCAAATGTAGGAAAGGGCCCATATTTATCCTATTATGAGTAGCTATTTAAAAAAATACCAATATTAAGAAATTTAAAATGTGTTTTTATAGTTTGTTAACAAAGTTTTTCAAATATTTTCATTATAACTTAAACTACAACAACAGGCTGAGGACAAGGAGATATGTAATTATATTCTGTCTTATAGTCGTGCGGATGTTTTGTTTGGCGGGAAATGACAGACGGACAACATTTCAATTTTTTACAACGCGTTGTTAAAATGTTCAACGATTCCCGTGACAGGTTGCTCATTTATGCTACACACAATGCGATATGAAAAAATTACGACTTTTTTCGTAAAAACGAAGTTTTAAAGCCACCTAGCCACGTGTTACTAATGTACTCGTATACACCGAAAAACCTGATAGACGTACAAAAAAGAAAACCACTATATTAATATATGATTTTATAGTACTGAAGACGTTCATTAATTTATATAAGATTTAACGTCTAATAGGTTTCAGCAGAAATATAAAATGGCACGAATTTATAATGTACATATGCAATTATTATTGATAATTTTATTCAACGGAAATAGAAATGTCGAACTACAGCTCTAATTATATTTATATTTAACGAAATAGTGTGTATTACATAAATAATTAAAAATTTTTTTTCCAGAATGCAAAGTGGGTGATATTGAACGGAATCCAATTTTACTTTGTATTGTATGCATTCATTTCCGATGAAAGTCTGCGCACATCTATGGTAAGTATTGCATCGGGGACTATACTTTATATATGTGTTGAAATTCCAGTTGTCCGCGTATCGTGTTTCATATCAGACATCTTTAATTTGATTCAATAGATTACAAAGAAGAGTTATATATTATAGTTTACAAGTTATTCGTTGTTGTTTTTTTTTATTTTCTTTTTTAACGAAAACACAAAACACGTCGTCTTCATCGCGTTTCTATGAAAATCACACAGTAACGAGTTTCGGAAAGAAATAACAAATGCAATACAACAACAATACGGGTACTATGTACTTGTGAAATATATTATTTTGACAACGAGACGTGTTGTTCGGCTACCGCCGAACGGGGTGATATTATAATGATGGTACAGCGAATTACGCAAGCTCGTCGATTGTTTCGGCACGATATAATATGGGCAATTGTGATGAACGATGATCCATGTCGGACAACGTTATTTGTTTTATAGGGTTTTGTAAACATAATTGGTATACATTTCAAAAAAAATTATTTCTGTTCACTTGGCTCGAATTTTTGATAAATGAATAAACTGTTTGTAGTGAAACAGACGCATTCGAGTTTTGTTTTATTAAATATTTTCTCACGAACAGCCGGGTCTTAGCGTAATAAGTGTGGACGTATAAATATTTATAACATGTTGTGAAACTAATAGGACTTTATCAACTAAAAAGAAAAAACTGTTAAACCAAAAAAACTTAAAACGCCGATCGGTTGTATATAATATATTACACAATGCAATACGGTATAATATACATAGTGTCGATTGATAATATTATTTAAATATTTATAACGATTGAATAAACGTAAAATAAATTATAATAATTATAAAAATATTAGAATTTGTTGAAAAAATAAATAAGTAAATTTTATTATTATTATTATTATTATTATTATTATAACATTTTATTATATATATATATATATAATTATAACATTATTCGTAAAGACGTGTTTTTACTAGCAAAATGATTTTGATTATAACTATATCTTCTTCAATCTTCGAAGCTGATTTTTATTCAACAAAAAGACTACAAGTGATTCCATTGAAAACTGTTAATATAGTTATGTATCGCCTTGTCCCGAGCTCATTGTCGCAATGACTATAGCGTAAATTTTAATGGAAATTTTGAATAATAAAATTAAATGAACAATTAAAAATTCTTTTTAATTTCAATATTCCGTTTATGAATTATTATAATTATTACTTACAAATATGGTCATAGGGACCTCTTTTCGAGCAATTTGATAAAAATGGTAAAAGGTATCTTATCTTTATTACAATATTACATTTATATTTAATATATATCGATAGTGATTATAAGCCTCTCCAATTCATTGTGTGTTTTAAACTTAAATGCTTATCACTAGAGAAACATTCATTGGCCTTTAAGAATTAGTAAATCACTATATAAATATATTTTGTATTCATAATTAAAATCATGTTGTAGGTTGAAATTCAAAAATCAAAACTTAATATAATTCTAACAAATAAAGAATGGTGTTGAAAATATTAAAATGATAAAAACATATAGAATGGAATGTTCAAACCTGTTTAAAAAAATTTGATGAAAATTATTTCTGTTTTCTGAGATATTTAGCGACCGGTTCATGATAAAAAAAAATCATCCTGTGCATATTCACATACACACACATATATAAACTATGCTATTACACTAATGATTGAAATACGCGTCAAACAATAGAGAACTCCGTCGTTCTCGTGTCTGTATATGTATTATAAGAATACGCGATATAAAATATGTACAAATCATTAGTTATAATGTGATTGAAACAGATTACACATTCCAATGACGTGTAAAAAAATTCATGTTTTAGAATATAACATATATAGCCAACCATGTTTATTATATATATATTATTACTCAATGATTGTTGTTATTGAAAAGAAAAAATAAAGGAATAAAAATCTAATCTAAATCGTTATATATTATATAGTGCGAAATTTGTTAATGTACAGCGCGCCTTTTTCTTTTTTCTTTAACAAGACTTGCTTCATTAAATAACTCGTATTTATAACAATGACCGTGTACACACACGCGTATACAAGAATGAACGGCGTAAAAAGAATAATAATAATTATAGTTACTTAAATTAAAGTATATGTTATAGTATTTCGCAATGAATACAATCGTTTAATAGTAAATATTTTCGGTTGTCAATTAATGAGTATATCATAAAAATACACGTCTTTGTATATTATTTCGTCCTCGAACGTGAATTAAATAATTCACAACGTTATTGAATTGTACTTGATATATTTCTATAAAAATCATACGCACACGTATATATTATTTATTATGCTTATCTTGTCACTTTCCCGAAAAAAATCATTATTTGGACTTATTAAGTTTAATATAATAACATATCAGATTTTATTTTATTATTGCTATATAATATCGTAGCCATATAACAATGCGAAAGTAAAACTCGTTTTCATTTCGATAACAATAAATATACTGTTATGTTATATTTATTTAAAAATCGTTCGTTGAAACTAAATAATCAATAGTCCGCTATTGATGTATGACAAAATATCGTTTAGCAGCGTGCCGAAATAAATTGGCGATCTTAAAACAATAATATGCCGAAGGATTTCCGCATAGTAAATATTCGTTTACTCAATACGTTTCTGCGACAGGTAGTGAGCTAACGTGATATAATACCTCGACAAAATATTTGTATACAATTTAACGAATCACATTAGTTTAACGTACTGTAGCTAACAACTTACGAGACCGTAGAAAGCACTTGGATTTTTGGAGAGAACAAAACACACGATAAACGCTTACAATGTTTATTCACACACAGCACTACGACTGATGTGAAACATGACAAGTATAGAAACTGGAACGCGATAAACGTAAACATACATACACTCTTATATAATACGATAGTCAAGTCAAGTCATCCATACTGTCGTTTGAAACAACACGCTATAATAATATATTACACCAATTGGCTTGAATTATACAATACATAATAAACGGGGTGAGTTGTTTACCACGAGCCAGCGGTTGTTTGCCAAGATTTTAAACAACATTTCAGTATTAAATCGCATAAATATCATATCCGCATTCTTTAAACAAACGTAAGCTTTTGATTTTGAAATGGCACCCTTACATATTTTCCCCATACCGTCTTATAGAACTCAAATGAATTTCGGAAAATGCTTTTCCGACGTTTAATTTTAATTAGTAATCGAGTATTTGGTCATATTGTATACTACGAGCAGTACATACGTCCGTTGTAGTGATCGACGAATCTATCACGAGCTGCAACAACGACGACAGATCTCGCGGCGATATCTACGTAGGTACGCACGTTCGCCACGTGCAGCACCGCGGTAACAAAAAAGATACGGGAGAAACACGACGTGGAAAATAATTGTCGTTACTATGTTATTTACGCCGCAGCTCGTTAACCGCGTTATAGGCGCTCGTCGTCGCGTTTATTTTTCTTTAATAACCGTTCGAATGTAATATACTGTGTGTACGAAAAAAAAAAACTTACGAAAAACGTATATATAATCTACTCGTGCGCTCAGTGAAAGTCAGGTCACCACGTTTCGGAGCAAAGATACCGCGCGATACGTACACCCGGAGAACGGAAAGGGGTCATTGATGACGACCGACCGTAAATTGTCGTGTGTTCGAAAACTATTAAGTTTTACGAGCTTGTCGTTCGTATGGCGTCAAACGTTTGACGGACACGCCAAATGAATATTTTGAAAACATAATGAATGTTAGAAACTATTTCCCTGCGGGTGTATCATGGAACATATTATATTGGGTTTTATTTTCTTACCAAACATACCATTTTTGCCTCGATCGTTTTATGCTCGTAAGCGTGTACGTTGACACAACAGTGGTGTATCATGAAATACAGAAGAAACAAATCGAAAATTGTCCAAAATATAATCGTCACGAAGTTTGGGCAGTCAAAAATGTATTAACTATGTACAGTCTTGTATTAAATTAGATTTTATAAGGTACTATCATTCCATCCGAATTATTTTGTCCATAACAATGTAACCTTTTGACATTTAAAAATCTATTTTACTTTAATTATTACACATCGCAATTTAATAAACGATAGATTTCTATTTGAAAGTAAATACTCAATAATTTATTTTTGATTTTTTACACATCTTTTTGTCAATGTTGCAAAACTAATGTAAAAGGTTAATTATTTTGAATTTTTGTTTAAATGTTCATATTCTTGTTTATTGGAAAGATAATGGATCTATATTTCTGATAAAAAGAAACTACTATTTCAAATGTATTAACAATTAGTAATGACTTATACCGGCAAACAACTTTATATTATTATTAAGCTTACTTTAAACTTTTATAACCACGAGATTTAATAATTATTTTTTTCTGTTTGATTGATCGTTTCAATTCAATTACAACTATGTTGTATGATATGTAACATAGAAATTTATAGTTTGACATTTCACACGCTTATAATTATATTTTTTTGATTAATTCGATTTGTATGAATTTTTAAATTTATATAGAAAAATATATTTTTAATCTTTAATTTAATTGTTAGCTAACGAACACGAAAATTAGCTCGATAATTTTACTTATTTTTTAAATTGTTATTGTACATACAATTTTAACTTTAAAATATTATAAAATAATTGTATCTTACGATTTTTACCCGCTATTTGCAGTTTTTGTTTTTGTTTTTTTTGTAGTTTTCTCGTATGCTTAAAAAAAATATTGAAAAAAATGAAAAAATGTGTCAAACAAAGTCAGATACGATTTTCCATCAGAAAGTGAATAAAGACCGGATCACTCTTTCCATACAGAAAAGTGTTTATGGACAAAAAAAGATCACATCATTGTAAAACCAAAACATTCTTCGCTTAGTTCAGAATTTCAAATACGGAGGAGAAAAAAAAGAAGAAGAAAACGTGTGGCGGCAAACTTACAAGTTATAATATATGAAACGTTTCGGTATACAACATTGTCGGTACATGACGAGTTCGTATCTACAGGTGTTGCGGTGTAAAAACATCACGCAAAACACATAAGAGAAGTGACTGCAAAATAATATTATTACGATATTGTGCGGCGTCGAGTGTCGACAAGATATATACGTATATTTAAGCCGCGCGGGTTGAAAACAAAATAAACAGCCTACGCGGACGAGATGCGGTTTTCTCCGAGCTGCGGTATATGCGTAATATATTGTACGGCCGAAAAACAAATTGCCGTCGCCTGCATTGTACACACAATAATAATAATAATAATAATAATAATAATAATACACGACGTCTTTTTCTTCTCCTTCGAGTTCAAAGATAATATTGACACCACGCCGTTGCCGTGAAATAATAATAATAATTTGATGAATTTATCGCCTGTCTAATATTATTAGAAAACACGACGAATTATGACACACTTGCAATGCTATTATTGTTGTGTAGTCGTACAAATATTGACTGTGTATCGTTGTACGCGATGCACCGCGAACTGAGTGCGGCACCTGACTGAGAAACAATTCAATATACTGACCAAGTTCCGTGTACAAACAGAATACATATAATTGAGTCCGCTCTTAAAAAAGATAATATTTATTTAACGCGCGGTCCGTTATTTTTTGAAAACTCAAACTTTAATGATATCGTTTTTTTTTCCATGACGTACGTATGATTTTAAGCCATATCATGGAAATATTCAATTTAATTGTTATACTCGACTTGATATCACATGAGTAACAGCTATATTATCGTTGATTACATTATACTTGTCATTATAAAGTAAAATTTGTTGTATTTTCTAATTTTTTTTTTCAATTGGTTGGAATCGGAAGTAGGTCAATTCATATTAGTTGACATTTGTTAATTTAATTGAGTAGACACTGAATATTAAATATTAGTGACAATTCAATAATTACATTATGCCAATTTGTTTAATAATTTAACAAAAAAACAGTATACAGTAACGATTGGTTTTAACTGATATTTACCTAAAATGAATTTAATAGGTATTTTATTAATCACATCATTTATCTGTACAACGTCCATTTTCAAACACCTATTTTAGTGATCTAACTTTACTGAACTTCATAAAACATTAAACAAATATTTAATTACATATATATTATATAGTTTATTTTAACAGTTTCTTTAATTTTATCTATAAATAAGCCCAAAATTCCAAAATAATTTATTTATAATTCATTAACTATACATTTTCAATATCTATGAAAATTGATATTTAAATTGAATATTATCTCGATAATTATTATTCGATTACAGGGGGAAAAATATTTCTGCGCGAATAAAAACGTCTTGGTAGAAGTGTTCACAGTACGTATTCGAAAAACTTCTTGAAAAAATGTTCAAAATAGTAATCGAATAACAAAGGAGTATTTAAATACATTTATTCGAATACTGTACAAGTCTGGCCGCATGTTACATTTTAAACACTATACGAACATTTACTATTCGAATACACGACATTCGATCGTAATAATATGTGCTGCTCTCCCCACTTGTACACGCACTGACTCGTATTATTCCACTGCGACGGAGATTCGCGGTTCGCCTGCCGACAATTGCAGTCGGATTGCATAGTCTACATAGGTATATTGCAGTGCGGGTTTTGTTTTTTCACGCGCTGTACGAAAACGAAGAACCCAATTCGTTCGCGAGCACGGCATCATCGCACATCACACGTGTACCTGTAAATACGTACTCCTCAAAACAATGGCAACGTGCCATTGTGTAACGTACGCGTTTTAAATTTGAATAACAAATGGACTGATAACAATATATAATATAAAGCTGGTGATAATTATCATTGTTTATAGAAGCAAAAGTGTGGCCGGTCCGCATTATACGGATGTCATATATATATATATGCGTGCACGTACGGTCGGGTGCACGAGATACGAACAATAGTGTACGTGGCGAGTGTGTAATACGTACGCATTCGATACACGCGGACGTCGTGTATAAAACGTTATTCCGAAAACAAACACATTATACGGATGTTAATGTACAGGTACTGTTTTCGTGTGTGCCTATATGTGTATGTAAGTATGTACACGTGTAGAAACAAAACCACTAATATAAATACGACGTCGTCGCGAGTGGATATCCGGCTCGGTATAGGCATGTACTCGGATTTTTGGAAATCCGTATATAACGCACGACGGATATATTGTATAACGTCCTGTAATAATATTATTGTGTTATACGGTCAATTTCCGGCGGCGAATCCTGTAGAAAACAACACTTAGTCGTTGAACTCGAACACGAACATATACAAGACACGTACACACTTCGCGTGATTCGTTCGTTTCAAGTATACGAAACGTTTTGGTTTTCTTGCACTTTCATACCAAACACATTGAATTCTGACTTATACATTTATATATATAATGCAGTCTTGTAAAGTATTACACTGAAGCATTAACATTTACATTAAAGTAATACAAGTATTAAATACATTTTTCATACTCGAATACTATTCTAAGCAATTTTCAAATATATATTCAAAACCTATTTTAAATATATACATTTTTTTATATTATTGCGGAATGCTTTTTTTAAAATCAAAGTAAATAATCAGTTTTCTATCATCATTTAAATAATTTAAAAAAATTTGTTGAAAAACTAAGAGTTAGTATACATATAAACGATTGTCTGATAATTATCCTCGTTATTGTTGCATGCTATATACTCGTATGATTTTGGTTTTGCAGTATATTTAATTTATATTATGTGTGTATATAAATTTTTCTTTTAAGTCAAACCTTTATCACTTGAAATTCTAATAGCGTTTACATAAAAAAAAACACATTTTTCAGCGTTATCTATCATAAACTAGTATGTATTCGAATACATCTAAAACACTAAATAAATTATTCGAATAAATGTTCTAAACATATTTATAAGTGCTGTATATATTACGTTATGGTCAGCAAAGTGACGAATTCGGTTATTATACAGATGTATATCGAACAGTGTAGATTGTGAAGTGTAATATCGTAATATTTGTTAACTTGCGATGTCGAAAAGTGTATTCACAGTTCTTACATTCCTTAAATGAGTATTTCCATTAAAAATTCGATAACATATATAAAAATGTTTATATTTACATATTTAAAGTAAAAGAAAAAAGTAAATTATGATTAATGGTCGGGTACATACATTTTAAGTTGTATTATTATAATTGATCTCGGGGTACAAGATATCTAGTCTTTGTTCTGTTTTGTTGTCAAAATGTTATTTCTTGTCACCTATGACCTGAACTTCTGTACATATTATGCGTGTGCGGTCTATACGGAGGCTGCGACGACTCGTTTAGGTCGATAACATTATATTATTGTTATTATGGGCGTCGTGCATAGGTCTAGACGAGGCGCGTGTCTAATTTAACAACGGCGCAGAATTTACACACATGTTTATTGTAGACGACATATCTATGGATATCGTAAGTATTTTGTTAATCTGGTCGGGTATGTTTTAGACGTTTGACATAATGTCATATTCGCGCACGGGACACGGACTTCATGACGGCGACGTCACGCAGTTTAATGGCCCGAGTCGATTACTCGGAGGCTTATGTTACGTGTATATACAGAGTGATTTTTTTTTTGTCACGAGTCGGCCAAGATTTCAGACAAATTTTATTTAGGTGTTTTCATTCGTTATTAAATCATTTAAAACTTATTTATTCGCTGTTTTTAAAATTATACCCCTCTCCCCGTTTCTTTAGCAGAAGTAAAATTTTGATTTTCAAATTGCAACCTATAATAATTATTTTCATTACACTGTTTTCAAGAACAATGATTAATCGATGATAATGATTATTCAATATTCCGTTTATGTTTACGATAATACATTTATATTTTATAGATATTAGATAGAGGTTATAAATGTACTTAAATTGGAAGGGACATTTGACTACCGCACATAAATATTTCCAACGAAACGTCTTCAAGGGGGCGAATTTTCAATATCCATTACAACGTACCTCTCCACGTCACCATGTGTTATACTTAAACGCTTATCAAAATATTTATCGGATTTTAAAAATTCAACACGCGTAAATTTCCATAAAAACTTATTCCTTAAGAATTTTTAATCAAAATCATAGGTGAATATCAGAATTCGATATATTTTGATATGATGGATTGGGGGTGATGATGATATTTTCAAACGAAGAAAAACTGCAGAATGGGTCGTGCAAAAAATTGTCTATAAAAAAAAAATGACAACTATTATTTATATTTCCCGGATCGAAATGAAAGAACCACTCTGTATATACGTATATAATGTTCTTATGCAAATCGTCAAAATGGTTGAATTTTGTTTTATATTGTCGCGCGATGGCGTAACCTATTGGCGCCACCATATATTATATATATATATATACCTACACTGTATAAATGTACACACACACACACACACACAATATATTTTGCTATATATATATACACTTAGACCCGTCTTCTGCCCGGGCAAACACGAAATTATTATATTGGCCGCCGTCGGCTCAATCCGAAGTACAGGTATTATAATATATTATACGAGTCTACGACGGTTCGTTTATAATAATCATCATAATCGCGTGTATAATACGTCGGCGACGGTTTCCTAAAGACATCTCTAACGTCGTTGCATATATGTGTGCATATACATACGCACTCGTGGAAGAAAAAAATATAAATAAATAATACACAAAATTACAATACAATAACGTAGCGCGTATATAATGTCATATGTTGTTCGTGTAGCGGTATATAAAGGCGTGCGAGACGCAATAATATATTATGTCCACGTGACGAATTTTTAATTTTACGAAAATCGTGATACTTATGGCGTGTACACTGTGTGCACCGTCGATACTCTTAACGTATACCGCACTCAATTGCACTCTGTCGACGTTTTAAATGTTTAGTACAATTTTAAGTACAGCTGAGGACGATTACACATAATCACTTATTATATACCTTTTTGTGCGAACATTATTATAAATATATATATGATTCCGAACAATTTGAAGTACCATGTTGTCACACTTAACTAATCGTATTCTTTAATAACACATTGTATTATTGATGTGTAATGATTTATTTGATTTTAAAATAACTTTAATTATAAAACACAATCAAGTCAACTTGATTTCAGTGAATGATTTCAGGTTTTTACCAGTTTAAATTAATTAAATTAGTAAATTAAGTTTTGAAACTCGAATCACATATTTTGTTCAAATTTCAAAAATATATGAATTTCCACACGTATAAATTCGTGATTTGGATTTGATTTTTGGTTTGGATAAGTCAACGGTTGCAACGTATTGCAGTGCTCGTCGTTAAATTACTCTACTCTTTTGCACGAACAGAATATGAGCAATGTTATACATAAACGGACTTCATTTGAAAATAAAAAGTGTTGTTAAGACTCAGTATGTTTAGAAAATTGCTCCGTTCTACCAAAAGGTGAAACTTACCCTCTCTACCGATGTACCTGTTATAGTTATATGCAACTATTGTTGCCCAAGAATCGCTATGTATAATATACGCGTGCACAGGAAAACCGCGTCGTATGTGCAGTGTAATTAGAATTAATGCGTGGGATTCAATTAACCTGGTCGTATTGTGTACACACACACACACGCACACGCACACACACATACACACACATACGCATACTTATCTTCTTCTGCAAAACAAGACAAAAGAATTAGTGAAAGACTGTTTGACATTATTTCAACACACTTTCGCACGGTGCCGTATGCCCGTGTGCCGTATTACCGGGTGTAGATAATAGGATATCTGAAAATGTCGACGACAAACACGATTTCCGAATAAGAGATTTTCAAACTATTTTCATACGGTTTTAAGCGCAACCTATACGCTTTATATTATTGTATATTTAATATATATAGTTATTCTTAAAATAGTAAATACTTTATTATAATAGCATTAGGTATTTGTTATGAATGCCATATGGTATACATAATATACACAAGTATTCCGGATACTTGTTACGAATAAGTCGTTCGAATGAAATAAAATTAAAATTTTAAAAACAATAAACGAGTTCAAGTAACAAACATTTAATAATCGAAGGTTATATCGAACAAATTGACCAAAATAACTAACACATACACTAATAACCAACGACAAATAACTAAAGTCATGATAATATTTATGCGTAATATAAACAATGGTATATATATATATGCATATATTTCTTTGCAGATAAGTCTATTGGGATGCTATAAGAAAAACGTCTACATTTGTTTCTAGTAAAATAATAAGATACACACAATATTATCAACTTTAATCATATTGTTTTTGCGAGGTTTTAATAATGAACATAAAATTTAAAAGTTTTGAAAAACACTTAAAATTTTTATTCAAAATACAGCAATAAATACGAGTATATCAGACAATTACTACAACAGGACTGTTGAATTACGAGATATTTTACAACAACTATATTGTAAGAATTTAAACATTTTTTAGAAAGCGTGATTTGACATGAGTTAAACTTACGAAAATTTTCTATTCATCATCGTAGCAATAACGACATACTATAATAATAATAATAATAATAATAATAATTATTATTATTATTATTATTATTTGTAAACGCAAACACGATTCGAGTATACTGCAACTACACTAGGTACTACACTCTCTTAATCTCTGTGCACGCGTTATTATATTAATATTATATACAAGAAACGAGATTTCAATGAAGAATGATATATAATAATAATAATTATAATAATAATAATCATTATTATTATCATCGTCACTCGTACTCGCGTGTATAATACAAAATTCCTATCGAAGAATCTATCGGATATTTATCGAATATAAGTACAACTGCTCGAAACACGCATCATTATTATATTATATTGTAACCTGTATAAAGACCCGTTATCACGACGACTTTGACGGTTGGCCTTCAAACGTCAACGCGCACGTCTTTTGCACAGTTACATGGTTTTAACAAAACATCAGGTGAACTGTTATTCGACGAACTTTGTTTTTCTTACTACAATCGTGTATACGTATGTATGTATGTATATCTGCATATGAATTTATTATACGTGTATAAGTGTCGGCTGTCAAAACTCGGATCGTGGAAGAAAAAACCTTCGTTGCAAATCTTCGTATACGATGTTAAATATATATATAGCAACGATAATAATAAAACGCTTATAGAATTAACATATAGAACTATTATAAGAAAGAATTCATTTAGTTTGTGTCAGTGGCGTAGTTATAGGCTTTTACTTCAGAGTTTGTGTCGTTGTGATAAAGGCGTGGATTTATTAAGATTCTGTACGAATTTAGCATTCCCTAAGTCTTGGGAATATTTTTTTAAAAAAAGATGCTTGAAATCATAAAGGTATATGCCGTAAAGTAAAGAATATTTTTGAAAACTATAATAACACTCAAATACTATTTAAATACTTTACCTTTTTCTACACCTTTACGTACATCAAATATCCCAATCTAAAAGTGTAGTATTTACAATTATTATTGTAACAATTAATATCAAAAACATCACACGATTCAAATGTCGTTTAATTGTAACTCATCTTTTCCTCGCTATAGTCCAGGTCTTGCGCTTGATGAAAATCATATTTTCACTAAGCTCGAGAAGTTTTTAGGTAGAAAACATTTTTCTGACGATGAACGGGTGGAAGGGACGGTTCAAACAAGTGGAGCGTGAGTTCTTCGACCCGCACGTTTTATGAAAACATATACGCTTTTCGAATTATTGAAAATATAGTAGTCTTTATTTTTGGATAACGTTTTTACATACTTAAGTTGGTATCGAATCCCACGGGGACGTCATTGCTCTTTTATTGCGATTTTCATTACCGGTTTATAATTTTTTCATTTAGTTTTCGATTTTAAGTAATTGAGATTTTCGATTTCAATTTGGCTCATCAATATTGATTTATTTCGATAAAAGATTTTGATTTTGAATGTAGATATTTATTGATTATGGGTTCGCATTGTTAATGTTTCGATGTTGAGTCGGGCATTTCGTTCGGTTTCCAACGGGGATTTAAAGTCGATTTCGAGACAGGTTTTAATGTCTGCTGAAAAAAAAAAATAGTTTTCGAAGAAATGATTAAACCAATAGTCGATTGTATTTTATTTGTTTAGACGCGTTGCCGTTCGTCTAAGACGAGCCGTACGAGACATATGACAACAACTCGCTGTTAAAATATTAGCTTTCGTCCATCCTGGAATTCCGTTGGTTGCACGCCGGTAAATACGAGCGCACCGCACGTGCACCGCGAGATAGGTCCGTTGGCCGTCGCCACACGACGCGACGTTCGTAACGCGCGTGCACACGAACGTAACGAAATTCGAGGCCTCCTAAGGTACGACGGTATCATTGCGCGTATGTGATACGGGCGCGTGTGTAAAATACTGTACGGCGAAGTGACTTGCTGTACATGCGATAAAATATTGTTATGAGTGGTGCCCGTTCTACCGGCCGTCGGTGTACACATTGTATTATATAACGCGCAGAGGGACTTAATAAACCCAACGAAAGAATACCGAGCATTCGGAAACATTAATTTTTGTTTTTACCGCCCACTATTTTACACGGGTCGCCGTATACACAAACAGATATATAACACACGTGGTCGCCGTACGTATAATAGTGATGATGATGATGATAATAATAATAATAATAATAATAATAACGACCCGGTTGGATTTGTTCAGGTGTAAACGTTTTGTATGGACGTGGTATACGTTCAGTTGCTGCGGTGGTTAGGTGAACCGTGCGCTGTTGTCCGTTAGCGCGAGTCTTAACGCGATGTTTAATTGAATCGAACCGTTTTATCGTCAAACGGCGTACAGTCGTACATGATATTGTATTAAGGCGCGATGAGAATATATCGTTTGCCGCGCGGATCAACAAAAGAAATTAATGACTATTATGTTTGATTTCTTTTTTAGGAGGGCCCCTCTCGGCGGACCGTCGTAAACATTTTATTCGAACAGTTCCGTATACGCGTGCGGATGAAAAAGTGATGAAGAACGCGCGTTGAATATGATATCGTCGGACAAGACGCGACGGACTCGAGTTTCAAGACAAAAAGAAAACTTCTTAACGTACGATTGCGTCAACGGTATTTCGTCAAACACCTATACGTCATATGAATGCGTGGAATCAACAACTACGGGAACATTGTTTTTAAAAGCTAGCGAGCCGCTAGACTGCGGTCCGAAACTGAGGTGCGTAGATGCTGCGAGTCTACTCGTATCAGGTCCGAGACGGACAATTTCGGGTCGAACTCGCCTGGACCGTGAAAATGTATTTAGTGTGTGAGTTCACTGTGTCAGTCCAGCGGTGCAGTATGAACATTTAATGTTTTTAACGATTCATATGCTCACATTAATTATCACGTGCGCAATTAAGATGTATGTTGACTTGAATTGAATTAAAATTAACAGGTTTTGAATATTACGTTTTATACGAGTAGTAATATTAATAATATTTTTAACTTTCTTGAGATAACTTTTTTGAGAATGTATTAATTTTTGTCCAAATGAATCGTTTTTTTTTTCAAATTATAGAAAATCATTAGATAAAAAACAGTCTAAAATCATATAAACAAGAATAAGTGATCACATTAAAACACGACAAAAAAATAATAGTCGAATATAAATAGGTAGTAATTATAACGCGGAATTATATGTCGTGGCCATACGTAAGATTTGAGTTCATGGAAAATTAAATTAGTAATTAGGGATTGTGCGTGCAATAGAGATTATTGAGTTGTATGTAAGTACGTACATCGGACTGCAACACAATAACGATTGTGAGAGAAACACAGTGTCGACGCGATAGTACAGAAACGACGTGGGAACGATTACATTATATATACACGTCGCCACCCGATACTTTATTAAGTGGATGAAGTGTTTTGAAATGATAGAAACGTACTATATTAAATTATTTTAATATATATTCAGACTGTCGCGTTATGGAGGACTAAAATATTAAAGAAGATCGATCGTAATATGAAGGACTCGGCGCGAGGCAACACGACAATCATATACGTTTCAGGTTGAAATTTATTAAAATTTTTTTTTTAGCCAAAAAGTCGACTTGGATTTTGTGTTTGGAAATATTTAAGAAAAAAAATTACTAGAATAGAATTTCATAAATTAAAATAATATGTACGGATTATTATTATAATACAATCAGAGGATTGACCTTAAGTCGATCTCCGTAATATTGAGTATGATTTTCAGTTGCAATTGTCTAACTTTTAAGTTTTATCAATCTGTTAATGGGAAAATATTGTTTGAATTTTCGATTTACAATGTATTGATTTATTTGATGATAGTAGTAGCAAATTATGAGTTGCAATTCTTTTGCAATTAAAATCAATTTATTATTTGTATTATGTTAATTAATTTTACTAATAATTTCTATTGTAATTATAAAAACCTGTGTGAACGGAGTCCACAAAAGTTCGGATATGATCAGAGAGTATTCATTTATATTGAATTCAATTGTTTACCCGATAGTTTACATCGTTATACATTGTGCGATACTCGTACGTAAATTTGGTTTACGATCGATTATTGTCTTGCGGTAAGTGGTTTGCGATCAATCAATATGCATCCGTATATGTACAAATAAAAAACTCACATATACTGCGAATGGTTTAAAACATTTACTGGTACTGTACATAAAACATCGATAAGTACAATATATATCTCCGATCGCATACATATCGGACAAACTCTTTTAAGAGATGGTGTATACTATAATTCTAGCGTTTTTTTTTTTTTTTTTTTGACACGCAATTTAAATGTACCTGGAAAACGCACGTTATTCATTCTCTTCTGTCGCACCCCTCAAACACATACAAAGTCATAACGTAAAGTATACGTGTGCGTAGTACACGTATCGACGCTCTCGAAATGTGTGTGCATATATATATATATATTATAGTATCAAGTACCAACCCTTTGGGCCGAAAGAGGTTTTGCCGCTGCAGCACGACCGTAATATATTGAACACGTATACGTAACATACAATGTACGACTTTAGGGACCTGCACCAGCACGTATTTAACACGACGTGCATAATATGTCGTCACATTTATATTACGCGTATATTATGACCCGTAAGTATAGTGTACCGCCGCGTGGGGACAAGCGGCTCTTGAGTCACGTCAACCGTCGCCGTCTGAGTGGTCGTATTTTCGCGTGTATAATATATATTACGTTATATTGTCTGTGTACGGGAACACAAAAGCATGCTCGCAGCCGTTGCACGACGCGACGACGACGAACGACGGTGTGACCTATGGGCGAACGTGTAATGTGTGTTTTTCGTTTTGTTTTGTTTTGTTCGGAATAGCACGTAATTCGTACGTTATTATATAATATATACATGCGCGTGTACGTGGAGATTTTTTGTCGTGAGCCGCCAGACTATATACTGGGAAACATAAATCATTTTCATATATACGAAAAGACGTAACGAAATCACGATTATTTATTAATAATTGCGGTACGATATTAAAAACGTTTAGATTAACGTCAAATAAACAGCTACACTACGCTTATAATTCTACCGGAAATCACGTTTTAGATTCTGAGCGAAGCGACGAATATATCGGCTTTACGACGATGTGTGCTTTTCAGTTTTTTAATTTTGTTTACGGACACTTCTCCGTGTGGAAGGAGTACCCGGACGGTCTTGAGATACGTTACGTGCCGATAATAAATCGTATCTACATTGATAATTTATTCGACATGTTTTTCGATTTTCCCAATTGTTTTCTATTGAAAGTAACTATACTATAAAAGTAACCCAAATCGAATTCTCACCATTTTTCGTCATATGTATTCTGATGTTTCTGATGTTCTTTTTTCGATATTTTTACAATAGCGCATTTAAAAAGTTCTACATATGTGATAAATAAAAAAATGTATATACTTTAATATTAAAGCTCGAACTGCACGTCGTTTGTTTCAGACGATTATTCGGCATCGTACGTTGGATTTCGCAATATATTATTCGAACACGTTACCGTCGTAAAACATATAAATATATGAAAACATTCGTGTCTATTATTTATGTTATTTTGATTTTAAAATTATATTATATTCGGTCGCGTTATGTAACGGGACAGTCCGTTTAAATTGGTTATTTTACACTATCAATAATCAAAACCGATACAGAATTACGCAATCTATATTTTTTTGTATAAGAATCCTATGGTACATTTATAGAATTGTTCAAATGTAAAAATCCATCGGTTTGAAACACGCAACATGGATAACGTGTTTTCATCAATTATACATTCTGTATAAGTATAACCAAGAATTAAGTTAATAAGAACAATTTTTAACTAGTTGAAAATTAAAAATTAATTAACTCATGATTTGGCTTGGTTAAATTCAAATTAGACTTTAGTTAACTAAATTCAGTTAATCGAAAAATTATTATTTTTTTCATAACTTAGACTTGCATTTTTTTATTTACCTCTTGATCTTCTCCCAACTATTTGATCGAAAATGATACTCCACGGTCGCCCTCACGTTCATGGCTCCAGTCATTTTTCGAATTTTAGTGTACGAAAAGTTCGCTTACGCCGACAGTCTGATTGAAATATCTGATTTAAATCGTGATTAAAATATTGAATATATTATACACTTTTACAAAATACAGATACATCGTGTGATGTGTTTAATGAAACGATTTTTTTTTCGCATATAACTAATGATTTATATTTAACTTCTGTCATCAATAAACGTAATAAAACGATAAAAATATGTGGGTGACAAGTAGACAATAATATATACTGCTAGAAATAAAAACAACGCGATTATATCGTAAAATTGTTTTATTATATGATGTCGAGTCAATTAATAAACTGTACAACGAATAAACTTTAAGATAATTAAACCGCCGTTGATGAGAAAAAACGATTAAGACGAACGATCTAACTGCATCTATATAATATATATATACGTGTGTGTAGGTAATAGTTGTTGGAAAGAAACGGACGGCTAAAAATACGAGGTCTTTAATCATTATTTAATTACGATGCAGTCGGGTTCGGTCTCTTTGTATACGCACGCGTCCTTTTCAGCCGTTTTATTTTTTCAAATTTTATATTTTAATATAAGAAACTGGTACTATTAAAAAAAATCCATTATTGGCCACGTGGTGAGAGACAACCTACGCGCGTTAAACGGAAACGAACAATACGATTATTTTTTATTTTTACGATGACACTATACACTACACGACCAGAGGCATTCTGAGGGAGGATAATAAGTTGACCACAACCACCACATAAATTTTTTTAAAAGGATTTTTTATTCTTCTCGGTTTAAAAAAAAAAATGCAATTACTATTGTTTTTCGGAGGGTTGCCACTTAACCGGGTATATCTATTGTGTGTATTGTATAGTATTGTGGAAAGATCGGAAGTCGAATTGAAAATCGCAGTCAATCGTTTAGTCAGTAGTAGCACTTAGTATTGGAGAGTAACGCGAGTCGAAAAATTATTAAAACAAAATGAGACTGAAATCGAGTAAATTAGTTTGAAATTAATAATTCGTGTCATGTCAGTCATTTTCCTCGTGGCCCGTGCATCAATTCTCGACAAACCATTCGTAGTGTTTCGATCGTGCACCACATAATTTTTAATTTAATTAAAATACACATTTGTTTGTTAACGCGTGAAGTCCTATTTTCTACAGACATCCACGGTTCACAACATTATTTCACAGATAGGAAAAATATCTGCGCGCAAATGAGTTCTACGTTTAATCTATTTCATTTTAGGTATCTAAAATCCGTATACGCAATCGAGTTGCACTTACCTATACACGTGCTAGTCACGAAAAAGTCAAATGTGTTCAAAGCGGTTACGTCCATAGCGCGTAAATAGCACAGCGTAATATATATATAATGTATATTGTATTGTGGTCTGTCGTCGTAGGTCGCGAGCAGTATTTTCGTTTTTGAACTTTTTGGCGCAACATCATATTATATAATATACGAAATAATACACATCGCGCACTGCTGAAATATAGACAATAGCCGTCGAACGACGTTGGACGGTTGCGCAAACATATACAATATTACAACGCACTTACGCTCGTTTTATTATTATTATTATTATACGTATGTAATATTGTAAAATCTAATCACATAACTAATCTGCCCATTGTTCGGTGAGGTCTGATCGGATCGACGTGAATTTTCAAAACAGACCTATGTTTATATTATTTAAAAAATAACACGGTACAGACGAGATGCAGGTATACTACGATCTATACAATATATCTATATAATTTATATGTAAAGATTATTTGCTGAACTTTTAAACGAATTTTATTTCAGTGGTTTTTGGTCATCATTATATCATTTACGGAATATTTACTGATCGTGGCTTGAAATCGTATTGAATTTTTTCGATTTCGATTATCGGTTATGAATTTCGGTTTTGAATAATATTTCGATTGTAAGTTTTTAGTTATTTGGATTATACTCAATAATATCGAAATTTTATATTTAAGATATCATAGTTTCGACTTTGAATTTCAATACCGGTTTGTAGTATTTTCGAATTCGATTTTCAGTCCGTCAGTAGTAGACAGTCGTAGGTCCCTTTTTTTTGGGTCTCTGGCTTCGGCCGGGACGATCGCGAGTTAAATCCGGGCCACGCGATGTCACATTCGCCGAGGCCATTGTGAATGTTAGCAATAAACGACCGCGAACAGCAGGCTCTCTGTGCTCGGCATTTCCGGTACCGCTGCCCGCGGAAATGTTTGCGAAGCAGGTCGAAGCTTTTATCTGGAGGGAGCCCGACCGGAATAAATTCGACATTCCCCGTGGACAGTTGCCGATCGTAGGACAGTCTTAACACGTGATCTCGTTCCCGTTTCCGGGGGTTTCCTGGTTGGTCAGGCCGTCCCGATCCGCGAGAGCAATTGAAATTACGAGTTTAATGCTCGGGCAAGATCGAGCATCTCAGAATCAGCCACGGCGAGCGTAATTTGGTCCCGTGGCATTGGGACGGTCTCGACGCACGTGTAACCGATAGCCAAGTCGGTAAATGAGCTGCAACAATGTATGTCAAACCGATGATGCCACAAAAAAACGGTAGTCTGGGCGTATGGATATAATAACTAGTTAAAGTGATATATAGCATACAATTGATTACTTTAGCTATTTAAATAAGGGGCGTATATAAGTATGTGGGCTCAGATATTCCCCTCGTGATTTTTTTTAATACCAAAAGAAAAGATTAGATTTTAAAGTTATAAATAATAGATATACATTGTAAATAGATACTATATTAGAGAGTCAATTTTAGCAAAGCCACTTTTCAACTTTTGTTTGTGATACTTATACCCCCTCACCATTCGGATATGATATCTACGCCACTGATTTGAATTGGATATTATGCAAACTAACCAGCTAATTTGATAACATTTTTTTGTTAAAACTGACTAAGCATTTTAGTTATTATATAGAAAAACTGGTTTTTATACATACATATACACTCAACGTATATTACACAAGCATGGCAGATGTATTACGACTCAGACAGTGTATAATATAACTCATAAATATTATATGTGTGTTTGTGTACGTTTGTATGTACGGTCGACACCAATTAGTCTTTGTCGTGCGTTTAGTCCGAAAAAAATTGTTTTTTCCTGAATCTGTCACCGCGTGTAAAAGGTGTTATGAAATATTATCGGCGGCGGCTCAATTCGTGATGTCCTAGTTTTTTTATTATTATTTCTACTATTTCTCCGCGCAACTCGTTCTAAGTCGTCGTCGCCTGTGCGAGGTCGTGAGGCGCACTGTAACAAAGAAAACGCGACGCGATTCGATTTCACCTGTAGTTGATTCGTCTTGACCAACCAAGGACGCTCGTGTTATACCGGAATTTATATATATGTATATTACATATATATTATATGAGTACAGCGCATGTTCCCAAAAATCCCGTCGAAAAAATCTGGTAATTATCAATCATTTTGAAGTTAGGTTAGTGCTGTATAAATTCTTAGGTTATATGTAAGCTTCAAGCTTAAGGCGGCAACAAAATTTTGTATGGTATTTTTATAAATTTGAGGTTCAACAATAAACCTTGACGATGTATCGTCATATTTTAAAATATACTATGATTTATTTATTATATCGAATAAATAATAATGAATTATACAATATTTACTTAACACGTATTTACAGGAATATGAATTTAAATTTTCAATATTACTTTTGTTCTGCAAAAATTAATTAAGCTTTGATTTGTTAAGAGTATATATCAAATAATATCTAAGAGGGCAAGGATTTATACTCGAATTATTATATTAGTTTATTAATCAAGTTTATTCAATCCTGTAGTTAATTGTTGAATATTTGTAGAATTGTATGTAAATTCATCATAGATCCTGAGTGAAATGATTGGTTTTATTACGATCATTTTCCGTGAACACTTTCGTGTAGAAAGAATGTTGGTATAGTCATGACATGAGTTACGTTTTCGTAACCAAATTCGTCGAAATCGATGGACTCGTGGTACATTTGAATGTTATATTTGCAGTAAAACGAGATTTCACTGAGCTTTTTTTTTTTAATCGGTTTTAATATTTTTTTATATACCTTTATGCACGCGTTATGAAATTTCGTTTTATATATTTTTTCGATATAAATAAATAATGTCTATGTGCGTAGAGGATGTGGGAGATCGTGTCAAGTGGAGGTTTAAGACTTGGTTGGCCGACCCTAAATAAATGGAATAAAGACGAGGGAGAAGAAGAAGATAAATAATGTCTATACTCATTTAAAAATCATATATTTTTAAATTTTGTATTCATTTTATTCATTCGCGTGATTTTTGTTGCATCCGAATACTTTCCTCTAACCTTTCTGATCCACCGCAAGTCCGCATAAATATAAAAAAACTGACCTTAGCCATACGCTCGCGGTACTTATTTTTAATATACACACACACACACACACACACACACACACACACACACACACACATATATATGTACACACGCCACCACGGAAATTACGGTACACTTATTTACGTGAAGTATTTATTATAATATAATAATTATAATATCGTTGTCAGCCGTCGATCTGTATTATATACGAGTATATGTATATGTATACGCGATTGGTAGTCGTGATCATTGTACTTGCATTGTAATATATTCGTATGTAGGTATATTTACAATTTATATTCATATATATATATATACATTGTGTTTAATGATTTATGCGTCACGCCGTTGTCCACGGAAGTTATTAAGCGCCTTCTACGAGTTTAGTATTATATTTTATAAGTACGATCTCGAATGTTTCCGTCTCCACATCGGAGTGCTCAAAATATTTTCAAAAAGTTCTCATCATGTGCATATTCGTGTGCTCTGGCCTTTTAAATATGTGACTATTTTTTATTTTAAACGGGTTTTATAATAATAAAATGTTAAATAAACACAGCGTAAACGACAAATACATATAATTAAAGCTAAACAAATTAAAAGTTAATAAAGTAATTTTTGGTGTGATTTAACGTGTTGATCATTATTTCTAGTTGACTACATACAAAGCTACGTAAATATTCAGTTGAATTACCAAATTCTACGTGACATCCTTTTATGTTATAATTTGATTTTGGTAATTTGTTTTGGCTTAGTCAAGTTGATTCCAATAGTCCAAAAGAAATGTTGATTTTCTACATGTTATTTTTCACCAATTATTCAATTTAAGTGTTCTCAATGTAATCAATTAATGTCTTTAATATGTCATTGTCGCCATTACAAATGGCCCATCACTATCCGGATTGGGAGTTAGAATAATGGCAGGGGTGTAACGTTCCGGATTGACGACACATCGACGTTAATGTAAAACCTAGTAGGTATCACGGTAGCGTGAAGTTCCGTTGTCACACCGGATCGGCTTGCCGCTCCGAACGCAGTGTCCCGTAAGGTTGAGGAGTCTACCTGGACTAAAACGTGGTGGCTGTGAAACAGGTGTTAGGTAGTAACCAAACCACAAGAATCAGTGGAAATAAAAGGAACCCATACGACGCTTAACTGACTAAGACCTCTTTCTCGAAAGAGAACGAGCTTAACCAGGTGCTAGTGGTCCATAAACGACCCAGGATTCGATTGGACTGACCAAATCCTGTTTTGACGTGTCTTTTGAGTAGAGTTCCACGCTAATGGAAGGTATGAGATCAGTAGGCTACTTTTAAAAATTAATAAACAAAAAATCATGGCTTTGTATGCATTTTTATTACGTGTAAGAACAAGTAATTAATTTTATTAAACAAAAGAAAAAGTAGTTTAACTTTATTTAACAAAATATTAATAAGTGTACACGACACATTCCAGTAACTAGTAAGTATATAATTAATTGAAAAAAAACATTCTATTTGAAAAATTGGTAGTGTTACTATTAAACTTCATTTACCCAACACTTTTCTTGATTTGAAAGCATTCTAAGCAAATGTCTTAGTAACAGTTGAAAATTCAATTGCTCGGGCCATTTCGTTTTCTAGAGTAAGGATTAATAATGAACTTTTAACATTAAACTATTACAGCAATAATAAATATATATATATATACTTTATTATTAAAATAGATACACACCAATAGTATACATACATCACAATATTATAATACAGAAGACTATAACAGCAAAAAGATAAATATTTGATATACTTTTATATTTCTTATTCCTACAAAAAAAAAAAAAATTTGCTTTGGTGTTTTCCCGAGAATGACGTCCAAGGCAACCGCTTAGGTCGCCTTACTTTTACGCCGGCCCTGCTTAAACTCTATGGATTATGTATATTATAAACTCGTCGGAACTGCGCCGCAGATTTCTCATGCCGTACTCGTTTTTATGTGCATTCTTAACAGATGTTCTTATCGCCGCAGCTTATTATAATATATGGGTATCCATTTCCCGTTAGCATGGCGTAAATCGTTATTTTTTTTCTCTCCATATTCACTTATATGACAACATATTCTAATATTATATAATGTATATTTATAATATGCATTTACGAATAAAAATATTATGTTATTTTTTGCGCCCGTCTTTTCAATATGTATTATATATTGCGACGAAGCGAACCATATATAAACAACAAACGTGTTTTTATTTTCAAACGTTACGAAGAAGGCGAATGAATATCAAATTCAACACGACTAATGTATACGATGTATGTATATATATATTTGACCTAAGTTTGGATTTCACGCGTCATTTCGACTAAATATTATTATATACTCGTTGGACGGCGTATTTGTATATTAAATTTGGTAAGTTTATATGTTAATGACATACAAAAAAATTAAAAATTAAAAAAAATACGAATTTGTATGCGCTTATTATGATTCTAGAGAATATCAACGATTTTTACCGGTTTCGGGTTTATTGAACGGCTTAATGGAGTTTGTTTTAAAAAAACGCCAAAAAAAGAAAAATAATAATAATGAAAACGTGCCATAGGGTTCCGGTCGAGTGTATGGTAATAGTATTTTGGCATACGGGCGATAATATATAGAAACGGAAACGATTATTCAAACGTGCGGTGTGCGCAGAAAAGATGAATGCGAATAACTGTACATTTCATTATATTTTATGTTAGTATATATTATATTGTTATTATGTGCGGGTAAAGATAGTTTCACGTTCTGTATTGTATGCTGGTTGTCGGAATTATTTTGTGTACGAGTGCGTATGGTAGTATAGAGAAACACTCAAACGGTGTAAAGTTTTCGAGCAAAAAACAACTACAATTAGGTTGTGTATAATTTTTCTAGATAATACATTATTTATTTATTAACGGGACTAGTTCACGGTAAACATTGCAGTAATCAATGTTTAACATTGACGAGTTGAAAGTAAAAATTAAGTTGAAAATTCGAGTTAATTTAAATAGTAAGTAACATAAACGCGTTACACTTTTTTTAAATTAAACTTTTGACTTGATAAATATTACTTAAATTAAACACTTGATGTGTTAACTTTAAGTCAACTTTAAGCGAAGGTATTTACAAATAAAGGTAACATTTATCCGAAGAGCAATGTACATTTTTTGAATGTAGTTTTTACTTTTTAGTGTAGGTACTTTTTGTAGTAATGTCCTACACCTTTGAAAAATATATATTTCAATTTACGTTGAAATCAACGTCTTAAAATAACTTTTTAAGACGTTTCTCAAAGATTTTTCGTGCTACCTATTTTTATCGTTAATTAGAAAATGCTAACTTAACTAAATTAAGTTATGTACTTTTCTCCTTAAAATCAATTGTTTACTTCCGAAGATACAAAAAGTGTATAGGTTAATTTCAACTTAAATTTACTTTTATCGTTTTACATTGATTCAATTTAACGAGTTAAAAAAAATGTCAACTTGTCTAGACAATTACACGATAACAAAAATAAGAAATAAGAGAGAGAAAATATATTATATAAATATAAGTTTAACAATAGTTATAGATAATCGATAAATATGATGAGTACATAATATTGAGGTAATGTGAGAAGAAGAAAAACTATTCTTATTGCAATCGAATAAATCATTATCAAGTTTATATATTCATTTGGTCATTATCCGATTACATAATGGAGAATTAGTTAAATAGTTTCTGTTAATTGGTTTTGACATAGAATAAACTTGATTATCTAGTTTATTGTGGTGATATTAAAGAATGACAATCGATCAAAAATATTTTGATCAGTGACAAAATCTATTTTATACTTTGAAAAGGAAAATAATATCATATTTAATTGTTTGTAGTTATTCGAATTTCATACTTGAGTACTCACCAAAAAAAAATCTGATTATTGATTTTCAAAATATTTTCAGTATTGTTATAATATTACATGAGAAGACTTGTACTCCATTTTCAGGCCTTCAATCATAAAGTTAAAAACTTTATTTATTTTTAAATATAAAAGAATAAATTATAATTTAGAAATTAAAAAAATGCTGTTTTGCCAAAAATTGATCCAATGAAAAAAACGTATGTATATTTATTATTAAAATAAACAATTGATAAAATTTTCAAGTGGTTAGAGGTATTAGTTTTAGAATTAAAAGTTACAAAAAGAAATGGCTGTATGAAAACTGTGAAAAAATTAACCTTTTTTCTGAAATATACATTATGTAAACTGTGACAAAAATATAAATGCCAGAAATATCTAAAATGGAAATAATAATATTAATAAAATAGTGGTCTCTCAAGCACTATCAATTATCGGTTATTTGTACTGTGCCCACCGCAGTGTATGTCTTAAATTTTTTAAGCATAGAATATACATTTATGTTAGCCAAAATAGCAAACAACCTTTAGTGTTAAATCGTTTTAAATTTGATATGCATTATGAAGCCGAAAAAAGTGGTCACAAAATATGGATACGCTCAAAGAAAAACTGCAAAGCCAAATTAGTCATTGACAACGAAAATATAATTTAATCGCTGTTTACATAATGTACATTTTAGAAAAAGTTTCATTTTGTCGCAGTTTACCATCTCCCAACAAAATCGAGTTTGGTGAAAATCGTATGTTTACCGGTTTATTGCAATTAATTGGTAGTTTTCTTGCACACTTAAAGAAACTATTAAAAAAATCGAAAATAGAAAAGTGTTCATAGATAAAAAAAACCCATCATTATGAAATCAATACATTTCGATTCGTTTAGAACCTTAAAAAAACAATTAACAATCTATTACATAATATATTTCATTAACAGCGGAAATTGATGTTTTGCCAAATTTATCAGTAGATTTTTATTCGTCACCACTAATATAAACTAAATATGTATTATACATTTCTCATTTCAACCAGAAGTTTATTTTTATGTATTTAAATATATTTTATTACATGAACGTAGAATAATAATTATAATAATACATTTGCATATTTTAATTTATTTATACGCAGTTAAATTGTTCGAAACATACTTGTGCGAGTTTATATAATTATAATCTGTAATTAATAATCATTCGTCTCTTTATTGATTTCTGAATATTGTGCCGATGCATTTTTTTTTACATAATTAAATGAATTCAATATCTCGCAATACCAACGTATGTAGAAATACATTTTTTTTTTTTTTTTAAACGTTGTTATCGACGTTACAATATTATCTGCTGCAGTGCATCTCACATATAGGAATATATAATAATGCGCATCTACGTTTATAACATATTAATACGTATTACGAAATATATCACGACGAGTCACACTCCTAATGTGCAGCGTAAAATAATTTATATAAGTACCTACACACACATGCACACGATATATTGTTATAATAACACGAGTGATTTTTTTTTTTTAAACGATCTCACCACCGGATTCGGCGCGAGAAACCAATAATGATTAATTATTATTATTATTATTATTATCGTTAGTCATCCATACTTTAATATACGGGGTATTCCATGGAGATCTGACAAATATAAAAAGAACTAACTTTTATTCGATATGCTTACGTTTTTCGTTATAATTTTTAAAACTCCGCACTATGATTATCGTATTTTACGATTTTTTTTATATTTTATTTTTTTAACAATTAAATATAAAAAAATTAAATTTTTTACAAAACCCCATATAAATAATTAATGAATCGGTTTTTCAACAAAAGACTACTCTTGGATATATTTATTAAAAATAAATCATTGGTTTTTTACAACTTTTGAAGTTTACGAAACTGTCAATTCTTTCAGAAAAACGAGTGGGTGAAACTCATTTTGATGACAGTCCAAGTTCTCTCGTATACCATTAATGAAACAAATATTAATTTTCATAACGTTAAAAAATGTTTAAAAAATTAGATTTGTCTAAAAATATAATTATAAAATGGTTATATTGATTAAAGAAAAGAATACAATTTTCAATTTCTTTAAATAAATTCCAAAAAAGTCTAAAGTACAATAAATACGGAACAAGTTTCTTGTAATCATATTAATTAATTTGTATCAAAGAAAAAAAAACAAAAAAAATATCGAATACAACCGAAATTGTCAGATTTCCGTAGGACATCCTGTTTATGTAAATTACATAAGTACTTTATACCTATTAAATCGATTATAAATAGGTTTTTACCAAAACATACTTTGGCCTATGAAAATCGATTTAATTTATTTATACATTTTCATTTTGTTTTTACGTTTTTAATTAACTGTTTTCGATTTTTCGACTGATATACATAAATTATACTATATTTTAGGTTTAAGTGCTTAACGACCGTTTACGTGGTACAGATACCAACTATAGTTGTTTCTGATGATGATTCGCACGTCGGTTCAATTTAAATCAAACATGTATTTTTCTTACTATAATATATAGTTTGAAGGTGCGAGCTCATAAATTATATCGTTTGTATATAAATATAAATTATACGATAATTTTTTTAATTTTGAATATTCGGGTGTATACATATACTGTTCGTATTAATATGATTTTAATCGGCCATTTCGATATTTTAGATTCGTGTGTGCGACGGTGCGTATATAGGAAAAATGATTAATAGTCAAATAAATACACGATATTATCTGAATAATATTCCATTACACGTCACTGGACCTTGAAGTTTGGACTTTCTAGCTGCAGCTCTTCTTGACCAAGTGGTCAGAAATACCCGAAAACTGTTCGGTTGCAGGCCGAGAAAATAATATATACGTCCAATTAAATTGACGGATTGTTTGAATTGAATAAAGATAGTTTTTATTATAATTATGGAACTGACATTGAATTTTTTTACTTGATATTTTACCAATTTTTGTGCAGATCCGTAAAAATGTTGAAAATGATAAAAAAAAATTCAAATACCACCGACCAATTACGTGAAACATTGTATCAAATGACTGTTAATCATTTTTGACGTCGATAGTACCGTTTTAAGAAAAAGAATGTCGTCGACTATCTGCATGTTCGGGAGTCAATTCAATTGTCCCGATAAATGTAGTCGTAGGAAACAAAAAAATAAATAAAAAAATTACGAAATTACGAAATTCCTAAATTACGTACGGCGTGTGATGCGTAATAATCGCGTGAGATGAACCTAATGTTAATGTAATGTCACATCCTGTACATACTTATCGATGTAATATTACAAAACAGAATATAATAATAATATATACGTCATCGTAGTATAGGTTTAATCAGCGTGACTTTCTCGGCCGATAATTCGCTCATCGATAATTTTTGGCGACCTTCTTATACGGCAATATATTTATATGTTTATTATTACTATGCGGTGTACAGCAGCAAAGTTTATGTTGTACCTATTTATGTGTAGTCGATCGGGTGAATCACGCGCTATGTTCTCGTTTGGGCGAATGCCATAAAAAAAAAAAAAACACACACACGCGCACTACTTATATGTATACGTAATATATATTAGGAATACACGTGATTCATTATTGTTTTATCATTCCGTTTGGCCTACAAGGATTTTACCATTAATCACGTGCCGCAGTATACATCCGTAAAGTAAATTAATAATGAACGAGAGATTATATATTCGTCATAATATATATTTTCGTGTCAAAAACGATGTAAAGACGCGATCAAAGGGGGAAAAAGAAAAATATAATAAAACCAAATGTCATCCGAAGTGAGCACCGCGGTCAACCCGAACACATCCGTGTCGTGCGATGACTGTCAATACATATATGTAAATGCACGTAGGTACCATTAATGTCATTCCCGACGACGACGAGACTTAAGTGCGATCCGCGCACGACCCGGATGGATTATCGCGTCGATATAACATATATATGCGATAGATCGCGGCGTGTGTTATACACGTGTAATAAGTAGGATATTAGAAAATATATATTATATTTCATTGTAAATTGGCTACGAAGACTATAGGCCAGACGTATTTGTATATATTTATGTATAATTGTAATGTACTAATTACTATTAACGAATTACAAGCTATAAAATACGATATGTATGTATTATACGCATTATGCGACGATGATAACGACGAGTAATTGAAACTCTCACGCTAATGGAAACGTTACTGATTATCGTTCGAAATTTGAATAGTGTAAATAAGCCGCTATGAGTCAATAATCATAACCAATACACATCATATATACTCGAATAACCAACAATATAATACGTATACTATTTTGTGGAGTGGTAATTTTACATTTTGATAAAACTATGGGGAAAAATTAAGTTAATTTACGTAAATTATGATTAAGATATTATATTGTCATTACAAATATGCGATTTTAACACGTCCAATTATATTATCATGATTAAAACATAATAAATTGTAATATGTAACACTGGTGCAGTCAGCGCGGTTAAAATGTGCTTCTGGTCGTATCATATATTATATTGTTATAAGCGTTATTGCGCAGACCTGTATCGTAGAGTTAAACGAAACGACCCGAGTAAGTAAATTCGTAATTTATACGATTCGGATAAAGTAAATCAAGATTTATTGATCTTTGTATATTCGATATATATATATATGCATGCAGTATACAAGCGCACTGCTCGCAACGGTGACATCAATAACGCTGCGATCGTTAAAGTCTCCAAAGTCGAAGAGAAATCTTTGTTTATTATAATAAAATAATAGTATCCAATATGATCTATATAGTATATATAAATATCGACGATAAAATAGGTTTTTCAAATTTATCTCGGAGACCGATAAAATATGTATTTACTAATCCATCCTCGTTTACGGTGCGTTTGGCGTCGAAAAAGCTATATATATCATAATAATATTATGCTGTTCGAAATCAAAAATTAGTAAAATCTTATTTATAAAACCTATAATGATATGTAATAATGTATTAGTTTGTAAAATTATACTAACAATACGAACATGGTAATGGCATAAGTTATGTTTTTATGAAGAGCGATTTTTAACAATTTTTCTTGTTGTTTTTTTTTCCTAAGAGATTTAGAGAGACAATTTTTGGAATACGTGATAGCACGTGTTGTCATCGTGTTGAAAGTAAATAATTACTAGTGTGAGCGTTCACGAATCTAATTATTTCCAACATGCGCATGCACATGTCGATAATTCGAAAGAGTTTAATGATTGTGTACGTATAGAACACGCTGACTTAGTCCTAAAAGCTAGAGCGTTTAAACGCTCAACCATTTATTAGAGAACAAACATAATTTAATTGTGACAGAAAATTTTAATTCGTCCGTCGTTTTTTTCTAAATTATTGTGGATAAGTTAGCTTTTGATTAAATACTGTTTTTTTTAGTTTGTTATCACGATTTTAATTGAAATATCAAAAATCTATAAGAAATGAAGAGACTGACGAGTTTATTCTTAGCTAGTCTAAGTCTAAGACGGCAGAAAAAGTACCCAGTTACCGCCGATTCCCATAAATAAAAGTCCCGTTCTTTAAGTATCTAAATGTGATCACCCGATGCCCGCGGTAACGTATGCATCTTAATACTTATATCTAATACCTGTTATAATAGTGTTCACGCAGCGGGACGAATCGATGTAGACGGTAGGTACGCGACGATAATAATGTTATGTAAAACCCGCGCACGCGTGTGCTTAGAAGTTCCACGTGGCGTGGAAAACGATTTCGGGCCGTAACAATCGTCGTCGTATTATTCGAGTACAACGATATGTATGTCGGCGATTCATAACGTGATTTACAGATCGGAATTTTCACCGCGCGTTTTGTTTCATTTATGTAATCGTCGGGCGTGCGCGATGTAGTCACGGCGACTGCGACGGAAAAGCCGCGCGCGCATTCGTAAATAATATTACAATACAGCGTCGTCGAGACACACGGCGTATGAAATATGAAAATCACGACGAAACGCGACTCGGCGGGGGTCGTACTTAAGCGGGCTATACCCAAAACGAGCGCACGCGTCGACGGTAGAAGAAATAAAGCATTTCTTACGGGCACTTGCGAGTTACAAGAGAAAGCGCCATCATCGTCCTTATTCCGTTCTACACATACACATACATGTATATATATATATATAATATATTATGTTCACGTATTACACACACGCGCGCGCACGGTTTTCATCTCTCGGTTTGATTTTCTTTCTTTCTCTCTCCGTCTATCCTCGCGCGTATTTTGATTTATCGTCTGGAGACCCCCGGGGGACCGCCTCCAGTATAATAATTTATTATATATACAAGCGCATAATATGCACGTACCCGGGTTACCTAACCGGGTCGCAGGTTGTAAGGCTACCGGGCGCAAATGCGCGCATCGTCGCGCTCCACAGTTTATTATCCCGGAGCAATACACTGCCCCCTTCTAACCCTCTCCTCATGCGATTCCTCTATTTATCACACATACCACGGCCTCGTGGCTGTGTGTATATATGATCGTAAAATACACTCGTACAATTTCTGTACTATAGCCGAAGGACACGTGCACGTGTTTTTATTATTATTATGACAGTGATGTGCACGTGGTGATGAACTCGTAAAGTCGGTCTGAATCTGCGCAGCAAAGTTATTTTTGAAAATGATTCGAAATCCAAACGGTTTTACGAGGGTAATATATATATATACATATACACACACGAGCTGCTGAGTTAAGGAAGAGGGGACAGCACACCAAGTGTTTTTATCGCAGTCAACCGATAAATATTCGACTTTTTACGATATATATACGTTGTTTTTCGGTTAGACTAATTAAAAAAATCTAGTTGATTTACATATAAGTCACATAACGCATTACTTTTTTTTTTAACTTGCCGAGTTTACGTTAGAAGTTTTTACATAATTTTTACTTTATACAAATAAAAATGATGTTTTTGATTTTTTATGATATATTTTATTCTTTTTTGTTGATGAAAACTTTTCCGTATTGAAGGAATGCACCGCATCTTCACGTGCAACACCACATTTTTGGTAGAAAATTGCATTTAGTCCTTTATTTAACACTGTTTTTTTTTTTTTTTTTTGGAAAAATTAGCAAGAATAAAATTACAAAAGAAACTTTTAAGATTGTCATCGTATTTATTTTGGACACGATTTAAATTAATATAATTTCATAATTTAAAATGAATTAATTAATCGACGTTGATAGTAAGATACTCGATGTGATAACGTCGATGTGGAATTCAACACATTTTTTGATCTCCCGGCTACCCTCTTCCTTTTCCAATCATAATCATAAATAATTTTTGTTTAACTCTGAGCAAAAAAAAGAACATTTTGGCATGTTATAGAGTGATAATGAGTTTTTTTAAATTTATTTTTCTATTCTAATAGTATTTTTGTACTAAAAAACGTAAAATATAACCTAAAAATATACCTATAGGTATTTATTAATTTAAATAGGAAAATATGCAGAAAAACATAAAAAGTAAAATGTTGATATCCTTAATTTGGATATCGCAAGAAGATTTTTCTATGCAAAATAAACATATTATGTATAATGATTATATAATAAAAAACATGCAGAACCATGTACTTCTTAATCCTTATCGATTACCGTTGTACGAAAACAAAACATTTTATGCAAAAAAAGCCAATATATGAATGCGTTTTATTGCAATTATTATGCATTACGCGCTATGTTGGCCAACTAATTTTACATTTTAATAATAAATTACTTAGTACATAAAAAAACCCCTGATTTATTATATATTATTCAACACTTAAGTATATATAAAGTGAACGTTATTTGATAAATAATCACTTTGTACATATGATATGTATGCATTATATAATAATAATGCATATAGTATGTATATTTACTTTTAACTGTAAATATTTCGTTTTAACGTAAAAAGAATATTTTAAAATAAATTACGTAATTGTATTTTATGGTTTTTATTTTAAGTTAAACATATTTTTGAAATAACTACATATTTTAAGTCACGACTATGTGCTCACCGGTTATCTTTGGTCTAAAATGCATAAAACGCGTTTAACAAAGTAGTTTCTCTCTTTTAAGCACTGTTTAATGTCTATGGATATAAAATACATTTTTATTTGGTCGTATATTCTCATTATTATTTTTTCTTCGGGTCGAACGAACAATATTTTATTATTTTGATAATTTTCACGAATTATATATACTTGTCACAAACGTATAGTATTTTATTCGAAGTACAATACAATTATGTATAAAAACTAAATATTTAACATAATTGTTCAAATTTTCAGTTTTTGAGAAAGAAAAAAAAATACTAATAATTGGATATACTGCACAAAACTGTGTACTTGGAACTACGTTAGCAAGATCGTCGAATAACAAGGTTTTGGGAATTTCATTAAAACAAGTATTACGTTTAAAATAATATTACATCTGATACAATATTCCAAAATACATAAATAAAACTGTCAATTTGTTTTGTTTTGTTCAGAGTACATCGACATAGATAGTTTTGTGAACATACACACCATGACCTCTGTGCACTACGTGCATTGTACCTTTATTATATATTATTTAGACTATAATAATAATATTAATAGTAAAATAATAGCATTGAGTTAAGAGTGTATAAATTATACATATAAATATAAACACATAACCTTTATACTAACGTAATTACGATATATAATTTTATAAAAATAATGTTATTATAGCTATGGTGATTTCATCACCATAATAATAATAATATCATTGTCAGGACTCCAGTGTGCGTGGGCAGCTAATATTCCCGAGCAAATCAATTCGCGAACAACACAATTTTTGGTCGTTTGTATTTACGTTATTCTATACTTGTATCATGTGAAAAATAAATACGATTTTGTGAAAGCCTAGAGTCGAGCCGGCTACGTGCATAGATATAAAATGTATAAATAATAATGTACACCGATCATAGAATATGTCTATGATATATAAAAAAAATGTGGCGTACGTTATGTACCACGGCCAGTTGTTCATTTTAGTCGAAATCAAACTAACCGGGCGTAAACGATTCGAGGGCGATAAACACGCGACGAGTTAAAATCGACGAGGCGGTGAAAATTTACTACTTGCATACTATGATTCAAGGTTGTGCAAGTTATATAACTCATTAAACGAAGTTAATATAATATATATATAAGTTAAGTTAAAAGTTACTTTTTTTTATCGATTTCAAAAATTGTAATTGTTCGATTAACGATAAAAAGAATATCACGAAAAGTGTATTAAAAAGTTATGATTTACTTTATGTTACCTTTAAAACAAACATTGAAAGACCCGTTATGACTGTTAATTAAAACGATGAAAATTAAAGTTAATATATAAATTTTTATAGTATATTTTTATATTATACACGCAAGCCCTTCGTAAATTTTTCAAAAACTGGTCCTATAAAATTTACTTACATTAAAAAGCAAAAAGACATATAACGAATTTGCATTGCTCTATTCAGATAAAATATGACTTCATTTTAATGTCTTTGTTTAAGATTAATTTAATCTTAACGTGTCAATATTATAAAATAGTCATTTCTTAAGTTAAAAGTTAATATAAAAAAATGTAACGCTCCAAGTAACTTAATTAAAACTAACTTGACTTTTTAACTTAATTTTAACTTTGAACTCGTTAGTGTCCAGTATTGTTGCTATTTACTGGCGACGGTAAAGAGCTCGAGGGAAACGCGCGTATATACGCAGAGTGTGGCAACAGGTCGACGAGTGACGACCGGTTTTCAATGTCTTTTGCCCCGCGTAAACTAATTAATAATAATATTGTATACTGCGACGTCACAGACAATATAATAATAATAACGCGGGGCGATGTTGTAATTATTATTGTGCGTGAGCAATATATATTATTATTATGATTATCAACGTCGTATAAAGCGAAAAAATACACACACACACACACACACACACAAATATCAAATCAAACACGTGTACGCGTATTATGGTTTACGAATATGGAAATGTGAATAATAATGCACAGTTATGTGACGGCGACGGTGTGTGTTCTATTTGCTTGCGAACAATGAATTTTATATACCTAAGTTTATCGGTATGTATGCGTTCAGTTTGGGAATATTCCTTATCGTGTTGAAACCGTCGTGGTCGTCTAGGTCGAACCTTTATACGTATAGGTACACAATAATAGTTATAACGACTAGAGCGTTATATCCGACGACGACACGATATTTCGGTCATAGAAATCGCCAAGTCGACCGGAGCGAACCGACGACGAAGGTTCTGTGTACCCATTGTACTTATATAAATAAATATATATCTATATATCCGTCTTTGGGCACAGACCTAAATAATTGTCATCGTTTAATTACGTCGACATAATATCATACTACAATAATTACATAGATATAACTTATATATTATACGAAAAATATATTTTGGCACGCCTGCTTGTGTTAAACGTCAAAAAACGTCATTAAAATATTTTATACTATAGCGTCGATCGACGAATAATTGATAAACAACGTATTGTCATCGTCGTCGCCAGAATAATAAATTACATACACACGTATAATATACCTAATCTAATTGTCTATGAACTTGCAAAATTGAACTTTTTGAACCATTCGTTTTCACACAGTTGCAATATAATGGCTATACTGTGGCCCACAAGAGAAGTAAACCGTGTTCGGACCGAACGCGTTCGACTGCGCGCATCTCCCCACCTATTTGATATACCGACGTTGTTTGATTGAAGTGTATTACCTAGACAGAGAATTTAGAGATGTATTATTATTTTGAATTTAAAAGCAATGATGAACCATTGTATTCGAAAAACCTTTCTGAGACGGACACGTACTACAGTATTATAGTATTTTTGTTATATTATTATAGATTTATTTACAAATTGTGTTTTTTACATGATTAAGAATTGAGTGCACTTTAACGCGTGTTCGTTTTTTTTTTTTTTTGGTCTGTATCGTACATACAGTGAATAAAAAAAAATGTTTTTCATTTTTAAGCTCATATTTTCAAATATAATGAAAATGTCAAACATCTAAAAATAATAAAGGTGAAAATCCTGATGTTGATTAAACGCCATGTGCAATCATATTGATTATAGTAAACTCCTTTTACTTTTTCGTAATTTTTCTTTTAAAATAGCCAAGATAGTAGATATTTTAATTGAATTTAAAAAATAAAAATATAGTTTTAACCAAAATATTACTACCGGAACCAAAATTTCATGAGCTTTTTAATAATATGTATTTAAATTGTGTAAAAGTAATGGATAAGTTATTATGTTTATTTAAATGTTTTTTATACAGATTATATGATTTAATTATAGAACAAATCCCAAAAGAAACACGAGGATCTTTAAATACGATACGATTCATCGAGTTTAAACTAACTAATTGGAAGTCAGTAAAATTGTTCCAATTCCATTAAGAATCAAATTTTTCTAGATAATTTAATACTTCATTACTCATTTATAGTGATAACCACAAAATATCTAGTGATTTTTTTAAAGGATAATTGGACGCTATTTATTTATGTTACACCTCCAAAAATTAAATTTATAGAACATAATAAAACGTCATCAATGTAACAGCATGTTTTGTATGTGTAAGAAACTTGGCTAGGGTCTTTGCCTTAAGATAGAGTTAAAAATACCCAAAAGGGTAAAATTAAAAAAAATAATGTTTAAAAATAAGCGAAATAAATCAGAAAGTTAGTGTTACAACACACAAACATCGGACTATCAGATATTTTAATATTGTAAACATCTACTAAAGGATTACGTAAATATATTTTTAATCGATTCGAGCATTTGAAAATGTTAAAAACATGGAAATTTATTATGAAAATTTAGCAATACATTCTTGTTCCTTTTGAAATCCGTGTCTTAATTTCTAATTTCCTGTTACATAAATAGAAAAAAAATTAATTTAAATGTGTGAAAATAATCGATTTATCTCTCAAATTTACTACCGTAATATTTTATAGTCTTACGGAAAAATCTTTCTGTCTAATGATGGGATTTTTTATGTGAAATTTCTATCGGAAAATGGATAGGCTTTTAAGAGCACTAGCTCTACCCGGACGTGTTCGCAAACAAAACAACCAAACCATAAATATACGCTGTTATAAAAACGTTCGTATATTTCGACTAAATAAGTAATGTATAAACGTAATTCATTTACACATCCTTAAATGGGACCTCAAAAAAGGCATTCGTGCACACGATCCCCAGAACTTATTGTCGCAGCATTGGTTCTATGCACATCCCCTATCCGCCACTGGATTATCGGAAAAATGACTGAACAGATTGCAATAGATTGCGCGTGAGTACGTCGTCTTTTTGCGTACTTATAACAATAATGATAATAATTGCAGCATAATAGAACAGCATACCGCGGCACAGTTTGCGCATCGCGACAATGTAATACATTCGTTTTTCCCCGTAAAGAAAGAAGAAGAAGAAGAAGAATAAAAAATCCGAAGAAAATAATAATAACACGCGTTGTTCACGGCTCGCGTGCGACCGTTGAACTTCTCTCGCTCGTCGTCGATAATAACAATAATATTATTTTCTCGACTCGGCTCGCGCGAGTTCGGCCGCTGTATAACCGCGGTAACGAGATGCCGACGGGTATAATATAAGCACGTGTGTATATATATATATATATATATTTGTTATATACAGTCGATATGCGCGAAATGTGTGCGTATACATACACATTTGCGGTGCAAATTGACAATAATAATAATAATTTTATATAAAGGTATTTGCTGGATAAGAGGTATGTAGTAGACGCGTTGTATGTAGACAAAAGACTTATATATATGAACTATGGCGATCACTTTTCCGCCGTAATTATTATCATACGCGTATTGTAGTTATGCGCATAATTCTTTTAATACGCATCATTTACGCGGTAGTTCGGAGATTCTTTTTTTAATTTTTTTTTAACAGTCAGGGATGTAGGACGCCGTATAATCACTACTCACATCTTAAAAAATGCCAAAAATAGAACTTGAAAACGCAAGTGTGCGCTGAGAAACGTGCACGTACTACGTGCGTACACTTACTTCGAAAAAAAATTATTATATAATAAAAGTAAATGTGTTTTTGATAAATTTTAATTGTTGAACAGAGAAACCAATATACCGGGAAGGTCCAACACGAATATATTCGCAAGGAGCACTGATATAAACAACGATATCAAGAGTCGAAAAAAAATGTTATAGATTAGATCATTGTTAGTACATTTTTGTATTCGTAAATAAGACGCGAGACGCAAGTTGGCCATCCCTGTCATGTACTGTTTTGATATCACGTGTTTGGCATATACTAAAAGAGTATATTACAGCTACAGTCGTATTTCATTATAGTCATTGTTTTAAAACAGGTATATGCAAACATATATTTTTTTATACTATATACCTATATACTCGTATGTATATATAACAGTGGCGAACAAAAATCGTAGAACAATATTGTATACAATTTGTGCAATGTACAATAGCGTAATAATAATAAATCGTATTACGTCATAACATATAAATATTGCTTGTCGTGAAGATGATTGATTTAATGCGAATTTTAATTAATTGATAGAAAACGAATATTTATAACAATGTTATAAAGGTTCGGTTATTTTTTGGTCGTGACATTCTGTAAACATCGCATCAACCAAAAACGAATTTAAAATATGATTCACGGGATTAAGTGGTTCATAAAAAATGTGCGATTTATATAAAATAATATATTATAAATACAATTTGTATAACAAATTCACAAGTTTAAATATTTTACATTTTTTACCGTATTATATTTATTACACGTTTTCACAATTTGACTTGAAAAATAATGGACCAAAAACATTGGACCATAAAGTAGGTAGGGCAAAACTGATTGTTGGATAAAAAATGTATTGAACCTACTTATAACCTAGTGTGTTCTTAATTATATCGATCGTATCGGTGTTTTTTCAACAAAAAAAAATTAAAAAAAATTTATAATCGAAAATATGTTCACTAACGAAAGCGTATATTATAGAAATATAGTGTGTATATATATCGTACAGACGGTACGAGATATTTTGGCAAAAAAATAATGATGAAAAAAATATCTCAATAATAACTGTTAAGCTTATGTATTAGGCGTATGACCAATGCCGCCTGTAAAAACTTGTATTTCGATGTATATAAAAAGCGTACACAATATATAAAAAACCGTAGCATATACATTTAATGCGATTTAGTGGGTGATGAAGTTTGATCATTATTGTTGTGTTCATATATATAAAAAAAATATTGTCAATTCATAACGGTACAAGCTTATTATTCTATTTGGAACACACTTTTCTATATAATATATACGTGAAGGTGAACATTATGCGGTGGCGCGTATACATAAACTATATTATTGTAATAACCTGTTGTCGTGTATTATATGTATTTTTTTTTTATTTATTTTTTTCGTAACGAGATGGTCCATTAATGGATTAGCGTACTACTGCTGCAGAGAAAGAAAAAATATTGAACTTCACGCCTGTTAAGAAGATAAATGTGTACCCATCAAAATGCATTGAAAAACACATTTAAAGTATATGTATATTCGTATAAATAGGTATAAAACAAGCACGCCAACACCGAAACTGTAATTTTCGTATGACCGTCGACGCGAATATATTAGTATTATATATGCATATGTAAAACCTAAACGCGGTTATAACGAAAATAGATTTAGAATTTGTATAGAAATAAGATGTTATAGGTGATGGTTCTTATATATTGTAAACCCGCGCGCACAACGTTATGAAATATGTTTTTCTCATTTATTCCGCCGTTTTATAATATAAGCGCACAGAAATACTGTTGTTGAATTGTGTGTGTTGTTTAGTCGACAGTACCAATAAAATATTTAGGATACGAATGATAATTTTAAATTTAGGTAATACTCGCGGAAATAAAAAAAAAAATGTATATATACGTAGCAGCAGTTATTTACATGAAATAGAATCATTTAGCATACGTCTAAGATCTATAATATAACATACACTTAAAGAATATATGGGTATGTAATATACGAGCAGTTGACATAGGTCGTCGTGATTCATTTAATTGTATACAAATAAGTAATAATAGTAAGCAATGTAAAGTCCATTTTTAAAAATTGCGAAAAACAATCATATCTCGTGATAATTAATTAAATAATATATATTATTATTGTTTTATTTAATAAATTATTTTATATTTTTAATCAAGACATCCGTAAACCAAGGTTCGAAATATCTATGTGAAAGAAAATCGGTTGAGTAACATACAATTTATATACAAGGTTATGTTTATTCGTATATATATTAGGTAGTGTTAATTAATACTATAATATTTAATTCTAAAATGTATAGTATAACCAAAAATTAGAGTATTTATTAAGGTATATAATACTAGTTAAATAAATATTTAGTAGTATAACTTGGTACACAAATCATATTTCATAAAATCCAACAAAGGAAATCGTACAGAATTGAGAAACATTACTGTATTGTACACGACTGCAGAAAAAAATACAGTTGAAGTTCCTTTGTAAAATACTTATCGAATATTTTACAAAAAGTTTAGATAAAAACGTATGGATTTAGATATATATTTTGTTTAGTACTTAATCGTTTTACTATAAGCTTAATCGTGGTAATAGTTCAACATATAGCATATATAAAAAACAAAAATAAACTACCGATTGAATGTAAATAAATAAATACAATAATAATAATTTATAATTGTTACGTTTATATATATATGATTGGTTATCAAATGAAAATAATAGTGTCAATGATTGGGTTCAGTGATTTAACAGGCCAAGGAGGCAAAGACAGTATATTATACGATATAATAACATACTATTGTGATTCGGTGCGTATATCACAATATGTCAATTATTAAATCGGAATGCAGTGAGATTATGTATTATAATAATATTATAATGTGTCGTACATAATAAGAAAGGACCAGAAGTAATATAATAAAATCGAATACAACGTATGTGTATACGCTAGTAGTATATTAATTGGACATATTCCAAATATTGCTGACCTTATTGTATCATAGCTCAAAAAATTTGATATCTTAGTTAAGGCTACATCTAATATATACAATCTAATCTACATCTACATCTACATCTAACCACGTAGATGAGTTTTTATCTACGTAATATTAGATTTTAGATATTACTGGAGTTTTAGATATTTTGATTTGTTAAGGTATTAATTTTTTTTAACTGAAAGGTTGTCCTTATAATATATATACATATAAAATAGGACGCGGGTTAAAGTCAGAGCTTCATTTTAAAATCCAATATGCACATTGGATAGTAGATGTTTTTTTTATGTATATGGCAATAGGATATGCAGTAAAAATGCGATTAAAAACATACGATTTATCGTTTTTTAAATGAAAGATTGTTCACCGGAGATCAATTACAACGTTCCTCTCTTTACTAAGAATCTAATTTTCTTTTTTTGTAGATTAATTTAGTATACCATTACTATTCATTGGTACTAAGCACGATTATACATTTCCAGCGAACTTGCAAAGGATCGTTAACTATTTATTTTAAAATATGATATCACGCCTATTTGGGCATTTAGAAAGGATATGTGAACAATCAACACACGGATACGCGAGTGTCATTGAAATAAAATCGTGAATATCAATCAGATCAACATAATAATTGCGTCCGATTAATATTGTTTTTTAAGTATCGACAGATAAAAAAAAATAAATTATGCGACCAATTAATCGGATGTCGGTCGTCAAAAACAAATACTACATATATAAGTGTAAGTTAGGTGTACTATTTACAGTGTTTCGATTCAAAAACAAATTATACACCTACAACATATTATTATAGACGCATAAAGAAAGTGCGAACAATTTCGTTTTCGCTAAACTAGGTTAAACGGGTTAGTTTCAAAATGATAACACCTAGGCTTTATCCTGAATAACACCATGGTAGGATCATTTTTTTTCTTTTTTTGTCACAATTTGTTTGGCTAAACTAGTTTTTCTAACGATAATAACATGTACGTATATATAATACGTAATATAAGATTGGGAAAAAATACGGACACAAAGTCGGGCTCATTTCGATTTATATCTAAGTCATTTACACACTTATGTATTAAATATAGAGTATAATATATTATTTATTAGATTTACTCGTATTTTAGAAAATGTTGAAGGCTTCCACGATGACTTCTCTTTGATTAAAAATATAATGACGTTATGATTAGAAAAAGAAAAGGAAAAGAAAAAAAAAATGTTTTTCTTATGATGTTTGGAAATTCAAATTATAGACTGTTCATATACATTATATTATATACATATTATTATTATTTATTATGATTTACTGTTTGTTATAAAAAACATTTCCAGTGAAATTTTTAGATGTGTGCCTGTGAACACGAATTAAAAGTAAACCTGTGAGCATTTATTTATATCTACTTAGTGAAACCGTTTATTTCATGAACTGGGTGGCCAGATTGTGAAATTTAACGACATTATAGAATGTAGACATCCGGTTTATGAAATGAATGAAAAACTATTGTATTAGTTTTTACTATACTATTATACTAAATAATTATTTATTTTAATATGTTTTTCTAATAGCTAATAAAAAAAAAATTGTTTATCTATACATATGGCATAAAATGAATGATGTTCACAATATGAAATAATTTATACAGTTAAAATCAGTTACAACTTCGAGGACGTCAGTTAATTTCTAAGAACTTTATTTAAATATATGAATACTTGAGTTTTTCGTTCATTCGTCAAATGTTGTACGTATAATACTAAATGTATGTAAAGGTTTCAATTTTGAATATTTTGGTGACATATCGGTATATAACTGTGACATATTTGGTTTGATTTCCCAAAGCCTCCGCGGCAAACCTTTTCGTTTTTTTTTGTGTATCATTATCGACTTTTATAATTTATCATACTCGTATGTATTGCGGTTGTACACTAGGTCGGTTTGATCGATAACAGTGCGTCCTAATATATTCACTTGTGCATGTTAACAGACTTATTAAATGATGTTCTAAACTTCAAATCGCGATGTATAACATAAGAAAAAATCGATACGAACTTACATGAAATAGAGAAATGATTCCGTTTATGGACCGATAAATTTTTCAAAAAAAAAAAAAACCCCTTTCAAAACGAACGAAAAATACGAATTTCAATAAGACTGCCCATTTGACTTATAGTGCAGCTCGCGAGAGTATCGATTCGACGTGTATAATATCTATTACACAGAGTATACGAATAAAAACGTATTTTCATAATGTGCGCGGTGGCGGCGACGATTGCACAACGCGAACTATAAACATTGACCTCGCATCACCCCGCGGCGGTTAGATAAATTTTATGCGTGTGCAAAAAAAAAAGAAAAATTAACTCTGCCAATACGACGCGGTAAATATAATTATTGTAAAATATAACGCGTATTATATCGTGTCGATATATGTAGATCGGATGCCGTCCAAATACGTAATTGCCGTTTTACCCCGAGTGTCGATAGGTGCCGAGTGTCGCTAATATGCACCTGATACGTACGCGTTCAAGGTCCCAAAATTAAAGAAAAAAACAAAACAAAAACAAAAGACAAAAAATTCGCCAAGGGGAAAACTTCCGTGATAATATTTTTATTATTATTTCTCAGCGTGGAGGTCGACACGCGTCATATGATAGGTTATATATATCGTATACATATTTTAATGATAGTGTTCGAATCGATTAATTTGTAAACACAATTATTAGTAAAACACCTATAATTTACTATAATTACTATAATTTATTTAATACTATTTGAACAAACGGTAAATTTATATTTGTTGAATATTTATTAATTATTATAAACATTTGTTGAAAAAAGCTTTTTCGAAGTGAAACTTCTTTATAGAGGGTATAAAAAAAAGATTTTTGCGCGTCACGGTCGGCCGTCACAATCGACCCGTTCCCACCAGTCTTCTTGATATTAGTTGCGCATGCGTGTAATGTTCCTATTGCATCCAATAACGTGCGAACAGACCGTTTGGCCGTCCCCACCAGTTTTTCCGCATCTAGCATTCGTGCACCCACACGCGACGTGATCACGTCATTTGCTGTTTGTACACACGCGTACACGCACCGGACCAAATAATGTGAACAAAAAGGCCACGGTCGTCTGATCCGTGTTAACCACTTTTTGCGTGTTCTTTTCTTTTCTTTGCTTAATTTACATTACTACATACACACCGGCTGGTCGGACATAGAATTGGTAGACCACCAAGTAACCGATTTCAAAGTATCTAGCAGTGGTGACCAAGTAAGCGTTTTATTGATAAACGTCCTCGACTCATACAGTTCCTATATTTATTTACCCAGCGGAATAGAGAAATGTTAGTAACTTCCATTTTATTTTATCCTAATACTCTATCGGTCGAATGACTCTGAAAGAAGTTCCATTTCATCCGCGGCGTACTCGTTATACGCACGAATTTTTCTTTATGAAAATATAATTTATATCAAACACACAAATAAATATCGATCGATATACGTTTTGTATGAAGTGTTTTCGATTATTCGTATACAAATCGATTGGAATTAAAGAAGGATCTCGCATACCGTACAGCGAGATATGAAAAATGATGAGGACACTTTTAGCTCAGGAGCCCGTTTACTTTTATTTTGCCAATTTGATATTATATACGTGTACACGGTATCGCAGGCGAAAGCTGTCGGGGGACTTTACCGGAGTCGATCGTGCACATATACATATTATTTTTATTTTAATATCTACGCGGAGATATATTTATGCGTATTTTCTTTCCCCACGAATAGTCGCGTTTTGCATATATTTATCATATACATGTATGTATGTATGTGTATACGGTTGGAGGACGTATGTTCGTTTCGTGTCGCTTTCGCGCTCGCGCTACAGTTTGTCTCGTGTCTAACCTAACCTGTGTATCTTCTATTTTACATATGATATCTGTTTTTCCCGCGCACGTATAAACACAACGTGCGACGGTGCTCTCGGCGTAATTTATGTCCGTCACACCGCGTACGTTTTAAATATAATATACGATGGATGCGCGATATGTCTATATAGGTAGCGCGGCACGACAATAACGCGCGGGAAACGGCCCGTCCCCGAGTGCTCTGAGCACGATCCGCGCGCCAAGTCACCGTGACCGTGCGCGAGGAAACGGCGCGCGAAATAATCGTACGGAACATCGCGGCGACGCGCACCGGATACCGTACGTAGCATGGAGACGCGAATCTCGCGGCGCGTTTTGTCACGGGTGACCGCGGTGAGTTTACACGTTACCGGCAATTTTTTACCATTTTTTTGGCATACACGAATCCGTCGATATTAGGTTAGGTTAGGTTATAATGAAAATAATGACTACACATGAATTCACAAACGGTTTAATAAATTACTTCGCTTTATCAGAGACGTGTGTGATATAGTTTAGTAGATACCAAATAGACAACAACTAATGGAACTGAACGAAATCGATTTGGACGGTCGACTATGGACATAACATTGAATACTTTACTAATATTGCGCGGAATCGCATTTTATTACAACGCGTTTCATAATTTCAAGAAACCCTGCTATCGTTTCGTGCCATCACAACTAACAAAAGCTTTACCCACAGCTTCGCCACGAGCGAAATTCTAAACGAACGGAAATCACGCGCCAGACATTGATTCGTCATTACGATTATACAGGTAATATGTAGTTCAAATGAGGTGAAAACGCGGCCGTCTTAACTGTACACACACCGTACGATATGCTTCGTAAACTTATAACCCCGTGTAACTCGACACGTTTTCTCGGCAATTTATTAGTTTACGCGCGTGTTCGCGGTTTGGGTTAGTCGCGCAACAGTATAATAGTAATATATAGTTGCGTAACAGACGGCGGCGGCGACGACGACGACGACGCGCGTGCGTCCACTATCCGGGTATCACGCGGGCAATCCGAGGAAAAGTCAATTAACTTTCTTCAGTCGCAACAGCTCTCCTACACAGTCCTACGCGGTACTATTCCCGTCCAGAGGTGGTGAAATAATAGATTTCGTTTAAGATTAATCGGTTTCGTGTATACAAACGTACGAAATAGAAGAATCCAACTTATTACATTGTACATATACATCCGAAACTCAATTTAAAACATGCTTCAAGATATATACAAGCAAGCGCAAAGTACGCGCAATACATAATAATATTATGTATATCGCGTATATCTGATTCGAATATCTTATTCTTTAGCGAAGAAAACATAGTCTTTGTGCGCGGAATAACGATATTAAACGAGCGCACGAACAATTCTAAAAATAGCACGTGTAAGTAGTGTAACGAAACGAGTATTCTATGTGTGTATATATAATATATTCTAAATAATTTTCTATTAAAAAAAAAAAATAATAATACAAATGCATAATACATAATTAACGAGTTGTACACCAAAAATCAGGTTAAAAGTTATAATTAAAACGAGTCGAAAAGTAAAAGGCTCGTTTAATGATTTTTATCGTTAGTTTTACATAATACACCAGTCAAATTATACGTTATTTAAATTCACAAGAAATTCACTTACGAAATGCAACACAAAAGAAAAAATACATTATGGTATATATTGTATTAGAATGAAAAGTGGTCGACGTTGCGTATAAACAATACACATGTGCTCTGTAGTGGACATTTTTCAAACATATTCTACAGTAAAGCATGGTCATCAACAAGGTAACAGTCAAAATTAAATTAAATTAATTTTAATTGTGTTATTTAACGTGTTGCATTTTTTTTAAATTAACTTTTAATTTAATTATAATCATTTTTTATATATTAAATTAATATTTATATATTTAGATACTTAACTTATTGAGGTTAAATAAGTTTGTTCACTTGCACAGCCTTATTCTACAGTATATATAATATTAATAAAGGGCCCGCCGAATGATAATTATTATTCATTGTTCAGGTGGGAAGAAAATATTTTTCCAATAATACAAATATTTTACATAGTACAATTATTTAAAGTAGTATAAATACCAACAAAATATGTGGACCATGAGTGTTGTGGACGTTGGTTTATATGAGACAATAGACATTAAGCATTCTGAAGTTGTATTGTTAATTTTAATTTGAAAGCAATGATAAATCGTTATATTCAAAAAACTTTCTGAGCGACACTAGTAAGTTGTTATAATTAATAAATATGATGTAACGTAAGAATTACGATTAATTGCTCGACACAATTTTATTATAATATATTATATCAATATAGTAATACATGAAATTAATGTTTAACGCAAACAAAATGCCATATATTTTTATACTATTCATTTTGTGTGGACAATTTCATCGGTTTTTTCTATTTGTTGATAGTTTCTTTAGAAAACTATAAAAAAAAATCGAAAACTGTGGCAAATACAATACTGACTGGATACGATTTTCTATACTTCTTCTATACGAAAAAAGTGTTCAAAGACAAAATAAAAACACACACTTCATTGTAAAACCAATATATTCTTCACTTGGCACAGAATCTGAAATAAAATACTATACGAATACCATACTACAATAATATACGTTAACATCACGACGACCCGTAATCGAAACTGGGGCTTTTATGTGCGAGTACGATACTCGAAATGGTACTTTACTATCTTTTTTTTCTGTTTCTCTTTCCGCTTCGTGTAATAAATATATATAATAACGTAAACCATTTTTGCACCATCGATGGAGGAGGGTATGAGACGGGTTCGGCAGTCGGTAAATGCTCTCCTCGGATGCGATCGCAACCGTATATAGTCACATACAATAAAATCCATTATTATAATATTATTGCGGTACATATGAAAAGAGATGTACGGATTTCGATAACCTACCGCCGCGGAGACGACTTTCGTACGGACGTCACGACGACGATCTATTTAAATTATAACAGGTATGTTAATACGTTTATATATACGCGTCAACACGACCGCTGTAAGTGTTACCTTCATATACATGTTGCGTCCACTTGTGAAACTGTTCTTTTCGTGAAGTGGATGTCTAAATTGTGAAATTTGACGAAATTTCAGAAATTGGACATTTGGTTAATGAAATGAATAAATTCATTATTCATTTTATGTAATCAAGTAATTTAGTTCATAATCTGCATAATTTTTTATGAAACGGGAAGGTTTTTGTATATATCGTGTAATTTGTTTCATAATGTGAACATTATTACAACCTGAAACAACCTAGGCATTTGTGAACAAATTATATTATAATCCAACAGGTTGTTGATGAATTAAATTTATGAACCTAAATGATTGACAAGGAGTTTCTTATCTTGCATGAACATGATGAAATCTCCTGTCTCCTCGAAATCTCACCTATCAATTATTATTTCACGTATGAACAACCATTTATTTTTGTTTACTATTGTCCAATAATTACAAATTATGTTATTGATTTTTTTTCAAAATATTACTGTTGAACTATCCCTTTAGAACACCATACTAGGTGATAATATGAATTTCGTTCAGTAACGAACCCACGAATGTCCCACATTCCGTGATCCCGTTTGTGAAACGAACAGTTTCACAAAGTGGACACGACATATATGTGTGTGTGTGTGTGTGTGTTTGTGTGTGCGTTTACCTGCAGCAGTACAGTGACGTTTGTGGTCATCGACGGCGCCTACGAGTTGTGCGAGAGGAAAAGGAAAAACAATATAATAGCAATAACAATAACATAGTGTCTCTTGTGTCGTAAATAATTAGAGATTAAAGGGAAAATAAAACGAAACCCGAGCACACGATCCAATTACCGCGCGACTTCTGTTCGGTTACACATACACACACACATTATATATAAATATAATACAAATATGTGTGTACAGGATCCGTATGAGCCACGAGGTTTTTATTATTATTGTTCTTTGTCAGTGTATCAAGGACATTGAGTCCGACGTTCGTTTATCGTTCCGACCAATCCGACCAGATTTCTCTTTCTGCCGCCACACCACCATCGTTTTATATCACAACGCGGACTTCGCGTGTCCGGGTCCAAAACACGATATAAATTGTATATATATATGCGAATATACTTACTTTTTTCCATTCCCATCTCCTCCTTCTTCATGAAAAATTTGATAAATATCACGCAAAAAATAACTTAAACCAATTTCGGATATTTCTGATGTACCTATATTACACATGTATTCTATATATGTATAATTCTTCAATGTAAATATTTACCGTCGAGATATTATTCTTATGTCGACAACTAACATATTGACAAGTCTCAACATTTGACAAAAAATCATTTGTATAAAATATTTAAAAATCAATTATAGCTGACATTGATGTCAATAAGACTACCATAGAAATAACTGACTAGACGTCAATGGTTTTACGTTTAGTTTTACAAACGCAACAAAAAATAAATTTTAAAATAAATTTCGAGATAAACCTAACATAATCGTTTACTATTTTTAAATAGACTGATTTTAATAACACTTTTTTAGGTACTATATTTAAATATTTTAATATACGTCTACAAAATGTCAATTCTGACTAAAAAACAACCAATACAATTACATTACAACTCGTTATTTTCACCGAACAATACGCCTGTCGATTGAATCGTGTACATATACTTGGTAACACGGATCCGACGATAAATTATAAATCGTTTTCGATAACATAAAATTAAAACTCGCATACGTTCTCGGATAAATATAATATATATTAACACAACTAATAAGCACGTATAGTGATGACAAGACGGTGGCGGGCGGCCGAGCAAAATGGAAACTGGATCGACCTAATTATATTAGTACAACCCGTCTCGACCGACTGTGTGATGTAGAGTATACCCACGAAACGAACACTTGCGTATTTCCCACAACGTTCGTCGTAACAATATATAATAATTTATAACGTGTATTTACACATTGTGCGCGTACAACAATTATGGGATCCGAACGATAATCGTAATTAAATCAATTACTGAAATATTCAGGTTGAATAAATAATTATAACGATTTGATTATACTTTCACGTACGTTCTAAGTTATCAAGTATACATTTTAATACATGTTAATACATGGCCGTTAACGTGTAACGTATAACGTTCGTATAACCTACACGGACCGTAAATCCATTTCCGTTTGTTTTGTTGATATTTTGTTAAACCCAGTGAATCGCACGGCCAGAGTTTGCGTCGGTTCGCCGAGTAAATATTACCCACAGAAATCCGGTTTGTCGCCGTCGTTGTCATCGTGCACCCTGCGCTGCTCCCGCGCGTCTTTGGCGACGGATATATAGTGGTGTTATATCCAATATCGTCTCGTTAGTCACGGTACCTAACCTAACCTGGCTTCACCTCGCTCCTACACTATCGCCATCGCCGTTCGACATTCGTCGCACGAGAGAGAGTGGCCGCCGCAGCCCACGGTGATTTACCGGTCTCCCCCGCGAACGGATATAAATCAGTCTGGTCAACCGCCATCGTGCATCGGCTGAAGAGGGTGTAGACGACGCGACGACTATAGAAAAACAATAAATGCAGTCGGAATACTGTTTGGGTCCAATTTATTACTACAGCAGCAGGTCTCCGTTTCGCTTATACGGATAATGAATATGTATGCGTGTGAAATTTAATTTTAGACCCTACAGACTTTCCGTTTTGTCTCAAAGATATCTCACTGCGTGTATTCTAATAATATATAAGGTTCTGCAGTGCGGCAAGAGTTTTGAATAACAATATTGTTTAGCAGAGCGTTTTCAATGTGATATCACAAACGATTTTTAAACGCACATTGACCAAATATAGTATACAGGTTAGTCCGAATGAGAAAATAATCACCGAGTTTTATTCGCGTTTTACTCGACTTATGGATTTTTTTCAATGTGATCAGTTTAAAACCAATGCCAAAATAATTTCCGAACTTCTTTCCCCACTGGCCGAATCGGTAACTAATATTTTAGTCATTTTGAAAATATTTTTGAATTTCCAATTGACCTAACTCGAAGTTAAGTTCTATTAGGTACCAAAAATGAATTCACCAACGGAAGACACCTTAAAAGCATTCCCGGACAAAATTTTAAAACATCGTTTCAAAAAAAACTTAGTGAGTTATAAGTTCAAGTGAATTACTTAAAAACAATACATTATTTTCAGAATCTAAAAATCACTTGTATGCGCTCAGGACATGACGTGATATTATTTAAGATGTGTTTAGTGTTATTTTCCGCGTTTCGTTCCTCGCTAGTAGTAATAGCATGTTCATGGGCAGTAGTAGTAGTAAGTGCATGTACAAACAGACGTTGAAGGAAACGTACGGGCAAACTTGCAGGACGCGTATGCGCATAATATGCATTATACACATATAAATATATAAGAACAATATATCGCGTATTTCATTATTATGTATTATGTTATTATTATACTTGCGCGGCCCACGCAGTATAACGAAAACAAATACGAGCGCGTTTCATTGTCCGCCGGCGTGCATCTCGTGCCGCGTGTCCTCGCCCCGATTTTTTTGGGTCACTGAGAGATCACACACACACACACACACACACACACACACACACATATATTTATATGTCTTTCACTTTCGCGGCGACTGCTGCGTGCGCGTATATACAATGCACAGTATAACATAGTACTTACGGCCGCCGCCACCGCCGAGGGCTGCGCCGTGCGACGGGGTCGTCGTTAATTTAATATTTTTCACGTAGATTACGAGTGACACAAGGTTTATCATATGATATTTTAATAATAATATAAAAATGTTTAAAATCAATACAATTTATTTTATCTAAGCGTTTAAGAATCAAATTTTGCGTGAATTGGACAGTTTTTTAAAAATTGATTAATTTTTGGCTCAATATTTATAGCGTTTCGAATGTTTCAAAAATGACGTAAGCTGTAACGGAACAAAACGCACATTAAAAAACACCTGACAAAAACAATGCATACTATATAGGAAACGCGCGTCGCTCTCTTAAGGTCACCACAGCCAATCACTCGGCACTCAGGACCCAAAACAACTCATCGCAGCATAGTCGCCGTCGCCGGCGGAAATCTCTATTCTCAAAAACCTAACAAAGGTCCTAAACTAGATGAGCGTAGAGACTCGTTCTGACCGATTAAATCTCATAAAGGGCAAGAAAAGCTAGGCAAACCATACCCATGAAACACAGAAGAAATACGTGATGTTTAAAAGTCGATACAGCAAATGACTCGTATACTACTGGAACCTGTTTCGATAACACGTCACTTTTTATCATCTATTCATTTTTTCAATAAACCGAATAACGAAAAACCAAAGGACGGAGAAAACAAGGGGTAACCACACTAGCATTTCGGTGAGCCACCGACCCGACACAAATCGTCAGAATAACGGTATCCAGTAGACCTAGCAGCTAGTGCACCGGTGGATTTTCGTCCATGATCCGCCACACCGACTGACCAATCACCGAATTGGAGAACGACGACGAGACTATCGGAGTGGCCGATCGGACGATTACGACGAGCTGTCGACCCGACGTTATCCCGAACCCTGGTACATGACCAACTGCGGTGGACCGACGAGCAGCCGATCCGATATCGAGACACGTGACGGATGTGCTCGCCGGCTGTATACATCATCACTGTAGAGCTCTTGGCAACTACGAGGTACGCATAAACAGGAAACAACGGTCTTTTTTAAGACTCGCTCAACACTCTTCGTCGACACCCTCCGGCCTACTTAAGTCCCCACCTTTCCGGAAATTCCGTTTCGACTCCGAGTCATTTACTTAGAGCGGTATAGTCAACGGAATGTTCCTCGCCATATTGTAACGTATTTTTATATTTTCCACTTATTTTTGACGTACTTACCACTGACTACACTAAGAGAGATCACAGTGATTTCGGGACCACTGCCTAAGTTAATCATCTACCGAAGTCTAGTTGGCTGGTGTTAACCCTGCTGGCTCAATAGTATAAATCACTATAAAACAATCGACAATAAAATACTCGTTATTAGCCGTTTAAACTTGCCCTTTGTCATTTCACGTAGCGATGATTAGGAAACTTGCCGTTGCAAAGCATTTAAAATTTAAACTCAGATATCTATGTATTCTTTTTTTAGCTTTATCGGTCATGATTATATACGGCGCGGTATACTCATAAATTGAGTGGCCTCTGTTTCAAAGGCGTTTTCAAAGAGAAAAACGAGAGTATCATATCTGATCGTGATTTTTTAAAATATTTCTTGGTTAAAGTACACGCATTTTCGAATCTTTACTCTTATAGTCCCATTTCAGTAAACATGTCACAAACTTTTTACTTTTTTGTATTTTAACCATTACATTTAAAAAAATAATTTTAACCTCAAACTCTGTTTATTATTATCTTTTGTAGTTTTTCAAAATTCACACTTCAAAAAAAAAAAAATTATGACAAACTATATTTTTAAATAGGTACTGTTAAAATAGTATACGTCTAAGTTTGCAATACATTTTCAAGCATTAAATATTGCACATGATATTTAAAATAGGGAAAAATGTATTAGCTACAAATTCACAGCCGTAGGTGTAATGGAGACGACGAGTCTGAAAACTATTAGTAGTCGTGTTTTGTTCGTTTTATAACTTATGCCTAAGTATACACATACTGTCGTATTATCTATTCGCGACTATTCGCACGTATACGTGCAGCAGCACACCGACGCGATCGCCGTGAAGTGACGTATTTAAATAATGCACGTGGACTACTGCACGAAAAAAAAAAAGGCGTGCCTTAATGGTTTTATTGTGTACCCATAATCAAACACATAGATTTCCACGGCGACTGCGGTGCACGTTCGTGTGTGTGCGTGCGTACTCGTAAATGCCAGGATATCACGACTTAAAGAAATCAGCACACACACATTCGACACGTGTCCCCACGATCGGGTGATTAATCGAAATCGTTTGCATCCTAACAGCCGATCAATTTGTATATAATTTATACGTACTCGCAATATAATAACATCACGCGTTCACGCGCATATAATTTATAATATAATTCCTCTTTCTCTATCCGTCAGACGCGTTATTCGGCCATTTATAGGACACAAGTAAATTATTATATTATTTTATTACGCGGCGAACGAATTAAAAAAAAGGTAACGATATAAAATAGAAACTCCGACCATAGCGATATATTGAATGGGGCACATGGATAATAATAATGGTACTGTACTTTATTTATTTATTTATTTATATATTTTTTAGTTCGCGCGGTATAAAACATAATCTCAAATACGATAATTCGAAAACATTATTTATTACGTAACCTGAGATATCATTAGGCACATTGACAATTATTTGGCTGTTTAACCACTTATAAATATATATACTATTAGTATATATTTTGTAAGAAGCCTACGTTCGAAGAAAACGCAGTTAAATGACATTAATAGAACACGAACGTAGGAAGTGTCTATATGATATTCTATTTCGAACTAATTGGTACACAATAACAATACGTATATATAATATACTGTGCGACCTTAAAACATAACATGATTTATACACGTTGTTTTACAAAGACAAATCAAGATTGGTCTTTGAAAATAAAGGAAATCAAGAAGTCACAACATTTTTATTTGATTTTATATTTTATATACATAAACAAATAATATAAGTCAAAACCCGAAATGAAATGCAGTTAGTTGATTTTCACAACATGTCAACAAAAGTAAATTTTAAGTTTAAATTTCTAAATTCTGATCGAAACGAAAAATCTATCGGTTTTACAATACAATACGATTAATAGTTTCTATTAATTATTATATGGGGTAAATTCATCGGTGTACCTTATCGAACGTAGTGTTCGGAATTAATCGACGTGATGCATTAAAAAAAAAAAAAAAACTATAATACGACCCATTACAGTTATGGTTTAAGTGTAAAATGCTACTGTTTAGTAGGTATTATGTTAATGTAGTCATGTTTTTAATAAACCTACTGCTTGTCCTCAATTTTAACTTGTCCCGATCGATAGGTCGTTAGATATCGTTAATTTATAATATATATGTTACCAGAAAAGATGAAAATCAATCAATGACGATAATGACTAGTCAATAACGATGACTAATTTGGTTAGGTATTGATGTTAATAACTATAAGCATCGACGTTAATTCCTAAGGAAAGAATGCATGTAAAATCAATCCTAGTATATTAGTTCATGAAACATTTTTCTTATATGTACATAAGTATATATTTATATTTATTAAACTTATTAATTATAATCGTAATAATAAAGCATTAAAGAACTTTTTTCGTTACACGCGTTAGACTTCCCTCATACTACGTATTAAACAATTCTAATAATTTCGATAACATACGTATATATATATATATAAATAATTATAGCAATCATAAATATTTTATTTAGAATCGATCATTTATATACCTAAGCGAGTATTTTTTTTCTCTTCAAAATACTATGTATCTACAATTTATTAAACACAAAGTGATCTCGTGTATCTATAATAAACAGTCGTCGAGTTTTCTGAAATGTTTTCATTCTCGTTTACTAAACCATATACTCCACGTGATCGAAAAGCTAATGTTTTATGTTTAATTGTCACACCGACTGTTATAGTCACTGGAATAGTTGATAAATAAATATTTTTAAATTGTTATAGTGTTCTATGTAATTCGTAGTATATTGTAGACAGAACGAGATGAAAATTAACGATATAATATGGTGACCACTTCGACCCGCTACGGCGTGCAACACACATTTTAAACGATTATGCAACCACAGTAAACAATATGGTGGTGATATTGATCGACATCAGATATTATTATAATACAATGCAATTTTCAAATAAATATACTTTATTAAAACAAGTCAAGGGTTACTTAACTCTATATAATGTGTAACGTGCACTCGTGTACCAACAAAAGTTCATTATAAGTATTATATACGTATATATATATATACGTGAGTTCCACTTTCGTCACGACTGTTTTGTAATAATAGTTAGATGAGATCCGGTGGAGATATTTATTTTATATATTTTATTTGAAAAACAAATAAAAAAACATATATAATAGTAGTTGCGCATAAAAATAAAACGTTAATTATTATTATTATTATTATTATTAAAATATTACCTACTTGTTCTAAATAAAATATTTTTTTTTATGAAACTATTTAAATTTTAATAATATTTCAAAATTGTTTAACGATTTTTATATATTATTAAACGAGTGCAATCATTTTATTAATTCCGTCGACTGGCTCGTACACTATGTAGCGTGGGATGTAAACTTAATATTAACGTTACACGTGCATAAAGACATATAATATAAGTTTTATTTTTTAAATATTTACTAGGAAGTAATTAATTTGTAACATTTCGATCGCTTGATATGCATGGTGAAAAATTAAATTTTATGACGTTAATAATATATCTTCAAACATAATAAAAGCAAAGAAGCTATTAAAAACGGGTTTTAGTTAACAATTTTTCAGTTTGTCATTTTTTTTACAATCATTTTATTTATTATATTATTAATAATAAAGCGTTATTATAATCATGTGCAATTTCACAAATTGAAAAATCCCGTTCATGTGTTAGCTGCACAGATACGATGTTCAGGTTAAGTATATTCTTATAATGTCGGAACGCTAGGTGCCGGTTTATATAAAAATGTAACCACCTAATCGTAGCGTTCGTATTACACACAAAATAATATAAATTTTGAAATTAAAAATATTTACATCAACGACATCGATCCCAACGACATATTTTACAACAGACTGATATGATTCGTCGGGTTTAACGTTGTCGAAGTTTGTTTTGAATTCTATAAAAACAGTTATATTATTGTCCGCATTCTTCGAACAGTGAAGAAATCACACGCTCTTATACTCGTAACTGTAGTTTGCATCACACGAAAATATATCGATTAGTAATTTCTTAATCTCGTCGAGTGGCGGTGAATCGAAGGAATGAAATCTGTAACGCACGTTTGCATAATAGGTTAGATATCAGTTATAATAAATAAGACAAAATAAAACTTTTGATAGTAAAAATAATAACAATAATAAAAACACGCTGGAGCGAGCGTATTGTGTATAGCGAAATGTATATACAATGCATGACGACATCGTATATTATAGAGAATATTTAAACGAAGTAAGTGCGTTGAATAATTTCAATTTCAAAGAACGCTGCACAATCGCATTTATATATATAAGTATATGTGATAGTATGATATGGTCGCCAACCGACTGATGCAACGTAAAAAAGACTATATCGATATAAAAATGTTCATAAAAAATGTTCGGAAAACGATCATCGCAACGAAAAAAAATAATAAAAAAACCATATTACGACCTGTTGCCTACACAACGATATTAATATAAACGGACGTGTTTTAAAATGCACAATTAGGAATATCCTGTACAGCTGGACATCATATAACGATATATTATATTATCATAAAAAGAAAGTCGTGTTTTTCGAATTCGAAACGACCTTCGGAAAACGATTGCCGACCGCCAGGCCGTTAACATACGTTTCACGTGATGGCGTGATACCTACCAAACGTATAAAGTATAGCCGTATAGGCGTATTATTATTATTCACTTTATAACAATAATAATAATAATAATGATTTCAAACGTGATCTCGGAGTTACGAAAACGTTTGACTCGGTCGTCGCGTTCGACATCGGGGCGAGTTCATATAATTATTACACTATAGTAAAAAAGAAATAAATAGTCCATCATTCAAAATATTTCACACGAAAGAGAAACGATTTATTCAGGTAGTCAGTGATCGGCGGTGGGACCGGACATTGTTGCTGCGTACGTGTACACGTTATAGCGACACGCGAAAAAATCGTCATCCCTCTCAGCGGTCGTCGGCGGTTTGGACCGTTTTGCTCGTGTTTTGTTCTATCCTTTCTTCCCATTTCTTCTTTTTCGCTATTTAATCGGTCCTGTCGATCGTTGTACCACCACAGAGACGACGACAACAATAACGTACCAGATACGATGGTATTACACGCGTTATTATTATATTATACGTTGTTATTATTATTATTATTATTATTATATAGAAGAGAACCGTGCAACCGGTCTTGCAAGCGTCGGCGGCGGCGAGGTAAACGTCCGGCACAACCGCCGTCAAGGTCGCACGTACATACACGTATACACATGCTCACACGCGTACACACATACACACACGTGCACACACATACACACACACACATACACACACACACATACACACACGCACTATATAGTATATACACGACCTTACAAGGTCGTCTGCGTCTGGCCGGACGTTAGCCGCCGCAACCACTGACGATGTCACTGCTCCGCGAACGCGTAAAACACGTGAATACCCTCCCCGTTATCGTAGTCCCTCTTGTATCAAAATAACGATATAAATCGTATTTACCAACGATCCATAGATTATTATAATTAGCTGTAAATAATAATAAACATAAAGTTTGCCAGCTGACAGTTTGACTTGACAATCTACCACTGTGACAAACTATTTTTTCATTTTTTTTTTTCCGATATTATGAAAATATTCTTTGCTTGCAATGAAATTTTCGATTTTAAACTTGAAAATCGACCATGCGGTGATATGCATGTTAATAATTTTACCAATTTCTTACAATTTGTTGAAAATCGTCCGTGATTCTTCCTCGTGATTAATAAAACTATTGAGGAAACGGAAAAAAAGTGTCAAATAAAATACCAACTAGATACGACTCGCTGTCGAATAGTAAGGCATGTGGAAATCATCAGAGCGCTACTTCCACACGAATAAAAGTGTCAACAGACAAAATCGAAATAGCCCATCATCGTAAAAGTAAAATCACTACATTTTACTAAGAATCTAAAATTAACAAATATGAACTCGATACACACTAACATAACCTGATAGCTGAGGTTTGACTGCACGTACAAAATAAATATCAAACTTTTTGGTGGACGGCGTTTGAAAGTTGGTTTGTTGGTATGAATTTATTGGTAGGCGACACCTGCCCTCCCCTCCCCCCTTTCAAGTCATTGGTCCGTACTATCACAGCAAAGCATATTGTGTAATAACAATATTAATATTTTGTATGGACTTCACCGTTGAGACGGATATCGATATTATATACTCATTTCGATTATTGTAAACTCCGCGGTCATATTATTAATAACGTATGCTCGTATATTTTACGATTGAAATACGTAGAAATTATTATTTTTATCAAGAGGAAAATAACGCCCAAATTTTCCTATATATATATATACCTAGTTGTTAGTTAATTGATTTTGAAAAATAATATTCTTTGGTGGTATAAAATATAATCGTAAAACTGTTATTTACGGACTTTTACGCAGACGGAAATGAAAAATATACATTAACAGCGTCTGTTATTATTTAGGAAACGTATCGTCCGGTCATTAAAATATATTATATACGATGTTCCTAGATAGTTTTTTTTTATTTACGAGTATATGAAAACTATCTTTAAATTTTATACTTCGGTAATATACATATTTAAAACTTCATGCATCGTTGTCTTTTTTACATGTGTCTCAGCTCTTCACTACTATTTTTATTTTTTGCTTATCCTGACTATTTTATTATTATTATTATTATTATTATTATTTTTTTATTTTTTACTTAAATGGGGAAGATATTGTATAATTTAATGATTAACATAATTTTTTTCAAATGTGATTTTACATTTTTATTAATAATATTTGCAATTTTATTTGTTATTATGAATAACGATTTTTAAAATTCCAAATATTTTTGAGAACAAAATTATTTTTGTAAAATACGAGGTTAACTTATATTGAATTGAACGATTTTATTTGTATACATCAAGAGTCACCGTTCGATATACGCGTTTATATAATAATAATATATATATAGTTGACAACAATTATTACATTGTTAGGTTATTCATGGGGTGGAAGAATTTTTCATGTGGGGGGTCGTTTGGAGAAAAAAAACTGCAATCCGAGGTTAAGGCATCTCTTTAGGAATGTCTGTTGCACGTGTACAATATGTACAATACACACACACACACACACACACACACATATATATATATATACACGTAATTATACAAGTACTTGGAGCATTCAAATAGAATATTAGCGATTGCAATCGAAGATAACGTTTCCAAGAAATCAGTATATTATGACGAGTATAAAGAAGTTCTTTTATAAAATATCGTAACAACGACAAAAACTATATCTATTTGAATTTTGAAATAAAATTATATAATAAAATGTAGGTAAGTATATTAAATTACAATATATAATATATATACAAAGTGTTTTTTTTAAATTTATTTAGCTTTGTTTTACACATTTTAGCTTAACACTTAAAATGAATACATATGCATATATTGTAGTAAACAAATACAATTATAACAATTATAAAACGAAGCCCGATCTTGATATACAAGGTGTTAATGTCTGATAATATTTATTTCCTAAACTGTGAAGTAAAACATCGAATATCAAATATTTTAAAAACAAGTAGTCATATTATTCAAAAAAAACCCTTAAAAATTTGATGCCCCAAAAACGTAATGCCCGAAGCAATCGCCCCTTTAGCTCCTCCCTAAATACGCCACTGGCTGATGTACAATATATTCTTAATTTCGAAGAAAATATTATTTTTATTACATATAATTTATAATATAATATAGTTACGAGTATCACCCATTAACTATTAAATAATAATTATGAACGTAATATTTTCATTCACGTTCTATAATAATAATAATAATATTTTATAATAAATTACATAATGATTTGTATATACCTAATCAATATTTAAATAATATTTCTTCAATACGATATTAGAAACTGGTGCCGCTGCCAACGAACAGTCACAAAATCGCGCGTGGATCGTTGATTCAAGTAATGTTACAAAATATTTTTAAAAAACAACTATAATAACCGTATTAAATACTTACAAATATACGTATACTTACAAAAAAAGAAAAAAAAGTCAATTGTAATTTAATTTTTATTGACCGCATAATATAATAATATATAATATGAAAATTAACCACCACAAGTCATATATATGTAGACCACATACACGTGGATATTAGTATTTTTTTAATATACTATCGTACTTGATGTTCAAAATAAAATTTGATGACATTGTAAACAGTTATCTCGGGTTTAGAAACCGTACCTGTGTAATATCATATATTCACATGTAATATGCCAATATTGTGAGTCATGTCGCTCTCAAGGACGATTTAAGTCAGTGCTCACAGAGTATGCATAACGTTATTTCTGCAGCAGCGTACAATACCCTCTGTGGTATTTAATGGACATTTCGAGTACTTATAGTATCTAACATTATGCGCAAAAACATATATATATTCATTATATAGGTATTAAAATCACGTGTCACCTCATCAACGGTGTTTTTCGATAAAAAAAAAAAAAAAAAGGAAAACAGTTTAATAAATAATCAACTGCTATTTACTCAAGTTATCTGAACGGCATGAACCAGTCTACTCTTTACGGTTAGGTAATTATATATATTATATTGTACGCACGACGTAATAATATCTGATAAATAACAAAATTGTAGAACATTTTTTTTTACTTTACTTCTCGCAATTGCGCAATTTTTAAAATTGTTCTTCTTGTCGAAGGTAAATTAACGCGAACACGCGCGCGTACACTCTCAGTATATAATATATATATATATATATATATATATGTAACGCATGAACGTAAATTTTATGTGGAAATCGAAATCGTTTCGTAAAGGAAACCGCATAGTATTGCAGATGAGGAAAAGTGAGGAGGCTGTAAGGACGATCGAAATTTACTGTAGCGTAGATCACTTATCAGTCGAACCGGTCCATATATATATGTTTATATATCTACAAGGTATTCGCTGGGTGAACAATTTAATACAAGCACACATATCTGATATGAAAATATTACACATGATATGAAAATCGAATATATAATTGTTTTCCGAATCAAAACATTAACAGACTTTATATTATATTTCGTCATATCTCTGTCATTTGTTTTTCTGTTTATTATTTATATTTATAATATACGACTGTACGTATTATAAAATACTGCAACCACTTTGCATTACATTCTGCATACATTCGTTTTATTACTATTATTTTTTTAATTGATAAAACGAACGCGTAAATAATCTAATTGATTGCATTTTTGCCGTACATGACATCCGATCGAATATTTTCTTAATTCATTAGAAGTAATATAGTGGAAAGGGGGGGGAGGAGAGATCATTTGTAGTACATTGAGTCACTCGCACTCGAAATACAAAATTTACCGATAAAAGTGACAATGAAGTTTTTAGTTTATTATTGTACGCACCTACATATGAATGTTTAATTAGTTACACAGCTCGTAGATATACTCGTATTTTAAGCATCTTAATTATTAGCAATTATATAGATTAATACATCATGACCAACTAAATATGTCTGCCTAATGTAATCAAAACTGACATACATATCGATTTATACATAAAAATGTAAATTATAACCTTGTCACGGTTGCGAAAACGTCCATAAGTTTTTCCAGACTGTTTGGCAAGTAAATAATGACACACAGTTTTCACAATAAATGAATTAAGTTTATTCTATTTTTTCCTTATTGTTATGTCGACTACATCCAATACTATACGTCGTGTATTACGTTACGGACGATAATAACATTAGTCATTGAACCACGGGTAATTTTTTTTTTCGAAAACCGCCGGATACAGGTGGTCGAAGTTTTCGTACAAACACCATAACTGTGCACTGTTATCGGATATAGAACGACTATCAAACAATTATACATTTTAACGATCTAATAAATTTTTTAGTGAAGTATTGATATTACTACATGTGCCGATATCATTAAGAGAAATCGCGAGCCAAATATCAGATTGAGGTGATTAAACAACTATTATTAATAGTGGTCCAATTACCAAAATCGTATGTTACCGTACGATAATAGTGACAATTGTACCACAAAATAATCATAGTTTAGTTTTTTTTTAGATATCTCTATAACCATGTTAATTATTTCAATTAAATGAATGTTATTAATTGATTTTTATATACTATTTTTTTTTCAATTGACCAAAATAATATTTAGATAGATAACCCGTAGATAAACGGTGACTAAAAGTAGTACATTTTCTTAATGGATTGCTTATATTATAAAATCAAATAAAAATATATACATAAACTACAAACGACAATCTGGATTTTCGAAATTTAAAGTAAAATAATTTTACATAGTTTATTATGTTGTAGTACAATAATCTATAAAAACCAGTTTTGAAACTCTCTTAAGTTGGTATTTAGCACTCTTGCAAATACAGAAAGTATTAATAATATTAATTTGCATACATTCCTTAGTTAATGCTAAAAAATGAACATTATTGAGAACTACACTCGTAATTTATTTATATTTATCGGTTAATAAAGTTAACGGTTTTTAATTTGTCAATAAGTCTCAAATTTATCATAACACAGAATGTCTCGACTGTATAAAAAGAAAACCGAAATTACATAATTGATTTATTATAACAACGATATATAAATATAAGTATAAAAATACGATTTTTCGTCTTTTTTTTCGATTTACAGAACGAAGAATAGCAAATATTTTAATTAAAATCGATTACCCGATATTCGATCGAGTTAGTTGATAATATGGATAATAATTATAATAATAACAGCTTTGGACGATAATTAATAAATATATTGCTCATCAAAATTTAATTACAACGAAGGTACCTATATAATATAATTTTGTAAATATTTTAATGTTCACGATAACATTATATTGTTTGTGGGACGTTGCTCGTTTAAAATAAAGATCTCGGTTAGGTTTTCTTGTAATAAAATGGAAAAATACAAATTTTCATGTAACTCGCACGTATATATACGTATGATATATTAGAAATTAAATCCCATTTTTTACCTAGTATTTTGCGCTATATCGAACTCCATCACCTCCACATTTTGCCATCTCGGGAGAGTATCACAAACTTTTCAAGATTGCGACTATACATTACTATTTTAATACTTTGTTTTACCTAACCTAACCTTACAGTTAAAATACAGTTATTGACGCTTTGAAATGTTAGGATAACCTCTTTTTTTCTTATTATTATATTTCATATCGGTAATTTTATAATAGTATTATGTCGGTTTGATCAATCATAATTTGGATTTTGATTATTCTTTCACGTGCTCCGTTATTTCACGGTTTTTTAGTATTTTTCTGATGAACTTACGGCCTTTAATAGTGTTGGATACACTCAAAGAAATTTCCGACACTCCATACTTGTATTATTTTTATAATGTGAATTTTTGAATATATACATATATAATTATTAATATAATGGTTTTGACGAAAAAAAAAACATTTTTTTCATCTGTCTCCGTAAAACGTTGGTATTGAAAATATTATTCGCATTTATGTGTTTTGTTTGGGAATAACTGATGAATATTCAACAATAGTCGAACATGTTTTTATTGAAATATTTTTTTCTTACGTTTTAAATACCTCTCACTATGATTTTTTTTTGCATTAGAATTACTTTACCACTCTTGTATTTTCAATTTCATAAATGTACTACACATGATTATATTCGTCAAATATAATTTATATACTTCGTCCAAATTCCATTAAGAATTGTTGTTTTTGTTTTTAGATAAATATTTTTAACTCTTTTGAACGTTCGCTCATATAGTAATGTTTAGTATTTGTATCCTACAAAAAACATTTAAACACTAATAAGAATGACAATTCTATTTTTTAAAATACAATTAAAATGCAACGTAAAAATAGTCAACCTTTTTTTTTTTAAATTGTTTTCGCCATATAACTTTTAATTAATCATTTTCTACAATAAATAATGCTAACTTTAAACTTCAGCGCAAACAAATATTTAAAATTACACAGTTAAAATATATAATTTTTTGAATGAAGATTTGTTCACCACGATTATTTCAATTATATACAAATAAAAAACGAAATAAGAAGCGTCCTCTGTTTGAAGTTAATTGGGATAACGAAAACACAATACTGAAAGACATTCCTATGCTATATTATATACTCAATCTATAAGTGAAATAAACTCAGGAAAACTATTTCGGTCAATTTGCAGTGTCAAAAAACTCAAAACACATAGGATGTGCACACGATAAACGTAAGGCCGAATGTCTGAGAATTCGTCAAAAAAATATAATCTCAAATATTATATACACTGTCTGTTGTTGTGTTATGATGTATGTAGTTTTTTACACAGCACGACGAAAAAGACGTAGACAAAAACTCACTCGTTATCCGACGATTGTGATCAGATTTTTTTTTTAACTTGAACAGCACCGCTACATTATAATATAATGGATATATAATACATACATAATATTGTACACGTATGTAATCCTCGCGATATGTTTTTTTTATATTATGCTCAAACAATAACCGAACGAAATGAAAAAAACAAAACAAAACCGTTCATTTAACGAGTTTCGTTTCATTATCGCGACAATATTATAACACGACGTATAAAACAATATTATAATATAAATTATATTATATGGAGTGAATTTTTTGTCGCAAGCCCGGCTATATCTCGGTAAACATAAATAACTTGTATTATAATTTTTGTAAAGTTTTTGCACATTCCAATCTATATTTGTTTTCATAATTTTATTACATTTATCATTTATTTGTTGTATAACAACAATTAACTTTTTATTGTTAAATGGCCACATTTGATTTTAATTGGAAATTCTTAAGGAATATATTTCTAAGGAGTGAAAACATATTAATTTTTCAAATCCGATGAATACTTTTCGAATAATAAGTTTTTGACACAGGGAAGTGGTAGGTAAGGTACTTTCTAGATATTTAATATGTATCCTCTTGGAGACGTTTTATCAGAAATTTTTAATACCAATACATTGATTATATATTTATATATAGATGATACACGTTTATACGTAAAATGGAAACACGTAAATTAATAACGCGATGTGACGTTAGATAGCTTAAATAGTATTCGTACCTAAGAATAATAATATTAATGACCGTAAACGTAAATTTGGACCATTCATAAGTGGTACTCTTCACGGTTAGGTTTATGGGACGTAATGAGTATAATAACTAACCGCTTGGGCACACGTCTTCGTCGTCGGCGAGTAACGAGACCGGTATTTATTTAAAAATTGTCTCTCACGCACGCCGTTTTGTCATCCGAAAATCTTATGCCATTATTGAAAGTTCACATTGTCAATTGACACAACAGTATATTATTACGCACTTGTACATCGTACAAAAAATAACGAATCAATAATTAGTTTAAATAAATTATTTACGACGTAAACGCTGTTATTATAAAATCTGCACATGCTGCAGTTACATTTTGTATACGAGTATTAATATAATGCCTGTGACTCGCGAATCGAAATATCATAGTGGGCTATTACAATATTTTACGATATATACATATATTATACGCTGCAGTTGTAATATGGCTGTTATGTTGTCTAGTCTGAAAAACTCGTGTCGAATTTTCCGAGCGTTTTCATTGCCCTATTGGTATATATATCTTTTTCTTTTTCGAAAAAACTTGGTCTGAATGAGAGGTAGAGTTATCAATTTGTCGAAATCATTTTTATAAATGAAATGGTACAATATATGATGTGGATTATTATGTTTCACAGCATACTTGCAAATAAATTTTCAAACGAAACCAGAACATCAATTGATCTAAAAAAGTAATTTAAAAACGATATAATGATATTATACCAATTAATTAAACATTCGTTCTAATAAAAATAAATACAATAAGCATATTATAATTGCTGTTCTAAAATCATGTTCATAAATCGCGTGTTGCAATAATGTTTGTTAATTAATTATTTATGTCAATGACTATTGATCATATATATATATATATATAACTCGCACAAAAAAAAGTTTCTCGCTAGACGATCTCATTTTCCAATTAAAAATTCAAATTAAAAACAATTAAAATAGAAATGTATACGTGAATAAAAATGAATGTTTGTACACTGTGATAAATATAAATTTACAGACGTGTTCGATCTTCGAATGCATAATATTATAATTATTACAATACTCACTATCAATGTATAAAATGTGTTAAAAAAAGTTATCAATAACTATTATTTATGTTTACGTACGCGTTTGTTAATCAGTAATTATTAAATAATAATCGAATAAACTGTATATATAATAATATATTCTTAAAAAAAATTACAAGATTTAACGATAATTTTTTTTCTCTTTCATTACACAATTTGTTTCACCTTTATGTTTGCATACATACAAGTACCTGTAGTCACAATTTCGGTTTTCACATCATATATCTTGTCTTTTCATTTGTCATTCCCATTCTACTTACAATATATTATTATTAAGCACACATTACTCATAACGCGCTTATTATTGTACGCATCGAGTTTGGAATTTAAAATGTATTTAAATTTGGCAACTATTCGACCTAAATTTCGAATATTATCGATACGCATTAAAGACAAATCACACAGCACTATTATATTATTCATCATATGCAGTGGACAGAAAAAAATACATTTATCTCTTTTGTTTTTCACACTTAAACATGAGAACTGCGTGTGGGATATAAATTATTACACGGTTGACAGGTAGACGATCATTTTGAGGTAAACGTGTTTAAATTCAGGTAGCGTTATGTGAAGTCATTGAGAGAAAAAAAGTTATGAATACTATAATAATTTTTAAAAAAACGAATGTATGTGAGAATGCATATTTATTTTACCAGCAATTATGTAGTCTTAATAAACTTAAATTTGAATCTGATATTTTTTATCTAATATTTTGTATACTATATTGTATATGATGTTAGGACATATTATATAATACAACATGAATGATTTAGATTAACGTGGAAAAAGGTAAAGGTAATGATTTAGGCGGAACGTAGAAAAATAAATAAATATACGCGCACGCATTCTATCATCACTAACATTTTTACTCGTGATTTTCTATTCTATTAACTGAATTGAACAATTTTAAGGCCCTAGTTCAATTTTTTGCAACCTGCACCAGTGACAAATGGATATATTTCATATGCTGTAGCAACTTAGTAAAATCGTTCTTTTCATGAAAAGTTGACCATTTCATGAAATACGACAGGTGATACGTCTCATCAGACATGGGCCTACAACTCCTGAGACAAAACGTCAGAGCATGGTGTGGAAAACACGTAGTGAAAGTGCTCCAAAAAAACGAGTGATAATTTCGGCGGGAAAGGTGTTAGTGACCGTGTTTTGGGACTCTCAAGGTGTTTTGTTGGTTGACTACCTTGAAGAAGGAATATGAACTAATGCAGATCGATATTGTAAGGTTTTGCAAAATCTTTGAGCTGCCATTAAGCGAAAACATCCTGGTTTTTTAACGAGAAAGTCATTTTTGCTTCACGACAATGCTCGTCCACATTCTGCTAAAAAACCACAAGAACTACTGGCTAAATTCAAATGGAATATTTTGATCATACACCGTACTCACCCGATCTTGCTTCCAATGATTTCCAATTATTCCCTCAACTTAGGGTGCACTTGGATGGTCAGCGTTTTGTCAACGACGATGAGGTGAAGAGTGCAGTGAACGATTGGTTCAAAGAAATGGACGCAGAATGGTACGGTAGCGGGATAAGAAAATCATTTTCACGGTATTAAAAATTTATTGATCATAATGGTGATTATGTCGAAAATAGATATACATTTAATTATTGAAATAAATTGTTTTCAGCATGTTTGTATTTTTTTTCTATTTTTCCCCGACGGAGAAACTTACTTTTGGACTGACCCTCGTAGAAATCGATTAATTATTATATTTTATGAAATAAGAAAAAAATGTCATTAAATGGATACTTTTTATTCAATAAAAAATGTATTATTTTCATTATAAAGTTGCTGTGTGCTGTTAAAGTTCACAAAAACTTACCAATGAGAGAACTACTTTTCCTTGGGCGCGAAAATCCTAAATGCACCATTATTTCATAGTACCTTGGCATTATTTTGATGTGTAAATATAACCACGGGAAGCCTAAAAACATTTTTTGCATCAACGTTTTTAACTTGAGCTAAAAATTACTCATATTTATTATTCGCTTGTAGTTTGCGATTTTGACAAGTCGTTTTCATATCCGAAGCGCCTTAATATATTATTGTTTGTGAAACCCACACATGGCTGATTATTCGTTCGAAAAGAAAATACGAGCGTTGTAGAAGTTTTTTCAATACATATATATATATAAACAACCGTTAAACATTTTTATTGTATGCACGGTATACACAAACACAAGTATAAGTCATTATGTACATAGTAATATACTGTTGCGATATTAATAATATTGTCTAGGCGTGGTCGGCGTCAGTATGTATACATGACTAATTAGTATATATACATAGGCACTCGAGTGTTACCGTAGGTAAAATAAACGTTTTTATTTGGACAAACAGTCCAAGTGCGTATAATATATTATAATGTATACGTCTTATACATGTATTCTGCGGCGTAAATGACCAAATTGAATTTATATAAAATGATCAATTGTTTCCGATTATTCACAGTGTGTATATATATGTATGTAATAATGATATTTGATGCACGATAAAGAATTAATGTTAATGATTTGAATTGCGTCTGTATGTACTAAATCTTTTAAAAGAATAGGAAAAAATTAGCGAAAACAATTCAAGACATTGTCTAAGTTTAACAGTGGTGTGTTAAAAAAGAGTGGGATGAGAATGTCATATACCTTCCACGACGATTGTTTTTTTATAACTCTGGATAAAAATATACAAATTTTCGTACTGAGAGTTCAGCATTTCACGAGACAGACGTCGCAATCAAAGAACGCCATGTCACAATATAGGTCATTGTTTTCAATGAGCCAAATACTAATAAATTAAAACTATTGTGTTTATAATTTTATTACTAAATATTTTCTATAGCATTTAATCTGCAATAACGTCTTTGAATTTGGTAACAATGCTATGTTATATAGTCGTGTTTATTACTACTCGTATTATTCTCGGTTTAGCAGAAACCAACGGACGAACAATATTTTAACATTTTTAATAATATTTTTGAAAATATTATAGTAACGTGTAACAGTTTCCATAACAAATTGCTGGAATGAGCGAGCTTTTTTTCTATATTAACCGTTGTAAAATTGAAACTTGGAAACACAATGACATAAAGACGTGCTTAGATTAACTTATGATCATTTTTGCCTTATAAAAATATTAGCTTCGGAAATTATAAACGTTGATGTTGTTATAGAAGAATTCAATACTTTCGTGCTGGAGGAGGCTTGAAATTTATTATACACAAATAGTTTTATAATTATATTCAATACTAAAAAATTAAGTATGTTTTTTAATAAATAATTTTTTTTTCGAGAACAGCATAGTTAAGTAGATGCCTATAAAGATATTATTACTGATTGTCTAAACGTAATACCGATTGTAGATGGTTATTCTTGTTATCCTATAATAAATAATATATATTTATGAACACAATTTTGATTAGGACAATATGTTTATTAATAAATATTAATTATTGTTTTGAAAATAGATATCAACTATATCACACCTATATGGATAATAAACGAGATGAGACTATAAAAAGAAATGGAAATATTTCTTAGAATATCAACTATAACATATATTATTAAAAAGATGCCTCTACCTATCGAGTAAAAACACAAACAAAAAAAAACTGAAGAATATCCAAAATGCTTACTTTCTCTTTTACGATATATACTGTTATTATTACTATAAACATTGTATAATAATCATCGAAAATCAAAATATTATTCATCGTTTTAATTTTTCTATACGACATTATAATAATACTCAGGTACATTGTGGTTGATAAACGAAGGTACAACAACAGCGCACAAGACCTTCTGTTGTTTGTTTATTTCGCAAATTCGAGTGCAAAACAATATTATGTAGATCACACCTATTTCGGTGCAGTGTCGTAGGATATTATTTAAACGATTGATTCGATTGTTATCTTTGGCCGCTGTACCTATACAGCCGAATTAATTGTATAGGACGATTAACGAACGACCTACACGCTGTCATGTATAATATTATTATTGACCTTATCACATCGACACGTATCATTACGCATACAATATATTCGCTCTTCGAAAGAAAAAAACCATTTGCTAATTTAAACAGCTTGAACGTCACGCCAACGGGTTTTATATTATTCCACGTATACAAACATTTGCTGAAAAATGGTTTTCTTTTTTTATTTCGATGTTATTTATTTTTATCGATTTTCTATACTGTTTTCCGGAAAGAACATTACATAAATCAAACACGCGAATATCGGTGGAAAGGGCTCAAAAATCATTAACCTTGATTGGCGTGAACGTGTAGTCAATCCCATAAGAGTATAAAATTATTACCTTATAATTGGCGGGAGTTTACTACGTATTGCAATATACGGTAAATCTCAATGCAAATAACCTTAAATGATTACGTATAAAAATGCCGTAAACTGCGATAAAGTTCAAACATCGATTACGAATAAAAAGAACGTACGCGACTTCGGTTAAAATAAAAAACTTAAGACTATGAAACTCATCATCGTGAACTTAACCCACAAACATATAACTGCGATATTTGTAATATGTTACACACTTTTTAATATGTCAACTGACTGTGTTACGTTTGATTCGAACATTGAGTTCGTAACCAATACAGTTATTATTTTCAATGTATAATAACAAGTATTGCAGTTTTGACAAACCGCTTCGAGTTTCTTGTAGATCAAACACGCATATTATTATGAAATGATGCATTTCTTTCTGTGGCCCCGACCGTAGTCATTGTATTGTAAAAATACATTTTCAAAGTTAATGCCTACATTTAATAATTACAGCGATCTTCGATTCGACCTAACCTAACCTAACCTAACCAATAGAAAACGATCTACGATTGGGTTCGATGCATAATGTCACGCGGGGCGATTGACCGCGATGCACTTGTTGCCAGACGCCCGCGCAAAATCGTTTGATGCGAACACTTTGATTATATTGCGATGTCCGGATATGTAAACAAAATAATGTGTCAAATATACGACGACGATAAGCGGAAAAGCGTAGGAATTGATTCATGCCGCGACAAACGTTCGTCCCGTTATTCGATTATGTTTATGATTTATCACAATATACGTATTGTCGTAATACGTAAATATATTCGTTAATTAATAAGTTATTAACAAAAAAAAAAAAAACAAAAGTTGTTTGAAAATGTGTTAGTTTTGAAAACAGCTGGTTTATGATGAACTCTATTTTTGTAATGGAAATTCCGTGTTGTCACATTACATTTTCAACAATTTCAATTTGAGGAATATTGAAAATATAGATCTCGACTAACAAATTAACATGTTATACAATAATATTGAAACAGAAAAACCAGCTGATGTTATAAAATGGTGAAACATAGAATATTTACAGTGGTTAAAGGAACCCCAAGGGATGATTGTACAATATTACAACAATATGCAATATATATATATATTATATAATATATATCGGTTTGTACGATACGATTTGTCATATGAATACATTTTAACCATTGTAATGGGTTATAGGTACCTATTTAATTAATAAAATAGGATAGTGAGATGATTAAATCTTTGTGTTTCGTCGAGACTAACAAATATAATATATATTCTAATGATGATTGACCGATTCAAAACAAAACAAAATATATTTTAATTAGTAAGTATAAAAATACTATGTTTATGATTTGAGTACTTGTGGATTACTTTAATACATGTACTGAAGATTGTAACATCGTTATCGAAATACGTAATTACAAATAAAAAGTGAATATTTTTGTGGAATTGAGTTTTTTCTTTCTATAAAACTACTATGATACGCATTCGGGTAATATCAAACGAGCGACTATACAGAAATGTATTTATTATATATTATAGTATAAATTATTAACTCGAACGCGTAAGTAAAATTATATATAATACGCAGGAATGGACGATAAAAAAACCAAACCTAAAATCGTATGGGATTTCGTATAATATATTTGTAATTCGATTGAAATTGTTTAGATTGTTTAGAAAACATAACTTACCGCCGTGTGGCATGCGGTTTATAAACAAAACCATAATATTATTCGTTGTTTATTCGGTAATTCGATAAAAACGACAATCGTATAACGAATACATTATTATTCATTATTGGAAACACGTGGACGGTTCAGATTGTAAATTATTATCTACGAAATAATTTAACATTTAAACGAAAGTCGTTTAAAAACATTTAGTCGAATAATTCTTATGGGAATCAATTCTAAGTGTGTACATTTTAACGTATATAACACACAGATGATAGTCAATAATCGATTAATTTTTATTTTTCAAACCAATATATTATATCGTAATTACCAAATTACCCATGTATGTGCACGTATGGTCACGTATGCTTTCACTTGTGCGCAAAGTTTACTTATATTATAATATTATAACGTTTATGTTGTTTTAAAAGTAATAATTGTCAAATCTGAAAAATATGTAGGATATCATCTCCTTTATCAGATATATTAGATGTAGGACTAATTCATTAACATGTATGCGTTCAGAATATTTTGTTTTCTTCCCGCGCGCCCATTTTTCAAATAAACAAGTGATTTGCTTTGGATTTCTTATGATAATACAATATTTTATGTTTATGTTTGTATTCATGGTGTGTATGTAATTTTTTCATACCTGCTATAATAGGTCGTCAGTACTACGGAATACATACACTTTTTGTTTTATATAATTTACGACTTACGCAATTCTATCAGCTATATAAAATAAATAAATAATGCGTACGTAAATAACTTCATAAATCGAATGAGTATCGACAACAATATTCGTGTGTAATATGATATATTTACTGTCAAGTTTTACGTTTTACACGTACCTACGACTCACAAAATTGTATATTCTGAAAATATTATACGCACCGATCACAGTTATCCTATTTCGCTTATTCGATATAATTGAGAGTTTCTATTATACAAATTAACAGGTGTTTACTATATAAACCTACATGGAATTTAAATATTATAATAGTGTTAACCGAAGGACTATCTAGCCAAGTAAACCTCTATATAATTATAGGTGTATATACTTAATCATTGAAAATGTGTACAACACATTCAATTTTTATATACGAAATGTCCATAAAAATAATAAATAACACGAAAGAATGTTTGATTATAATAGACTACAAGTTCATAAAATATACTCAGTAGAAACTTAACGGAATGTACGATTAATTGTTCAAAAATACAGGTATATACTTAGCTATATAATAATAGTAATATACTCGCTGCATTTCTAGGCAGTCGTACTTGAAAAATGTAATTGGTTTAATTAATTAATCATATATATATATATATATTTATATACTTTTTTTAAAATTAATCATTAATGGCATTCTTGTGCCGTATTAATACAATATTCGCGTACATTCCGTCATCGTCGTCGTTTCCCTGAACCACGTCGACCTCTACAAGTACGAATCGCCGTCGTACTCAAGCAGTCAACCGTTGTAAAAATTCCGTCTAGGCTTGTGCAGTCGAAAAAACAACAACAACAATATAAATATTAATAATAACGCGTTAAACTCGGATTCGTGTCGTCAATTCATTATTACGTTCTTAAATTAAGATCCAAGGTTTATCGTATTATATTACTGTATTTTAATAACAACTTCGTTCGAGTTAATATAATAATTACTATTATTGATATTATTACGCCGTGGTTCGATCCATTCTCGTTCGTCATAAATGGTTGACGAGTTTACACTGTACAATATGCCAAATTACTACACAGTACGCTGCACGAGTTCTTAACAACGATCAACCATACCGTACTTATATTATTATACATTAAATTTAACGAAAGATTTTGAAATAATTTACAAGGTTTTATAATTAAAAAGAAATTATCAAAAATATTATTTAATAGGCAATTGTAAACATTGTTGTACGCGTGTTATAGGCGTACACGTAAATGAACATTGACGATTCAAGTACGAATTCTAAATTATATATTGTTTGAACATACATAATATTATCGTCGTGTCAGAGCCATCACGTTCTTAGGGACAGGATTGAGTGGCGAGCAGCATCTTAGACCTCGCATTAATTTTCAGTTTAATCTGAGACCTAACGTTTTAATAAGCATAGTTCCAGTTTGTTAACCATTGCTCATAACGCGCTACAAAAAGGTGGAACTGGATTGCATTCAAAATATATTTATTTTTGAGTTTTTTTGGATTCTATAGATTTTTATCTATAAAATCTAAAAAGGATTATGTTACAAATTTAGCAAATAGTCGTACAAATAATGTAATAAAATATTCACACAAAAAATATATTGGATTTCATACATGTACGGCGGCGGACGCCGATAAAAATAATTATTTTAGAAATACGCAACGAAGCGAGTAATGTACTCGTTTTCATGGTGCCTAGGATATATTATTAGTGATCGAAACGTGATTTTACCTAAAAACTTCATTTTTAATTTGTAAATAATTATTTGTTTGATGTAATGATGAAATGGATTAAAAAATCTATCTGCAATCGAACAAGGTACTACTACAGCGATTATGTAGTAAACATTCGCAACTAAAACTGTATCTATGCAGTGTTTTACATTTCATCGCTATCTCGTTGTGTGCCTTAGCTCATTCATTTATACAGAAGCATTCTTGTCTGTATTTCGAATAAATTTATCACCGCTTGTTTCCTTTGACATATAATCATTGATCAACTAGTAATAGTTTTTGATTTTCTCTCTTTGACGTTTATTAAATTCTATACATTATTCCACATACTTGACTGCAAGGGTACCTCTCATATATAATTGTATCAGACTACTATTATACATAAATAAATACATTATATTGTTGTACGTAATATATTATTATTAATTTTTTAGTAATCAATTTCTAATATTATACGCCGATTGCACACGATATTTTTTTTCAAACGCATATAAATACGTATTTTTAATATGTATTAATAAGATATTAAACTGATTATTTCTGCAGTTTGCATTTTAAAATACGTCTAGTATCAGTAGTGTAGCATTAGAAAAACTAACTTATTCAAAATTCCATTTACGTAATTTTATCTTTTATTGTGGGAACTGTAATAAAAAATTACTATTTCCGGATTAACGTATTTAAAAAAATATATATATTTTAAGTGTAGGAATTTTAAAATATTTAAACTATAACATACATTCTATGTAATATAAATATTTTTTATAAATATAAAACCAAAATTAGAATTGATTTCGCAAATGTTTGTATAGTCTCGGAAATTAGTAAAAAAACTACAAACATATAAATTAAGTTTATTAAAGTTATTAAAATAAATCAATTACTAAACGAATTTAATTTTTCTTAAATATTCGATATAATGATGATTTATCGTAAAACCTATATTAATGAATTATCAATTTTGAAGCATATATTAAATATATGTATATCTTAATAAAACATACATAATATATCCAGTGGCGGCTCGTGGTAGCTGATGAGTAATGCGAATTAATATATAAAATAGTTCTCTTTTCTAATTTAAAAAAAAATCGAAATGACTAATCATTTAGCAGCAATCATCCGATCTTCTTATTGCATGGTCGAAAATAATGCTCCACGTGCTTATGAATCGTACAGGCTGGAGAAAATTATTATCGTTGATATTAACAGGTTGACTGTCTTGTGTATATTGTTTTGTATACGAAGTAATGTCCATACTTGTACTTGCAAATGGTTTATTCTATTAAAAAAGTTAGAACTATAATTGACAAAACTTCATTTCTGTACACGAAACTTATTTAATAATGTCACGTGTACAAAAAAATGTATACTATATAGAACAAAAATGATAAGTAAATGTGTGTACAACAATTTGTACATACGGCCAAAAATCCCGAAAAATAACTTGGCATTCAACCTCTTATTTATAATATATTATGATTTTATAATTTGGACGACGTGGCGCATTTGATAATGGTTTAAATGTATCCACACGTGCACGTACAATTCGAGTCTTACTGTGTATTTAGATACTCGTGTATACATCTCGGACGACGTAACTTTCGTTCCTACACGTCACTACACATACTTTATGCGTATTTGACCCTGATACTCACAACAAACAATACAACGTCAAAAACAAATTTATCTTATTATTTTACTTGATCCAATTTTAATAATATTTGAATAAACAATTAAATTATTTATACATTTTAAATTTAAATTGTTGTTTTTCCTTTCCTTTAATTTTTAAGTAAGTGGTGCGATCGCACTCTCATCCAATCCAGAAACAGTCATTGAATACATGGTTTTCATTTTCTCTTCAACCCATAAATTGCGTTGATCTTTATAAAAAGGTAAATAAACCGATATTATTAAATTTAAACAATAAAAAAAAAAATTATTATAATACGAGTATAGAATAATTATTAATATACTTAAAATACTTAAAATAATAACCTATCATGACCTAACCTAACGCTTAATATATTTTGATAAAATGTAATTCTTTGTTTAAATCGATTTATGATTCTAGAACTGCATTCGCAATTACTTGGTAGATATACAATATAATATGTACTTTAACATTGTCGTGGCGAAATTTACGTATTATATAAGTGTGGACGATGTTATTTACTATGATAATAATATTACATTTATTTTTTAATCTATATAATTATATCTAAATTTTCAACAAAAAAACAATTAAATTATAATACACGCATTTTTCTAAATACCGAAGGCTGTTTTGTATAGATATATTATAACATACCAATTCGATAATCGTAATGTAAAAATTGGTCATATCAAAATATCAATATGTCATATTGAAAATAATTGGACGAACAGACAAAAATGCAATGCTCATATATAGTATAGTTATTATCAGTTCGCGGTTAGGAGTGAAATAAATTATTTTTCAATACGTATATACGCAGATAAGACGAGACAAAACAAATGCACGACCTTATGAAAAAATATTTTTTGTGTTAGCTGTATCTATTGTAGTTATGAAAAAATAAACATTTACAATGCCTAAAATATAAGTATATTTAATCGCATTTTGAATGACCAAACCGATATATTACAATTATAGACTGATAAAAATTTACATATAAAATATATAAATTTGTGTATTTAATATTGAAAAATCGGAAAACAGTATTATGTACGAAATTTATTATCAATACAAGAACAACAATGATAATATAAAACGATAGTTGATGGTCAGATATTATTATTTTTTTTTTGACATTGGATCCCACGCAAGTTGGTTGTCGGAATTTGTTTGGCACGGTGACCAGGTATTTTTAATATAATTTCGTGATTAAAAACAATAATAGGAAATGAAGTAACCTATCCGATGACGGTCCTATTGTTTTTTCCGGACGAAATATATGCGATTCCAATGTGAAACGTAGGAGCGTTGACAAGGTCGTACTGGGATTTCGCGAGCAAAAACTATATATGTGTACTTGCAATATATTATAAAAAACAAAAAGAAAGAATTTGTATACTCAGCAATTTCAATCTCTGATCTCCCTTCCATAAAATACCACTTGTTTGTTTAAGGCGACGATTTTAAATTAAATTGATGATTACTTTTTTTTATGTAAACTGGCGTTAATAAAGGTATTTATTTAAAACCATTTGTTGCCCTCTTTCTCCCTCGTGCAGAAATCTGAGACATCCCGGCTACGCGTCCAAGACCGCTTGCAGGGGGCTAGCGAGATAGGTCATGCCCCCCTGCTATTTTATTTGATATTTGTTTAAATTGGCGATATAATTCCTTTTAAATGTCAAATAATTATCAGTGGTTTTTTTTACGTGTGTCAAAATAATCTATTATTATTTCTAATAATCCCGCCTGAAACAGTCACAGCTATAGATAATCTATATTCTTACATCTTATTAGGTGCGCGAAACGTTACCTATGGAAAAATGAATATTACTAAGGAACTTGGAAGAAAAAAAATCAGGAAGATGTAGAAATTATTGTCTCAAAGACAATGTCAAATTAACTCAAAATTAGTATAGATCTGTTTATTAGACAAAAGAATAAAGAAGAAAATGAAACACTTCTAATTACTATCGACTTATAATTGTATACATTTAACTAATTGACAACTAATTATATATATTTATACACAATGACATTTTACAAATATTGTGTTAGAGTGTTATGATTTAGATTATAAACATTTTAAAGATTAAGCTAAAAGAACATTAAATAACGTTTTCACAATTGTTGACTTCAACTTATTCCAACCATTTCCTGTAAAAATCAAATGGTAAATAACGCGTCGTTTTACATAGCTTTTCTCGGAATAGAAAGCCAAAAATCATTGGCGAAAAATGAGACATTCGTATACACACACACACATGACATTATATTATAATTTTTTAAAACAAAATTATTCTATCGACGTTTTCGTATAATTGCATAATTTATTGGATGACCGCACGCATCGCCGTCATCGCATTTCCGGTCGGAAGCGACTACTATTTGGCGTCGGCACGGACATTGAAAATAATTCGGCCTTCCGCGCGGACACTCACGACCCGTAAACACGCGGTGGAATAATAAAGAACCTCACGATTGACGATGTAGGAAGCGCTCCATTCAATGCTAATGCGACAATCGCGAAAAAATTTAATCGACCGTTCGGATGGATAGGCGAGCGTCCGTGGGACAGCGTGTCTCTTGTGTTTGTGTTGGGTCCGATGGAGGAGAAAGAGGGGACACATGAAGTTCGTCGTTGTCGTAATAATAACGTGAAAATAATAAGTTTCAAGAGACAAAGTCCTCGGAATTTTGTGTTTTTATAAATACTTCATGTTACCGCGTGTTACGTCACGTTACGTCATGTAAGAACTTGTTCGGTAATAACCGAGTACAGATTCCGATGGTTGTCGGTCGAAAATACAGGGACACGATGCTTGGCGCACGATTATATTATTACGACGGCGTTCTTTCGTTGCCGAAAACACGAAACCGTTTCCTACAGTAAGGCGCAACGCGCAACTTGGCGGTACCGATGTGGGGCTGTGCTTTAGTTCAAGATCACATTATGGTACGATATCTCCTACGATTATATAGGATACAATAATACGAATGAAGTGCTGCTAGAAAGAGATACGCGGCGGTGCAACCTTACACTGGGTGAATCTCGCTATAGTCGTCGGTTAATAATCGTTTGAGCGGAATAGATAAATGACGGTCTAACGAAAACTTGCTTACAAGTGCAAGTCAGTGTAATCGGCCAACGATGAACCGTGAATGATAATGATCGAATGACAAACGTATTGATGTATCGATTGTATTAAACTTCTCCATAATAATCATACATAATAAATACAATATATTATATTTACCGGCCACTGTTTTCCGGCCGATTTCTAACTCAAATAGAATAGAACTGATGGTGACGATGAAAACCTATATTTGTCGTCTTCTGTCTTTTTGATACATTTCTTCTTCGTCTCCCGACTTAAATGTCGCATTCACGTATATTATTCGTAAATGCGGTCATCCTAAATATGTCAGTTTTGTTGCGGGTTCAAATCGTTTCGCTAAAGACTATGTCTGGTGTACTCCATGGTCCGTGAGAAACAAGACTCTGTGACCAACCTACCAACAGAACAATTATACAAGCGGCCCAGTAACAACAACTGAATGAAGAAACGGGTCCGTCCAGCTTTACTACTGAAACCATAAATTCGGAATTATCAAGTCACACTACAACGCAATGTTGTAAGTTGTCCCGTTATAATATAATATACTGTTATGATATTATCTACTCGGATGAGCTAAGTTTCGTATGATAAATAAAATGCCCCGAAAAATGGTTTATTCGGCTCTTATATATGATGTCATTATTATAATACCGGCCGTACTTTTAACAGTCATACCGAAATCGATTAATTCATTGACGGAACAAACCAGTTCACATTTCGTACGTTAACTCCGTTATCATAGTAGAGCATATACTTGGAAAACGTGTCTCGTTTTATCATTTAGTATAACCTTCGATAACCGTTTTTTAATATTTTCATTACAATGACAATATTTTCATGTAAATTATGATGAGATCATAGCCAACAAACATTACTTTTGTCGAAATTGCGTTGACGTGCATCCGACATACTCTAATTTTTAAGTACAATATACCGTAGTATGGCTTATACATTTAAAATTGTATGTGCAATGCGTCGATGTGTGTTATTCATTATTGTTTAGAAATTTTATCAAAATGATAATATATTATATTTTTCGAGTATGATAAACTAATTAAAATATCAACTAGCTTGCTATGAAAATATGACTCATTATTAAACGCTACATAAAAAATAATGTGTTGTTTAAATAATTAAATTCAATTAGTTTTTATACTTTGATCGAATACAATAACAATAATTATTATTACGCGTTTTTGCGATATATATTACAATTAGTAGATGCACCTATTTGTGCTTCTGAAATACGAACAACTCATTTAAAGTAACTTGTTTTTCCATTTGGAATTTACATAATATTACATTTAATTTGTTTTTGTTATTATATTATAAAATATAGTAAAATATTATTATATTAACTACGATACTATTGATACCTATCCGGACAACGGATATTATGTAGGAGTGAAAATAAATATGAATACAAACAATGTTCACCGACTCGTTCAAACGGTTGTATGTTATTTATGTAAAATTAAAATCAACCATTATATTCTGAAAAATAAAAACTGAAGAAATAAATCACTATTTATGAATTTAATACACATGAAACTTCTTACAAGTGTTTAATGATAATATAGGAGACGGCACCACGCAACAAGATTTGTTATCGTATTTTATCTCTCGTGTACGTTCGTATATGGAATAATATGGCAAAAACGTTTTCACGCATATTACACTCGTAATATTATAATAATACGACCAGTAAGTGATTTTCGAAATAAATCTCTTGCTACGACGAAAACCTACCGGTAAAACGAAACGTTTTATAATACGACATTTTTTACTACGTATTGCAACACTACCAAAATTTATGTACTTGAGCAGAGTAAAATAAAACAAAAATGTATTGAAAATCATGACGTTTTGTAATAATTAGTATTTTGATTCCGAAATCCAGTTTTCCACCAGTCATCATTACTGTAAGGTCAACGATCATCGATAGATTCGCGCTAATGTATTTTTGCAATGTCACATGCTCGTACAGGTATGGTGTATTGTGTATGCTATGCACGAGATACGGAATGGTAATAAATCTTAGCGTGAACGAGCATCCTCTTAATAACGCGAATACACGTAAAAAGTTACAATAAAACTTGACCATTTTTATTATTGTTGTTTAAAATTTCTACAACAAAATTGTCTATATATATTGCTCAGTCATTCTACGATATTAAAATACATAATGTAAATATTTGTGTATATCGTATACAAATTATAATAAGGACTACGTCATTTCGAGGCTAATTTTATATTTATTAGCTTATGATAAAATTTCTTAGACGGACATGTTATTGTTAGCTTTTAATTATTTGATTTCATCAGTAACGATTAAACCAACGAACGTGCCAAGACCTTGAACTGTGTTTCCAACCGAGTGAAAAACGTGTGCATGGCGTGTAATACTCGTATTATAATATGTCCCTAGTTTCAAAACGTCGAATTCGCAAGTACCTATAATCTTAAAAAAATCCATACTCAGTCTCGGATCCCGAGCAATGTTTTCGAACGTATATAATTGTTTAATCTCGTAGTGTCTGTTTGTTGTGCATCCCGTCTATACTCGTGTCGTGTATGACTATGTATTTCAAACGACAACGAAACCGCGTCTTACATCGAGTGAGTACAATAAAATAATACTGTTGCTAGAAACGAAATTGATTTTGATTCGTTTAATTTATTTCAATCACAAATAATTCGTATACAATATACGAGAACGCACTGTGCGTAGTATACACAGTTACACGTAATACATGTATGATGATGTGTATCCATCAGTACATATGTTGATGGCGTGACAGGATACGGGTGACGTCGCAGACGGAAGAAAAATGATTTATGGTACATTATATAGTCGCGGCTTAGACGGGGAAGGAGAATAACTTGAAATAATATTAAGTTGTCGCATCAGTAATAAATATTGTGAAGCGAACGATTGAATTCAATATGGGAATCGATCATTCGGATTTTGGTTTTCGTTACTTTTTTATTTTTTGTTTTTGCTGTAATTCACGATTTAAAATTATCATCATATCGTTTGATACTTCTTACGGGTCGAGTGAACGGAAGGGACGGGAAAAATATAATAATATATGTGATACTACCACATACGCGTTGACACAGAGCCGAATCATTATATTGACTCGCCTCGTAACAAACAATTCCGTTCATCAGTTGGTTAGTATTATTGTTCCTTTGTTGTATACTATATACGAGTTATATAGTTATATAGTTGTATACAGTTATATACTATATACTATACACGATAAGAATTACGATCGAAAAAATATTCAAATTACATGATATAGTTATGTATACATATTAGCTATTTTACATGGCACGTTGTTTTTCCCAAACCTGAACCCGTGTTCAGTATTTACATCTCACAGACATATATCGTCTGATTTCCACGTTAAATTTAAATTAATTATTTCAAACCCACTACGCTAATACTAATTTTTAAAATAAGTATTCTGTTATATTTTCTCGATATATGATAATCAATGTTTCGGTTATTACAATTTCTTGTCATCTGGATTTTTTACAAACGAAAAGATATTTAAAACGAACTTAACGCATTACTAATATATATACGTGTATATTACGTTAATACTTAAATTTCAGATTGACCAAAAATTAAACAGTAAATTAGTGATCAACCCCATAGTGTTTATATTACCTCATATGCCATTATATCCCAAGTTACTTTACTTGTCGTTATTTTCTATGCAGGAGCTTACATAATATTATAACAACTCATTTTGATATCAACATCGTAGGAATTTACTTGTCAGCGTGTGTATATATATACATATATATTGCGTATATACAATAATATAGTGTAAATGATGTACAAAAACTTACACATTCGGTCGCGTCATCAAACGATTGCAATAATTGTTTGAGAATTCATGTACGACTGTATATGTAGTAGTATTCGGAAAAACAAACGTGCTGTGGTCTGATAACGACAACGGGCGTGAATGCAAGTTTTAATTCGAATTGTCTGTATAATACCTAAACTACAATAATATAGCACACAAAAAGATGGCATTAAATCCACGTCGGGTATGTAACATTATTGTAATACTGTTGTAACGGAGACACCTGCGTAGCGGTATGGACCACTGACAAGACGCGATTACGAGTTATGGCGATAGAGCCCAATAATTGATACGTCAACCTGTGGACAACGTCTCGTTTCGATCGTCATCATCGGCACACGAGTGTATTATTATTATTATTATTATTATTATTATTATTATTTTTATAGGATGACACGACGTTTCGTAACGCGCGCACATGGTAAATAAAAGCCATCCGATAATACGTGTCCATACGTACGTATACGTAATATAATAATACGATATTGACTGCGTGCACACAATAATAAATAATATATACCGTTTGCTTTTCGTCCGTCACAAAGACGTCGTCGGCGTGACCAGTGGTTTTATTATATCCTCAGAAAAAATAAAATAAAATGATTATTGTAAGTACATATATATATATATTAATAAGTATATTAAATCATTACATACGGCTATACACGTATGCATACGAATATATTAATTTGTCACGTTTGTCGTTACGCATTCACATACACATTATATATAATTATGAAATATACGAATAATATTTTATTATAATCTGCTATCGTAGTCGGACGACAATATAGTTTTAGTGGCATGCGCATGCACAACGCGTTATTTAATATATATTGTGTTAAGTCTAGTCCGCTTGACGGAAATATATCAATATTTTTTGATAACTTTTGTCTTTCGATTACATGCATAAGCATGCACGCGCTCGGCTAACAATTCTCCACATCCAGAATTATTATTCATATTTTCAATAAAAATTAACCATTTATTTAATTTACTAAAGTACTATACACTTATTTAAACATACAAAGTTCACTAAAATGAAAGTATAAGCTCAATTAGTTCTATATCCAATTTAGTTTTTTTCCATTCAAATACAATTTCTGATGTTTGTTTTTCATATTTTTCATAAAAAAAAAAAAAAAGTTAACTTGGCGAACGAATCATTGTATTCAAATAATAATTCTGAGTGAAACTTTACTTTTTATTATTCTTTGTTGTAGTTTTTCTAAATTCTAACTTCACCCACTTAAAATAGAATCATGACAAACACTTTTTAATACTATTAAAAAACTTTATATCTAAACTTGTGATACATCGTCAAACCATAAATACACAAAGGACACGGAAAACGGATATGCTGACAGATTTTTTTTTTTAAATATATATGAACATTTTTCTTATGCATTAGAAAACTATTGAGAAAACGAAAGAATGTGCCAAATAAAAAATGCATTATTGTAAAACTAAAAAATCTTCATTTCACTGAGAATCTAAATTAATAACTTACAGTAACATCATTATTAATGATTTAAATATTTCAAATGTAATGCTCTAATTTATAAAGACAATATATATAAATGTTTTTTTTGTAATCGAAATAATATGGAGGTAATGACAGTATTACTATGCTAGATTACAAAAACAGAAGAAATTTCACATATTTAGGTAATGAAAATTGTATATTAAGAAAAAAAATCGTAACATTTCTCAGAATGCACACTTACCGGTTTAATTCTACGGTTAGGTTTTTCTTATTCGGCTTCATGATTATATAGTCGAAAAACCCGGCCAAACCTGCAAAACTGTAGAACCACTGTAATTGTTAATATATCGTTCAAATGCTTTTAATTTCGCGAAAAATCTATGTGATCGTTTTTGTGTCAACGATGAAAAAAAATTATCCTCATAATGCGTTTTATTTTTCTGAATTAACCAATTTAAAAAAAAAACATTTCATTGACATTCGCGATCGAACGGTATGTCGTCGTGGTATACCGGACTTCTGTCCGTGCTCTGAATTGTATTTATTTCGAAAATTCGGTTAGATAGATAACAATTATAATATATTTTCATTATTTCGACCTCGTATTTCGTTTGCTCTTGGATTTGCGCCGATACGATACAATATAACCATAAGCGTGCGCACTTGGTGAACCGGTCGAGGTTAGGTTTGACCTGAGAAATTGTTAAGGGCTTTTTTAAAGAGGTTAATTTAAAATTAACATGTATTATATAGATATTCACGAATTCCAAAGGGCCCAAAAATGTTTCAGGTTTTACCTGAAATTGATGTCTGTGCACTTCTATGAATATAATATGTACATTTTAACGCGCATATCGACGCCTTCCATGTATAATCAGTAGAGACGTGTCACACTGCCACTGCGTTAATATTATACTAATGATGTTTAATTATAATTTAAATTATTATCTCCCCACATGAATAAATCGAAACAAACGAGTAAAAGTTATTTAAGGTTTTAAAAACGGATTCATTAAAATTTCTAAATCCTAATTCCCCTAAAAACTCGAAACGTCAGAGTACTTTAATCGGTATAACAACGTATGCGATTATGATTCACGCGTACGGTTGTATTGCACATTAAAGTAACATCTATTATTCACGTATAAATTTAATTTTCAAATACAAATTTCATGTCTTATGTTTAAAAAAATATCCTATAGTTTAAATTTGATATTAGGCATCATTTGAAAATGTAGTGTATTTAACTTTGTTGGTTGAATATAAGCACTTGTAAACCAAATTGACATTTGAAACTACATAATAAACGATTTACTCACGTAATTTGTGTACTTTAAGTAATTATCATAAATTATTTTGTTTTATTATTTTTCAATTGTATTGTAACAGTATATAACTACATAAGTTCACTTATATGCAAGTTAATATTATTTTATTCATTCGTACCTATATATGTATAAAGAAGTACTTTTTTTATGTCCGAAATAATCTCTGAAACTACTGGCTCAATTTACATGCGGTTTTTTGCAATTTGCAGCTCATTTTTCGAGAACGGACATAGGAATGGTTATGTATGTAATTACATTAGCAATAACACTTGAATAGTTTACCGCTGCACTCGTGTGTATATAAAATAACACATTATCCAACAACATATGTCAACAAATTAAATATTATATTATTATAACTATGGCAGCTAATGCGTTAACAGGTTATGAGGCCGCCCGTTTATTTTATCCAACTTTTTTTCTATAAATATGATGGTAGTATCGAAGTGTATGACTGAAGATATATATTGATAGTAGAATAAAGTCATATTGAATAGAACAGACAACGCTATTTTTATTTGTGGCCGATAAATGGTAAAGGAATACTGTAAGTGAAATTAGTTATGTAATAATTTATTTGCTACAATAATTAAAATCAATTTTTTTTCGTTCAGTCGTTTTTTAGTTTTTTATTATATTTTTGTTCATATTTAAAAGTAAATAGATAAATATTAAATTAATACCTATAATAATGTTAATGTAATTAAAAGAAGAAAATTGTTCACGGATGGAGCCTAGTATATTTAACTAGAATGGAATAAAAGCGTTTCTTTTTCATTTCAACGGTCATAATAAAGATAAAATATTCATCCGGAAAAATTAAAATACCTACCTAGTTTCTAAGGTTATACGTGTAATTTATGCGCAAGAAACATTAATTTTTGACCCAGATAAACCGACCGTTTGAACGTCAGCGTAAAATTTAAACTTTAACATTCAAAAGTAGGTTGCACATGCCGTGTAAATTATTATTATTATTATTATTAACATCGTCTCACACACGAATAAATATTGAGAATTTTAAAGACAACGGATATTTTAAATATTTTTCATCACGTCGTTTTCCGGATTTTAAATACTTGTTTGGGTACGTTATATTCTAATGTGGATGTATATTATATTAAATTTTATGAAAATATCAAGTCATCGAATAATAAATTATTCAATGTTTTCTTATAAATAAACTGTATTTTGGGAAACGTCAACGGAAGCTCTGTAAAATACAGATAATACGGAGTGGTACAATATCTATAATAACAAATATAATCTAAAAATATTGACGTAGTAAACGGGTTATCAATTTTTTTGTTTTTTGTTTGTTTTACTTACATGTGACAATAACTTAAAAAAAAATTTACTCTACCGATGAATGGATAAGAAATTATATAGTATTTTAATAAACATGCTTTGGGGTTCTTTTAGAACACAGCTGCATTCAAATTATATGCTATTTTTAAATGGACTTGTTCAAGTACCATGTCACGCGTGTTTAAATAAAAACATTTGGATATTATAATAATACTTTGCAGTGTGATAGTTCGTGAATTTAGAAAATGAAAGAATAAACTATTTATTTTTGAAAAGTGCAAACATTTTTTATTAATTAGGTATAATGTATACCATATAAACCATTCATTCGCATCGACAATAAGACATATTCACCAATACAATAAATATGGAATCGTATGTTGAAAATATGCTAAGCGAAAAATTATTATTTGTAATTGATAGTTTTTAATTTTTTTTTCAAAAATATTTATGCAAATGTTTTTTCTTTAACTGGGTAATTCCGCCAGAGTGTCAGTATTAAGTAATAAAGCGTTATAATTATCATAACAATAATAATTCATTTCCATTGGGTTTTTGTGTGTGTTGGACCAGGCGCAACCAAAGTAATAATAATAAAATAAAAATAATAATAATAATAATAATATATTACACACTTTGTTCGCATTGTTTACGCACACGCCGCGGCCGGTTTGACTTTTCGTGATACACACCGTGCGTAAAAACCACACACGATGTATGTATAGTCAAGGGATCGAATGTCAATGTCCCGGTTAAAATACGTTGCCGCACGCCATTGTTTGGTTTGTTCGGAAACGATGATAAAAAATAAAATGGTAAATACCAACTAAAACAATATAATAAAATCGTTCACTTTGTCTTTGGCCGACCGTTGACGGGGTCATGACGGAGAGGGAGGAAAAATCATGAAATTTGGTTTTTCCCTATATATTATACGTATAAACACGTACCGTTTCCGGTACATTCGGACGAATGTGCAGAATTCCATTCAATGCTAATTTTGACAATATATATATATTAACTGTGAGGCTACCGTCGCGAAATTATTCGAAAGGGTTATAAATGTACACGCCGATAAACAACAAGACGCAATACGAATCTACAATGATTATAATATTATATAGTTACGCGTTAAGTACTTAAGTATGTACACGCAATCGTCTCACCTATGCATAATATATGCAATCTTATTCACTCTATATATATTATTTTTACCATCGTCGTTCGTATTTATTTATAGGAAAAATCACAATGGTATATGACACAACGTAGATAACACATTTTATATTATACACGTGTATGAATAATAGGTAAGTAAATTAGCTAAATTTTTTATACTTGTTAAATTAAGTTAATACAAAAAAAAAAAAAAAATACGAATTTAGTAAAGTAAAAACATAATTATATTTTTATTTTCAACTGCAGAAGTTAAATAAAGTTCATATTTTCTAATTAGCAATACAATAATAGTGTGAGAAACAAGAGAAGTCCTGCCAACGTATAATACTACAGTCTTCTGCTATGTTATCAAACACTACCTACATGCATCGTACTATAGTATTTGATGTTATCTTCTAACGTTACTAATTTAACTTCATTTTGATATTTTTGTAAAAATAATTAACTTGAAGTTAACAAGTTAATTTTAAATGAAACAGTAACTTATTAAAATGAAAGTTAATATGTTGTAATATATTGTTTATGTAACTAACCTAACCTAACTTAATTAAAATTAACTTGACTTTTGAATTAATTTTAACTATTCACTCGTTAATACCAATCTTGGTAATAGGTATATTCTATAATAGTTATATAAAAAAAAACGTTTTAGCATTACGTATTTAAGTTCATTATATTTGTTAGTATTAAATTTGGATATATCTAAAAAAAAAATATCGAAATATTATCGTCAACAATAATCATCATGATCTCATAACAAAAATCGAAATCAATGTCACTATTCGCATTATAATAAACCACTAACCTAACCTAGTTAACTGAAGACAACAAAAACGAATTATTTTCAAACGTTTACTATTAAGAAAAAACAAATTAAATAAGTTTTCAATTACAAATTCTATATGTAGTCTATATTATACATTATATTATATTTATACGTAGTTTTTTTCTGATACACCTATTAATACAAATAATAGTTATAATAAATGCTATAATCTAATTAAGTACTCCGCGAGAAGTGAAAACATTATATAATATAATATAATATTATTTGCTGTATATACCTACATTGAATTCAGTCAAAATTAGTCAGTTAGTTTTGAAAGTGTACAGTAAAAACAAAAAACAAAACAAGGATCAGTTAAGACTGTAGAATAAATTGCAATCGATGTACTACGAATAATATTTATATTGTACCAAATTAGCAAATTATTTAAAAATTATTTAATATCTAAATGTCCGAAACTAAAAACTTAGACGTTTTCAAATGCCAAACATTTCAGTTAGTGCACATATTCGTATCCGTATATCGCATTTAAATTCTAAAAATTACAATACAGAAAGTCTATAGAAGACTATAACTGAAGACGTTTTTAATAAACGGTTAACTATAATGTTATATTATATATCATGTCCATCAGAGTTTTTTTGATATGCACCTGTTTTCCGTATTATTGTATTTTCAATCATAATGATATATCATAAAATGGAAGCTTTTAATTTGTTATGCTTAACGTCAATAAAATATGTATTATTGTTATGTTTTGAAGTTATACATTGTATAGATAAACATAGATAATAAATGTCGCGTCTCTGAATAATATAATATAAATAATACCATTTAAATTTGAGAATCACATGTGACATATATCTAAATAAATACATAAATATATATATATATTTCCTTAACCATGTTTCTTGATTAAAATATCAATACGTTTGTATTTGTTTTGAAATGTAAAATATTTTATTCAATTCGTATTAATTTCAAAACGGTAAATCGCTTATCACGTGCATTATATATGATAATATGATTTATCTATTACCCACCTACATGTTTTTACTTTTAATATTTTTACACGCGTGATATAATTATAATATTTACCTATTGAAAATTCATTGATTAAATTTGGTTGTGGGATTACATTTACAAACATTTTATAAAATCAATTTATTATCATATACGAACGTAGAGTACACATATATCAAGTCATTAGATTCGTAATAAGTATTATACGATGTGTCTAAACAGGTTTTGCTCTCAAGTATTTTATCTATCATCATCAAAGCAAACGTTTTATATTATAATTCTAGGTATCGTGATAAATTGATTATGACTTAATGAACCTAATACACGATATAATTTTACGATATGTATAATATTATGTTTTATATACCTACGTATAATTATTTCGGTTCCTTAAGATTTTATATACGACGAATGAAGAATGACTGCTACAAAAAAAAAGAAAAGAGAAAGAATACACACACTCAAATATATATTTATATAGATATTATACAATACTAAAATAATTATTTTATAATCCATCGTTAAATTAACGTTTTGTATCATACGAGAAGAAAAATACGAAAATATCAAAATTGACAATTGACTGGTCGAGTTATAATGCATTTCTATGGGATAATAATCATAGGGCTTGTGTTATTACATTTAAAATGCTCAATATATCATTATATGGAACGGATTAATAACATTTTTGTGCGTTTCTAGGAGTTTTTATATAATTAGATTATATAAATGTCTATCGACTGTAGAATTATTACAAAACATTACAAAATATTTTTCAATTTAATTTTCTTAATACAAATTTTAAAACGTATACCTCCGCGCACAATAATAATATATAGTTTATAATTTCAAAGACATAAGTATTGTGTCTATAAATGGAGAACTTTTAATAATTCTTTCATGGTCTACGTATTATTAATATTATAGTACGAAGAATTGAGATATTTTCAAAATAAAACGAATTTGAATTGGAAATAATATACTGTCGAACTGGTGGGAGGGGGAGGGTGAAGAGAATTAATATTATAAACATCGAATCAGAATCACAGAGATATGTATGCATACCAAGTTACGATTTAAAATAATAGTGTTCTAACTATAGAATAGATTTAATCTGTACTCAGGCCTTTTTTTATGAAGATTTACAATAATATTTAGTGTTTGGACTGCTGCATGGATGTACATATTAATATACTGGATTTACACAATCTATAGCAAATAAAAGTATAATAAAACTAACCTTTTTTAGTAGAAATACTCTCATACGGATAGATCCACTGGCCACGTTTAAGGTAGGAAACGTGGCCAGTGGATCATGTAGGAATCTAATACCAAAGTTCCAAATACCAATTATAATATGTTCTTTAAATATAGGTTTGATAATTAATTATAATTTGATTGAAACAAGACAAGGTGTTATAATGTATAGTTACATAAGGCTTTTGCAATTGTTAACAATTGTAACAATACGCGGGTATATGAATACTTGTCTGGCGAGCGTGCGCACGTAAATATCTTTTATAGGTAAGGTGCGTTTGACTTTTTGTTTTTCGAAAATTCTTTGAACTCCCACCGCGACAACAGGTGTTGGCGGCATTATATGGTTAGCCTCAGGCAACATCGACCACGGGTGTTTGCAAAGTGAGCACGACACAGTTGGCAAGGTCAAAGACATCAAGTCTTAGTGGCGATAGCGTGGCGGCCCGGGCACGGTTGACAGTCACGACCGCATTCGAATATTCGTGTTTCCAATGTGTATTGGTTCGTTTACTCGTTACGCACGAAATGTTTGTTGTGTGTGTGTATATATACGTCCAGGAATCGTGTTTTCGACGAAAAATAACGTGTATAAATAAATAAATATATATATATATGTATGTATATGTATGTATGTACGTCATTTTCCTCAACGTGGTGTGAAAAGATAAAAAAATATGAAATAAATCTTCCCTAAAAATAAAAAAAATATATATATAATAATATAATAATTTTAGTAATTTTCCTGCCAAATCTCTTTGACACGTAACAATAATAATAATAATAACGTTATGACGTTGTTTTATACACATACACACACACACACACACACACACACACACACACATATATATATATATATACCACTCGAGGGTCTTCTCTTCATGATTGCTCGTATATTGTTAAAATCGTACAAAATTTAAAGCGTATAATATAAAAAGTATTTTAAAAAAAAGTTATTATATTTTTACGCCCAATACGACGTATGTTTCGTTCAAAATTTGATTCCTGCGCGTGTGTATATGATATTTATATTATTTTGTTTGAATGACCAGGAAACTAAAGTAAAACCTTGACAGGTCATATGTATTAAATTATTTATTCAGAAAATTATCGCATTGTGTGCAAAGTTTCCAGATATTGAGTATAATTGAGGTTTTTTTTATATCATCAAATTTTTCATTAATTTGCGTAAAGTTCTACTGCAAAATAATCACGAAATATGTGTGAGTGTGTGTGTGTTTTTTTAATACTTATTATTTACTTCGTAGAATGTTTGTTAAATTTAATTTTTGATCGTAAATTAGTGCAAAACTATGATATAATGACGATAATATTGAACTTTCGTGATCAGAAGAACATGCAAAAATAAATAAATCTAAAATGGTGTAAAAGAGCAATGTTTATTATTATCTTATAGAATTATAAAGAGAAATCCAAGTAGTGTTTTTGTTGTAAAATTTACTATTATTATATTATTATTTATTTATTTATTTTTTTTATATTTTAATGAATCAAAATACAAATTAAAGGTAATAATATACGAGTACTTGAAATACAAAAAAAGAAAGGAAATTTGTTTTTAATTAATATGCTGGAGCGTTCCATTAAAGTTTTATCATATATCGTATATTTACTCATTAACTATATGCTATATAAATGATCACTTTAGAACAATGACAATATCTATAATGGTTCAATTAATAAATATTAATAAATAATCACATTTTAAACTATATTCTACAATCATGACACTGATGCAGTTTCATGTTTGAGAACATTTGTATTAATGTGTTGTACAAAGAAACAAATAAACAGTAATCGTAATAAGCTACTACAATTTTCAAAGAAACGCGGGGGAGTACTTATAATCGGTATACTTGGAGAACATAGATAAAAAATCATGAACAAATTTTATATTTGATATTATAATTTTTAATATTTTTATTAGGTTAGGGTTCCATCAAGTACCTACTTCATAATAGAAATTTATTATTTTGTATATTACTTATCATAGAATATTATTCATATATTATTTGACAATTATTTTTAGATTTACCCACATATATACTATAAAACTATATACTTGTGGCAGCACAAATTGTAGATAAATAACGTTGTTAACTAGCAAACCATTTTTAAAATTATATTTTATTCGCGAATACTGAGTCTTAGCGTAATGGACGAGTTTTCATTCGCTTTTGGGGCTCTTATCTTAAGGTGCACTGAGTATAGAAATTACTTATTCTGTGATGGTATTTCCATGAATATTGTACGATTATTGTAAAGTACTGTATGCTCTATTGACTTTGGGACTTTGGTATTGGATGGCAACGAGTTTTACATACCTATTGTACGTATGATACAGCCGATATTTTACATGATATTATATTAGATATAACTTTAGTTTAGGTAAGTACATGTGTTTTGTATGCTATTCCTAATTATTATTAAAGATTTTTTTCTCGTGTCAGGATTAAAGGTTTAAAAAGGTTTATTTATATAAAATGTTGTAGAATACTATTCTATTAAAAATTGTATTGAGAAATTTGTTAAATTGAAAAAAAAGAAATAAAAAGAATACGGTTAGAAATTAGATTATATCTTAGTAGGGAGGGGGAGGGGGCGGAGTTCTCCACGGTTTTGTAATATGGAATATTTCATTTGAGAAGCTATTTTTAAATTTCCAATACGAGCACTGATTTTTCCGTATCTTAGTCATTTTGTATCAGATCATAATTGTAGAGTATTGTTATTAATAACTATTAGAATGTTAATAATTAAAAAATATATATATTTTTTTATTTTATTAATGTGTATTTAATATATTGACCGATCGAGAATTTGTAAAACTATAGGTTACAATTAACGTAGACATTAATTTAAACAACAGGGTGTAATATGTATTGCACATACTCGTATATAATACTATCATTAATTGATAAACAATGTCATGTAAATTACTATCATCTCTATAAAAATAAATTTAGTTTTTGCACAAATGTTTTCATTAAATTTACGAAATAACATTGCGTGACTTTTATGATGTATTTATTTGTTACAAATAGTATATATTATATTGTGTACAGTTCATTAGAAAAATATAATATAATAATTACACGTGGATATGTTTGATCTACGTTTTACACTATATTTTTAGGTCTTCTATAATAGGATTTGCTCGAAGTAATCAAGATCAGAAATCGGACAAGAGGTTATATACCCGCTGCACGTTATTCTTCTGCATATTAGCTTAAATGCAGTTTTTTTGATTTAACACATTACAATTCATAATTAAATAGTATTTTTATTTTTTTTTTTTGTATAAAAAAAATCAAACAAAATATCGTAAACATTTTATTGTATTCATTAACATATGATGAAACAAAATTAATTCTATTGAAGAAATAATCGTATATTCATATAAAGAATTCAGATCGAAAATGTTTTAAATATAGATTTCAAATTTGAATTACGATTTCCGAACGAGACTAATGACGATTATCGAGGAGAAACCAATAACTCTACAATAATCACGTGATGGCCCTCGTCGTCGTTTTCGTCGTCGTCGTCAACGAAATTCCACCTCATCATCGTGATTACTATTTAGTGTTTCTATTATTTTGCCTCGTGTCCCTGTTCGTGCATATACACGTATATAATATGTATTCGTATATGAGCGTACCGTCTGACTATAAAGCCTATTGACCTCGAGTCTCCTCTCCAAAATAATCTGCAGTCTGCCTTAGGTAATACATATATCATTTAAGACGGACGTGCACAATATCTATCATAATGTACGACGGCAGTTTCGATTATGCGGAAAGGTATATACTAATAAAGTAACCTAAAGTATAATAAGGTATGGGGTAAAAATTGATCAAGTTCAAACTTCAATACGAAACAAAGTATTATTCTTAATCTATTGATGTAATATTTATGTTGTCAGCAACGTATTTAGAAGGTTCCAATCTCCCTCAAAATTTCAGGAACATTATATTAAATAGGTATACCTACCTATAGTAATTATTTATACTAATTTCCTAAATCTTGTTTTTTAGTAACATTTGAGTCATAGAAGTTATACAAATTCTGAAGGTCTAGTTCTGGGTCAAAAATAAATAATAACTCAACGGCTCTTTTACTCAATGTATCAGCCCTCTTTCCCCCTAATAAATTTCTAAATACGCCTCTGTATGTAGAATAAAACTACGTACATACTTATTATATATATAAATATATAAATAATATAATACATAATATATATATAATATAATAAAATATACTTTCTATTTTAAAAATCGTATAAATAATTACTCAAATTTTCTATCAAATAGTTAAATCAAATTATTATTTGTCTAAAGTTGAATTGTGAAATCTTTGTTTTTTAATTTATTTACAAGCTGCTCACTTATATTATCAAAGATATAATAAATTCTGCGAATAATAGTATTATTAGACAAGGATTTTTTTTTAAGATTATTTGCAGCAGATTCTCTTATCATATCATAAACCACATAAGTAATTGTCATTATATTTTCTAAACTTACATTTATTTTCTTCTTTACTGCTATCTTCATCTTGTTTGCAATTTCATTTAATATTGCGATATTTTTCATACTTAATGTTAATAAAACAAAATAACATAGACAACGTTAGCAAAATAAAAGTTACAATTCTTAAAGTAATGCTGAAGTAACTATACAATTCCAATATTGATTGTAATGTAACCCACATAATATGTGTGAATAAGATAAACGTTTCAACAAAATTGTTGTCGACTACGAGAATGGTCTAAATAATATTAGTAACCTATCATTTTTATAATACAATTGTTACCGTTTTTTATTTTCTTAACTTCCTAAATTCTGTAAATTATATTTATTAGTGTTATGTTGTTGTGCTCGTCCACTCTAATTAAAAAAACTAAATAAATATGATATACAAAGTACATAAAAGAAAAACCGGAAAAATTAGGGCGCTTTCGAAAGGGAGACGACAAAATTCTATTACATGAAAATGAATAAAGCAAAATAAAAAAAAATGAAAAAAATAGTTGTAATCTAACCGGATAATTATAGCCTTGCAGTCTACAATATATATATATATTATTATAATATACAAATGACCAATGATTATGATGATAATAATAATAATAATAATAATAATAATTGTTTCGTATAAACCCGCGGTGTCTATACTCGTCTATCCACATACACACATATATTTGTTGCAGTATGTTTTGCGTGCTGCACATTCCGCGAACCGACCGTCCGGCTAATCTAATATCGTTCTCACTCTTCTAACACGCCGCGACGGTGGGCGGGTTCTTTGCCATAATTCCCGTTGCTATATACATTCGCTAGCAGGCGTAAAACGAACACATATATATATATATATATTAAAATTACGAATTACATTGCGAACGCGAACATGTATAATACGTGGTTTACGTGTGTATTATAAAAATACAATTCGTCTTTGCGTCGAAAAAAATAAAAATTAAAACGCGTGCCCGGCGAAATCCAAAGGTGTCATAATACATATATCTATTTAAAAAAAAAAACTCTTGATCCGTCCACTACGTATAAAAACACAAAACCGTACGAATCGTGAGTCACGAGCCATATATACACACGCTCACAAATATTCGTATACACATAATACATAGGTCGCCTGATGGCATCCAATCGATTAATTTTGTATATTATATACGTATATGTTTGATGGTAATAATAAAATGTGCACGCGTTAAAAGTTATAGATACTTATTCGGCGAACTTCGGAGTCGGTTTCCGTGAGTTGCTTTCCGACAAGTTTTCGTCGACTTATATTGCATTATATTGTTTTCACGGTTACGTCGGTGCAACTGTTGCGGTGCATGTGAAATGTGTTCGCGTTTTTTAAAAGTCCGCTTTTCAAACGGTATTCATGTCCGTCGTAAATATACATACATATATATATATATACGTATTTATAATACTAAATTATTCGTGGGAGTAGTGGGCATGCGGCCGATTAAATTGGTAACGGTCCAATTTCATAAAAACTAATTTGCGCCGACTGGTTGGCATGCGCTCGAGATTCTTCCTATTCATATTGTCATAATACAACAATACATTACAATATTAAAATTTATTTCATTATTAAAAACGTAAACGTGAACGATTTATGTCCCGGGATGATGACGCTGTAGACGAGTAAAACGGCGCCTTGGCGTTTAAATATACATGCATATATATATTTGATTAAACGCCTACAACGAAATCAATATAATACATAGTAGTATAGATTATTACCTCTCTAATCCGACGCACATATGGCTTATAAACATTGTCGGATTATTAAAATTAATATTAAAGAAAATATGACATAATAAATAATTTATATATTATGTTATGTATTTTGGATACATTAATATTGACTATAAATTGCTTGTATAATATAAAACTCGTACATATATATATTTGATATTATTGGTAAACGATACATAAATATAAATATATAATGGCAGTCATTGTTTGTTGAAGTTATCACAGTCGACTATATTAATTTTATTAATTACCTATTAATACAATTATGATTTTATATGCATTTATGATGTATATATGTATATATATATATATATAAATAATGTATCAGATGAACTTTTAATGTATTTAAACAAAATAATAATCGTATTTGTTGAAATTTAATAAATTCATAATTTCCATAAAATGCATGCATTTATAAGTTTCAAATAATTATTAACTAGTTTTAAATAAAATATATAGAATATTATATTTAGTTAAGAAATAATTGTTTATTTACGTGAGCCCTGAGGTTTAATTGGTTATAGGTTTACGTTAAAAATATTGTTTATTTCATTATCTATATAATTAAGCCAAATTGAGCAAAAAAACTTCAATAACTTGTGATGGAGAATCATTAATTAAAAAATATAGATATTGAGGTAATTTTAAAAAATACTCGTCAAATTAATTAGAACGTCCTTCGAATTCTCTACGAACAGCATATACGTCTATTTGGTTTTATTAAAATTCAATTATTGAAGTGTTTATTACTCAATAAAATGTATAAAACAAACAATGTCAAAATATCAATCATTTGTATCCTGTTGCAGGAAGCTAACGGGAAGTCAGTTTAGTAAGTAAAGTAAAGTAAACTCTAATTTTTGTATATTTTACGTAAATAATAGTGATATTAAAGTCCGTCTAGTCGTGCTTACAATGCACTATAAATATACAGTACACAATATATTTGTATACAAATAAATATTTTTTAAAACATCGAATGACGTGTATGTTCATTCGTTGAGAAAAAAAGAAGTATATCTAGTTCACTCCTTATAAATTTTCTAATGTTAGAGTAAATACTATTTTTTTTTTACGAAAATAAATATTAAAGTTTTTTAATCATCGACTGATTTCAGATATGTACGTATAATTAAACATGTTTTAAATTCGTCTAGTTTTGATAGAGAAAGATGGAAGAACTTGGAGTTATAATATGTAAGCGTTTCGAGAGACGAGAATTTTTTTCATGTTACAATATCTCCATAAATCATAAATATAATTATAGTACGCAGCTAAATGATACAAGTACCTACATTCATTAAGTCGATGTGTATCTATATCTATTATTGGAAAATAAAGTTGTACTTAAAAATTGTGTATAGTTATCGTTTCGAATATTATTTTACATATTTTGTTAACTATATATAGTAATTATAGTAATTATAAAAATATTTACTTATTTCCACTATGTTTACTACAAAACTGCGTTAGCTCTCTCCTCTCTCTCTCTCTCTCTATATATATATATTATTGCAGAGAAAATAAATTACCTATCTGACTAAGTAACATCGAGTAATCGAACAAAATTTGCTTTGGGCGAATATATTAATCTAAAACGTAATAAACGGAAAGTAACAATTATTTACAGTTTATCGTTTACGAGTGCATAACGCACGCACAAATAATATGTTTAATTAAAACCAAGAACACGTGTCTTGTTTGTCAATTATTTATGTTATTGCAGTGATTTTGACATCGTTCGTGCATAAACGAGGTTCAGAATGAACTAGGAAAAAGTTGCTATGAAAGTGTCTCTACAGGGTTAACCGAGGTAACCGTGAGTGTGTGTGTGTTTGTGTGTGTATTTAAAGGAACGTGATCTATATCGAAATAAGTAGTTCGTTTTGTCCTCTACCTCAAGCGACCGATCGAAATCTATCAATTATAATATAATGGGTGTTTTATATTTTTTCTAATTAACCGGAATTCGTTCCGAAAAATAAAAAAATAGTGATATGATTTAAGTTGACTTTATACGTTGTAAAAAAGAAAAAACATATTTATTTTTCTTTTTAAGCTACGTAATAACACCTGTAGGATCGGTTTATAATAATAAACATATAATAACATATGCTATACTGGTTATCGTGTACACACGAGTGGGTAGTAATAGGTATCGATCATGTTTTTTGGGGGATTCAGGAATGTATCGTTTGAATGAGAAAAAAAAATCTAGTTTTATACGTTGTTGGTAAAACTGTATTATATATATGTTCGCTAATCTTATACTGGATCATGAGTTCTATCGAATTTATATAAATATTATATAGGCATATGTGTATAATAGTCATTCAAACGTGAATATATACATTTTATATTTTAAATAAATTACATATATACATATATAGTAAATACATACGTATAATATACCTAGACGAAAACAAAATGGCATTATAACGGCCGAGCAACACACTTTATTCCATAACAACACCTACGTGCCTTGTAACCTTAATTTAATAATGCACTTAGCCGGGAAACGTAGAATTATTGTTGTGTGTTCTATACTAAAAAATAAAAATAAAATGAAAGGTGTCGACTAGTATTGTTGAGATGTATGTCGATGTATGTAATATTATTAAAAATTCACGTTTTAACGTCTATATGATTAAATATAATTTGCTAAAAAAAAAAAACAAAATAAAACAAAAAACGGATATTATATATACGAGTATATTCTTTTTTTGTTTTATTGTGAAAATTAACAGATTTATGTTATAATGTTATGTTTTCATGTTTTCACTGTTAAAAAAAATGACAAATTAAAAAAATATTTTTTTGGTACCATTCCATGAAAAACCTCAAACAGACTAACTTTAAATAAACGTTGTACTGCAGTTGCACATTAATTTAAAATATTGTTTTAGTGTTGTATACATAAATAATGTATTTATCCGTGAGTGTGTATGTGCTTCGTAGACAAAAATGCTTTCATGATCATATAAACGTATATTATTTATAAAAAAATGCTTAAGCCAAATATCATATACGTATAATCATAGTTAAAATGAACGTACTTCATTGTTTTCCTTTCGATATTTAATATAGTTACATTTTTGTATATTTTACATACAGCACAAAAAGTGATTTTATAATGCCATATATAATATATATTTTTATATTTAGAGGATGTTTCCTCTAATTTTGTAGTTGCTCATCGCAAAGAATATTATTTTGTTAATTTATAAAAACTTTTAGGTGACAATAATTGCGTATTGGTTGAGCTAACTGCAATCGTATACATTGCGTAAAGAATTATTAGTGAATCATGGTTTACCTTAAATATTTTATAACAAAAGTACCTATATGTATTATAATTAATTATTTGACAATTGATCGCATCAAAACAGAATTGGTTTTTTTATTCATATTTTACTAATTTTATAATTTATTTAAAATACGGCGCGTGATATTAATTATTATTTTATTAGGCATTCAAAAACTGTATTACATATATATTACAATTAATTTTTTTATGTTAATCAATCAATTTCTGTACATGTATATTTTTAATTGTATAATATAGGAACCCACATGGAAATATATTGTTGACATTTTTCTTTTTAATTTACACACTTATTCTAATTTATTAATTAATAAACAATTAAAAATAGGTAACTGATGTACAGATCTTTCAATAATAATATTTAGTTATCATTAAATATAATGCAAGATAATATTTGACATATTTGATTTGTTGATTTTTTTTTTATTGGTCGACAATAAATGTTGGACAACCCATGCGAGATATATGCATACCTATATTTTAAATTAGCTCATATAACGCAATGATACAATAAGTATATTGTATATGTGTAAGAACTTATTAAAAAGTAGGTAAAATTCGTATGTGTGTTTACAATGTTCTTGAAATACGCCATTATAATAAATACATGATAGAAAATAATATTCTTTCATGTAGAATTATTATTTGTTTTTAAATAAGTGTTTTCCTTAATTGCACTGCTTGATTTTTGTATAACACCATATATATATATCTGTACAAATATATTTTTTATTTTTCCTAACGGTTTTTTTCAATCTTAACTTGCGTATAATATAACGTCAACATTTTTTCTCGAAACTACAAAAAAAAAAATCGTTGATCAATATATATATATATATATATATATGTGTGTGTGTGTGTGTGTGTGTATTTTACCGGCAATATAGTTAATATTCAGGTATTATTATCCATACTGCTGACTAGTTTTAGGCAATGTAAACAAAACATGTAATAACCAATTTTATGAATTTTAAAATTTTTCTTTTTCTTTCTCAGGTTGCCATTTCAGAATCACCGCTACTAACACAATTTCTCTCACCTTTCTTTGTCGTAAGCAACGTCAAAAATCTTGTTGTGTTCAACATCTTCTAAATCTCTAGCAACTACGTCCATCCATCGGGTCCTGGAGTCTTCCTAATGGTCGTTTTTTGTTTTATTTATTTAATTCTAAATATATCTTAGGCAATATGAAAAATCATTATCAATTTGTTATACTGAGATAATAATTATATTATATTGCTAAATACGTACATACAAAATATTATAAAAGTTATCATAGACTATTATATATATAGTTATTATGTTATCTAATATAAATTTCCTTATATGGACAATCTATTAGTCATATCACTAGTTTATTTGTAGCAGAAAATTACACCACTTATGAAGTAATCAAGCTGGCCAATTCGATTGATTCGAATTAAATATATATAATTAGATATTCTTCCAGTGTTCTGAAAAAATCTATGCAAAAATCACTCAAAATTATTTGTTTTATTTTTCCGGACACGGAAAACAAACAAACTATAACTAAATAACAGATATTCTAATGACGTGTATTTTTTCTGCATTTGTAAAAAATCTACGTGGTAAAACATTTGGAATTTCATACCATCATCAAACTAAAAAAAAAAAAAAATAGAAAATAGTAGGCTACTTAGGTACCATTTTGCCTATACCATATTCTTGAAATTTGAATGAAAAAATTTCAAATTAAAAGTAAAGTTGGTAATTATACTTTTATATTTTAATAATATTGTTTATTTTTACCATATTGCTTACATGATCTTTGGCATTTTACAAGATACCGGATTATTATTACTGGTAACATGATGTATTCAAAAGCATTTGGTGCACGTACTCAGCATTCTCCTCTTTGATCGAACAACACTGCCCTATTGCACGCATTGTAGTTGTATAGGAAATGGATTTTAAAACAATTATTATTATTTTTTCTTTGTTATTTGCGGGTGTTCGTATATCGCCAGTATATTATAAGTAATATGAATCACCCGGTGGCAACGGAGCGTTTTGGTATTTTACTTTCGTGCAGTAGTTTTATGCGCGTTTTAATGTGTATACACCCACAGATATTTTATTATGCAATTCTTTCATTGCACGTGGCCCTGCATGCGAAAGGGTTGAATAGCACTCGCCGCGTGTATAACGTCCGTGTCATTCACTCCGGACCCGTTGCAACACGGGTTGCCGAACGACCGCCACCGTTATACAGCACGAGTGCAGTGGTCTTGTACATCATGTATATACATTGCATATATTACACAGGCGTCAAGGTCGTCACAGACTCAGTGTGGCCATCTTGGTGGTTGGCGAAATATCGTACGACTGCTTGAGTGTAAACATATGTCTTATGTATAGAACGAAAATCGAATACTTATCTTGTATACCAATCTTAATTATCTTGTAAATAATATTCGATTCAAGTATAATAAACCTCAGTCTCGTATTATATATTTGGACGCTGGAAAGAGTATTTATTTATTTATTTTTCAGTTTTTTGAACAATTATACAAATATTATTTATTTTTCAAATAATCTATTTTTTTCGAAATCTAATATGTAACATGTTTATAAATATTTTTTTTTGGTTATTTATTTCTCGAGTTTTGCTACTCGTGTAATGACATTCCGAACAAGAAAATATGCGCATATAACGCCTTAAGGATGAACCAATGACAGCAAGAAATTATATGTGAGAAACGAACTAGTTTAATGAATACTTATACATAATATTAAGAACCCGGACATCTATGCACTTATACATATTTTCATGTACGGTAAATACAAGGATACGGTCATCGTTTGGATTAAATACGTTTCGTTAGCGGATACCTAATACATACTCAATTCTCGTTCCATCACTATTTTGTAACTCGAGTAAGAATATAAGAATACCAAATATTTTAATTTCATCATGAATATTTAATTATCTACATATAGGCATATATGTTACCATTTATATAAGAATTTAAAAACCACATTATACGTTCAACGGTCGAATTTATATATTATATTTTATAGTTATGTAAGTATGTGTAGATTATTATTCTATGAATTATAACAAGGAATGTTGTTAAAATATGTTTCAATATTATTTTCAAATATTTTTGGGTATCTATAAAATATTCGTAGACCATTCAATAGGTATTAATATATTATATGTATATATATTTAAAAAAACTATTGTATCAAGACTTAATGTAATATATATATTACAATAGTGGTAAAATTGAAAGTTAGATATGTCATTGAATATCGTAATCAATATATCTGTACTTTGAATATATTATTATTCAAAGTGGTGTGTTAGTAATACTCGTACAATTTTTACATGTATGTACAATGTATGAACCAGTAAATTAACTGAAACGCGCGTTGTCTATATATAGATATATATATATATATAATGTATATATATATGAAAATGCGGATGCTGCACATTTTGTGAGGACCGAAAATTATAGTTATTTTTTTTTTTTAGAAGATTTTCTTCGTATAATTACACATATGTCGCACAAACAATGTCACATCTAGCCGTCAATCTCTTAAATATATAGTGTGTATTTTATACCATTTATATTTAAATCGTCATTATTTGTTGATAACTATACATAATGTGTATATATTGTGTATAGTATTACATACAATATAATTGTATATAAAAATTTTACTATACCTATAAAAAAATCAAAAGTTTAACAGTAAAGCGAAAGTAAATATATACGTACAAATCCAACATGTTTGTTTTGTATACTTATCCTTATTGTAGTTTATCTTATAATTTGAATTCCACTGTTATTTATTGATTGTGTATATTGCATAATTTATGTGTTATAGGTACACCACATCGACTTAATAATTTCACGTTGATGTGATTTTAAATAATACTGTGATTCTTGTATATTATTATGTAATGTATTTAGCAACTCTATAAACACGTCCAGGTCCCTTAAATCTTTAGAAATTAACATGGAAAACAAATCAGCTATTTTACCACAATTTCATTTTATCTATTTCTTAACTACATTTTTTAATTTTTTAAATGGATTTCTAAAAAAAGTTTCTTTTTCAAAGTCTAACATCAGTATTGTGCGTTTTGTATTTCAAATACGTAGATAGTAATAATATCGTCATATTGAGTTTGCAATGAAATATTCGACTGTAAAGCTACAAAGACAAGCATTTATTATGCTATACTACGTTTTGTATTGTTAATAAATCTAAAAACTAGATTTTAGATGATAAGTTTCTTCAATTAATATCTTTGTAAAATGTTGGGTGTTTAACTACATTTTTAAAAAAATTGTTTAAATAATCTTGACTCTACAATGCATGATATTTTTTACATTTTTTTTTTAAATTCCCCACATTATTTTTAATAAGAGAAAATAAAATAAAAATATGTTGACATTATAAGTACCTAAAAAATCCGTTTTTAAGTTAGTTGTCTGTAGGCAATATAATGCATTCAAAGTTCTCAACAAATAATAATTATAAAAATGTAACACAATGGTTTAAAATTTAAATAATATTACAAATAAATGATAAATCATTATAAAATGTTGAAACAACAGACAAATTTTCTTTTAGAGGAACTATTAAAAACCTCTTTCTCGATGTTTCTAAAACAGGTATAATTTTAAATAATCTATCTTGATAAGGTCTAATAGCATTTTATTATTTTATATTTAAAATATAAATCAATAAAATGAATATTTTGTCTAATTTTTTCAAATTTGTTAATAGTCATGGTTCCTTGTACTAGATTATTACCTAAAGTAGAACATCAATAATGCCTAACATTTTTTATATTAAACTATTTTAAATTCGGTTTTTTATTATTTGGGAATGTGTCATTTAGTCATTTAGGTAGAACACCTATTGAGTGGTATGATATTAATTTTTACTAAGCTTATTGATAAATATCTTAATATTCAATAATTTGATTATCGATTTAAAAATTAATGAATCAAATGTCACGTATGTTGTTTTGTAAATTGAAATAGAGAAAGTGACAAGTAAAAAATCAATTTAAAAATTTCAATCAAAACATGTAAGACATTTTCGAAAAAGAACAAAAACATATAATGTAATGATTCATAGTTTATTTAAACAATTGTGGTATTTGTATTGAGATGATTATTTATTCGTTTTATTTCCTGTACAATATAGTTGGCGATAAATTATAATATAATATTATGATATACCTATATAGCAACGAAACCTGCAGCCTGCTGAAGTCACATAGTAACATAATAAATTTATGATGAAAAATTAACTGAGGACCTGTCTGACTTGATTATATGGACGTAGATATGCAATTTGGATCCATTTCACAACCAGATGATTTTGAGATAATTGAGATTTTTTTGTTTTTGGGTGTCCTACACAGGCTATAGAACTATAACAAGATTTTCCCATATTTGTTCCCTATAAACGGTTCTGCGTTACATGCGTTGTTTAAAGATCTATTCCAGTGTATCAAAAACTTAATATCTCAGAAATTGTGGATTGGATCCAAATTGCATAACTGGGGAATTGTAACAATAAATAATCAATAAATAAAACATATTTAAAATAACGAATAAACGTCTAGTATCTCTACTAAATTCTTTGCAATTCGACGGGTATAATAAAATATTTTTAAAATTTCTCGTTCAATGGAAAAAGTACATTTGATCAATCATCGTTTCTTCGTTTACATTTCTATCACACGCCCGCGTTTGCAACGTTAATCGGCGGCCAATTAACGCAGACCAAAGTTAATTAAATTAAAACGGTGTTGGTCTCTACGTACAGCGAAATATTTGAAACGTTTATTATTATCGTAATACAGTCATACTCTACAGTGTGATTGAGGAAAAGAAACCCGCTAGCGTACAATAATTATCGCGCACGACGATATAGTACGGATTGTGGATCGCCCCGCGTTCGGTCGTCTTCGTGGTGCTACACGTCGAGCGAGCGTAGTTTACGGTGGGAAGGAGGAAAGAAAAAACCGTTGCGGGCGCCAGCTGCGCGGCGCTGTGTCGAACCACCACACCGCGGCGGTACGCTCCCACCCGAACAATAAACCCTCCGCGCCGCCGCCCCCCCACCACCCACCCGGCCCCCACCAGAAAATCCGTAACACGGTCGAACGCGCGGGACAGACGTTCACGAGAAACACCGCCGGCGCGACCGTTCGTTACGGAGACCAGTCGCGGCGGCCATTTGCGGATGCGTAGTCGACGTTACCGGTTGTTGTCGTTGTCGTTATCGTCGTCGTCGTCGTCGTCGTCGTCGTGTGTTGTGTTATCGAGAGTAGTGCGACGAGCGCGGGCTCACAGTAATATCGCGTTATTCGTAATCGTGACGCACGTAGATAACACGGAATACAAATATTAAATCTCATTGGAATACACGTCGTTTTCACTACACCGATGATTTTTACGTATCCGACGATGACGATTTATTTACATTGTGCCCGTCCGTTTTTCGGTGTCGTGTTAAAATAATATCACGAGTAACTTAGTTGTCGTGCGCTCGACCGATTCCGTTTCGTCTTTTAGTTACAAATAATTTTCGACTCGGGACGATTACAAACCGCGTGCGTGTGTGTGGTGTGTGCGTACAGTGTACGCGCGAGTTTGTTTTTGTTTTATTTTCATTTCGTATTTTCGCAGGCTCGCACACACGCACGTTTGTGGGTTCTTTTTTTTACTCTGTAACAGTGTGCCGGCATGAAGGAGGTGGTGTTCGTTAATGCGCCGCCGCCGCTGCCGCAGCTGATAAGGGCCAAGCAACCCGGATACTTGGACTTGACGGCCGAACAGGTGGAGAGACTGATCAGCAAAGAACCCATCGAAAAAGACTACGACGTGGAAACCGAACCGTTCGCCAGGTGAGGAGAACGTTTTTCGTATTTCATAAGAAATAAATTCAAACGACCGTTTTGGTTTTTGTTCGGATGAAAAAAATTCTATTGAGAAATGACGCCGACGTAGTGCCTACGTAATATTAGTTAAAGGTGTATTATAATATAGTCATTCTGGTTTTTACCATACGATAGGTAAAAGGGCCTAAACGTTTTATTTTATATTTACACGCGCGCATGTTTCGTTCCGTGATAAGATTTGTCGACTACGCGTAAAAGTCATGTTCGTTCGTCGAATCGATTATGAAATTCCGTTTTGGCCGTTCTACAGTGACGACAACGATTGTAAATTATATTTAGGTATATTATATAACATGTGTGTGTGTGTTTTAATAGTCGTTCACACCGTTTCCGGTGCAATGGCTGACACCTTATTGTGTGAAAATAAAAACCATAATAGCCCGCCGGATATAGGTACATATTTTTTCGCATGTATACACACGTAAGCTGTGTGTGTCATATCCGTACGCCATACGCATGTTATAATATTAATAATAATAATATGTTGTGTGGGGTGTACTTTTTCAATATCTATTTATAACATAATATCACATAGCCTTGGACATAACGTTTCTTTTTTTAAGATTAATGCGAATTATTTTTTCCCCGTCCGAATATCGCGTGAGTGGATTCGAAACTCGCACGCAAACTCACACACACAACGCACACACAACATACACACACACACACACAACACACACACACACACACACACACTATAGTACTCCACACACCTCGTCGCCGACCGGACCGGTGTGGTACGTTGCATACATGTTCGTAATAAAATTGATGAGGTTCGGCCCATTCATTCTGTTGTAGTTAGTCGTCGTACGTTATGCTTATGACTCATAGTTCATACACGCCGCGACGGACAGGTAAGGCGGCGGCATTTTTGTATCGTGTTTGGGATTTTTATAAAACGCACGTATGTAGGATGGGGAAAAACGGTTATTTAGACGTCGCACATTTTTGTTCGTTTTGATGTATTTATTTGTAAGTCGCGCATGGTTTTGGTTGGGGTGGTTAATTAAATTTCTTAATAGACGGTTTAGATAGTAATTTTATTTTAAACTGAAAAATGTATTTTTTTTGTTTGGAAAACTTGTTTGTTTTTTCGTTGGCATTTCTTTCATTGTACGTCGTGTATCTATATATATATATATATATGTGTGTGTGTGTGTGTGTCGAGCGATCCCCTATAATTGGTACTCGTAAATCTTCTACGGAATTTCTACAACCACCGTTAAAAAAGAAAAAATAATATAATAAATGAATAAAAGGGTAGGCGGCTGACGCGGCAATTCGTGAAAGAGTTTGTGCACATAATATATTGTATAGGATTGCCGCTTCGTCGGTCGGAGATTAGAGGTAAATGTCCGAATTAAAAATATAATCGAAATTGCGATTCTCCTTACTGTTGTCGGCTATCAAATACGTACGTACATGCGTGGAATGCAGGTGATTGTCGTGACTACCGTAGTCGACACGCGGTCAGGTAGTACCTATGAGTTTTTCAAATGAAATAACAATTCGTTAACAATAACTAAATGTTTTTCAAATAAAATTACATTTTTTATTTTTTTCTTGTTGAATTATTGATTAGTGTAGGGAGAACGCTTCACCGACTTTTGAATTAATGAAATTGAAATTGCACATCGTTCCTTAGGATATTTGGATATTATTTTTTAATGATGTTGCGCGGCAATGAGAAATATATTTTGTATACATTTAATGGACGTTATTTAACTGTTAGAGATATTGGTACATGTTACTATTGTATGCACTAAGGTTAAAATTAAATTAGTAATTTACAAATTTAACGCATGATTATTATTCTATTTGGTGTACAGGATACGGTTTGCAATTAGTGCAACATATAACCGTGTTATTATTATTTATGGGTTTTAATTATAATTAAATAAAACCAAAACAATTAAGTGTATCTATAAGAATTTTTTTTTAGACTCGAGTGATTATTCTGTTTGATGTTATCATAATATAATAGTCGTATTTTTAGTGTGATGATTTTGGATTGAAATTAATCCTCATACGACTAGGCTATTGTATTATTTTATATTATCATGATTTTGAATTTTTTGAATAGATTCGCAGTACTTACGAAAAGAATATTTAAATAATATCTATAGAATAATAATATCCTTGTCAAGACTTGTAAATAATATTGATTAACAACCTGTCCTCAAGGTACCCATTCGATCATTATTACACCCTTTATATTGAAAAATATGATCAACTATAAGTCATCAACTTCATCATGGCCCTTATGAAATCGTTTGTGCCACTCAAAAACACGTGATCGTAACGTGACATCATCTCAATATACATCTATCAACAAACGAAAACTTTCGTTCGCAAACTTTTCGAGTTTTACTAGAAATTTTAAATTAATATGCTGTTCAATTGTTTCGTCTGGCATAATTTCGATGTACAACGTGAATAAGGTCACTTTAACCGGCGTTCACAAGTAAACTATCGAACGTAGACTGATTGAACTAGGGATGTGTAATTCATGAATGAATCGATTCAGCTAGATAAACTAATGAGTTGATTCGGTGTTGTAGAATGAATCGGTTTATCGGTAATACTGATATTTCAGTATACCTACGCTATCACTGAACTGTATATTACAAAAAAAAAAACACAGATATAAAAACATACCTTGTTTACCATGGTCCATGTTATCATTGTTATTATAAACGAAACAAACAAATTATATTATCTTCATGAATCGTTGATACTCGTAATACTTAATAGTTATTTAAGATTTTAATCCTACAGTCCATATAGTGTGCTTTATGATATTATTTTACAAAATTGGAAAATATAACATGAATAATATTATGATAACTAATATGAATTAAATGATCTTGAAGTTTAAAATTATATTACTGCTATAAAAATAAATATTATATATACCATGCCTAAACATGTTCTGACTAATTCAATAATTTTTTTCTATTGAATATTATGATTATTTTGTTTTCATTTTCTACAGTTATGGCCAATTAACGATTTATATTTATTTTCAAAAGATTAAAAATTAAAATTTTAAATATTTTCATAATAAGTTCACTTATATATTTAAAAACATTTTAAGTGACATAATACAGGAGAATAATCATGTGGCTGATGCTCAACTTTAAGAGAAAAAGAAACAATACTAAGATATTTACTCTGAGCTTTTTCAAGTTGGGTTAAGTCCGGTGCAGTGTTTGGGTCCCGCAGAATTGATTCATATTCAACAATTGGTCTAATGAGTTAGTAATAAAGTACATTTAAAGAAGATGGCCATTTAAAATTCAATGATATTCGTTTAATGAAACCTAATGTTTGTAGAACTATGCTCAATTTGAGGATGGAAATCTAATTTGGAAGAAAAATAAATACATAATAATTTATAAATGAATCGGTTTTAATTTGATCAAACGTTTTACATTATAAACAAAATATTAATCTAAATAAATCATTCATTTCATAATTCAGTTTAATGTGAATACTTTTAGTTTATTGAATCGAAATGAATCATTGAATCGATTTCATTCAATTGATTCATATTTTCCATCTCTAGATTAAATTATTGTTCGGTGCAATGAGATTCATAGCTTATAAATAAACCAATTTTATTTCCTTATCTGTACCCGTCTAATCGCTAGTTTGATAGTCTCGTTATTTAATAGCCATACCTCGTATATATATTATAATTCCACTCTTGAGGAATTTTGTTAATAACCACGTCGGAATTAGAAAGATAAATGAAAATATTTCGGTGTGTGCATCGTGGTGGCCTTTATTATTAATAATGTTTTGAGTAGATGAGTGAAGACGACGCCATTATATTTTGTTTAGTATGTGATTTACGGAAATAATATTATATTTTTTTTATTTCCAAGTAAAGGATTTTATTCCGAATCGTCGTGGTGGTTGTTAGGAAGTCATTGTCATTTATGTTAAATAATATTACGATTCTCGTAATTGCCAATGAAAATGTGTTGCGTTCATTGAGAAATATTATCCAAACGACAATGTTATTTCGCTAGTGTGGGAGGTCTGTAATGGTAGTTACCTACACGATATGGAATTAAAAATGCATCTTTTCACAAACACCATCATTGCACATTGACAAAAAAATTGAATATATCATGTTTAACGGGTAAAAACGGAAATCAGGTAAACTTTAGAATACCCGGGCACTTCGCGATGTGACACTGTGTAAATCTGTAATAAATAAAAATGTTAGAGTTTTATAGTGAAATAAAATTTTTATTTTAAATAAATTAATATAAATTAATAAATAAAAATTAAAAACCAATACTAGTTTTACAAAATATTGTTAGAAAACTCATGATTAAAAAAAATAAATAAATAGAGGACGGTTGTAATTATTACACACAGGTTCATTATAATATTAAAATAATAATACCAATAATCTTTAGCACATACAAATTTGAGTTCTTTAGAGTATAATATATTGTATTTATATCTAGTTTATTATACTTAATAGAATAAAATAAATAGTAATGAAATAATTATTATATGAAAAAACAACGGAACAAATGTTGATTTAAGCAAATTTAGCTTCATCAACTCTTGAGTGTATGATAATAAAAAATAGTAGTACCATTAAAATTATTATATAAAGTCGTATAAGTCTATATAAGTCGTATATTTATGGTATAGATTATAAAATTAAATATTATAGTATAATGTTTATTGTAAAATTATGAGTTACTCAAAACGATATCTTGTAAAATTAGTATAATAATAAATTGTGTCATACGAGTACTATCAAATATTTAATTTTTCATTAATTACAGATTTATCCAAATGTCACATCTAGGCTTAAAAGTCGAAATATGATTTGACCAAAGTGTTTTTGGGCTCTTCGCGATGTGCTTAGGCATTTTTGACGTTTTCCCATGTATAAAATATATATACTTATAGACTATAGTAATATATTATACATTCGCGCGCAAGTATTTTTACGAAAATGATATTTCGATCGGTTTCTCGCGCGTGCATCTCGTCCGTCCTTGGCAAGGTCGCTTGTGAATACTTGAGGACACCCTGACGACGGCGGCGTGCATTGTTCCTCCTCCCCCCCCCCCCCCCCCATACGTAAGCAACATACGTTGTTCACCGACGCATTATTTTTACTGCCAACTCTTCGCCGCCGACGGAAGATGTACGAGACGCGCTCTATGACCACCCGACGACGGAAAAATGGAATGCCATCCGTCGTATGTGTCGTACAATATATTATTAGGATTTAGGAGGTATATAATATGTGGTGTGTGCGTGTGTGGCGTACCTGCGTGCGAATCGACCCGGGCGGCGACGGCGGCCGGTGGAATGCGGTTCGTACGCGGTGAAAGCACACGCGCGCCGCTGCTGAGACGAGAAATAAAAAACTGGACATGCTTACCTACAACGACTTCGTTTCACCGTCGTTGTTGCTCTGCAAATCTATTCGCACTATATAATATATTATGTTTATACGTATTTGTGTATTTTATGTATTTAGGTGTCTTCGTCGATAGTCTGCTGTTTTTTCTTGAATACGTTCGTATACCGTGCTTGTGACGAAAGAGTATATTGTTGTGATATGTGTGACAAGCCTACATAAAAGAGGAGTCGCGTGACCCGGCCGCGTTTTTGAAACTTCTCGAGTATGAAACATATTGTATGATACGTAGATTATAATACGTGCGATTAGAAAACATTATTGTTTTATGATAATTATAACGTGCTTTGAAACGAACCTTATGTAATTTCATTTGTCGCGTCGTCACACTAACGCGTTAAACGTTAATTATGTGTTGCCCTACAACGAACGCGTGGAAAAGGTGCATAATAGGGTCGGTACCATTATGCTCTCGGGTACAGTATATATTTGGTCTCTCGTCTCAGTTGCATAACTCGCATTCTTCGTTGACGGAACGTGATCTATCGTGTTTTTGGATGATTCCCAAATCCGGTGCGATCGTGTGTTCTATTAAATACATCTAATAGTCGCAGTTTACAATACCGAAATCAGCGGTACTTTCTAAACTTTCTTACTTGTTTTATTTTATTATTTCATTTTATTGACTTCTATGCAAGCTTATCATATTACGGCTGGATCGTTTTATTGATCTCATTAGTGGCATTTAGACTCCTCAGTACGTAATAAGACAACGCGTCGTCACTTATTATTTACACGTTTAGATTTAAATTAAGTCAATTAAGAAAACATTTGTTATTGTCATCAATTATGAGTTGTATTTGATTATTGTGTTATACAGCATGTGTTATTATTATTATTGTTATTGCTGTGTCTCCTTTTTTTTACGAGATTTATTAAAATTAAAAAACAAAATATGAAATGGACAAATTGAAACATGTCGTTTGTTTAATTGATCCACTGTTTATACATATAATTTAATATCTAATTATAATAATGATGTTTTTATTATTGTTTTAATATAATATTATTATATTATTGTAATATTATATTATATGCACCAACGGTGCTACGAAAAAACCAAATAATTCTATTGATATCGACTAAATTTAAAGATTGTTAATAGAGAAATAACGGGAACGGAAGAAGAAAATCTCGTCTTCAATCTAAAGTAATAAAAACTTCTCGGTTCATCATGGAATCTAAATGCTTCCACTATACTTGCCTAGACTCATATAAATTGGACGTGATAAAATTGGTAGTTTTTTTATATACGTATAATATTACTGGCGTAGTGCCGTATCATTATGTTATGCTATTATGTTATGGAGAAGATTTCCATAATCTATAAATTATTATTATCGTCGCTGTACTCTATAGACGTCTGATATTTAGTTGGGTTTCTATAATTATTAATTATACTTTTAGTTTATATACTTTGTGAATGTATTTTCTTTTTGCTGGGTACAACAGTACTTTTAATGATATTGGACGGTAATTTCCTTGGTATTTTCCATTCAAATTAAACTGTGTAGGTACAGTTAGAGTAACGATACGTTATTGTAAAACTGTAGGCCTGTTGTTGGTTCACTTGTATAATATAGAAACTCGCTTTGAAAAATTACGATTTCCGGTCAACGTTAGGGGCCGACGGCTAAACAGTTTGTCTGGATATCAGAATAGCAACCTGTGCATTTTTATTTTTACTCAAAACTTGTTTTCTTTATAGCTGAAAAGTGATAATTATACGATATTAATTTTGATAGGTCGATGTTGTTTTACATATACTATTATTATTATTATTATTATTATTATTATTATTATAAATATCCCAAACGATTATAATTATTAATTTTGAACGTGTACATGCAGTATGCATTTTAGTACGGTCTACTAGAAAATCCAGTATGCAGTATGATGACGAAGGCGAATTTCTTCACAACCTTGTGGAACCTTTGCAGCATTTCCGATTAAAGGTTATATTCGGCGGATGCTTGTGTAAAATTACTTTTAAAAGACTACTCTCGTCCCCATAGGATTTACGTATTTTGCAAAATAGTTATTATACACGAATAGGCAGATAAGGAACTGAAAAAATGCATAATAATGTATTTTAAACAATGGTTATTTTTATAAAATTAACGTAGATTTTCATTAAATTCCAGTTTTTTTTTTTGTAGTCGCAATAATGGAATCGCAAACATTTGTATACAATTTACGTTTTTGTCAATGGTAATTAAAATTATATACAATGTTATTTTCAAAGCTTTCCGAATCGGTGTCTGTTATCACTTGTTATCGTTTTGACATCCGGATTACGGATATTACATGTGCGCAATTTCTGTTCGTAGTGTTCTAGTTTTACCACTGTATTTTTTTTCATCATTTCCTATACCAGTTTATATTAGTTTACTATGCGAAACGATCGCGTCCCCGTTAAATTGATACGGTTGACAACAGATGGTAAGTCCATTTTGGGTTAGTACTCAATTAGACAATAAGATGCGGCTAAAAAAACCGGGCATAATCTGTAGTGTATTTTAGTAATGTTGTATTGTGTTAAAATAAGGTCGGTTTTTTTTCATAAGTCGGCATCATGTGATGTGATCGATGCATGTATAAATAGCTGCTTTGGATTTTTTGATATATATTTGTGAACATCAAACTTATGCAGCTTACGTAAATAACGAATTGTAATATTTGTATCTATCTTTGAGAATACAAACTTTCCAAGTTCTAAACCGGATTGAAAAACGTCTATTTTAATCTCGAAACCCGGTGATACTTGCTTCACAAATACCCTTAAGTGTTACTCGTTACACCATTCTATTACCTATAGTCTATGTTGCTTTAAAGATATCTTTGAATTTTCAACTTAAAAACAAACAATGAAAAATAATAAAATATGAATGACTAAATCTGTAATTTTTGTTTTGTTTTGTAAAAAACAATTTATATTGTTAATGTAGTATAACATTGTTTTCCATTCGGTTTTGTTCAAGAATTTTGTTCTTGATATATCTAGTTATTTTAATTAATTTTTTTATTTTACATACATATACTTAGGTATATATTTATATATATATATATATATATATATATATATATATATGCTTATCAAATATTAATGACTTCATATTATATAAACAAACAAAATATTTATGTATTTTTTGAATTTTTTGATTTAGAAGAAAAAAAATCATATTAACTTGTATATTTATATACAATTATTACTTTTCAGTTGACAGTATAATGAATATGCAAAGACATTTAAATACTGCGTAACATATTATATTTTATCATTTTTGTTTATTGTTTAGTTATGTAGTGTTAGATTTTAATTGAGCCTTTCAATTTTTAATTTAATGGATGTTTTGAAACGACGAGCTCTTATTAATACTTATTATTTAAGGCTAAATTATTTTTTGAAATTAAAATACTAGTGCATGAAAATAATATTTAGTTTTTCTCTTTGTACTTATTTAAAAAGTTTTTTTCACTTATGACATCATAATTAAATACACTAAACGTATGACGTTTGTCATGTTGTATACCAAATACTATATAAATATTTTCAAAAATTAAAAATAACGCATGGCCATTGGCATTTACTTCAAAGACCGGACCTGACCTATACAAAAGCATCGCAGAAAGGAGACTTAAAAAAAAAATATCGACATTTCTATTGGTGGTTGACTATCAACACATTCAGTATATTATATATATCATACATTATATTTTATTCGGCCTTTTTCTGACTGTTATACGAATCCCCGAGGAGGATCATTTTATTAATATTTATTATACAAAATCGTTTATCTATTGATAGTAGCTAAAATATTTTCTATCTTTTATTTAGTTTTATTGGAACAGGTTTTCGATACAGGTAGACGATTTTTATCCTTTTACTAAATTCAATGGCCTCTTTCGAGGTTGCCTGTGTATCACTGTTTATAATCGACAACCGACCATCATCATCCGATTATAAATGTCAAATAAAGTGTGCGTGTCCGCATGGAAAAATATACCGTTTGCTAGCTTGTCGAATCGCCGTTTCCCTTGTAGAGTCCTTTTGTTTGGCAGTGATGGTAGCAATTAACAACATACAAGAATATACGTGTATAGGACGTTTCTATGATGCTGGAATAAATTGTTTTTGAATAAAGATTAAGGGTCAAATTACGTTGTAAATACTTAAAAAAAAACAAAAACATTCGATTACACAGATATACAGATCAATAAAAATGAGCTCTATTGTTTTCGAGACCATTGGTTACAATCGTCAATGACTGGTTATTAAATTACTAAAACTTATGGATAAGTTTTATCGTTCTGTTCACGATAGTGTTCAAAATAATGATTTTACTTTTCTATACAGAGGAAAATAACGTGTTTTTTTGAGGTATAATAAATCTATATTTTGTTATCGTTTCTGCTGTTAGTCGAATATTTTGAGGCGCGCGGAATGGGTAATATTAAATATTTATTATATGTAAATTTATGTTATATTTAAAAATCGCAATATCCCGTAGGTTTTAATGCTAAAATATGTACTATGTAATCATGATATAATATTTGTATTTTAATTTATTAGGTTATTAAATAGGAAATTCATATTTAGAATAAATAAATAAAAATAAAAAAAGTTTTCTTTCATTGTTATAGTTTATATAGTAGTCATTGAATTTGATTATAAGTGATAATATAGGTAAACTGCAGTTTTTTACTTCTTACTGAAATTCTAGTCGTGATTATGTTATTTTTGATGACATAAACCCTGTTGTTAATAAATTAAATATCTAAGACATAAATGTCTTATAAATTTTTTTTATATATAAACAAAATCCTACTGTGGTATCATTTCATAAAGTTATTTAATGAAACAATTTTGAAGTTAAAACAAACGAATAAAAAAAAAAACCAATGCTTATATATTATATCCGATATCCAAGAGAAAATGATAATGTTTTTTTATATTAAATGTTATATTATGTTTGGACGTCAGATATATATATATATATATAAATAAAGAGTTTAAATTAGTATATCATGTCTATCAAGTACATTTTTTTTTACGTATACACATGTTAAACTGTGTTTAAAAACGGTTAAAATTCCCTGTGCCTCCGTTCCACCGCCGTTGATGGACGGTAGAAAAATTCGTGAATCGTGCCAAGGAATCCGGTGTATTTTCAACCGTGACGGTCATTATCCCACACCTCTTGGACGGGTGAAAAGAAGAGGTCACCGGAGAAAACCGTTCCTTATCCGACGAACTTATAAACTACCGCCTACGACCCTATATACTTTTGGTACAAGTACTATACAATTCTGAATGACAAATACTTAGCTTAATGTTTGCAATAGGTTTAGAGTTACTGATAATGATTTATTAATATAATTTGACATATGCGTGTACACTAAGGGCTAAGAAGAAAATTTTTAATACGTATGATGTATGTTTACAGTAAAGACAAAATTGTCTAGGTAGTTTTAAATTAATAAATTAATTAAGTTTTAAATTGATATTTATTATAAAATTACTGTGTTCAATTCAAATTCAAGTTTCTGTCTATTATTTTTTTGATTTTCAATTATTTTTGACGGTCGAAAATACAATTTTTGGGTTTCATTTAAATAAATTGTATACAGTTTTTTATTTTAAAACTGTTTTTTGTCTCATTCATGTATTTTTAAACTCATTTCTTTTAAAAAAAATTGTTAATCTGGAATTATTGTATTTGAAATTATTTTACCGAAAGTCAATGCTTGTACTTTAAATTATATTAAAATGTATAAAATACAGGGATTTTGTAACTTTTTAAATTATTGTAAAGAAATTATTTAATATATGAATATGATACATTAATAATAATAATAATAATAATAATTGATTTATACGATATGTACGTGACGTCATTATATGTTTGTAATGTGACGAAAAAATTGTAGTGACTAGTAAAAATATGTCTTAAAATCCGCTTATATTACAAATCGTGTTGTTATGGTTGACAGTAGTTGTAGTAGAAGTCGAGTTAATAGTAGTAATAATTATAAAAGTTAATACTGTGTTAACACGCGTGTCGACAAATCTCACAGAATTTATTTGTTGTAACTACTCAAAACGAGGCCCCCCTTCTATTTCAATTAGATTTAAATACACAACATATATAAAAGGTATTTAGATACTTAATAATGACTGTTTATCGTATTTAAACTCTGTGTTTGAACAATACCACAAAACTACTAGTTTTTTAAAAATATTTTCAATACAATTCGTATGAGAAAGTATAATATGTAAGCATTATGTAGTATTTTTATTACATCCTTTGTTCTGGCGAACTGGGTTTTAACGTCCTTGAATATCAGCTGTAATGAGACCTATTACTCGTATATACGTGTCGCTTGCAGTGTCGGTCGAGATATCGTTCGGCAATTGTTTTAATTTTCATTATTGAAAATAATTAGAATTTGTTGAAATTTGAGTAATACTATTTCAAAACGTACATTTTCTTTTAAAACATCGTAAACATACTGGAGTTGTAAAATTATCCGTGTATTCGTGCTTTTATAGCTTCCTGCGTACCCCCACAGATATTGTTGTCACATAAATTGCCTCAAAACTTATTATCACCTCAATGATTATGATTGTGGTATCGATGAGCAGTAACCTACTGCTGATTGCATGAGGAAACGAAGGAAGAAACTTATGATTATAATAACCGATGACCTATATATAAGGTTTGTGTAACCAGAATACATAGATTCGGGTTATAAACTGTGTGGTAAAAGATGTACGGACGCAAATTATGTTTTTTTTTTTACTTGGGTAGATCACCACTATTAGTACTACTACTATCCTACTGCTAACTACGGGCAATAAAAACTCATATAACCTGGGCTTTTAAAACACATGAACATAATAATAATAATAATAATAATGATAATAATAATAATAAAGTATATTAATTTACTCGTATGGGTCGAAGAACTAATAGTTTCGTAAATGCGAAGATATCGAACTCGTAAAGAAACTTTTGATCCTGTAATGTCGCGATATGGCTTTAAATAACCTGACGCTGTACTCATACTTTATACCTTCGAACAATATGAAAAATAAAATAAAAAGAGACTGAGATTTAAACTGAGACAGTTGACTATATATATATATATATATTTATCATATAAGAAATGAAATCTCATTTATTCGGTTCGCTATTGGATAATTAATAATGTGAAGAGAAATCATCGTACAGGTATGCGCAATGAGTCACAAGGAGGTATGTGCAGAATTTCATTTCGTATTCTTCTCGACTGCTGCGCGGGTTCTTTGAAAATTATTTCTCATTCAGTCAGGTACTAGTTTAGACGTAGATGTAAAAAAAAAATGTATTGACACACATTTGTCATTTGAACTTGTAAAATACTATTGAATTAAAAACTCACCGAGAATTCGTGTTCGTGTCATTATTTGCATGAGAATGTATAAAACTGTTTAAATTCATAAAAAGTTCATAAACGTGATGCAATTTAATTTTTTTTTTAACATATAAATACTTGATATTTATTCACGTCAAATAACATGTTTTTATTCAAATTTATATTATTTAGGTATAGAGAACAAATAAAAATGTTTAATTATGAAATGTTTTGTCTGCGATAAGTTCTTAAACAGGTATATTCATCAGTAATCAGGAAAATATGTAGTATCATTTATATACATGCGTCTTTATCTCTATATTTATCTAAAAAAACATACACAAAAATATATAATAAAACTTATGTTAACCATTATACTTCAGAAATATTTTTTAATGGATTGCACATTAAGTGAAACGATCAATTGCCATTAATATGTAGTTCGAATTTTCTATTAATGAATATCAACTTGTTTTTATAAATAAATAAATTATTAAATTCTGTAACTGGTTAATGTACATATGATATATATGTAAACGGAAAATATCAATAACATAGAACTGGCAAAAACTCGTATAAAAATAATGCACGTTTAAAATGAATATCGATGTATTACTTAACTGGATAAATCATGTATTATTTGTGAATAGATTTGTGTTTGATGAATATATTATATTATAGTATGTTGAATGCATATATATTTTTGTTTTTGGGTTTTGTGTGTTTTCGCTCAACGGTTTTCGAATAATTTTGGAAAAATCGTCAATATACTTATTGGCGATGTTTCCTCTCGTATTAAATATGTACCGTTTCGAATATTGAAACATATTTTATTTACAAGTGTATAACATTGTGGTTTGTGACCGTTCACGTTATCGATAATTACGTATTATTAATGAATAATGATAATAATAGATTACACTATGCATGCACATACATGACAAACGGTTTACTTCGTAGAGGAGCATATAATGTAATAAACGCGTGTCGTAATGATTAGAAATCGCTATCGGAAGTAAAACTCGGTTAAATCGTCTTCGCCATTATTACGGAATCGCGCGTGTAACGTCGCCACGACACGGTCGGCCGATTGCGAGCGATTCGTCTCCTTTTGCTGCGGTCCATATGTATTTTATACTATTTTATATTAGAATATTTATGTGTGTATAAATATATATATGCACATTATATATTATATTCGTGACGTTCGTTGTGTATACGATGGCGTTTCCTTCGTTACTTGTGCCTTTCCTTTCCAACAGTGTATACAAAATAATAATATGCCTTAAAAGTAACTGTACATTTTGTTACTCGTTCGGTTAATTAATAAATGATATTTAATATTGCATTTTATACGTACTATATAACATTATATACGTATATTCACGCGTGCCGTGGTCTTTCTCGTACGCTGCCGTCGCGGTTATGGGGCAAATTTGAAATGCTTATAGGCAATATATGTGTATATATCGATATATAACACACGAAGTGCGTTTTATACGAGAAGAGTCCGTTATGTGTCGTGAATATATGTGGCCGAGGTGTGTTGTAGTCACGGGGTCAACAGGGAGGCGGGAAGGGGAAAATAAAAAAAAGGAAAAAGAAAAACTATCATGTAGCTAATTTCAGTCACGGCGTACACGGTTATCTATATGCCGGCCCCAACAGAGTGATTTATGTATCGCTTATATGTGTGTGTGTGTGTGTGTGTATGTGTGTGTGGACCGGACGTAGGTAACAATGGTGTATGGGAAAAAATTCATACTGCGAAGGAATATATCGCGCGAGATTACGACGACGACGACGACTTAGTGTACTGTTTCCACGATAAGCGAAAAGGTAGGGAGAGACGTTCCATATTTCTGTTCGATTTACGTATTATAAAATATAATGGGCCGCGCACATTGTGTCCTATAAGTTTAAAATGTGTAACGGTGTATTTCCATGTATATATTAAGTGTGATAACTGCAGATCAAGTAAGTAGTGATTTTTTGTTATATCCTTAAATGAAAAAATCAATTTGGGTAGTGAAGTTTATAGAAAATTAAAGCGTTATCAACTAGTAATCAACTTATCTATATAAGAATGAGTGATTTTATTTTTTAAAACATTTTGCTTAATGTATACACTTTTATTTTGAAATTGGAGGACTTGAGAAATTACTATTTTTAATATTATCATTGTATCTATAGAATCTATCTATAGAATCAGAAATACGTGTATAGATGTTTAAAGTAAAATATTATTATTTTTTGTGTTTGTGCTTATTTACGATTATTCTGCATATTTATGGAATAGTTATACGATTATATGTGATGACATTAACAAATAAATAAAACATGTTTCTGTTGTTTTGATAGTTTGATAAATAATAAAAAACGAAAACAAATTACTAACAATAAACTTAAATAAATGGAGATGTAATTCAAATGTATCATTTTATGCAAATGTGAAGATAAAAGAGGGATTTATGAAATGAAAGACTAAGAAGAAACTAAAGAAATAAATTAAAAATCGAAAAGCTTCGTTGTTGTTTGCCTCGATTTTCATCGACCACCTTCAATCGGCGTTAATTAAAACTGTCATCTTGGTTGTGTGAAAACAATGGCCGTGACCTTGGCGAAAAAATAACAATATTATCTTTAAACAGCACTTCTTCTGTCCAAAATACATAATTTACTCGGAAGCCCACTCGGAAATGATAATAAACAATTCTTCTGGTTTTTGTGGGTGTTTTTTTTTTTGTGACACTGTAAATTGTATATATTATATATTATGTTAGAAGTGAAATTTTACGAATTGAAGAGCGTTATATACTTAACCTTTTTTTTTTTGTTTATCGGCAATACACCCACTCTCCTGAAAGCTTATTAAGCAGTACTTGGGATAGTGGTACTTACTTCAACTCAAGGATCGATGTTCAGCATGCCATCATTGGACACACCACTCCCAGTGGTACTTACTTAATCTAACCTAACCTAACCTTACTTACTACTAAGTATTACAGACTAAACGATAAGGCATAAAATATTTTAGAAATTATTTTCATTTATATGAGTTTTTTTTTCTTCCGACCACAAACCTTCGGGCATTGGTAATCTGCCTCGTAAAAAACGCCTGCGTTTATATGTAGTTACAAGTTGTTTTGTTTTTTTTTGCTGTTGAAGATCACGATAAATACTTCCGATGGACCAGAAATATAGGTCATTCGTCTGTAACTCTTAGGATATAGAATTTAATTCACTACAATATAGTTCCAAATAAAATCCTATCTCGTTAAAACTCAACTTGCACAAAATCTAGACCATAATTTAACAGACTAATGAATTCATATTTCACCTTTCTATATTATTAACCTGACTTACTTAGGTTATCTGTCGGTCATTTCGCATTAACTCGTTAATAAATTTTAATAGATTTTTTCGAATTCGTTTATTTCATATCGATAATATTATATACTTACGTTTCTCAAATACTACGATTGGAGATTAATAACAAACTATAACTAACATAAATACAGATCATATAATGTAGTTAAATCTCAATTGATTATAGTTGTGGGGGTATATGATTTTATCAGGTGATATTTTATTTTATAAACATACATGTACACTATTAATATTATTTATAAACATACGTATACACAATTATAGAGTAATTTAATTCAATGTAATAGTTTTTATTTGTTTTATTACGTTAATAATTGGAAATACCTAATTTTGTTATTTTACTTTCGAAATCCGACAATCCATATGTACCGTGTACTCAAATACATACATTTTTGTTTTTCTATTGTATTAATTGTGTGGACGAAGGAATTCCTCGCAGAAAGGAGAAGGAGTAGGACGTGTCTGAATAAAATTTACATTTATTATTCTTAGTATGTATTCACATCGATTTTAGGTTCGGTTGTCATATATTCTCTCTGTTGCACTTTGTTTATGTATATATGACATCGAATTGTAATTGTTTTTTTTTCGGGAAGATTTCACGATATAGAAATTTAAGCCTATTCACGGTCGTATGTGTACACGTGCCACTCTCTTTCCCGATTGGGTCAGCCTGTATTATTTATCTATTGTTGCGGCCACAACAAACTACTTTATATACCTGTATAGCGAATACCATATATGTTCTATTATTTAATAATGACTTATGTCGGATTTAGAAATCGATAATATTTACGTGCGTGTGTATTCTGAAGGAATAGTAAAGACACACGTACTTATATTAATTTTTCAAACTTGTGATTCTCTTTCGAACGATTCGTTCACCTGACCGTTTAATGTTTATATTTTTCCAATCGAATTTCCGCATTAGTAAAAACACTACATCATGCATGGGCCAACATTACGCTTGATGGAAATCAGTCTGCAGCTGTGGCTAGGTTCGTTCGTTTGCGGTAAAATCTGTCGAGTTTCTTCGTGTAAAATATGTCTTTTTAAATCGTCACACTTAAAATTACCTGCCGCTGGTTAGTGAAACCTATCGCCAATAAAATATAAAAATTAATTAAAAACATAATATCAACGCGAAATTATAATTTATATAACTGTAGTAGTAATACGTTTAGAAAACAGTTTGCCATGCCAACCGACACTGCGTATCGTATGTAAATATCACCGATATTCGTTTAATAGTGAAACCACTCCCATGAAATTCTTAAAAAAAATTTTTAAACATATATTTTTAAATAATGACATATCATTTTAAATTTCTATAGAATACGATTCACACAATTTTTACAAATCTAGACGTTTGTAACTTGAATTTATTTTTGTGATATATAAAATATATAATATAAATCTATGTTTCGTATTAAAAAATACGATTTGATTTTTATACGTATGTATTATTGGCAATGATTTTCTAAATGGAACAGATGATTAAACTATACTACTACTACTCCTTTATCAATAGGTATACAGCTTTGAGAAGTTTAGTTTATTAAACTGTTTGTTTTTGATCTGAAAATGATATAATTAATAGTGCGCCCCTCAAATTTAACTGTATTGACACAGTTTGTTTTTGCAATGTTCGTTATTGTTTGCCTATTATATATATATTAAATATCGAAATGAGAGTGATGACGTTTGTGAGTGTTGTATATATAATATAAGTATGTATCAGTACAGGTACTTTCTAGTTTATTCTCGAACAATGTTACAATATATATGTGTATTACACATTATATTATATGATTGCATTTGTCCTCGTAAAGTATTATTCGGCGGTAAACACGCGTATTTTCAAACCGTATTTTACGACAGTTTACATATGTGTGTGTGTGTGTGTGTGTGTGTGTGTGTGTGTGTGTGTGTGTATACACACGACTTAAACTGTCGTAAAATATATATATATATAAATGCTCCTCCGTGACAACAATCGGCGGCGACTGACGACGAATCTCCCGCAGGGACTCGGCCATGTTGCACGTCGTGTCTATTCTGGTCGACCAGCCGCAGTCTGGTGTGATGCAGGTATCTGCAGGGGGTACGGCTGTTTCATCCCGAAAGGGATGCTGTGTCAAATTCCGTTGAATGCGTGTTTATTGCTGCGAGATAGATTTCTTCTGAAAATAAGGTAGTTTTTCATTACTTTGATGCGTGTTGAACACACACATGACCGTTCCGACCCTTGCATCACACACCACCCATCGGGTGACCGGCCGCGTATAATATAGAAAATAGATAAATGCACTGTGGTGTTTACCATCCGTCTTCTGAACAAAAACATTTCGTTCTTCGACGCAATCCGTTTTATACTTATATATACATATACGTGTGTGAGTGTGTATGTGTGTGTGTAGGCGTGTGTGGTGTGTGTGTTTTGTCCTCTGTACATTTGTAACAAAGTATAACGCATTTCACTGTAACAGGATACAATAGCTGTTTTATTGACTTTTCTTATAAAAATATATGTATATAAATTATTGATTTGAATATAAAATAAATATTTATTAAATTCTATAGGATCTACATTGATTTAGTGCTGTTATATATGTATGTGATATTCTACGTTTTTATCTATTTTATTATAATTAATTTTCATTTTACGCTCGATTTTCGATAAACTATAATAACGTGAATTATGCAGTCATTATTTCCCTTATTTGTTGTATCTTATAAGATTACTATTCCTATATACGTGTAACTTAGACTTTAAAGTAGTCGCTCTATCAATAATGTTACTATCGTTATATAAATTGTACGTATTAGGTTGTATTATTATTTACCAAAGATGTAAAATATTTCATAATATAAAATTTACTCGTGATATTGAATGTATTTTAAATGGTCCTAATCTGTGCGTTTGACATTTTTTTCGATACGTTTTGGTGAGATAATAATTCCTTCGTAATGACATTCTTTGATGTCAATGGTTTTAATCATTAACATAATTCGATAAATTAAATATAGATTTTAATTTTTCCACCTTTAGACTATTTTTTATTGTGCCTATCTTGTGTGGTATTTGATCTTGTATTGTACACAATTTGGTATAGTAGATTATTCTAAATTAAATTTGTCAATTTAAAAAACAACAAAAAGTCCTGAATCTTTTTAAGGAATTTCAATATAAATGGAATTTTCTTTTTTAAATTTATGTATAGATAGATAAAATCAGGGAAAACGTGAACATTTTTAATACATATACATTTTATATGGCCTAATCAATATTGCTTCTAATTAATTGCAAACTTAATTTTATTGTGAGAAAATGAGTAATGCGCTTATAACATATAGTGATATCAATCATTAATCTTAAACAAAAGCAACACCTACGTATCGAGAATATTCGAGAATATTATATGATTGTATAACTAATTAGTATTGTACAATAATAGAGCCTATATATAAACAATACATTAATTGTCTCATCATTGTATTTTGTTGGTCATTTCGCTTTTTGTACAGTCAACGAAAACAACAACAACAACAACAATGTCAATGGTTTCTCAGAGTATTGATAAAGTCGTCGTGGTAGTGAAAACGCCTACTACACTTTTCAATGATTCAAAAGTACAACGGCGATTAAAATTCTCATGTTTTTAAAATCTATATTTGTGTAAATAACCCAATTCTATTGAAAATAATAATATGTATTTCTTATTTTTTTTTTTTTTTTTGACTTGATCAATGTATATTTTTAAAAGTTTGACGGATTGGGGTGGTTGAAGGATTTTAAGTTGACAATCTCTATCCAACAACATCTTACACATTATACCCGTAGCATATCTTTGTACATACAATACACTTCATCACTAGTGATGCCTACTAGAATCTATAACTCTGTTGTGTTCGCATCAACTGCTCCGGCGTGGTTGATAGTTATGATGGCATAATAACACTATATTACTCGGTTGATACCCTAATAACGCATGCCACATAACATAATGATTACTCAGCGGCAACGACCTTGTCAAGGTAGTTTGATTGCTCGCATAACAAATTCATATGCTCCAAGCATTAAAGCGTGTTTTTTTACTATATTACCTATTTTTAAATATATATTTCTGTAATATACACCGTAATAAGACATCAAAGTTTTAATATATGTATTCAATATAAATATAAATATTTAATAAAAGTTTTTAACTGAAAATCGAGAGTCATAAATTGTACACGCAAGGGTCCTATTATACTTCTCTAATTATTTAAAATACAAAAGACTCGCTCCTTATCCCTTACAAAACACTAGGTATACCGTTTTTGTGTCCAAAAATTTAAATCACATCATGCATAGATTTACAAATTGTTATAATGCATTTAATTTTTAAACACGTTTTGGTATACTTGATGTCAAAAAAACTATATGCTGTTGTTGTATTTTTAAAACAAATAACTTAATTGGTTTCGAGACAAAATTTAAACATCTATTAATTACATTCTAACCGTTACGTATCGCCGAAATGTTATTTAATGTAAGTTTATATAATTTACAATGCAAATTGACTATTTATCTTTTAATTATATGATGAAAACAAGAAAAGTATATAAATAAATAAATAAATAAATATATATATATATATATAATAATAATATAATAAATAATAATACAATAAAAGAATATTTAACGGCTTGATTGCTGCAATCGAATCTCTCGATTTCTAGATTGGTTTCCTTCCACACACTGCACTTACATATTATATTATATTCGATGCTTTATATTAGGCGGACATGTGTCATTTTATACTTGTATTATATTTAATCTTTACAAATTTTTTAACTGTATGTAAGATGTTTAAAAATATGTAACGTATTCAAATTTATACGACATTCTTATACAACACAAAAAAAAATATATATACTTTTAAACATTAAAACATTATTTCCTACTGAATTTTAAGAAATTCGGTCGTGAGCAGAACGAAAATAATTTATTTTTTGTCGTAATATATGCATAATATGTATGTTAGGAAACTGTAAAATGTTACCTTTCGGTCAACAATGATATAATAGTTTATTATTAACAAACTACTTCACGAAAATGTGTGCTTTCGTTGAAAAATAAATCATAAAGCACTTTTTATTGCATTTAATTTTTTACTACATTCTCTTAGCATTAGTCTCATCTACGTAATATATAATAGGTAATCGTAGTGGTCCGTAAAATTAAGATGAATGCCATATCGGTCCTCAATTATTGCCTTTAAGCGATGTGTCCGGTTTAGCCGAAATAGTGCAGTATACACATACATACACAACATGTCTTAGTATTTATTTCCTTTTCATTTGATAACAACCGACTTGCAGGTTATAGGTCCATGAAAAAATAACGTGCGGTGAGGACAATAAATCATCAGGAGATTTTCATGGATGTTCTTTAAATCGCGAAGACCCACTGTTCGAAAAATTAAAGTCATTTATCGTGTTATTTTGAAAACAAATCTATTTCAAGTTATAATGGTGTATATATATATAACATATTGCAGTGGTGATAATAATTATTAATGTATTTAAATTATCGTTGAAAATATTACGAGTTGTTTTTAAAATAAAACTGTTTACATACATGCACTCATACATATACATATATATATATATATATATATAAAAAAATTATAAGTATGCTACATGGTTTGGGTAATTTTGGTTTCATATTCGGAATAAAAACTAATAAAAATTAATAGGAATATTATTCAAGTAATTTATTAATTTAATTTCTTTTATAGTCCGTCACGATTGTCTATAATCATTTTCGTCTCATCTATTTATTAAAAAAAAAAAAATTAAAAAATTAATAATAATATTAAATCTATGTAATTATTGGGATTATTACATTATATAATATTGAAATGCAAAAGATCCATTTAATCGTTAAAACATGTTATTAAATTGTGTAATTCACCCGCATGTGGTTAATACGTTATGCTATACTATTCATATTAAAAAATACGAGAATAGTAGTATGTAGAACGTATAGGCAATGATGCATGAACTCTCTTGATGTGCAGTGTTCGTACATTTCGTCCAATGTTTTTAGGGTTTGAAATGTAGTGCGATATTTCGGCTCCAAAATTGTATATATATATATATATATATATATATATATATATATATATATATTAGTAGTTATATAAATATTTACAATATATGAGATTATCTTGAAGCCAATGTGGAATATATTGAAGTCGTTGAATTTCGACACCGCGTAAGAATCCTTAAAAATGCGGGAAAAACGTAAAAGTCATGATGGGGAAGAGGGGCGAAATGAAAATTATAAAAAATAATATAAAATATCACAAGATGTAAATTATATATTTCTATAAGTACATATAATACAATATTTAATTTTGATAGCAAACGTTATCACACGGTCCGATATTTAAGTATACTATTAGATATATATAGATATACACTCTATATATATTCAGCCTGAGAGTACAGAAAGTAACATTTTCTCTCCTACTTTTATTCTCCTATTATTAACGGGTGAGTCACGTGTAACCGATACTCGTAAATTTATAGTTTTCCAATGTAAATTATATTTTATATTGGCATATATGTATATATTTGTGTGTGCATATATGATAATTGCGTCGGAGCAATTAATTTCGAAATGGCTTCCTCGCGAGCCGACCTAGATTTTTACTATCCATGTAGTGTATAATACACTTCGTGTCTTGTGTGCCTATGCCTCTTTACATGCAGAGAGGGCACATAATATTGTATATTTGTTTTTAATGTTCCAGGACGGGAATATTTCGTGACTACTGTATTTTTTTTCGACCCCGGGCTGTAACGTCACCCATTTGTGCGTAATATTCCAGTACATACCATCTAACCGTCGATTCGTTTTAGTAAAAAAAATTTGGTCCAAAATCGAAGTATATAATATAGAATACATGCATACCTGATATACACTTCTGTATACGATTGTAAATTTAAAAAATACTTGATTTTGTTTCCAATTGTTCAGGTTATCTCTTTCAAAAACAGCAATAAAAAGTTACTCCTATTTGTATGAGTATAAAATATATCGGAAAAAAAATATTATCAATAAAATTATTTCTTTTATTCTGGAGGCTGGCTTAATTATTTAATCTTTTTTTTTGTTTTTTCTATGTTTTGTAAATTTTTAGCTTCTTAATTATGTTTTATGTCCTGTTTTAATTAGAAATAAATTACTCGGCAAAATTTCGATTTAAAAAAGAAAAATTGAAAATATTTATTTTTGACGGGGAAATAAACATAAACCCAATGTTGCTTAAGTTTTAAAATACTAATTCATTTTTCTTTAGGATTTTTTGTTTTGCTTTTCGTTCTCTGTAAAATTGGACATTATAATCAGTATATATAAACGAAAATGATCAATTAAAACATTCTCACCTATTATAATAACATCTCAGTAAACTGGAAGTAGAATTTGAAAAACTTCGCTCGAGCTCCTCCCCTTTTGATGGAAAAAATACTATACTTAGCTGTCGAATATATTGTTATTTGTAATCCTATACGGTTTTTATATCTTACAGTGCAAGACGTCTTATGTATAACGCGTTTTTCTCCTCGTGTTTTGTTGCATGAATATTATTCCCGAGTGTCACGTGTATATACATGTATGTATTAGAATTCTTCCACATACATTTATTAAAATCACTTTTAGACATTATATTATATGTGTGATATATATATTATCAGCCTCTCTTCATATAACACATTCATGTGTTTTTGACGTGGCTACAGTCATCGTTACTAAACGTTTCAAAGGGTCATATGTGTCCTGTTTTTTCTTTTTTGTATCTTGCATGTTTTAAATAGTATTTTGAAATGTTTCTCGGTCTTATACAATATAGTAATACATATGTAAAATACATTATAATATATTGTTTGTTTGTTACAGGTAATTAAATTTTGTTCTTATGTCAGCTATATTGAGTATTTTACAAGTTTTATGTTATACAACTGCGAGTGAGTACAACTTTATTATATTTTATTTAAACATTCACTATATAATATTATAATACTATGATTATATACGTATCCCCTAAACCAAACTATTGCGGTGCACCTGGAACGGCAAACAAAGCAAGATAACGTTTACTCCGGTCGTTGACACTCTTAAAACGTTTCAAATAATATAAATTATAATATTATCACACAACACAATCCACATATTATATTTGTATACATACTAATATATTATATGGATGTGGCTGTGTTTATGTTATGACCTCCCAGTTATTTCAATAAACCTGTCGTATTATTATCACAAATTAGTAATATATATTATAGTCGCTGCTTGCCAAAAACAATAATCATTTTAGATAACTTGTACGAAAACTCGGCCGTTATAAGTTTTAACGATAATAATATATTATATATGTACGTCGTCAATGACTATCAATGTGTAGTATAACTGTTTTTAAAACGGTTTAATATTTTTGGATGGGTAAATCGATAAGTTAAATGTCTATAAATGATGTCTTAAACACTTCGAATGTACATTTTAAATATATAAATTATAATAAACGTCCTGTTAGTTGTTCAAATAATTTTGTAATAGTTAAGACAGAATCGTTTGGTAGTTTGGCATTCAATACCTACTCAGAGCTTTAAAGACAAAAAAATCTACATGTGAGAATGACTCGTTATCTTTGTAAAGTTGCGAATGATTGTGTAATATTATGTAAAATTAAAAATTTACTGTCATTAAATTGCGTAGATAATAATATGTGATATGGCAAAGAGTTACTATTATAATGAGGTATTAAACTCGTATTATTATATTGTATTGTGCAACGAGCGCATTTGAGTTAATCGCTAATAAAATATAAACACAAACTGTCATACATTTGATTTTAAAAGTTAGGAAATCACTATCGTAGTTAGTCGTAACGGTTTTAAATATGTTTTGAAATTTACGAATGTTCAAATTGTACAATTTTTTAAATGCTGTTCTATAATACGTCGTATGTGTGTCCAAGTGGATATAATCGCATGTATATTAAAATGTATAAAATTATATAGACGCTGCAGCGGTGAATCCGTTGCAGAGATATTTCACCGTCTCGCCTGTGACCCCGCGCTGTATACATATACACATATGGTTGTGCGTGTGCTACTTTGGCGGGAAACGCCGATAATTTCGGGTTCCGTTTACCCGTTTCGGCGGATACAACGACAACGACTTCTATAACTATATATTAAGTTCAACCGAAGAGGAGGCGCACTCGATTGGCTTCCGGCAACGGCGGTCATAATATTATCGCGTATATATTAAGTCCCTCCATATATATATATATATATATATATATATATTTATTCTTACTGCCATACTAACGGTATAAACGGCCCATTATTATTGTGTAGTAGTATACATTATGTTTAAACCGTCTGATCGACAGCCCGTTTCCGGACCGAGTTTAGAAAAGGCTGTCTTAAAATTAAAATACGTGACCTAACCACCGTCTCGCGTTACAAAATCGTAAAACCAGTAAAACGTAGATTTATCGGGTGATTAATTTGAATAATCGGGCGAAGATTTTCGAACAAATTTAACGTATATACATGTGTGTAGTGCGCGTGATATTTTCAGAACTTACTATTACATTGCGAATGATATAATATCATTAAATATTTTATAATATACACGATTTTAATTTGATGTTAATATTGTCGTCGACGCACTGGTTTTCTGCAGTACAAAATTATAATATATGCGTATGGGGGAGGGGGCGGTTTTCAATGGGTTTTTTTTCAAACAATTTTTTTCATATTAAACACTTTTAAAACGCTTTGTTGTATTGCTGAATGTTTTTTTTTTATTTTAATTTTTTGTATTATCATTGTGTATAGCATATAATTTTATTGTGAAACTACTTGTTATCCAATATATACTTTATATATACTTTTGTCGTACCATTGTAGCGGTTAATTCGATAAATGGTGATAAATTATAATATATACATGCAAGGTCGTAGAGGAACAAATTTTTTTTTTTTGGTGGGGGAGTCAGTAAAACCGAATCATGTGTTTTCAACTACTAGATTTAAATACTAGATTATATTGTGTACGATAAAATTGTATCTAAATGCAGGTTAACACGTGGCGTGTAAATAGTGTGTCTTTACCTTAAAAATTTAGATTAATAAATTCAATTTATTATAACTATTAAAAATATTCGGGGAGGGGGGGGGGTGAGCCCCCAAAATTCCCGCTCAAATACGGCCTTGTGTACATGTATAATAACATATGTGTTATATATTTTTCGCGATCGTTTTTATCATTTTCTACTCGTTACCAAACATAATAATACGACGTCGACATTACTGAATAATTGAATATTAATCGGAACTTATCCGTGAGAAAAAATTATAATCACTCGTATTATCCAAGTATAGTTTGATATTGAACATGGTTTCATAGTGTAAATTATATATTTATTTTTTAACTTAGGAAACTAACGATCAGATTATATTTTTTTTCTTGAAGTATTTTGACATTTCGCATTTTGTGTTTTCATTTTATAATGTTATAATATGTATTTTATTAATTGTAATTCGCCATCTACGTATTTTATTCTAATCGTGTATGTATTGTTAAGGTCATATGACGTATTTATGGAGATGCACTAAAGTCATTTAAAAGTTGTGTATCGAATGAATGTACGAAAGCAAATTTTGACCTAGTATTAAAACTATATATATATATTTAAAATACGAGTATATACGACAGTAGGACAGTAGTAGCTTTTACGATACATGTGACATGTGTTCACGTTGAACTTGTACATTACGATAGGGTCTATAAGTGATGAAATTTAACATAATATTATCTTTGTCTTTCATTCAAATCTTAATACGTTACACATGCGTATACTTATTAATCGTATATTCTTCGACGGTATGTATATTATACTCGTAATATTAAATATAGGTATCTACTGTTTCCTCGTCTTAAAACTGTCAGCTAATCATTTAATACTCGGCTAACTGTGACGAAATTTTTTTTTCTCGGAATCAGACTTTGACTTGATCGACTAGTTAAATAATAATAAAAATACACACCCACCCACACACACACACACACACACACACACACACACACACACACACACACACACACGCACATATAAATATATAAATGCTAAAATTGTGATTCAACTTTTTCTCCTTTGATGTACACCCATATAGAAGAAAAATAATATGTAGGTGGTACGAACATTTTTACCGCACGAACAGTTTTGGTTTACACTATATAAATGTACAAATGAGTAAATCATTTGATCTTTATAAGAATTGTATTAATAATTTTTTTTATTAATTTATGTTGTCGAAGATTTGGCCTAGGACTTTTAATATTTATCTAACCGTAAACACGTGTTAATTAAAAACAATTATCATTATAACGTTGTTTTTTTTACAAATATGTCGTGTGAAAATGTGATTTTATTTAAACTCCTAATAGTATAAAAAGTTTTATACATTGATATATGAATATTTTTTAAATCTCGTTTTGATCTAGTGTATACGTAATGATAACACCAACAAAATTTGTGTTTAGATAAGAATGAGTTATCATAACCGTGTTACGCGAACGATTAAACACTCATATCGCGGTATTGCATAACCCTTACATATTTATGTACTTATGTTTAGGTATATGTACATTGCACATACCTTTATAACCCACTATCTTTGAAATAATAGGTAGAGTACAATGTGAGTTTTACTGATGTTTTTGTTGTCATGGCAATTATATACCCCACCACGGCATCGTTGTTAGTCGCTTTGACATTGGTGCATAATAATAATATATAATATGTATAATATATTATAACGCGGAGTTGTTGCTTGCATTGCGGACACAAGGGTCGAAGGTCTTCTTTTATTATTTATTTTATTTCTTGCACATATTATTATACTTTGTGTAGTATAAAACATTATATACTATTGCACAATTACGTTACAAAGCTAAATTACGTTTAAACGTATATTATTTTATATAATCGTTTTGATTTTTCTTCATACAGATTAGTAGATCGTATAACCCTTACTTTGGTTTATATTATGTGTGGTGTATAGAGCTAAAAAGATGAGCGACGTATTTCCAAAACGACGACGACGGGTCATGATATCGACCTCGGTCGAATGATGTAACATGCATATTGTTGCACTGCACGGGGCCTACACGAAATCGATCAATTCGAACGAGTAGTGTATACAGTGGAATTTTAGTGTTGTATATATAATAATAGTGAAACAAAACGCACGAGCAACGGCCGTGCCCTTCTCATTGCGAAATCGAATTTATTTGAAAAACATAAAACCCTATACACCTAGTCTTCGTTACTTTAACGGTAACCTATATGTATATAATCAGATCATAATGTTATTATGAAAGTCATTTTTACGCCTCTGCTACCGCATTTGTAAGGGTTATTTATGTGTCTATATATTTATTATTTTAACAATAGCTCATAACTTTAAGCCTATAACGATAATTGTGTAGGTAAATATGTCACGAGTATTATTTTAATAACAATATTAAGAAGACATATAATATACTTGATCGCCACATTTTGACATGATATATATATATAGAATATGAATATATTTCGTATTATCAAAACAATTCGTATAATATTTTAAATATTTATATATTATATAATTCGCATTAAAAATAAAATATTGACATTTGACTATTATTAAACGGTATTATGTTCATATTACGATATTATGAAGGGGTGGTTGTAATATGTATAATTGACAATGTATTCACTATTTATAATATATTCATCATTAGTACAATAAGTTTGTTAGTTACAAACATTTTTCATTTTATAATGCAACACGTAACCCACGTAGTTTGAACTTATAATCGAATAAATATTCATGTCACACAATATAATTATTACTATTGCATTTTTTTAAACACAAAATAGTTTTTATGATATGTGGTTTTATGATAAACAACATTTCTCAATTGTATGTGTCGTTTAATATACTAGTAAATGTTAAATGGCATTCCTGTTTTTCAATACTAATTATATTCATAAATTAAAATTCAATTTTTATTTTGTGTGGGTATTTTAAAACTAGAAACGGAAATAACTATCGTAAACAACTTCTAATGTTTCACATTACAATATATAATTATTATACTATTTTTTCGTATTGCTCGAAATATTGTTTTTTTTTATTATTGTTTTCGCGTCCTAGTGATCCGATGAAATTGTACATGACCTTCAGTGTAAATCAGATTGATTTATCTAAGAATGGGGTGACTAAGCTGTAAGGAAGGGGAAAGAAAGTCACTGAACTGCGGAGAAATCGGAAGCAGCAACCAAGACGACGTGGCCATATAGCCATACGCGAATATACGTGTTTGTATAATAATGACAACGAAGTATTTCGTATCGCGTCTGTATAATAAACACAAATTAACTTTGTTATTGGTATATGAAGACGTATGTAACAGTTTTACCCAAACAGTTAAATGTTGTTAAATTAGAACGGAAAAATCGTGTCAATAGAAAAAAATTCTATATTGATAAATGATATGGAAAAATTTGTGATTGCGCACGTGTATATATATATACAATAATCGGATAAGGTATACTTATTTTTGAAAATTATTTCCACGATGTAAATTCTTTCGACTTAAATTACATATTATGTACACATAGTATGCGCGTTTTCTATCAAAATAATATTAGATTTAAAACTGTTTGGATGATTTTAGTTTTTATTACAACTAGGTTTATTGTGTGCTTAATTGAAAGTTAGAATTAATTTATTTGTTTTGAAGCGTAAGTTATACTAACGTTGTTTTTCGTTTTACATCAAGCTATATGAAAATAATGTTGAAAGTTTATATAGAGCTAAAGGAAACTAGCTGGAAGTGAGAGTTCGGAGAGAAAATTGATTCAAAGGAACGTTTACCGTTCTTATGTTACTGCATACAAACTATTATTCTGAGAATATATTATACAGTTTTCTGTACCGAAATGTATAATATACAAATACTATGAAGACGATGGCTGTACTTTACAAAAAAAAAACAATTAAGTACAATTTAAGCTGTTCCAGTTTTACTGTTAATTGTTTTGTTATTCGGATAATATTCGTTATATTGTAGTCTAAAGATTATTAATTTTGGTCGTAAAATAGAGGAAAACGTTATATGATTATACCTATCGGTTTTCCACATTATACGAATATAGTTTAAGTAAAATATTTTGTTTGGGATGATTAAAGTAGAGCTGTGTGTATGACGTCCTTGCCGTGATCATACGCATTCGAAATTCCGATAAAAAAAAAACATCATTCAATTAATAATTATTAACAATCATCAAAAAATAATTAAGATAATCTGATTGTAAATATTTTTAAGGACAATATATATATATATATATATACAGTAGATAATTAAGATATTGGAAGTTTCATTGATATTATTATATCGTTCCTGTCAAGTTGTTTCACCTATATCAATTGTTCAAAATCAATGGTTGAATGTAGTCAGAACACTTATGTTAAAAAGTTAACTGTTTGATTTATCTGGTGTTACTGAAAAATGCATGTATGGACATAAAATAATTTAATGTAAACTTTGGGTTTTTAAGTATATGTTGTATGATTTTTGTTCCACGTGTGGATATTTCGCTGAATATTGATTTCGAAAATGTTATGACAGTATTTAGAATTTGCTCTTAAGTCTAGATCTAATATTAATTAGTTTATACTAATTAGCTACTTATTATTAATTAGCTATTACTAATCTAATATTATTAATATAAAGACTTTATTTGGTAAAATTATTATTGCAGTAACAACCATGTATTATTTTTAGGGGAATCTGTGTTGATACAAAAGAAGAAAAAAAACAATATTTTGTATTTATTCGAAATTAAAAAATATAGAAGAACGATAATCTATGAATCATAATCAAAATTAAATTATACTTACATTTTTTAATTTGTTTTTCACGTAATTTATCACCTTTTTCATCGAGTTAAGTTCCACTTTTGTTTATGTGTGTGTGTCATTGTCGTCAAGATGACTCGTACGAATTAATAAATATCACGATAATTCTAATAATTTAAATTAAATAACGAATAATAATGACTATAATTTTTATAGTAATAAACTGGATTTCTTTTTCACTTTGTATATTTATTAATTATCTGTATATTATTTTAATTTATATTCATAGTAAGTATTCACATTTGAAAGAATAATATTACGTGTATATTTTGAATTTTAATAAAGATTTAATACTAGTAAGGAGGCTTAGTTTATTTACTGCCCCGGAGCCTTTTCACATCTAGCTACGTCACTGCAACTAATCAATATATGTATATAATTTATATAAGCGGGCTAGTTATAAAATTCAAGTTATCCATGTTATAAATTCATTGAATTTTTTCAAAAAACCGTTTAGTCAAAACAACGCAAACAGGATGTGTTTCTTCTGAAATCCATCTGTCACAGGTATATCTAAATACAAGTCCACAGATGTGGAACCAACAGCAGGCCCGTGTCTGCTTTTTACATGCGCTGAAACCCATACCCGACGAGGCAGACAACTATCGTATTTATACAATATATATTGTATTTTATATCCCCATAACGCCAACACTGTCGTCCGGTATATTTTTAAAAATTAAATTAAAAAAAACTTAAATTTAATTATTTAAAACGAAACATAAATAAACTGTGTGTCAACATAAGATGATACGCTGTCTATATATATATTATTCCAAAAACGTAAATATACCTATCGTCGTTGTCGTTCATATTATTATAATATAATATTAAAAACGTTAATTTTTTTTTTCGTATTGGTAAACCGATCGTATGTGTTCTCGGTCACTACTGCTGCTTGCTTGTTTATTGCTGACACCTTATACGGTTAGTCAGACGACATTGCGAAAACGTCGGATCACACGTTACATACACGCAGCTGAGTCCGACCTTGCCTAGTGGACACATTATTATTGTTATTTTAATATATAAAAAACATATATATATATATATATATATATATATATATATATATATATATATATATATGTATGTATATAATATTATGTTACGCTTTATTGTTGATGCAATATTCACAAAATTGTGTATTTTTTATGGATTTTTTTAATAAAATGCACACAGGAATTAATAACAACTCACAGGTGTGTATATAGTATACTCGTAATGTTATATGCGCGTACGTCAACATTTATTTTCAACGCTCGGTATGATTTTATTTTTCTTCTTTTAATAATATATTGGTCATCGTTAGTCTTAAATTTGCAGTTATTTGTTTTATATTTTATGCCCGCCTTAGTGTTTTGTAATGGAAAAACATTCGTATTGAAGTTTTCGTTTTGTTTGTACTTACAAGTGTTGTATATTATACTAATTTCGAGGCCACGTTTTTTTCCTTTTTAATATAAAGGAATTATAACATTTACGTGTTATAATTTTTTTTAATTACTATCACAGTGATATAAGCCCGTTAAAGAAATAGAAAGTATAAACTCTCGCGTGCGTGTTATATCAATATGCGAAGTCGTCGTTTGTTGCGTTTTTCGCGTGTGGGATCAAATTTACATTGATCGCGGCGGGTGTTAAAATACGTATGTTATTGAATAATTATTGCTATATGAGCCCAACCGTATTTATGTTTAACCGTTTTAATATTATTTTAGTAATCACTGTGAACTGTTTACATAATGTGGTTTCTTTCGGTTTACGTGTTTTTTTTTTAAATACCCTTTGTCTTTAGAAACACCTATATTATAACCATCAATACGTTCATAACGCGCACAAGTTAAAATATTGACCTATCTGGAATAAACGTATAATATCGATATAATATATTAATACAAAATGTAAATAAAAGTCTAAAAAAAAAAAAAATATACAAAATGTATGGGTTTTTTCTTATCTTATATATGTATATTTGTTATAAGCGAGTAGGTAGTTTTTGTATTGCACGCACGAAACAAAGTAAAATAGACTTTCGTATTTCCAACGTACGAATCGATCTAGTAGTGCGATAAGAAATTTGAAAACAGATTACAATCCGCCGTAAAGTCTACTTGAGATCGACTACCCCACATTTAAAATTTTTTCATCTTAAGATCTTTGAAAATGAAATATTAAGAATTTTTTTAATTTTAAATTTGTTCAATTAATTTTGGACGGATTTATGGGACAAAAATTTAAAATGTGGGAAAGTCGATTTCTAGTAGATTTCACAACGAATTCAAATCTGTTGTCAAATTTCTTATCGCATTACAAGATCAATCGATACGTTGGAAGTACAAAACGTCTAGATTACTATGTTTCTTATGTGTAAGATAAAAACAGAAAATACCCGTTTCCAGTTCCTTTAATGGGAATGGTGTAACAGAAGTATTAATGTTTTTTCTTTTAAACGTATGCGAAGAAACACGCGTCTTCGAAATAGTTTCCCAAGTTTTTAAATAGAATTCGTGTATATTACATAATGATAAACGTTATTTTTGAGTATAATTTGTACGGTCGGCGTTTAACCGACAATTGATGAAATTCAAGTACTTTTATCAACTCTGTACGTCCCACAACGAGTTTATCGAACTTCGTCGTCTCCTTTACGTAATAGTATAGTACTCCCTCGTCCCCGCAAGAAATCATAACCCCTCTACTTATCGTCGTTGTTTCAGGCGTTTTGAAACCCGATTACATGCGCACAATAATAATAATTACTGTTAATATGGCGGTATGTGTGTATGTGTAGTATACCTAAACTCAAAACTAGCTGAACACAGCCACGCGTGATTCTCGTATTATATATACCGTTTAGATTTCCATAAAAAACGAATTATCCTTTCGGGGATGATGATAAAACGATCATTATTATAACATTTTTATTTCGCTGTTCGTCCGTCTCCCCGGCGTTGCCCGCAGAAAAACTTTCGTTTTGCCCTCTACCGTCGTCACAATACCCTGCGCGCTCTGAAACTGGTTTATACACTATACGATATATAATATAATGTAATATATACGTAGTACATGTATTTATACGGTCGGTCGTTCGTCGTCCGGCCGTGACATTAGTTTCTCATTCTTTTCCCCTCCGGTCTATTTACGCCCTGGATCTATTAATAACATCATCGTGTGTGTGTGTGTGTGTGTGTGTGTGTGTGTGTGTGTGTGTGTGTGTGTGTGTGTGTGCACGCGTGTGTGTGTGTGTGTGTGTGTGTGTGTGCACGCGTGTGTGTGTGTGTATAGGTGCGCACGTGTGTGTGTGTGTGTGCACGCGTGTGTGTGTGTGTTTGTTTGAGTGATCGTGTTTTACTAAAAACAATCATATGGGACAGAGAAGAACTATAAGTATACAAAAATCTATAGCTGACACGGACGACGGTTATCTATAGTATAGACTCTATACTATTAATTATTCATTAAATAACGTGTGTGTGAATGCTGTGTGTTTGTCACCTACACCGACTGGTCTACCGTCACCGTCACAGGTTTTTCTTATTCTGATAGGAAATATGTCATACATGCGGTGGTACAACGACCTGGTCGTCAAATGGTCTTTTCGCGATATCGTAGGAGACGCATCTCTTCTTCGTTGTCTACGCTAGGAATAATGCGAGATGAAATTGAAAAAAAATAGGAGATTCGAAGTTATACTGTATGGTAGGTGCATTTCCCCAGCACACCCCCACTTTCGAAATTTGGCACCAAACCCAGGGCTTCCGTTTGTTCTTGTTTGTTCCGAAAACCCCGTCGTTTGTTCCACCTTTGTTCCGGACTTATAACCGATTTAAGGTGAGGTTGCTGGGGAAATGCCAGCACCCCCACTTCGAATTTCGGCACCAAATCCGGGGCTTTCGTTTGTTTTTCGTTTGTTCTCTTTTGTTCCGAAAATCTCATTGTATTAAAAACCCCGTGTAAAAGTTTACATAAAATTAGTGTATTATTAAATTTGCCTACCACAGATTTATTGTTTTTTTCGGATGTATTAGATACATATATTACAGATCCAATTATTTGAAAAAAATGCAATTTCATTGTTAAAAGACTAGTAGAATTCAAAGAACACCTTATAATTGAACCGACGGTACCAATGACGAATGACCGAAGATCCGAAAGCAATTTGGACCTCAATATAAGGTTACAAGATTTAAATAAAACATTAAAAATTCAAGATAAAACTTTTTATCTAAGAGGTCTTATTTGTTTCATTTCTCCGGCAGGTAGCCATAGAAACGCAATAGGACACTACATTGCATATTGTTATAGAGGATATAACAATATATGGGAAAAGTACGATGACCAAACAACTAAATCGAAAAGTGTGAGACCTACAACTGAAGCTCAATGTTGTCAGTTTTTAATTTACACAATTTAGAACTTATATATTATTTTTTTAAATTATATATATTATTATAAACATACTTTCATATTAAATTATATAGTTTTAATTAAAACATTAAATTCGCATTCCAAAAGAAAATTAATTACAGACTACTTAAGTGATGTATAGTTTAGAGTCATATACGTATTCGCGTGTGTGTGTCGGTGAGGTGTCGATCTCGATAAAAGAAAATTGTCGCTAGAAATGAAACAAAATGCGGTTCTACGATGATACTTTTTTATGCTAATAAATAATATGCAATAAATAATATATTATGAAAATACGATCTCGAAATGATAACATAATAATGGTCGTTGTTATACATGTATGTTAAACAGTGGTATAAAAAAATAATATATGAGTTTTATGTACAGATAATATAATAACCATATTTTGCACAACGTGTTTTCTTTGTATGATTAAAAACATACTATAATGATTGAATTTTCATTTTAAATTATTCGACTGATAACATAACAATAATAAGTTTTAATATACTCATATAAAATATTATAATTTACTATTTGGATGATAAGAGTATACGTTTCCTTCGTATACTCTTATTTAGTAATATGTATATTATATTATATTTTGTCATAAAAACATTTTCAAAACCATTAATTATGAAAACCAATATTTTTAAATTTAATTAAATTTTTTTATGGTTTCTTATGTTTTATATGTATTATATATATAAAGTCATTTTTAATCAAATAGATTGTTGTATACAAAAACAATATTTTTTTACTCTCGTAATATTCGTCGCTTGCCAGTTTTTGTTTATTATATATATTTCACATATAGTCGATTGATATAACTGTACAATGTTCATGGGACTTGTATTAAATGACAATTTGTATTTACAAAAAAAGAAAAAGAAATATTTATAAATAAATAAAATAAAATAAAATAAAATAAATGTATTATTCAAATCTATTAATTAAAATAAATACAATTTAGCAATTATGTCGTATATATATACGTTGATGTGCCCGACGCGACAATTACTACGTGGTAAGGAGGAGGGGGATATTTGTTTAGTGATTTGTGTGTGCGCTTAGGTGATGTCAGCGACCGGGAATTTCGTCTGTCTTCGGACGGATGCACGCCGCTGCCGTTTCCGGACAACATCTCATCGTCATCGGGTCTATCCCGCGGGCGGCACCGTCGCGCACGCAACTAATTTCAATTAGATACTGCAGTACACGACGACGGCACGCGTTCTGCACGCCGAGAAATACGACTAAAGTCGACTGTGCAATATTATTATAGACGTGTATTTACGCGGTATTTATAATATGTACGTTCCTCACTCATTAGGTCGTCGATTATGAATACGAAAACAAAAAATTCTCTCTCTCTATATGTATTACATTTAATACATTAAAGCCATGTACAATATTGTATTGTGTATTATATATATTTTACACATATATTACATTCGGTTTATTCGAAGTACATGTATATACTTACGTTTGTGTACGATTTTATTATTATTATTGTTTGCTATATGATCGCACGAAAATCTTTATATTACTATATATATATATATGATATTAATAAGAGCAACGGCGGGGTGGTGATCTTTTAAGTGTGACGACGACGGTAGTGGTGGTGGTGTTGGTGGAGGAGCAGGGTAAAGTCAACGTCCTGACGACTGCACTGGCGGCGATGTGCGACCATTTGAAACCGCATCGGCAAATGGCAGTGGCGGCGTAATGTCCTTGACCCGACAACAGACGGTCCGATGTCCTTTCGGATGTACAAGTCCGTTCTCGTATTATATACTAATATATACTATTATCTGCGTATACTCACAAACGTGTGTCATTTTATACATATGTATGTCTGCAGGACGATTGAACAATAACTGTCATATCTCTCTCTCTCTCTCTCTCTCTCTCTCTCTTTCTCTCTCTTTCTCTGTCTGTGTCTGTGTATATAACATGTATTTCATAAAATAATATACACAATGCGTACATACACACACTACTATTCGACAATGGAATCCGAATGTGTTTTGAAACAATGTTTTTCGCGTAACTAACAGATTATATTTTATAATTATATTATACGTATGACTTAAGTTTGCACCACAACCTATCTTTTCCCCGGGGACATAAATTGGAAAACGCTAGCGCGTTTTTATGTCGTCCTACCTTCGCGCGCTTTATCCGTGTGCGAGAAACTATGTAACCGTATCTAACTATTTTATGTGTATGTATACGTGCGTACACGTGTGTGTTGCACACCTATTCTGTGTACACTCGAATAAAATTCTGTATACACATATATATATATATATATATATACGTACATGGTGTTTTCGGTTTTCGCATTAGCTTTTTTCCCGTTATGTCGCCCATACAGTTAGTAGTTGTGTGTGCCGCTTATATGAGTTGAGTAATTTTAGATTTTCGTGCAATTAAAAACTGTTATTATACACAGATAATAATATGTGTATGATTATCTAATTATCGAACGATCGACTTGCGAGTTTAATATGTATTAATTTAAACATATTATTCAGGGAATACGTATAAATTAGTTTAAAATTAGAGCGAATATTTTACGCGTTATATACGATCATGTAGCGTTCCTATATCTTATGTATCTAAGACCGCGTGTATATAGGATATTGAAGTCTTCAATAACTTAATTTGTTTTTGCGTTACATTTTTACATTGAGTAGTTTTTTTTTATGAAATTACTCGTGACTATATATATACTAGTATATATTTATACGTCCAGATATTTTTAAAACGTTAAAAACCAATATTTTATGCTTATATATTTTGCATTTCAATACAATATGTAAATAAAAAGTAAATCGTAAGACCCCCCCCCCCCCGCAGTACTATCATACGAGTATATGCCTATAGTGAAAAAAAAATGTGGTCATTACATAAAATGTGCCCTCGAGTCTTGACCGCATACACCATACATATTGCAGGATAATACGCGCGTGTGTAACGTGTATATCAACCTATTTAAAGTGTCTAATTAGATTTCAAATGCGTGGATAATGTAGCGCAACAAAACATCCGGATAGCATAACTCCTTGTATACTATGTACATTTACGAAATCATTTAAGACTATCTAGTCGAGAAATAGAAAACTAATTTTATAAAGGAAATTTTCTATAACTTGAGCTCTTCGTGTTTGTCCCGTATTCTCGTAGGTATACGTATGTACATCGTTACATAACGTTTTCGTGGTAAACATTACGTGTTTATTGTTTAAAAAAAAATATCTTGGTATTTTTTACTAGTGTATCCTGGTATTATATACACATATATATATATATATATAATTATATTATGTGTGCTTACTTATTGTATAGTAGTCGCTGATTTTGATTAATTCTCACTGGAGTTAAACAAAACTAATTTCAAGTCGACACACATATTATAACCGCGTACTGAATTCTAATATGTAGGTATAATACATACGAGTATATTGACTGATCGTTATGATATTATAAAGACATCAGTAATGTTATTTTTGCCATTTCCGGTTTTTTTTTTAGATTCTCGATTTCGTAACTGGGTTGTTTATAAATATTTTCCTCGGTACATTACACTATATATGTGTAGTATACACACGTTTTTAAAACCAATCATCATTATCACGATTATTATAGAGTATCCAACTGTATTATTATATTGTTTTAATCTGACTGTAGAATCGTGTTTTACCGTAGAGACTTAAATAGCATAACTGCATAAGTATACTTCAGCCATTTAAGCTATTACATGCGCGCATTTCGCACGCATGGTGAGAAACCCTCCTTTCCCACTACCAGTTTGGATTTTCACGTGTTTGAGATTTATACCTGGGGACGTGGTTTTTGTTCGTGAGTTATCCACTATTTATAACGGGACTTTAGGTGTAAAGTATCCCTGACGTCTATAATACTCTAAATTAATACATATATAGTATATTATATTATATACTCACCACTATTCGACGCAGCTTTATTTCCTGTTAAATTGTCAAAGCCTATATATTGCGACACTAACCTAACGAATCAACATTGAGAAAATTGTACGTTGATGATATTTTCAATGAAGCTATCGAAAAAATTAGAACTTAAATTATCTTTTAATCACATCTGGGTGAGTATTGGTGAAACAACGGACATCTAAGATCAGTATATTGCTAATGTTATTATTGATATTCTGGAAATTGAACGTTCTGAATCCATATTTTTACTCCACTCGGAACAATTAGAAAAACTAACTTTTCTACGGTCAGTAAAGTTTTCGACAAATCTATGTGCAAATTATGACCAAATGGAATACGGCACGATCATGTACTATTATTTTTATCAGACGCAGTGCCATACATGAAGAAAGCTGGGAAATTTTTTAAAGTATTTTATTCAAAGATGATACATATAACATGCACAGCACATGACTTACATAGAGTTGTGTAACAAGTTTGTGACCACTTTAGCACTGTAGACAAAGTAATCACAAATTTAAAAAAGTAAATACAAAATTACCTACTAGAGTGAAAATATTAAAAAAAGAGGCTTTAGTTGTATGTTTATCGCCAGATCTTATAACTACAAGATGGGGATCGTGGATTAACGCGATCATTTATTATTGTGAAAATTTAAACACTGTTCGCCGTATTCTTGCAGAACTTGATGACGATGATGCAGTGATTATAAAAAAACATAAAAATAAACCCAGTAATGAGAGGAAAATAGCGTATATAAAATCAAACTTTACAATTCTTGTTGAAGGAATAAATAAACTACAGACAAAAGGTCTTTTTTTTAATAACTGTTAAAAATAATTGAAGATATCGAAGAATAGTTTAAATCATTACGGGATGAAGCAGGTTTAATTGTAAAAACTTAATTTAAAACTATATTTGAAAATAATAACGCCTTGTCAACATTAAAACACATCTCCAAAATATTATCTGGTGATAAGTAAAATAACGAGTTAAATGGAGATTTTGAAGAATTGTCTAGTGACGGTGTAGCATTTTTTAAGTGTTCACATATCACATCAGTCGATATTGAACATTCCTTCTCAACACACAAGAAATTGTTTACTGACAACTACTGTAGCTTCAAATTTGAAAATTTAGCAAAACATTTAATCATACAGTGTAACATAGGTAAAATAATTTAGAATATGTTTTATGGCATATTATAGCGCTTATTTTTAAATTTTTTACGTCATTTTATAGCGCATATTTCAATTATTTTTAGTGCTATAAAATCCGAGCTTGATTATTATTATATACCTAACCAGTGCTGTACAGAGCACACCTGAATTAAACATAAAAAAACATATCATTTCCTTGCGTCCTGACAAGGATAACACCGACATATAATAATACCAAACATATAACTATTGCAGTATCAGCGTACTTATATATATATTGTGTGTAGTAGATATACGGTATATTATAAACGCGCATGTAAAATATCGTGTGCCATCATCGTCGTAGTCGTCGGACAACTCAATTTGCCCGACAAAACGCGGTCAACAGCCACAACGAAGACGTACATATTGTGTTTGTTTTTTTTTCTCTCTCGACCGGACCTGCACGCGGAATGACCTCATCGCCTAGTTGCGTATGCAGGACGCGACTTAACGTACCGTTTTGTTGCCATGCGAATGTATATATAAATAAATCTATATACTATATACTATATTATATACCCGTTTATCGTGCACGCTGTGCAGCAAGAGTGCCATATAGTAATGGAAAGGGTTACCACCACCGTATAGCAAGCAGAGTGTAATATATATTAGTATTTATTATTATTATTATTATTATTATTATTATTGCTATTATATATATAATATACACACATGTATGTAAAATATTATACGTGTACGGGGGAAGGTCGCTTGTTATTAATGATTTTCGTCACGATTCTCTCGCGGACCGTACGAGATTTGGCAATTTATTAATCTGCTCCATAAGATATATATTTTTGTCCAAGAACGGGACTGCCGCGCGAAAACAAGTCTCCCATCGTTGTGGTCGGCTCTTTTAATCAAGCTCAATATAAGAACGCGGACATGATACAGATACCTACGAGAAGAGAAAAAACACTAATAAACACTCATAGCAGCCACGGTTCATATAGTACCATTTTCATTCGGCTTTTTTTTATTGTATATCTTCATTTGTTAACTGGTTCAATGCGACATTTTTTAATGCTTGACTGAAGATGTTTTCCTACAACGGCTCTCGTTCTATCCTATAACTTTCGTTTCTTGGATTTATATTACTATTTATTGGATACTTATGTTGTATTATAGTTATCGTTGAAACGAGATCTTGTTTGCTAGAAAGTATACAGTATATACGTATTATATATATTATATATATAATATTGATTACATCTTTAATATATATATATATTATATACATACCAAAACGAGCGTAATTCGGTCATCGTATAGAAACATACGCATTTTGCTTGGAAAGTCAAATTTTAATTAATTCTTACAGAAGCGACTGATTATTTATGTATATTATATCGCATTGTCGGTTGATTGATAAACTGTTTGTACGATTTGTAGTATTCTACACACAATGTAAACGAGTTGGATTATATATACTTTTGTTTTTTCGTTTGTGTATTAATATATTAAAATTTCTTTGGTTTTTTTTTTACATAATAATTGATTAATATATTTGTGTATGCTGAGAAATGCATAAAACAATCGATCACGACGTTATTGTGAAGTGAAAAATTCATGAATCGTATATCCAATTACGTATACTCATCATACCCATACGTATTATTGATATATATACATATGATTATTATATTCGATAGGTATGTATAAATATATAAACACATTCTAATAAAATGTATGTATATACAAATTACTTTTACGTGTGTACGATTTAATCGTTTTTATTACACGCCTATTGGTCGTCATATTTAACAGTTTCTACATGGTATGTACGGCGAGAAATTGTAGTTTTTCTTTACTGTAGTAATTGCCTTTTACCTCTCACCGTAAACTGTTTACATAAGTTTATAAAATGATGTAGCACATTATTTTAGAGTAGAATTTTGCAAGGAATCCCGTGGTATGTGTTATTTTTAGTTTTGAATTTTACTTAACGAGTAAATAGATTAAGTCCAAAATATTGGAGAAAAAAAACCCGAAAAAAGTTTCTCATTTATTCGCCCTACAGAACATAACTAACTAATGAGTAAAACTCATTTTAGATACACTCTGTACTTCAACTATATTTATTATTCGACACAAAAGCGTCGTCGTCGTATATATATTTTACTTCGCGCACATGGTAATATTGCAATGGTGGCACGCAGTGGTGTACTGGCCCGAAATGCTAAAGTGCGACCGCACCCCGGGCCACGGCCAAAGAATAATATACAAAAAAAAAAAAAACAATTGGAATTGCAAAATATATTTTATATTGAATAACGTTAATCATGACGATATATGACCGTTTATTGTGTATTGTAAGGCAATATTATCTTATCTATCTATCGAACATTATAGTAATAGCATAATATGAATTTATTAAAACTTTAATGTATTGAACTACTATTGATTTATTTCCGAAAAGTACATCAATAATAATTGCATAATAAACAGCATTAAGAACATTAGTGAAATACCTATGAGTAACAATATACTTATAATCCTTTATTAATTGACTCGTGATTTTGTAATATATTTTTTTCTTAATATAATTTTAAGTTAAGCTGATATTTTAAAAGACTAAATAACTTATTGTTTTAAGTAAAAATATTGTACTTATTAAAATGTCCATCTCAGCTGATTATTTATGTTATATTTTATTCTTAATAAACAATTTATAAAAATTAGAAAGATTCAACATTGGCAAGATGTATAATACTTAAATTGACTTATAAAACTTTATTCCTAACCTAGTTTAATGATGTACATGAACTATTCTTCAAAATCAAGTTATATATATATTTTTTTAAATTTTAAATGTATAAGTGGAAAAACTAGAATTTTTTTGAATGCGCTACAGAATTACCACTGATTAGAGTGATTACACATTTATAGAATATATATATATATGACACAAGGGCCATGCAAAGGCATCTGCACTTCGGGCCTTTTCATCCCAGTTCGCCATTGATGGTACATATGGGTCGATAGAAATTCCATTTGAATCGCATTATACGTATACAGCAATTGAGGTACCATTTCAATGTCGCGCGCAATCACAAAAAAAAAAAAAAAAATACGTTTTGCGATAGCGAAATCCGTATATTATTATTTTTATGACATCAGCTGCACTCGGTTATCGCGTGTGTGTACGTTAATATTCTTTGAAAACTCGTAGTCTAACATTATGAAGATTGTGTATTATAAAAGTACGAACGAGGTCCATCTCGCGCGATAGTTGTGTAATTACAATTTGTATATTAATGTTATTTGATATAATTCGAGTGTTATCGGTTTTATTTAGTTTTATTGTAACCAGTAAGTAATATAAATCGCGATATTTCGGCATACATTTTGATTCTTAGACGTTTTTCCAAAATGAAATATTTTTCTAATGCGGCTAACTTTCATCATCGTCTGTATGTATATAGATATACACACATATCCTGTTCCTACATATGCACACATGATATATAACGCGCGTTTGTAGGATGTGGTGTGGCGTATTGGTGACCTTGATTTTTGCCATCAACAACGGTATATGACAATGTGTCGCAATGTTACAGTAGTTTTGTCGTTACAGCACTTGTTGCGGGGAATGTCATAAGATTTCAATTTTTAAATTTTGAGTGAAACGAACAATATATTGGTTTCACAGTAATATATATATATGTATATATATATATATATATATATATATATATATTGCCTGTGAATACTTTCGTGAAGAAGTACTCCGTTGCGTTTACGTTCCGATAGCAAATTGTATCTAGTCGAAACTCTACTTGACACGTTATTCGATTTTCCTAGTAGTTTTCTCAAGTGTAATTAAAACTAACCCGAAAATTGAAAAAAATGTCAATACAATTTTTGACATTTTTGTTTAGGATACTGACAATTTTTATATTTTTGAAATGCTAAAATGTAATATAAGCTTAGGTATATATAATATTTTAATAATATTTATCGTGTTAATTAATTATAATAAATTACTAGCGTTGCTCAGAATCATTTTTCGAATATAATGATTTATTGTAGTTTTCAAGTTAAAAATAATAATACAACTCTAAAATCTCTTTCTAAAGTGTTCCATTCGAACTGACAATCCACAGCATCTGCAGATTTTCCATCTAATATAATTGTCACCGCCGTACAAAAACGTAGACATACCCGTATCCATATATACGTATGTGTAGGTTTCGAAATATAGTCACTTGTACTGTACTATGTGTGTACTTGCACGTCTGCGGAAATTCGAGATAGGCGTGTGCGCATGATGCGTGAAGTTTTCTTTGTACGAGTTTTCCTGTATTGAATTGCACGTTGTCACCGTGTCGTATATAATATACTCTTATAATTAACGTTTTAAAAATAACATCTCTGACGGCAGTGACTACGACTATCAGTATTAGGGGTCTCGTTTTTTTCTGCGAATATAAACATACGTGTAAACGGATCAGTGGTGGTAAAATGATTTAGTCATGGGGCGGGAATGAGGCTAATTTTTCAACATGAACTTTGGTTATTGAAAACATAAGTCGTAATTTATAGAATATAAGTTCACTATATAAAATAATTTTATTATTATTAAATTATTAAATCTATTTTTTTTGTTTGCCAATTCATCCAATATTTCATTTGTGGCAGAGCCCCTTTTTATTATTTAATAATATAATTTAACTAACTAACTAACTAATACATAATAACAAAAAGGTCATAGGGGGGGGAGGATATATCCCCTCACCTCCCTCCCGTTTGACCACTACTGACACGGATACCGTCAACACGTGAATGAAACAAAATAAAACACGTATGGTTAGATTAGGTTAGATTAATATACGTGAATTAATGAATGCTTAATCACGTGAACACGTATTGAATCATATTCACGTGGATACTTGAATTCGTATATTTACGTGAATAGACATTAAATGAAATTTTGCTTGTTTATATCAAAAATAGTTATTAACTGTATTATATGAATGGTGGAAATCGAGAGAGAATAAATATCCAGCTCTCGCATGGTTAACAAACCAATATTTTGCTATTTCTGCTACGTCAGTCAGTTCCGAAAGATGTTTTTTCACTGCTGGAAACATAGTGACTTTTAAAAATGCCGTATCGTATCTAAGTGTATTAAGTATATCGCCGCAGTGTACATATTTTAAAAACATATTTTTTAGTTTTCGTGCATATTTTATGGTTTTTAGTGCATATATTAGCGCTTATTATCATATTCTTAAGTACTTTAAATTCCGACCCCCGGGTTATAACTTTTAAATATTTCAATTAAATTGAGCGAATCCGTCCCTAGGTGCTGAGGTCTCAGCTTTTGAAAAACTCGTGATAAAATGACCAGTTCGATTTATTTACAGAAATAGTTTTGTCTAAAACGATCGTTAGGTATTTTTCTTTTTCTAAGTTGATTTTCAATCTTGATGATTTTATATTTAAATATATTATTTATAGGAATAAATGATTAATATAAGTGTAGTAATAAAATCATTTATTTTTTTGGTCTGATATGCAGCAGTTATTTATATATACCATGTACGATGTGTACACAATAGTAATTAATTAACATTACTCTTGTCGTTTCAGGGGAAAATATGCGACGGTCAGAAGGTGTCGGGACAAACAGACGGATAAACAATACGCAGCAAAGTTCCTACGAAAACGCCGACGGAACGCTGACTTGCGACCCGAAATCCTACACGAGGTGGCAGTTCTGGAAGCGTGCACATACAACAGCCGCATTGTTAATCTTTATAAAGTGTTCGAAACAAGCACCGAAATGATATTGTTACTAGAACTGTAAGTACTTATATTTTTGTTTTGTATTAAATTTTTGCTGAGCAATTTATTTCTATAGCTTAAACATAATGAAAAAGCTAAGAAATATATACAACATAGAAAAAAAGTTAAATCATAAAATTAGCTTCAAGAATAAAAGAAATAATTTTATTGGTAATATTTTCATTTTCTGAGGTGAGGATATAGGGAAGGTCCAAAGACACGTTTTATGATTTTAAAAAAGAAAACAAAATTGAACGGTTATGAGAGAAAAAAGGATGGCGAAAAAGAATATGAGGTAGATTACAAATACATTCGTTGGGATGGAGAGTACAAAGAGGAGAAATATTTAGAGAAAGTTTATATAAATAGTAATAAAGAGTGTCCAGCACGTAGGCGATTAAATTGGATAAAAGATGATCTGAATAATTTAAGGTTATTAAACCAAGTCTTTTTAGGGATCCTGAGAACAATCATTTTAAATTTGGAGGCAAAATCGGGGGGTAATTTATTCCATTAGTAAGATCAGAGATTATTGATATGATGACGTAAAATAGGAATAAAGTCTGACGAGGGAAGTTTAAAAGAAGATGGGAAATTGTGGTTGGGGGTGGAATTGGCCAAGAAGTCAGCAGCTTTATTATCCTGGATTCCAATATAGCTGGGCATTCAGAGAAATTTGATATTAAAGTTTGCATGGTAAAGGGAGGAAAGAATGTGTTTGGTGCGTTGAATAAGAGGAGACTGGTGAGAGATGAAGGGATTAGATTTCAAGGATAGGAGACATGGTATAGAATCAGTAGCAACTAAATAACTGTTAGGTGGAAAAAAAGATATAAGAACAAGAGTTTCTGTAATGGCATAACACTTAGCCGAAAAGATCATGAAGAAGGAGGAAGGTGACTAGAAAAAGATATATGTAGATCGGGAATGTAAAAGGAGTAGTCAGCTAAGATAGAGGGGACAGAACCACCAGTACATATAGTAATTAATGCAGAAAATAGTTTATTAATTATAGATGGAGATAGTGATTTTAAACAGTGTAAAGATAAACCTAGAAAATTAGTATCTAGTAAAATAAGAGAAATATATAGAAGAGATTCATATTGTAATAATGCAAAATTATAAATTAAAGGGAGGAGTAAGTGAATGCTGGAGATGAGAGTGAGGTGGAGGTGAGGGAAAGTGAGAAATGATATTAACTGTGTGAAATGAGAATGTAAACTGAGATAAATAAAAGTAATAATTACGTAGGTAATTATAAGAAAAGGTTTCTTGGGAAAATATAGATCGCATTAAATTGCAGCAAATAGGAGGGATGTCTTAGGAAACAAGGTAAAAAATAAGGATAGGAATGTGGACTGAATTTTGATTCAAAGGCACCACGATAATCAAAAAAATTGGCAACCAAAAACTTTTTGCCATTATAAGAATGGTAAATTTGACCTGTAAATATAGAAAGATATTCAAGGGTGCCCATACTCTTCCTAAAAATAAAAACTTTATCTGCAAGAATTGAATTAGATTCAATCCACAAGTCTAGACGCGATTTAAGTATGTACTCGAAAATTTTACAAAAAGATGAAGAGAGGGCTATAGGACCGAAAGAGGTTTTTGAATTAGGTTTATGTATAGGAACAACTCGATATAAAGACCAAGAGGAAGGAAATTTCTGGGTACAAAAAATGTTGTTCAAAATATTAAGAAGAAAGTCCAAGGCGTTTGAAAGAAGATGTTGTAACATCAGAGAAGATATTTATTTATAATACAATATAATCGTAAAATATGCTTCAGTGTATAATACATATTTTTCAAAAATGTAATAATGAATTTTACATTAAATATATTATGTTTTTCTTGGATTTAAAAAATATATATATCACTGTGAAACAAAAATGGCACGGCCATCCGATATTTATATTTTATTATTTTAAACTATACTAGTAACAAATATTTAATGTTTTTTCTAGAAAGAGATAAAAAACGATATATAATATGTACCAAATTTACAAATGCGTAATATTCAAAACAACTCGTTGGTCTACTTTTTTAATTGACTCCATTGTCGTGTGTGTGTGTGTGTTTATCGGATACACCTTATAGGCCGCCGTAGAAGGTGTATATTAAACTTCTTGAAAACGTTTCAAAAGGTCAGTTCATCAATGTCCGGAATAAAATTAGGTGTAAAATCATGTGTGTGCGTGTGAATATATGATGTTAAAATTATATTTACGAATTTTTAAATAAATATACATCACGTATGTATCTAATTTAAATATAACCACATTTTATAAACGCATATATAGTTATTATTTTATAAAATTTTTCTCCAAAAATTCGAGTTATAATATATAACGGTATTGATTATAAATAATTCAATTTATAATATTTATTATTTCATTTTATCTGTGCACGCGTATGGTACATTGTTTCCAATTTATACTTAGATCGAGCTATAGTACTATGTGTGGTTACGTATATTATATACTTTTTATATATCATCTTTCATACTTATATAGTCAATGATTTACGAGTCGTTTTTTTTTCTAATGCGTTCCGATATGTTTTTCAGAGCGCCCGGTGGTGAACTTCAAATGGTTCTAGACAGGGACGAAGTACCGTCCGAACCCGAAGTGGCTCGACTTATGCGACAGATACTCGACGGGTTGAACTATTTGCACACCATAAATGTTGCACATTTAGATATAAAGGTAAGAACAACGATATTATTTCTTGGGATATGTTTTAATAATAATAATAATTTGCCTGCGCCCATCTCTTTTCTATATCCTCTCATAATAATACGTAGAAGTTTATAAAATCCTTATTATTTGTATTATATAAGTACGTTATATATGCGCATTGTTTTTTACACTTTATAATCGTTAAGCCACGGGATTCGTTAAAAAGCGGCAGGGTCTGCGTTAATTGATGAAACTGTCATAAAATGATGTTTATCGTCCTTCTCTTAGTCATCTGTCACTACTGTTGGCTTGCACCGGCGTACCATAAACATTTTTTTGTTTTGTCCATAATCATATATTAAAATATAATATTCCTATTGTGTTGTACGTGTGAGTCTGATGTTTGTTGTGATGAATAAGATTGTTGAAATGCGTATTGTGTGTGTATGTATGTACAATTAGCATTCATAAACCTAACTGCTTGTGACAATATATTATATTTTGAGACGTTTAAATATTTATTATATACGTGTATATTTTAAATGACAGACTTGATTTTCGATTAAAAATATGTTATCGGAAACAAGAAAAAGAATCGACGTTATTTTAATATTTTATCGGATTTTCGTACGCGTATACAAACATAACGGTATTATACCTATATATGAAATAAAACACAACATTAACAGTTTTTCTTTGTTTTGTAAATGTAGTAACAAAATAACTGCAACAAATGTATATAATAAACTGTTTTTTTTTCTTTCATATTTAGGTATATTGATATATATTATATATATTATATAATAATGTATATATATTTTTGTTTTTTAATAAGTATGGGAAAAGATTCGTTTCTAATGCTCTATAGTGCTATCATAAAATAAATCAATTAGTATTCTCTGGGAAACATATTGGTTTCTATATTGAAATAACCAACAATTTTAATAGTCGTCAATTAGATGCGTACATATAGAAATGTTCCCAAGACAATAATAATGACGCTCCGACAATGTGTATATAATAGTTTTGTTAAATCACGCGGTGACAGAAACTTTTAATCCAGCAACGATGTTTAATATTTTCGAATTTTAACGATTTTGTCTTTTTTTAACGGTCGTTAAAAATCTTGTGACATACTCACAATATGCATAAAAAAACAACGGGTTGTATTATTATTAGTAATAATGTTCGCGTTATTTATTTTATGAATTGACTTGTATGTACATCATATTAACGAAAAAATCTCAATTATTTTGAATTTCAGTAATCCAAAGACGTTTTTAACGGTGAGAGGGTAGAGTGGAGGAAGATGATTTGATGTTATACTTCAGTGCTCGTTTCACCCTCTCTTATTTTATCATTCTTGTATTTGTTGTAAAACTCTTGGTAACGCGCTGTCTGTGAGAACTGCGACCGCAGGATATGCGCACGTTATATTGTCCGCGGCGGACAAATTTTGTAGAGCATTGTTGTCGGTGTTGTTTTATGTTTTATTATATTTATTATCGGTGTATACATATAAGCAACAGTGGAAGTACTGTCCATTAAATGATGACGACGACACTGCATCCTAGTTCTCATGTTTTCTTTTAAATTTACGGTTCGGTGGGTTTTTCATCTGGAAAACAATTAAAAAATAAAATGAAAAATACCTCTCAAAAGGCGAACTGGTTTGCAAACGATGATAAGACGAGAGTCGGGACGCCTGTCGATTGGAGCGCCCGAATGCTATATTTAAATATCAATACTGTGTATGATATTATAGCGATACTATAAAACATATATATTGTATACTTTCTTCTCGCAGATATCCTGCATGTTTCGAAAAATTTGTTTAACGTGAAAATTCTCATGTTCATGTTTTCAGACGACGTAGTGGTGTTTGACATATAAACGTTTATATTTATATTTATTTTTATTTTTAATTGTCAAGTTTTCCTAATCACTTTTTCCTACACAGTGTCTCAATAGTTATATATACAATTTGAATTTTTCGATTTGATCAATAATTAAAAATTATTTTAATACGAATGAGACGCTATATAAATCAGTGTTAGGTTACGCGTTGTCCATCGTCTCGTCCAGCTACGTGTATATGACAATGACCAATGACAATTTTGATTATTATCATCTGTTTTTAATTATTATCGATCAAATGAGTTTTGTCGTAATCGATTATTATTATTATTATTATTATTTTATTTGAAACTTTCTGTTAAATAATATTAATAATTTGTATTGCGCGGATAATAATAACGCGCTGTTATACAAGCGTTGCATTATATGTCGGGTTTAATATAGCAAATTATCGTTAAATCACTTTCGGTCTTCTTTATTATAATATGTTTTTATTGTAATTGTTTTCTTTCTCTATCCACGAACTGAAAATAATAACAAATTTTGTATGATATTAAATCGCTGTTGGATTTTTACTTCCTCTTCGATGATGCGGTGTATGTACGTATATAATATATATACATATTTACATATATACATTTTATATTACACCTAAACAAGTGCGAGTGAGAGTGTCCGATGAGAGAAGGATGATTCAACTCTGATTTTTGATTTGTTTTATAATATCATTATTTATTATTAATTACTTGTATATATATATATATATATGTACACTTCTATATCACACTTAAATGTAAACATTAATTTGTGTATACTTAACGAGTGCTTTGATATACGTTGTCATGTTGAGAACAATTTATTGCTGCTTCTTGTATAAACTCGATAAATGCAAATTTGTATACAATTTTTTAAAATAATTATAAAAACCAGTCTTAAACTCTATATGAAATAGTATTAATGTTAGTAAGAACTTTGTCGTTATCGATTTCCTCGTTCGACATCCTATGTAGGAACATACGCGCTTATAGATCACTCTGTGCAAATGTGTTATGCATTTCATATAGTATAGGTAACTAAAAATAATGTATATACAACTATACAAATTTTAAGATTCAATATACGCATACACTCACGAGGAACGTAAATAAATTTACATTTTTTGATCATTTAGGTGTTTGTATAAAGTTATCATGCCTGTATGCATAACACATAATGTATATATATATATATATTATACTAATTGATTTTAAAATATACTTAAGTAAAAATTGGTTAAGAATTATTCTCGATTTTTCCCGCGGCATAAAATACGTGTTGACTGTTGTCGAATATATATATATAGGTAATATGGAAATCATTCACAACGACAGACAACATAGTGGTGATAACGTAATATGCGTATATTAGTGTAGTCGTTGATCGTTCACACAAGAAATAACCATCGAAAAGATTATTCGCATCACCACATTCCAACCGATCCTTTATTTTTGGCGGAAGAACTGCGTGTTTTACAATGTTTATAATAATAGTAATAATAAAACTGCATAGAACGACGTTAGGTAAAAAAAATTGTACACATCGTTTTTTTCCCCAAAAAATGTCTATCTTTGCCGTTTATGTTTTTCATAATTCTAAACAATTATAATATTATACGTATAATTTAACTTCAAATATGCAACATAATATAATATAATGTTATGAATTCTATGAAAATATGTCTTATGTTAGACATAAAAATTAGTTTAATTAGTATAATACAATTAATTTACGAAGTTATTATGAAATGACGTCATCTGTCTACTAAATATACTGTTCGCGTCGAACAGAGTTCAGTGGAGTGACTATCGCGGTGCGAAAACCTACAAGTTAGGTTATCGTGCCGCTGTAGGCTTGTATGCCGCGCGACGGGTTTTTTGTAGTACCGCGTCCGTCATCGGTGCACCACTGGTCGCAACACCAAAGTTTTTCTTGTTTTTTCATAACCACTGATCGTAGCGCCGAATCTGTCTTTATTGTACCACGCAAATTGTGAGTTTTTCTTTTGTATGTTATTATTATATTACATGTGTATTCATATATTTATACACATACCTATATCAATATTGTCATTCTTATTATTATGCTAACACTAGCCATAAGATTGTGTTATATTGTATTTAGTTAATATTTTTATTTGCATTATTTGTCATAATAATATATTATTGTTCGTTAAGTAGTAATTTTTTAGTATTCTCTTTCATATCTCGTCTCCTTCGTCCGGTTATTATAATCGCGTGTACAGCCCATCTAGAGAATTTTTTTTCGATAGATTCTGTCACGTAAACATATACATTTGCTATATTGTTGTTTTTGTTAACAGCCACAAAACCTAGTATTGACTGCCGACTTCCCAAACTGTGATGTAAAATTGTGTGACTTCGGCATATCCAGGTACCTGAGTGAGGGAGCGGATGTACGAGAAATACTCGGTACGCCCGACTACGTGGCACCTGAAGTGCTAAATTACGAACCAATCAACGTGCAAACTGACATGTGGTAAGGCTCATTTAATATGGAGGAAAACTAGTGATTGGAATTATCCGAGATCTAACCTAACCTAACATTTGGCTAATCTCAATATGTTTTTTAAACATCGTAGGTCCATTGGAGTCCTACTGTACGTACTGTTGACTGGATGCTCGCCGTTTGGCGGTGACACCAAACAGGAAACGTTCTGCAACATATCGCAATGCAAACTCGATTTTCCTGAAGATCTATTTCAAGATATATCAGAGGATGCAATTGATCTCATGAGAAAGCTGATGGTGAAAAATCCCAGGTAAGTCGGTACTTCTTGTGTAAAACATGTTATTTAACTGTCATGAACCGAATGCGCAGCGATGTGTCGGTTTATCATTTTAATATAATAAAATAATAAATAAAAATATTGATTCGTGCACCGCGAAAATCTATACATATATACAGTGTATTCCATGTACTCTTATATGGGTACTCGATTTTAAAAGTAACATTCAGGTTTGTCTGTGCCCATTCCCAATACGCCCATATTAACCCCTGATAAACTTCCGTAACTTAAATTCGTCGATAATCACATCTGCCACTACACTATAAAGTATATACTATACCATAAGCCATACACCATACCGTAAACCAAGCATGTCAAACACGCGGCCCACGGCCAATTTTTCTGCGACCCGTGGCTACCAATAGTAATGGACAAAATAAAAAAAAAATTTTAAAAAATTTATTTTATTTTAAATTATTAATATGATTTTGTTTTGTAATTTGTAATTAATTTGTAATTTTGTAAAGAATAAAATTGAAAAATTTATATAAAATATATTTTTTTCCATTAAATATTTATCAGCGGCCCGCATAGTAAACTATTCACTATATTTGGCCCACTTGATACTTTGAGTTTGACATGCCTGCCGTAAACTAATAATTTCGTGTACGCATACCTACGAAAAAAATCTAATTATTATTGTTATTATTTAATCATGATGATTGGTAGTAGTGTGTAATTATTATAGAAATACACTTTGAAATACTTGGTTTTTGTATTTAAAAAAAAAATATTCTATGTAAAAGGTGTTGCAACCCAATTGTATATTTCATATGCTACTGTAGTATGGATTGACCACTTAAAAAAAAAAAATATATATACGAGTACATATATATATTTATGTGTCTAATTAAATTAAGTAAAATAGGATTTGCTCTCAATATAATGCAACAGAGTTGAAAATTGAGGGTATCAATATATTTTTACAAATAATTGTTTTCTAAGAATTCGTCTAAATTAACTGTAATAATGACATCGTAGGGTTAGATTATGTTAGGTAAAGTCATGTCTTGTTTAAATGTTTAATATTATTTCTCATTAAGTATGTGGACCTATCTACGATATTCTTTATCTTATTTTTTGAGTAGATTATATAGTATGTATCAATATTTAAAAATAATATAATTATTGTATTTCTAAAATTAAATCTCGAGCGATTGTTGAGAATGAACTCTAAACGAATTATTAAATAAAAATTTCAATTGTCGCCTTCCAAACTGTGATTGTTATAGTTTTGGTTTAAAAATCGTTGTTTTTATAACCTTATTACGTGTTTCCTATATATTATATATATATAACATATGTCATAAAATCCATCGCTCATATTTAATTATATTTCTTTATTTATATACAGACAACGAAAACAGACAGTTCTATTAATGTTTCAATATGATATAGTGTTATGAATTATTCCGATAATAAGTTTAATCGGTTTTCAATTAACCTAGTTTCCTTTATATCTAGTTTATGTCAAAACGGGTTTACTGTTTCACCCAACGTAAAACTATCAAACACATTTTTGGCTTTAAAATTAAAAGTAAACTATTGAATATCAATGGTATTTTCTAAACGGGTTTAAAATCCAAATCTGTCGCATTAACATTAACATTTAACGTAATTAAAAGTTAACTAAAATTTTGTAATAAAAAAAAACACATTTGAAGCATTTTTAGAGAGTAACCTTAGTTTAAAATGTTCGGAAACTAAGGTGACCGTCCCGATTGACCTTCGGAGTCCGTAAAACGTGCATTTCTATACTTTATTATTCGACTCGCCACTGACTGTTTCGTCAGTGTATATAATATTATAGACTAATACATGTCATAATATAATATTATGTATAATAATAATGAATCGGTTTTTTTTCTCAAAGGGATCGCCTCACTGTCAAGGATTGCTTGGAACATGAATGGTTTCACAGAGCGTCATCGTCTTCGACAACGCCGTCGACGACGACCATGTGCGTATTGCCGTCAAAAGTAATAGGCGGACAAGATGACAATAGCAGCACCAACAACAATATCAACAACAACAACAATAACAACAACAACAACAACAATAACAACAACAACTCTACTTTCACCTCTTCCTCCTCCTCCTCCTCATTTATGAATGACTTCACGACGGTGACGATCAATTCGACTTTGGCTCCGATAGACAACACCAACTGTTCGTCGACGATTAAACAACAGCAACAGAAGAAATTTGCTGTGGCGATATCGAAGAGTTGTGATAATTCGCCCGTACCGGCGATGAGCGCATCGCGGCGTAAATCGTTTAAAGACAACATGGAATCACTCGTCAGACGGTTGGAACGCGAACTGGCCGACGACGGTCGGACGACGGGGACCTATCCAATCGATGCACCTTTCACATGTCGAACCTTGAGTCGGGCAAACGGCACGCAAACAATGCCCGTGGGTGGTTTGGCCCTGAATGACGGTCGAGACATCGCTCCGTTCACGTTCCGCCGTGTGTACGTGGTGGATGAGCCTCTGCACCATCAGCAAAATCATCATCATCAGTTGGATGACTACCAACAGCAACAGCAGCAGCTCCGACCCCGTGCACCGTCTACGTCGTCAACCCCAAACAGTAGCAGCACGGATAATTCATCGGTAAGCGATTGCAGTAGTGACACCGTCAGCGAATTCTCTATAGACTCCAGTAGCGACCGATCTAGCATCATATCTCTAGAAGATTCGTTGGACCACCACTCGTCGTCTTCGTCCACATCCTCATCGTCTTCGTCGTCATGGTGTCGGACGACCACTACCACCGCAGCCACTACCAACCTGTTGCAGCAGACCCACAGGTTGCGTAAGATTTCTGCGTCATGTTTTAACGTTTGGGACTCGTCCAGTGGCAGAAGAAAATGGCCCAAAGAGTGTAGCGGAGCTGTAGCTCGGGCAATGTCCCAGTTCGCCAACGGTTGTAGCAGTGGTGAGTGCAGGCCGGCTACCCGTCTCAGGGTGTTTGATGACAAGACGGGAAACGCGTGCACCACCAGGGACAAACGGTGTGTTGGTCTAGAGCTGATGCGCGAACGCAACGGCAACGTCGTGGTGATACGTGAGATCAAGGCCAATAGTGGCAGCCGATACACTCGGTGCAGTGAGCTTAAGTGCGAAACTGTCCAGTCGCGGATACGCAAGCTCCAGGTACACCACAGCAATGGTGTAAGTGGCATCCAGATGGAAAAGTCATCAAACATCTTCTGACTGATCATCATAGTCTACTGACACAACGTCATAATATAGCCACCATCTAGTCTGCAACAACGACCTTGTTATTATTATTATAATTATTATATTTTACTAATATTATTGTTGTGGTTTTTACAATACACGATAATCGTGTGCTGCAAAACATTATTATTTTTCTATTGTATTTTCGTGCAAAAATGTGCTTAAATTTCTCAAAACTTAATATTTATTTATACATTATATATATAAATAAATATGTATACATATATATATATATATATATATATATATATATATATATATATATATATATATATATATATATATGTTTTTCATTTACTGCCCTGTTAACTGTTATTATATGTTTATTATCACTAAATGTCTAAAAAAAAAAAACTAATATATTGAAATTAATACGTTTGTATGTGTAAACAAGACATGTGTTTCGTCTATTTCTGACCCTACAGTAATTATCTTCCTGACATTCTCTTTAGTATGATTATTATTACTATTTTTTTTTTTTTTAATTATTCTAATAGATTTTTACAACAATTAATGTTGTGTTTTTGAACTGATTTTTAAGAACTATTTTCATACAGAAATGTTTTTTTATTTTTGTTAATTACTGTTCATATAATATATAAATAATTATAAAAATTATTTATAATTTTAAAAAATCATTATGTGAAAAAATGTGATAAATTGCTCAAACATAAAACTCTAACGTTTGTTATTTGAAAAGAAAAAGCATATTGATTTTACTTGAACAAATCAACCAATTATTTATATAGATATTTTTGTAAATATACATTGAATCTAGCAAAATTCAAAATCATATTTAGGTAAATGTAATATTATTATTATTAATATATAATTTTTTTTTTAATTTTTAATTTTTATTATGTATAATTTATAAATATATAATTCAACTTAGGTTATTTTTTGTATGTTTTTGAATTACATATATTTTATAGAATACAAATTTTTTCTTTTTGAAATTTGTGTAAAGCTAGTCAAAATAAGATTTTTTAAGCATATAATATGTATAACATGTTATATTTTTGTTTAGATTTATTGTTTTAAGTATGGTCATTTTATCATATAATTTATGATTTATGATTATGATTATTATATTTTCCTTTTTGGAATTTATAACTGAAAAAAAAACATTAAAACGAAAACACTGATTTTTTTTATTGCTGTAAACATGTATTAATATATAATTTTATATTTATATCCACCCATACGGAATATACTTATCAATGTATACCATTCTAAGTGTTGAAAATAGTCTTCTGAAATGTGTTTGAAAAATAATCACGAAAATTAATCTGAAATGTAGCTGTTTAATGATGATTGATAATAAATGTATGGTGGCGTAGCCAAGATGTTTTCTAGTTAGAGCCAATAGGAATTTAACAATTATAAAGTTGGGCCATGCAAAAATGTAATTTCAATCCTGCTAAAAAAACCAATTAATATGACGTCATTTGAGAATGAGGAGGTTCAATATTTTTGAAAAATGATTACAATTTACAATACATATATTCAAAGTGCATTAGTTTATAACTAGAGACCGGATTTTCATGCAGTAAAAATAAAAAAAATGTGCAGTTAATAACTTAAAAATTGCAAAAACATGCAGTTAAGTGCCTAAATCGTGCAAAAATGTATTTTTTGCCTAAAATCGCTTAATATTTACCAAAATTTTGTAAACATTCAAAGTACATTGATTTAAACCCTTAAATTATACTTTATTTATCCAGTTTTTTACACTATTACAGGATTAGCAAAAAACTAATGAGTAATTAATAATTAAAAGATTGATAAAAATATATACATATATAAAAAAAACCATACCAACAGAGTTAAGCTATTTAATTTTAATTTTAACTATTATACATATATAAAAAAATTTATTTTTTTATTGAGTTAAAATTTACAATGTTATACATTTCAAAATTGTTTGCAGAAAAATTGTGCCTTCTATCACTCAATATGTCTTTTAATTTGGAAAATGTTCGTTCTACTTCAACAGAAGTGATAGGACTCATTTTGCAGCAAGCGACGATTGCAGGCTGTTGTTTAACATTTATATTTTTCGTACCATTTATGCAGTCGTTGTATTTTTTTATGAGAGCGTAACCTGTGTTTTTTTCCACAACGAAGTTAAATTTGTGAGCCATAATTTGTCCTTTCTCGTTATTTATTTTTTTAAGGCTTTCTCCTATAGTTTCAAATATTTCAATTTGTTTATTGTGGGATAAATTTCGGGTTTCTAACTGGGTTAATGCCTGGGGAAAAGTTGACAAATGTGATTTTATGAAAGTCAAATCAGAAATTATTGACACCGAAGTTATGACTCTCTTCAATTTTTTGATAGTCTGTACGTCTTCATCCAATGCATTAATAAACATTTTAAATTTATTAAAATTTTCCGCATAAAATAAAGCTGCTTCCAACCATGTTCCCCACCTTGTGATCACAGGCTCCGGCGGTAGTTCACTTTCCATAATATTTTTATATATCTCTACTCAGTGCGGTGATTTAAGCAATATTTTTTTCCCATTATTTACCAGCTTGTTTACTTCTGGAAAAATTTCGTGGACTTTTTCTAATACTCTATTTAACCAGTGGGCTACACAGGTTACATGGATCATGTTTGGGTAGAATGTTTTCAAAGCTTGTCCAGTTTTTATCATGTAAGGTGCCGCGTCTGTTACAAGGAGAAGCACTTTATACTGATACTCTGAATTTTGTAAAAAAAATTCATCAGATTGTCGTTAATAAATCGAGAGACAGTGTCATAATTTGTTTTAGGGAGAACCTTACAGGCAATTAAAAATGGTGTGGGATCAATTTCTTGGCGAAGAATTCCAACCAAAAGGTTACATATATAAAGTCCTCTAGCATCAGTGGTCTCATCGACCATGACGTATATATAATGTTGTTCAATTTTTTGGCGAATTTTAACCATATTCGAGTCGAAACAAACTTGCAGACACTTTTTCCCGAGTGTGCTCTTGTCAGGTATACTTTTATTGGTATATTTTTGTAAAAAGGATCTAAACGGTAGGGACTACAGTTTGAAAAATGGTATATTTGCTCCTACTAAAGCCTGGCACAAATATATATATTATTAAGTTTAATTTTAAAAATGCAGAAAATGCAATTTCATGCAACGAAAATCAAAATCGTGCAATTTAGAATAAAAAGTACAAAACGTGCAATTTCGTGCAAAATAAAACTACGTTTAAATTAATCTACTTCTCATGATTCGGATTTATAATTTGTTTTTATATGTTTTAAAGCAAAGGAAAAAAAGTTGCAATTGCACGAGAATCCGGTCTCTA